>CM062528.1:38929791-41329791 GCA_031439595.1 Pterocarpus santalinus | reverse complement strand
TATAGTATTTCATCTTTTTTAGACTAAAAAAAAATAACATCAATTACATAAATAATTTCTTGAAAATAAAATTGTTATTTTTATATTTCAAAATGTTTTCAATTTTTAAACTGTAAAAACATATTCCAGATGAAAAACAAAAAACTCTGAAAGAACATATTTGTTTTTCTTTATAACTTTTTATTATTTTTTAATTTATTTTATTCTTTTTTTGGTCATAATTTATTTTATTCTGTATAACATTTTGAATGTTGGTTAGCTGCAATGGACCTGTCACATGTGGAGCCGGAGAAAGAAGGGAAGTCCCAAAAGTGGACTCCACTGGATGAGTGGGCCACACATGAATGGGACCAAGCCATTAATATCTCATAAATTAATGAGCCGACCCAGAGCCCAGAACCAGCATGTTGGGAAGCGTGCTAAGCTTTCAACGACCCAACCCAATTGCCCAAGTGTGGTCGACTCGGCTAGCTAGTCTTGAACCGCATACGCTGACCCCAAAAAAATAAAAAAAAAAAAAAGTCTTGAACCATATACACGTGTGGAGAGCTTAGAGAATGTTGAGTATGCAAATGCAAAGCATAGGGAATGCGAGCAGTTGAGCGAAAAAAATGGGTACTACTAGAAATTTATCTTGTCCTATTTCTAATTTGATCAAGATTTTTCTTTTTCCTTTGCCATTAATTGCTCCTGTAAATGTTTGCTCTATGGGAAAGTAGCTTTTAGCCCAATGATTTATGGCTATGGGGCTATTACTATGAGAAATTTTTTTGTGGTCCCGATTTACCGTATAGGATTTGCTCCTTCTAGTAAGTGAATGTCATGTAGTAATGGACCATCACTTAACATTAAATTTTACATTTTTAACTTGCTTAACTTTTATTTTTTTATTATTTCTGAAAAAAATTAATAAGGGGGTCCACCATTTAAAACTGTGATATTTTTTTGGCCCTTTTTGTTTTAGGATTCAACCTCACCAAACTGCCTCAACATCAACAGGGTCTTCTTCTTCTTCTTCACATTGAGGGGCAAATCGCCGGCGAAAGCGGCTGCGGCACAAATCTTTGGCGGTGCAGTGAGACGGAGCAACGACGAGGTGTAGCAGAGTGGACCAGCGGCTATGAAACTTGATGATTCCTAGTTTCAAAGTTCGCATTTTTCTCTGTGCGATCAATGTATGCATGCCAATTCAATAGCTATTTTATAATGACTAGTTACTTTATATTTTGCTATGTTTCTCAAAATCATTTTTTTGGTTACGTTTCTGACACCCCTTTTTTTTGTATTATTCAAATTAGAATATTGAAATGTGCTTCGAAAAAAAGAATGGGGATATGATGAAATTTAAGTTAAAAGGGGGAGTGGTTAAAGTTAAGTAGAGCTCCTCTCGAATAAAAAAGGGATATGATGAAATGTGTTGAGTTTTGTATTTTGTTTATCGGTAGCTCCTCCCAAATTGGGAGTTCTGAGCCTTCTTGAATATCATGATTTAAATGTTAGGCAGGTGAATGAACAAGGTTCTTTTCTCATGCAAACCGTTCCTACGGTGGGGGGCAAATAAGATTTTTTCAGATGAAAGTACCTTTTCTTGCACCAAATTCTGCAGAGTCGGCGAATAAGAGTCTTTTTGTGGGTAAAAAACTCCCTGGCAGCAGGTTCTACAGGGGAGATAGCAGGCTCTATTTGTCTTGTCCAAGTGCAAATTATTGCAAAACTCCTGTCTATCGTTAGCTCTTGATTATTGCTTTTTTGAGTAGAAAAAATTTTATTTTGTCAGCACTGTAAGCAGAAGAGGAACAGACACCGTTTTGGCGGAGTTAACTTTTTTTCTTTTGGGGATACAATCTTGTGGATTCCACTTATTAAGGATCTTATTGTTTTAAGTGGTGGGTCTCATATTAATTTTTTTTTACAGAAAGATAAAAATAAAATAAAAGTTAATCGTAGTCGAGTTAAAGTCTTAAAGATTTAAAATTTAATATTAAGTTATGGGTCCATTGCTATAGAAAAATTTTTATATGATTCGAGAATAACATATGGCTGTGCTTTTGACTAATTATATAAGTATATTTTTTTAAATTTATATGTTAATAATAGATCTTATATAAAATATATTTATATAATTAATCTGAAAATATAATCACATAATATTCTTAAATTATATAAATATTTCTCCATTGACATATGATATTTATTTCCCGGAAGGAACATAATCCTACATGGGGATCTAGGCTCATACAAAACTTTCTCCTCTACTCTCTGATTTGAATACTTTCTCAAAATATGAGAAAGATGCTTTGATTTTGGCAAAAGCGTTAGTGCTTTCTTCTAAAGCTCAAATAAAGAGTCTTGCAATTCTTTTCATGTACAGTACCTTTTTCAATGACAATTCAACAAATGATCTTTTTTATATTTTAGTTTCTTTATATTTTGTGAAAAATTAAGTCATTGAAAAAGTATATTTTACACTTTATTAAGCAAAACCCGCGTTTCAAAAAAGAAAAAAAAAAAACCATTTTTAGAACATTAAAGAAAAGCTTTCCAACATAAATTGTTTTACGAAAATTTAACATCCAAACATAAAAAAATAAAGTTCACTATTAAAAATAAAAAAACCTCTAAAATTCTTTTTTTCAAAAAAAAAAAAATCATCCAACCCAACTCAATATATATTATTCATAAACCAACTATATGCGGGATCCGTTAACTATTTAAAAGACACCAATAAATTTATGAGAATAAATTTTAGGAGTTGGGGTTTCTTCCACTTAGTTTGCCACTAGCCCACAATACAATTTCAACGCACAAACAGTGTAGCTTTTCACAGCAGCACTTACACAACCGAAAAAATGGAAACTTGAAATATGAGAATATATAAATACGGAGGTGTTGAATAGCATGAGTACCCCATCAACTTACAACTTTACTACCACCGCTTTACCGTGGATTTTTATTTAATTGATTTGTTTGTTGAAAAGCAAAATGAAATGATTGTGTATGAGATAGCGCGTGAAAATAAATACTATTTTAGGCATATCTCACGTTCTCCCCAAATTAATGCGAAATTGTTGGAATATTTGTATTTCAATTATTCTATCCAAGCTTGTCTTAAAATATTTGATTAAAATTATATAAACCGTAAGGAAAAGCGAAACACATTCTACGACGGGGAAATCCTTAATACTGCTATTAGAGTACACTTAATCAAGTTTTCTATTAGCTTTTCTTAAAAAAAAAGAAAAAAACTTCATCAGTGAAATGCTTCTATCCTAATTATTCGACATACCACTTACTGGCTGATATCAAAGTACTAGAAGCTCACACATTTAACATAACCCTATCTACTTCGGTTGACATGCATACAGGGGGCTTAGCACAAAATAAAACAATATCTGTGCTGTGCATCAATAAAAACAAAGAAAATGATGATAAAAGTACAGTCAATAAAAACGGGGCGTTCAACATTATTTATCCACCAAATGTTGTGGTAGTTACAACTTAAACTATTCTCGCACATAGAAACTTAAACCAAAATCCAAGTGATCGCCTAATGATGAGTGATAAGTTAAAGGAAATTATATTTATTCAGTACTAAACACAAGTTCCAAGCATAGGCCACAAAGCACAAAACCAAAACTCAAATAGAGCATTTCCAAAGCAGCTCGTTGAAATGCAGTATATCAGTTCCTCACTACCAACTTCAATTCTTCTTCACAGTGGCAGAGTTGATGATTTCAATGAACTCCGGCTAATAACAACAAGTACCAAAAAGTTGGTTACATAGATGCAAAGCAAGATACAAACCACAACCAAAATAACGTGGGAAAAATTACCTTCAAGGAAGCACCACCAACCAAAAATCCATCAACATCGGGTTGTGCTGCCAATTCTTTGCAGTTTCCTCCATTTACAGAACCTGCATTAAATATGTAATAATCAAATAAGAATTTACTTATATGTAACTATCAACAAGTGATTGGAAACCCCCAAAGGACCAGGACCAGGACAACCCTCTCAATATTGTAAGAGTAATACAAATTACCAATGTAAATATAAAGGGTCAGCAAAATCTCTAATGGACCAACCTCGAAAGTAAATAACAAACATGTCAAAGGTGAATATCACCTGACATGCTTTCCCTCGTTGGTTTTCTCCAATTTCTTAAGACTCACACCATGCTTATTCTTTGACACCTCAGCGATTGCAAATGGTAAATGAAACAGGGTAAAGTGCAAAGGGGAGTACCTCCATAGATAATTCTTACAGATGCAGCGACTTGAGCACTGACATTGTCATGAAGCCATTTCCTCAAATCAGCATGGACCTAATCCAACAGAATACATGATTTGGGCAATTAGATGGCTGAAAAAATGAGAGGTACCAACAGTAGCAAAGTAACAAAAAGGTTCAGATAGAGCAACACAAATCTAAAAGGTATCAGAAGAATGAATTAAAAAAGAAAAAATTAGTAGCGAGCATATTTTCACAGAAACAATAATGTTACTAATGAAATATAGGGGAGCCTACCTCTTGAGCCTGAGCAGGAGTTGCAACCTTTCCGGTCCCAATGGCCCAAACTGGCTCATAGGCCAAAACAACGTTATCCCAGCTTGATATCTTAGCTGCAAATAGAATTATGGTCAGCAAAAATATTGGTAGCCAACAAGAGAGCAAGTGATGAAATAATGACAATCTGTTAATGCAATTAAGAAAGGTATTCTAATCAGAACTGTGAAGGCTTCCATAAAAAATACACAAAAGACTTAATGAATATGCAGAACATTGAACCCCTATGAATGGGGAAATGAATAGTACCTGCAATTGCTTTTGTTTGTTCAGCAACAACAGCCATTGTTGTACCAGCTTCACGCTGCTCAAGAGTCTCCCCAATGCAGGCAATAACTTTCAGACCTTGTGAAAGTGCATATGCAACTTTATCTCCCACAAACTGTAATACACAATGAGGCAATAAAGAAGTGCACAAATACAGTTAGCAAATGCTGAACTTTTTCCAATATAAGTAATTCTACATAGCAGAACTTCTTACACAACCAACATACAGGAAGAATTTTAAAATATACACCAAAGGCAATTGAGCACTCTGTACCTCATTTGATTCGTTTAAAAGCTGCCTTCGTTCAGAGTGACCAAGAATAACCCATGGAATTGACAAATTGACAAGCATCTCAGCACTATCAATGCAACATAAATCAAAACCATCAGTGGTCCATTCAAAGCAAAGACATCATAGACAGATTAAAAGATGGGCAAAAGCTTCAAGAATATGTGCCTCACTATTAAGTAGATTTACACACACCAAAACAAAAAAAAAAAAAAGATGTTAAATAGATCATCTGAACATGGAAAGATAAAAACCCACAAGTCATTAATAGAATTTGAACTCTTTAAGTAGCAAACCAATCCAAGCTCAATGCAAAGCACCAAAGTGAAATAAATTGAAGAACCAACTGATTACATACCTAACCTCTCCAGTAAAAGCACCACCTTTGCGAACCCAGCAGTTCTGTGCTGCGACATGGAAGTCAGGTCGCAGCAAACTTTTTACAACAGGAAGGAACACGAAGGGAGGGCTCACAACAACTTCTGGTAAAAAGAAACATGTTTATTAGCAAGGTATCGATGTCAATAACATCATCAGCAGCAACAAAAATAAAAACTGGATCAACTTATTTGAGAAAGAAATAACTGAAGAGAGATACACATAATGGATACAGGATACCAGTAAAGCAAAAGGCATTCATTCAGTGTTTGCCAGCAATGTGATCTTCGTTCAGAAGTTATGGCCCAAGTAGATAGATAATTTTATTTTTTTAAAAAATGCAAATGCAAATACAAATTGGATATAGTACAAGTATAGTAAGCACCATCCATGCCAGCCAAAAGAATTTAAATCTAGTTATAACAACTCAAGGGCTCGATTGCTACAAAAATAAGTGGTTATGTATTAAAACAAACGGATTTATAAGCTTTTAATACTCGGTAGTCTTGTGATTAGAATCCTCAAGCCAAACAATGGTCGAAAAAAACAGTGGAATCTCCTTAGCCAGATAGAAGGTTGCCAATCCAAGCATAATGCGAGCTAAGTATAAAATGTTTAGCAGAAAAGTAGCGAATCCTGTCAGAAGCTCTTGCTAAGACTCACCCACAACATCTTCTCCAGGGACTTTAGCTTCGTTCAAGGTAGTAACTATCTTCTTCACCTCTTCAGTGGTTCCATTCTGCATCAAAATCAACTCAAATCACCAGTTATTCATCAATATGAACAGATCCATGAAAAGATTCATACCAGGCAATTAGCAATGCCATCACATCATGCATAAGCCATTCACATCAACACAAAATACATTTATTTGAGATCATCGCAATAAGCTCAAGTAAATGCTTCCTTTGTACATGTCCTTAATAGGGATAAGGATCTTTTTCCCAAAAGTGTCACTACTATAAAGTAATTGTTAGATCAGGAAACAGCGTATAAGAAATCAAATTATCCGACATAAGCAGAAATTAACTCATCCGATCTGATAGCTGGCAACATAAAAGGATCTAATGTTCTTAAGATTGTTTCGGAGAACAAAACCGCAATCGAGGTTGAGAATGAAGAAATCTCAAATTTCAATCATCGAGATTCAAACAAATTCACAAGAAAGAAGAATGATGAAAATAGTGAAAGGAAGACAGGAACATACGCATTTCCAGTTGCCACCGACGAAGAACTTTCTAGCCATGTTAGTTTTTGTTGTTTTTGCTTCGATTCCAACGAGGAAATGAAAACACCAGAAACCCTTGTTCTATGAGACAACTAGCAGTGACGGTCGATAATTGACACTCGTTGCCTTATCACACTTTATGGTGCGGATAAACCGAATATGCCCTGGGGCTTTTTCAGTTTTATCATTTTTTTTCATTGTTTTTCAAGAAATAAAATAAAAGAGGAAGTCTTTATGATGAATTGTGAAGACCCTGAACTTTTTCGCTCTGTTTTTGAAGTTGCACTGAAATAATTCAATAATTAATGTAGAAACGGTAAAATAATGATATAATATGAATGAAAACACATCAAACAATATACAATTGAAAAGAGTTTTATTGTCAAGTGTCACATTAACAAATTTTTAAAATAAAAAAATAAAAATTTTAAAAAATTATAATTAAATTCAAATATTTAAATAATCAAATAAAATATATAAAAAATATATTAAACTAAATCCAAATTAAAATCAAATCAAATTAAAATTAAAATGAGTCAAATTAAATTAAAATCAAATAAAATTAATCAAAGTACAAATAAAAATTAAAATTAAAATCAAATCAAATCTAAACATTTAACAAAAAAAGAAGAGTGGATTTATCACCTAGGGTTTTCAATTGGTGCTTCATAAGTATATAATTAACATAATTTATTACTCAATAAAATAATAAAATAATAAAAAAATGTCAATGTAACATATAAAAGTAATAATTTAATTTGTATACATTATTAGTATAAAAAAATTTTATATAGGTATTCAATCATGATCACATCATGAAAATTGTTTACTCAATCATCTGTTATCTTAAAAATCTTCCAAATATAAAATATTTAATTTGATGATAATATAAAACTATTATATATTTACACTGTCAAAATATAACAATTATACTCAAATAATATATTACTCAAAATTAAAAAAATTTTAAAAAGCAAATTACACAAAATATTGTCACCTTATACCCTCTTTTTAGAAAAATTATTATTAGATGCTCATAAGATACCAGTTAAATTATACTCTATCCAATAATAAAGTGACATTTAATTATAAGTGGTCGATTATAAACTAAAATCATTATATTTAAATATTAAAATCAAATCAAATTAAATTAAATATTATAAAATATTTAAAAATAATAAAATGTAAATTTAATTTATATACACTGTTAATATAAAATTTTTTTATATAAATATCTAATCATATATCACCATATTAACAAAAATATTTAACTTAATCATCCACTATTTTAAAAATTTTATAAATATTAATTAAATAATAGTATAGATTTATAAAATATTATATTAAATCAAAATTAAATCAAATCAATCAAATCAAAATAAAAATTTAAATCAAATCAAATCGACCAAATCTAAATTCATACATATAACAATGAAAAAGAGTCTCAAAGCCCACATGCCAACTTTATAAAGTTTTGAAACAAAATATTGAAAAAAAAGGCTTATAATGCTCTACTACCGTAATATACATAGCTATCAATAAAAAATAATCCAATACCTATAATACTATAATATAAAACTGTTCTATAGTGCTATATTACAAATGAAAAATAATGCCTATAACGCCATACTATCGGAATATACTGTAGTTATTAACACAAATAATATAACTAATTTAAATTTAACTATTATAAAAGTAAATTATTATATTAAATATTTTAGAAAATTATTCTTCAAAGTCTTTTGTATTTTTTTGTGTTATTTTAAAAAAAATAAATTGTTTATTGCATTATGTGAGATCTAAAATTCTAAATGAAATATATTTAAATTAAAAATATTATGTATAAAGAGAGAATAGGAGTAAAATAAAATATTCAATTAATAAAATATTATATCAAATCAATTAAATCAAAATCAAACTAAAATCAAATTAAATTAAATCAACGATAGTACAAATTAAAATTAAAATTAAAATTAAATCAAATCAATCAAATCAAAATATCTAACAAAAAAAAAAGAGTGGATTCACTAAGTAATATTTTCAATTAGTACTTTAGAAGCATCTAATAAAAAATAATATATTGTTTAGTATAATAATAAAAAATTGACAATGTTACATAGAAAATATATTACTCAGCATTAAAAAATTTTAAAAATAAAATTATACAAAGTGTTGCCAATTTATATATTTTTCTTTGAGAAATTATTATTAGATATTCATACAAAATTTATTAAATTGTACTTTATCCAATAATAAAGTGACATTTTAGATGAAATTATAAGTAGTGGATCATAAATTAAAATCACTATATTCAAATATTAAAATCAAATCAAATCAAAATGAAAATGAAAATCAAATCAATGTGTATTTGTTATAATTTAACAATTTGTTTTGATTTTGAAATTGGTGATTTATTAAAAAAATTTATGTGGTCAAGTATTTTAGGTATGGCTTAAGTGTTTCGTAATCATTATTCGAAATTTGAAAAATGGTCATCTATACTACTATATAAAGAGGTTTGAGCATTTTAACTTATCTTTTGGTCATATTTTATTTTTCATCATTATCCCTCAATTTCTCTTAACTTCTTTTAATTTTTCTTAACTCCTCTAATTTTTGAATATTTTAAAAATAATAAAATCACTTCAATTTAATTTTTAAAAATAAATAAAAATAAAATTTTAAATTAATAATAAAAAAAAGTGAATTGATAGGCACTTTAGTGCCTATCAATCCACTAGTCTTTTATAATTGGAGTATTAGATAATGCAACAATTGAAATTGATGCTTTATTTCAAAACAATTGAGGAAATTAGCGATGAAGAATCGACAATATGATTTTTTATATAATATGTTCGTGATAGATTACTGTAACCATGCGTAGCATGGGTTATTTAACTAGTATAATACATTGTTCGCCTAAACGTAAATAAAAATTTTTTTTGAGCACAAAGGAAATAAATTAACTTATTAAGAATGCATATTACATGTTAGCCCAAAAAAAAAATTACGTTGAAGTGCTGCTATTTTTTCTTAAAATGGAAAATGCAAGTAAACAAAATTTGTAGAGTTTTACGCTCACTTCAAATTGTTTATCTGACAATTTTATGGATTCGTGATAGTATTTTATACAAACACCCAAAAGGAAAAGTTGGGGAAATTCTACAAGTATTATGGCCACGCCCTTTTCTTTTCCTATCTTAATCCTGAGTTGCTTTGTAGTGGTGAAATAAGGGATTTTTAGGTGCAAGAGATAAGCATTTAAGAGTTGGCTGCATTCCGTGTTCCCCGGCACCCATGGTTTCACGGATTAGATGCATCTACAATAACTTTGTGGCCATTGTAACTGTGATTATTTTTTTTCCAAAAAAAGAAAGATAGTGGATATTATAAATTTCAATTAATAAGAGGAGTGACATTGACATGGCTTGGATTACATTGGTCCCCAAATTCATCGACAAGTACTTTTGTTTTGGCTAAGACACAGACAAGCATCTAAGAAAGTGATCTATATTAATCTGTGTGTCTTATTTCCACATAAATTTGCGGTTTTATTGGTACGTGTACGTCCAGGAAATGAAATTACAATATCTCCACTTTCAAAAAGTTGTGGCACGTAATGAGTCAATGACAACCACAATCCACGATGCACCCACCTCCAGAAAAAAAATTTCTTAAGCAACGCTGTCATCTAAGAGCAAAGCCTCAAACCCCTAGGCTGCGAGCTCAAACCCTTGGGCAGCCTCCTGGTTTAAGTTTTCTGGTTTTAAGGCATTCGTTTGGTTTGCTTTATTAATAGATGGAGAAATAATATGTTAAAATTAAGTCTAGAAAAAGAGGACAACGCAAAATAGCAATGTAATAGATGAGAGAATCTTATAAGTGATATATTAAGTTGATATAATACTTTCATTATTTCATCTTAATTTAGTCAATAGATAGCCTTTTTCATAACCTTGCTCTTAATTATGACAGCAGTTGTTTTCATTAAGCTTATAAAGAGAGCCAAATTTAAAAGATTAGTTTAGTAGATAAAAAGTTCTCATAATTTAAGTATCATGTTGAGTTTGTTTATTTGATCAATGTGAGACGTATAATCTAACAAAAGCTCGCATATGCTCTCCCAACTTTCAATTCTTACGATAACAAAGTACAGAGACATGATTCATGCGAATAATGAAGGGTTAACTTTAGCTTTTGTTTCCCCATGTCAAATACAGCAATGAGCATTGGCATTATCATGGCAACCGGAATCTGCTTCAGATTTGCACTTCTTTTTATCGGCATGAACGAATTGTGCCCAACATGGAAGACAGTGTGCTCATCGCGCCCAATGCGATGATCGACTTAAAGAGGGCCCAACAAACAGCTAAATTTGAATGCTACACGCTTCCAAAGCATCGTTAGCCCAATCTCACAACCAAAAAAGCCCAATCTACACCATGAGAACGGCCCCAACCATCTCGGCCCGCATCAGAATTCACCCATTTAAGGAGATTATCAATTCTCGACCAAAAAACAGACGAGTTACCGACAACAAAAAAAGGAGATTGTCAATTCGTTGAAAAGCAAAAGGGGATAAAGAGGATATTGTCAAGTCCGACCTGTTTGCTTTATGTTGAACCAAAAAAACCTATTTCCTTATTAATTGAACTATAAGATTGGCCAAAAATACGAAACTTTGCCCATCTCTCAAAAAATTCTCACTGAAAAAAAAAATGAGTTTTACAAAGAAGGTCGAGTGAAATACAGCCTATGAATAATTTTCTTCAGTACTTATTGGTATGGACGTTGTTAATTTATTATAACATGTAACTCTCAAACGTAAATCCATTCAGATGATCAGATCTCAATGCATACATAATTTAGTTGGTTCTTTCTTTCTAGGTGGGTGTTAGGATGGTCCACCCATGTTTTTTTACTTTGTCCCTTTAATATCTTAGAACCGTTATTGCACGGACAAAATTGGTATCTTCTTTTTGACAGGTGATAAAATTGTTATCGAGATAAATCTAAGCGTATGAACCAATAAAAGTGAAAAGGGTGAAATAATAAATTAAAGAGAAAAGGAAAGAGAGGGTGTTAGAGTCTCTACTCTTTTTTTTTTTTTTTTTGAGGTATTACGAATAACATAACTTATAAAATAAGGAGGATATTGTCAAGTCCAAACTGTTTGCTTTAAAAAATAAAATAAAAAACTGTTCGCTTATAAATTGAACCGCAAAAATATCAAAATTGGGCAAAAATACAAAGCCTGATTCATCTCTCGAAAAAATTATCATTAAAAAAAACGGAGGGACACGACCAAAAAAAAAAAAAAATTGAGTGAAATACAACGTTGGAATCATCCTTTTTCCGTACCTGTTGGTATGGAAATTTTTGGAGCATAATCTAACTCTCCAGCGTAAATCCATTCGGATCTCAATGCTTATATAGGTTGAAGAGGACTAAATTGACGTAAAATTTTTTACTGAACCCTGGCCCCAAAGTGTAATTTCGAATTTTTAGTTCTTTACTCTAAAGCGGTCAGTTTTACAGTTCTTTCATGGTTTCTCCACCTCTTAATCTTAGCTGTTGGTTGCTAATTCGATGGCTGCAATTCAGCGACCATCATGGTTCCTGACAAAATCTCCTCATGTGAGAAGCTTCCAATTATTTTAATTGTTGTTTTCTTCCTATGTCCCCATTTATAAGAACCGTTCACTTGTTGCACGGCCAAAATTGGTATCTAGACTAATCTAAGCATATGAACCAGCGAAGTGACACATGGATCCCCACCCAATCTAATCTCTTCCTTTCCCCACGTGAAGTATTGATAAGTTGACGTTTATAACTAAACTAAGCAAGCAACAAGGGACTTGGAAGAGTGAGAGTGAGAGTGAGAGAGATCAAAGATGCCTTGGAGCAGGCTTTCAGGGTCGGTATCTACACCTAAGGTAGATGTGGTTATAGACATGGGCAATCCATTCCTTAATCTCACTGTCGATGGTTTCTTGAAGATCGGAGCCGTAATTCCTTAACTTCTGTTCTGTTACTCTTTTTTCTTTTTTCCCCTCTTTCTTTCCCACTGTTCCTTAAACTTTCCAAATCCAACATTGCTCTTCTTTGATTTTCCTTGTTCAGGTCGCAGCCACACGGGCAGCTGCTGAGGATACCTATCATATCATCGAAAAGGGTAAGGGTCGGTATTTTCTCACCATCCCCTTCTCTTTGGTTGAGAAGTTTATTAAAGTCTCTCTCTCTCTCTCTCATTTTTCTTTTTTTTATTCGGGTCATTTGCCAAATTTTGAATTTGTGCTGTAATATTGTGTTTTACTTTGCATTTAAATTTAATTTAATAGAAAAAATGCTATACGTTAAGAAAATTGGCTAGGATGATGTGATATAATTATTTATCATTAGATGAATAAAGGGATGATCATATCACTTCTGGTTATCAACCACAAAAAATTCTGGTTATATCTGTCTGGGTAATGTAGCATCCCTAAATCTTATAATATGTTTGCATTGTGTAGTATCGGTTCAGTATTCACCGTTGTTCCTGTTTTGGGTTATTGATTTTCATTTGTGGAAGTTCTTTATCAGACTAACAAAACATGGCTGTTCCAGGAAATATTTCAAGCCACGATTTTAAGAAAATGGTGAGTTCATGCCATGGTTTAATGTTGTAGATTGTGGTCAATAGACATTTCGTTGAGCATGCTATTCTTTTTCTTCATTCCTTGCTCATGAGAGATAGTCGTGTTGCAGCTGAAGAAGATGTGTAAAGAAGGTGCATATTGGGGTAAGACTAGCACTGCATTATGTTATATATACATGTTTGATATGGCACATCTATTACAAAGTTGCATTAGTTCAAATTTAATGTATTTTCATTTTTACGCTAACAGGAACTGTAGCTGGAGTATACGTTGGAATGGAATATGGGGTGGAGAGGATTCGTGGCAGCAGGGACTGGGTAATTCTCTTCATAGGGGGTGGCTGGACTAACCATTGGCCCAGCCTCCAGAATTTCCTGATGGACTTGTTATGATTTTCTAGATTCCATGAATTTGTTTTTGGATGTGCCTTCATATCTGATGGTATCAAGTCTAATAACAAATTACTACTAGCTGTTGTTAACACAGCATCATGTCTTGCTTTCAATGAATGATGAATCTTGTTTAGAATTTAGAAAATGGCCACTTCGCGATGGCTTGAGTGGTTGGAGTAGGTGTAGATTTAAATACAAGTTGTAGACTTGAGTTGTGGTAAATACTCTTTGATATAGCGATTGATAAAATGAATTTATATAATGGAAGTCAAATGTATGTTGATTTTTATTTTGTACTGTGCACCATGCATTTTGTTGGTTAATTTTGATTTCATGTTTCTGTTGAGATTCTTAATTTCTTACCTTCATTTTTTTTTTCTTGGACTTGGATGTACTGCAGAAGAATGCCATGATTGGGGGTGCAGTTACAGGGGCTCTGGTATCTGCAGCCAGCAACAATCGAAAAGACAGGATTGCCGTGGATGCCATTACGGGGGCAGCTGTTGCTACTGCTGCAGAATTCATCAATTACCTTACCTGAATGAATGAAAATGTATGCCTCACTAGTATTCTAGCATGTTTTGAAAAGGGATTGCGCACTAAGTCTCGTTGTCAGCATCTGTATTGGTTTCGTGTTAATGTTGATGCAGTTATTTGGCTTTCTGCTAAACCTGTGTTTTGGCTTTTGATCAATCATGTTGGTCATATTGGTTGTTTGCAAGACACTAGTTCACTTTTTTTCTATATATTCCCCAAGCTAGCCTTATGCAATTTCGTCAATGACGTGTTCAGTTCAATTTAGTCTCTGGGGTTTTGGTATGATGAAGGCTTGGATGAACAGGTTTTTCAATTTCCACCTTTATTCCCTGTAATGCTTAGTTCCCATGTTGTTTATATATATGTATATATATAGAACAATTCACATAAATTTTAATCCAGACAAATATTTCATTTGGCCTAAAAAAAGTTCACTGGGATTACTCTCTAATGGATTTGAATGCTCTAAACAAGCATCCTTATAAAGTAAAAAAGTGAGGGATTAACCACCCTACAAATTCTTGATTTTATCATCCAATGGACTCCACCAATACTTGACAAAGGAACAAGCAGTAGCTGAACTTCAGCCTTCCATTACACTGCAACCTGAGCGTGACCCCGCTCAGCATTTGGTTGAAGAAATGCTATTTCGTGCTGCAAAGAAAGCTGGTATTACTTCTTTTTCTTTGTTATAAAAATTACATAATTCATTTATTTAATAGTATGGACCACACAATTGACATTTAGAAACTAAAAGGTCAGGTTTATGTATAGTGAACTGAAAACCATTGTTATACAGATATATTAAAAAAAAGAAAGATGGTAAATATACTGCCGAAGGATCAGGCATTACCCTTTTACTGTCCCCCCCCCCCCCCCCCGGGCGCCTCTCCTTTTTTCTCACTCATCATGAAAAATAGCTATCAATCTCTGGGATGGTGCCTAAGAGCCTTGGTTGGACAATTTAGTAGGTGGTGACAGGGAAAATGAAGTTGTAAAAGCTGGATTTTGTTTATTACCACTCACCCTAACATAGAATTATAATTTTTGTAATAAAAGCCTTTCCTTAAAACTCTAATTCTCGTGCATAAAACTTTCTGCAGTTCTGGTTGCCATATTGCAGAGCTAGTCATTATATGATCATTGGCGTCTTTCTGATTTTTGTTGGCATTTGAGCCATATCATCGAGTAGGAGTAGAAACCTCAGAGAAGGTTTAACCTATTAAGCCAAAGACCTTATTCATAGACCAAATCTTTTATGAGGTTCCACTTCCATTCGGCATAAGACTTTGGTTTAAATGCGAAAAAATAAAGGTAGACAAGTTAATTATAGGCCAAACTTTATGTAAGGTTATTACTCTAACTCGATGTGCCACTTTAACTTAAATTCCAATTATTTTCCAATTAAGAATAATTCAATGCATGTTCAATTCAAGCAAGATTCTTCTGTCATATTTTCATTTTCTAATTTCTAATAAGAAACAAACACCAAGTGGTATTTCGTATTTGTCGCGCAGTACATCAAAATCAACTTTGAAATTTGGATTTTTGACCTTAGCTCTTCTTCCTTCTTGTTTTCTCGAGAGTTGGCATTTTAATGAACAGCGAGTCTCGGTATAACTGAGAGTGAGTTGTATGAATCGATCAAGTTAACCTGGGACTCCAAGCACGGGCTGTTTTATGCAACCCGTATCATATGTTTCGTGCTTTGAGCAGGTTTCATGGGCCAAATCTTAGTCACACCCGTGATATTGCAAAGGGAACAAAAGAAGGCCTATATCGTTTTCTCAGCAAAATGAGAAATAAAAAGTTTTTTATTGGTACAGATCAGTTTTCTCAGGAGAAAGTGAAGTTAAGTCTTTATTGGTTTGCGGATAATCTATTTTGATAAAGGACTCGTTAAATTATTAAATATCAGTGTAAATAGAAGGTTTTAATTGTGTAATAATGTTAAAATTTAGGATATATGATTTAAGATTTTATTCTATCAATGCATAAAAATTGAACTCTCAAAAAAATCAACAGGTGTATTTCATGAAGACTAAATGCTTATAAAGACACGTTGCATGTATTTCTAAAACCAAAGTTAAAGATTTTAACGGCTTTTTGACTCAACTGTTGTACTTTTTCAAACTAAATACCACAACACAAACTATTTTCAGGTCTATTGTGATTTCTGCCACGGTGAAAGTAACAAGTTTTTTCATTTTTGGTGACAGTACTGTGGCGCAAAATCAACATGCGCTAGCAGTCAACCACTTCATTTTCCTGACTGGCGCAGCTTCGACCAACGCTTTCCACGCCACGTGGCCAAATGTAGGCTGGCGCGAGTTGATCCAGCACTATCAGCTTGATCATTAAGATGTGCTTCTTCCTCCGTGGTTCTTCCCCACTTCCACCATCTATAGATTCTGCTTCAAGTTTTCTTTTTTTTATTTTTTTAGTGCTGCTTTATAGTTTATTTTTTTTAGTGCTACTTGAAGTTTCCTTCTTCTTTTTTTTTTCATTTTTAGAGTTGCACCAATTCTATTTCAATTTTTTCTTTTAGTATTGCTTCAATTTTTTTCTATGTACATTAGGTGATCTTGTATAATGTTCATACAAAATTTATTGGTGATTTTATTCAGTTTAACAATTCTTGTAAAGATATTTTAAATTTTATTTGTTATTTATAATTTTTAATTAATTTATTTTCAGTTCATAAGTATAATAATTTTTTGCTATGAGTTTTTTTGTTTAAGATTGGGCATTGATTTTATCAATGAGTTTAATTTAAAAATTATTATTATTTTTTTTTTTGAGTTTAGTTTTAAAAAGTTTCATTAGGATATTTATAATCTTGTTTCTTTTATTAGAAATATTAGGCTATATAATAAAAAATTTATTAAAAAAATATTAGGATATATTTGATATTAAATGGCTTTAATTTTCTTCATGAGTTAATTTTTTTCAAAAACAATTGTGTTAAAAAAAATTCTATTTTTCTATATGTTTAGGTTTTTTTTTAAAGATTAGATTTTTAAAAAATTTATTAGACCAAATGTTAATATTATAATATAAATTATTATAACTTCAGTAACATTTTTTTTTGACATGTATCATGACATAATTTTTTAAAAGTTGTTTAGAATGTGTAACAAATAAATTTTTATTTATATTATTGAACAAATAAAGTAGTAAGAAGACTATTAAATAAAAATAATTACATTACTATTGTCTCAAACTTGATCAATTAAAATGAAAAGATGTAAAAATCTCTTATTGATACCTTTATAATTTTGATCATGTTAACTTTATAAAATTTTTAATATTAATTATTATTATTTTGCATATTGTGTGGGAAGTGTGAAGTCTATCTTAAAATTTACAAGTCACTCCCACCTATATGTCTTGAAAGCTCATGAAGAAAATTAAAGCCTAATGTTTAATATCAAATATATCCTAATAAATTTTTTATTATATAGCCTAATATTTCTAATAAAAAGAAACAAGATTATAAATGTCCTAATGAAACTTTTTAAAACTAAACTAAAAAAAATATTTATCAGAAGCTATTATAATTTTCTTTAAAAAATTAATAATAATTTTTGAATTGAACTCATTGATAAAATCAATGTCTAATCTTAAAAAAAAAATCATAGCAAAAAATTATTATACTTATGAACTGAAAATAAATTAATTAAAAATTATAAGTAACAAATAAAATTTAAATTATCTTTACAAGAATTGTTAAACTGAACAAAATCACCAATAAATTTTGTATAAGTATTATACAAGATCACCTAATGTACACAGGAAAAAATTTAAGCATTACTAAACAAAAAATTGAAGTAGAATTAGTGTAACTCTAAAAAAACAAAAAAAAAAAAAGGAAACTTGAAGTAGCACAAAAAAAAAAAAATCACCTGAAGCAGCACTAAAAAATAAAAAATCGTGAAGCAGCACTAAAAAGAGAAACAAAAAGAAAAAAGAAAACTTGAAGCAGAATCAGTGCAAGGTCTATAGGGGGAAAAGGGGAAGATCCACCGAGGAGAAGCACATCTTAATAATCAAGCTGATGGCGCTGGATCAACTCGCGCTAGCCTGCATTTGGCCACTTGGCATGGAAAGCGCTGGTTGAAGTTGCGCCATTCAGGAATCTGACATGTTGACTGTTGGCAGCATATTGATTTTGCGCCATGGTCCTGTCACCAAAAATAGAAAAAAATTGTTACTTTCACCGTGGCAGAAATCATAACAGACATAAAAATAGTTTTAAAACTACTGTATTGTGGTATTTAGTTTGAAAAAGTGCAATAGTTGAGTCAAAAAGCCGATTTTAACTAGTTGCTATTGTATACTACTTTCGATTTATAATAATTATTAATTTGGGTAAAAAAATTTATTTATAATAATTATCATTTTTATATATCAATATAATATTTATTATTAATTTTTTAATTTTATCTTTTATTTTTATTAGTTAAAAGAGGTGATTATTTTTTACTGTATAATAATATCATGCTTTTCAATACATAATAAAATTTAATAAAAATATTTTAATAAATCTAAATCATAATTATACATTAATTTTAAGTTTCTTAATTTATGTAAAAATAATTAAATTGACAATTATTATAAATCGAAGGAAGTAACTTAGAATTAAATGTGATCTGGTGATAGCCTAATTAAAATACCTACACTGTTTTAGTTGACATCATGCAGGTTAGAAATTCCTGTTTGCTACCAGCTATGTCTCCTTGCTGCTATACTATGTTGGCTCAGGATTCGTTGTTCTATCCTAACTTTAGGACCATCGTTAGTCCCCTATTTAAATACAAGTGCAACCGTTAGATGGCTTTTATTTAAAATCGCACGGCCGTGGTTTAACCAGTGCCTTCTTCTGGTAAAAATTGATTATGAGGATGTCAAGTCATAAATTTTGCAGTTAAGTCCTAGTGGCTTTTGATCAGAGATGGGCTATTGTCACAGTTAGTGGCTTGCGTGGGTTTCAGGTGGCCGTAAGAAACGTTAAACAAGCGGTGATCGAATAACGCCGACGGTGTAAGCTCGGACAATTTGGTAGAGAAGAAGTTGTGGAGAAGCTTGCAAATGAGTATCTGAAGATTGATGGTAAGAGATTGGAGGCAATAATTGCTTCCCCTTCCCCCCCCGGGTCCCTTTCTTATAGCATGCCAACCATTGCAATAGCATCAGTTGGGTATGAAGGTATTGTTTTGGGTATAAATTTCATGCTGATGGTACATGGTTATTGTCGCAGGTGCTTTGGATGGCATGCTTGTGTAGTATTGTTTTTTATTAATTCGTATGCCATTGAAATGAAGAGGTTGGAAATTTTTGATTATTTAATTGAGATTACATAGTTGCAAGTTATAGATGTGTTCGATAGAAAAACTAAATAGATGGTAAAGTATTGAATAGTTGTGCAAAGTCATGGGTTGAACGAGCTAATGGCAATAATAGTGATGATAGGTGGCATCATTGGTAGTACACTGAAAGGTAATAATAGTGAGGGCAGGTGCCAATGTTTTAACCAAAATTTGGCTAATTTAAATGAGTATTCCATTTTACTAGAATTTCTTTGCGAATCTAAAGCCATGTATAGTGTCGAGTCACCACCCCGAACTCTGAGCCACCACCACCAAGTCCAGAACCTGCGAGACCAACACTACAATCTCATCCTCACTGCATATGTCGACAAAAACGAAAGCCTCAACCTCTAGGAAGAGATTACCTATTAGTAAATGCCAATTTGGTCCGAGGATTGTCTTTACAAAAAACAAACATTAGACCCTACTTATTAATTATTTACAGGACGCATTTTGTGATTTGAGCAGGGTACTAATGTTGGTCCATAAAGTATTATATATTTTTTTTAAATTATTCTTATAACAACCGGCAATCCTATAAAATTTGATTATAATATATTAAATAATGGTATAAATTGATAAATTTTTTAAATAAATATTAATAAAAATATAAAAAATAATTTTATTATTAAAAAATAAAAACTTAAGTGCAAAACTTTCTTGCAAAAAAAAAAAAAAGGCTCAAAACTTTGAAAGATTACAAATAAATAAAAAAGTTGATTAAGCGATTAGATGATCGGGTTGAAAAATTATAAATTCTAAAGTAAATTAATAATAATTGATTTAATTTAATTCTACTTTAAAATGAATCGATTGCTTATATCTTTCTGAACAAGTTCTATTAATTTGGTTTGAATTTTCGGATTTATTGGATTAATTCGATCTGCTTACACGCACAACAATGGAGCTCCTCTATTATTTTTTATTTTATTTTACTTTTTATCTTTATAATATTTTTTGTATTTTCTATTTTATTTTTCGTTTTATTTTTTTTAAATGAATCCCAAACCCAAGTTAATCAAAAAATAGTTTTTTTTGTCTTTTTTTTGGTCAAATTTTGTCATTAATCAATAAGTTGAAAATATCAACAGTAGACAAAAAGAAGGCCCAAATAGAATTTTTGTTTTTGAGGGGAGGCAGAAACAGAGTGGGCTACTTTGTTTTGTTTGTCTAGTGCTAGAACATGCGGGCTGATCTGCTTTGTATCTTTCTTCTGCCTCTTTGTGTTGGGCCTTGGTTGTTCAGTGAAGGCCTTTTTCCACCAAAAAAACAAACAAAAGGAATGGAAAGAAAAAAAGAGGGAGAAAAGGAAGAGGGGCAGCTGCATGAGGTTGTGACCAAGTGGGAAGAAAATGCCAAAATGGTGTGGGATGGGTGGTGCTGGGTGAAGGTATTGTGGTGCCGAGAGAGAGAGAGAGAGAGAGGGGGGGGGGTGTGGAAAAATTGAAAGGGAACAAAAAAAGGACAATTCGGTAATTTGAATGAATCATCATTGGTAACGAAAGCTTTACCATATGGTTGCCAAAATTTGCTTTTACATTTGGCAGTGACACCTTATTAGCGGACTTTTATTTGTTTGATCGGTCCAAGTCAGAGCAATAGAGAGGACTAGAAACAACAGAATAAAAAGGCGACTTCCCATAACTACCTCTCTTTTGCTCCACTTCGAATTCTGGTGTGTGTCGCAGGCATCCATGACATTAACATATGTATATCGTCGTGTGTTTGACTGGTAACTTTTTAGCTGTCGCAGAGGTTGTTCACTTTATATCGCTTCCCAGCTTGTTCTGATCAACATCTTCACTGCTTATTCAGCGACTCTTGCTTTACAATTTTTTCCTTCATCCATAAGAGGTTAGAATTTCAATTTTTTTTTGTTAATTAGTTTTCTTTTCTTTTTTTCCCATTCAATTCTATCAGAAACGTTAAGGAATATGGAGCTATCCGTTATGCTACTGCATGAAGGTTTTTTCTTAATTGATTAACTTTTCTCACGTTACAAGTTTAATCTATGTTCATCTTAATATTGATCAGGTGCATGTTTCTGTTAAATATTTCAACTATATACATGAACACATCTCAGTTTCGGTTTTATTTGATGAGGTTTGGTTTGATGAAATTGCAGCCTATAATTGACATTCGATTGTGCTTATTCAATCTGATAGCTTCAGCTTTTGTTCATAATTTAATGTAATATGAACACGAATATTTGCAGATTGTTATTGATGGTCGAATTTAATTCCGCTTAGAAGTTATAAATGGAGTTAGATAGACAGTTTTTCGGTTTCTTACTATCCGTTTCTTTGTTCTATTGTAGCAAAGACAGTTTTGGGAAGGCCACTGAGGCTATTTCTTGGCTATCCATGCATCCTTCATTCAGACGAAGATTGAAGAACAAGGTTAGAGGACCTCTTCTCCTACGGTTGTTAAGAAAACTGGAAAATAATCTAAAACGCATGCTTAACAATTGATGTAAAAGAATGATAGTCTATTCAATGATGCTCTCTTTTCTTTAACACATAACTTTTTTATCTTTTAATCACAATTCCGCAGGACAAGGCCTAGTGGCAGAAATTGATTATTCAAAACTAAAAAAGAAGATTATCCTGTATTAGATATGGTAAAGCCATTGCCTTCTTCCGAGAAGTCCACTGTTCAAATTCAGGACAACAATCCAGGTTGCATGTGGGGCTTACTTCATATTCTCGATTACCATCATTGGCATGTGAAAAAGGTGTTTACTCACAAAAGGAGAAGACATGCCAGATGTAAGCAATTTTACGCCTCATCCTGTTGCTTGTACTCATCATTGCTTAAAAATTTTGGTTACTTCTCTATTCCTTATAATGAATCATTGCAATTGGCTTTACAATATGGAATGGAACCATCAATCATCAAAAGGTCAACACCATAAAATAGAAATATAACGAAACAATTTAGTCCATGGTATCAAAGGAATTAGGGTTGATAAATATAAAATCATGCCTATAAAATAAAAAATCATTGAATTATAGATTACTGATATTGGGACACTGCGAACCTTCTTCGTAGTGATTCTGTTCTACTTTCGTCATTAGTTATATAGCATTTGCCTTGTTAAATAAAAAACTTTTTGGTAATTTTGAGTAAATGAAGGAAATAATTGAAAAATAAAAAACATATACACAGATGGTGATTTTATTCTGAAAAGTGGAAAGCACTAGAAAGTCCGGGCATTGCAGATCACTAGACTTTTTTTCTCTGTTCGTTCAATCTTCATGACCACATTTTGCGTCTGTCAAAAACTTTACGTGCTCAGCAAGCTCTTTAACTTATCTGCAGATAAGAGAAACACCATTTTGCATAACCAAGGTGAAGACCAACAATCTGGAGTTGCAGAGGCAGAACCCCCCCTGGTAGGCTTAAAACCTATGCTCATATTTTAAGTTCGTGGAACAGTTCTAGACTCTCATAGTTAGCATGAATATTTATACGTATTATTGTAATGAATATAAATATCAGGTCAAGCAAAATGGCAAAAAATTGAGTGCTACAGGCAACGAGTATCCCAAAAATCACAAAAAGGGACCAGACACTGAAAACAGGCTTAAAGAAGAAAACTGCAAAGGCAGGATCCTTAGCTTACCTGGTGAATCTCAACATTTAGACTCAGGGATTAACAAGGCTAGCAGCAACTATCTACTTCATTTGGAGAAAGATGGTAAGACAACTCAAGCTGCCATTAACCAAAAGCGTATGGAGACAAGGCCAAACAAGCTTGACAGAGACATTGCCAATAAATTTAAGAGGCATAGTGATGTTTTGGAGGTATTAAGAGTGGAAAAATATTTACTCCTCAAATTTCTAGGACAATTGGATGTTGGCAGGAAAAACCTCCATCGAGCTTCCGACAGCAAAGCAAGATTGACAAAATCAGGGTCATTTCCTTTAACCTCGTCTTCACACATGAGAAGCATTGGCCCCAGTACCTTGAAACACAAGCAAAATGAAGTTTGGGCCATTCCCAAGGGAGAAAAGTTGCTTGATGGTACTCAGGAAGCAAAAATATCTGCATCCAGTTTTGTGAAAGATATTTCTTATAAGAAGCAAATGCCTTTAGCGAGTGGTCTTGGTGTGGATAGTGCCATGAAACAAAAACCAGGCATTTCTCCAAGGTCTTCTCATGGATTGGATCACAAAGGTTGGAATCAATTGGTCCTTCATCGTTTCAAAGTTATAAAGCAGAAGATAAAACATGCTCTTGTGGAATTCAAAAAAAGTGGTTACCAAACTTCTGTTGAAGCAATCCGCCACAGAGCTTCACCTGAATATAGCATCACCAATAATGAGAAAGAGGTCTCACAAAGCTTAGATGATGGTGTGATTCAAGAGTACAGAAAGAGTAAAAGCTCAAATGAGACTAAAGCTTCTGTTTATGTTTCCAACAGACATGAAGCTCGTCTTGTAAGAAGAACATCCTCTCTAAATGAATCGCTTGACAAATATACTCAATTATTTGAGAAAAGCTTCAGCACGGACGTCAAGTCGCATAGCTCAAAGTCTTTTAGCTTAAAATTGACAGATGAGGATCAGATGAACAAGAGTGAGAATGCTCCCAAGTTTTCCAGAAGCAATTTTTCATTGCCTAGTATCGATTCTTTACGCTTCATTCTACATGAGGCACTTCTTGATATGAATGATACAACTGATATAGAGGAAACTGATAATCATGTTCAAAGAAAATCAGTGACCCTTCCTTTAAAGAAAGATAAATCAAGTGGTCATGTTGAAGAGACTGAGATCACGGAAACAGTTGAAGGTGCTGACAGAGATGTGAATCCCAGTCATCTATGTGGTCAGGCAGTGGGGAAAATTGATGAAGTATTTACCAGTGAGCAAAGGAAGGATATACATGAACATGAGCCAGCGGTGGGAGATGGAAGTTTTCCTCAAGAAAAGGAAGAACTAAGTATGCCTATCTACCCTAGCAAGGAGGTAATGGCATCTCTTGAAACTAACCGTGAAGACAATACAACCAGCCACGCAGAAGGTAACAAATTTATGTTAAGATGCATGAGATTAACACAGTATTCATTGAGATGCCATAATATCATGTAAATATATATTTCTTTTATTCAAATTTAAGAACTTTCATTGGAAGAAATACTGCGGTCAATTTTGTTTCCTCTCTTAATATAAGCTTTGTGTTTCCAACTGCAACAAAGATGATTGAGGAATTTTTTTTTTTTTTTGGGCCAACTAATACTAGGTAGAGAATTGGATACCCAAGGATCTAGCGTGGACGAATCGAAGGCTGGGTTACCAAGTACGGGAAGTTTATATCCTTTGTCAGGCTATTCACCTAACACAAATGCTGGTGCAACAGCAGAAGACACAAACAAGAGTTCTGAGAATCATTTCCTGCTCCTTAAATCAGACAGAGACAATGATTCCAATTTCAAATACGTGAAGGCCATTCTTCAGTTTTCGGGTTTGATGGGACATGAGCAGATTCAAATGCCGCACACAATAGACCAGCCACTAAAGCCTTCCTTACTCAAGGACTTGGATGCTTCTTTGCACCA
Source organism: Pterocarpus santalinus (assembly GCA_031439595.1). NCBI lineage: Eukaryota > Viridiplantae > Streptophyta > Magnoliopsida > Fabales > Fabaceae > Pterocarpus > Pterocarpus santalinus. The sequence goes on along the minus strand of CM062528.1, from coordinate 41,304,560 downwards.
TGAAATCGAATTCTCTGGAGGAAAGAGTATAAAAACCTATGATCACCAGCTTCTTTTCAACCTAGTTAACGAAGTGCTCCTTGAAATATCCGAGAGGTCACCAACTTACTTCCCAAGGCCCTTCTCCTTCAACTACCGCCTCCATCCTATGCCCAAAGGGCACTATCTTCTTGATGAAGTATGGGCTAGTGTTAACTCATGCCTGAGCTTGAGACCTGAGCTAGATCAGACATTAGATGATGTTGTGGGTCGTGACTTGGCAAGAAGAAGTGGCTGGATGAACCTGCAACAAGAAGAGGAGTATGTAGCACTTGAACTAGAGGAGATGATTGTGGAAGATTTATTAGATGAAATTATCTTCTCATGAAGTTTGCTTGGAACTAGCTAGGACAAGCACACATGCATTCATGCACTATTCTTAGTCACAAACATTCTGAAGTTCCTGGATAATATTGACATATTAGGAGAAGATGAATATGACACTTGAACATAATCCTCAGCCGCTGTTAAAAGGGACGGCAGGAATTTCGTTGCCACAGCAAGTTGGCAATAGTGTGGTATATATGTTCCAGTATGTTGATTTCTTCATTCGGAATAGAATTCTATTCATTCATATGTATATGAATTGATTTTGTAAATAGAATTGTCTGGTAGATATCATGTAGGGTTGATCAAGGAGTTTTGGTGCGTGGTGTGATTCATTTCCATGTACATAACATGTATGGCTGTGTTATATATGACTTGAGTGTTCTTGATTTACACTTTGAGATTTTATTTCCTTTCCATCTACTGCAGCAGAGACATTAATCGATGAACAAAGTAGTAAAGTCAGTCATTCAATCCCCATGAATTGACCGAAAAAACCAAAAGGAAATTTGCCCACGAAGACTCCCCCCCCCCCCTCCCCAAAAAAAAACCATTTATAGTCAATTCAACGACAAAATTCTCAGGATTTTCAAGAAAACGGATTTTGATTTATTGTGGTACTCGTCATACGATCCTATAGTGACGAAATCACTTCAACCTCGCTAATAAGAGAATATTAATTGATTACGACCTGTCCAAAATTATTCTAGTCCCTTAACAAATCAAATTATCAATTATCAAAGGGGTGAGAACGTTCTATTACAATATTTTTGTATTAACATTTTCATAAGTATTATTGTTTGTATGAGACGTATTCTATAGATCAATAAGACCTAGATAAAAACTGAAATAATCTAAGCATTACTTTAAAAATTTAATATATAAAAACTATTACTTGTACCAAAAAAGAAAATTTACTGTTTAGTATGCTTTCCGGGGGTGCGGCGGCTTTGGAAATAATTTGGGCTCAGCAGAAAGTTTGGTTCTTTGATGATGATGAATTAGAGTTCAAATTAACAAAGATGATTTGAAGTCAGAAACAGCATGTATAAACAAGAACACCTTGGTCCATTAAAGCTGTGCTATTTATGAAATTTCTGCTAGCAATAAACAATTCAGACTCAAAAATCAATATTCAACACCAGTGGTCCCAAGTGATGACCTTAGATATGTTGACTTCACAAAGCCATGCATTTACAAGGAAGCTTACAATTTCAAAGATTGAAAAGTAAATTATAAAGTAAAGAATTGACAATTTGCCAAAACATCATTTGCAAATCACAATTCTCTACTTCGAACCCAAACGTGACCCGCATTTTGGCTTCATGACATAATTCACATTATTGTCCATTGAATTCTTCTCCTCACAGCCTATCAACCATGCGAAGGTGACACTTTATTTGATGGATGGAGAGATATTAGTTGTTGCTTCTGTTGTCTCCAAGGGTTAGTTCTGACCTCTGCAATAAAAAAAATAAAAATAATTCATGAGAATTTAACAATTATACTTAATATCTCTAGCATCTTGAACACGTAATTCTCACACTTTAGAATTTATTTGATTTTTGTGGTGCCGACAATGAACAAGTCATGACCAAACTTCTATATTAAAGAAAATGAAACAGTATTTCTCGCTTATTCTTTTCCTACGTTACCCACATATCTTTTATTGTCCATCAAGTACCCAAATAAGCAGTTGAAATGATAAATATCAATTCATTATTTAATAAATTAAATTATCATTATCATGTCAATATCTCAAAGGCATTTAACTGATAACTATAGCATAAATATGAGCCATCTTCTTACCCTCAGCTTCTATTCCAGCTCAAGTTATGTCCAAGAACCTGATTCAGTCAATTCTGAATCTCCCCCTTCTTTCCTTTCCTCACCAAGGGAGTAAGCGAGTAACAATATGTCACTCCTTCTGAACAAAAACAACGCAAGCAAAATGGGCGCGCCTTCGTTCCATGAATTAAAAAAGCAAGCTTCTTTCTTCCTCAAGGAGAAATTCAAGACTGCAAGATTGGCTCTCACAGACGTTACCCCTGCACAACTGTAAGCTTGTCACTCTCATGGCTTCATCATAAGATTTTGACATTTTGATCACATTTTAATGTGTTCCATAACCAAAATCAACTCTAAGATTTGTGATATATAAGTCTTTTTGTTCCTCTATATGGTCTTATACTATTTTCAGGATGACAGAAGAAGCTACAAATGGAAATCCATGGGCCCCAGATTTCCCAACTCTTAGATCAATTTCAAGGGCTGCTTTTGAGCTGGATGATTATTGGAGGATTGTAGAGATTCTGCACAAAAGGTGTTTCTGACTTATCTTTGTTTCTTAGTAGGCTTGCTCCTTTATATAATTATAGTCAACCTAACTAGTTGGAAAGGCTTTGGTTGCTGTTATTATTGTTTGATGCTTGCCAATGCCACCTTTAGTTAGTCATCTATGATCTAACTAGGGATGAATGAATGGGATAATTGTCAGATTGCTTAAATTTGACAAGAAGAATTGGAGGGCCTCTTACAATTCTCTGATTGTGCTTGAGCATCTGTTGACTCATGGACCGGAAAGTGTTGCAGAGGAATTTCAGTGCGACAAAGATGCTATTAATCAGATGAAATGCTTTCAGTATATTGATGACAGAGGGTACGTTTTCTGAAATTCTTAATCTAAAATCTCAGCTCATGACTATTTTACTTCCTACTAGATAGTGAGGACATTTCGCGTATTTGCATGCAGGTTCAATTGGGGCCTCACTGTCAGAAAGAAATCTGAAAGAATACTGAAAATGCTGGAAGAAGAATCCCTACTTAAGGAAGAAAGAAACCGTGCTCGGAAGTTATCCAGAGAAATTCAAGGTTTTGGAAGTTTCAACCAGCGGTTAACTCCGGCACAAGGCATTCTAAGGGAAAAATCGTTGCCAACCACATTTGGTCGAAGTAACTCTGACTTCAACAACCATGAAAATCGGGAAAACCAGTCCTCTTGCTCAAACAGTTGTCTGGACACAGCAGCAGTTAAATCTCCCAGTCCTAGCCATCATGTTGGAACTGTCATGCCCCAAGATAGTGTAGAAACCTTGAGCTACCTGGATGATCAGGGTGAAAATCAAATGCTTAAGAAATCTGAAACAAGCTCTAAAGAAAACATGACACCTAGCAAGGAGGAATATCATGCCTGGAACCTGAAAGGGGAGTCCAATCCACTTTTGGAGGGTAGCCAAGAGGACTCCAGGCTTGGGATCTTCACAGCAGAAGATGACCACCCCTTCAACTCAACAGAAGTGCATGCCTCTTCTTCCCTTCTTTCCTCGTGAGATGGAATACTACAAGGTTTTTGAAGCAAGGTTGAAATGAAGGCAACAAGGTGTTTCCTAGTATTGCACTTCCTCTGCAGAAAGCCATTTCATTGAAGGTTGTATGGCTCATGTATTTATGTATGTTATTTCCTGCTACAATTTTCCCCCAGCAGACAAAGGTTTACGGTTTGTTATTGTAGAAGCTTTGGAATGCAGATATCTATGTACATAAAGCGCGGAGATTCGACCCTCTGAACTGGCCTGACCAACCATTGCTTATTATTATGCAAGTTCTAGAATAAGATAAAGCAATTTGCTAAGATTTCGACAATTCATTACATATAATAAAAGATTGAAAGAATGTACACTAATCTCCATGGAAAACTCATATAAACACTATGAGTGCGTTTGTTTGTCTCTTTTTAGGATAAAAAATCACTTTTTTCGATGAAAAAATCAGTTTTCATATATTTGGATATTTTTTTTAAAAATAATCAGATTTTCAGAAAAATTTATTTTTAATTTTTTTAATTATATATAAAAAATTTTAAGTTTCAAAATCACTTTTTTCAAAATTTGAAATAAACGCACTCTATATTTCTAAAAGATTTTCCGGTTGCAATTAAATTATGAATTTACAATAAGTCAGTTTGATTGCATCCGAGTGAAACACTTAACAATGATGAAGCTATAAAGCATTAAAGAAGAGCAATGCAAAAATACCATATATAGATTACAGGTATTTGTAAAATACATAAATGAGGCTAAATTGTTCCTTTTACCCCTTTTCTAATCTTGCTACAACCGAGTGGACTTGGACCTTGGGGCCATCTCTTACTTTCCCTTTTCTTTCTTCATTCTCTTCGCTGGAATAAAGAAAGGGGCAAAATACAATCTTTTGTGTCTACTTGAATGGCATAACATGGGCAATTTCCGGCTTGACAATGTTTACATTTTCTTTTTGATGTGAAAATGTTTTGTTGAATACACATACAGGTTAGAGTTGTAAAATCATGGGACTACAAGGAAACTAGCTCCAAACCTACGGGGGATAAAAAGAGCACACTTTAGCCTAAATGAATTAATAAACCTTCTAAGGTTTGCAAAGCCAATCTTGTATGGCAAGTCGAAGTGCGTGATTGGGAGTAAGATGCAGGTGGTTTAGTTTTAGATTAGTCATGGGAGAAGTATCATGCCCATCTTCCAACCATTCACGTATGGCATCACCTTCATAGGTAAATCCATCTGCTGCTACTTGAGGATCATGCATTATTTCCTGAACAAGGAATCCAAAAAAAAAAAACATGAGCCACAACCAATAGAATAACTATCTACATTTGTGAAAAGAAAAAATGGGTCCTCAAGCAAGAAGCAATTTTGGATTTTTCATTAGCTCTTTTAAGGGGCCTATGAATCTAGTTATGCTTTATTAATAAAAAAGAATCAGTTACCTGAAGGATTGGACACAGGAAAAAAGATGGCACAGGTCTCTCTTCTGAAACATGCAACTGCTCCAATTCTCTCACTAGAGCAGGTGTTAACTCTGGCCTGTCTCTACGATTTTGTTGACAGCATTGCAATCCCAGTTCAATCAATCTTGTTGCCGCAGCAAGAGGCCATTCTCCAGCTGAAGAATCCAGAATTGAAGACAATTTTCCACTTGAAACTGCATTGCGTACTACAACTGCTAATCCCACTGGAGTCCTACCGGTGAGGAGTTGCAAGACGATGAGCCCAAAGGAGTAGATGTCAGACTTGGGTGTTAGTATTCCGGTTCTCTGAAACTCTGGATCTGTATATGTGAATGTACCCTTTGGCTCATTGCTCATGCGGAAACCAGGACGACAGAGAGAATCCTCTGTCACCAGCCTGCTGTACCCAAATTCACATATCTTGCAACTAAGTGAAGAATCAAGAAGCATAGTTTCAGGCTTCAGATCACCATGGATAATGGTTTCAGGCCTGGAAGAATGCAAGAAGCAGAGTGCACTAGCCATTTCAGCAATCATTCGTGCTCTGGTATTCCAAGTCAGAGGAGGATTGTTGCTTTTTCGGAATAGGTAGTCTTGAAGAGTTCCATTCGGCAGGTACTCATATACAATTGACAAGGCTTCAGGGCAAACGCCAAGCAAAGTCAATAAATGAGGATGCTGGAGACTACCAAGAACTTGAACCTGATCACAAAAAGGATAAGATTACAGTTCACATCATCCCGAGTCTCTCTGCAGCTGCCCAAACACTACACTAGCAACTAAATAGCAGCTACAGAAACACAAAAAGTCATGCTTCCACCTCCAATCCCCTCAAGCCTTAAAAGCATTTAAGATAATTTCAAAAGCAGACAGATCATTATGAGGGAACTGACCTCTTGATGAAACTCTGCTGATCCTTGCACATTATGTGGATGGAACTTCTTTATAGCAACAGTCCTACCCAACATTTCCCCCTTATAAATACTACCATATCCACCTTGCGCGATTTTAAAGCTTTCAGAAAAATTGCATGTGGCACTTTGGAGATCTGATATTGAAAACTCAGCTAACTCAGGTAATTCTTCAGCAAACCCAATGACCCCATTGTATTGAGCTGTGCCAACTTGTCCACGACTTTTCCACCGCTCGAGCCAGCGGAGGGCTTCCCTCTTCTGTCTTTTGATCTGCTGCCTTTCATGCCACAGGGTTGAGATGGATGCTTGAATTAGTGATAGTTCATCTGCAGCTTCATCTCGCCTACGGTTTGCTTCCTGCGCACGACTATCTAGTACAGCAATATTTCTCATGGTTCTTTTTAGCTCACCAGCAATTTCTTCACTCTCAACCAAGAGCTTTTGTTGTTCTCTTACTGCAGCCCCCAGTGCATCCTCAGCGTCTTTTCTGAGCTTTACTTCACGTGCAAGGGCAGTTTCAAACAAGTTGACCTGAAAGAAGAATACAACTTAGATTGGGAGAGATGTCATGAAATTCCAAAATCAATATCATCATTTGTCACTAATTACTATACGGAATCCCAATATCTTGAAGATGGATTCTCTCGATGTATTACTCAATAAAAGTTTCTTAAACGCGTAAGAAAGCATACTTTATGCCTCGTGACTAACCATAATTAGTTTGGCCAATTTCTTTACCATAAACACAAAGACTAGCAGCATTTTTGCTAACAAAAGTCCTATCATGCACAATCAGTAGATTATGCTTACCTTCGCTATGGCCTCCATGGCCTCAACTTCCGACCTCTTGCACTTTAATAGCTCGGCAAAGGCCTCACTCGTTGCTGCCTCCGCTTCTCTTTTGGTTTCAATAAATTGACTGTGAACTCTTTCGTCCATAGCTTCTACATTAGTACCTAAATGACCCCCATCAGAATTTTGGGGCAAATAATGACTGCTACAGTTGGAGGATTTGGATGAAGAAGTGGCTCCAGTTTCAATGATGTCACCCTGAACCAAACTTCTAATTCCAGAGTGGAATAAGTCATTTTCACCATATTGAAAAGATCCACATCTCAAGTTTTCTATGGCTGCAATCTCAGGTTGAGCAGATGAAGACAAAGGTGCTTCAGAAGCCTCTCTAGTCCAAATGTGTTTACCTTTACAGATAAACCATATTTCACAGAATAGGGGAGCATATTTGGCAGCATAATTTGCTTTACTGGAATTCCTTTTCACTTTCATGCAACTGCGATTTTCCATTATGATTTTGTAAGCGGGAAGATTTATTCATCACTTCTTTAATAAACAACGGACAGAAAAAGAAATCACCGACTATATTTTATCAGAGGAAGACACAGCGATTTTGTCAGTCTCAACTCTCAACAGAAAAGATAGACAACGTGATAAAAAAAAAAATCAACTTTTTCTAATCCACAGGAACCTGCCAGCTAGAATGAAACTAAGGACCCAAGTTCAATGCAAACAAAGCAGTTTTATACAGGCACAATCTTTCCCTCTCGGTAACAACGCAAAAGTTAAAAAAAGAAACAGGATCTAAGACGATTCAAAGAACACTGTAGATAAGTAGACAATATATGAAATACTTACTTTTCTGGTGCTGCTCCAATAACAAGCTTCCTAATATTATGCTTAATAACTAAATCAACAATCCCTTTCTGGACTTGTTCAGCTTCAGTTACGATAATGCTTGCCTGAACCTGACAATAAATTTATATTAGCAAAGACAATTAATAATGGATTTCTTACACAAATTTCATGTTCTCCAAAATAAGATAACCACAACATATAGTTACATATCATGAAAACCGAATGATAATTAAGAGGATTTAAGATGTCTGGCTAAATGCACTATCAGGTCCTTTTGACCACCAAAATTTTTAGTGCGTTTGGGAAGAGGCCATATTGTTTACAGAAGTGCAGCCTTAGTGGGGTTGTCTCGGATAAACTATTTCCCACCATAACCCACAGATAATCGCTTAGAAAGTACTTTTCATTACGTACATTAACCACCATAAGATATTTTGATGGCAATATCATCATTACAGCTCTATTTAATCCGATTATTTAAACATCTACAAAACAACCAATAGATCTAATATGACATTATTGGCAACTGAGCAATAAGGGAAAAAAAAAAACTGATAAAATAACCAAACTATTCACAGATATCACTATATTAGCATTTAAAACGAAGGGGGGAAAGAAAGAAATAAGTCTAAATGCGCAAATATAAGCATACCTTAGCGCCGCGGCAAATGGCCAAGTACTTATCTAAAAGCCTCTTGGTCTGTTCTCTTTCCTCTCTTCGAAAAGCAGACACTACTTCAGGATTGGCCTGAGATGCTGGCAATTTCCCCACTGCTCAAGATATCAAAATTAATTCCCAATAACATCAAGAACAAAATGAGCAAAATAAATTGGCATAGCAAAATTTAAAGAGACCCCATCCGTGCAAAAAGGGTGAAAGTAAGATACTAATAACAAGCATTCATTGAAAATTGAATCATGGTGTACAAAATACAAATATAATTGAGCATACATAGTTACATACATAGAGTGGGGATCACGGGAGAAGGCTGATAGGCATGAAGGATGACAAATTCTGTGTTCCGGAACTGGGTGAAAGCCCATTGAAGCAAGTTGGCAGCTTTGTCGACGGTTTTGCCAACGGCTACATGAACCTTTTCAGGGCATTCATCCAAAGCCATAGCCATAGCGTGGGGTAGTAGGTGAGGCTGAGCTGGAGACGAAGAGGAAGAAGAAGAAGAGGGCGCCCCGTGAAAGCTAAAGCGCGAAATCGAGGGAGGAGAAGGTGCATGGTGAGGGTGAGGGTGAGGGTGAGGGTGAGGAGGAGGCAAAGGCTTCAAAAGCTCCATTGTTGCTGGAACTGAATTATTATTGGAGGAAAATGAGGAAGTAGGTCACGGAGGAGTGTGGGTAGGAATGGAAAATGAAACATTGAGTTCTGAGTTGGATGGAAAATGGAATTTTGTTTTCCTTGCAAAGAGGATGGTTTGACTTTTAGACTGACTCCAATGGCGATGGCGAAGAAGGCGTGTGGTGGTGCTTCCGTGTTGGCGATGTCGAAGTTGGACTCGTTTGAGTTTGAACTCAACTGTAGTAAAAGGTTAAAACGTTGAAATATAACAACCTTTTCAATTCAACTGTTCCTGTTACGTGTTTTAACATTAACCTCCACGAATTTGTCTCTTGCGGTCTTCCTATATAATGATGATGAGAGACCCTTTCTTTTCTTTTCTTTTTTCCTAATTAGTAATAACTGAGAATAATTTCTTTACATTCTTTGACAGAAAAAAAGGGGGGGATAAAACAGCTAATGAGAGACTAGACATCTTTTTACATGACTTTCAAAGCATCAGCCAGTCGAGTGCGATTCAAGTTGAAGAACAGTTTGCCAGTATCGAAGGATTTAATTCTTTTACGTGTAATTGTAGCGCTTTGTATGCTTAATTTTATATAGCGTCCGTCTTTTTTTTAAGTCAAATATTTAGCTTCGTTTTTTTTTTTTCAAATTTTGGTTATGGAACTTTTATGGTTTAATTTGAAATTTTGGGTACTAAATGACAAATCACAAGTTAATATTTAATAAATATAAGCTAACATGCTTTATAATAAAAAACACTTTAAAGGGAGACTAATCCAGAAACCAATATGCTTTTTGAACCTAACCTGGAGAAAATCCCAAACTCATTAGGTGACAGAAGTGACTAACAAATTAAATTGTCCAATTTCACTTTTGGTTGCTTTCATAAAGTTGCATATCGAGCTTAAAAATGCGTAGAAGTCTGAAAGACAGCCTGAATGCAAGTTCCGTTATTACAGGACAAATGATAGCTAATTGCAATTAGTGGAAGCCGCGCCTCGTTTAGCCGTTCACATGTCAATTGTTTTGTTAAAAGATTAATTTTATATGTGCAATATTTTGTTCTCATTGGTTGAATGTGTAATCTTTTATCTAAATATCGTATTAAAAAAAACAAAATCTTTTATCTGCAAAATATTTATAAAATTTCTAGATTTAATCACAAATTGAACATAATTACATTAATAATTATACGTTAAATAAATATCGGGTTTACTTTTTTTTTTTTTGACATATATACGTTGAGATTTTTCGCTGTTAGCGAAATGTTTTTGGGAAATGAATATCAAATTGGACCCAAGGAGCCCTTACATTTTGACTTGCAAAGGGCCCAACGTAAACCAATGGCGACTTGGCCCACAGTCAAAGACAGGCCGAAACCGAGGCAGGTGTTATGAGATGCTAAAAAAAAAAGGGACTTATGAGACTGCATTCCTTGTTAATTTGAAGTCTTTGCAGTGTATAGTCTATAGACATCCAATTCAAAGTATATGCGGTTATTTACCCTTTATTGGTATGAAACTATTGGATCCGGCTCCGTTTTAAATTGAAGAATATGACTAGGAGGAAGCAGGTAGTAACAAATTGAAATGGCTATGATTTATCGATAAAGAGCAACTGTTCAACAATCGCCAATGGTAATTGGTAGAAAAAACGAAGGAAAGAATTAACTCTGCCATCAAACCCCACCTTCTCTCCGTCCACCGTTTTAACAACACAAATATTTTACAAGAAAAACCATCAACCGTTGCAAGTTGCAATTGTATCGCCACACGAGAACACTGTACAATTGAAGGACCAGACTCATCGTATTCAGCCTTTGCAGTCCACATCCGCAGTTCCGTAAAAAAGTGCCTCATCATTAGTAGTATCCCTAATAAATCAACCATATGGAAAGAGTACTTTTATTTGAGCATATTTTGAAGACATCATATGGCTACTTATTTTAAAAGCTAGTGTTTATTTAACCATATTTTTAAGATATCAAACGAGATTTACTTTCAAAACAAGTACAGAATTTAGTAGTATGAGCTTTATTAAAATGATTTATGCCAGAAAAACCTTTAACTCTTTCATGATATCTCATATGATGTCCTCTTTTTATGTTAAAAAAAACATTTCTCACATCAAAACAATACCTTAAGGTGTGTATAGATGCTTGAGGATGCAACTGTCTATTTATCATAAATTATACAAACCCCAAGTGGATTTTGAGGCTCATATTACATAGCCCTTTCTCATATAATTGTAATCAAGTGCATGGGACATATCACTAACATGGACTTATTAGTTTAGCAACACAAATTAAAGCAATCCTTAGAATCACCATAGAAAGTTTACCTGTTGGAAAGTGCTGAGAGAAGCCAAGATAGAGCCACCAATCCAAGCATTGTACCTTCTCTCTGGTGAAGCAACCACCTTGATCTTCATGCTGCTTGGTGCCAAAGCAATGATCTCCTTGCTTATTCTATCAGCAATACCAGGGAACATGGTAGAGCCACCACGAAGGACAATGTTTCCATACAAGTCCTTTCTAATATCAACATCACACTTCATGATTGAATTGTATGTGGTCTCATGAATACCAATAGCATCCATTCCAATAGTGGATGGCTAGAAAAGTAATTCAGGACAATGGAATTGCTCAGCGCCAATGGTGATGATTTGTCCATCGGAAAGCTTATAGCTCTTCTCAACAGCAGAGCTAGTCTTTGCGGTTTCAAGCTCTTGCTCATAATCAAGGGTAATGTAAACCAATTTTTCCTTCACATCCCTTACAATTTCTCACTCAGCTGTGGTTGTGAAGGAATAACCATGCTCAATAAGGATTTTCATAAGGGCATCAGTGAGGTCGTGCCCTGCTAGGTCAAGATGGAGGATGGCATGAGGTAGGACATAGCCTTCATAAATAGGCACAGTGCGGCTGACACCATATCTCGAGTCCAAAACAATACCTGCACAAACTAATATAGCAATTAGCAAGCATGTCATAAAGTAGCCAAATTAGAAACTTCATATAGAATCTACAGATCAGCTCAATTACTTCTATTCACATTAGAACATATATTGATTGAGCTTTTGAATCAAAATTGAAGCTTGAAATTGCCAGAGATTAAAAAATAAGTCAAGTAATTTTGAGTCTTAAAATGCCCTTTTTTATTTTCTTTTCTCCTTGGCTAGACTTCACAATTCACATTCAATATCTGTTACATATTTCCATTAGTAAACTGAATCTTAAAGAGCATTGCGTGTTTAAATTTATTAGCTAGCATAACATTCTTGGAATGTAGACTAGATGCAACAAAATATTTTTTTGAGAAATGTTATTTTTGCATAGTATATTGACATCCAAATAGACATATAGTGATTGTGGTTGAAATAAGTCTAGATTTCAGTTATATAAGTGTTTAATGTAAAGACAAGGCAATATATCGATCCAAAATTACATAATTAAAATTTATACTTATTTGAACCGTGATTATCACATGTCAATTTGGATATATAAATATCTATGTACAAATAATGGAACTGTATTTTCTCTTAAACCAGAAAATGACTAACTAGTTGTATGACCAGTGGCATGGAGGGATAAAATAGCTTGGATGGTGAAGTGCATAGCAGGTGTGTTGAAGGTCTCAAACATAATTTGGGTCATCTTTTCACGATTAGCCTTAGGGTTGAGAGGGGCTTTGGTGAGCAGAACTGGGTGCTCCTCTAGGGCCACACGGAGTTCATTGTAGAAGGTGTGATGTTAGATCTTCTCCATGTCCTCACAGTTACTCGCAATACCATGCTCTATGGGATATTTCAAACTCAATATACCTCGCTTAGACTAAGCTTCGTCCCCAACATATGCATCCTTTTTGCCCGTACCAACCATCACACCAGTGTGACGTGGACGACCAACTATGCTAGGAAACACAGCCCTTAGAGCATCATCTCCAGCAAATCCAGCCTAAACGTGCAAATTAGTATAAATTTGAGGGTACCATTCTCATGTACTTGAAATACAGCAAGCAGAAGAGAAGGTACTTGCCAATCACTTGTGCATGCAAAATTTTGGAAACAAAGCCATCTTGGTGTTTTGACCTTAATTAACCGTTACTGTTCCATTATCGCCGATGAGTGGCTGAATATCCTCAGTGTTTGCCAGTGCCTTTCAAAAGCTGCAAAAAGCATACATTTCAGCTTAGAACATTGACCAGGCGCAAAAAGAAAACAGCAATTGATATGATTTCATTAGTCCATTAGTCGAGTTAGTCACTTTGTTAAGTATAAATATGCCTAAATGGCTATTGTAACTCATAGTGAATTGTAATCATTTGGTTTGGGTGAACTTTAGTTCATTGAAGTTTTCTTTCTTTGACTCCAAGGAAGGAGAATTTGGGTTCTAACAATGGTATTTTCGTTAAGAGAAAATACATTAAAATGTTCCTACATGGTACATTAAAACATTGGCTAAATTTAGCAATCTATATTGTTCCTAAATACATTAAAATGTTGAAAAAAAAAAAAAATAGCCTTATGTCTTTGTTGTCAATAAAACAGCAATCTTTAAAACTCCTAATAAGGCTGCAAGATGATCCATTCCAAAGTGGATACAGGTAAAGGCACAGGGCCTAGCTGTTTACAATACCGTCCAAATAAAGATGCACGTACTTTATACAAACAAAAACAGATAACCAACATCATCCTCATCTAATCCTGTAAAATCCTTCAAACGGGTGCTCATATAATTTAATACCACTCGTGATGTTTCTAAATTGGAAAACGAAAGCAAATGCATAACATTGCTTGCATTAAGAACACACACAAAGTCCCTCTGACTCCATTACTTCAATGTTAATTCCATTAAAGTTTATAAACATTTTCAGCATTAGAATTACCAACGTCAAGATACAAGTCCGCTTAGTTCATTCACATGATCCATAACAGAATGTCATGTTAGACATGATGAAGTAGGCTTCCTGGGTTGCAAGAAAGAAACAACAGAATGAAGTTAACCTGAAATGGAGCATCAAAGAGAGGATTCTCCTATCTCACCAAAAAAAAAAAAAAAAGATAAATACAGGGAGACGACGCCCACATCAAACATCAACTTGCACTGTGTTTCGGTTTTTAAACGAAGCTTTGACGTCCACAAGACATACCCTCAACAATGGCTGGTTCTCTGAACGACATTCGTGTCATCGCTACCACATGTCCTCTCCCTCTGTGGCTTCGCAGGTACACCCTGTTTTTTTTTTTTTTGTTTTTGTTCTTCGGGTCGCGTTTAGTGTGGTCTCTCACCACTGGGAGTCGAACTCTCTGCCTTTACCCGCGGGTTCGGTTGTTCATTGGCTGGCAAATGAACCACTGAGCCGCGCCTGAATCCGCTCAGGTACACCCTGTTGTCCTAAAAGCTTGGCCCATTTTTAGCCCTACCAGTGCTACTACTGCTTTCTCAATTTTGGGCCCTTTTCGACCCACTGGATCATGCACATGTATATATGTAGCCCTTGCTAGAATTTTTTATATCTAAAATAAAAAAATCACGACCAAAAAATAAAATAAAATAAAAACATAAGAGAAAATAACAAAAGTGTTTTAAGTTTTAAGAATAGGACTAATTTGATGACGATAGAAGATAACATGGTGGGAGCACTTCTTGAATTGAGGAAATGCATGCCACTGGTATTTGGCTGCAACGCTGTGGCTAGTGAAAGTGCACGTTAGTATTGAGCTGGTTCTCTAAATTAAACAACGTTGAATATCCAATTGTGTGGCAGAGGAGTGAGCAAGTGATTGACTGACGAGGCATGAGTGCGTCTGTGTCGTTTAGTTGTAAAGAATTATGGAAACAAAAATTCGTGTTGCCAATAAACGACAAGGGAAATTCGCCGTTCTCGATTCACAAATCATAAGGCAATGCAGAGGTAAATAGAAATGCATTGCAGCCCCTCATTCGCAAGAAAGAAAATCGGGCCGACCATGTGGGATATTTTTGGTACGTAGTGAGCGGGTTGTCAACAACATGAGTCGGTATATTTAGCAGTGGGTTTAATAATGAAAGATTTTAATAGTATATATAAAATTATATATTCAAATTTTATCATTGTTTATGTATCAAAAGCACAAAAAAAAAGGATTTAATATTTTTTTAAATTTGTATGAATTTAATTTTTATCTATTGTTAAATGAAAAATATATATATATATATATATATATATATTATATTAATAAAAGTATTTGTCTCTCGTATTTATTATTTTAAAAGTTTCATATATATAATAATATATAATTTGATAAAAATATAAAATTCTTTTATAATGTATCAAAATTAATCTCAATCTTTTTATATAATAATAATAATTTCATAAACCATTATACCGCGAGAATGGAGGATCTCATTGTTTAGAGATCCAGTCCTGCAACGAGGTCCAGCATGAGCTACAATAGATGTATCAGTTAAATAATTTTCTTTTAAATTCTTTTAAAGATAAAAAAGATGATTTTTTGTCAATACTTTTTATTTAATAACTTTAAAATAGATCCAGAGAGGAGGAAACTAAGGGAAGAGAGAGGTTCGAATATTGCAGGCAGAGATGATTCATGATTATTAGGGATGGGGACATGATTGAGATGGGAAGCAAAATCATTAAGCATGAGCATGGGATACAATTATGCCCCATGAGAGTGTGTGTTGTGCCCTACTTACTTTTATACTTGGCCCTCTTCCCCCTGCTCACACCCCACATTATCATTCCTTTCTATTTCTTAATTAGTATGTTTAGGTAGTACTAGTGGTGATATGTATAAATTAAAACTGCACTATATTCTGCACCATGGTTTGATCAATAATTTCCGCAAATTGACAGATCGAAGAATCGTACCGGGATATTTGAATTAACAAAATGTGTGCACTCCTTTTACTTTTCGTACGTTTCCACATGTAAGCTCTCATCGCTCATTATTATTCATCTCAACTACGGACAAGTAGCTTATAACTTTGGATTAAGCTTTATTTTATTCGGTCTCATGAAACACGTAGCATGTTGAAGTTAACATAGAACTCGATTGAGAATAATGGAAATGGAAGAAAATCAAGGAAGACGAAGAAAAAAAGAACATCGTCAGGTAGGCCTAGTATAGTCGTGGCAAAGCTTGAGGACAAGTGAAAACAGACGAAGTTGTTGCATAGATATCGATTACAGAATAAACATTACAAGTTCAGTTAGGGCCGGAAGAACATGTAAGAGTAGAAACTAGAAGGTCGTCGAAGTGGTCCTCAAGATACGTCACTTTTATCATGTTCGAAGATGCGGTGAAATTGAAGCAATCCAATTGGGGGGTCCTCCACGTATCTGCACGTTCAACTTGTCAATTTCACCTCGCTATTATACATTTAGTTTTTTAGCAATATTTATTAAAATTAGAATATTTTAAGAATATTGCAAAAAATATAAAAAGTTGTTGTTAAATAACATTCTTTATAAGTATTGTATAAAGCTATAGGTTATTGTTACCAAAAATTTTCACAATATTTTTTTTATAATTATGTTATAGTATCTTAACTTGCCTCTTTTCTATCCTTATTTTCATGTCTTCGCATTTTTCTTAATTATGAGAAGATGATCCATATTGCTAAAATACAAATTATGCAATAGTTTACCCAATCAATCGGAACTCGAAAGTAAACTCTTTTTCTCCCTCTATTTTATATTCATAGGTACTCCCCGGAAAACGAAACTCCACCTAATCTCTAACTTCCCCTGGATCCTCCATATAAAGAATCATAATAGAGTTTTGGGAATCCCATGTCCAACAAGAAAACCTCTATGATCTAGTCTATAGTGCCTGCTTTCCCAATTATCAGCAACATGAGAAATGGCCGGCAGTGGGACCCAGTTATGAAATCTCCCTGCTAAGTTGCAGCACAGTCGAAGCATGCTTGAATTTGAAATGCTGGGATTAAGATTGAGTGTTAAATTTACTGTGTAGCGTGGTTATTATTTAACAACTAAATGCTCAAAATGTATTGCTCTATAGACTTTAGTAATAACAGTAGTGCATGTTTAAAATAAATTGGTATTTAATCTAGGTGGATTCTATATAAGTTCGATATCATTGTCAACGATTGCCTTTTAATTTTCAGAAACGTTCTGAAAGTAAGGAAATCAATTATATATACTACTATTTTTTTAAAATAGTTCCATGCTTCAACACTTTGGCATTGGTTACTTTGGACTGAAAATTTAATAATAATAATATCTCAATTTCTTTCAATATTTGATAAATTACAGTGGTCTCTCGTAATCTTTTTGTTATATTATTATTTTTAAAGTTTTTTATATTACATTTGAATGATTTATTCTTTAATGAAAAAATCCCTCTTAAAGACTTACAACTTCAATTTTTTAATATTTATCAAAATTTCATCTAATATCGTCAACGACGCCTTTTAATTAAGTGCAACTATTTACCTTTTTTTTATGTCAAACTCAAAATCAAGTCACTTAAATGTGTATGTTAGTTATGTCTAAAATGAAATTTAACAATACATAGTTTGTTTTTAAAAAATTTAAATATAATTAATCTTGCATATCTTAGTGAATATTATTTTGTATTGATACATATCTTACTGAATCTTATGGCACAGTAGCACTGCAATCACATAGCAAAATTTAAGGATATTAAATAGGACTTCACATTAGTCAAAAGAGATACGTGAACTGTAACAATAAATTAAATGGTAAGAGAAAACTAACTCTAATATTTTGAGAAAACTAACTCTAATATTTTTTTGTGGGAAAAAAGAACAATTAATCTTATCTAAAGAGATAACTTGGCTTTATATTATGATATGGCTTTGGCGCCCTTGCCTTTCTCTGGGTGGCTTATCGAACAAGTATAATATAATAAATATGGGGATAGTGCTTATTTATTAGCCTATGATTGCTATTTGTTTCAGAAGAAAAAAGAATTAAAGCTATTGTTTAATTAAGTTGTAACTTAGTGCAAAACACAATCAAATCCAAGTCAATAAGTGCAATTATATTGTTGGAGATATGGGGCTTCTCTCAAAACGTTGCGGCACTTACTAGACCACTCAATTAATGAAGAGGACAATTCCTGCAGCCCCTGCATCCAGCAACAAATAGAATGTCTGTTACCAACTACCAATTTACTCGACGGCAAAGTCACTCACAATTCACCAAAGGAAACTTTGCGTAAAAGTCAGTGGATAAGTTTCCATTTTCTTGGCGGTGATAAATCAAAGGAATCAAAATATTATTTACCTGCAATAAAAACAAAGTAACAAAACATATATCCTTGTTAACCATAAACCATTAAACCGTTTAAAATCAAAGGTATCTATTATCTACAGATTCTCCTAGAGAAATTATTGCTGAGAATATTTAGTAGTGCAAAGTAGCATGCACGTTAATACCACGTGCATAGATGCGTCAAAGTTAGTAGAAATCAGCAAGGATAAAAAAAGCGCGAGCCTTTTTTTATAAATAGAGTGAAAAAAACTCCTCCCTTTGCAACAAAACAAAAAAAAGTACCTCTCCCTTCTCATGTCTAGCTTATATATAGAGGGAGAGAGAAAGAGTTATACATAGGAGTGTGTAATATTTGTTGTTTGCATTGGATCCTTCGCCGAAGTGGGTTTCAAAGCCTTTCACTCCCTCTCCACTCTCCACATCCTTCTTTCTCTCTCTCTCTCTCTCTCTCTCTCTCATATACAGGTCACAAGCACACACATGACTTGAAGAACGTCTGCAGTGCAAGAATCCAAACAAGATTGAGAAGATCCTTTAAAATAAAGGAATAGTTTGATTTGTTTATGTTCATAGGTACACTGAATTTCATCCACCATGCATCTTTTTTTTTTCCTAGCCTTATCACGCTAGCTATACCTACATAGCTTCATCCACCTTATATCTTCTATATTAATTTGGATTTCCTCTCTGTCCCCTTCTCCATCTTCTATCAATTGATCTGTCTATTTTAGACAGTATTTAATTCAATCATAATGTTTTCCAAATCCTCGGGTTCATTTTGTTTCATGGGTGTACCGTTAAATTCTTCAATCTTTGTCTCTGACAAAGATCTGAACGGCAATATGGATCTATCAGAATTCGGTTTATTGCCAAGGCCTTCCAAGGAAATCCACAAGGAAGAGTGCCAAACTTCAACCCCAAAAGATGACGACCTTATTAGACCGAAACCAACATCGGTGCAAGAACGTGACAAAGAAGAAGACGGAAAGCAATGCGATGTTATTGTTTCATTAATGCCTGTGACTCCTTTGAAGAATTTGAAACTCGAGATTCCTTTGTACAAAGTACCAGAGAAGGAGGATGATTCAAACGAGGGGTTCAAGACTCCAACATCCTCGGATCACAAAATCATGAACCTAGAATGCCCGGGTGCACCAAGGAAGACAAAGTCAAGGCCAACCAAGAAACGAAAAGCTTGTGATCGGCAACAAGTTATGCCTGATCTTTGCCAAGAGCTTGAATCCTTGTTTCCCACGCCGGTTGTGGTAGATCATGGAGCTGGCGGTAAGATTAAGAGAGTCAAACAGTGTCCAGTAGCAGGGTGAGCCATGAATCCGTTGTCTTGATGATTAATTACTTAATGGGTTGGTGTGGCATGATATGCACCTATAACTCCTGAGAAATGTAATTCTCTACTCTTTCATGATAGTAGTAATATATATTGATAATTGATTTGATACATATATAAAGGTTCGTGCTTCTTTTATGGTTTTTTTTTTTTTTTTCAAAAAAAAGGATTTCTGTTATTCTTTTTAATATGTATGAGAGATAAATCATCAAGAATATGGCTGTGAGTTAAAGTTTTTAGTCTTCAAATTTTTTCT
The DNA here is from genome assembly GCA_031439595.1 of Pterocarpus santalinus. NCBI lineage: Eukaryota > Viridiplantae > Streptophyta > Magnoliopsida > Fabales > Fabaceae > Pterocarpus > Pterocarpus santalinus. The sequence continues at coordinate 41,284,680 of CM062528.1, read as the reverse complement.
TTTATTTTTTCTTTAAAATCTCAACTCAAAGCTTACAAAGATCTGAATCTGTATCAGTTTTGAGCATGAAAGAGGAAATAGTACATACAATGTGATTATTTGACGTGATGGATAACATCATTAGGGTATAGGGAAAGGAATTATTAGGAGTTAGGAGCTTGGGATTCTGATTGTTTTGGATGAGCATGGAGTGACCGTTTGATTTCCGGGCCTAGCTAGCTTTCAGTTACATTGTCTTTGCTGTGGGATCAGATCCCATTGACTTTGGTGCAGAATCAGAAATCATTCGGTAGTGGAAATTGGGTTACACTGACTTTCCCAAGAAAAGCAAACATGCCCTTTCCCCCACCTCAAAATTGCGTCCCTTGTTTTTACCAGTTGGCATTGAGCGCACAAACCCAGCCGGTCCCGGATATTCTTAAATAAATCCCCCCCACGATGCCGCTGCTTCCTTCTGCAAATCCTCAAATTATTTTTGGTGCTAGCAAATCCTCAAATTATGCTTTGAATAAAAATCTCTCTTATATAATTTTCGCTCAAATTATAATTTAAAATTTTTAAATTAGAAACCAGGTATACTAAAATTTGCCTGACTGGTTACTGCTTTTCGCTGCATCATAGTTTTGTTTATTTTTCTCTTCTTCCTTTTTTAAAAATTCTATTGCCATCTTCTTTTTTTGGTGGTACTTTTTCTTCTTAATTTTCCATCACTTATTTTTTTGGCACAGTGATTTTCTATTACTTTTTTTGAACTGAATTTTCCATTACTTTAAATAAATTATTTAGTTTTAGAAAATTAATAAATTATTAATTATTTATCTTTCATATTAAGTAAATAATATTAGCATGACAGTAATAACTTGTGTATTTTAGTAAAGGATAAATCAATTCAATGTAATTACTTTTATTTATAATAATTAAGGTTGTTTAATAACTTTCTTAGTTTTTGTACCACTACATTAAATAACAAATAAAAATGAGTAACTAATTGCAACGGGGTCTGAAATTAGTAAATCTTATAAAACGGTTGTAAAGACATCAATTAAAATCATAAAATAATAGAAGAGATAAATTGTATACTTGAGTGTTGATGACAATAATTTGATGAAACATTTATTATTTTGCATTAAATTATTCTTGGTTCTAATGTTAATCAGCTCAGTTACTTTATGTTAAACGCTAACCAACATCCTTACAAACCTCTTATAACATTAGTACTATGTCCTACTATTAGACAATTTATCGACTCACAAGTAATAAAAAATGAGTAAATATCATTTTCACAAGGATTATTAATCAAGTACCAATTCTTTTAAAATAGTTACTATTTAGATGATCAAAAATATGAAAAATGAGAAAAATAAAATAAAATAAGATAAAACAAAATATGAATAGGAAACAATAAAAAAAAAGTGTTAGGATATGATTTCACTTGGTTTTCCAAATTATGCATTACCTAATTAAAATTTAATTTCAAATTTAATTAAATTGCTAGTCGAATTTCTCAAAACTTGTAATCGCAATTCAATAGTTTGACATTGTAATCCTCTGAAGATAAATTGAATAAATTAATCTCTTCATATTATTCTAAACTTATTTTAAGGATGAAAAATAGGAATTCATATGACTACACTAATAAGTACTTCTATTTATAGCTACTCTAATTTATGGCTAATTTTAGATTGACTTATTTTATACAGTGAATTAGGATTCAGCAATATAAAATTATAGAATATTTAAAAGAATAACCAATTCTTAGAAAGCATCCAGAACACTAAAAATTACTCAATTAATTGAAAAAAATTAAATTAAAAATCAAGAACACATAATTTGTTCTACCAAGTTATATCACCCTAACACTTAAAGAAAACTAAAGAAACATAAAAAAAAAAAGAACCTAAACTGTAGAATTATTTGTCTCTCTCTCCAACCCCCTTCCTTCTCTCAATAGTTACAATTATTTATAAAAGAAGAAAAAATTCAAATATTTAGAATCTCTTAATTTTCTCTACAAATTAAATCTTTAGATCAAATTTTTATCTGTTTCTCTTCTAAATCTTTTTCAAATCTTCAAACTCAAATATTCAAATCTTCAAATCTCTATCAGAATTTTTTTCTTTTATCTTCTTATCAACTGATGCTATCTTTATTTTATATTTAAACAAATTTAGTAAGAATCTTTATCTATTAAGTACAAAAATAATTATATTATCACTTATAGCAATCATAAAATAAATTTATTGAAAATAATTAGGAAAATCATCATGTTGAGAACAAATTTGAAATAATTAATGCACAAATTTGGGGTTAAAATAATATATTTTCACAAGTTATAACACACACACACACACACACACACACACATATATATATATATATATATATATATATATCAAGAAACCAGTTGGCCCAATAAGAAATTTAGTGAAAAGGCACCTAGAATATCACACAAAAATTATGGGAAATTTATCCCCTCACTTGTTATATATATATGTTGATTATTATTATTTAATTAAGAAGGTGGACTTCAAAGTAAATCTTATAAGAGAATCTAATCAATAGCTGAAATTTATAATATGAATTTTTCATACAAGAGGATTTACACCTGAAATCATGAGTAGGTGAAAATGCAAAACCGCGATGCATTTTGTTGTTTGTATATCGTTTCATATGTTATATTTCATACGAAATAGCATTTTTAATGTCTAACCAGAATTAGTCAGAGGTATTCGCAAGCTAATCCTAACACCACATTAATTTCTACAATACCAGAAACAACTATCGAAACATGAGATAATGGCAACAAATGCAATACGGGAGAACTCGTCGCCCTAAATTGGAATTTGGAAGCTTGGTTCTACTACCTAAAAATGAAATTTATTAGCTGCACTGATCCAGCTAGTTACTTTCTTTCTTCCTTTCTTTCTGGTTGTGTTTGGCCTGGTGCTGCCGCTAGCTGCCTCCTCATTCCAATAAGACATTATATTGTCAGACTTTTTTATTTACATGACTACAATGCTTCTCATTTAATTTAAGGTGATGTTATTTGTAGATCCCTATTCATCAGATATCTCAAACACCTGTCAAAAGCCAAAGACAAAAACAATGTTGGATTCTAGTTTTTCATATAAACAATATAATTTTTGCATCTTTTTTATATTAAGAGAATTGCATAAATATTCTAATTAATGGGTTACAGTCTAGAGAAATATCCTTGCAGAAAATTGGGTGAGTAACAGGACGGACAACCTTCTTAGGAAGCTTTGCCACTCAGGGGTCACTGAGCTGATGCAGCGAATGATACATTCATGAATCATAATACACCTTTTTTCTGTTTTTTGTTTTTTGGCAATAATCATAATACATCGTCAACAAAAGTTGGTGCACTAGGGCAACTCCACCACAATATTGAATCAGATAGGCCCAGATCCGAACTGGGGGGACTAGATAGCTCACCCCTCATACCAACTAGATGGGCTAGGCCTATGGACCAAGAAATGGGATTTTGGATTAGGGCTGGAATAAACCCAATCAACCTATAACGCAATCATCTAAGCCAGACAGATGGTTCGGACCGAAAAAAACCAAAAAAGAGCCACTACGCATCAAATGATGCAGGTCGACTGGGACTTTTTGAAAGGACAAAGCATACATGTACTATCCCATTGTTGGGCTTTGATATAATGCCTGTCCCATTGCCGACCAAAACAACAAAGGGGACAGAGCATACTTGTCTAATTGAGGCTTATCTTGACCCCAACAAAAAAACGGAGGCTTATCACGAATCACACTATATATTTGTAGATATCTATATTATTAACAAAGCGAATTTCTCTAAATAACTACTTTTTTTTTGTCTTCTTATTATATTTAAATACTTTTTAAAATTTATATACATTTTTTATAATATTTATGAAAAAAATTATTTATAAAAATAAATATACAAACACTTTTTTTTTAAATAAATAACTATTTATCCCATTATTAATCTCTGTCCACCTCATTTTTTTTTTTTCTTTTCCTGTCATCACTTGCACACATGTTAAAATGTGGGTTATATATAAAAGATGTGATAGAATCAAGAGGGGGGTGAATTGGGTCACTAATAGAAATTTATAAACTTAAACAAAACATAAACAGAAAATAATTCAGAATTAAGCCTTGAATAATTAAACACAATATAGCAGAAAATTAAAAGAGATAAGAGTGAAGGGAAATGCACAACAATTTATACTGGTTCGGTTACAATTCGCAACCTATGTCTAGTTCCCAATTGCTTGTGATTTTCTTCACTAATTGAATTTTGGCTTACAAGACTTTCAACCAACCTTCCTCCACCTATCTTCTAAATAGAGTGATTCTAGATAGAAAAGACTTCTAAAATGCTACCTACACTCTTTCCTCCTCCCTAGAAAATGAATAACTCAATAATGAAAGCAAAGTGTTGCTCTTGAATATGAGCTACAAAAAAAGATAACTCTCTCTAAAAGTAGAATGAACAAATATAAGAACAAATAATAGAATCCTTAATCTCTAATTTCTCTTAATGGGAGGTCTCATCTTCTTCTTCAATCTTGAAGGCTTTTTATAGATAATAAATTGTTGAATCCTACTAGCCATTAGAGAGAATTATGGCTAGAGTTTGGGCAAAAGAATATAATTTCGCGTAACTGTTGTAACTGGTTAGTAATTATTGGATCGTGACTCGTAGTTGCTGCTTTATTTGCTGTTTCTCTCTACTTTTACAACTATGCCACATTTCACTCATTTGAATGTTTGTTGCATGATTTCATCCCTCGAACATAAATATTATGAGTAAAAATAGGTCATATAATAATTTTAAATCAAATGTTTTAATATTAAATTTAGACTTAACTAAAGGAATCATTCACTAGAATAAAAAAGAAAATTCTTAAATATAGCATCTTTCTTTAATGGAAACTAGAAATACACTTATTACTTATTATCAAAATCATATACTTAACAAGATGTAATGCCAAAAAAAAATAAAAATAGCAGATGTTGTTCGCTTTTCTTTTTTTAAAAAAAAAAACTTAATTTTATTTATATTTTAATATGTGAGTACTTATAGGGTATTATGCTATTGTAACCGTAGTTAATATTATAATCCTCTAAAAAATTAATGGCTAACAATACAATTTTTTATTGCGAGTACAATATTTTTTTTAAAATATATTAGTGAAATATTTAAAATTTTTCAATATAGATAATCAAAAGCAATGCGAATTTATATAAAGAATAAAAGATGACATTTAAGAAATATGATTTTACTCCTTAAAATGTAGTCTTGCAAAAATTATATTTTATAAAAGGTAATTCAACGATTCATGTGATATGTTTCATATTTTTTCTTATCCATACCTTCATTTTGAAATGTGCCTTGTTGGAGTATCTAAATGACATGACATCACAATCTTTTATCCAGTGAAGAATGATAACAAATTGACAATATATTGTTTGCTCATTTTTTTTTTTATCACTGAGTATTGACATAACGAAGCAAAGGGAACATTATGAGTAATATTAGTTGAATAGGCAATTGATAACTGGAAAATAAGATTCTCTGTAAGGGTTGTTGATCATTCAATTCATTGTACGCATGTAGTCCGCTATATTATGCAGAATTGCAGAAAAGCGTGTATTGTTTTGTGAGACACCTGCCGGGCTTTGAGCATCAGCTAGGCTTTTCAAAAAGTGTACATGGACATGCATTTTTAGATGCTTGCGATTGTCTTCTAACAAAACTGAAAATAATCTTATCCTTTTATCACTTTCCATAGGATCCTTGCTTCCCTCACTGTGCATCTCTCATAATTGCAAAAAGGCTTTTGATCCATGGGGGCCCTAGGGTCTAATACATTGGTAAGAACACTTTCAACATTATGTCAATATCGAGTGCCTATATTAACATGAACATATGCCGCGTTCTCAATTTTTTTCCTTCCTTACTTTACACATTAAAATGAATGAAAAAAACAGGAAACAAATTCATATCCACCCCTTTGATAAATAAAATAAGTATAAAGCTGGTAAAAGCTTGCACATAGAATTCTCTTATGCGGAGATTAAATCCGTACGTGTAAGGTGATGATTAATGAAAAAGTAAAGAAAAGAGAATCTTTATTTATTCCTAGAACGAGAGCATCCGAGTAGTAATTAAATTAGAAGTATTTCTTTTTTTTTAAAATGAACCTTTAGTATACGGACACAATAATTATGTTCCCCTTTATAGTCAACAGAGCTAAAGAAAAAGCAGAGAAAGGCTCTCGCAAATGATAAGCACTCTCGGTCACTTGTTATGTCACTCTTTCTGACCCTATTCTTCCTTGCTTCTCTTGTTCTAATCAGACTCTGATTTCACCAGGCATCTCTGTATAAGTGAAAAGCTTACCTATTTCACCGCTCTTGCCAATAATTCGCAGTTTCTAACATCTGAACAACTGAACAATGACGATTCCTGCATGCAGTCCTGTCTAACATCTTAGCTTGGTCTCTGTGCTGAAAACGTTCAACAACAACCGTGCAAAGTATTGAGCAAAAATGGCTCAACAGGTACACTTTTGACTACCCTCTCTAGTTCGTTTTTTGGAATTATCCTCACGAGTTATCCTCGGGATTCATGTTTTTGATTGTGTTTTATTTTGTATAATTTACGAGGTTGTGGGTCTACATTTGATCACTACGTCCTTGTTTTCATTAATAAGATTCGTTTCTTTTGTTGTCCGCTACGAAGTTGTAGCTTTCTCTGATCCCTTTTATTTTCTCCCTCCAATTGATTTGATTTTGATGTTAGGATGAGGGGTGGCCTCTGGGATTACAACCACTGAATGCGAGGATTGAGTTGGCCAGAAGCGGTAACAATTCGGGGTCAATATCATTCAACACCTTAGTTACTGGCTCCCCATCTTCTTCCACAGATTCTTCATCAGATTTAGACACGGAGGTCAGTGAAAAAAGTAACACAAATTAGTATATACGGTAACTTTTTTTTTTTTTTTTTTGGTTTTATGTTTTATTGAGTTTAAAGTCAAGTAAATCCTTGTGATAGTTCCAATGAGCATGTTTCAATCACTGAGAGGGGTCATGTGACTAAGTGATGCGACTAGAATAGAATATAGTGTCATTTTTGTCTTTGTCCCGCATGCTTCAGTGATTGCCCAGGTAATCAGGGCTTTTACTAGTACATGTTAGAACTTCGAATAATTGCCTTGAAGTTGATAATTTTTGGACAAATAAAAAGTTGTTTAAACTTCTGCCCCTGCACTGAACGGGGCCAACTTCGAGGAAGTGGCTTGAGAGTTGAGAATTGAGAAATAAAGCAAATTAGCTCGCATGATTCTAATTAGGAAAGAATCTAATTGAGAAAAGAACCCCAAATAAAGGATGATTATTAATAAATATTACATGAAGAGAAAGGGAAAAGCTGAAAACGGCTTTGCAAGTTTCCGGTTAGCCTTAGCTCAGATGGATTGGTTATGAATAGCAGCGCATTACTTAAACACAGCTGGTTATGTATAACCTACAGTTCATTTGTCGCAGTTCGTTTGGACACTTTCACTCTTGTGCTTTCTCCGAAAGGGGGTTTATTGTTTGTAAGTTTTGACTTGTAGCATTTGTTGTATATTGTACTTTAGGATGACTTGGATATTTTAAGATAAGTTTTTTTCATTGCTCCAATAAGTTTTTCCGTTTAGCTGAACGACATCTAAATGATAGACATATATATTTGGGGCAACTAACATCTATGTTTCTTATGTCACCCCCTTTGTTTCGTTTAGTTACTGCATAATTGTCTTTGCATTTTACAATCAAGTATCGTACGAGACTTTATGTGAGTGCACCTTGAAACTTTATGGCTACGATCTTATATCTTTCATAGGTATTCCTTTTAAATTGAATTATCACCGAAATCCCCTTTATATATAGGTAGCATTAGGTGGCCAATCTTCGTCCTACTTTAATATACTACCCACATTATGTGTATCTTCCAGTGATTTTGAGGGCTCACTCCTCACGCTGGCTTGAGAATAACTAATTTCCTTAAATGTTGACACAAAGGTTTAACTCGAATTGGCAATCCCTTAACTACTAAGTCCCTTAAGTTATCTCATATTACTTTTACATTTGATCAAAGATTTGCATAAGTTATGCAATTTCTTTTTTCGAAAATAACCACAGATGTCAACAGTGGTTGATCAAATTCATTCATATATTATAGTCCTTTAGCAATTATGTCTAGGATAAGTGTTCATAACCATAAGTTAAGCATGCAACACACATACGATTTTATCATGGATTATAGGTGCTAAATTTATATCTCTTTAATTCAGTCCACTGGATCCTTTTTCCCGGACAAGAGTACCACACTTGGGAGCCTTATGGGTGTCTCCAGCATTGTACAGCTATCTAGAAGAACACTAAGAGGAGCTAAAACAGAAGTCCTCAATATCAAGAAGGAGAACAAGTTCAATTTCATCTCACGGTTATTCTGTCTAAGCTCAAGGAGTAAAGATCCTGAAGCTAAGAACCACAAAAATAATGCTCCATCTCTTGGTCAATATCTTGCTGTGGAAAGAAGAGCTGCTAACGAAAATAGAAGGATCCAAAACCCTCTTATTTATGGCCCTGATGATGAGATCGCATTGGCTGAAACCAATATTGCAGAGCCAAATACACTATTTGTGAATGGCACAATTGCTCCCCCTCAGACTCAGTCCATAAGCCCAAGGCAGAAAAAGGGGTTTGGTTCATTTGCAGAGATGTTTTCATGCATATGTGGGCAAGCTGCACTTGGCTAACTCCTAACTGTGGCATCTCCTATATGCTGTCTATTGTTTTCATTATTTTTTAACTTATTTTTGACCCCCAGATTTGGTGATCAAATCTTGATATCTTAGGGGGAAAAAATTTTAAATTCGGTAAGCTGTATTATCTATGACCCCCTCAATCCTTTAACAAAAAATCATTATATGTGTAAATTAGTGAAGCCAAGTGAATCATGCATCCCAATAATTTGGGGTCATGTAAGTACCCTGTGAATATCTGGTTCTGACATATATGGATAATATTTTGTGTCGAATTTAAAAAAGTGAATTAATTGACGTATACGTAAAATGATTGACCCATATTATTGTTCTTCCAAGTATTCAACCCCAATAAACTTAAAATATTAACCTAGGCAGAAGACAAAAGGCAAAGCAAGAATTACAAGGAAAGGAATCTATTTTAGCCCTGTTGAGCGTGCAGCATTTTTCTGCTTCCATTATTTGGTGGGAGAGATGCAGAGATCTAACTTGAATAATTAGCTTGATTGTTCTACGGACCAGGATAGATACGACATAATTGTTCAACTAAAAAGAAATGACCCACACTTGCAAAATAAAAATCAATCTTTTGGAGAACACATTTCACAAATATGTCGACATTTAAGAGAGATTAATTTTAATATATGGTAAGTATAAATAATTTTATATAAGTTTAATTGGTATGCATTGACAGCGTAAAACAGTTTTATAAGTCAACCAATAGAAATACGAGAAAGTGAGAAATTATGGTAAGTCCTTTATTATAATAGGTAATTATTTATATGAGTTGTCACTTTTCACTATTTCTGCTGATTGACAGTGTAAAATTATTTTATACTGTCAGTGTATTTAAATTAAATTTATTTTATATTATCATTTAATTGTACTATATATATGTACTATATAATAATACATAAAGATTTCAACTTTTTTTATTTAAATAATTTGTATGAAATTTTAGGTTTCATCTTTATTGTTATTGATATTTAAATAAAAAAAAAAACGAAAAAAACCTGTTGTTGAATGTAATGCGTTAGTTTTTTTGGTAATGAATGTAATGCGTTAGTTGTTGAATGGTCATTGCCGCGTACAAAGTTTGTTACATATTTTATATATATCGAGGTGGAGATATTTTATGAGTTTAATTGATATGTATTAATAGTGTAAAATAATTTTATATTGTTAATTAATAAAAATAAAAAATATAAAAAATTATAGTGGATCATTTATTATAATAAATAATTATTTATATGAATTGATATTTTCCACCATTTTTATTAATTGATAATATAAAAATATTTTATATTTAGTGTATTTAAATTAAATTTATATTTTATTGGTTGTTGTCTCGGTTAGTTATCTGTTTCATCACTAAAATTTCTCCTCACACGTGACGTGACGTATTTGAAAAATTTTATGAGTAATTAATATTTATCAATTTATAAATATTAAAAACATTTTGATCTTAAATATAGATATATGAATAATCTCTACCACTCTACCCTCCTGTCCTTGTACACTTAATTCTTATGAGAAAATCAAGAGGTGGGGGGTGTGAATTTATTTCTTTTTTAATCATAAAAGTTAATGTCAAAGTGGAGGAATTTGTTTTCTTCATCAAAGAGAATACTTACCGTAAGATGTATGTAGAGAGAATGAATCTTTTTATTTTAAATTTTTATATGATCTTGTGATTTATGATTTCTCATCGTTAAAATTTTTTTATATCATATATCTTATTTGATTTCCATCTTTTAAATTAATAATAAAAAATTACATATGATAAGATTATATAAAAATTTAACATGAGAAAATCAATTTCCGTTTATAAGTGTTATTATGGGATTCATATACTCATATCATCTAATAATAAATAGCCTTTTTTTTTTGGTACATATAATAAATAGCCATTCAAAGACAAAAGAGCAGCGTAGAAAATCAAGTGTTAAAGTACCATTTTTGTTCTCACCTAAAAAAGAAAAGTAGCATTTTTGTTTACAAGTTTACATTTACGTTGTTCATCATAATCATAATATATAGAATGTTCTTGGCATTACATCCGTAACGCCTATCGGCTGATTAAGTTAGGTAAGAACCGTTGACATATGCTTTCTAATGGCTCTTGTTCTCCAATTAATTATGCTTAGTGCTCACTTAAACTTCTATTGGCCCAACCCAACCAAAATAGACAAATGCAAAGTAAAAGAGGTTCCGTCTGGGATTAGTCATCTCATTATAAATCAAATTGATTAGAATGATCTCTTCCGATTCTGATGGCTTGAAATTTTGCATATTTTGGTGGCATGGAGTCCCGAATGTTGATCAATCAAAGAATAGTACTTTTTTTAACTTTTAAAATATTCCTTTTTACGCATTATCAACACACATATCTCTCCACATTAAAAGTGAATGATAGAAGTAGAGTTTAAATATAAAAAATTAAGGTATACCATACGTGACACGCTCTTATCCAGATTCATGTGAACCTGCAACCACTTAGATTGGATCCAAATGGGAAGGTTACGAGATTCTTAACTATTTCCATTTTGTATAGCAAATGCTAATGCCCCATGTGACGTGAATATGACCCATTCTTTTAGATATTTTTGCACGCAACTTCTCGGCAGAGAACAATACTAATATCTTCTAAAGATCAACGCTAATATCTTTTAATCTTGTATGACAAATTATCTGAACTAATTTATATTCTTAACTATTTTTAAGTAATCGCACTTTTTTCTTCATTATTATTCACTTAATTTTAAATCATGAATAGTCATTAAATAAAATTCTATCTAAACAATTTAATACTTGTGTGCATGATATTGCACATAAGATTTATTTAAAGTTATAATTTGCTTCTATTATGTTCAATCACTGTTAGGCAAGCAATACACTTTATTTACCAAAGTCTCCGTGCTCATATTGTTTAAAATTTAATAATTTAAAATGAGTAATATCAATTTTGTGAAAGTATTTTATGAATTATCAACGTAGCATATTATTTACAGAGTTAACATGTTTCCGAAGACACTGCTAGTGAACACGTACCTTGCAAATTGAAACCGTACTATATTTAATTGTACTAGTGTCTTTCAACATGTGCATGGCCGCTTACAAATACTATAAACTGTAAAATCAAGCTCTTAAATAACGCATGTACAAGTTAAGGGTGGAAGAAGAGGAATAGATCGAATGCCATAGCTATTGAGTAGTTTGTCACACTCACATATAATAATCCGACACATAAATCACAGTTCACTATAAAAATGATCTCATAATGTGGTACCCGGGGCACCCATTTTTTTGAACTAGGCTCGACTCACTAGAAGAGACACTCGTACACTCATATCGTGCAAAGAAAAAAAAATCCAATGTTTTAGTTAATTATATGATAATATGATCTAATGAGTTTCGTCTGTATTTGAAATATAGTAAAAGTAAATACAAGATAAGAGAATTCTTGCTTAGGGCAGCATAGACCTTTGGTGAAAATTCCTATTTATACATGTACAACTACAATTATTATTATTATTATTTTTACACTATTACGTCAACCGTGAAGCTCTTAGCTCTCTTTTTATGATTGGAAGTTGGAACGTAGCCATCTAATAATAAGTCAAACGCGATTGCATCTCTTTACCGGCACTGAGGAAATGACGCCTATACTATGCTGGCAACTGGCCGAGGCATTCATCACATAACTTTCTTTCTTTTTGTTTGCTTTCTTGCTATGTGTCTCTTTCCTGTTTTCCGTTTTTGGTGCTTAAAAAAGCTTCCAACAAAACCTGGTTGGTGTCTGGCGTCCGTCTGAAATTAATAAACAAAATACATTGCTAGAGGCTATTCAGCATTCAGTCATTGGATCAATGATATCACGATGCCAAATCCACGTGTCAAGATTTAGTTAGATCATCTGACTTCATCCAGAACCCAGATAGAAGTGTGACACATGACTTGGCACGGCCGTGTCCGAATTGTGTCACATATAATATAAGCCAGGGTATCCCCTCTAATAATTTTGTGCACTTTTTTAATAATTTGTGCATGACAATAAAAAGTGCACAAATTATTATTATTATTATTATTCCAACGGAGACATGATCACATGACAAGCAACAGTTCACTTTCGTATTTTATTGCTCATATCATATGGTTACAAAGAAATAAGCCAGAAGCAAATTAAATAAGCAATACATTTCCAATATAATATTTATTATTTGACTTATACCCCTTGGAGAGAAATTCTCACTTTACTGGTTTACGTATAATAATATTATTGACGACTCCCAAAATCATCGACGCAGGTGATGCTTCTTCATTCTCAAGTAATAATAATACTACAACAACATGACATCCCCCTCCTCTTTTTCCCCAACCATTTTGGTACCTACCGCAAACTTCACTTCAACTCACTTTGCTTATTTCCCAAAATTACATAATATTCCTTCATTCTTTTTTACTTCGATTATGCCTTGCCGGTCAAGCACCTAGTAACCTTATCTTGCCAATTATGGAATCATTTGATTACCACAAGAACTATATATAGCCATCACTCTTTATCAATCCACTCAGCAGCAATCCTTCCAGAGCTTCGGCTACCCAACTTCCCTAATGAACTCACACTAGATAACCCCTTAAAGCTGTTGCTACCACTGTCATTCATGTTTCTTGGTTTCGTTGACTTGCTTAGCTTGGAACTATTGATATCAACACCATCTTGATCAGCTTCGTCGCCAGTTTCGATCTTCACGGCTGCCAGTCTCGATATTGCGCTTCGACAGAATGGACAAACTGGTGGCGTGAGAGAAGCAGTGGTAGGGTTGGGCTTGTTGTGGCAACAAAGGGCTAGTGTGCATTGTGCACACATTTGGTGGCCACAGTTCTGGACTTCAATTGTGCATACTTGCTCAAAGCAAATGCAGCATAATGCTGATTCACTAACCTGCATTATAGTAGATCGGATCCCACAATGAGTATAAAATTTTTATTGGCCCTACAATGATTATATAAAAGTGAGGATGTTTCTCTAACTAGAGTCATAATGGCAGAAAAGGACGGTGGGGGCGAATTATATATTACTTATAACTGAGGGAAGGATTTTAGACTTGGCTAAATAATAAATCTTTCGGCCTTGATTAAAAATATCATGTATTCAGCAATTGAATATCTCAATAATTCAGCTGAAATTCATTAGCAAGGTAGTTCGGTGGGGGGAAGAATGAACGAATTTATGCAGCATTGGACAGCTTAGAAATTGATCAAAATAAGGGAAAAGAAAGAAGCAAATTTGAGATGTTTGAAATGTTGCAGCATTTTAAAATTATCCAAATCAGTTGTACAAAAAATAAGAAATAAAAATTATCCAACTTATTAATTTCCTACTACAACAAATCTGCTGAGTTCTTAAGAACTGTATTTCGATACTCTGATTCAAATCAATTTCAAAACACAAGAAGTTGACATATACAGGCCGGGGCGTCAAATTACCTCAGAGATATCGTCATCTACCCCATCAGAATGTGATGGAGATGGAAGAGAGTAAGCACTCCCCTTCAATATGTTTTTCTCCCTTTCTCTGTTTGCATCCATCAAGGCCTGCTCTAACAAAGCTTTGGCTTCCGGATTAAGTTCGCTGATGAACTTCAACGGAGATGGCCAGACAAGAGGCTCTGCAGATGTAGGATTTAGCAGTGATGCACATGCCCCATGCTTGTGTTTCAGAGCAACAACATATGGTATCCGCCTGCATAAACCAATCCAATTAGCATGCATGAAGACAACTCCAGGAATGCTGAGAAAAAAGATGCCTAGTTAAATGTTATGAATCTATTCTATTTATGAATGACCAAATCGTTAAATGAGGTAAGTTGCTCGCTAAAGTTGAAAAGCTGCAATAGGAGGAGTACAAGACGAGGGCCCATGGAACTACCAGATCAAATGTTCTCCTAACATAATTTAGTTTTGATATTACAATAACACAGTAAGATAACTAATCCTTTACCTAATAAGCCACATAAAATAAGATGCAATGTGTTTAGACATGTTATTAAGTTTCAAACCCAATGAGACCTTCTCTAAATGTTAAGAATTTGTATTGAGAAAACTAAACTATACCCAGATGCATCGCGATGAAGGCGATCCGCGCCCCATGCCAACAGTTCACGAATGCAATCCAGAGATCCACCTCTAGCTGCAAGATGAAGGGGAGTGCTCCCGGGAAATCTGCAAACAGCAACTGATTAATCCGCAAAACACAGGAGAATACATCAGCTTCAGAAGCATATCAACCAGAGGATTTGCCAGATCATTACCCGTATCCACCAGTTGAAGCACAAACAAGAGCTCCACTGTCTAACAGAATACGTACACAATCAGGCCGTCTTTGACGAGCCGCCAAGTGCAATGGCGTTGCACCTTTGCCATCTCTAATATTCACAAACCGAGCAAATCCCCTGCAATCAATTCAAAAAGATTAAAAATTAAAAAAGGACAAAAACAAAAGCATAGCAGCATCCAAAACCAACATCGGAATCAGAAAGGATTGATAGTAAAAGAGAAAAGGACCAACCAAGAAGCAGCCACAGGACTAGATTGAGCAGCAGAAAGGATTGCCTTAAGGCAAGAAGAATGGCCGTAGTAGGCTGAATAGTGCAAGCAGGTCCTTCCATAAATGGAATCAAACATCAATACCTGAGAATTGCAAGAATGAGTTTTCTAAATTTACATTTATGAATGGGAACTCAGGATGAGATGAGAGTGGAACGGGAAACATTACATACATTAGCTCCAGCTTCAAGGAGCCTCTCCACACACGTGATCTTCCCGTGCATTGCTGCCAACATAAGCGGGGTCTACAGCATCCACAACAGTACAATGGAGGGTGTAAGCAAAGGTGCATTTCGAACCCAAACCCATATGTAGAATGGGGATATTAACTTCAGGTTACCTGCTTTTGGCGATTTAACACATCTGGATTAACAGATCCATCTAAAAGCCTCGATAGAATCTGCAACTCCCCCCCCCCCCAAAAAAAAAACGAAAAAACCAATACGCAGAAGCAAAAATCAAATGTTAGTACTAGCCACGAATGAATAATACCCAATTGGGAAGTAAAAATCTGCTTATTCTAAACGCAACAGGAAGTGGAAATCTGAGAAAAAGGGACCTCGATCTGGCCATTAGCAGCGGCAATATGGAGAGGAGAGTGGCGATCGTAGACAGTGGTGTGGTGGATGAGAGAAGGGTCCTCCTCTAACAGAGCCGTTACGGTTTGAAGGTCACCGTGCTGCACGGCAGTGAAGAGGCCATGTTCATGGCTGCCTCTGCAACTAAGGCCTTGGCCCATGTTGTCTCAGAGAGTGTGTGTGAGGTGAAGTGGTTGTGTTCACCTCTACCTATAAGGCTGCGCCACCTTCCCCAAAGAGAAGAAGGTGGCTTGGGGTTGTTGCTGAGTGGTTATAAATAAATAAAATGAATGTAATGAGTTTTTACATTTGAAGTTGAAGTTGTAGTTTTGAGAGACGGTGGCAAATGTTTTTTTTAGACAGAGAGAGAGAGAGAGGGGGGGGTAGAGATGGGTAGCTGACGGTGTCAGTGATTATCAGCTTAGCAGTTAGCGAGTGAGAATTGAGTTTGGGGCACCAATCAGAATCCGCTGCACTGACATTGACCCTTGTCCCTTGCGGTTACTATTCCATATCTACCTCGTCTTACGCCAATCCAACGATTCTGATCCTACACAACTTGGATCAACTGTGTGTCTGTCTACATTTTGGATTTGATTTTGAATGGATTTTAGTAACATCATGTTTGAATTACAATTTTTACACTTTAAATTATGGTCTGAAAGGTATGAATTGAAATTCAATTCATTTTAATAATTTAATAAAATTATATTCAATTATATTTTAAAATGATATTTAGTTTAAACTATTATTTTTTACCTAAATTTACATAGATAACTTCTATAATTTAAAAATTATGATCTAAACAAAAATCTAAAAAAAAATTACATTTTCATTATATCAAATCATAATTTACAGATTATAAACAAAATTCATTAATAGCATGTTCATTTTGCAATTTGAACGGAGAAACGCAATTTTTCAGTTGGTTAAAAACTATATATGTGAGAGGAGATTTTTATAAAATTGCCTCAGAATTCGCATTTTTAAATTGAGGCCAAACAGAGAAGCTCTAATTCACTCTAAGTTTGGATAGAAAATAAAGTCAAGTGACTTGTTTATGTTATAGAAAGTCTGATTTTTTTTGTTTGATTTTTTTTAAAAGAAAAGACATAAATCTTATATTGTATTTCTTCTTACTTTTCTTATAATTTGGATAAGGTGAAAATTGTTTTCTCTAGATAGTTAAAGAAGATAAATAAACAATATAATATTACACTAACATGCCAATTAAGATGAATTGTAAGGAAAGTTATTGATAATTTGATAAAATGAAGAAATTAATATTAAAATTAAAGTGTTAAAATTAAATGATGTAAACAAAAATTTCAATACCAAATTAATATTAACTTCAAAATGTTCAAACTAAAAATAATATTTACTTAAATAATTACCTAGTATGTGCTTCAATTCTAGGTTTCTAACATTAAATTTTAACATATTAAGTAAGCAATTCACTTATTTACCAAATATATTTTGTTTTTACATATTTTGTGAACTAATTTGGCACTTATTTCTTTTAAATAGGTACTGGGTATGAGTTGAATGGAAAAAAAAAATAGTGCTAAAAAAGCTTTTGGTACATATAATGGGTTATCCTGATTTAAGTAAATTTAGTTAAATTCAATAAATTCTAGATACCTCTTATCTAGAGGGGCAAAAAAATATATATAACAAAAAAAGGTAAAATAATTATCAAATAAAAAAATCAGTTTAAGGTTTATGTTTTAAGATTTATTTAATGTGTCGTTAAAGCATTGTCATCGGATTAACTTCTTTAACATTACTGTGATATTTTGTTTTTTTGGTTACATAACATTACTGTGATTAGAAAATTATTGGTTATTATTGAAAAGATTTCTTAATAACAAGAATATCGAAATATTAATGTTACAATAATATTTATTAAAGTAAAAATAAACAAAGACTAATATATTAAAATAAAATAATTGCCCTTTCTAATTGTTTAAAAAAAAGTTTAATAAATACATTAGTTTACTGACAGAAATCACATCAACAAACGATAACATAACAAAACACAACACAACACAAAATTCATAAAATTAATAATAAAAAGCAGAAACAAAATAAACTAAATTAAAACAGTCATTAATTAAGAGTTGGATAGCGGTGAAGAGTTTTATTAATTTGCATGCGTGTATAAGATCAAATCTTATTACTGTTGTTAGAGTCTCAAATTATCTGGGAATATAGTTATAATATCCTTTATGATAGTTTGATCTACTTTTTTTTTTTTATGAGTTAGTTTTTGGAGTTGAATTAGATCCATCAATTTTAAAATGGTATCAGAATCTATCACATGTTTAATATTGAATCATTCATAAATATCCAATTCTACAAATTTCATACCCTAAATATATAGTCTTAGGCATGAAATTGGTATATTAGAGTTCTATATTAATTGAGAATATAATTATGATAGCCTTTATAATAACTTAAACAACCCTCCTTTCATAAGTTAATTTGTGATGTTAAATTGGATCTGCTAAATTCTTAAGAAAAGTTGATAATAATTAAACAAAAACAAAGACCAAAACAAAAACAGCGATGTTGGGAAAAAACCACAGGAAATTGTCAATAACTACGAAGTTAATTTTGAGATGCCAAGTTTAACTCTGATTTGACTAGTGTGTTAAATATTGTTGGTAAGTTAACCCTTGTCGTGTGATTCGATCGGTCTAGCTTATATCAGACTTACAATCATATAAATCTTACCAATAATTGATACCTCTGCGTGCTGAATGATATTTGATATTTCATTAAAAAAAAAAAATTACGTACAGTAATTGATATAAATCCTGCATGTGGATACGAATGATGCGTGCTTTTCTTTTGTGTGATTGTGTCATTGCAGACAACTAGATGTTTAAGTCCCCGTCTCTCTCTAGTGGGTACAACTGGACACGCTAAACTATGTGTCATACATTTATTTAGTTGTAAAGTCGATGTTATATAATTAAATGTTATATATCATTGATAGAAATTATATTTTATTCACGAGTAAGCTTGTTCAAAAGAATCAGAATGACTTAAATTTACGATTTCAAACCAGGTTCCACGCGTTCCCAACTTGGATGGTTCTTAGTGGCCATGTTATTTACTTTGCAGTCATAGGAAAAATCTTGAGGTGCCATAATATATTATGGTCAACAACAGCAACCTTTCTTGGACCCCCATGAAATAAAATACTCTCATGGAATACCGAATACGGATGGATCATAAATTGGCTGCTGCATAGACCAAGTTTAATTTTCTTACCTTTTTCTATATTAATGAAAGTACAAGGTGTTTATTTGAATATTTCATCCACAAGCTATAATTAAAATTGGTTTCTCCAAAAAGATTTTGATACTATTGGCAAGCATATGTGCTATATAATTAATTAACAAAACCATATCTGCACGCTTATTCTTCTATTCCCACATCCCGTATTGCACCATATCGTGTTACACGCGCATCGCACTCTTTTTTAATTTCTATGTTCAATGGTCCTAAAGCGTAAAGCTAAGATGAAAGCCCTTTAAAAGATGAAATTGTGCGTGCTAATAGTTCACAATAATGATAATTAAACTCGTACATGCACTAAGCTTTCTGCCTTTCCCTTTGATTGAACTTTCAATTTTATTCGTTTAGGCTTTTCTTCTATAACAGGAAAGCCATTGCTTGAAGAAACAACCCCGTTGAAACCAAATTTCCTCATGACGGAAACTTTGACAAGTAATCCGCCATTCACCCACTAGGGGGAAAAATATATTTTTTTCAAGTGAAGTTAATACACATAACGAGCATAAATATAAATTTTTATCTTTACGATATTAATTAATATAGTTCTTTATCTAACATTTCACATTTCGCTTATTTAAAACCACAAAATTACTATTGTCAATTTGGGAATTTTAAAAAACCAAACCATAAGTCAAGATTCAGAAAAGCCTCTATGTTCAGCTTGAAGTCAAATCATATAAATAAAACCCCATACTTGTTGTGTATCAAAAAAAAAAAAAAAAAAGGAACCCACACTTGTTTTAAAATAATTTTTTTTACCTTTACATATATACACATTAGAACACGAATACTTTTTGGCACAAAAATATAACGATTCCTACAATATTATTTTTCCGAAAAAATCTCCTTAGTTCTCCTTCAGGTAGTATTATCCCTTAATTTATATTAGTGTCACTGTCAACCGTCACCTTTTTTGTTAATTTTTTTTATTTATGCATTCTTACGTATTGTCTTATATGCATATCTGCGCGTGTTTCTGTACTCACTAAGTGGCAAATTTCTAAGATAGGCGTTCACCCAAAAAATAAAAACTCTGTACAATAGGAATATAGGATGCTTCGTCCCTAGCTATTCACCCAATTACACGCACACTCACCAAAAATAAAAATTAGAAAAAAAAAAAATTTCTCTCCCTCACTCGCTTGTCTATGCTTCACGATACAATAGCGTATTTTTTTCCTGCAGCCATTGGTCACTGTCACTGATTACTGCTGGACCAGTAGAGAAGAGAACAAAAATACTCTTTTCTTTTTTTTTTTTTCAGCTTGAACAATAATATTCGTTTTAGTTGGTCGCAAAACAAGGGCACTTTTCTTTTTGTCCAAGTAAACACAAATGAGTAATATTATATAATCAGAAGTATTTATTAAAATTTAAGGACGGTGGTTAAATAAATTAAAAAAATAATAATGAAGACTACTCATCTATTTAAAAATTAAAAATAGTAACATATCATTTTGACAAAAAATCGGACAACAACTTTCTTACTATTTTTCTTTTGTTCTTACTATTTTTTTTTTTTAAGGCACATTTTTTTCTTACTATTTAGTAATTTCCAAGGTCAACACTGATACTTGACATGACTTCGGGCTCGTGCTTATTACGCAGGCCACCGAATCAGTTTTGTGTCCATCAAGAGCCCAATAAGCCAGCTACATGTGAAGGACCAAAGCTAGCTCGAACCTATTTCTTTGTTCTTTAGTCCTAATACATATGAATATGATCTGGGCCCAATAGTTGATTGCAAATATTTCTCACATCCATTAGCCCAGTTCCAGTTTTATTGGGTCAATCCGATCCAATTGAAACTAATAATTCATTTGAAACTTCGAAATGCTGTCGCTCATTCCTTGGTGTCATTTTTTTTTTATTTCTTGGCTCCGCGGCATTTTCTTAATTCACATCTTGGGTACTGACTAGCGAGAGACTGCTCAGTTAAACTATAACCATTTGTGGGCCCATGGAGCTTACTGCCCTCAGAGTGAAGCCCAGTACTAAACTTGGGCCTATTTTGTAACGTCGGCTACTATTTATTGTTTCAATCTTTTGCCATATTGCCTGGGCCAAGGCCTTTACGAATGGCATCGTACCATAGAAAATTTAGGGTATAGTAATTAGTAATTAGTTGACCAAGGGCATCCTACTATGGAAAATTTAGTTGACCAAAAAAAAAAAGAAAATTCAACTACAATAGTTTTATGTCTAAGATGTTTTAAAGCCAACTCATAATTAGTTTATTAATTATTAAATATCTATCTCTTGGTATAACTAATATCGGAACCAAGAACGAAAATGAAATAAGTTGAGCTTTTATATATCTAAAGCAAATAAGTAAAGAGTGTATCTACTCTTAAATTAGTTAACAAACTTAAGAGTTAATTATAAGTTTATTTTAAAATGTTTCTAAAATTAAACATGAATACAAATAATGAGTGTCGACCAACCTCACCACACTGTGATACTTGAGAATGCAATTTTTTAGAAATTAAGTGAGTTCTTGTTCCAACTTTAAAAAAAAAAAAATGTGAATTCTTTTAAGACCTAAATTTCAAATGAATATCTTCTTTAAGTCTACCCTTCACTTTTCTCATATGCTTGAACAAGAAATTTCCATATGAAAAAATTCATTGATTTTTCAAAAAAACTTTCAAATTCACTTGCAAAATACTACCAAAATAAATAATAAATAAGTAACACGTGCCTACCAACATTGAAAAAAAAAAAAATTGAATAAAGAAACGGCCACCGACATATCAGAATTCCACCGCGCAAGACTCGTCGTGATAATGCACTAATTGGCACTGTCGCAATTGGCTGGGTGCATCGAGTTCCCGATATGATGCTGAAAAAGGGTGTGTTTATTTCAGTTTTAAAAAGAAATATTATAAAATTAACTTTTTTAATATAATTAAAAAGTTTAAAATTATTTTTTTAATTTTTATTAAAAATTAAAAATAAAATTTTGAAAATTTTAATTATTTTTAAAAATTTATTGAAATATATCAAAAATAATTCTTTTACTGAAGAAAAATATTCTTTTTGCCAAAAAAATCTTATCCAAACTCACCAAAAATAAAAATAGAGAATAGGGTATAAAGGTAGCATATTGGATTTCTTTATTTTAGCAATTGTGTATAATCAGGTTAAAGCTGATGATTAAGAAATTTTAATTTTTGAATTTTTCATATTGTGAGTAAAATTTGTTTGGACTATATTTAAATTTTATTTTGATCAATTACTTTAAAATTGTAACATGTTTGAATTTGATTGTTTTCAATACAAAATGTAAAGGTATAAGTGGATCGGATTGATCCAATATATCCGAAAATCCAAATCAAACTAATGGAATTAATTCGGATTGATTCGGATAATCAATTCATTTTTAAGGTGAAACCAAATTAAATCAATTATTATTAGTTCGATTTCAGACTGATGATTTTTTAATCCGATTATCCAAACATTTAATCCGATTACCTGATCAATTATTTTTTAAATTTTTAATATTTCAAAATTTTGCACTTAAATTTCTACTAACATAATCATTTTTTATCTTTTTATTAATATTTATTTAATAAATTTATCTATTTACAATATTATTAAGTATATCATAATTAAGCTTTATATTATTATTAATTATTATAAAAATAAATTTTTAAAAAAATATATAATTTATTTTTTATTTCACTCCAATGATTCGAACCAAACCAATCTGGTCTTAATTAGATTGATTTTGTTCAAATTTGTTGAAAAAAACTTAAAATTTAATCCAAACCAAACCAATTTAATTAAATTTGATCGATTCGAATTTATTTTTTACTTAAATATGATACAAACTAATCCATTTACATCCCTAATAAAATGCAACGATTTGTGAGCTTTGCCACACTTCCGGCGGGAGTCCTTCCACCTTCTTCCATGGAGGAAATAAATCCTTCCTCCCTCTAACATGTCCACCCTGAATTTATTATTATTTTTTTTTTCTTTCTTATATTTTAACATTGAATGATTAAGATCCATATGAAAAAAGAAAAATATTTTCCGTCACATGCACATTCACTGACCTCTGGCAATGTCCCAAGTGGCTCCACGAATGGTAGCCACTTGGTGGACGGTGGATCATAATATATATCTATCGGGATGATGAGCCTACGTATCTATCTATATATGAATATGAAAATATGAATATGATATGAAATATGAATTGCTGCGATTCTTGCGTGTAATCCCAAATCCAACATCGCCTCGTGGCGGTGGTTACCACAGTCCATAGGCATCATTGCCTGCACCGCCACCATGTGCCGCAGTTTCTGCTCCTGTATCTATATGTACGGCTCCTGCCTTACTGCCTTTTCTTTAAAAAATTTTTTTAAAAAATTCCAAATAAAAACTCCTGCCTTAGTATTTTTAATAAAAATAAAAAAGTATTACTTTTATTTTTTTTTTGAAAAAAAAAAAGTGTATTGAGAAATGAGATTAGAAACTTCAGACTAGTGTCAAGTGAGTCTATGGCTTCGATTCATCCAGCATGTGGAAACTCAAGCCCCTCGGTTTGACTTCTTTGCGGCATAAAGTGGACGGTTAGGACGCCAGCACTTTGGCCCCGCATTGCTGCGCAACTTGCCTAACAAGGTCGTGCCGTTCAGGCACGTGGAACGCTCAAGCCTGATTAATTGTAGAATTTTTTTTTATTTTTTATTTCAATTATTAACATCTAAAATTTATTGAATAGCAATTAATATGATTTGAGTTTGAGTTTGAGTTAGTTTAGTTTTTTCAGATAAAAGCTTCGCAGTAGAGAAAGGAACTTAGGGTAAAACTTGAAAGCTCAAAAAGCACTTATAGACACTTATACAATTATCTATCAAAGCAGTTTTTATATCGGCAATTTGAGTTAGTTTGTTATGAATGTAGGAATTTTTTAATATTAATTTTTTTATTTATAAAATTTGAATTTAAGATTTTATTTTTAAAAATAAGCTTCGACCAACTTCAAACTAATCAAGCATGAGTAGGTTTATCCTGTGCCTTTTTGCCTTTTTCTTCATTATTGTTTTCAACATTTCATTCGCCTATTCGTATTTCATTTACGAAACATTGGGCGGAAAAGTAAAGGAAATACTGAAACTTAATCTTTGCAGGAGGGAGAACAGCACGTGAGCAATTGATCATAGGCTATTGTTTTTACGGATTAAAATTTTCTTATCTCATTCACTGATATGAACTAATATTGTTGTGAGATAGAAAAATAAATAAATCACGGCAAAATTCGTTATAATTTATGTCGCATTTGTTTTCGTAAGATATTTTTTTTTTTACATTTTAATGAAAAGATTCTGATATGATATGATGTAAGAATGGCTTTATCATTATTAAATGCCACGAGATTCTCGATGGGGCTCGTAGAAAGAAAATAGAGAAAAATTTATTAATTTTGCTATTGTATCTCCCTATTTTTTATATGGGATTTGAGAGGGTTATGTGCAATAATATAGAATTTTAGGAGATTTTACTTTTATATGATTTTCTGTTAAAATTGAAAATTCTAATTTTAATGTGCTTAACTCAATCAAATATTAAGAGTTAATATTTTGTCACATAATGAAGTCAGAAATTTCAATTTCTATTTAATAGAATTTTTTATTAGGTGTATACTCTAGTACAAATCAATATTGATATAGATGTGTTGTGACACTAAGAGAGAGTGATGCATGGAGTGTTTGATGGGCACCATGGACTAGATATATACTCTCTCTCACTCTCTCAACATATTTCTAAGTTTTGAACTTCAAATTTAACATTTCACTGAATATGAAAGAGAGTTCATTTCTTCTTTATCTTCCAAATTTTTGAGTTCTAAGTTTAATATTTACTAGTTATGGATTCATATCTCCACATGTCACTATCCCATTTGCCAGATGGGATATTTGCAATATTTGCACTAATGGTGATCTGCACCAAAAAATTAGCCTTTATGAAATCAAAAATTTTGACCTCTATTTAGAATTTTTTATTAAATTAAAATAGAAAATTCTAATTTTTGTTTAACAAAATTGTTTATTGAACTCAAATCGAAATTTTCGATTTCATTTTAATAAAAAATTATAGTAAACAAAAATCAGAATTTTTGATTTTATATAAAACTCATATCCATATAAAATTCCCTCAATTGTCATATTTTAGTACATTTAAAAATAGATCCCATATTTTTTTTTGAAAAAAGACCCTCCCCTTTTTTCTTTTTTCTTTTTCCCTCTAAAATTTTAATATTCTTTTAGAGTGTGTTTGGATTAACTAAATTTTGGAGTTGATTTGAATTAATTTGAATTGATTTGAATTGATTTGATTTATAAATTAAATTTTATGTTCGGAATGATTGTGTAAAAATTGGATTTGAATTGATTTAGAAAGCAACTCTTATGTTTATAATATATTATATTATGTTTGGAATGATTAAGAATGGAATTGATTTGATTTAATTTGTACTTAAATTTTAAAATCAAATCAATTCCCATCAAATCCTTTCAATTTTGGTAGGATTTCAATTAGAAAGTATTTAAATCTCATAGTAATTGGAAATCACTTTATTTCTTATTTTTAAAACACCCAAATACAAGATTTGATTTCTAAATCAAATCATTTCTATTTTTTTAACATTCCAAACACACTCTAAGAGTTTAGTTGTACACTTGAACTTCACTAATCGTGTTACTAACAAAGAGACAGTGTATGTTTTTGTCTTTTAGACCGCCAGTCTCATATCCATACCATAAAATTTAAATATAATAATAAGAGAAGGAAATTGGAAAAGCAATTCGTAACGATACGATATTTCGTTGTATTCTCCTGGTCATCCATACATAATTTGGATCCACACCACATATTTTCTAGGATATTTAAACTTGTAATGAAAAAGACACCAGGGCCTGTCACTTGCAACCGTCACAGTGTCCGACACGTGAATGACATATACTTAAAACTTAGAAGTAAGAAAAAGTTCCATTTTGAAAAATGAGAAAGTATGTGAATATTTTTTAGATTGATAAAATATATTAATTAACTATAAATTATTAAATAGTTTAAGAATAAATACTTCACTACTTTTTTCTTTAAGATTAGAATTGAATTATTATAAATTTCATTCAATTAGATACTTGAATTTATAAAAATTTTAAAATAATTAATAATTAAATCGAATATTTTTATTGATATGACAATATATAATTAGATGTTTGTATATAATTTTTTTCATACTAATAATATATATAAATTATCCTTAGGATTAAGTTTATTTGAAAAATAATTTAATATAAAATAATTTTAAACACATACACTACTTCCTTTTAGAATTGATAAAAATTATATAATAAAATTTCAGAAACATAAAACTGAATAAACTCCAGCTTTCAATAACATATCCCTTAAAAGAATCAGATCCTTCAAAGTATAATAGAGGAAATCATTTATACTTAATAACTTAACCTTATAAAATAAAAAAATTACATTAAAAAAATGAGATTAAGTTTAATACATTATTAGTATAAAATAATTATATATTATTATTTAATGACATTTTTTAATTTGTAAATTTTTTAAGATAGTGCATAATTAAATAAAATATTTATGTTGATATGATAATATATAATTAGATTTTTGTATAAATTTTTTTATATTAATAATATATCAAATTAAATTAAAAATATATCATCTTTTTAATAATTTTCACATAAAAAAATTCATATAAAAAATAATCTCGATATAAAATACTTTAAATAGAACTAAATTTAGAGAAAAAAAAGTAAAATAAAAATAAATGATAAATGAACAAAAAATAGACATACGAGGATATTTAAAGTTCAACTATTATATTTATTTTATTTGTGAAAAAATCATTAAAAAATCATTAATTATGCTATAAATCACGTATTTTTTAGGTTTAAACCAAATTAAAATGATAAGTTAATTTAAATGAATTTAATTTAATTATATATTAATATGGATATTTCTATAGTATAAATTAATTATATGATTAAAAATATTTAATTTCATATAATAATAAAATAATTAATAACATAAATTTTATAATAATAACATTAAATTTAAATTCAATCAAAATATACAAATAAACTCATACTAATAATAAAAATATGGGATAAAATAAAAAAAAGGAATGCGACCAAATTAAACGTTCCTACCAACGGATACATAAACCAATTAGTAAGAGGCTGTTATAAAGGTTTTGAGTTCAAATTTTCTAGTTAAATTAAAATTTGTCTTACCCAACTCGAGTAAGATCAATTTCAACAAGAGAATACTTATCATTTCACCCAAAAATTAAACTTTCCTAATTTCAGTGCATTGTAGTTTCAACCCAGAAAGAAAACCAATTCAGCGAATTGCACGATGGATCTAGTAGCAATGGAAATGAATGGTTTTGTCAGGCAGTTACAGCCTTACGGAGTCCCCAGAAAAAAAATAAAAAATAAAATAAAATAGACACAGTCACTGGATTGGTCCTTGTTCCGTGACTCAGCAGTCTTCAAGGCTTCACTCTTCACATGAAACAGACAGTACAGAGACAGAACAAGGGTCATCTGAATCGGAATCCAACACTGACGTTGTAATGAGGAGTTACCGCACAGTAGAAGGAGTAGACTAGTTCGTTTAACCGAATTAACCAACCCTCGCTCACCTCCCTTACCCTACCTAATGCCAAGAGACAGTGCGAGCCACGCCCCACACGCCAAATCACAGCTAACCTATGATGATACGCTCATACACGCACGCATACACCAACCCATCCGCGGTTACTTTCTAACCCAACTCTTTAACCATGGTTAACTCTCTCTCTCTCTCTCTCTCTCTTCCGCAGCCGCGCCACAAAACAAAACACCTAGTCACAGCGCGTCGTCTCTCTCTCAAACGCTGTCTGTCTCCGACAATTCTCTCTTTTCTCCGACCACTAATGACCACCAAACCCAAAAACACCCTCTGCTAGTGTTCGCCGAACCAGAACGGTGCGTTTTGCGAGATCTAACCATGGAGGAGGAGAAAGCGGAAAGCACAGCTGAGAAGCTGATTGAGTTGGTGAATGAGATATCTTCGATCTCGGATTACAGGCCCAGCGTGAAGAAGGAGTACTGCAACTTGGCGCGGAGGGTGAAGCTTCTGACACCATTGTTCGAAGAGATTAGGGACACCAAGGACCCTATCCCTGAGGACACTTCAAAGGCCTTGCTCTCATTGAAGGAAGCCATGGAATCAGCGAAAGAGCTCCTCAGATTCGGGAGTGAAGGCAGCAAGATTTACATGGTCTGTGACTGACTGTGCCTGTTATCTATATAACTCTCACTATTGAATGCTCTTGTTTGCTTTTTTTTTTTTAGCCAATCCGTCTTTGCTAGATTTTGTCATCGAGTGTTTGCTTTTGGGTATTAATTGTCGTATTGACTATATGCACTGAATGGGTGGAAACTGCGAGTGAAAGTGGATGACGATGTGCTATACTTTTGCTCCTGCTTTCTCTTTGCAAATAACTACTGGGGAAGCAATCTAAATTTTTTTAATTTTTTTTTCTTTTTTTGGGTAAAAACGATTTTCGAGCTGCTCTAAATCAGATGACATGTTATGTATCGGCTCTTGTTTTTTTTGACAATTTTTGAGACTCACTCAGCTAAGCAAAAATTTATTTTTATTTTTGTCTTTTAAGTTTAATCCGATGAGATTCTCCCCCCCCCCCCCCACCTCTTTTCTTTCTTTCTTTCTTTCTTTTTTTTTTCCCTCCTTGGAGAGGGGCTGTTATTGGTTCCTGAGATGCAACGCGTAATGCGACATTGATTTGTTCCTTAGGTGCCATTTTGTCTGAGAATATATGATGGGGGAAGCTACGCGTTTGCCGCTACATAAAATCTGCTCCAGAAGTTGTGGCTGGTACTATAGATCAATGATGAATGAGAAATGCTTTTTGAAGATAATATTTGTAGATATAGAATGGGACATGGTATATTTATGTGAGTGTAGGTGAATGTCGAGGTGAACATGTATCGAGATAAGATAATAGATTGTATATTTTTATGAGAGGCTGTTGTATTTAGATGTTCCACGTACAAATAACATAGCTTATGATGAATAGGTTTCCATGACTAAGGTCCTTTTGCCTCTCAAACCCCCCGGGGGTCTTTTCTCTTTATTTGTTACACACATACCAAAAAAAAAAAAAAAAAAGAGAGATAAGTTTTGTAATTTTGTATTCAGTCTCTGTTTGACATCTACGTACAAAGTGGATGCAAATTGAAGTGGGAGGATATCTTGTCATGCCACCCAAATTTGTATGCTCTTACTTATTTTGGTTTTCAAGCCAATAGAATATCTTCTTTTCCTTTCCTATTTGGTGTCTCTTGCAAGTGCGGATTCTTAACGATGGTCCTTATGATCCGTTTGATTTATAATTGCTGATCTGGTATAACTGTATCAAGCATGGCTCTTCACGTTAAATTGGGTATTAAGTAAAGATTTGTTTAGTTTTTCTGGAAAATGTGAAAAAAAAGAGAGAACCAACAGCCAATGAATCGAATAAGGCTTGTTAAAAGGGTATGTAACTATGTATCTTTGTGATGTCCAAAGCATTTCCAGCATTTCTATATTCTTCATGGATAGGTGACAAAACTGCTAAAACATTGCCCATGCCGCCAAATTATTTGTCTGGTGGGAATTTGAAATGGTCTGACTAATCCAGGTCAACGTAAATTTGAGCAATTCAATGAAGTCTGAGATATTTATTATACTATTTGACATCCAATTGATGTTATTTACTTTATATTTGTTGATATTGAATTATGTTTCTACATGCGAACCTTAGTTTACCTGCAGTTTCACTGGAGATATTCTCATTTCTTATGCTTGTTTTAACATAGATTGCTTACAGCTGTCTCCTTTGTGAATTCTTCTTTACTAGTTATGAATAGTTTGAATAATATGTTTGGTTAGTGAATTATGGAAACATGTTTTTAATAAGATGAAAGTGGCAACCCTAGATGTTGATTCAATTGTCTTAACTCCTGTGTACAGGTCCTTGAGAGGGACCAAATTATGAATAAATTCCACGAGGTCACTGCTCAGTTGGAACAAGCACTGGGTGGAATTTCCTATGATAAGCTTGACATATCAGACGAAGTTAAGGAGCAGGTAAAAATTTATTATGTTTGAAATGCATATCTAACTCAAATATATACTTTTCCTTTTTGTGTATCATTTTAGTGATTATGACTAGTGATACATATTTTCTAACTGTTGTGTGCAACACAATGTCTTACGCAGCCAAATTTTTCTTATTTTAAGTTGCAAAGTTTGGTTGACAGAGCCTACTTCTAGCTATCCGTTCAGAATAGAATGGACTCTGTACCACTGTGGAACTTCTTTCTCTCTATATTTGTGTTATTGGCATATTCTTGTTTAAATCTCCCTATCATTTCA
Organism: Pterocarpus santalinus; assembly: GCA_031439595.1. NCBI lineage: Eukaryota > Viridiplantae > Streptophyta > Magnoliopsida > Fabales > Fabaceae > Pterocarpus > Pterocarpus santalinus. The sequence continues at coordinate 41,253,893 of CM062528.1, read as the reverse complement.
GGTTGAGCTTGTTCTTGCCCAGTTTAGAAGAGCGAAAGGAAGGGTGGATGCAGCTGATGTTGAGTTGTATGAGGATCTCTTGTCCGTTTACAACAAGAACAGTGATGCTGCTACGGATCCAGCTGTTTTACAGAGATTAGCTGAAAAATTGCAACTGATTGGAATAGCTGATCTCACACAAGAGTCACTAGCTTTGCATGAGATGGTCATTGCAAGTGGTGGGGATCCAGGGGCAAGCATTGAGAAGATGTCAATGTTATTGAAGAGGATAAAGGATTACGTACTAACAGAAAATCTAGGCAAGGATGATAATGTAGGAGGAAACAGCATTTCTTCAAGTTGCTGCAAACACGGGACAAATGAAAAGAATCATCAGCCTCCTGTAATCCCTAATGATTTTCGATGTCCAATTTCCCTAGAATTGATGAAGGATCCTGTCATAGTATCAACAGGACAGGTATTTTGCAGCCCCCTTGCCTTCTACCTATGTTTGCTTGAACGTGTAAAACTGCAGTTCAATGCACCTTTCTCTTGAACAATTTTTTTTAAAGATATAAACTAATTATCAAATTTCTTCCCCTAAGAAGCAGTTGAGGTTTGGACAGGTCATTGCATGGACGGTTACTTTATATTTATGGATTTCAGTGGAACATAATATTTGTTGAATTTCGAAAGTTGGTGTAGAAATCGTAGGCTTTCCCTAATATACTATTTTAATTGATGTATGCAATTCAATTGCCATTTGCTATTTCCAGTTCACACCATTGACATTTTACCCCTGCTTTAGAGTCAGTCTGCTTACAACTCTTATCAAGTCATACACTAAAACACATCATGTTCTCTAATCTGCTGCAGACTTATGAGCGTTCTTGTATAGAGAAGTGGTTGGAAGCGGGACATGGTACATGCCCAAAAACACAGCAGACCCTCTCTAGTGCCGTTCTCACACCCAACTATGTCTTACGAAGCCTCATAGCACAATGGTGTGAAGCCAATGGCATAGAACCACCAAAACGACCTAGCAGTTCTCGAACCAGTAAATCAGCATCTGCCTGCTCACCAGCTGAGCGAAGTAAGATTGAAAATCTTCTTCGAAAGCTCACGTCCGGCAATCCCGAAGACCAGAGATCAGCTGCTGGTGAGATACGCCTTCTTGCAAAGCGTAATGCTGATAATCGCGTGGCCATTGCTGAAGCTGGTGCAATACCTCTTCTTGTTGGTCTTCTCTGTACACGTGATTCCCGCATTCAAGAGCATGCTGTTACAGCACTTCTGAATCTTTCCATATGTGAAAATAACAAAGGAAGCATCATATCTTCGGGGGCAGTTCCAGGTATAGTTCATGTGCTCAAGAAGGGAAGCATGGAAGCTAGGGAAAATGCAGCAGCAACTCTTTTCAGCCTTTCAGTTGTTGATGAAAATAAGGTTACAATTGGTTCTTCAGGAGCCATACCACCATTAGTGGCACTGCTGAGTGAGGGTACCCAAAGGGGTAAGAAAGATGCTGCAACAGCACTCTTCAATTTGTGCATTTACCAGGGTAACAAGGGAAAAGCGGTGAGGGCTGGTGTTGTCCCCACGCTTATGCAACTGCTGACAGAACCTGGTGGGGGAATGGTTGATGAAGCATTGGCCATTTTGGCAATATTGGCTAGCCATCCAGATGGGAAGGCCGCCATTGGCACCGCTGAGGCAGTGCCTGTATTGGTAGAGGTTATTGGGAATGGATCCCCAAGGAACAAAGAGAATGCAGCTGCTGTTTTAGTGCACCTTTGTTCTGGAGATCAACAATATATAGCTCAGGCACAAGAGCTAGGGGTGATGGGTCCATTGTTGGAATTAGCTCAAAATGGCACAGACAGAGGCAAAAGAAAGGCTGCACAATTGCTAGAGCGTATGAGCAGGTTCCTTGAGCAGCAACAGCAGCAGCAAGAGGAGGAACTTCAAACACAAACTGAGTTTCAAGCTCAGAACCATGATACCCCGCTGCCTTCTATTACTAACCTTGATGATAGCTGAGATATTGTGTTTCACTTTGTTTCTTTCTTCTGTTCTTTTTTAAATTGTTGAAAGAAGCGACTGTTTGGAGGGAAGGGTGGAAGATCACCCGCTCACTCTGTTAAGTTGTTCAATTTTTTTTGTGTGATATTATACGAAGGTGCAATGCAGAAAAACCTTAAAAGGGGGGAAGAAGAATGAAGAAAAATGAGCGAAATGGGGTCTCACATGGAAAATGTATAATTGTAACATGTACCGTTGTAATCATCCTCAGATTTTAATGGAGAGATGTTTTTATTCCCAGCAGAGCATATGACTTGAAATTTCTCAGGATACGTGGTTAGAAATACAAGCACAACCTACCTTATTGGCTATCGTGGAATAAGTATGCTGTTCATACGCATTTACATGCATCACTTTACATTGGTCTATGTTTTGCCATCTTGATGGAATTATTGGTGTCTAGATCCTATTATTAGGAATCCGATTAATTTGGCTCGACTTGATTGAGATCACTGAGAGGGATAGAGATCTTTCAATAAAGATTTTTTTGGCTCCTAAGATTCGAATTCACAGCCTCTAATGTAAGGATTGAGGCAATTATTATTTCGACCAATCTTATGTTGGTACATGTTTTGCCATCTAATTACCCCTGGTTTCACTAAAACTTTTATATAAACACAAATATACTCACCTACAGGCTACCCCTAACACGAGAGATGAGGGATAAGTGATGTGTGTGAAGGACGTCCCAATCAAAAAATGTGATGTACGTGATGTAGAAATTTTGAGTTTTCAAGAAAGTAAATAATAACCAAATTCTTACTTTGTATGATTAATTTAATCCCAAATATGACATATATAATAGTTTATAGATATAAATAATAAATTGGAAATTATGATTACTTAACAATTGAAGATAATAGATTTAAATTCTCTAAAATGAAAGTAGTTGTAAAATAAGAAAGTGGGAGATTATTCACTTTTAAATCATTTTTGTGAAACCCACATATCACAAAATTATTAATACAAAAGTGACTAATCCTTTATTTTTTTTTACTTTATAACTACTTTCATATTAGAGGATCCCAACGTTTCAAGGGTTATCCTAGACACATGGGCTTTGGGATGTACCTTCCCTTCAACATACACGATACCGACTAACTGCATGGTCCATGAACTATTAGCCTACCCAAGAATTTCTCTACTGATGGGCTTTTTTATTTAGTCAATCTCTATTGACGAGTCATGGGTTTTAGCAACCTCGAGTTGGCTGTGTTAAGATGGCGTTTAAGGCTTCTTTTTTTATGGTCCAGAGGATTCGTTAAGGTTTGCACGTACTCTTGGGTTGCGTTTTCAATTTGGGTTCATAGCTCAGCCACATAGCTTTGTTTAATTGTTGTATTTTGGTGCTGTTAGGCCTCGTTAATGTCTTTGTGTTGGGCCTGTCCTTTGCACCTGTCTTTGCTCTTGGAGCTTTGACTATTGAATTAACATACCAAAAAAGTTTCAAGACCCAAAAAACGAAGCTTCTTTAATATATATATATATATATATGATGCCCATAAAACAAATATCTTAGACGTTTGAATATGAAAAGCATGGATATTACAATTCATTATTTTATAAAATTTTCTAAATATATATGTAAAATCTTAGATGCTTAACTCTATTTTCAAAATATAATTTCCTAATTATATATAAAACTAATAAATGAATCCAATCATATAAGAACTTGTAATATAATTTAAGAATTTAATTTTGATAATTGTTAATATAAAATATTTTTACACAACCATTCAATCATATATAGTCATGTCATTAAAATTACTTAACTTTTAACATAGTTATCTTAAAAGTCATATAAAAGATATAATGTGATTAATTAATAGTATAAAATGTTCATACTAATAGTGTATCAAAACTAATCTCATAATTTAATTTATAAACTTTATACATCTCAACATTAAATGTTGTAAGAATATTTAATAAGATATTAATTTTGATATACTATTAGTATAGTGTATTTTACAATTACAATCAAATCATATTTCATTATATATGTGATTCTTTAAATAGAAATTGCAAAATCAAACACTTTAAGTAAGTTTGCAATACATGATCGAACGATCATGTAAATTAAAAAACATTACATTAACATTATATAAAAGTTAAATCCATTTAATAATCAATAATATTTAAGTAATTTGACATAACAAATTTCCTCATTGTTATGCATAGTATGTTTTCTTATATATTGAATAATGAGAAGAATAAGATAGGATCAATACCTCACGAAATATATAAAATTATATTTTTTCTCTCTTGTGAGTTTTCAATGACACAGTTTTTACTAAATTTAAAATTTTACAAGATTCTTTGGGATTGATAGCTTAGGTTCTCCTAGTAGCGGAAGGAAAGGGGGACCATGTAGACATTTTGTTTTAAAAGTTACTTATATCATTGGTAAAATGCCTCATAAAAAAAATTAAAAGTGCATAAAATTAATAATTGTAAGTAATATATTTAACTATATATATATATATATATGTATAATTTATATTGATCATAAATATGTTTGAATAATTTATATTTTGTTAATTATTTTGTATAGTATATCTTTTATGGTAATAATTTTTTTTTATTCTAAGTTATACATGTTTAGTCCCGCCCTCCTCTTATTAGATATTTGGCTCCGACCCTGGGTTGTCCATTCTCATTTATTGAGAACCCTTATCACGGTGCTCAATAATAAGGCTCTCCACATTTCATTATATTCAAACCTAGGTCCACCTTTTTGGTACATAAACATGGGTCCTGTTATTAATTAGTTTCTAACCTTTCCTCCGCATTTTTCTTTATATTTTATTCAGGCACCAACTGTCAAATTGAGTTTTGGTTTATTTAAATAATGATGGCGGCAAGCTCAATTAGCAGGGTAATGGCTGCCATGGCAAAGGTGGATGTACAAGGTAGTAATTGTGGTTAACACGTTAATTTTATATGAACGATTTGAAGAAAAAAGGTCTAAGATTCTTTATTTTCTACATATTAAACGAAATGCGTTTGTCAGTAATTTCGTTGATTAGAAATTCATGGGAGTGCTTAAGCAAACCAAATTCTTCCATATTTTTTCTTAGAATAACAATTTTGAAAGATATACAATTAGAGAGAAGTGATTTGAAATATTCTCAAACTCACCGAAATGCATAGTTACTTAGAAAATAATTCTACAAAATGTTATTCAAACAAAATTTACAGTTGCAAAATTGTTAATTTTGATCAGTAAAAAACTAAGCATCATTAAAGCATATACTTATTCTTCATATTAACATGTGTTGTTTGAGATAAAGAAATTCGAGTTCCATAAGCCTATTGCTCAAATTTAAATTATAAGTTCATTAGTAAAAAATATTGAATTTAATTTTGATATACTGCGAGTACAAAAAAGGCATATATAGATATCTAGTTATATATTACTATATTAATAAAAATATTTGCCGTAATTATGTACAACCTTAAAATTCTTATAAATAAAAATATATAATTAAATGATAGTATAAAAAAATTTTATACTAATAATATGTCAAAATTAAATTAAAAAACATTATTAGAAAGCTTTCATGTATGAGTGTAACCATAATTTGATTAAAATTACCCCATACCCGAAGGGTAAGAAACTAGTAGTTATTTCCACTAAAAGGAAAAAGAAACTAGTAGTTAGAAAAACAAATAAACTCAGTTTACATAAATAAAATTTTCAGAATAGATAATTTTAAATATATTCTAAATGGGAATATTGGTAGATAGTTTATCCAAACATTACTTTCTCTTATTGCAGAGACGATGTTGACATTTCAGTAATGCGCAATATGACACCCGAGTATTTGACATACTATGTAGATTTACCAGTCTACTTATTCGGTTTTCTTAAAGGTAAATTAATCTCTTACACTTATTAAAGATTCCATTAAAAAAAAAATTGTTACAGTCTATCTGGTAACAACTATAAATACATAAAACTGAAATAAAAAATTATGAGATGTCCGATTGGTTTTTTTATTATTTTCCTATTTTTAAGATTTGGTCAGAAAAATAATAAAAACAAAAAATGAAAATAAAAAATAAAAGGACCTCTTTAATTTCTATTTTCATTTCATTTTTTTATATATCATATTATCTGTTTTCAAAATTTTATAAAAAAAATAGTAAAAATAAAAAATAAAATTTTATTATTTTTATTATTTTTAATGTTTCCTATTTTCATTATTTTACATTCTCTCTTCCCCTCCCTCCCTCCCCTTTTTCTCCTCCCCTTCACACACATCCTCCTTGGCATATATAAGCTTGTGCGGGTAAAAACTATCAACCAAAAATTAAAACCCAAGGTAAAAAATTTTTTCCCAGCTCTAATCTGCTAAAAGTACAATGATTCGAGCTTCTTTGGAATTGAAATTTTGTAACAATTATGGATAGAGCTACAGCTAGGACATTAAATGACTGTCACATTCAAGCTTCTGAGAATTTCTGTTTCATGAAAGTGTGTGTTTGTGTCCAAAACTTAATAGCAACTTCTAGCAAAGTCTGTCTGAAGAACCTACGAGATATACATAGAAGAGAAAAAGAAGGATGAAAAAGAAAAATGAACAGAAAAGAAGAATAGGAAAAGGCGGAGAAGGGAAATAATGATTTACAATAACGTTAGACACTATGGTTGTCCGAAAATGGGTGTCAATTATCAGGCCACATTGAACTATTCAACTTGCTATCTTTTCTAAGGTTCGTTATATAGCTATATATCCACTCCAAGATGCAGGATGCATGAACATAACTATGCAATGCAAATTTACTGAGTTGCATTAAGAGTGTTTCCCAAATTAAGATGATATGAATTTGCATAGAGGTTGCAAGAAATAAGAAAGAAAAGTACTCAATTAAACTTGATACATTCTAACAAAGTTATCCCGGGAAATGAACACTGCCCCTCGATAAAACTTAACATGGAGTGGCACATGCCTTAGTATTGTACCATCATCGCTTTTCTTCTTTAGTGATACATGTGCTTTATCGTGCTAGTCCATTGTCATATGTTAAAATTGATGCACAAGTGTGTGTGAGCAATCAAGCATGATGAAGTAGGTAAAATTAGGGGAGAATTTTGTACCCAAATGACATCACAACGTTAGAAAGCAAAACACACTGAACAAATACATGCACACACTGTCATACAAGAGGAAGCCCAAGAGTACCCAAAGAAACTAGACTCAATGCAAGAACATAAACAAAATCAATGACATGATAGAAAAAAAAAAATATATACAAGAAGATGACCAAACTCCACTATGCTTGCGTCAACATCTGTAAACTTTAAGCGATTTCGCCATTAACAATGGAACTTGAGACCCAATTTTTGTTCAGTGGAACAACCAAATCATTTGAAATTTGGTGAAAAGTGAAAATTCAACCAAAGAACTAAATTGGATGATGATGGGATTTTCAAAGTCACAAGAGATGACTCGCAGAAGAATAAACGAGACCTGATAAATCAGTCCATGAATAGAATTTGTTATTCTCTGAGACACTTAGAGGGGATGTGGATCTTGTCAAATTCAGACCTCCGTTCCCTTTCAATTTAACCGTTGGCATCTGAGTAACCCTAGAAATTGCTCCTATATCTCCAAGTCCAACCAAACCAGCTGCAGCTGCTTCAACACTTTGATGATCGCTTTGAAAAGGGAACGAAGAAGAAGCAACAACTGAATTATTAGCTGACTCAAAACGACTCAAGAAAGGAAACTGCTGCAACTGCCAGTGTTCCACTCCTCCTCCTCCAATTTGAAACCTGATATGTTCGGTCTGTCTCATGTTTCCCACAGCTCCATAGCTGCTAATGTTCTGAAGAGAAGCCATAACAGCTCGGTTACTACTAGGTTGTGGTGTGAACCGACCAATAAGCTCATGATACGTGGCACCTGAAGGAACTGCTACTGCACTTGTGGAATTGGGAAAAAGTGACTGTTTTTCACTTGGTGCTGGAGACTTTGAGTGGCTCCTCTTATTCTTCTTATTTCTTCGGCACCCTCCACCCACAGGGATGTTCCTGAGGGCACCACCTTTTGTCCAGTAACGCCGACATGTCCTGCAGAAGTGCCGAGGCTGAGAAAGGCTGTAGTTGTTGAAGTAGCAGAACTTGGTGTTGGTGGATTCACAGCGAGGGCACTTCAGTACCGCCTTCCGTGGCGATGTCTTTGCTTCTTGGGCCTGATCCACCGTGGACCCAGGCTTTATTGAGCCCACTTGAAGGGTCTGTGCCCGTGGTGGTAGCGGTGGATGCGGCTGAGGACTATCACTGCCATTTGCTTCGCGATGTTGCTTTGGTTGCTGCAAAACGTGTATCATCAATTACCAACAAGAGAGAAGAAAAATATTATTATTGAGCTGTAATGAAAACAAATCTAGTATATTCAAGAAGATGATGTAGGGACTATAAGTAATTAATTATCTTTTGTGATTGCTTTTTTTTTTATTTATTTAAGGGTTCAAAAGTTGTGGCCGAAAATTGAGGAAGAACTTACCTGCTGGCAATTGGGAGAATTTAAATAGATTGGAATAGAAGAGAAAACCATGGTGTTCAATCCTTTTGTTTGGTTTTTTTCTTTTATAAAGTTTGATGGCTCTTTAGGGAGATGGTGGAGAATATCACACACTAGTTAGGCGATTTTCAAAGCCAAGAAAAAAAAGAAAAAGAAAAAGGCGCATTAAAGGAGGAAGATGGAAGAGGAAAGCAAGGGGGAGGCTTTATTTTGTTTACTTTGCGCTTATTCCCTCATTCTCATCTCTTTTTTTTATTGTATTTATAGGGTTTTAATTGGGGGGGAGTATCTCAGCATGTAAGCTTCTTTTGGACGCGTTGTTTTGTAAATTTGTTCAAACAAAAAAAGGGATAGTGGCTCCCATGCATGGAGGTGATAAAGTAAAAGGACAACACTGTATAGAATGAGTGATACTAAATAGTACGAAGGAAAATTCAACCAATTCAATATGCAAGTTATTTAACTAATCAAAATTTGAGTTGTGCGGAAGTCATGGGTAATAGTAAAGAGAGAAGAAAAAATGGTTTCCTTATTGGAAAATACTTCCCAGCTAGAAGTTTTGCTAGAAACTGCTTGCTCGAATTAAGTGGCATAATAGGGTAAGAATACTTTACATTTTTTAACCACTCATAATTTGCATCCAACTATTCGAAATATATCACATATATGCAACCTGATTCATACAACTGCTCGGGCAACATTTGTTCGGGATTTGTAACAGCACTCTTCCTTATTTTACCATTCATGCAGTCTGTGTAGGTCCAAATTCGTACCCCAAATTATTATTGATATAGATTAACATGTTTTATACATGAAAATAATTTTCTTTTATGTGATCTAAATAATAATTGTTGCTAGCTACTCTTTAATTACTTTGCTTCCTTATGTACTCAGCACCGAGTCAGACTTACATCCTCTCTACGAAGGAAGAATTTTCTTCCTCCATAGAGTATCTTCACCTTTGGATATAATTGAGAGGATGAGAGAGAAAAGGAGGGAAGAAAAATCAATGTTAGGATTTGTTTTATGAAGTATAAAGTGATTTATGCCCCGAATGACAAAAGAATTTTCTCTCAACACTAGCGAATTAGTGGCTTAAGCTTGGTTTGGTAGTAATGTGATTTTTTAAAAATTGCTGAGTTTTTTTTAGTTCTCTAAAAGTTATAGTAGTATCGTTTGATAAAATAATGTGAAAATAACTCTTAATAAGCAGAAGTCACAAAAGTAGTATTTAGTAAAATTATTCTTAACATTTAAAATGATTATAATGAATATAAATACTAAAGAAAATAATTTCTATTTTTAATGTCATTAAAGAGAATAAAGTTGTATTAATTTTTTAAACTTTGCATAATACAAATAAGTTCTGAAAAGTATCTTATAAGGGCTCTTGAGAGCACCCATAACTTTTAAAATCTAAGAGCAAAAATACCTCAACTTTTTGATTAACTAAATAAAAAAAATTAACTTACAATTTTTATAAGTTAAAATATCTTTTCAAAAAATACTACTAAACTATGCCTTAAAAGTTGTGGCTAGATCCTTCTTGGGCACATCACCAACACTTTGTGACATCAGTACTGCATAAAATTCTAAGTTTATCCAACTTTATTATCACTATTAGTGTGTTTGGATTCATAGTGGAAAGGTTAAAATTGATTTTGGAATATCAAAATTAATTCTAGTTATTTTTTATGATGTTTAATTTTTCACTCTCAAAATTAATTCTTATCTTTAGAATTGATTTTAGAAAAAGTAAAAAAAATTTACTTTATATCATAATCACTTTTAGAGAAACTACTAAATATAAATTATTTTATCTCAAAATTAATACTACAAAAATAAAACCAAATATGCATTACATCTTTTAAGTAGCTAGACAAAATTTTCCAGTACCCTCTAAACTTTAATGCTTTAATAATGAATATACTTCGATTTTATGACGCCAAATTAATTACGGGTCTGTTTTGTCTATTTTGTCTATTTTTCGTTTGCTTTTCCCTATTGATTGCTTTTTTCCCCCGGTCAAAGACCCCCCAAAATGTGGCAGACGGAAAGAAACAACATACTATTTTTGTAAGATGGGCTGGAGAGTGGCACCCAGACCCACGGGTAAAACGTTTTCGTCCCTGAATTCTGTCTCTATTTTCGTTTCACTTTTCATGATTTATTATTTAAAAATAATTTAAAAACTCAAAAAGTTTACTAATTACATGCATATTATCTTCTAATTAATGACAAAATGTAAATGGGGGAACAAGAAAAGAAATGGGGATAGAAGATTTTCATCCGACTAAGACCAGGTGAATAGGGGCTCGGAAATGGGAAATGAAATACATAAAGCATCGTGAGATTGATGTCGTCTCTTCAGCGATAAGAACGTTGATCCTCTGCTAAGCTTCATCTTTGCATTCGTACCCTTTTCGTATAACTTAGTTGCAGTATTGTTGGGGTTCTGCGCTGTCGTGTGTACCTAAGTTGAAAGGTTATTAATTGTCGTCAGACCGGAAAAAGAATGCATGCGTTATGTATAGCTAGCTACGTTGCTGCTCGTGCTATTGTGCATGCGTTATGTGAAAGAAAAATTGGGTAGAATCGCCGATTAGTATAACAAAATTCATACCAGATTTAAGAGTTCTGACAATGTAATTCAGATGCGTAATGCGTGAACTTGGATATTGCTTATGACAAGCTTGAGCCCTCCAAATCATATTTTCCTTTCTCGAAGGAAACATTGATGAGCTCAAAATAGTAAAAAGAAAAAAAGATAATATAGTTATATTAATTAGTTAAATATTCAATTTAGTTATTTTCACTATAACTCACTATCATTAAAATGTACATATCTTATGCATGTTTTGATTTTGATTATCTTTTACTAAAAAAAAGGATTTTTAGCCAAATACTTATACTGAGCATTTTAATTATAAATACTTCAAAATCAGGTTAAATTAATTACAATATTCAGATAACTGTTTATGCATATACATATATAAAAAATGTAGGTTGGCCATATTTTACATAAGAATAAAATAATTTTAATAATATAATAATATATAATTATAAGTCTGCATAAAATTTTTTCACATAATTAAATCCTTTAAGGCCTTAATAATTCAGCTTGAAAAGTCAATATGTTAACGTAAAGCACAAGTGAAAATGGCAAGGGCGTACGAGTGGAGAGCAAATAGTACTGAAGGAGCGGGACACCGGACAAAGGTTGGTACCCCGGCCTTTGTGCACGGAATGGGGTTATAGGGTCAAGGATTACGTGTTCATGCAGCATGAATATTAGCGCGATATTGTTTGAACAGGTCAAAATATACATATTGAAGGAAGATAAAAAAGGATATAAAAAAAGTTTAAAAAAATTAATTTATATATATCTTACTAATAAATTTTTTTTATATAAATTTCTAATTATATATTATTATATTAATAAAATATTTAATTTAATTATTAATTATTTTAAAAAATTTATAAATATAAATATGTAATTAAATAATAAATATACTTTTTTATAATATTAATATATATTAATTAAATTCTAAAAAAATTGAGCCCACAATAATATATTTTTTTATCACTAATTATATTATAGTTGATTGTGTCTTTATAAATATGCTTAAAAAATAATACAAATAACATAATAGACGCACACATGGGAAGAGCCAAGATAAATCATCAATCATTTTGTCATCAGATGCTCTCGGTCGGAATCCATACGGCCCCATTTGCTTTTGTCTACTTTACGGTACATATTGTTTTGGTGTTTTGCCGTTTCGGTACATATTGATGTATACTCTACGTGCTTCAACTTCAGAGGATGTGGACTATCAAAAATGCAAATTGGACATGCCAAATCACCACCACATCAAAAGTCCACTTAGTCCACTATTCATTTCATGCCATGCATCTTAGCTACTCGTCGTCTTTTTCCTCTCTTCTTAGAAGGAAGGCGAGATAACGGGAAATAATTATGAAAGAGTAGTGATATTTGAATACTATAATAAGATATTAAATACAATATCACTTTTATATAAATATAATATGTTAATGTCACCTTAAATTACTTATATTTATTCACCTATTTTTATATTAATATTTGATGTCAATACAATATTTACATTTCATGAGTTTAAAAAATATTTTCCACTATCAAATTGAAAAAACAAAAGATAAATCGAGACAAATAATAGTGCTCTGTTTGAAAAATAAGGTTAGGAGAAAAATATCATATAGCTCATCCATTTCTTTGCATATTTTTACATTTAATTACATTATATGTATGTATGTATGTAAATGTTAATATCCGTTGTTCTCTACATTCGAACAGCACTCTATGGCCATAAACTCATTTGAACGTGAATTGGCTTTAAAATTCATATTAAATTTTTTTCGACAATTTAAAGTAGAAGCTCAGAACTCTTCAGCATAAGAAGAGAAGCAGTTCAGAAGCACTTCAGAATTCATATTAATTTCATAGGCAAATTATCATTTGCCACACTTCAGAGGCACTTATTCACTTAACTATTCATTAATAAATATTCCACACCATCGTACTTTTTTTTTTTTTAGGAAAAAAGGAAAGGAAACACATTTCTCTCGGCCAAGGTCGTTTTCTCATTACATCGAAAGGAAGGAAATGTACACCCGAAAAAAGAGAAAATATACACTTCAGCTTAAATGAAATGAGTTATGAAACGGAAGAATTTTTAAAGTGCAACGAACTGAAAAGTAAAATCTCCATGCCTAGTTATAATAACGTATTGTTTTTCTTTAAAAAAAAAGGTTTTTTAAACTTCATATGAAATAGTTTAGTATGTAAACAATGTTTATCTCAAACCCCAGTTTGGTATGTAAACAAAGTTTATCTCAAGCCCAAGTGATTCCAACTTTTTAACGGTTAAAGGTACAGAAGTTGGTGGTGTTGGAATCCAATTCCCACTCTGTTTTATCAGGTTACTGCTTTTTTTTTTTTTTTGGCTCACAGCGAAAAGCGTACCACCTCATTTTGCGAAATTTTTGTAAAATTGCAGCCTTAACCCCTGCATTCACTTGGAAAAATTTTTATATATTCATAAAGGAAAAGTTTTTTCTTTTTCTACATATATTTTCAATCATAAAATAAGTAAAAATATAATTAAAAAATAATAAAAAATTAAATAAATAATTACAAAACTTTGGAGAGGGGAAAATTTCTTTCTAGAGGATGGAAGAATCACTCCATTCACTTGTCCTCTCTCTCTCTCGCGCGCGCGTGCGTGTTCCTGTGTGCGTGTGCGCGCTTGTGTGGCTTGTGCTTATGCACACTCAGTCACACCATAGAGAGATAGTGGTACACAAACTACGTACGAAGGCAGAGAGAAATACAGGTCAGAGAAAGAAAGTGATTGTGGGACCCAGCTAGTTGCACTACATGAATTAACGGATCCCCGCAGCGAGAGGCCAAGTGGGATCGGCAAAAGACAAAGATGGTACTTTCAATTTTGACTTCTTTTTTAAAAAAATTCTTGGTGCATTCTACGGTATCCGCAACCAAGAGCTGGTGCCAATGCCCGATTCATGTTGGTGAGTAAAGTTGCTCCATCAGGATTACTTATCAATGGTAAAAAGAAAAAATTGATTTTAAAAGTAGAGATATGCGTGAGCAAATGTAAAGATAAATGTGTTTCTCTTAACATCACTTTTTTAGAATCTTAAATTGTAAATCTTGACTCTTCGTATATATTAATATACTTATGTTTCTGTACTTTTCATTTGAATTATCTTCAGCAGTTATTGTTAAGATTGTTGCTCCAATTTATTTTTGAACTACATATTTATCAAATTACTTATCTTTTTAATGATTGTGTGAAATGTTACTCCTTTATTGTTGTTTTGATATGAAATATCAAGAATTTTGATAGAGTAAGTTTCTAGAAAACAACAATAAAGATGAACAACAAAGATGAATTTCCTGAATTTTCAACTCACCTTATGCTACCTTCATCTTGTCAAATAAAATAAGATAAATAATAGATAAAATGAAGTAAGATAATTTGAACTATAATTAAGGGTTCTAAATTTGAGAAAAAATAAAATAATAGAGAGCTTAATATTATTTATCCATTACTTTTTATTTTACTGTTGACCAATAATACCATATGGATCAACTTCGCTCGCCCACGTGAGGTAGGGTAATAGCGGCACCATAGAATTGCCCTGTATCCTTTGTCGACACAAACACTGCAAAGAACAGGTACTACGTACCAGTCCCGTATATGTGCCCAACTCTGTGGCCTAATGGTCCTCAAATCAATCACTTATATTATGCATTGCAATTAATGAATTGAACACGGCAGCATTTGGTTATTGATCACTCACCAGTCGACAGACACCATCTGAGGCAGATATTTTCGTATTGCCGGCCCCGAGTAACTTCTCTCAGATATAATTGCACATGCATCTGACCTTAATTAGATTCCCACAGACCTGATTCCTGTAAATCCATACACACTGACTCTTACCATCTTTTCTCCCATATGTTTCCTTTTCATTCTAATTTATAAAAGCAGGAGCCACTGATTTGCTCCAACAAATTTGTCATTGTACTTCTTTTACATACGAGTCAAACTAAACCAGAAAGGCCCACTTAATTCAAAAAAAATGGGAATTCTGATATGCTAGAAAATTTTGTACTCTTATAATTAGTTGTTGGTTGCGAGCCTATATTAAATAAAGTCTAAAATTTAAATATTATGGATGAAAAAAATTGACGCGAATATATATAAATTATATGTAAAACTTTTGATACAATAAATATGAAATTTAAATATTTTTACATCTCCAATGTTTGGGTTTTATGGAAATATACGTGTCCAGTGTTTAGGTTTTATGGTATTACTTATGCCCTGTGAGCCCATTAATAGATAAATTATTAAATAGTAGTTGTGGAATAAGATTGATTTGGTATTTTCTGTCATTGAGTATCACCTAATAATCTCTGAGTTAACATGGGCCGCCACGACAATTAGATTTTTGTTAGCATATTTTGGCATTCATCGATCTACAGTAGGGTACGCAAATAGTATATGGAGGATCTAGCTAGAGATTTCCAATTTTTAAAAATTTATACATATATCCGGTAATTTAAGAGAAATTCCAAGTAGTAAATATGAAGTTCTATTAAAATTCAAAATCATCAAAATGTTGATTCTTTATTTATATTAGAGTTATATTATTTGTACTATTATTTTGTAGAATATTGTGTTGACATCTCACCCATCCACTATTGGATGGGTAGGTGTCGATACGGTATCCAACAAAAGAGTGGTACAAATAACATTTTTTTTTAAATTAACTAGTGACATTTGTCAAAGAATTTTTTTTATTAAATCATCCTAAAATACGCCTGTCATCCTATGAGGAATTTATTTTGATTTTTTTATTATATATTTTATTGCATATCTTACAGAGAGTTTTTCAAACATATTATAAATTTTTATTCAATATGAATTATAAAATTAACATACATAATACCTATATGTATTTGTAAGTTGATTTTCTTGGCCTATATAAATGTTCAATAATTAGTCGTTCTTCTTTCTTTTTCTTTTTTTTGGTTGGGAGGGGAGGGCAATTTGCCCTCTTCAGTGGCTCAAAATCGCGCCCTCGGATGCACCTGCTTTTAAGGGGTGGGATATTAAACCACTTGAGCTGGTCCTTGAGTGCAATACTTACTCGTTCTAAAGGTCAAGTAACATGGTAATGGCCCGGGTGTTCCTATTGGTCGTATCCTTCATGCCCAACGGACTTGTTCTTTACCCGAAGTCCCACATTTACCCGGTCAGCAAGTTGTCTGCCAACAAAAAAAAATAAAATAAAAAGGAATAAAAATAAAGTGGGCTTCGCTCGGCGGCTCTAGTTATAGCTTAAGGCTATTGCAATCGCAATACAGGGCTCAGACCCAAAAAACACAAAACCACGATTCACGGCTGACCACATAAAATTCACAATGTAGGAGGCAAAAGTGGATAACGGGTCTGAAATTGTCAACTTGTATGCCTATATAATTTTACTTCATAAGAATTAAAAGCAAATTTAATGGTACAGAAATAGTTGTGAAACATTTTTGTAATGCCTAGACCCATCCACTGAGTTTGAGTTTGGCATGATTCCCAGGTAAGGCTTTTAGGTGACCCCTAATGGGGTATGAGAACGTAAAATAGTGGAAGAAAATTTGAGATAATAAACATTTTTTGTTCAGTGAATTTCGTTCCTCGATTTCTTTATATATTTCGCACTCTCATCAATTAACCTCTTTAATGCATACTAGTCTTCCTTTTATTTTTTGTTGACACTGAAAAAATATATAAACAAAGAGTGTTTAAAATAAATAAATTTATTTTTGTTAAGATAATAATCACTATATATAATAATAAATTGAAGAATTGTATGGAGAGATAACAAGAAATATTTATTATTTTATTTTTATACTTCTTATAAAGGTTTTTTAACCCTTTCCAAAGCTAGCAATCATACCTGTGGATGAATGATCGAGAGTGACATCATTGTAGAACTATAGAAGACACTCTTGCTAATTAAGCTCACTTCCTTGACACCCCCCCCCCCTTTTTCTCTTTCCAAAAAAAAAATAAAATCACTTCATTTTACTTCGAGGATAACTTATGTGTCCATCCGGTGGCTTTCAAACTTGCTTGTTACCGGAAAGAAGAGAACAGAGAAAGCTGCCAGACTTTGTCATAATGAATGAGGAGTGTTATTTGTACCACCTTTTAATATAAATATTTAGACACCCACTCACAATCTTGGAAAAAAAATTGTGAAAGAAAAAGCAAAAGTAAAAAAGCAAGTGGGGAGAGGAGAGAGATAAAGAGAGAGTGTCTAAAGATATCAAAAGGTGGTATGTACAAAAATCATTTCTCATAATGAATACTACTATTTTTATATTGTTTGTTATTTCTACATTGAAATTCGTATACGTATTCATTACACCTGTTACTATCGAAAGATATCAAATTAAACTCATTCCCTACTCTTTTCTCTTTTTTATTTCTTTCAAAAGTAGTAAATGTACATATAAGATAGTCTCCTTCATCGAATTTTTTGAATCAATCTAATCAGAAGGATTGCAAATTTTTCTTTGTTGGACAAAAGTTTAGGGGAGGGTTTGCATGTATATTGTTTCAGTGGAAGTGGGAAAACAGACCATGATCAAACAGCAACCCTATTTGCAACCATGTTCGTCTATATCTAGCCCCTATCTATAGCCATATATGTACTGCATGTCATGTAGCTGATAATCACAAAAGACATACTAAAATATACAGCCTTTATCCCAAAGGGAAAAGAAAAGGTGCTAAGCAACAAATAAATATTACTTTAATAATCTGTTCGTCTACATCATACGTCAAACCTCTCAAATCCACATCTTCAAGACCGCAACTTGTGAGGAAGGAAAGAAGAAATGGAAAATGATAGTATAATATAATTAACAAACCACAAATAGCCCCCTAAAGCTTTGTATTAAAATTTAATATTTTTATGGTGGGGTTTATGATTCATTGAAGCCAAATGACTAATTTGAATCCTATAGAATTAATAAAGTGGACCCAACTAATTGACTCATAATCAGGACCACCCACTTGAAGTGCCTGATTTCACATGGAACCGTGCTGAATTTCCAATTTTCCAGCTATTATAGAATGAACCATTCTTATTCCCGAATTGAAAGCCACCTTGTTTCTTTCCATTGAATTATTCAAATTCTAATCGTTATGCTAGCGCTCACTTTGGATAGAGCAGCTTTTCAACTTGTAGTTGTAGGCTTATGGTTCGGCAATTTTTCATTTTAAATTTCAAAAGGAGGAGCTAGTACTTTTTGGGTTTGAGAGAACTTTCGGCCTAATCGCGTGACAACAGCGACCTCACTTCTTGTTTAGGTAAAAGTTCATAGACACTCTAACCCATTCGCGACACGACCGTTTTCAACTTCGTCCCTTTGTGGTTTGATTGAGACATCCTCATGAGATATCCCGAAAAATTAAAAGACATCCTCATGAGGCACCTATTAAATGATCTACAATCTATTTAACCCGGTTCCACACTTTGCTCTCCAACACAATCTAATTTGGATACTTCTATTCTAAAATGCAGTTTAAACTTTAAAGAGTGGTAGGCCATAAAAAGAGATTTTATTTGTATATAAACTTTTATATTTATCTTATATATTGATTGACTTTAAAGTTTAGGTTGATGGAAAAATTCTTTTCACACTAGAGTTAGATAATACTTTTAAATTTATCAGGATGTACTTATAGATCATCCATCAATATAGATAAATCTGAGATTTGAACTCAAGTTATGATGATACATGAGCAAAAGGCTAATTAGATGAGTCAACCTCATTGATCTCTTTTCTTGATTTTATTTTATTTTTTTGATGAAACTTATCTTGATATATTTGTATTACAATACACACTTCTGTTCATATTATTATACAGTGTTTATACTCTATTCAGTGTGGGTTCAAATAACATTCATTGAAAAAAAAAAAAAAAACCTACAACTTTTTGAGCCAAAATATTATATTTTGGGTGATGAGGGTAGGAGGGGAATTCTCTTCATTAAAGCTATAGTACAATTTTCAGCAACCTCTTCAAGCGATTCCAAACTTCTTATCTGTACACCACTTTGCTATCTGCGTTAGCATGAAGCATTGACATTCCAAGTCTTCTGTTGAGTTAGGCAGATTCAGCATTACAAGTTTTACATGACTACATGCGAAATCTTCCCTTAGAACATGTCACATGTTTGCACATTAGCATTTAAGATTTTGGAGGCCATTGATCAATTGGTAGCTAATTGTGATGCGAATTAAACATTGGGACATAAAACAGAAGACACAGCTAGGAGCATATGACCAGCATGATTATAATAGGATAGCAAAGCGAATACGCTACTACGGGAAATTATTGAGGAAATTTCCAACCAGAAAAAAAAAATCATTGGGACATTTAAATTAAGAAAATTGGTAGCAAACAAGCATCATTCACATGAATGATTAAACTGGTTAAGGCTACAGCAAAACACGGGGAATGGACAAAAATACATTGCCCCACTAAGTCCATTGCTTGATAACCAGCACCTTAACAACCATCTGAAGAGCATGTCAGTTTGCATTCAATTTGTTGGCATGCCATGCGCTAATTGCAGCATATTGACCATAGCAATGATTTCAAAGCACACAGAATAAAGTAAGTAAAAAATAAAATGAAATAAATGAACCAAATGCTATGTAAATTGTAAAACATTATAAATTAGCACAGAAATTGTTTATAAAAATTAATTTAACATAATAGGGAAAAAAAAAATTAACAGAAGCCTCCAACTGTATGGAAATCTAATGCACCATGGATGTCTTTTCAAGTGGTATGAATGTTGTAGGAGAGGATGCCAACGGGAGAACCTGAGATGAACCAGAAGGAAATTGTGGTACATGTTGGAGCTCCTTGCGCTGTGTGTCCATTGTTGCATTTGAGGAATCTTTGACCCCAAATGGTGCCTTTTTCTTAGCTTCTTCAATCAGTCTTCTATACAATTTCTCCTCTGCATCCCTCAAGAACTTGAATTTTGGAGGTGGTGAGGATCTAAACCTGCTGAGCTCTGATTCCACTGATGATTCAAAGAGAGGGTTGAATCCTTGATGCTTACAAGAATCAAAAGTGTCCAAAGGACACTTCAAGGGTGAGGAACCTACAGGGGTAAGGAAAGGGGTATCAATAGCCAACATAAGATCACTCAAACTCCTTGTCCTTGACCCTTTCCTGCTCCTAGATTTGCCATCTTCAGACTCTAAATCCTCTTTAGTTTCCTCTGCGATTGTGAAGAGAAACCTTGGAGGACCAGCAAGATTATGCAGCCTCATCAACTCTGATTCCACACCTTCCTCTCTACAGGACTTTAGCACAAAATCCTTGCCATCACCACCCGATTCCAAGTCTTGTTCATGAATTTTGGTTTCTTGGCCTTCTCTTGTCACATTCCCTTGATTGTTGGTAGCATGCACGGTACGTGGAACCTTCCAGCAACCCCAATGAAACAGCCCCTTTGGGTAGATTCCCTGACCCATCGCGATATCTGAGTGTGTTCTTCTCTTCTTCCTCCACCACAAGAAATAGTAAAGCTGTGCAGCAAGAGCCAGAAGAAGCAACCCAAAGACAAGGCTTAAAGCAATACTTAATCCACTAAAAGACATGGTCTCTTAGCCAGGGAATTTCACATCTTCATATCAAGCCACTAATAATAAGAAGCAAAATAAGTCCCAAACTTTTCGGTGGTGGTTGAAAACTATCAAATATTTTTTTCGCAGTTATTAAGGAAGTAACTGCCGTCGGACAGACAAATATCTATAATTGCTATAATCTGTACCACAAGAGTATAGACCATGCGCCTTCTATTTATGAAAATCACGTTCTAAAGATATGACTCTATTTTAGCCCCTCAAACACACAAGCCTAGCTCAATGGGAAATTCTTCTTGGCATGGGAAAGTCTTACCTTTGAAGCTCATGAGTCATGGCATGATATATGTGTTAGTGATAGTATCACTAACAACGCGGAATCTCAGAGCCACAAAAGCTAAGGTTATGAACCATATCCTACTAACTAAGGAACTGAAATTAAAGCTTAGTTTGCTAAAAGGAGGGAGCGATAGAAGAGAGTGCTTTTGTTGTGTTGCGTGATATGGAAAACGGTTTATAGAAAAGAGGCGTGTGAGCTGTGGCAAATCTTTGCACAATTTGGGTGAAGTGGGGGAATAAGTTGGGAGGGCATCCCACATGGGCTGGTAAAAGCGTGTGCGACGCTTGTTAGTTGTCGGGAATGAATTATTGTATATGAAAATTTTACATATTTTATTATTGATTAAAAAAATAGGTCCTAACATGAATCTTATAAAAGAAACTAACCAATAATAAAAGTTTAAAATTTATTATTTGAGATTTTCAAATGAAAAGATCTACTCCAATTAGTTGTCACATAGGACTAAGTAACCAAAATACACAAAATCAAAAGAAGAGTGACTTAACAAGAGGGGTTAGTTAGCAAAAGGCCAATAAAGAGAGCATATATCATAGTGTGGAAATATTGAAAATGATGATGTGCGTTGAATTCACTGCCAAGGAAAAGAAACACAACGGTCATCCAAGAGCATAACCAACCGGAGTAAAAATCAACCGAGAAACCAATAAAATTAAGGTACAGTTGTAAGCTGCACTTGTAAGGAAGCTTCTTAATCGTATTCTAGGAGTTAGTCTTACAAGGTTCTCTGTGAGAATATGACAAAAAAAAAAAAAAAAAATCAATGGAAAATATCATGAACATGATTCAGTGTGAGAATTTTCTCATATATAAACTACACATGGCTTGTTTATTTATATATCTTCACTATTAATTTTTCGGAAATAGATTCTATAAGATTAAATTTTTAGATAATCCTATTATTTGTAATATCTCTCTCTATTAATTCTTTTATATTATATATTTTATTTGGATTCCAGTTTTTAAATTAATTATGAGAAATCACACATAATAAAATCATATGAAAATCTAATGGATTTAATTTGAATGCACTGTCGGTATAAAATTTTCTTACACAGACAACTAATCAGAAATTGCCACATCAGCAAAACTCTTTAATATAACCATCCACTACTTGAATGGTCATGCAAATAGAAAGTTTTAATTGAATGGTAGTGTAAAAAAATTTTATACTGCCAGTACACCTAAATTAAATTCAAATTTAATATGAGAATATTCATTCTTTAATATTTCACTTTCTTATTTTTTTACCTTATTTACATGAAATGATCAATTATAAAGATGTGTACATGAATAAGTTACGTACAACATACACATTAGAAGATCAATTGTGTTTATTTTATGATTCCGAGAGTTCAAAATCACTCCTCGTGGTCCAAAATAAATAAATAGAAATCAAATTTTCAAGTAGATAAATATGGTTAAGTTATAGAATCTATTGATTCTAGGAAAGCAAGATTTTTATTGATATTAGTTAGTGGTGCGTGCTTCAGTGAAGATGATATTTTCATCTTCACATGAAGATTTGACGTGGATGTAACAAATAGATGACATGTGATAGAGGTGTATTGATATACTAATCATCTATGATGTATTGTAATAATATCTAATTTTAAGAAAATTTAAAAATATAATTAAATATATTTTAAAAATTAATTATCATACACTAACAATGTAAAATTATATTAATAGTATAAAATAATTTTACATTATCAGTGTAATTAAAAAATTGTATCAGTGTAATTTCACGTAAAATTATACTGGCAATATAAAATAATTTTACACTGTCAGTGTAATAAAATTTTTTTATTAATATAATTTTAATTATCATACACTGACAGTGTAAAATTACACTATCAATGCAATCAAAAAATTTTATCAGTATAATTTCACATAAAATTATACTGACAATATAAAATAATTTTACACTGTCAGTGTAATAAAAAAATTTTATCAGTATAATTACACTGATAAAATTTTTTGATTACACTGACAGTGTAAAAATATTTTATACTACCAGTATAATTTTACACTGTCAATATATAATAATTAATTTTTAAAATATATTTAATTATATTTTTAAATTTTCTTAAAATTAGATATTTCTACAGTACATCATAAGTGATTGGTACATCAATATACCTCTGCCACGTGTCACCTATTTACTACATCCACATCAAATCTTCATGTGAAGATAAAAATATCATCTTCACCAGAGAATTCACCTTAGTTATATTGGTGGGATTTAGCTTTTAAACTTTTCCGGACGTCGAGAGCCTTATTTTGATTTGTAAATATTCCAAGATTCTGTTTCCTCTCTTTCGTTGTGAAAATCTCAATTGTAATTTGACATTTGGAGCCTGATTACCAACGACTCCCAATCATAGCCCAAGGTTGAATCTTAGAGCCCAACGTGGCTTGACCTTCGGCACCCACAAAGCCTGCGTGTCACAAACGGAAGGACTGTTTTATGGGATGTTTGACTTATCCTTCAATCCGTGACTGCTCAATCGGCTAGCCTACGATTGGCTATCTTTTGACCAACCAAAAAAAAAAAAAAAGTCCGGTAAGTTAGAGTAATTTAGCTTAAAATTTTATAGATTATTAAACATTAAAATAAATAAATACAGTTTAATTGGTATGTATTGAATTTTATACTATCAACCAATAAAAATAGGAAAAAATGTGAAATCATGGTGAATTCCTCATTATAATGGGTGATTATTTATATAAGTTGATACTTTTCCCAATTTCTATTGATTGACAGTATAAAATTATTTTATATTATTAATATATTTAAATTAAATTTAAATAAATAATATATAAAGAGTAATATTTTAAAATCATTTAATACATGAAGAGCTATTTCTGTATAAAATAAATTTAAAATTACTTTTTATAATATTTTCTATTCTTTAATTAGTACCGATAAGAGACTTGTTGCCAAAACTCTTTAATTTGATTTCTATAAAAATTGATTTATCGAGAAGTGAACCTCCTGTTACCGGTGGTTAAATCAAGAAAAATGTTGAAAGTGGCGCATGAAAAGCATAGGGTGTGAAGTTTTGGCTGGGTAAGAAAAAGGCTAAAAATCAGAGTGGAGTCCACCTGTACTTCTAGTTTTTAATACATTAAAATAGGTTATTTTTCTCTACAAAAATGTTAGTTTCTGAAATGTTAAAGCTTCCTCCAACAACAAACCTTTCGAAAATTAACACATTTAAAAGATGCGAAAATTTGTTTGAATTGGGCTCAGAACATGCCATGTAAGTTGTGAGTGCGCATGTAAATTGCCTCCTTTATCTATATAAGGATACGATATTATCTGTCAACCCTCCCTCACTCACTTTCAGGCATACTCCAAAGCCCATTTCGATGTATCTGTTGGAGCCTCTAAGCAAGCGTTTATAATGATACAGACTAGTTTTTGGATCACTGATAATCCAACATTTTCCTGATTAGCAGTTAATTTTTTCTCTTTTTTTAAGGTCAAAGGATTATTTAATCCATCGGTTACAACTATGAGTAGTTAACAATAAGCATGAGGTTAAGCCAAGACTAGCCGCGAGCTCATAACATTACTACAGAAAATTTAAAATATTGTGAGTTGTTGTTTGCTGGTTTCCGCTATATTTGTCGATCTCTTTGTTTATCACAACTGCAAAACTTTTCCTTTCTCTGTTCTTGTCCCTTTTTCCCTGTTTGTCCCTTTTTTTTTCAAGAAAAAAAAATCGGTTCTCTATTGCGAAGAGCGGCGCTATCTAGAGGTTACGGCCGACAACCTTAGCCAGAAAGTAATGAGGTCCATCTGAAGGTTGTCCGGACTTGTTAATATGGGTATAGTGTTTGCCCAGTATAACTGCTCCATATCCGAACATAATCTACCCAAAAAAATGGACAAGTGCAAAATTACAATTACTAGCCTTTACCACCCTCCAAAACGGTCGTCCTTGCCCCACCATATCATCCTATCAGTGCACATATTTTTAATAATCTATCAATTTGTCAATCTCTAAGAGATGGATTAATGATGATGGCATAAGATTGATGCTCATGCCGAACATCAACCATAGAAGATAAATGCTGACCAATGCCATCGAAGAGGTTTGCCGAATCAGGCTCCACTATCCTTCATCCAAACACCCACCACAGCGATTTCTAATGACTGGCACTGCAAACGTCATTTTCTTATGCCTTTTCATGGCCCTCTTTTCCCCTTACCTTCATACTCCATGTCCATTGCGGTTTCCAATTTTGCGGCGACGAATTATTCATACCCCCTTCATGGCCGACGATAAATCATACCGCAGAAACTCCATTTTAATCCTACGTTTGTTGCCGGAGGAATCCACAAGTTGCCTATTTAAGTCATTTCACAATGTAACAATTTTACTTTCTTTAATATTTTATTTCGCGACCGACTGACTACCCGTGGTCAATGTTAACTACTAATTACCCAAGATGTCCCCCAAAAAATATCTGCACCGTTTATTTTTTTATTAATATCTGTACGGCTAAAAACTAGTGGATCATCAGCGATCCAAAAAGTTGCTCGGACCATTATAAAAACTTTCCCTAACCCAAGAGTGGATCATCAGCGATCCAAAAACCTTTCAGCCTTTCACATGCAATTTCAATGGATGGCCATTAAATTCAAAGTTGAAGTTTTTAAGTTTGAGCTTCTCACTTAAATTGTTCGCGTAACACTCATAATTAATTAATAATAGAAACAGTAAAACAAATCACCATCAATGGAAACAGTAAAAAAAAAAAAAAAAAAGCTTCAATATTTTTATACTTTTTAGCAATTCAAAAGCCTCATTATCATCTTGTCACTCGAATGCAAATAAAGTGCGCCCATTCAAATGTCAATATCTAGTTCCACAGAATATTTAATATTGTTAAAAGTAATAACCAGACATGAATAAACCAAACAAAGTTTTATCAATGGTGTAAAGTATTGTCATTTGGTGAATACATGTCATTATATAACAATAAAAACCAACACCAAATATCAAAACGATAAAGTTAATATATATCTAATCCAAGCTAAAACCCACTTCGGAGATTAACAATGTGCTGCTTACTCACTGTTGCATGTTAGTTTCTTTTGGCTTATTAAACATTTAATCACTCATACGAGGACCTTGCCCTGAAGTGAAAAAATCAAAGAACGGCTGGTTTCCGCGACGACTATCTTCATCAATATCAGGAGAACCAGACAATGTGTCATTGGATTTGTAACAATCAGCAGACACCACCTGGTTTGTTGTTTTGCCTTCCGAAGTGCCAGTTGGGTGCAGTGGAAAGAGTTCCAACGTTGTACGGGTAGTGTTGCAAAAGCCGTAATGCGGGGTTCTCTGTTGCAATAGGTCGTATATGGGTGGGCCATCACAAATTCTGGGCATCATCATGGAGACAACATTCTCAGTCATTGGGCTAAGTGGTACCGGTGTCATCATCATGGGCACAAAATTCTCAGTCCTTGGGCTAATGGGTCCTGGTACAAGCACATTTGGGTGTTGAGGATAAAACCCAAGTTCACTGTGCCTCTGTGGCAGGCAATTATTTAGTGGAGTGCGGACCACTGAAAACCGAGAACATTTTAGTTAATTCTAGACATTTGATGCAATTGTGGAAGGTAAACTGACCATGGAAATAGAACAGCTACAGTTGGAAAGAAGAACGACAATATAATATTGAACACAACAAAGAATAGAAGGTAAAAGAAATATCTATCCATGTATCATTGCTATGCAAAGAGGACACAAACACATCCATGTAACTTTTGGTTTATAATTTTAGTATTTTTGGGTTTTGGTTTCTCTAAGATCCTTTAGGTTCACTTAAAACACATGCCTAGAGCATTTGCCTTAAAAAGCAGATTAGCTAATGGTTAGGCATAAAGCTTGAAGTAATTAAAGAAACAAGTGTGGAGTTTTGCAGAGGTTACCATTGCAAGGTCGGACATGTTACAGGCCTACAAATAAATTATTTACCATTGAAAGAATTACTATGTTCGAGTTCGGAACATTTGTTGTGAAAACTATTTTATTGTATTTGATCACATTTTGTTGATGCAATCTAATATAAAACTAAAGAGTATTTAAACAATATAAACAAAATTCCCTTTTATACCAGTTAAACACAAGACTTATCGTGAGAGAGAAATAACCATATGAAAAACCGTACAAAAGAAAAAAGAAAGATGCATGCATATATAAATATATATGTCAGACAAATAAAAGATGAATGAATCAGTATTACTGAGCCAACCATTTTGGCAAGGTAGTGAAGAGAAAGTAGGGTGGGAGGGATGAAGAAAGCGATTGAAATAAGCGTTGCGTTCTTGCTTCTGCCTCTGCCTCTGCCTTGCTTTGTGATTCTGAAACCAGTAGAACACATTCTTCCCTTCGATTTGACCATAAGCCCTGAGCCTGTCGGTAATCTGCTCTATTTGTTCAGCACTGGGAGTCCTTGTCCCCTGCTTATACAGGTTCTCCAGCAGGCTTATTTGCTCCTTCGTAGGGTTCCATCGCGAACTTGAAGTAGTTCCACTTCCACCACTTGACCCTCCCATTCCATTCTCTACCTCTGCACTCTGACCATCCATTTTCACCCCTTCTTCTGCCTCAGTTCTCGGAAGGAATATATAACGTAATAGTAATAATATATGGAGTGCTTTTTAACAGATATTAATTATCCTTCGTCTCATTATTATTACTCTTATTCGCATGGCTTATCTGCAGCACTCAGTTTAATTATATGGAGCGAGTAATTAATAATGAGAAAGAGTGAGAGCTAATGGTTGGGGGAGAGAGAATGAGAAAGGGATTAACATGCGTCTTGTTTTTGGTGCAGGACATCTCTGAAAACATGGCGGTTAGCGGCCGAGTAGTTAGTGATAAAGAGGAGCATAGGTTTCCTCGTCTTCACTCGAAAACAAATGCCCCCCCCTTCCCTCCCCTTTTGAATTTGGTGCATATATAGCGATTATTAGGATCAGGGTTAATGTATAATATCTCGGGAATGAGAGAGAGAGAGAGAGAGAGAGAGAGAGAGAGAGGGAGGGAGGGAGGGAGGAACGTTACGCCATTGAAAGGAAAAAACAGCGAGCCGGTTGGGTAGTACTATAAGTTGAAAGGTATTAGGTGAGGTGTAGGCTTTGGGAATTGAAGTGGGAGGAGATAAGGAAAGATGAAGTTGAAGAGTCTAGCTAGGGTATCAGTCCCGGAGGTGGCTGTGAACTTGGAACTGGCATGAGTTGTTGGGTGGTGGTGGTTAACAGGTCATATTCATAATTCATAATTCATATAATTCATAATCATAGATAGGGAGAACTGAAGTTGAAACGTCTAGCTAGGCTTGCCTCTCATTTTCTTTCACTATTCAAACAACGTATTATTCTATTCCAACAATTAATTGAGTTGGTTTTAACTTGATAAGATAAAAAAAAAAAAAAAATTGTGTCGCAATTGGCACTATATATTACGGAAGATAGATTGGAGTAATCAAGGTGTAACCAGATTAGATAAAGCTTGAAAGCTTGCAACGCTCGGTTAAGGAAGAGAGAGCAAATGTTGAGAAAGATAATAGTGGCGCCGCCTCTCATTCTCAGTGTCGCCTCGTGAAAAAGAAAGATAATGGTTTGCAGAGAAAACGATAGCTCAATACCCTTTGCGGTTCTTTGCGCCACAGAAATCGATTCAGATTGCTGAAATCGTGCATGCTCCTCTGTAATTTGTGATTGAAAGGAGAGATAATTAAACAACGATTTTGCTATTGAAGCTGGAATTAATGTTGGCTTCCCAGCCATTCACAATTTCTCTCATACTGAGATTTTTAGTAATTTTTTTAAGACGTGTACTATATAAATTTTTTGATTTTTTGAGGGAATTTGTTCTACATTATTGATTGTTTGGAAAAGTTCTGCTCCTCAAAAAAATAAAAAAAAAAGTGTAGAAATTTTAGTCAGCATAAACTAAAAATAAACAATAAAATAGTAAGAAGGCATGAATTTAAGAAATCACTTCCCACTCAGAATTGACGTGTAAAATTTTCGTATGCACTACCATTTAAAAGGCTCTCTAAAATATAAAATTAAATAAGCTTTTGTTAAAATTTGTAAAATTTTGAAATGAGGGAATATCCCTTTTTTTCCAAAATATCTAATCAATCTTTTGTTAAAGGACTAAAGATTCTAGGCATGCTCCTAAAGACTTTGCTGACTTGTCATTTTTATTTGGTTGACTTTTTGTACGACTGGCATTCGTATTAACTTCATGTTATAAACATTTTATAATTTGAGACGTATTGACTTTACATTAAATTAAATTGTTGTGATTAGCAGAAAAAGAAAAAATTAAACAGTTGTGATTTGGGGTTAAAAGCGATAAGAAATCAAGATATATTGACCAATACTTAAATTAGTTTAAATTATTCGCCATTGGTTCTTCTTAAACAATGTTTTAGGTTGAGTTTAGTGTATGAACAAAAAACTAGCACAGGCAATTTTTTCGTCAAAAGGTTTTGTCCGATGTAGCTGAAAAAATTCATAAATATATTTAACAGATTTTTAAATAATTGAATATATTGTTTCAATTTAATACATCTTAAAAATATATTGAATAGGCTTATGATAATTTTTAAAATATATGCTTTAAAAGTATGTTTAAAAACAGATCAAATTTAATTATTTTTTAGAGATATATTAAACAGGTTTTTTCATCAATAACATTTTTTTTTATTTGGTTGCAAACTTTTTTTTTCTTTTTTATGGTCATGAGTCAATAATAGAGGTGTTTATGGCTCGGTCTACTAACCCATCCAGGCCCCATATTTGTTGGGTTGAGTTCGAGATGTAAAATTTGACTTAATGCATTTTTTGGAGCCAGTTTGAGTTATGTTTCAGATTGATTGTACTCAACCTTAAGTTAGATAGTTCTTTAGAAATTTTATTTTTTAAAAATTATAGATAAATTATAATATTTTATAACATATTGTAAAATATTTTTTGAATATTATTTTTTATTTCTAAAATTTTATGATTTTACTATATAAAATGTTTAAATCTTTATATGTTATATAATTGCCAGGTTGACCTGATTGTTAATCGGATTATTATCAAGTCAGGTTTTGATCCAAGAAAATGACCTAATCTCAAAATCGGATCGAATTCATGTCTCATCTAACTCAACCCAACCAGTTCTCCGTGACTAACATTTGATCTTGCTTGGTCTTTGAAAGGCCTTTTAATTTGTTTTGGGCTCAATATCTTTGAAAGGTCCGGAGTAACAATAACGGGCCATGTGAATGGATTGGCATCCTTAGCCTGATGTTGGATACATCATATTCGAATTTCAAATCCAAACTAGAATTAGCCCAATGACCGAAAAGCTATTATAAGCCCAAATAATCTTCGGCTATGAAGCTGAATCGTGTATGGCTAACGTTCAGTGTCTTGAGAAATAATAAATATGCCCCGACTATAACCGTGAGCAGCAGCATACAGATCATCGTCATAAACGCATTGCCAGCGATGGAAGTGTTTAGTTATGTATTTGTAAAATTGATTTTAGGTAAAATTAGTTTTGATAGAATTGATTTACTTAAAATTGATTTTAAAATGAAATGATTTATATTTGATAGTTCCTCTAAAAGTAATTACAACATAAAATAATAAATTTTTAACTATCCCAAAATCAATTCTAAAAAGCAAAAATTGACTTTGAAACTTGAAAATTAAATATTAATAAAAATTGCAAAATCAATTTTAGGGAATTAAAATTGATCCTTCCAAGTGGGGAACTGAAATCCAAACATGCTATAAGCCATCAAATCTGCATGTTCACTGCTCTCACAATCACTATTGCAGCATGCCAAATTCGCTTATAATTAATATATGACCATATGAGTGAAGGGAGTTGTTTGTTGCTTCTCTTTGGGCTTGGGGAAATCATCGTTCCATCAAAACATAGCAAGCGTTCAAAGCGGTGGTTCTCAACAGCAGCCATAACTGGGGAAAAATATTGTTGAACAGAATCCGAATTTGCTGATTAGCTGTTAACGGTGGTTCTTACTGTTAAAATCCAGTCAGAAGAACGATAATGTTACAATAATATGACATATATAATACTATCCAGCCAATTGTTGCTTAAAATATAGAGCTATAAAACCAAGGGAGTTATTTTAGTCACTGCCCGAGGCTAAGTTGTTAATGATATTGTTCTTTTACACCTGTTTGCCTACAAACATAACGTAGTTGACGTGTTGAAGAAGCGATTTCATCTACTTACTAACTAATCAAGCTGGCAAAAAAGGTAGGTTGATGTTGAATAATGGCTTGCAAAGTGCGAATGTTAAATTAAATCCCATTTTGTACAAACACAATGTCTCCTAAATACAGAATTCCCAGCGTACGTGAATCCAGTGTTCTCCTGTGACTGGAGAAACAGTGACCGATGTCTAGCGAAGGGGTGCTTCCACGTTCCATCACTTTATGGTCTGGATGGTGGGTGTTGGTTCCCTATGGGGTTAGGACCTGATGGGTTTTTCCGAGTCCTCTTTTCTTCAGCCTGTGATTTTCATTGTTAGGATCAGACTTTTTCCTTTTTCTCATGTAAGATTATTAAGTAAAATGAAGGGAAAAAATCTAAGTGAAATAGGTAACATGGATGAGAATCCCAGAACTATAGAAACTGTCTAGTCAAAATGTCAAATACTAACCAGTGAAGGTATGACACGTCCAGAATGTGGCATTGGGCTCGCCTGTAGTGTTCTGAGCTTGAAATGAACTGTGGAAAGGATAAGAGGTAAGATAAATTTAGTTGCAATAATTACCTTTGCAGAGTCACCTTGGTTTAATCAGCTGTTCTGTCTGTGTTTTTTAATTAACTGTCTAGTCAATAATTAACATTTCATTTTTGTAAATATTAAATTGACATATTGCTTTTTCTGACAATGTAAATTTATTTTTAATAACTTTGTATTCAATCCTTACATAACTAAGATTTATATCTATTTAAACTGTGATTACTGCATGAAAATTCAATGGAATAACTTTAGATGTAAGTGTAGCTAAAAGAGTTCAGAGTATGCGCAGAAGAATGTGACATACCCGATTGAGCAGCCTGAGTGCCATCGACAGTGAAGTTATTGAGTGGAGAAGCTGCAAGTAACAGGCATGCTAAGAGAAGATGGACAGAGACTTGTCTTCTCATCTTTGGCATGCTTCTAGTGGATGAAGAGAGTTAGCTCTTGATGGTGTTTTGTCACGAGTATGTAGCAGTTTGTATGTGCAACATCTTATGATATACATTTTATATAAGATGGTATACATAATCATGACGAAACTTGAAATTTTATGTGAGAATGTTTGTTAGACTATGACCGGGAATCCTATGCCATTACATTCTGATTTGATAAGATGGGAGAATCTGGATTTATCCTCATTAGCGATTGACTTCTTATCTGCTATCATTTCTCAGTTATCATTGCTTCCATGATAATTTTACAAGTACTTGCTATTATTTTTCTCGAGTGCTTGGACATGCTGTCGGCATGCTTTGTGCGGACCCGCCAGTTCGTCTTGAATATTTGCTGCGCTCTCTTGACATTAATTTTAATATGTAAAAATATTACAATCATCTTTCTTCCTGACTTTATCAATTAATTTAATATTTGAGTAATGCTATAGATAGAGAAACGATTATATATATGAACCTTAAAGCCTGTTTTGATTAGAAATTTGTTTTTCGTGTTGTAATAGGAACGCAAAGTCATTTAGTATTTCGTTTTCATACTAAACATATATACCCCGTGGTATCTTTTTTTGTTGCAAATATGTCATGATATCTCTTCATTTTTTTTTATTTTTATTTTTATTTTTATTTTTCCTTTTGTTGAAGTATCTGTTCATTTGAACTGTGCTCAATCGTACTATACTACTATCTTTGTTCACTGCGCTTCAGCCAAACACAGATTGTGACTTTTGATACGCAGGTACACGAATTTTCCCCCCCAATTATATTCAATCAACGACGTTAAAATTTCGAAATGACCATGTTAAAGTTCTTAATTTTTAAAGGAATATTTCATTGCAATATTTCACTCAGAATATTTTCTTGAAAAATTCATAATAAAGAATATACAACATTAATCAAAATTTAAATATTTTAACAAGATGTAAAGAGTCCAAAAATATGAGTGAGGGAAATATATTGGTTCATGATACAATTGCTTTCTCTTCTTCCTCTTTCAAAGTTTATCTGCATAAGCTGACAAAGAGCACTCCAGCTGGCATGATAGGCTGCCTGACTTAAGTGAGCCATGATGAAATTCTTTACTTAAAAAGTCAAATTGTTGTAATAATTGCCAGAGTTTTAATTGAATCAAATCAATCACCGAAACACAAAAGCACATCGCATGTGCCCAAAATGCTACACGGTAGAGGGCTAAGCAAACATATTTGTGGTCCATATATAAAATGGTGGCATTGATACGGTGGGGTTAAGTTTAATAGTCCGTTTTGTCGAGGTAGGTAGGTTGGTTCAACTAGTTAAAGCTATGATATGAATGACATCAAATGCTAGAGTACTCGGAGGTAATGGTGATGCTTTGCCTGCTTACTTCAGTGGAATCCCATTTTTCTGACGCGTCTATTTATTTTATTTTTTTTCCCTTTAAAACCAAAAGGGTTATTCTCTTTTCTTTTGTCTGATTTTCTTTTGCTTTTCAATGACAAAGAATCTGGGTGAGTGTCAATGGAAAAGAAATGAAAGGGTGTGCAAGCACGCTTTTTTTTTTTTTTTTTTTTTGGGTTTCAAACTGTAGAGATGTGATGCTAAGAAGTATCATCCAGAATAGTTTGGTCAAAAAAAGCCCAAGGAAGTTACGCCCAAACTACAATTTTTGTTATTGGCACATGAATGTAAGTAACTAGGACTGCCTCTATTTTAGGCCAAGAAAAAGAAGAAAAAGCTGAATTTATTCTTTAGACACTAGAACAAGGTTTTTATTTTGATGCACTATAATTGAAAAAGTATTTAATAGAGTGATTTACTCATATATTATCATATCTTTTAATATGTGTAACTTTCCTCTTCACTCTTTGAAAAGTCCACTTCAAATTTATTCTTGAAGAATCACAATTAAAAATGTATTGATAAAAATAGATAAATAAATAATAAAATCAAAATCTACGATATTTAAGTCTACTTGTTTTGATAAACAAAAAGTTGAAACAAAGAACTAAAAAAAATGTGCTTAGAGAATGATGAACCTACTGCAACTTGTTTGGTTCTTAAATAAAAAAAATCCACAGAACCCACGATTATGTCTCAAGACAATAGTACTCGAAATTAAGTTGAAATACAAGTAGACACACAGATAATGGCAAGAGAAATTCTTACCTGCTCTGAGAATTGTCATGCTTTGAATCATATAGAGTAAGAGAAACGTCTTGGAGGGGTTCAACGTGAGCATGACGGTGACCGGTGACGCATTGCCGGAGCAACCTGCTGGTCACGTGTCTACTCCGTTTGAGGCACCTCTGGCCGGTAGGGTCACGGGCGTGGTCACGTGCCAGGAACGTGTAAGGCCTTAGATTACTCCATGTTTTTGAAGGATGCTTGACCTGCCACGTTCACCTTCCCCATGACACCACTCAGCTAACTCGTGCACGAGTGTTTCCTCCCCACTTGAGCTCAAGGTTGTTTTGTGGCATTGAAAGGGAAATGTTGAACAAGCGTTTCGGATCAAACTGATATTCTGGTTTTGCCTTTGTAGCGTTCTTCTCGGTTGCATGGTGGTCGTGCATTGTAGTGTGATGTGATTTTTGTTTGTTGTTTTTAGAATTACATGAGCTCCATATATGATCGCGATTGGAAGCTCTAATCATTTGGTTCTGCAGCTGCTGAAAGCCTGAAAGAGTTTATCTGCAGTTTTCTGTTATAGTTTGTTCTTGTCCTTTGAGTTTCGGTTTCTCGCATTTTTAACCCAATAATAATAAAAAACAATGTTATTTATACGTACAAAATAAACATCTTGGATATTTATACTTTCTTTTTTAACGTCCACCATTTTTATATTTTTCTCTGTATGTATGTTTCAAAAATATCTGTTCAGTATGTATAAATACTATTATTCATAAAATATTCTGGCACTCAAGTTATGAGTCATATTATTTGTGCAGTAAAATTCAACCCCAGATACAATACATTTCTCATATAAATATGTATTATATACATATATATATATATATATATATAGAGAGAGAGAGAGAGAGAGAGAGAGAGAGAGAGAGATTTTATTGGTACATCACCCAAGTGAAGAGCATATGTGGTAATTAATGAATGTAAATTAACTAATGAACTAATATTCTACTATGAGAAATTTAATTGATAACTTGTTATCAAAAGCTACAAACCTGTTAACCGTTTATGCACTCTATTTATCAACAACTAAGACGGCATTCTACACGCCTTGCGCTATATATATTTATTTATAGTTGTGGTCCTTTTGTCATTTTGATCACATGGTTGGTTAACAAAGAAAGTTGGAGAGGCATCCTCTTTTGCTCTCCTTTTCTTCTTTGGTGGAAGGGCAAGTTATTTTCTGATCTGTTGTCCGGAGATTTCTGTCAATTGCAAGTGTTTTACTATAGTTAAGAGTATTCCCTTGAGCATTTGGTTTAGTAACTAAAATACAGGGAATGTTGAAATCCAGGCATAGCATAGAGATTTTAGAGAATGCAGAGAAAATGTAGACGATGAGTTTTTACTGATAATGAAAAAGCGAGTAATGCAAGTAAAATATAAACTTATAGAGGTCAATGAGTGTAACTAACTATTAGCCAGTATCTTATTAACTCAACCAACTTTAACTAATTTTTAATCTCAATTACATACTGTAACAAGGAAGGCAGATGATATAAAAGGAAGTTAACAGAAACTGGTATACGTCATTATTAAACTAAACCCTAAACTTTTCTTTTCTTTTTATTTTAAAAAAAAGAAAAAAAAAAAAGAAAGTTGATGATAATAACCTTTTTAGTCAATAAAACTAGTTACACGTCATTGTTAAACTAATTCATGACACGTAAATGGGTGTTGGTTTATCTAATTAGCGTTTTGCTTATGTATTATTATGATCGAATTTGATTATTAGATTTTTCTTATTTATGGATAATTTGTAAATACTTTTGTAATGGTTCATTAATTTTGAAGGCATGTTTTGATCTTAGATTGAGTGAGTATTCCTTCAATCTAAATTTTTTATAAAAGAAAACTAATTCACATTATAAGCTTCCAAAAAAACTTACAAATAGCATGTGCATGTAATATCACAATACAAATAGGACACTACTA
Organism: Pterocarpus santalinus; assembly: GCA_031439595.1. Taxonomy (NCBI): domain Eukaryota; kingdom Viridiplantae; phylum Streptophyta; class Magnoliopsida; order Fabales; family Fabaceae; genus Pterocarpus; species Pterocarpus santalinus. Next base: position 41,217,335 of record CM062528.1, on the reverse strand, counting down.
GAACTGTCAAAATGGGTCAAATTCGTCGAGTCAATTTGTTTATTAGCCAAAAATAGTTAAGCTGGGTTTATAAAATAACGACCCATTCAAACTGACCCATTTGCAACTTGGTCCGTTTAACCCTTAGGTTAAACTGTTGGCTCGTTTACTCGCTTTTATTTTTTAGTAAAATTTTATAAATTTAAGACATGAAAATATAATTTAATGATTAAACTTAGGATATTTTCACTTGTATGATAAAAATAAGAATTTTTTAATAAAAAATAAATTTTAAAACATGAAAAGCAAAAAAAAAAAAAAAATAGGCCAGCCCGTTTAAAATCACGGACTGGCCTTAAACGGGTTGGGCTAAAAAATTTGATCCACAGATTAAATAGGCTAAGCTTAAACGGGCTACTCTGACCCGTTTGACAGCCCTAAACATTACAATACGACACTATAAATATTTTAGCAATGCTATATTCTACAAAACAAAAATGACGAAAATCAGATGAAACTAATGGTTTACACTGTTATTCTATTTTCATAAATAAATAACGATAATTAGAGAGGTAGGTGAAAGAAATCATTGCACAATTTCATTTGTACTGTTTTCTTATCATAAACTTTCGTACTAAAAAACCTTTCGCTGGATATTTATTATTTTTAATTATAATTATAAGTTTAAATACTTGTTAAATTCTTATTGCATAAGTATAACTAATATATTAAATTTGATTGAGACTAGTGCATCAATACTCCTTTTTTGTTGGTACATCAGCACAACAATAAGGCTTTAATCCATATCTTCACACAGAGTATCCAAGACTATCACCAAGTGCATCAATACTCTAGTCATAACGAAGTGAGGTGCTATTGTGTATGTGCCTTGAACCTACAGCAAAGAAAAAGCCAAGATGGCCCCACATCTGATGCAAAAATCAGAACGTAGAGGCGGCAAAACAGGCTGACCAGCCTTGACCTGCTATCAAAAGTGAGATCGGGCGGGATAGGCCGAACTAGAAAGATGAGTTTAATATTTTAACCCGACTCGAATAAGGGCTGATTAGCAAGTTAGCATGTCAAAAAAATATATAAATAAATTTATTTTAATATTCTTAATGAGTTAATTTATCTTTAAAAATTTTTAAAAATAAAAAATATGTTGAATAAAAAATTTATTTAAATAAAATAAAATAAAATAATTAAATTACATAATTTATATCTAAATTTAATTTAAATACAAATATAATAAACTAATTAAGAATATGCATAAAAAGTTCATAAGTAATAATTAACCATAAGTGTATAATATAAAGTCCACAAATTAGCAAAGTGTAATAACAACATAGTTTATAACAAAAATTCAAAAACTTAAAAAAACCCTTGTGTCTAAAAGAAAAAAGACATCCTAGCCCGCAAGCCTAATCTATCTCGCCAAAATCCATGGGTTAAGGAAATTAAGTGGGCTGAAAAATTTTGATGGGTTAAATATGTCAACCAAATCTATCATTTTTGATGGATTTGGTAGATCATTTAGGTAGATTGAACCTATTTGATCATCTCTATCAGAATGGTGGATAATCTACACAAGCAAAAAACTTGAAGAAAAATATTTGAAAAAAAAAAAACGAAAGAAAAAAGAATGTACAAGAATAGGAGGAATGCCTCTTACATGTCGTGTTTAGAATGAACAACAACATCAACATGGCATCAAAATCAAAATCAATAATAGGAAGGATGCATAGAATCAAGGGTTGTTCTGCCATGCACCAAGTTATTTATGGTGCATGATGCACCATGTCATGTAATGGTGAAGATGTATTGGTGTATAGGTGAAACCCATTAGATCTAATGTAGCATAGATTTTCTTGTTCTCTCTTTTCTCCTGCTGCGTCAACGCCCACTCATGCTCAGCATGACCACTCCTTCCCCCACCATCGGCAGCCACCACCACCATGACCCATCACCATTGGAGCGCCACTTGCCGAAGACCGTGCCACTGTTGACCGCCTCTGCGTCAACCCAAACCACCCCACCCTTCCTCTTCTTCTCCTCCTACATCTTCTCCACCACCACCACAAATCACCCATCACCATGATAGATTCACATAAGAGATTCCCCATACTCTTCTCCTTTTAATAATTTTCTAGTAATAAGAACAAAAAATATTTTATGTAACTTAAATTTTGCACTAAATTTTGTTCAACAATAAAACATTCTCAACCTCAACTCTAACCCTATCAGCAAAGTTATCACCTTTTCCACTTTTGTTGTTATTGGGACAACTTCCTCCACCCCCCACCATGGCTTCAAAAGCTAGATATATGAATCACTTAAGCTTGGTGTTTGCGGGTGAAAGAGTGCAACTATTGTGTAAAGATCAGATTTTGGTTCCTTCATTGTATTTTTTTGAGCTACTTCATTTCTTTTTTGTTGTGTCTAGATGCTTGATTTCATCTTGATGGGGTTTGATCTAGTAACTCTAATATGCTAGTAGGGAATTTTTACCTAAATTTTGTAACTTTTTAATTTGATCGCATTTCTCTTTGATTCATTTGTTGGTGGTGAGAGAGAGAGAGAGAGAGCTGCTGGAGATAGCAAGGGTGCGGTGGCCATGGGTGACATCGAGGAGACGGGGATGATGGCGGTGATGTCAACAAGAAAGGAAGGAGGAAGAAGAAGGAGAGTGAGGGATTGGCGATGAAAGTAAGAAGAGAATAAGAGGCTGTAGCGCAATAGAACTAATTGATTCTTGAATACACTATCAAATCTTAGCCATTAATCTTCAAGGTATTTGATGCACCATTTTATAACAAAGCGCATTAAAGATAGACCCTAGAATCAAAACTTAGATATAATTCCACATTTATTTATCTTAATAAATTCTTAAATTCTAATTTTTATGAACAGAAAAAATTTATGTTAAAAACATTTTAACTCTTATAACAGAAGTGACCCAATTAAAGGTGTTCATGACCTGGCCCAGCCTGATAACCCGTCCCGTCCCGAAGGTTATTGGGTCGGGTTTGAGTTTGGAATTTTGACTCGGTGCATTTTTCAGGCCGGGTTCGGGGCATATTTTGGGTTGACCCGACCCGGCCCGAAGTCACATTATTATCTAGAAGTTATATTTTTTAACAGCATTACTCATAAATTATGGTATTTTTATACTTCTATTAATATGTTTTACATAACATAATATTATTTTTGTATTAACATAGTTTGTTTTGAAATATATGTTGTAAAATATCTCTTGAATTTTATTTGCAACTTCTAAAATTTCATGACTTTATTATGTATAATATTCAAACTTACATATATAAATGTCGGGTTGACCTGGTTATTTTTTGGGTTATTATCGGATCAGGTTTGAGCTCTAAAAAATGACCCGGTCAAAAAATAGGGTCGGGTTCGGGTTTACCTCAACCCTGCCCAACTCGGCCCTTGAACATCCCTAGATCCAATTCAAGTAATATTAGTTAAAATTTAAGGAAAATTTCACTCTATCCTCCTTAATATAAATCATGCATGTATATTTTGATTATATATATTATCAGTATAAAAAAGTTTTACATAAATATCTATTTATGTATTATCATATCAGTAAAAATTTTTACTCAACTACCTACTACTTTAAAAGTCTTATAAATACAAACCTTTGATTGGATTGTAAAACTTTTTTATACTATTAATGTATAACAATCAGACTAATAAAAAATATATACAACATATTTTTAAATTTTTTAAATATGTACTTTAGTTTTTTTGTTAAATTTTGATCTATTATTAAATGAAAATAAATGCACTTTACACTTAACTTTGAGTTATGTATACCAATAAGGTGTTAGTTTAAGTAGAAGGGGCTTAGATCCTTAAGTATGATGTCTTAGATTCGACCCTCAAATTTATGTACATGAAAAAAATACTATTAAAAGAGGTCCCTACTTAGATATTTAGCTCCATTCCGAAAGATTAATTATTCAATTATCGAGTGAAAAGATACTCTGAAAAATCAAAAACTTTGAGTTATATACATTTTAGTTCTTAAAATAATAAAAAGTGCAACTTTATCTTCTAAACTTTTTAAACATATACCATTTCTATTAACAATAAATATAAATTTAATAGAGAAACTAAAATGTGTATTCAAAAAAGTGTGAAAGATCATATTACATATGTTTTGAGAATAATTTTTATTTATTGATAGTGTAAAATAATTTTATAATATCAACTAATAGAAATTCAAAAAGTATCGGATCATGATGAGTAAAATCATATATTATTTTAGTTTATAGACTAAAATGTATATAGTTGAGAGAAGTGAAGTGGAGTTTCACCTAAAATTTAATTTTAATATATTATTAATATAAAAAAGTTATATAAATATTAAATTATATATTACTATATAAATAAAAGTGTTTGACTTAATTAATTACTACTTAAAAAATTTTATAAATAAAAATATGTAATTAAATAGCAATATAAAATTTTTTACACTAACGCTATATTAAGATTAAGGGTGAATTATACTGATTTCTACTGAGGTTCGATGTAATTACACTCGACACCCTTCTAATTCATTTTGCTCAGTTAGAGGATGCTAAGTATAATTACACTAAATCTCAAAAAAGGTCAATATAATTCATCCTAAGATTAATCTATTTATCTCTTATTAATATAGAGAAAAAGAAAAATCAAAACTAGCATCCAGTCGCACCCCCAAGCCCGGGCGCATTAGGCCGCACAATCCACAGGGGGGGGAACTCACATCGCATTGGGTTGGGAGCCCTTTTCCTCTTTCTCTCTTGTTTGTGTATCTCTCCCTCTCTCTATCTATCATTAATATCCATCTATCTACGTTACATTCATATCCCTATTCACAATTCATAATTCATAAATTCACATCCATATTCATATAGTATAAATAATAATCTAGAGTGGGCCTAGGGGCTCCTCCGTTCGGTTTCTTCAATTCACAGTCTCTGAAACCCCCTCTTATTGATGGCGTCCCAAGCAAGCCTCCTCCTTCAAAAACAGCTCAAAGGTACAACCACCCCCCTCACTCTCGCTCGCTCGTCAATCAAATCCCCTTTCCCTCTCTGAAACCCCTTTATCGATTGTGTTATTTCTGATTGAGCTTGCCCTTCGTTGCAGATCTTTGCAAGAACCCCGTCGACGGGTTTTCTGCCGGCTTGGTCGACGAAACCAACATTTTTGAATGGAGTGTCACCATAATTGGACCTCCTGATACTCTTTAGTAAGCTATTCAATTACTGTTTTTTTATTTTTTATTTTTTATCTTACTCGAATTAATGTGATTTCCAATTGTTGCATGGGTTTTTAGATTCGCTGTGCACTATACCTTTGATTCTCTATTTTGGGGGTTTTGGATTTCCCTCGAAAGATCACGTTTTTAATTGCTTCGGTTTTGTTGATTGATTCCTAATGGTTTTTCCTATTAATCAGACTGTCAATTTGTTATGAGCAATTTATTAGGGGTTGTTATTGTGTGAACCCTTTTTTCTTGCCCTTGCTGTAACTTTACATAATTCTTGAGGTTCCAGTGAAAAATCGGGAAGAGGGAGATTGATTATTGTGTTTTGTGGCGTCCATCATAGTCTCGACCGAAGTAAAAGAACTGAAGATTTTGGAGAATGATATAGATTGTATTTCTTTCTGATGCACCTTATCAGTCTCCAAGGATGATGCTTTCCTGAATGGTTGATAGTTCATTTGATTATGGGCTTTGATCTTAGTTGGGTTCATCTGGTTGCACTAGATTTTTTCTAAGTTGTTGTGTTTGCTTTTGTTCCTGAGTTTTAGAAATTGCTCTAAATCTCTACTTTACTTTCCTCTTGTTGAATTGCTATTGCTAGTTCATATCTTTGTTTTCTTTGTATGATCTTTGTAGGACTTGAGAGTTCTTACTGACCACTGTGCTGTTTTGTTTGTCAATTATTTGAATTTCTTGCAGTGAGGGGGGATTTTTCAATGCCATTATGAGTTTTCCATCAAATTACCCAAATAGTCCGCCATCAGTGAAATTCACGTCAGATATATGGCATCCCAATGGTTGGTTTCTCTCATTTGTGATTGTGATCTTCCTTTGATCAAAACATGAACTTAAATTCCCTTGTTCAATTTGCAGTGTATCCCGATGGGAGGGTTTGCATATCAATTCTTCATCCTCCCGGTGAGGACCCAAATGGTTATGAGCTTGCAAGTGAGCGCTGGACACCTGTTCATACAGTACGTGAAAATATAGAATTCTTCCCTTTGTTATTCAATTGGTGACTTTGCTTGACCTTGCTGACTAAACCAATTTAGTGGTAGAAATGTGAGATTAGTATTGTTTAGTGCCCCCTGTTACTCTTGTGTAGTAATCAAGTTAATATGTGTAAATGGTAATAAATGCCAGAAGGTAGCCATATGATGCAATTGAATTGTTTACTACTACTTGCCATTAATAACTTTGCTGGATGTCCTTGGGAAATGGTATGCCACTTCTTGTCTGCTACTAGTATTTATATACTTACTACTTGTAAAGGTATTAAAAACCTGCTTATGAACAAAAATTGTGTATGCTATCTTGCAGGTGGAGAGTATAGTATTGAGTATCATATCAATGCTTTCTAGTCCTAATGATGAATCTCCTGCAAATGTTGAAGCTGCGGTAAGTTTGACCATTTTTCTTGTTTACAATATTTTGTTACTGAAACCTTCTCTTATGGTACATATTTGCATCCTTGAGAGGAAAAGACAAATTGACATTTGTCACGAGACACATGCATTTATGATTAAAAACTTGAAGTAACCAATAGTAAAACTTGTGTCATAGGATTGCTTTTATCCTGCATTTTCTCCAATTATTTAAGTAGATATTTCCTCAGGGTTAGGCATGCAGCGGAGTGGTTTGATCCACGTAGCCATCTCACCTAATAGGAAAAGGTGTAGTTGATGTTGTATATATAGTGAATTTCTGATTTATGTGCGTTTATAATACTTCCAATTAATGAGAAGAGAACAAAGACAAAACTATTTCCGTTTTTAGTATGGATACTTTACAAGTGATTAAATATCGGTGCAAAATTAATATTATATTGATAAAAGGATGGCTATAGTATGTTAATGGGATAGTCTAAGGCTTGTTAGGAAATGTGTGATCCGGGGAAGTAGGCAGTATTCAAATTGCCCTGGGTTAAGCAAGATCCAAATTTCTTGGTAATCTGAGTTTAAAGCACACAAGCAAAGAAATTATGATGGTTCTTATAGTAGCATGTTGGTACTATGTCTGACATGATAAAATAGTTCCTGGGTAGAGAATTTCATTTCGCATGGTTTTTGTTCAACACTCGGGCAACTTGCAAATTCAGTTTCTTGTTTATCTAGATGACTTTCTTGATATCCTGTTTGACACAATAAAACCTAGGGTGTGATGTGAAATTGTAAATTTCATTTGTTTGGATACTAGAGGATTTAAGATATGATCGTGTAATTTTATTCTGGGAAACCTCCTGTTTCTGTACACATTGCTGTTCCTAATATCTTTAATGATTGAAATGCCACCCTAGATGATTGAAACATATTTGTTTGGACAGTCTGAATGTTCATTTGAAGTTTCTGTGAATCCCGTGTGATCCTATGTTGCAGAAGGAGTGGAGAGAGAGGAGAGATGAATTCAAGAAAAAGGTTAGCCGTTGTGTAAGAAAGTCACAAGAAATGTTGTGATTCACTGTTGTCTCGCATCCTGCATTTGTGAACTGGTGAACATTGAACTTAATCAATGGACTGATTCATCTGTTGCTGTTGATCCGTGTAGAAAGCCACTGGAAGCTGTCAGCATGTATCTTTTTGTTGTTTCTTCCCTAGGTGGTCATTTCTCATCTTTTACTTGAAAAACCAACTGTATTCTAAGCGGTTTGGCCAGTGTTTGGTAACTAGTTTATTGGGTTTATTGGATATTTAGTTTGTTCATTTGCATAACCTTATTATTGTTAAAATTTGAGATTTGGTGCCAAGTTTTGCCTTAGCTGAATATTTTGATTGTGGATGTTGCATGCTGAATATCTCTATTTTTCCTTGTGGTTATAGGCTTCTTCAACTGTATATTGCTGTTATTACTTTTTATTCACGTACGAGGTAGGAGATACCACACAGGGTGGTCTTGTGTCGCGTGGAGACATCACTTGTGATGACTGATGACGCCCTCATACATAAAGAGATGCTAACTGCATTAATACCCAAAGAGTGGTGTTATTTATACATATAATATCCACACACCAAGTGGTGGATCTCCATATTCTTTTCATTGTTATATCATATTTTTTCAACTCTTTCAACTCAAAATAAAATGTGTCTATTATTTTAAGTGGTATAAAAATCATTTCTTATATCCAAAATATGTACGATATTTAGTGTGGTCGGCCAAGTAGGAATTGTGCTTATCTTCAGTATATCTATCAAATTGTAATAATTTTTATATCATATTGTTATTTTTGTGTAATAAAATTATGTTTTCTAGCTAAGGATGTGTTTGTTTCGTTCTTTACAAAATTATGTTTTTTAGATAAGGCTGTATTTGTTTTAATTTTTTTTTTTAAATAATTATGAAACTAAAATTTTGTATATAATTAAAAAAATTAAAAATAATTTTTTTGATTGTTATGATTATTTTCAAAAATCTATCTAAATATGTTTGATTTTTTTAGGTAAAAAAAATAATTTGTTATCAAAATAATTTTAAACAAATACACTTTAAATTATAAGCTTTATTTTCATTACATGATTGATTCAAATATTCAATTTGAATAAGATAAGTTGAAGGATAATAAGTTTTGTATATTGATAATTTAGACCAACACAAAAAAAAATAGGGCAAATTATGCTCTCCTTCCTTAAAGTTTGTCAAAATTTACCTTGACTCCCTTCTATTTGTCCATGCTACATTGGCCTTCCTTAGATGTGAACAACTTATTAGACAGAGTTAAAGTGGGGTTAACGGAGGAGTAAAATGACCAATTTATCCTAACTTGCCGAAAATAAAAACCAAATCAACCAACATAGAGATCGACGAATTCCCTGAATTCCCTGAATTTCGTCATAGATTCTTACCCTCTCGTGTTCATGGATGCCGAGTTCCCCGATGTCATCGTGATGCCATTACCTCCACCACCTATCCCAACCTTTGGTGACCCTCCGTCCACTACGATGTTCTCAAGGTCAATGTGTCTGTTTGGATTGCAGTTTACATCCACCAGAAGGTCTTCTAGGAGAAGAAAAATGACTTTTTATAGTAAATGGTAGTGTTTGGTTTAACTGCTTCCAAAAGGCCTTCTGGGTCCAAAAGGCTTTTTGAAAGAAGTTTTTTTGAGGTTATTTTTCATTTTAGAAAAAGATTTTTTGAAAAAGAATCTTACTATTACTTTCACATTAACAACCAAAAGTAATTTTACTTTATTCTATCAAAACAAAACTCATTCTCCTAAACTTACTTTTCACATATTCAAACCAAATAAAAATTATTTTTTAAAAGTAATTTCTCTCCTTTTAAAAGACTTTCTTTCAAAAATTAAACCAAACGGACCAATATGAAGATCAGCAAATTCCGAGTTACTTGAGTTCATATTCCTTTTAAATGTCGATCGCCTCCTAATTGTCTAGATCAACCTCACAATCTCCGACAATAATCAACCAATTTGAAGATCAGCAAGTTCCGAGTTACTTGAGTTCCCCGAGTTCCGTCCTCAATTCCTATCCTCTCATCTTCATGGACATCAAGTTCTGAGTTCTAACTTAGAGAGTTCATGTCCACCATGAACCTAGAACTTTTGTTTCTCACAGTAATGGGGGTAAGTAAATAATTTTGATTTTCCAAATGTGCTTAAAATATTACAACAATGCCATTAAAAGTCATGTGCATCGGATATGACAACATCTCTGTTAATTACACTAATGGAGCAACGTTCGTAAGGGAGGCCAGTGTAGAAATTTGAAAACTCAGGAACTTGCACAACAAATTTTAGAAACAAAGGGGAGTCAGCGTGAATTTCGGCAAATCTCAGGGGAGATGAATGTAATTTGTCCAGAAAATTATATACAAGGGATGTAGATAAAAAAGGAGGAAGATTTTTTATAAATGAATTTCATATATAAAATTACACATGAAACTTATCCATAGAAAATCCTTTCCCTCTCCCCCTATTTTATCCCCAATCAAACATACCCTAATTATATAGTTGAAGGCTTATTGGCCTTGTGATCAGCAAAAATGTGTTCGAATCAAATGTATCATGTTTGGCAAATCTTTATTTGGAAAAGATCATTACGTTTTAAATTTGCTTTAGAAAGTATTTAATTACAAATGATTTGGATTCAAAATAAGCTAATTTAAATAAACGCTTGGCATGATAAATTGAAATGACAGTGAAGGGTGAATGGAGAAGGCTTATTTCTTGTTTAGATGCGAGTAATGCAGACGTTGAGCTTGCTTATACACTAATCATCCTGCGCAATGCAAATCATGGCCCCTTGACATATCAATGGAATGGAATATGCCAGGCAGCACAGCAGTCATAATAGGCATCTCGCTGATTAGTGGTTATTCTTTCTTTTGCATGTTGCTGGCAATCATGTTCATGTCCACCTGAACGTATGGATGATGATGTAATATTGTTTGGGAAGCTTCACAATTCACATGGCTTCCTTAATTCCCATTCTCAGGAGGATATGCCGTCTGCCTCGTGGCCCCACACTCTTGCCTCAGCCACCGCTCCCTTCTTCACCGCCCTATGTCCTATCATCATTCATTTAATCCAAAATCAATCTATCTATTAACTGTTAGCTGATTAATAATGCAATTATGTAACTAGTGAGTTAGTTGCTTTACTTTACAACTAGTCTAGTCTACTAGGCAGCCTCGACCTCAGGGTAAGACAAACATCGGAAACCTCAAACTTTGTCAGTTTGGAATTTCTCCTATCCTAAGTTCATCTCATCTATTGGTGGAGCGAGGCAATCTTCAATGATGGTGATCTTGTCAACGTGGCAATTCACGCACGTTCTGACTTGCCATAATGCTATGCAGATGGACATTCGAGATAGCGGCATTCCTGTTCGTTGCTGCATCATTAAGCCGCTGACCAACTCTATATCTATTTTCCATTTTATTTTATCTCACGTAATTTGGATTGAGGATTGTGATTAAATAAAGTCATACCCAAAATGATATCTCAAGGATTCGAATTCCCAAAGTTTGCCTAGAACAATTTCGGAAAGTATATGTCAATTCTCTTCCGTTTTTTTTTTTTTTTGTTCAAAAGATGTGATCTTTTATTTTACATGTGAATTAATTGAATGTAAGAGAATCTTTTTCCTTTTTCTTTTATAAGGAAAAAAAGGTACGAGTCTTCTACGAGATGGGTCCCATCTCGACTCAGAGTGGGTCCATGATAACACCGATGGACAATTCCATTCAATCCTCACCGTCGACGGTTCAGAGCGAGCAATGTGATGGACGGTTGACAATCAATCAGGTGCAATATGCGCCGCCGCATCGACCGTCCTTGGCGATAGAGTAATAATGCAATCCCCTAAAAATTTTCTTAAATATTTTTTAAATATTAAATAAAGTGAAAATTAGATATAATTAATATTTTTAAATCTTAAAAATTAATAATTTTTTTAGAATTTAATAATTAGAGGGTGTTTAAGAGAATTTATTGAGACGACAAATAATTTCTCTCTGCGATGGAGCAAGATTGATCGATCCGTCGGTCGAGATTATCCATTTGATGAAGTTCCGCTCTTGACTCCTGTCTCTCTGTATTGACCTGCCTCCAAATTCTGGGATGTGCCTGTGCCGACCCCGTGTTCCCTGGCCATCATATATTTCAGGTTAAGTTTTGAAGCTGATTTCATACTACTTTTCGCGTTAATTTATCCCTATAAATCGCATATAGTACAATATTTTCCCCTTATTGTTATGCTAGATGCTGGCCTTTTTGAATTAGGGAAAACTGCTGCTTATATTATATATTCGAATCCGAATCATTTGAATTTCATAAGAATTTGGTATCGTTGTGGCTTTCAAGTAACAGCTGAAGGGTTGTTTATGTTCTTTGGTTCCCGCATGACTGCGCGACATTTTAAATTTTAAAATATTCGTGTCTGTCTCGAGATTCGCAGATTTCATCTTCGAGTGCCTCTGTGTTGAGCTACAAGTTACAACAACCTGCCAGTGTCTAGCCACTGCAGCTTGTATGACCTATGAATTTCTTGTTTATTTACACTTTCTCTTGTGCTGCTATTCAATGTCCTGTTCGCTGATGAGGATAACATAATGGAATGGTCTAGTATAATAATAGTATGGTCTGGTTTACTCTAGAAGAGTACATGAATATAAGGAATAACATTTCCTACTTGGGGGTACTATGGTCGGCTTTGTAAGTAACCTCTTCTTCTTCTTCTTTTTTAATTTTAAAAATTAACCTGTTATTAACCTTTTGGTACGTCTGACTAAATTGAAGTAATAATTCTGCTTTACAAACGCTTGATTTCGAAACTGTTATTTTGTTAAATAATTTGCTGACTTATTTTTTAACCCCCCCCCCCCCTCCTTCGTGATTGATGTTCAAATTGTTTAGCTACTGGCCACATGATCTGTGAGCTTCAAACATACATCCTTGATTTTGAAGACATTTCATTTGATACCGATTCTTGTAATTGAAAAGGATATTTCTGTATCACTGCTTGCCAGACTAACCTGCTTGCCATCAGTTCAAATGGGAGACAAGGTGGACTATTCTAACGTGAGCAAGAGCTCTAAACCAGGCAGTGTCGTAACTGGGAAAAAAGCATATAATAAATCGCTGATTGCATCTCGCCCTAAATGTTTTGCACTGAGATATCATCAACACCTTGTTTCGCTGGTCCATGGTGACTTTGGAAGTAGCCCTGTGGGTCGTATCACATTTTTTGTGCTTAAAGTTGCTGCTTTAGAGATCGTAAGGAGGTTCTCCAGAAGCAAATGTCCATGTGTATGGAGAGGCCTTCAGGCACTGCAAATCCTTTGTTATCCGCCTTTTAAATGGATTCAGAGGTGGGCACCATTCAAGGGTTTGGTTAAAAGCATGCAGGTTTGCAATTCTAAATTCCAGAACTTTTCGTCAAAAATATACTTGAATGATATCTTAATGGAGCAAGAACATAATAATTCTCTCTGCTATCAGGTCATATCAAGACCGTTACTAGCGCTTTCAATTGCAACAATTTTCTCTGACCTATCAGAATGTAGTGATGGAAAGTCAGATTGTGTTACTGATTCAAATGTATACTCAGAACTATCTCCTGTGCGGGCTGATATGAATGCAAGGTATATGAATGCTCTGAATCTTCATGCATAGTTTTATGTGTGTGCCTATTTAACTCCTTCGCTCTCTAATTCATAAATGCTCGGGCTCCTTTATGAGTTCTACTTAGAAAAAGCAGAAAATTTTTGGTTCTCTGATATTAATTTGTTGAGGGAGTTGATAAAATTCCAAATTTCCATTTGGCTACACAAATAAGTGATATACAACAACTAAACTGAAACTTGAAGCTGCCCCAAGTTAACCAGATTTGTACTGCCACTTAAGTTTTTGTTTTTTGGAATTTTTGTTTATGATAATAGCATATAGAACCCAAAATTAATTGTTGAGTTTTATGACTAAAGCTTCTGTTGAATAAAATGCCGCTGGATTCTTTTTCAGGAGAAAATTGAGATTAATTTTAAGGTTTTTATATCTTGATTCTTTAGCTATGCTTGCAAGCTTCTTACTTGGATTTTTCATGCTTTTTGCAGTCAGTCTTTGACAGATTCTAAAATTCTAGAATCTGAATATTGGTTGACTCAACTCATCCAAGAGCTTGAAAATCAAGGGATTAGTTTGCCAGAAAGGTATTTTATGCTTACCTGCATTCACAAACCAGAATCTTATTTTTCTGCACTGTGCCATTCCAAAAAATTATTATGAAATGATACTTTCAATATTTTCCTTCAAACTAGGCTACTGGATATTCATGTAGTTAAAGTAATTTTGTAATTTATATTGATGGTGTAGAATGTAGATTGATCACCTTTCTCTGTTAGTGGAAACGAGATACACAGAATATTGATGATTTGTCAGCAATTGCATTGTATATTTTCATGGACTTAAATATGCTGCCCTTCTTTTTCTTTTTTTGAACAAAACGTGAGTAAATTTTAATTAGTCACTTCGGATATTTGTCACAAACTTCTAACAGTATAGTATTAGATAACCCAACTATAGATAATCTAATTTCTTGTATTCTCATTGTTTCTCTATATTGTGTTTCTTGAGGCAAGTTTTGCGATTCTGGCCAGGAGTTGCATTCTTAGTTAGCAATAGCATTTTTACTAGCATATTTCTTGGTTTCTCCTGTTGTAGCAGACCATGATTTAGTAGTGTTTATGCAGAATCAATGATGATGAGCTCCGCAGATTCTACACAGCTTCTAATAATGACTTTTCATGCTTCCTTACCTCCATCAAGAAGACCATACGCTGGCGAGAGACCTACAGAATTCTTACAGAAGAAGAGCTGAAAATGTGGTCAAAAATTGTGTTCTGGCATGGATATGATGTGATGCACAGGGCTTGCCTCATTGTACGGCTTGGGCTAGCTTGCAGTACACTTGCATCTAAAGATAGACCTCGATTTGCTCAGGCAGTTGGTATGTTTTCCTTTTGTACACGCACTATTTCTTCTTCTTGTCATTTTTTTCCCATATTTGCCTATTACCGAAAGATCAAATGTTTCCGTGTTTGCTTTATCCTGAGACTTGAGAAAGTATTTTTCCCTCCTTCTTTTCGTTTCTTACTCTCTTCTCTCTGCAGAACATAGGTAAATTTAGCTTTCTTGTCGTAGTACTTCTATGCTGTTGTCTAATGGCATCCACTGTTCATTATTTCAGTATCACAGGTAGAGTATGGAATCTTGCACTTCGTTGATGCAGACAACCCTCAAATTACTGTGTTGGTGGACTGTGAAGGGTTGTCTCCATTGATAATTCCCATGCAAATGATGAGATCTTGTTGTTCCCTTCTGCAAGACCACTTTCCTAATCGTCTTGGTTGTTTGTTTGCCATACGACTTCCAGCAGCTGCTAATGTTACTGCTCAAACTTTTATTCAGGTACGCTCTCCATTCTGCATATTCGGGCTAAATTGACTTAGAAAGTAACAGGAGCAAGTGCATCAAATTGGAGGTCTTGAAGTATATGGATATCCAATGAATTGTTAGATTAATTGCAATTTTACTTATCTGTGGAGCACACCAACCTAGATAATACATAATAGCATATGCAGTTTCTTATCAGTTGCATTAGATACAGTGTAACCTGTAAAATTGGGCTTTTACTAGATGGTCTAATTTGTTTATTTGAGACATAGGATTTGAAGCCTGCAACTAGAAAAAAGTTGAAAATAGAAGGGGAGATGTTTCAGAACGTTCTTTCTGACTATCTACCGACACTGCCATCGTATCTTGGAGGCTGCTGCGCTTGCATGAAATGCTCTGAAATTGGCAACAGTGCTACTCTGCAACCTCATACAACAGGGACCAGCATGAGAGATGAGGTGGGGGATATTAGTGACAATGAGGATTCTCCATCATTGCATCTGTCCAGTGAATTAGAAGGCTCCTCGTATGGTAATTATGACCAGTTGTTGAGAACTGCTGTTATAAGTATTCTCATATTTTGGGTTTTCATAGCTCTTGGCGTTGTTATATATGATGCCGGTAGTCATCATTTGTCCTCATAATGCAAGAGTACTGGCCAAATCAGTTTATTTTCCTCGGTGGATAAATCTTCGTAGTAGGTGGTAAGATCTTTCGGATAGAAGATGTATAGTTATCGCTTGCAATGTACCTATGGAATCATATCAGAGATTCTATGTTACGTCAGAAAATTGCTTCTTTGATTACTATATTCTTTAATCCTCTATATTTAAGTTGGCGATAAGAAAACGATTTAGAAAAACTTAGTTGAGGTGTTGTTTACATTGGATCTCTGCGTCTTTTAGAAGCACTAAAGCTTCCCGTTAAACTCTATGTTTAGGTGTTCTGTTTGTACTATGGTTAGGATGTTTTCGAATTAAGCTATGTTGAAGTTCTGGAGAGGAGCTGAGAAAGAAGAATGAAAACTAAGAAAATGAGAAAGTTGAGAGAATCTGAAAATTCCTTTTTCTGTGATATCGCTAATATGAAATTTTACACGTGAGGCTTGATACTTAAGTGCAGATACGTTAGTGTCCAGATACATTTTTACATCAGAGTGTCCACATACGGTTAACGAGGTCTTAGATGAAATAACAAACTCCTAACTTTTACTAAAGTGATTCTATCTGCAAGGCTGCCGCTGCTGTCACCGAATGTGAGCCACAACAGTCTGCTTGCTTCAGTTTTGTTCTCTAGCAAGCTACATGGTGTATGGTTGCAGACACGTCTTTTTTCTGATTTTTAAACCAACTCTTATTTAATTGGTATAATCAACCAATGTTTTAATGGTAATTCTATCTATCTATTAAAAGCGGACATCTTGAGTGGACACCCCAAAGAACAAAAGAAACAAAATATTTGGCAATAATAGATGGGACTGATACTTTGTCTTTTTCTCTTTTTATAATGTCTAATAAAAATATTTTTTTTAATGTATAAATAATATTACTTATTTTAAAAATATAATTGAATAAAAAATTGAACATATGAAACCTTTAAATAATAGTTCAATTGATTTAATTAATTAAATTTATAAATAAATTGCAGTTAACTCGAATAATTGTTCAAACTGGATACATAATTTAAAGTCTAAGTGATTCAAGGCAGTGTTTTTTCAATTATTTTTCTGTTTTTTTTTTTTTGGTTTTGTTTTGTCTTTTTTTTTTGGGGGGGGGGGGGTCATCATTCAAGGAGCAGGTTCATTCCTAAGAACAATGGAATCAACACCCCGTCGTAGTAACTTTGTCACTAGACTCTGCTACCAAGTCCACGTGTACACTTGGGCTAATTTCTAAGTTCAAACACCGCTGCTGTCCCAACTCAACAGGTCTGAGTGTGGAAGTGGCCTTCAGCGTGAAACTGTGCTTAGGAGCATGGACTCTGATGACAAACTGAATGGAATGTACCTTGCAATCTCTGAAAGGGCGTTCTGAAGTAACCGGAAGGAATCATATGGATACTATTGATATTTCCGATTAGGCACATCTGGAAACCACTTAAAAAGTCTACAGGTTGAAGTAATACTAATAAATTAACCCAGATATGGTGCATTCTGCTGCATGTTATTGTTAACACTCTTATCTCTTCGTTCTATCAACCCAACTTACCTTGTCCCTCATCTCACTTCTTTATCTCAGATTCTCAGGAACCGGCAGCAGCATCACACAAACATTCATTCTCTGAAAAGGACAAATCGCCCGAAGAGACACTTATTACAAACCAATAGTAGAAAACAAAAGTGGATGGGACTGTACTCAGAGAGTACACCACTGAAGTTGCAGAGAAACTACTAGTGTATTTTATAACGTAGTAAGACAAATATGCACTACTTGCTTACGTAGGATTCCACCACATAACACGTATTATGGTCGTATGATAGGAGAAGCTGCTTCCTAGTTTCCAAGAATACCTTTTAAACATAAATAAATTCTCGTCGGCATCATCCACCTGCAAGAAGGATGGTGCGGGGAGAATAATTTTAAATTGTAGTTGTGATCACAGTTGCAGTTACATTGTCATTACTGTAATTGCCGAAAATTACAAGAAAATACAGTTGATGTGGTCGTAATTGCTGCTATGGTGCAATTGCATAAAATACGATAACAGTAATATTGCATACGCAGTTGCAATTGCATGTTATGGACCGCAATTTAAAAGTGGGAGTGTTGAGTGGCTGTGGTTGTCCCTTGTGTTTTCCCTCCAATAAACGCTAGAAAGTAGAAAGTGAAACTCCTCAATTTCGTCAGCATAAACAGCTAACAAAAGCATTCCACATTCCTTATAGTGTTCCCATGTTAAATTGTTATTTGTTGGAGAAATGGCAATACATATATATATATATATATATATATATATATATATATATATATATATATATATGCTTTAACGAACTTGTAGGGATTAATTTATCTGATAAGTGCTGTATTGTTGCCCCACTTGACACTTCCCCCTGCTCAAGGGAAACGTTTCAGCACAATTCTGGAACGGAAATCAAGCTAAGTGGCGATCTAGGAAAACCCCACTTCCATGGCCGATTCCTTTGTTGCCTAGAATTTGTGGCTCTGAGTTTCAACATCGATGAACCCAATGGCACTAACAAAGCGCACAAGCACTCATACTGTCTTAGATTTTGTGAAATTTTTTATATTATTGTGAACATGACTTAATCAGGTCGAAGCTTGGCTTGTTATGAAAGGTTAACTCGGCTAGTATATTCAAATAATTAGTTTGATTCATGCATCTCACGGATTATATGAATTATTACTATTAATTATTATTAATGAAAAATCTTTAAAAAGAAACATGAGCCACTCAATTAATATGTGTGCTCTTAATGTAAATATTAAAGAACCAAAGCAGTATTTTCCATTGATAATTGCTTAAAAAATATTATATAGTTTTTAAAATTTTAATATATTAATATCAATATTTAGTTCATTCAAGTAATTTAAAATTCATTTTTTTAAGTAAAATTTTGGATCAAGTATAGTGAATGAAAAAACAAAAAAAATACTTGGAGAATCTTATCCATAATATACCAACTTGACTTGAGTCATATTAATAGGAGTCCAGAAAATTTCGAATATCGGTGATTTAAATAAAAAAATTGAAAATAATACTTTCATTTCTCATTTGATACTTCTGATTTTTATTATATAATACGAGCACACATTAAAAATAATAATAATAACAATATTATCTTACATATGTTGACGATGAATGACAAAATCAAGTGTGGACTTTAATTGTTTTGGATTGAAAACTTACAACTTGTAGATTTACTTCCATTTTAATCCAGACAAAGGAAAATGGTCGCCTCAATATTGGCGCGAGTTTATCAACAAGAGATCCCAGAAAAAAGACAAATATAAAGAAAGGATAACGTTTGTTTATATATAATATTGTATTCAAATTAGTTTTATAATTTTATTAAAAAGTCTACATTAGTTTTTGTAATGAAAATTCTACATAAATATTTTATATAAAAATCCGATCACATGTATGCATCTCTGTTATTGTCTTGTTGATGTATCGTATTCTCAAAATAATAAGTGAGAATGATTGTTGGCTCACAGAACCTACTCTGGCTAAAATCACCTTACCTTATCCGAACAGTAAAATATATTATTGTTGTTGTGATTTGACTTAAATTATAAAATTTCAAAACGTAGGAGAAAAGGACTGATTGTTGCAGTAGGTTAGCTCCTTTGAAGGTTCGGGTGAGTGAGTGCTCATTGACATGATTTGGTCCCAAAGGCGTTTAATTTTACCAAGGACTACCACATAACATTGGTCATCAAGCACGATCTTTTGTTTCAGGTTGTTTGGCGTGCCCTTCATTTAATGAGGATGCATAAAGTTAAATAAATACTTCGTTTCAATTTATTTGAATATATTAAATTATTCAAATTAACAAATAAATTAAAATAGAGAAATTACTTAAAATGTTGATGGTCCTGTGTATTATTCCCTGAGCAATGCAGTTTACGGTGGTTTTATTGAGAAATTATTACGGGCTTCTTCTTGGGTTTCATGGCTAAATTGGGTAATTCCTCGATAGAAATGATCACCTTGCCCGATTTGTGGGGCATCTTCCTAGACATAAATGAGTATGAGCTGGACTTCATGCAGGTTATTCTTGAAGCTGATTCTAGATCTACTATATTGCTTATGAATTCTGGTTGTGATCCTTGGCATCGTTACTTCTTCCTATATATATATAAAAGTAGGAAACATATCACATGATAGGAGTAGTTAATTGTGAGAGTGGGAGAGGTAAATTTTGATCATTGAATCTTATATGAATGATCAAGGTTAAAATATAAAATTATATAACTTTTTAAATGATCATATGATATTTAAATAATTTTAAATATTGATTATCCATATATGACTATACAATCTAGATTTAATCCTCTCATTCTCATAATAAATCACTCCTCTTATGTGATATGTTCTCTCTCTCTCTTTATATATATATATATATATATATATATATATATATATATATATATATTTAAAATAACATAATTAAGATAATTATTATAAGTGGTGATGCTTGACATAGGCTTGAAACAGGACTTTTTTTTTTTTTTTAATGAAACCATCGGTATCCAAACCTTATTACTAGAAACTCGATTAATCTGGCATGACCCGAGGTTCCTGAAGAAGGTAGAGGTCTCCCAACAAGGATTTATTTTTTTCATTCCCAATCTTCGAACTCGAAACCTTTGGTTAAGGGACCAACGCACTTACCAGCTTAATCAACTCCACATTGATACTTGAGAGAAAATTTAATACTACTCAATTTTAAATAGAAAAAATTGCATTTTACCTTTGAACTATAGATCATATGCATTTTAATTATTAAACTTTAAAAATATATAAATTAACTCCTTAAATTTTTGCAAATGTTCATTTTAATCGAAATAAGTATACTATACTGTCCTAAACTTCAGACCATATGCAAATCGACCCCTTACACTTTTCTTAATTTGTAATATACTATCCTAAATTTTCTTGAATTTGAATATTTTTGTTAATAATTGATGAAAAAAATACCAAAATGATCAATTTGTACATTCATAAAAGTCCAGGAGATCAATTTGCATATTTTCAAAGTTTAGAGGATAAAATATTCATGTCCTATAATTCAAAATTGTAAAATACAATTTTCCCTTTTTAAGTATGAGAATTTTCAAATAACAATATGCCTTTTTACAAAGCATATATAATTTTCACAGATAGTACTCACCATTCCCAATTGACAATTACTCCACTAACTGCAACATGGTCCCACGTACACATCCATTCCATGGTCACCATGGCGGTGAATAAGAGATTTGCAAATTTTCACCTTTTGACATGTGCCTTCTACGCCTGATCTCATTATAAATCGCATATCCCCTCTTACTAACTCATTAGAAACTAGCACTCTAACACTAAGCCAAAATGCAAATGGGAAAATCACCCCAACCACTCACACTATTGAGCTTCAACATCCCACCCTTGTGGCGAGCATGCCTGGCCTCAACGTTCAGAACCGCCCTAGCTTGCACCATAGTTGGATGCGTCACCCTCTTCGGCCCACCCTCCATTCAAACCCTCATAGCCTTCCCTGCATTTTCATATGTCTCCCTCATAATCATCATCATCAATGATGCCACCTTGGGCGACACCTTGCGTGGCTGTTGGCTCACGCTCTATGCTACAATCCATAGCATAGGGCCAGCCATGTTGACCTTGTGGGCCATAGGCCCAGCCCACTTCTCGAAGGGCACCACCGCTCTGGCAGTGGCGCTCGCTGCATTTGTGGTGGTGCTGCCATCGGATCAGTCAACACATTTAATAGCTAAAAGAATATCGTTAGGCCAGATAGTGCTTGTGTACGTCATCGGTTATGCTAATGGCATCCACACTGATCCTCTCATGCACCCTTTACACTTGGCAGCCAGTACTGCTTTAGGAGCTGTGGCTTGCGTTCCTGCATTGCTTCTTCCCTACCCACGTTTTGCCAGTTATGAGATTCGCTCATTATATGATTATTTCTTTTAAAAGTAACAGTATGTATAAACTAATGACTTCTGTTTTTAATAAATGATCACCTAAGACCTAGAGCGTCTCGTTGACCTATTAATCCTGCATGCAGAAAGGCATGGGAGATAAGGGAAATGAAATTGATATGCAAATTTTTTAATTTGCGAATATCAAATCTTGTTTCTCCATGCATGTTTGTAGTTTTTTCAAAAGATTGGTAGAAGTACATAAAATATGTCGGTTATCCTGAATCCTTCATTTTCTTGAAAGGTATTGGTAATCAAAATCAATTAATGATCAAGTCATATCTTCTATCTTTAAAAAATATATTCAAAAATTACCGATGGATATAAGTTTAACAATTCATATTTCAGCACACCTATAATAAAGTTAATGAGATACAAAAGTAAGTGATTGTATTATAAAAAAGTTGGTAAGATCTATTTTTATTATAAGTATACTTTATTAGAATTGTTAAATTTGTATCTATGCAAAAATCTCTCTAGAGCATCAAAGGAATCTTTTTAAATTATTTTTATTATATCTTCAACATAAATCCAATCTTGTTAACTATTCTGAGTTTAAAAATAATTCAATATTAGCACTTAATTACTATGCATGTGTTTATTTTCTATAATTGACAGCAAAACATTATTTCCCGAGCACTTTTAGCAAAGAGAAATATTATTTATATTAAAATTTTTTCGATTTTCATATTGATTCACTTCTATTTATCATTAAATAGGGTATGAATCCCATTTGATATAAATATTAAAAAAATTTTAGTACAAATAACCTAATTTTTTAGCAAAAGTTTCTCTTTGTTTCATTTTGCTCAACTCCACGATATGAAGCAAGTAGGCACTATATAGCCAGTTAATTGGACCGCTGCTTCTTTGAAAATTTCTCGGTTTAATATTTAATCAGAGTTAATAAAATTTAATCTCGTAATTTTTTTCATACTCAAATCATTTCGTGGGTTATGTGATAGATAAATTCTCCGTTAGAATCACAAAGCCCTGTGTTCACATTTTTGTTTGTTTCACCTAGGATATGGTTGTCAAGTTTCTAAATGTATTGATAGAGACCAATATAAAATGTTATTATTATTATTATTATTATTATTATTATTATTACTGTTAGTCTACCTGATAAAGAGGTTTATAGAGCGTTTAGAAAATATAAGGCTGCGCCTGTCCTTCAGTAGTTGCCAGAATAAAAAAAAAGTCATTTGTCTATATAGTTTTGAAATTCTTCCACATAAACTTCCATTAGTACTAAATGAACTAATGAAGTCATATAACAGTCTAAACTTCAAATACTTTTTTTTTTTAAAATAATAATAACTAATAAACTTTTCAAAACTTGAACTTCAAACAATTCAAAGGAGTTGCGCTTGGGCTTAGAGGCAAAAATACTAGCCAGCTAGGAAATTTGCAATCACTTTCATGTTGAACTTTGCCGGTGCAATCCATTGAGATTTGAGAGGCTTCAAAGGTCACATGCAGGTTGACAGGCAGCCAGCCTTTTTGAGCATGGATTGTAAAACTTGGTTGCTACTTGCTGCTGAATTTTTCATACGTCAAACCCTTATTCTAAAGAAACAGTGATAGACATTATTGGGTAATACGCACAAGTAGTGAGTATTGATGAATATATAGAGCGGTACCGTGATTGAGGTGTCGCTTGCCCTAGGAAACAAGGGCGTAGGAGTAATCACACGAATAGTTCAAAATTGGTATAAAACATCTTCTTAAAAAACAATATTGATCCTCGGCGATCTAAATTCTGTTTTCAATTTAATGCAGGTGAACCAAAACTACATGCTATTAACAAATAATACCTTGAAGAGAATGAAGCTTTTTGTAAAGGCAATATGCGAGGAGGACATGACTTCTACACTTGCATTAATCTCTCATGCTAAGTCTATGGTAACTACACGAACCAAGCTCCTTCAGGCCATCACGCGCCTCCAAGTAAGTCCAACAAATTCAGTTGATGAAAACCCCACCCACCAAATATATGCATTTTCATTGCTCTTAGAATATAACGAAGTCATTCGTATGTCTTAACTAACATCTTAACATTTTAGTTACAACCTTTTTTTTATACTCATTATTTTTTTCCCCTTATGTTTCCCCTTAATTTGAACAGGATGGCATACAGTGGGAGAGACCTCTGCTTAAAATTTTCAAACAACATTGCTTGAGTCCAAGGAAGAGACTTCAAGAGGTAGATACCAACCTGAGGGGGATGGAATTGGCTTTAAGTTGCACCAATTCATTTCCAGTCAACATTCTCAACGGAGACCTTAAACATGGTCTTAGTAGGCTAGAGGAGCATGTTAGCCTAACCATAAAACATGCTCAACAACACAACTTGCACGGGGGCTCACTGACTGTTCCTGAATCCGGTGCAAAGAGCATTACACATTTTCTCCAATCCCTTCACACCATTCCAACAACCCCCGAAGATTTACCCATCTATTTCTTCTTATTTTGTGCAACACTCCTTCACAAGATATCACTGGCCGAAACCCCAACTTATGTTCAAGACAATCCCATTCAAAAAACTAGAAATTTCCCAGAGAGTAAAGAAAAGTGGGCTAATTGGACAACAACATTAAGAAGCACAAATCTTGTGCCAGCAATCAAGTTCTCTCTCTCATTGGGTCTTGCAGTGTTCATGGGCTTAATCTACAGTAAAGAGAATGGGTTCTGGGCTGGGCTCCCTGTGGCAGTGGGCTATGATCCAGGAGGGGAAGCCACATTTAGAGCAGCGAATGCTAAAGCCCAAGGGACAGTGTTAGGAACTGTGTATGGAGTGTTGGGCTGCTTTGTTTTTGAGAGATTCTTGCCCATTAGATGCTTGTCTCTCCTTCCCTGGCTCATTTTCACCAGCTTCCTTCAGCGGAGCCGAATGTACGGCCCTGCTGGTGGTGTCTCTGCAGTGATTGGGGCTGTTCTAATACTTGGTGGGAAAAATTTTGGCCCACCTAGTGAGTTTGCCATAGCAAGAATCATCGAAACCTTGATTGGGCTTTCATGTTTTATTTTTGTGGATCTCATCTTCATACCCAAAAGAGCTTCTACGTGGGCCAACGTTTGGCTCTCTCAAAGCCTGGCCACACTTGGTGAATCCATTGGGTCAATGGGTCTAGTTGCGGTTCCTAGTACAAAGGATTTGGAAGATAACCAAAGGAGGTTGAAAATGCAAGTTAATCAGCTAAAAAAATTTGTGGTAGAAGCAGAAGTGGAGCCCAACTTCTGGTTTTTACCATTTCATAGTGCTTGCTATAATAAGCTTTTGGCGTCATTGTCAAGGCTGGTGGATCTCTTGCATTTTGGAGCCCATGCATTGAAGTTCCTCCAACAAGAATTCCAGAGAGACGAGCCTTGTGAGGAAGAGGATGTGAATATGCTACGAGGTGAACTTGGACACATGAAGGAATTGATTTGCTCGTCGATCCAATGTTTGGAAGAAATATCTAGAATGGAATCGCTTAGGTTTCTTGAGAAAGAGCTTGAAAAGAAGAACATTTCTAGTGATCTCGAATCAGGAAAGTCAACAAAGTGTTATACGTGCATGCTTTCTAGTTTAGGCAAAGATGGAATAGAGAAAACCATAGGCTCTTTCCTCCAAAGGTCAAGGAATGTTGTCGACAACTTATATGGTGGTGAAGGTGAGAATGAGCTGAAGATCCAAGTGATTCTGAGTTTGAGCGCTTTAGGGTTCTGTTTGAAGACATTTATGCGGGAGACAATAGAAATTGAAAAGGCTATCACTGAACTTGTTCAATGGGAGAATCCCACTAATGAGATTAATTTGTATGAAATATCATGTAAGCTACATGCTTTGAATAATAAATGAAAATTGAAACTGTATAGGCTCATTTTTGAGTTAATGGGTTAGATGCTATTTCATTGCAATTTTCAAGAAGCAATTTAAGTGATGAAAACTTTGACAACTCATAAAAATACTGATGAAAAGGCAACTCTAATTATTTGGACTTTCATTAGAAGATTAAGAGCGTTATTTACTGTTAACATTTTGATATTCAAAACTTGCATCAATTTTTATTTTAAACTTGTGTATTTACCCGTGCAATACATGGGTAATTATGTGTTTAAAAAGACATTAATTGATAAACAAAATATAGTTAAAGAAATGGAATTACTTAGAAATATATATTGTTGCTGACAGTAATTTGAGTTATTGATTTGCTTAAGTGAGATGGAGAAGTGGCGAGAGACGTTTTTGCTATATTTTATTTAGGGTTACTTCGGATAAGGTATTCCTGACTCCTCTATGGAAAGAGGTTTGGCCTACAAATTTGGCATTTGTACTATTAAGGTAAATAATGATAAAATAATTTCAAAGCTACTGCCATGTTAAATACCACACCGTTATTGGTAATTGGCAACGGTAGTGTACTTGCAGCATCTAAATTTCGGGAACAATTGTAACGCACTCTATTAAAACAACCATTTTTGATAATAAAAAGGACGCTTTTTGTTTGGGACAATGGAGGACCAATAGGCCCAAACAAAAATGGATACTGACCTGGATTAAAATTGCAGACAACTCTGTTCAAATCAGATCCATGAATTGTGAGGCATGTGTATGCTAGCTTTATTTCAAATAAGGTTTTCCTCTTTTCTTTATGGAATGCAGTTTGGTCTAAGAATTTGGCATTTGTTTTATTTAGATAAAGAATGAAAAAGATTATCGAGCGAGTGGTATGTTGGACAACTCACCATTGCTAGCAATGGGTAAACGTTTCCCCCTGCCACCATCTAAATTGGAAGACATGGTTCTACTTGATGTTAAAAAATTTACTACGACAACAATTTTTTGTTCTAAAGCTTATTGCGGAACATTGAGTAGAATCAATATTTTCCTGTACAGCTAAAATGAACAAAATGTACAATTATATTTGATCCATTGAAGTGAGTGAACTGAAATGAACATATATGATTGATAAAGATTTCAATAAACATTACATGAAACAATTCATAGCTGACTAACCAAGAGCTTCAATGTTGATGTCTTGAGAATACCCAACCTTTTTCCATGTGGAAGCTAGTATCATTATTCTTCTTCTATATCTCGCCATTTTGCTTTCCCATTTTTACAATTAATCCATCTATGTTGTTGAAACTGAACCTGCAGATAACAACCAAGCGTTGGCTATGTGTAATAATAATGAAACAACATAGAAAGAACATATTATTCAACATTTGATTTGATAGACAGTTCAGGATGAAGAAATTGGTTCAGTATATTCATTGTTACACTTTTTATTAAACGTAATAGTATCAAATAAATGTAAAGAACAGAATAAAAATAAGACCTTACTATCATATATAAAATATATTTAAGGAATTAAGTTATCTCTACCTCTGAACTTTATCGGGATTAAAAGATCCTCTGAATAGTTGTTTTATCTAAAATTTAAACTTTGGTTCTATTATTGGAAGTATATCTTGTGTACCACTGCATCAAACCCTTCTTGTATATTTTTATTTATTATATTTGTTATTTATTTTATATCACTAATGATATATTATAAAAAAGAGTTTAACAATATCAATTAAAGTAAGTGATGAACAATAAATAAAAATAAGATCAGATATATCATATATTGTATATATGATATATTTATTAAATTTATCATCATCATCATTGTTATTATTATCACTAATTATATATTATAAATAATTTTAGTAATTACAATTTTATTTAAAAGATATTATTGATTACCTAAAATTTGGTATTATTCAGTATAAGTTTAATACTAATATCTACTAAATCTGCACATAGTATTTTTTTATGATAACTTTTTATACTAACTCATAAAAAATAATAATTAAAACAAATTAAAATAGGATATAAAATAATTACGATATCTGGTCATAAAACATTTTTTTGACAATTTTTTATTCTGATTTAGGAAAAAAATCATTGATTAACAAAACTAAAATTGGATATGAAATATATAATGGATATATGTATTATGAATATATTAGTTATAAATTATTCAACATTCAAGTTGATATAGAATGAATCAAGAAATTGTATTTAGTATTATTCATTGTTACTTTTTTTTTATATGAAAAGTAATAATATCAATTAAATGTAAGAGACTAATAATAAATAGAATTAACATCCAATATATCATATCTCACACACATGATATATTTACTATTTATGATGTACTACATATTATATATTATAAATAATTTTAGTAATTACGATTATAAAAGATCATACTGATTATTTAAAATATGATATTATTCATTATATGCAACAATTTATTTCTTATAACTATTGATAAAATCATCATTTTGAATTTGAAAAACTAAACCAAACGTATTAGTAATTTGATTTCGCAAGGGGAATGTCGCATACTTGTGGTAACCTGGAGGAATTAATCTACCATAAACTTTTGTTATTTGGATATAGTGTTTTGGGGCGTCTATATATCAACATAGGATATTTAAGTGTAAATAAATGAGAATTTCATGTTTATCACAAGTTAATAGGGTGACTATGGAAATGATAATGATGTTATAAGTTGGGGATTATGTGCAAATGAGTCGGTGACATGAACATGATTGAAGGACCGAGGGCAACAACATTTTCAGTTATTATAAATGTGAAATTCTCACTTATTTATTTGAATCCCTTATATTGATAAACACCTAAAATTCTATTTACAAATATCATTATTCAATCTCAAATCATAATTTCTGGTACAAATAATCTGTGATCAGGAATCATTTTTTTTTTTTTTTTTGGTACCAAACCATCCTGACTTTTTGTTCCTCCGGTACGATTATTATTGTTGACTTGACTTATGACTATAAAAATTACTCACTATCAAAATGAAAGACAATCAATTATTTATCCAAAAAGATAGAGAGTCTCATGTATGAGAAAAAGGTCACAAATAGAGTTTAATCAAGAAAAAAATTCTACTAAATTGAAACTTCCTCCGCAAAATGCCAAAATATAATTTCAAGGGGGGAAAAGGCTACCTAATTCCATAGAAAACATATATTAAAGAACATTATTCATTTTCAGAATCGAAGCCTTCAAAATCACAGAAAGTTGAATTGAATACCGTCATGAAACGGCACCAAAAAAGAGGAATCATACCAAACATTCAAGAAAAAAAAAAACGAAAAAGAAAAAATGACTATTTAATTAATTTAATGGCTACTTAAAAGGTTGAATTACCCATTGGCACGTACGGATCAGGATGGATCTGATGCGAGGTGATAATAGACTCAGGCAGAGTTAAGGATGCAAAGCACAAAGATTGATTATGTGCTTCGGTTTTTGGTCTTTAGGTATATTTCTTACCCCGAGTGCTGTTGCGACTCAGGCTTACTCCCAATAATTGTCTTCTCCAAGTCTGAACCCGTGTCCGTGGAATTTGTATGCGATGCGCCCAATGCGTGTTTTTCTTTTGCTAGTAAGCTGTTACTTAACTTGTTAGGTTGCAAGACACGAGACAATAGCGGTGCTCAATGACTCTTGTTTGTACTGCACCACTTCCGCACTATTTTGGATCTACCACGTCTCTTGGATAAATGTGCTTTTCAAGGTTATGCCCCAATTCTTTTTTTTGTTTTTTTGGGTCATTTTCTTAATCTTAAATGTAACTAATATAAAAACATATGCTAAAAATAAATTAAACTGCAAGTATAAATAATAAATTTTTAACTTAACTATAGTTAGTAGTTACTGATTAAATTAAATTAAATTAGGTGGATAAAGTAGCATTACTAACTTAAAATATCATATTTATTTAAAAAAAATGATAATTTTGTTATGAATTTTACGCAAAATTAACCGACACCAATAATGTGTAAGTAATAAAAGAATTTTCTTCACTTAAATTTCTTCTTGAACGGCATCTAACCTATTAACATGAAAAATAAGCCAATACAGTTTCAGTTTTCATTTGCTCAAAGCATGTAGCTTACATGATATCTCATATAAATTAATCTCGCTAGTGGGATTCTCCCGTTGAACAATTTCCCTGATAGCCTCTTCAATTTCTGTTGTCTCTCGCATAAATGCCTTCAAGCTGAAGCCCAGAGTGCTCAGACTCAGAACCACTTGGCTCCTCAGCTCATTCGCACCGTCACCACCATATAAGTTGTCAACAACATTTCTTGACCTCTGAAGAAAAGAGCCTATGGTTTTGTCTATTCCATCTTCGCCTAAACTAGAAAGCATCCACGTACTACACTTTGTTGACTTTCCTGATTCGAGATCACTAGAGTTGTTCTTCTTCTCAAGCTCTTTCTCAAGAAAACTGAGTGATTCCATTCGAGATATTTCCTCCAAGCATTGGACGGAAGAGCAAATCAATTCCTTCATGTGTTGAAGTTCGCCTTGTAGCATGTTCACATCCCCTTTACCACAAGCCTCATCTTTCTGGAGTTCTTGTTGGAGGAACTTCAATGCATGGGCTCCAAAATGCAAGAGATCCACCAACCTTGACATTGACCCCAAAAGCTTATTGTAGCAAGCACAATGGTAAAAACCAGAAATTGGGCTCTGCTTCTGCTTCCTCGACAAATTTCTTGAGCTCATTAACTTCCATTTTCAACCTCCTTGGGTTGTCTTCCAAATCGTTTTTGTCAGCAACTGAAAGTAGACTCAATGACCCAATGGACTTACCAAGTGAGGACAAGCTTTTAAAGAGACAACTTTTTGGCGCATTTAGAACCTCTTTTGGGCATGAAGATAAGATACACAAAAATGGAACATGAAAGCCAACGAAGGTTTCAACGGTTCTTGCTTTGGTAAACACATTAGGTGGGCCAAAATTTTTCCTACCAAGGATTAGAAGAGCCCCAATCGCTGCAGAGCTGCCACCAGCTGGGCCATACGTTCGGCTTCGCTGAAGGAAGCTGGAGAAAATGAACCAGGGAAAGAGAGACAACAATCTAAGGGGCAAGATCTCTCAAAAACAAAGGAGCCCAATACTCCAAAGACGGATCCTAATGCAATCCCTTGGGCTTTAACATTTACTGCTCTAAATATGGCTTCCCTTCCTCAAACATCCGTTAAAGCTAGAGGGGGCCCAGCCCAGAAGGCATTCTCTAAGCTGTAGAGTAAGCCCATGAATACGGCAAGGCCCAACAACCCACAATATTGGTGCTTCTAAATGTTGCTGCCCAAATAGCCCACTTTTCTTTACTCTCAGATAAATTTCCATTTTTCTGAACCGGCTTTGGAGTTTTGGCCAAGGATGTCTTGTCAAGGAGTTTGGCACAAAATAAGAAGAAATAGGTTGGTAGATCTTTGTGGGTTGTTGGGATGGTATGAAGGGATTGGAGAAAGTGCGTTATGTTTTCTACACTGGATTCAGGAACAGTTAGTGAACCTTCGACATGTTGCGTTTAGCATGTTTTATGGTTAGGGTGACATACTCCTCTAGCCTATTAAGACCATGTTTAAGGTCTTCATCGAGAATGTTGACTGGGAACGATTTGGTGCAACTTAAAGCCAATTCTATGCCTCTCAGATTGGTATCTACTTGTTGAAGTATCTCCCCCGGGCTCAAGCAATGTTGTCTAAAAACTTTAAGCAGAGGTCTCTCCCACCATATGGCATCCTGCTCAAAGCGGAAACATATGAGAAAAAAAAAAAAAAAAGAGTATCAAAACAAGGTTGTAGCTAAAAATTGAGGTGAGAGTTAAGACTTATGAATGACTTTATTTTATTTCTAAGAGCAACAAAGATGCATGTATGGTTTTCACCAACAGAATTTGCTAGACTTACTTGGTAGCGTGTGATGGTTGAAAGGAGCTTGGATGGCGTAGTTACCATAGACTTAGCATGATAGACTAATGCAAGAGCAGAATTCTTATCCTCCTCGCATATTGCCTTTAAAAGCTTCAATATCTTCAAGATATTATTTGTTAATAGCCTGTAGTTTTGATTCAACTACATTGTATTGGAAACAAAATTTAGATATATTGTTAGAATAAAATTATTTTACATTATAATATAATCATCTATAACCATGTAATTAAATTTATTTGACTTTTACTATAACTATCTTAAAAGTCATAAAATTTTATCATACACATATACTAATTTTACCAATAATTTAATCTCTTGATAGAATTACAAGTATGCCAATTAAGGATAACAATATTTGATGTTGACAAATGTTTTGCATATTAATTTCCTTTCTCTTTTCTCCACCCTCCTTCCCTATGCAGGGTTAGGAGGTCAACTAGACCATGTGTGTCTTAGGTTCTCATTTATTAAAAATAGTTTGATTACCTCGTTAATGGCAACACGTGGGTAGGGAATCAGCAGTGCGAGAACGGAAGCGATGGCTCCTAGGGCAGTGCTAGCTGCTAAGCGTAAAGGGTGCATGAGAGGATCCGTACGGTCGCCATTAGCATAACCAACAATGTACACAACCACAATCTGACCCAGCGATATTCTGTTAGCTACCAAAGGCATGGACTGATCTGAAGGCAATGCCACCACAAATGCTGCGAGTGCCACCACCAAAGAGATTGTGCCCTTGGAGAATCGGGTAGGGCCTACAGCCCACAAGACTAGCAAGGCAGGGCCAATGCTTTGGATGGTGGCAATGAGCGCAAGCCAACAGCCACACAGGGTATCTCCCAAGGCGGCGTCTTTGATAATGATGACAATGAGGGAGACGTATGCAAATGCTGGGAAGGTTAAGAGGCTTCGAAGGGAGGGTGGGCTGTAGTAGGCAATGCAACCCACTATGGCACATGCTAGGGCGATTCTGTAAGCTGAGGGCAGGCACGCTCGCCATAAGGGTGGGATGTCGAAACTAATTAATGGTGGTGATTTCCCCATTTGGTTTTCTACTTGACTTAGTGTTAAGAGCGCTTGTTGCTGAATCCTGAATGTGTACGTAAGAGGCGTATGCTTGGGATTTTTAATAAGATCAAACGTAGATGGCAGTTGGCAAGAGGTTAATTTGAAAATATCTCATTTCCTATCAAGGTGACGATGGAATTGTTGGAATAAAATTCTAATAAGAAGTGGGGATTAGGAGCAAGAAGAGATATTGATTCAGAGATTCTGAATTGCTCCTTTTCCCCATCACGAAACAAGTGAATGGCCCTTAATTTAATAGGGAAAACATTACATTAAAAAAAGTTCTAAAAAGAGAAGCAAACTATATATGACGGTTGCAAGTTGTAAGCATGCTCTAAATGTCACGGCCATCAAAAGTCAAAAGTTACAACTCATGCCAGGTAACTGGTGTTAATATATTAAAACTACAATATTTGAACTTTTTCATGTAAATTGTGTCAACACTCAATTTTTTATTGAGTAAAAACAGTTGAGTTAGGTATTTAAATATGAGGGGAAAAAAAAAACTTCTCATGTCATAAAGATCATTATTTATCTTACCTCATTTTTCTTTAAAAAAAGTAACTCGTCTTTATTTTGTCTTTTTCAACTTTTATTGTGAACACCATGATTGAAAAAATAAATCGTTGCAAAAATTTGATGGCAAAGTATACAAGTTAGGATGCTAAATTCAAAGTTGCTAATTTTACAAGATATGAAGCTGTTGTTCTGTCAAAACTGTCAGTGCTACACTGCCTCTCAAATATTCACATATTATAGTAGAGATTTTTTTTTCCCTTGAAGATTTTGTCTTTTATCTTTCTTTTTAATTCAATAATTTTATTTTTGTTTTTAATAATTGATTTTTATAAAAAATAAAAGAAAATGTGATAAAATTAAAAATAAGATAAATTAAGATAAAACATGAGAAAAAGCTAGGATGCTAAATTCAAAGTTGTTAATTTTACAAGATATGAAGCCGCTATTCTGTCAAATCCGCGAGTGCTACACTGCCTCTTAAATATTCATATATTATAGTAGAGTTTTTTTTTTTGAAGCTTTACTCTTTTATCTTTCTTTTTTATTCAATAATTTTATTTTCGTTTCTAATAATTGTTTTTTATAAAAAAAAAAGAAAAATGTGAGAAAAATAGAAATAAGATAAATTAAGATAAAACATGAGAAAATAAAATGACATGATTTGAGGGAAGAGATGAGTAAAAGATTGAAATTAAACAAATTACAATTATCAACAACCAAATATATTTTGCAAATAAATTTTGCAATGATTTATTTTTTTAATCATGGTGTTAGCAATAAAAGTTGGAAAAGACAAAATAAAGAGAAGTTACATTTTGTTCAAAAAATGAGGTAAGATAAATAACGAACATGCGAGAAGTTTTTTTTTTTGTTTTGCATATTTAAATACCCAATCTTTACTTAATCAAAAATTAAAAAAAGTCAAATATTGTAGTTTCAATATATTACCCTCAGTTACCTAGCATGAGTAACTTTTGACTTTTGGTAGCCGTAATATTTAGAGCTTGCTTACAACCTGCAACTATCATATATAGTTTGCTTCTTTTTTAGAGCTTTTTTTCTTTTTTTTTTAATGTAATGTTTTGCCTATAAAAGGCTATTCACTTGTTCTGTGATGGGAAACGAGTAATTCAGAATCTTTGAATCAATATCTCTTCTTGCAAATCCTTATCTCCATTTCTTGTTAGAATTTTGTTCCAACAATTTCATTGTCACCCTAACAGGGAATGAAAGATTTTCAAATTAATCTCTTGTCAGGTGCCATCTACGATCTCATTAAAAATCCTAAGCATATGTCTCTTACTTACACATTCAACAACTAGCACTCTAACACTAAGCCAATTAGAAACAATCACCACCATTAATGAGTTTCGACATCCCACCCTTGTGGCAAGTGTGCCTGCCTTCAGCCTACAGAACTACCCTAGCATGTGCCATAGGGGGTTGCATCGCCTACGATAGCCCACCCTCCCTTCGAAGTCTCTTAACCATCCCAGCATTTCCGTACGTCTCCCTCATTGTCATCATCATTAACGATGCCAACTTGGGAGACACCTTGCATGGCTATTGGCTTGTGCTCGTTGTCACTATCTAAAGCATTGGCCCTGCCATGCTAGTCTTCTAGGCTGTAGGCCCTACTCGATTCTCTAAAGGCACCATCTCTTTGGTGGTGGCGTTCGTAGCATTTGTAGTAGTGTTGCTTTCAGATTAGTCCATGCCTTTGGTAGCTAAAAGAATATCGCTGGGTCAGATTGTGGCTGTGTACATCGTTGGTTATGCTAATAGTGAGCACACGGATCCCCTCATGCACCCTTTACGCTTAGCAGCTAGCACTGCCCTAGAGGTAATCAAATCACTCATTATATGTCTTGCAAAAGTAACAGTGTACATATATATCTTTGTGTATGTACGTGTAAGTGTGTGTGTATATTCTATTTTTAATAAATGAGAACCTAAGACCCACATGGTCTAGTTGAACTCCTAACCCTGCATAGGGAAAGAATGGTAGAGAAAAGAGCAAGGAAATTAATATGTAAAACGTTTGTCGGTATCAAATGTTGTTATCCTTAATTGGCATATTTTTTAATTCTATCAACAGATTAAATTATCAGTAAAATTAGTATATGTGTATGATGAAATTTTATGACTTTTAAGGTAATTATAGTAAAAGTCAAATAAATTGAATTATGTAGTTAGATTACAATGTAAAAAATATTGTACACTAACAATGTATTTAATTAAATTTTGTTTCCAATCCAATGTAGGTGAACCAAAAATACAAGCTATTAGCAAATAATATCTTGAAGATATTGAAGCTTCTTGTAAAGGCTATATGCGAGGAGGACAAGAATTTTGCTCTCACATTAGTTTCTCATGCTAAGTCTATGGTAACTACGCCAGCCAAGTTCCTTCCGGCCATCACACGCTACCACACGCTACCAAGTCTAGCAAATTCTGTTGATGAAAGCCACACATGCATCTTCATTGCTCTTAGAAATATAATAAAGCCATTCATAAGTCTTAACTCACACCTTAATTTTTAGCTACAACCTTGTTTTCATACCTTTTTTTTTTTTTTCATATGTTTCCCCTTTGAACGGGATGCAAATGGTGGGAGAGACCTCTGCTTAAAGTTTTTAGACAACATTGCTTGAGCGCAGGGAAGAGACTTCAAAAAGTAGATACCAATTTGAGAGGCATGGAATTGGCTTTAAGTTGCCCCAAATTGTTCCCGGTCAACATTCATAAATATTTTTTGTATCATTTGATAGGTAAATATTCTTGGACACCTAAAGAAAGAAAAAAAATTATAAAATAAAAATAAAATAAGTGAAATAATAAAAAAAAATAGAAATAAAATGTTGAGATATCCAAAATTTAAGAGTGTATACATAATATACCTCTAAACATGGTCTTAACAGGCTAGAGGAGCACGTCAGCCAGGCGTAAAACGTGCTAAACACAACTTGTATGAGGGTTCACCAACTGTTCCCGAATCCAGTGTAGAAAACATAACACATTTTCTGCAATCCCTATTCCCTTCATACCGTCCCAACCAGCCGCGAAAATTTTACCCACCTATTTCTTCTTATTTTGCGCCAAACTCCTTGACAAGACATCTTCGGCTGAAGCTCCAAAGCCGGTTTAGAAAAATGGAAATTTACCCATGAAAAGTGGGCTAATTGGGCAGCAACATTAAGAAGCACTGATCTTGCGCCGGCAATTAAGTTCTTGCTCTCATTGGGCCTTGCAGTGTTCATGGGCTTATCTATTGCGTAGAGAATGGTTTCTGGGCTGGGCTCCCTCTAGCCCCAGCCTATGCTGTGGGAAAGGAAGCCATATTTAGAGCAATAAATGTCAAAGCCCAAGGGACTGCACTTGGATCCCTGTTTGGAGTATTGGGGTACTTTGTTTTTGCGAGATCCTTGCCCCTTAGATTGTTGTCTCTCTTTCCCTGTTCATTTTCTCCAGCTTCCTTCAGCGAAGCCGAATGTGTCGCCCAGCTGGCGGCACCACCGCAGCGATTGTGGCTCTACTAATCCTTGGTAGGAAGCCCACCTCCTGTGTTTGCCATAGCAAGAACCGTTGAAACCTTCGTTGGGCTTTCATGTTCTATTTATCTTCATGCCCAAACGAGCTTCTAAATGCGCCAAAAGTTGCCTCTGTAAAAGCTTGGCCTCAATTGGTAACTCCATTGGGTCATTGAGTCTTCTTTCAGTTGCTGACAAAAAGGATTTGGAAGACAACCAAACGAGGTTGAAAATAAGTTAATGAGCTCAAGAAAATTTGTCGTAGAAGCAGAAGCAGAGCCCAATTTCTGGTTTTTACCATTTCATAGTGCTTGCTATTGTAAGCTTTTGGGGTCATTGTCAAGGTTGGTGGATCTCTTGCATTTCGGAGCTCATGCATTGAAGTTCCTCCAACAAGAACTCCAGAAAGATGAGGCTTGTGGGAAAGAGGATGTGAATATGCTGCAAGGCGAAGTTCAACACATGAAGGAATTGATTTGCTCTACCGTCCAATGCTTGGAGGAAATATCTCGATTGGAATCACTCAGTTTTCTTGAGAAAGAGCTTGAGAAGAAGAACAACTCTAGTGAACCCGAATCAGGAAAGACACCAAAGTGTAATACGTGGATGCTTTCTAGTTAGGCGAAGATGGAATAGACAAAACCATAGGCTCTTGTCTCCGGAGGTCAAGAAATGTTGTTGACAACTTATATGTTGGTGACGGAGCTAATGAGCTGAGCAGCCAAGTGGTTGAGAGTCTCAGCACTCTGGGTTTTTGCTTGAAGACATTTATGCAACAGAAATTGAAGAGGCTCTCAGGGAACTTGCTCAACGGGAGAATCCCACGAGGGAGATTAATTTATATGAGATATCATGTAAGCTACATGCTTTGAGCAAATGAAAATTGAAACTGTATTGGCTCATTTTTTAAGTTAATAGGTTAGCTTCCGTTCATTGTAATTTTCAAGAAGAAATTTAAGTGAAGAAAATTCTTTTATTACTTTCATATTATTAGTATCGGCTAATTTTTTTGTAAAATTCATAACAAAATTATCATTCTTTTGTAAATAAAGAATTTAATTTATATATATTGACATTGTAAAAATATTTTACATAGATATCTAATGGCACATTATTATAATAGTAAAAATGTTTAATTTAATTATTTACTATCTTAAAAGTTCTGCAAATACAAATATTTGATTCGATAATTAGTGCATAATAATTAAATTCATAAAATAAATATAATAATTTATGTTAGTAATATTGATATATCCATTTAATAAAAAATAATTATTCATGCCTCCAATATAACTTATATCAAATAAATATTTTTATATTTATCACATTCAATATTAAGAAAAAAAAAATTGGGTCATAATTTTGAAAGACAAAAAATTTAAATCAAATTTTTTATATTTATTTTATTTAATTTTTAAATTAAATAATAATAAATATATTTTTTTAAGAATATATATATATATATATATATATATTTTTTAAAAAATTTTAAATTATTTAATTTAAAAATATTGAAATGGATATAAACAACTTTTACCAAGAGTTCCTACATCTTAAAAAGCATACTTATTCAAGAGACGTGGTAGATCCAAAATAGTGAAGTGGTGCATTACAGACAAACAGGTCATTGAACACCGACTGTTCTTTCATGTCTTGGAACCGAAAAAGCTAAGCAACAGCTTACTAGGAAGAGAAAAACACGGACAGATCACATTCACATGCAAACTGAACCACATAATCTTTGCACTTTGCATCCTTGTCTCACTCTGTTATCACCTCACATTAGATCCATCTTTGTATGTCCCAGTAGGCAATTCAACCTATTAATTTGCCATTATATTAATCAAACAGTAAGTTTTTCTTTTTGGTTCTTTTTTTTTCCCTGAAAGTTTGGTATGATTCCTCCTTTTTGGTGTCCTTTCATGATAGTATTCAATTCAACTTTCCGTGATTTTGAAGACTCCGGTTCTGAAAATGAATGATGTTATTGTTTTATGGTTAATTTAATTTATGTTTTATATGGAATTAGGTAGTTTTTTTTGTTATATTCCTTGAAATCTTAGTTTAGCGTTTGGTGGGAGAAATTTCAGTGTCTTAGGTCTTTTTGCATTCTGTAAAATGGTTCTCTGATCAGAGATGGTTTGGGTTTGTACCAGAAACTTTGATTTCACTTTCAGGTCCTTATCAACTTTCTCTCTCCATCTTTTCTTTCTCTCAGTTTTTTTTTTTTAACTGAAGTTGTCTGTTACTGTCTCCCGGGCCATTTGCTCGGTATTTATTAGATTTGAAGTCTTAATATCTGATTTATAATGTTTTGGTAAATTTAATGTATGCGGAAGAATTGACTGTTAGGAAATTGGTTCAGGAATTGAATTTCAGAGGTTTTGACAATGACGACGACTTCTTCTAATGGGGATAACCAAATAACAAAGCAACCTCCCTTGCCATCCCCATTGCGCTTTTCCAAGTTCTTTCAGGTGAATTGTCTACTGTGTGCCATTCTGTGTTGTGTGCCACGCTGTCATTGTGATAGCTTCCTTTTTTGTTGCCTGGAACATGTTATGCGAATTTCATTTGAATTCACTTTTGTTGTTATGTTTCTTTTCCCTTACGGTGCATTGTTTAGTTTTAATAATGCTGTTTGATTGACTTAGTTGTGCTTGTGAGGTTCCACTATTTTTACTTTTGTTATTGAATCTTTAGTTTTCTGCTCATGTGCCTAATATCATGGTCATATTTATTTATATAGCTGATATTGGTCTATAAGCTCTTTATGAAAAAAATATGGTAATTCAGAAAACTTATTTCCACTGAGAACATGCGTACCTAAATTCAGATATCTCAAAATGTGGACTGGCTTGCTGGCTGGAACTTTTAGTTGTTTGCTTTTTATGGTTGAACCGACATATCACTTCTCAAAACATATGATTACGACTAAATGCTTCAGCCTGTGAATAAGAAACAAGGGAGAAAATCAGGAAAAAGTTGGATTTTTTTAAGGGGAGGATTTGAGATTTACCAGCCTGATCTGTTGATCAATTAAGTAATTTGCCTTCTTCACTACCATATTTACCTTGTGCATCCCTAGTTCAGATGTGCACATGAAGGATATGTGCATATGACATCATATTACAGCTCATTGAGGCTGTAATATGATGTCTGTCAACACCAGAACAAGGCTCTAGCCACGATCACAGCTCATTGAGCTGGATTTTTTTCTTTTTTTTTTCTTTTTTTCATGAATCCTCATTTGACCAATATCTCTTTTCGTCCTTGATAACAGTCCAATATGAGAATTTTGGTCACTGGAGGAGCTGGATTTATTGGCTCTCACCTAGTTGACAGATTGATGGAAAATGAAAAAGCCGAGGTTAGCATGGCTGATTCTGTGTATACTATTCAAGTTTATTACTCATTTAACAGGTGCCCTAAAGTTTTGGTACAACATGACTGTATGTATGTTTATTCAGGTCATTGTTGTTGATAACTTTTTCACTGGATCCAAAGACAACCTCAGAAAATGGATTGGTCATCCAAGATTTGAGCTAATTCGTCATGGTATAATTTCATCATTTTCTCTATTGCAATCATCTATAGCTTGGCTAGGTCAAACATAAGATGAAATTGAGCTTAAAATATTTGTCCTATGCTTGTAGTTTGTAATATGTGCTTGGCATCTTAAATCTAGCTTGTAAAGGGTCTTAAAGACTATGAAGGACCATGCAGCAGAGGTTTGTTGGTTAAGAAAAAAAAAATATATATATATATATAGACTGTTATATCAATTTTTTCTTAATCAGTCACCATTGTAAGTCATCTGGCCCTTTGATATTGTAGTCACACAACATGAATGGTACTTCTGTTGTGAGTACTGCAATTTGTGTTTTCTGGGGACTCTATTTTTTTTCCAAAAAAGAAAATTAAAAAAAAATCCAAATTATCTTCACATCCAATTCTTTTTCTTTTCCCCTAAGCAGATGTCACAGAGCAATTGTTGGTTGAGGTTGATCAGATCTACCATCTTGCATGCCCTGCTTCTCCTATTTTCTACAAATACAATCCTGTAAAGGTGGGGTTTCTAGTGTCTGCTGTTGTGTTTTTCTATCATTTACCATAAGCTTACTATGTGTACATGCTCCTGTGAACTGTTTAGAAGGTTCATTTCTAGCTTGCTGCTACATTTGCAAAAGTTTCGAAGGGACCTCCTTGTTCTCTCCCCATCCCACTTAAATTAAGTATTGATTTCATATAAGGTGGTACATTTATATGGTTATTATGTTTGAAAGTGTTTGTCCAGTAGCCAATTGTTCTATCTGTCTTAGTGAACCTCGATAAATTGTCTAACTTTTAAAGGAATAACTTTACAGACAATAAAGACGAATGTAATTGGAACACTGAACATGCTTGGGCTTGCAAAGCGAGTGGGAGCAAGGTTGAGATATTTTTTCTACCCAAAAAATAAACAAATAAAATTTTGATGATAATCCAAACTGCTAGCATCAGTTGATTTTACCAAGTTGAATTTGGTCAGGATTTTGCTTACATCTACTTCAGAAGTATATGGGGACCCTCTTGTGCATCCACAACCAGAAAGCTATTGGGGCAATGTTAACCCTATTGGTACGTACTTATCCTCAATCAAAATTAGTGTCTATGGCATGTTAAGCGGGGTAAAGTCTAATTTAGCAGATTTTGTTGTAATGTATAGAACTGAGTCACGAATCTCATCGTTTAATTTTTGTACTTCAAAGTGGTTTATCATTTTCAATTGCATTGTTAAAGGATAAGCAGGTGGTGTTAATTGCATTCATATATTTCCATAACTGTAGGAAAGAACAAATTTTATGATATGCCATATATGTACTTTATTATGTGCTGGTACAATTCCTCCCCCCTGCAAATTTTTATTTTCATGTTTTGGCATGATGATGTTTGAGGTTCTACCCAGTTACTTGATTTGCATGTTTTTATAATAAACGTCACTGCTTAAAGCAAACGATATGTTTTGTCTAAAGCCATGAGGATATGGTCTAATATAAATATTTTTACACAACAGGGGTTCGGAGTTGCTATGATGAGGGCAAGCGTGTGGCAGAAACTTTGATGTTTGATTATCATAGGCAGCATGGAATAGGTAATCTCGTATCTTGTTTACCAGCAAATATCTTCTCATTGATAGAGGGTTTTGCCGGTCCAAGTTTCTTTTGTTCACTCCATAATATTTCCATATCTTTACAGAGATACGCATTGCCAGAATATTTAACACATACGGACCACGCATGAATATTGATGATGGCCGTGTCGTTAGCAACTTTATTGCTCAAGCAGTTCGGTAAGTCCTTAAACAATGTTATAGGCTGGTTGAATATACTGATAATTTTTCATGGCTTGTTTGTATCCATAGACGACAACAATGTGCCTTTGTGAGAAAATAAATAACAATCTGTTTGGTACAAAAGATAAATAACAATTTATCCTGACAACAATAGTGACAAACTCAGTCTTTATGCTATAGAAGTACGAATTATGTGCTTGATGAGCATTCTGTTTGTTTTGCTAGGTCAATTATGAGTCATTAATCCAAATACCTTGATTTAGTGTACTAGTCACAATTCACAATTTCTTTTTTGACCCTTTCAAACTGGATTTTTTCATCTGCTACTTCTCGTGTAACCTTGTGTGTTACAGTGGTGAGCACCTAACAGTCCAGCATCCAGGAACACAAACCCGCAGCTTCTGCTATGTCTCTGACCTGGTAAATATGAAGCATTTCATATTGTGTTTTGATATCTTGATTTACATATTAGTGCTGATCTGACTATGGTTATATATTTGATATCTATCAGGTTGATGGCCTTATTCGTCTCATGGAAGGGGAACACACTGGTCCAATCAACCTTGGGAACCCAGGTTACTTTACAGAGATGCCTTTGTGCACTGATTATTCTATGAAGTATTAATTTGGGTTGATTACTTTATTTTTTCAGGTGAGTTTACAATGATTGAACTTGCTGAGAATGTTAAGGAGGTATGTTTTGAACCATTTTAATTCTTCTGGAATGCCACATGCCGCTGCTTGTGTTAGTCTTGTTATATTCTTGTTGCCATTTTAAGCCTAAGCTCTGAATAGTGAAAAGCGAATTCTCGGATACCCATTTGTATATCTGCAATATGCATTAAGTAAGTGCATATAATTTTGGTGAAATATGCTGAAGTTAGTTAATGCTTCATGGATGGTTTTGCAGCTTATTAATCCAAATGTGGAGATAAAGATGGTGGAGAACACACCCGATGATCCTCGGCAAAGAAAACCAGACATAACAAAAGCAAGGGAATTGCTTGGATGGGAACCAAAGATCAAGTTGCGGGATGGTCTTCCTCTTATGGAAGAAGACTTCCGTCAGAGGCTTGGGGTTTCCGGAAAGAACTAATTTGAACTTGGCTTTGCATCTTCGCTTCATGTCATGATGGATATTTAGATAATAATTCAGATGAGTTTGTCAGTATTAGATATTTCACATTGAGCATTATGG
The DNA here is from genome assembly GCA_031439595.1 of Pterocarpus santalinus. Lineage (NCBI taxonomy): Eukaryota > Viridiplantae > Streptophyta > Magnoliopsida > Fabales > Fabaceae > Pterocarpus > Pterocarpus santalinus. The sequence goes on along the minus strand of CM062528.1, from coordinate 41,174,063 downwards.
TAAAGGAAGATTGGAGGTTGCTTGAAAATTGTTCTCTTGTTTTTGTCCCCTCCCCCATTCTCTCTCTCTCTCTCTCTATATTTTTTTTCCAATTTTTATTTTTTTTTCTTAGCCATGTAATGGTGACCGGGAATCCGGATGGACAATTAGGACTTTGTTCAGTGATTGATACAATAAGATTGATAGTATGTCCAAATTCTCCTCTTGGAAATGTAATTGTTAAGTTGAAGTCTCTTACTAGTATTAAACTAACGCCTTTAAAATTTCTTCTCTTTTAACCTTCATAGATCGTATGTTAAATTGATAAGTATTGATCCTCCTACGAAAAGAAACGGAAGTAACATTGCTGAGATCACAAGTTCAGATTCTCAGGTTTAGTTATTCATTTTCTATGGATCCAAAGGTACAAGTGTATGTCATTTGAAATACGTTCCATTGAAAATGTTGCTCTTGTTAATTGAGCTTTATTCTTCCAAAAGGTGTACCGATCGATCGAGTATGTTGGAGCGTGCTGAAAGAAGTTTATCGAAGTCTCTCCATAACACGACTTTCCAAAATTCGAAGGCAGCTGTAACCTCCAATTATCTAGATTTTAGATCTTGATCCTTTAAGTAGATTATGATTCAAGTCTTGCAGGTTTTTATAGTTTTATTATAACTTGAAAATTTAATTTAATATGATACAGAATATAACCAGTTGTGTTAGAATTAGTTTGAAATGAAAATGTTGATTTGAAGCTAATTTAAAAATTATTGATAATATAAATGATAAGATGATAAGGTGAGAAGAGAAAAAAATTGAGATTAGATAAAATTAACTTAAACTTATCTTTTTAGAATTAATTTTAACTTAAAATTAATTTAGATAAAAAAATTAATTTTAACAAATTTTATTAATCATCAAACATTATTTATCTAAGTCTGACCTTATTATACTTATTATTACTTACATATTTGGTTTTTAGATCTAAGAAGAGATGCCAAATTCTGAAGCTAGAGCGTGGTTACACAAACTTTACCGAACTTTATCGTAATACTTACAAATGAGCCTTTAATACAAGATTACTGGCGGGAATCGAAATCTAATACCTTTGTGTTGATGTAGTTCAATCAATAAGCCTAATTGTCATTTTAGCTCTGTTGTTGTCACAATAGTTTGAGAATTTGACTCAAAGTTTGCAAGTTACACTTAATAATCATTTTGACAATCATTAACATCATTCATCTTTGCAAAGAATGACAAATCTAAATGATAATGTTAGGCAAAATAATTGACTCTGTTATGAACATAATTTTTATTGTTCAGTGTAAGACTAAAATAGTCCATGTCGTTTTTTCATTAAGTTTGTCCAATATTTTATGAAAAAGTAAATTTTATTCTTCTTTTGACTAGAGCAAACTTCTTTTATTAAGATTTTACTCGACCGCATATCAAAAAATAATAAATAATTATTTCTATAATCGTTACTGAGAAGAACTAGACATGCAACTGAACCCTTACCCCAAAAAATGAGAAAAGAGAAAGAGAAGGGGGGGGGATATGCAAGTGAATACCAAGCTGTATGTAATGTACTTTAAGGACAACAGAAGCGTTGATGTTATTGATTTGTCGCATTCTAATATAGGGAAGCGCATGTTAAAGGAGTGCCGAGTGCGAGGTGAAAGAAAGGTTGATTCTAACCTGGTCCCGAGGAGTTTTGGAACATGTTGTTTCTTGTGTTTTAATAATAGATAAAAAGGATATATTGATATATCTTTTTTTATGTGATATATTGTAATTTTTTTTTTTGAATTATACAAATAAAAATTAATTAAGTCTAAAAGTGACTAAATTTTTATTTTTGTAAAACTTAAAAATGTCAAATTTTATCTATATAATATCTAAAAATTTTCAGTTAATTTCAGAATTTCATAGAAAGTGATCAGATTTTATCTACATAATATTCTTTATATTTTAGAAATGACCAAATTTTTATTTATATAACATTAAAAAGTATCAAATTTTATCTATATAATACCTAAAGACTTATAATTAATTTCAGGATCTCATAGAAAAAATTTTAATAATTTTCAAAATATATTTAACCTTTTTTCTTTTTTAATTTGACTAAATAAAAAAAATTATAATGCACTATATAAAAAAAGATATATAAATATACCCTTTTGATCAACTATTAAATTTCAAAGACTAACTTCATCCTTTTAAAAACTCCCCATATTAAAAACATCCCTTACGTCAGAAGTCAAAACTCAGATCAGATCATATGAATTGCAAGTCTTTCATTCTGATGGAAGGTCTTGTCCAGATTTACCTCAAACCACTTTTGATATCACCAAATGATAATATTTAACTAGCATTAAAATTAGCATCTAACAATAATATTAATATAAATATAATGCAAAAGCACGATCGAGCTAATCTAATACAATGATTTTTTTTTTTGGTAGATAATTTAACACATTGACATGAGATATATTATGTTTTGATCAATATTCAATGATAGAAGTGGTCTAATAATGTCAGATTTAGAATAGTATGTATGGCAGTATAAAATTAGGGATGTAAATTTCATTGTCATTGATATTCTAAAAATTATAAAAAAATTTGAATTTAAAATGAAATATCGTTGCTGATAATTGATAATAATTATGAATAAATCTTTAACAGATTTACATTTTTTTTGATAAAATGATAACAAAATTTAAATTTAAATCTGTTATGAGATAACAACTTAGGGTTGTTTGTTTCAGATTTTAAAAAAAGTGATTTTAAAATTTAAATTTTATATATAATTAAAAAAATTGAAAATTATTTTTTTTTATAAATTATTGTTTTCAACTTCTCCAAAAAAGTTGAAAATAGATTTTTTTGAGAATCTGATTATTTTAAAAAAAATTATTCAAATATATAAAAACTGATTTTTTAATAAAAAATAATTTTTTATCCAAATAAAACACAAACAAATGTACTCTTAATTTGTAGAAAATAGATTTCAACAAAACGTGGGTCCATGTAACTCTTTTCTGTTGTCATCACAAGCAACGTGGCACCCCATGAAATAGGTAAGGTAGTAACCTTGTACTGACACACTCCTCAGTACGCATGCAGTACCAGCATATTCGTTTTCGTCCCTCATACTCCAACTAGTTGAGTTATTCTACCCGCACCTTACACTACTCCACTCTACCTCAATTACTCCGAGAACTTACATATCAAATTTTCAGTTCTACTTATATTAGGACTCAATTTCTCTCTCTCGCTCTCTCTGTCAAATTTGTTCAACATTATTCATATATAGTCGTATACCATCGGATTCTTCTGATCGGCATAGGTAATTGACTTCACTTATTATAGTCAAGGACACAAAGTTCAACGCGGGGCTTGCTTTTGGTTGAGTTGGGTTGTGTTTTTCTTTTCTGCATGTTTACTGTTTACTTCAGAATATTAGTTTGGTGTGATTTCCATTACTGTTGTCGTTGCCTGGGAGCTTTCATTATGTCCTCCAACTTTCCGTGACTTTCAAGGCTTCCAAATTGATTGTTTTGTTGAAATTTATATATTATTATAAACTTGTAAAGTTTCACATATTGTTTTATCTCTTCTAAATTCAGCGTTTGGTGGAGAAGAATTTTCATATTTTGGATCTTATTTTATTCTTATCTATATATATAAATGGGTGTATGATCATGGAGTGCTTGTATCAGAAGAGTGGTTAGGGTTTTGGGTTGGTATTTTCTAAAGCTAGAGATCAGGTTCACTTCTTGCTCTTTCCCTCTCCTTCTTTTTTCTTTTACAAGCTCTTGAAATTGTATCTCTCTGTCTCTCCCCACCCAGGGTCTCCAATTGACGCTTTAGTTAATAGATTTGAAGCCACATGGTTTATTTGTTTATGAAAATTTTGATAACCCGTGTAGTGTATCTGATCTGTGGAAGACTGATGAGAAAAGAGTGAAAATAAATTGACCACTAGGAATTTTTTGCAGGAATTGAATTTCAGAGGTCCTGAACAATGGCAAACAATTCTTCTAATGGAGAGCGCCAAACAACAACAAAGCAACCTCCTCTGCCATCTCCCTTGCGTTTCTCCAAATTCTTTCAGGTGAACCACTGCATCTTTGATTAAAGTTTCCCCTGCCCTACATATTGCTTGCTTGCTTGATTTGAATTTTGTGTTTATCACGTTTTTCCGGTACAAGTTCACTGTGATCATGACGTACTAGTTGAGTAGAGAAAATTGTTACTTTGGAAATGGACCATATTGCTTGCATTGTTTCATTATATGACTGTAGAGTCTGTCTGTTTTCATATTCTTCTGCATATATATGCTTCTGAGTTATGTGTATGAAGGAACATATGTGGCTATGTGCATCTTACACCCTTTGATCAAAGTTTGTCAGGTGTTTGGGAAGAATATGGCTTTGTCAGAATCACACATTATACAGAAACATCTATTTTCCTGTCATGATGCCTTGTTTTACTTTTACCTATGTTTCTTTCATTCCTGATAACAGTCCAATATGAGAATCTTGGTTACCGGAGGAGCTGGATTCATTGGGTCTCACCTAGTTGACAGATTGATGGAAAATGAAAAAAATGAGGTCAGCCTGTTATCTTTTTGCATATAATGTTACAATTCTGTTGTTCATTCATGTTTAACCTAATCTATACAAATAACTTGTTATCATCCTGTATGTGATTAAAAATAAGATACAGCATGTTGAACTAAGTATGATTTGATAAAGTTCTACCACAATAACCTTTGCCTTTAATCAGGTCATTGTTGCTGATAACTACTTCACTGGATCCAAGGACAACCTCAAAAAATGGATTGGTCATCCAAGATTTGAGCTTATCCGTCATGGTATAGTCTCATTGTTGTTTACTATCAACTATCCTTGTCATTAAATTTGTTGCACATAAGATGCGGTGGTTTTTTTGTTTAATTTATTTTTATTTTTCTTGTTAAGCTATATATGTTTTAGTCTTATAATCTATTCTGAAACTTATTTCTGTTAACTAAGGGATGCAAAAAAATCAAGCAACTAGCATAAGCTTCACAGTTGTTATACAACAAATTTAAGCAAGGCTATTTCAAATGTTTCTTAATAAACCAAAATGTGATTAGCCATCTGATCCTGTTCTTAGGGAACATTGATGATTATACTGTGTTGTGTACTTGTTACATTATGCTCAGCATTTCCTTCAAATCTATTAGTAAACTAGAGATGCTGATGCACATTATCTTTGATCCCTTCATAGATGTCACGGAGCCATTGTTGATTGAGGTTGATCAGATCTACCATCTTGCATGCCCTGCTTCTCCTATTTTCTACAAATACAATCCAGTGAAGGTATAGTTTGAGGGTCTGCTTTTGGCTCTCTAATCATTTGCCTGGTACTTGCCCGTGATACATGTATAACTGTTGAAGAATTTGCTTTCTAGTTCACTGCAGACTAGCTGATATAGGTTGCTTTTTAAGAAAAAAGTATGTTGATCCCCCGCTTCACTTTCTCCTTTCCCATAAAGTAGCTTCATCCCCATGAATTTTTTTACATTATGCCCGTATATAAGCTTAGCAGTCTAGCTCCTGTCATGCATCTTTGGTTGAAAGTTCTTTCTGTCTATCATACCTTGCAAGACTAATTTGTAAGGCCATAATAACTTTACAGACAATAAAGACAAATGTGATTGGCACACTGAACATGCTTGGGCTTGCGAAACGAGTTGGAGCAAGGTTGGGATTTTTTTTCTTAATGATAATCTCAAATGCTGCCATCAGTTGTTCTTGATTAGTTCTAGTCTTTAATTTTTGACAGGATTTTGCTTACATCAACTTCAGAGGTATACGGAGATCCTCTTGTGCATCCCCAACCTGAAAGCTATTGGGGAAATGTTAACCCTATTGGTAAATTCCCTCATCTCAGTCTCAACATGTACCTTGGGCTTCTTAAATGGAACTCTTTCTGTTGCCTTGACTATGAACTCCAATTTAATGGAGATATATGTACTGTATAAACCATGAAGGCTTAATTTCCTCTTTAATAATTGTGTATTACCTTTTCATGACAAGCAGGATAATTAGCTATTGACTTAAGAAGCTAAAATACTTTGTTACATGTATTCTCTTCTGATTAGTTTGATGTTTTTTCTGCGGGAAACATATCTTTTGATTATTTTATATCCCCACCCCACTGTGGCTTTTCCTTTCTTTTGTGGCATAAGCATTAGCTCCTTGATGCATGGCTCACCTTTTGGAGGCAGAGAATTTCTTTTATACATATTCATGAAGCTGTAGCCTGAGGACTTAAATATATGAATAACAGGAGTTCGTAGTTGCTATGATGAGGGGAAACGTGTGGCTGAGACTTTGATGTTTGATTATCATAGGCAGCATGGGCTAGGTAATTTCTTCTCTTCTGTTGTTTATGATTACTTCATGTTCTTTATGACATACATCTGGTAGAAAATTGCCTTGAACACTTAACTCCTTGAGGTGTTTTATATTCTTTCAACATAGAAATACGCATTGCCAGAATCTTCAACACATACGGACCACGCATGAATATTGATGATGGGCGCGTTGTTAGCAACTTCATTGCTCAGGCACTTCGGTAATTGCTTAACTTTTCTTTTCTTTTCATTCTGGTATATATGTGCCATAATGTTTTTCATTTCCGTCTTATCCCTATTTCTGTATTGATTCTTAGCCTTCATTTCTCGTTTAATCTTTGTTGTGTTATAGTGGGGAACCCTTGACAGTCCAATCTCCAGGAACACAAACTCGCAGTTTCTGCTATGTCTCTGACCTGGTATATATCTGTTAATCCATTTTTATCGTTGAATTACTGCCTCAAATATGCTTACGCTTATGTGTGAAATGCCTTAGGTTGATGGCCTTGTCCGTCTCATGGAAGGACCACACACTGGACCAATCAACCTTGGAAACCCAGGTTAGATTTCTATTGTGAGCCCTATATTTGAGTATCAATACTTTACCGTTGCTCTCTTTGTCCTGAGTTACTTGTTTGAGTATGTTTACATTTTCAGGTGAATTTACAATGATTGAGCTTGCTGAGACAGTTAAGGAGGTCAGTTTTAAGCTGTTTTCTCTTTTAGTAGCATTTATCTCTCCCAGTTTGGTTTACACAATTGTTTTCATTTTATTATAAAAAAAACAATTGTTTTCATTTTAAGCCGTGAGTAGTTAAGTGTAATTTAGAATTCTCGGTTCCTAATCCGATGAATCCATTGAGCAATTTTTCTAAAGCAGGACTGCATGAGCACAATACCAAATCAATACATCTCATATATATTTATCTGTATAATGAGAATGCTGATAGTTTTGTTAATACTTTGTGCATGGTTTGCAGCTTATTAATCCAAAAGTTGAAATCAAGATGGTGGAGAACACCCCCGATGATCCGCGACAGAGAAAACCTGACATAACAAAAGCAAAGGAATTGTTGGGCTGGGAACCAAAAATCAAGTTGCGGGATGGTCTTCCTCTTATGGAGGAGGATTTCAGTCTGAGGCTTGGAGTTAACAAGAATTAACTTATCTTCACTCCTTCTGTGTCATGTCAAAGTGGACAATAAGTGGGATGAGTCTGGCGGTTTTAAATTTTTTCATCTTCATAGTTATGATACTAAGGAAGTTGGGGTGCCTGAAATTTGGCTTCTGAAGTATCACATTATTAGAGAACTTGTTACTTTTTTGGCAGAAGACTACAGCATGTCACTTCAAATTTTGGAATGATGATTGAATTGAAATTTCTGTTTAAGATTTTTTATTATCTATTTGACTTTCTTTAGCGAGTGTTTCTGGGGTTTGAGTTCCTTCTAAGCACGTTCACTCCCTAAAACTAGTTTCACGATTGAGCTTTTGTTGTTCCAACGTATATAAATGTTAATTAGTGATTGGAGTTGTGTCATTTACGCCGAAGCAAGGTCTATACGAGTCAATGACGTGTAACTTGATGGACTGATTCACAAAGGTCAGAGTCGAATTTCATTTTGAGTTGTACAATTGATTCATCGGAGAATATAATAAAATTCTATTCTGAACTTTATCGTATAATTTTCTCTGGAATTAATATGGAACTAGTTCTATGCTGAATATTCTCGCTATTAGATCGAGGTTCCATGCAGTGTACTGCACGTTGAAGTTTGATAAAAGACATGAACATCTTGTACCATTGCCATACTCACGTTATCGTTTTGGTTCCTCTGAAGTTGAAAGTATACTATAGTGTGTGTTTGTATTAAATGTTTCTCTTAAAAATATTTAATTTTATGTACTATTAATATAAAAATATTTTGTATTATTAATTAATTATATCTTGTTATATACATGACTTTTAAAATAACTATTTTAAAAATCAAATATTTATAATGATGCGGCAATAACGCTTAGGTTCCATAGCCAAAAATCCATACTCTTCGCCCGGCTTTTTCGCAAAAACAGGGCCCTGATTTGTTTGCATTACGCTAAATTAAAATCAAGTGGCAGCAATGCGCATATATATATATATATATATATATATATATATATATATATATATATATATATATATATCAAGCAACAGTATAATTTTTTTCTTTCTTTTTGACACGAGCAATGATCATATTTATAGAAAAAGTGTCACACTGACAATAACTAATTCATAAATTGACTTAGAAGTTAGAAAGCAAATTAAATATTTTTTCTTGATTTAAAACCAATAGGGACAACGTCAGTATGCCGTGGAAAAAATAACAAAGCCGGAACCCTGATATTTTTCTGAGTGACACAATCCAAGCATGAAAAAGCAACTTCGGTGCCAAGCATTGAACAAGGATTGAGGAACTTTATAGAACCTTAATACGAAACCGCGACCTCAAAAAATAAAGTAAGAGAAGAGGTTACCCTATAACAAACAAGAAAGTGAGGTAACCTTTCAGTAACCACCAGTATCCCGCCACGTCTGACTTCGGTGACTTCTCGATTGCTGACGTGGACATGTACAATCACAATCACCGTTCGCCACCACTCACTTACAACCGACAACAACAGCATTAATGACAGTAGCATAAAATAGTTCAGCTCCGTTGATGTTATTGGTTTCTGTTTTGAGGAACACAACTCAACTCAACTCATGCTCTCAAATCAAACCTTAACCTAAAACCATCGTACTCGCTCACTCCCTTTGACCTGTGCTAGCTGTACAGTGTCTCTTTCTATCAACATCATCATGGTGGTGCCGGGCGGCGGCGGCGGCGGCGACGACGACGTCGTTCAGATACAGGAAGGGAACAAGGCCGGTGAGCCTTTCGTCATCACGGTCAACTGCCCCGACAAGACCGGTCTCGCTTGCGATGTCTTCAGAATCATCCTCGATTTTGGTCTCTCCATTGCCAAAGGAGGTTTCATTCTTACTCTTTTCCGACTTCATTTTATTTTTTCTCGTATTGGTCCTTTGTTAGCGATCCTCTTCGGTTGTAGATTGGTTTTAGTTTTACTTTTTGACGTTACAATTGACGAAATTGTGCTTGTGGACTTCGTATTAATTTTCTCATTCTCTCTCTCTCTTTTGTTGTTAATTTCCTGTTTGCTAAAATGTTTTGATTGTCGCAGATATAATACCATGTTACATCTCTTTATTAGTTATTAAATTTGTTACTTTCTAGTAGGTTGACTGCTATGCAGAATTGTTTGATTTACAGAGTATGAATGTTTTGGTACTTTTGGAAAAAGTTTGTGCTACTGCTCTAATTTGAAGGGGGAAAAAAAAGGTATGTTGGTAATGTAAAGGATTTTAAATTATCAATAAATTTTATAATAACTCCTAAAAAATTGGAAATATAAATATCTTAGTTAATTAAATCAGCGGTGTGTTACATCCTTGTTTACTGGTAGTGTATTTTTCACTATAGTTGATTAAATTTAAACTGAAATGTAAATGTCTTCTGTATGGATTTGGCTTTTCTTATGTGCATCCTGTCTTTCAATAGCGTGATTTTCTTGGCTTATATTGTACGCCTAGTGGACGCTGATCACTATATTTCACTCTTCTGAATGTCCTCCAGACATCTCAACTGATGGCATTTGGTGTTACATTGTATTGTGGGTTATTCCACATTCCATATTGCTTACTATGAGTTGTCCTTATCTGAAAGAACGCCTTCAAGCAATTTGCCCGCCATGTTCAGCCTCATTTTATCTCGTCCAGGTCCAGCAACCTCCGAGATCTTCTCCTGTATATTTATTGAAGTTCTGTAGCCTTGACCGAAAGGGATTATTACATGGTAACAGAAGTTCTCTTTGTTTGAAATGGTCTTCATATTTTATGTGTTTAGATGCGACTATGTTGCTTATGCCGTTGTTGATACTTCTCTAGATGTTACAAAAGTCCTCTCTGAGCTTGAACTTACTATTCAAAAGGTGAAAGTGACAACAACACCAGATGGCAGAGTCTTGGACCTCTTTTTCATAACAGATAACACGTGAGTGACCTGTGTGATTTGTCTATATAGAATGTGAGGGTTGAATTAGTTGATAATGTTGATTGCATCTCCACTATCTTTCTTTTAATGATGAGTTGTCTGCTACATATGTTTCAATATTTGTCCTCTGTAGGTCCAAGTAACTCATGTGCAATTTAGTTTTAGGTTGTTATATAATATATAACTTTGTGTTGACTTTCCTAATAACCTTTGCGCCTTTGCCTTAACATCCTGCTGGTTCCTCATTGCCTTACCTGTATATCGTTTGTTATCTAAAATAGTGATGGAAGCTTATTTTCCTGGCCTAAACAGTGGATTCTTCATCCTGTGATAATCAGTGATTGAATCCTGTGGCACATTAATGTCTTATCATACTGTTTCTATCTTGCTAGTTTCCCTGATGGCTTACTGAGTGGTGCATCGTACTACCAATCAAGGGGGCGAGGGTTGAAACTAGCAGGGAAAGATAGAAGACAGAGAAAGAAGAAAATTATTGCATCTACCATATGTTTGTGCTCTTTATTGATGCCAGATCTGCTGTTCTCCAAGACTATTGTGGCAAATTATCTTTGTGATAAATCCTAGAATCTTAAACATGGAAATGCAGAGATGTTGTTTAGCCGTAGAGACCCTACCTGTAATTTGGCTGATCAATGTTATTAGCTATATTTTGGTTCTGTCAAATATCTATGCTTTTGTTTCAAGTGAGTACTGCTGGCTATTAGCAATTAGAACTTGCTTCAATTTTGTTTTAGGGAGCTTTTACACACAAGAAAGCGACAAGATGAGACATGTGAAAGATTGCATGCTGTTCTGCAAGACTCCTGCATCAGCTGTGAACTTCAATTGGCTGGTCCCAAGTATGAATGTAATCAGAGCATCTCTTCTTTGTCACCTGTGTTAGCTGAGGAGCTATTTCAATGTGAGTTATCAGATAACGGACGACGTTCTCAAGCTCTTAGCCCGGATATGACAAAGTTGAAAAAGACCCATGTAATAATAGACAATTCGCTAAGCCCAGCTCACACACTGCTTCAAATACACTCTGCTGATCACAAGGGCCTTCTTTATGACATTATGAGAACTTTGAAGGACATGAATATAAAGGTATGCTTTTTCTTTCTTTATCAAAACTATTTGTAACATAGTATCCTTGATAGCTTCTCACTTTCTTTCAAGTTCAATATCCTTGACAGATATAAGATCTTCATTTGTTCAAGTTTGATGGATTGCAGCTATCAACATGGTGTACCGTACTATGTATTATTTCTGTTGGTAATTTGATTGGAGTTGAAAAATCCTATGTTGTTCATTCAATTAGAGAATCACTATCAGGTTCTCTTTCTATCCACATGCACAAACAGAGATGGTTTCACTTTCTGGTGGGGGAGGTAACCAAATGAAGCTGACAGAGTTCATCACAACTGTTAAATTTTCAATGTTAACTTTGTGATTTGGTAAAATGAGCAAGAAATACCACAATGATGCCATCTGAATTGAAAAATCCATGGATTGATTACCATACTTATTTTATCAGTTTTGTGTACTCGTGGGCCTTTTGTTGCTTTTAGGACCCGAAGTTATTGGGTTGTAATTGCCTAATTGGAATGTTTTCAAGTCCAATTTACGGGGTAATTAGATGGTGCAAACTCCTGAAGCACCTTTCACATATCACCAAACATTCATACTATGAAAATTGAAATTGTCCTCAAAATTCACTTGTGGTCCTCTTTCTGAAGATTAACCTTCTATTCACCCTAGCAAGACTATAGTATATAGCATTGCTGCAGTTTGCTGACACTTGAATTTTTGTCCTCAGACTTCACACGGCCGATTTTTACCAAACACCAAGGAGTATCGTGATTTAGACATATTTATTCAGCAGAAAGATGGGAAAAAGATTTTGGACTCTGGGAAGCAGAGTGCACTTTGTTCACGTCTGAAACAGGAAATGCTGCATCCATTGCGAGTTATCATTGCTAACCGAGGGCCAGATACTGAACTATTGGTCGCCAATCCGGTTGAGCTATCTGGAAAGGGAAGACCTCGGGTTTTTTATGATGTCACGTATGCTCTCAAAACACTTGGAATTTGTGTTTTCTCGGTAAGAAAATCTGTACTATATGCATTGTTAATTTGTCATAACAATATATGACTGGGTTTTGAAATAAGCATTGAATATATCAGGCTATTCATATGGGCATGGAGAGTCATATATGTTGTCTGTTAGGTAATAAAATGTTAGTTTTATTAACAATTAGAATCTAATCAAGTAATTCCCTTTTTGTGTTAGGCTGAAGTGGGACGTTATTCAGCAACAGCACGTGAATGGGAGGTCTACAGATTCCTTTTGGATGAGAACTGTGAATTTCAATTAACAGGTGTTGTTGCTAGAAATCAGATTGTGGATAGAGTTAGAAGAACGTTGATGGGTTGGTAAATACTAAGTAGCTTTTTTAACACAATATGTTGTTGCATCTGGTGGTTGCAATGTGCATCATGCAATGTGCTTTGTGATTCTACTAGTCAGTATATGATCTTCTCGGTGATCTTTGTATTATCCTAACACCTGGTTTAAGGGTTCTAAGAAAATAAAGTTCATGTCAGAAGATGAAAGAGTTCCTGTTGTCCGGTTGTCACTTGTTACAATGTAACAGAAAAACAGACAGGCAGCGAGAATGATCGAGGTTCAGATTATCTATGTTGTTTACTATGATGAGTCTGAGGCTGAGCAATGCTGGATTGTATTCTCCAAAAAACATTGGCACTTCTGGTTGAAAATATTTGTTATAGATTCTAGTTCGTTTTAGATGTGAAAAGTATTATGGCCGGCGCAGAATATATGCATTTAAAATGTTGTTTCCTTTGCTACTTCCTTCCACTAGCTGGTCCAGGTGGAGACGGGGGGGAATGCAAAACGACTATTGCGCGTCATAGCTGTTCAAAAATCCCAAATTGTTTGGTACCCTGTTTAACTGTTCGGGATATAATTATACTGGCTCATTTTAATATTAACAGCACGAACTCATTAACCTTTTTTTTTTTCAAAATATTTTTTGTGTGTATATGGAATCTCATTGTTCATTAAATCAAATCCTTGCACTGTGAACTTTTGACCGCCGCCCATTGATAAAAATAAACATGGGCCCACTGGCAAAGTCAAAAACAGCTCCAAAGATGCATGGTTGTTGCAAGAGTTGGCACTCCATTTTACTTATATATACTCTCTCATAATTGTTTTTAATTTTTATTTTGTTGATTATCCTTAAGTGATTTTAAAGGTAAATATACTTGTGTTTATATTTTTATATTATTGTCTATTCCTAAAACCCTCGTATGGAAGAGTAATTCAAGTCCCAAAGAAAAGATGGAAGATAATTTACTATGGCACAAAACCTATATGGTTATTAATATAAGAACAAAAATAAATAATGCTTAGAATGTCATTCAACCTTTCCTGTGAAACTCAGATATAATCAACATATCTCTAACAGCCAAATACAACCTTAAGAAAAAGGAAGATAAACTTACCTCAGCATAAATGAACACTAGAATCAAAAGCAGTGGTGCTGTATCTTTCAATCTTTCTTTTTTCCCCGTTTTTGTTTCCTCCCTTTCTTTTTCTCTTTCCGTGCCAAGTGATTTTCTGGTCCATATAATCTTCAAATTCACAAACATTTTAGTGGCGGTGGCATTTGAGTCCACTGTGTACGCACAATAACTTAAACCGGATTAATACTGGTAGACTAGTAACAGAAGCACAGCAGAGACAAATGAACACGCGTTAGCACAGGCCAACCCACGACACGGCATCCTCCAAGCCCCAATGATTCACATAAAAGATAAAAACCCAACAAAAGGGAAATCCTATGCACTAGTGCTTTGTGTCTCATTTTTTCAATGCCAATTCCGTCAGAACCGAAACCTTGACAACCCCGTGATCGTGACACTTCCGAGTGTGCCCCTCTCCTTCCTCCCACCGTGGCCAATCTCCCTGACTCCCACGCTCATACCTCACCTATCACATTTCCTTCTACGTCTCTCCAATATCAATTAAAATAAAATTTAAACAATTAAGTTGCACCAAAATAACGCGCATATGATAATAATAATTATATACGTACATATAATATGTAAAGAACAAACAAAAAAGAGTAAGAGGAAACGGTTATGGACGGTTATTAAGACCAAATACTAGACTCCAGCGTGCGTCAACTTTGATTTGTACTCTACGGTCGGTGGTTCCGTCGGAAGATATTACACAACACAACGTAACATGTGGAATCCATGTCTGGATCGGGACTAGTGCGGTCTTCGGATTCAAAGCTACTTTCCCATTTTTATTTCTATCTCCATTTGGATTCAGATTTCAGAAATCGCTTCCTTCGGAAATGTCAAATTACCTCGACGCTCTCTCTCAAGCCATCCACAAGAAGCTCCAGCGGGTTCGTTTTTCTTCCGAGTTTCTTTTCCTGAAAATATTTACCACCAATGCTTATTCTATACCGAAACTCTATCTCTTTTGTTCTTCGGATATCTTCGTTTCTTCGGCTTTTATCGGGAAATAAATGAGAGAGTAAATGCTGTTCGCGTGATAGTTGATATCTCCGTGGTTGCTTAGTTCTCTCAGCTACAGTTTGATTTGAATTTGCACCTTTTTTATCTTCGAATTCAAACAAGTTCAACAAAGTCATGTGCGATAAATGTGTTGCAGGCGTTAGCTAGTTCCTCACAGAGGCGTAATTTGTTGCAGGAGCTATTTGCAGACATAGCTTTAGAAGTCGATGACCGAGCCAAAGGTCAGTTAGCTATTTCATATTTCAGAACATAATTCTCTTGCGTCAAGATGAAAATTGTATCAAATGTCATGTTTAATCTGTTGTGGAAAGCGGAAACTCTATGTATTGAAAACATAATTAGCTGGTCGAATATGTGGTGCTCTATGAGTGCTAGATTACACAACCGACAAAGCGGAGAAGGGATTGATTAACTAGTGCGATTTTAATTTCTTTAATGCAACAGATGTAATCGTCAAAAAGGAAGAAGATGTTATTTCTCCCGCAGAGGATGTAACTGATGGTCCATTATGTTTCTATGATGTGCTTGCTGACTTTGTTGTACGAGTTCCTGAGAGTGGAAAACCTATCCTTGACTTGATTGTCCAACTCTGGAGCCAATCATTTGCCTCGAATATATTTGCCCTCCTCTTCCACAAATGGGTATGCGATTATGCATATATTGTGTCGTCTTGTTGCTTTCTTGGTAAAATATTGATTGTATGATCTTTCATCATTCACTAGTTTTGAATTATTTCGTACTTTGATTCCGCATCAAAAAACAACCGATTTCTTTTGCAATTTCTAAGAGGAAACGGCTTTTTCACATTCGCTGTTGCTATATTCCGAGCTTAAAACAACTTCAATTTAGCATTTCAACAATATGCGTTTGCTGAAACTGAAAAAAACTGAAAAATCCCAACATTTTACACGCTTGGTATTTCACCACATAGTAGCATGGTGTCACTCACAAATGTTCACACTGTTGACTTGGCTGTATGACATTCTGGAGCATGAACTCTGAACCTGGTTTTATGATCTACTATTTTCTCTCTAGTATTACAGAGTGATGGCAAATTACCTGATTCATTTTCTTTATAGCTTTATAACTGCTTCCAACCTTTTTGCAGTTATTTGAAGTTCAACTTGACAATCCAGAAGTGCTTCTCCGCTATTCATCTGCTCTTGTTCAAGGTGCCACAAATGTTTTCTGGTACGGATATAAGCTTATACAGATGAAAAAGTTACTTGTTTATAACTTGCAAAAGTCAAGCCTGTCTTAGATTGGCTGGTGTTAACAAGTTTTAGTTGGGTTGATTTTCATATGCCTGGTTGGACAAAAATATAACATTTCTATAGATGAAGCTTGGCCGTGCTGCCTTTCATGCTCTATTCCCCTTCTAAATCGGAAGATTAAAATATGTGGGCGTTCTCCATCCTTTTCATTTTCTTCTTATTTTACTTTTTGAGATTTTGCTGTTTTATATTTTTGTAAGTCATTTTCTCTAGCTTCTTTCCTATGCTACTTCGGAAGCAATTCATCCAAGCCCATCCCTTGCCAAAATATTTTTTTTAGAAAAAAAAAAAAGAAAAAAAAAGGAAGAGTTATAGCAAATATTATTGAGTATCTCCATGGAACCTCTCAGCATGGACATAGTAAACAATCCTGGGATGATGTTGCAATGATATTGTTTGGTTATGCATAGGATTGACATTCAAACAAACACAAGGCGTTTCCAGTCTCTATTCCATGTAAGAGTCCTACAGGCAAATCTTATGTGTATTTGCACTAATATGTATATTCTGAATAATGTTGTGACTAATGCTTCCTTTGCCACAATTGTTTTGCGTATTCGCTGTTTTCCCCTCATGTTCAGTACCTTTTGGAAGATGTTACATTAGTCCACACTCGATTGAATAAAATTCCTGTTCAGGTCAGATTTCCCTAGATATATCCGTCTGACTATGCTCACATCATATGAACAGTTTTAGTTTTTGACACAAGATGAATAGTGATGGGGTTTTTGCATTAGTATATTATTCCTGCTAACTATGGCATTTGAAATTCTCTACTTCTCATTAAACTTCAGGCTCAGCGAGATATGTATCTTTTGCTTTCAAGGTTCATTCTCTTTTACAAATCAGGTAGACATTGTGAGGAATGGATTATTAGCCTATGAATCATTGCACTAGTCTTTTAAAATATATTGTCCTCTTTGCAGCTGACAAACTGGATAGCTCCTTCAAACAGTGTCCGACTTTCCCAAATGCCTTCTTGATTGGTGGTCCGGCAGATATATTTGTTACAGAACTTACTGATCAGGTAGGCCTGAAATAACTTCTTGTGTTTAGGAGTCGTCCTCCAATCATACGTCGGGATGGAGATGTTACCCTAATTTATGGTTTTGAAATTATGTTCAGCTTCAAAAGTTGAAGGTGGAACCAGTGCTACTGCATTACCTTTCAGAAATAAAGGTCCTTCAGGGTACTATAATAACCATTAGATGCTTTACTTCAACAATTCTTATCTCAACCTAACCCATTCTTATCATTAATGCACAGGCATGGAATTGAGAATGACTACAAGTACGAGACTGAAAACTTGTTTGTATAGTTTTACTTCTCCTGGTGGTCCAATGTATCCCACTAGAGTTGTTCGTCATACTGCCTGGGAAGCATTGGATTTGCTTTTCCCCGTGAGTATATTTTTGTTCGTATTCAATTCAAATTATAAATTCATAAATTGCAACGCTTCGTCTTTTCGGACTCTAGAATGGCCAACCAGTTATTTCTGACGGTTGGCTAACATCTTAATTTCTTGGAGCTAGATGCTTGCTGCCTTGAAACATTGCATGACTTCCCAAGTAATATTATTATATGAAATGGTACAGGTTGGACGATACCCTCGGCATCTTATAAGTTTGTTTTTCAGATTGTTGTATCCCTGGTATTGGCCTTCATCTTGCTGGAACTTCGTCCTTTCCTGCGTTAAGGCAATCCTGTACCCCTTGGTGAGGCTGCTATTATCCATCTGGGAAAAGATTGCCAAGCCCAAGTCACCATAGAACCCTCCCATGTCCCGGCGACTTTCTACACGAGCACGTAGAACTTCTAATCGACCCATGCAAGCGGGAAAAAGGAAAAAGGTGACTACGTTTTTCACGCCACGCATGATTAGTACCCGAACCCTTTGGCTATATCTCGGTCACGAGGAAATCTTCATATGTAAAGAATGCTAGTTAATATGTGTAATATTCTTTCGTTACGTCTGCAATATAGTTAGAATTCAACGTAATTTACACATGATAAAAAGGTTCTGTAAAAGCATTGGGTTTTTCTTGGCACAAGGCAAAACGAACTGCAATTAATTCTCTTGCAAGATATTTCAAGGACTCAGGTAATATAAATTTTTTCCAGGGCAACCAGACTCGCAATGTTACAGCAAATTATACTGTCGATAACTCTATATGATTACAACCAAGAGGCTACAACAACTCTTAACAACGAACGTAAAGCTATGTAAAATTCTTATTTTCAATATCTGCAGCCTCAAAGTTCTAACTGCAGCAACGTAGAAGCTTCACAATCCAAAGGATAATTCCTATATACAAGTTTATGTTCGGCTGCAAAATCAACTCAGCAATCCCATCATAACAGAATAAGCGGACACTTATACTAGGAGATGGATTTATGAGCGTTGACTGCTATTGAAGAACATAATCTTTTGCTAACATATCGGCTTGATCAAAATCCCCCCAACACGGAGAAACATGCACCAAGCTAAAGGGAGGTACCAGCCGACTTGACAATATCCCCTCCAACCACTGCACTCTTTCCCACACCCAGGTTACATGCCTTATAACAGTAATGATCAACGACCACTCGGACTACCACTAATAAAGCAAGCACTTGCCCTTCCCTATGTACCTTTCAGTTCCAACTTCCAATCAATGTAAACGTAGTCTGTAATAAAGACCAGCACTGTAACTTCAACCAGATGACAGTACTGAGAATTGCATATCAAATAATAGGGTAACAAAATGCAAACAGAACACCACACGGACAGCTTAACCTGAATGCAACAGGGTCTACACAACACAAATACTAACTCCTGCAGCAACCCTATTGCAGAAGGCTCATTATATCTTCATCTGTTGAATTATCTTGACCAGTGCACTCAACCAGTGAAGAATAGATGATAGATTCCATCTCACTAGATAATATGCCAAAATTACCAAACAGTCAAGAGAAAAGTACTTCCCTAAAACAACATGCAAGAAAATCTCAAGATGGTATTAAATTATATCCAACCCCCAAAAAAAAAAAAAAAAAAAAATATAGCACAGGACAAATGATACTACCAAAAGAGATCCAATGAGTCTTTTCATTTTGGGGGAAGAGGGAAGAAGGGCAGGGAATCTACCTTCTTTGAAGATTCCAATGTAACGGTTTAACCAAAGCACAAAGCAGCAGTGGGTGAATTCTGCAGCCTTCCAAATTTTGCAGCCAATGCTTTCTTTGTGCATGGATAGACGAGACCATGGTTCCCGCATCCATACTCACTTGCTGAATAAAAAAATGATTAAAGCCAATGAAAGCAAGCCCAAGTGCATATTACATGCTGACTTCTGTCTCTTCACCCACATTTCAGAGTTGTACCCAAGGAAAATAAATATTTGACAACAAAATCCCAAACTACATATATCAACTGAAAAAGTTCACTCTAGAAGTTGTCCTTCCCCTTTCCCTAAAAGCATGGGATAAAGATACATAATTAGGCAGTGTTCCATCACCAAGCCCCAACCACAATGGTAATAGCAAGAAAATATAACACGGGTAATTCCTTCAGTTTAATTGCATTGCCTCTGCATGGTACTTCTCCAAATCAGCATCAAGATCTTCTGCAGATACTTTTTCACCACGACCTCTTCCACGACCTCGTCCTCCTCGAGTGCCGCGCCCTCTACCTCCTCCACCACGTGGCCGTGCTAATGGCCCTCCACTTCTCGCTTGTCCACTGTTCAAAAGCCAGATCAATAGCCATGCATTCAGCATTAATACAAGAAATAATTACTTCTTAATTCACACTAAAATCCATCTCTCGATATAAGTCAAAAGCATTCAAATTATAAAGCAAAATCCAAGAACTAGAACTTAAAATAAAAATAAATAAACAAATAAATAAAACAAGGTCTACAAGATATTGTATGGTTAAAAACATCAAAAAAATATCAAGTATTCACATATAGCCTCCTTGCGTCCAATCATCTTCTAAGTATTGTTACTGGAAGAACTCCAATTGAATAATCCCCAATCAAACTCAAACTTAGACACAATAGGATGCATGCTCTAAGGTATCTATTTGTTTGAATTTCCAAATATGACATAGCAAAGTTCAGAGTAAAATTAATATAATTAGCACAATCCTTCAAAATAATTCCAAATTCTGAAGATTGAACGTTGCTTGCAACAAACGGATAATGTAATAATCACAAAACATGACTCAATCAAGCTTTACAGCAGGGTTAAAGAGAAACCTCTAAACACACAGCAATACATACATATCAAAAAACAGCAGCCAGCTCAAGCATAATAAAAACATGAAAGCTTCAAACCTCCAAAAATCAGATTAAGGACGAACCGAACACCAATATACAGATTCATTAATGAAATACATACCTTCTGGGAACTCCATTTGAATTTCCAAAACCTCCATTTGCAGCAGGAGCGACAGCATGTGTTGCAATGTTTGTTCCAACGATCTCTACCTTCATTGGTTTCCCATCTAGTTGGACATTGTTGTACCTCTTTACTGCAGCTACAGCATCAGCTCGTCGCGAGAAGACTACTTCTGCAGTACCCTATGAAAAAGAGTTGTTGTTCTAAACTATGGCAAGACAGAAAGAATTGATCAGAAGGACCAAACTATGCCAACTGGACAAGATACCTTCGATCTCCCACTCCTGTCGTAATGAACAGTATGCCGTTTCAGGTCACCAACTTCAGAAAATAATTCCTACAAATATGAAAGGCAACTCTAAATACAGAGCAACAAAATTTTTAAGAAAGATAAAACCAAATATAGCATGACAGCGTGTTTATAATACAAAACTTAGCATGATTCAAACAACAACAAAAGAAAGTTAGAAGAATTTAATTGGTATGCATTGCGTAGGGAGTTTTACACCGACATTCACTAATAATTTGGAAACATCATTACTCATTGCCTTTAACATGAGAGCAATGAAATTTTGTAAGAATTTTTCCGCATAAATGCAGGAAGACAGAGATGGAAAATGGTTATTGAAACAACTGCACAATGACATCACTCATTCATAATTCTTTCCTATTCCTTTCGTATGCACATTTCACTTAATGTAATTAATGAAAAAGACATATTAATAAAAAAGATATATGGTAATAAATAATGGCGCATCAAAATATTAGTGGAAGTCTGTATTCGTATTTTATATTGACAACGCATAGCAATTAATTTCATTACCAAATATTGCAAATTGATATAAATTTATTCGATACCAACCCTAATCCGACATACATGCGTGTGATCATGGACAGTAACTATACGTGTTTCACATGCTTTTATGTTTATAAATGCAGAAAAGAGGAACATAATAGAGCCAATTCGAAATAAAATTCCACATATACAAACAAAGACATGACAATTTAACCATTTAACAATGCGAGGATATTGTGTTTCTATATCACTGGATGTCAAAAGCGGAACATAACAAATCGATATTGAAATCAAATTTCACGTATGCAAGCAGTGCTAGAGCCACATAACTTACAATCCAAACAATCCCAAAAAACAAAAAACAAAAAAAACAAAAAAAAAATCTAGGTTAAGCAAAACAAAGATAGATTCGGGTACCAATAAGACAGAGAGATCTTACCTTGATATCATCGTTGGAAACACCGTAATCCAAATTCGAAATGTAGAGCTTGGTCCCTGTTTCAATGGAAGACGCTCGACCACCCTGACCACCGTACGCCCCCACACCCTGATCTGCATACATGTCGTGCTGCCACGCCGTCTCCGGCGCCTGAAACAAAAACAAACCAACAACTGTTATAACGAATCGCCGTCGTGATCTGATTCCCCGAAACAGAAAACAGATTTAAAAATATCCAATCGAATCCAAATCGAAACAGGTTTGAAAAATCGGTAAAAACCTTAGCGGTGGTGTATGGCGCGGCACGGTTGGCGGCGCGGTTGGGGATGCGGCGAGCGGGTCCGGATCCGGATTGCCGAGCGCGGCCTCTGGATCCACCGGATCCGGACTTCTTGTTGTTCTTAATGATGTCATCAAGGGTCATATCGAGAGCCGCAGACATGGTTGTTCGTGAAGCTTTGGCTTCTTCGACACGCAGCAAAGGAGTTTCCGGAACGAGAGATTGGATCTCAGAGGGTAGAGGCGTTAGAGTTTGGGGCTTGGGAGCGAAGAGGAAGGAAGCGGAGGAGGAAGATTAGGGTTTCCTCGAAGGAGAGGATTTGTGAGGAGAGAGAAAGAGAGGATAAAAGAAGCAGCCGAGCTGGGGCTACAAAAACGGAAACACAGCCTAAGAGGGAAAAAAGTCAATACGCGGTATATTTTGTGGTAGTTTGGATTGGCCTTTTATTCAAGAAAAGGCATTTATTTTTTTTTAAAGTATTTTTATAAATTTTTATAGGTGTTTATAAATAATTTTAAAAAAAATATTTTTATTAAAAAAATTAATTTGCTATTTTTTTCAAATTAAGAATTCTTAACTTCTAAAAAAAATAGAAATATAAATAATTTTTAATAAAATAATTTTTTAAAAATAATTTTTGTCTTTATTTAAAATTATAATACATATCTTTCATTTCTTATCTCTTATTAAACTTTAGTTTTCTTTTCTATTTTAGAATGCTTTTTTTTATAATTTGACTATAAAAAAGTACTTTTATTCTTTTATATCTAAATAGATTTATAAATACCTTTTATAATTAAAAATATTTCTTAGATAGTCTATCTAAATACAAAATAATTTTTTTAAAAAAATTAAAGCTCTACTAAAAAAAATTGGGAGAAAAAAATTATTTTTTCAAAAGTTTATTCAAACGAACTCTTATAGGACTAAACATATACAACCTTTCCTGAGAGTAAGAGGGCTTGGATTGGTACGAGGATGAAAATATATAGTAGTCGATATATTTGTGTGTATAAAATTTTTTTAAAAAATTCATTTTTGAAATTTTTGAAGATTTTTTTTGGAGAAATATTATTGAAGTTATTTTTCATTTTAAGAAAAGGTCTTTTGAAAGAAAATTTTACTATTACTCTCATATTAACAATTAAAAGTAGTTTTACTTTATCCTATTCAAATAAAAATCGACTTTTAAACTTATTTTTGATATACTCATATCAAATATAAATCAATTCTTTTACAAGTAATTCCTTTAAAATACTTTATTTCAAAAGCAATTCTCCCAAAAGTTAAATTAAACATACCTTAAGCTAGTTAATGCCTTAATGGCCCCTTATTTGAACCATATTGGCATTTTTAAATAATAGGAAAAATTATAGAGACCTCTCCTAAGATCCTTTAAAAATACACTACCCCTTCTAGTTTTTAATATTATACCTGCCTCCTTTAATTATTTATAATTCATTACAATAATATCCCTTATAAATTTAAAATGACTTTTATACCTTTATCTACACCATCGCCACTACTATTCATCATCTCTTCCTCAATACTCCTCCCTCACCACCATTCCTCACCCCACCACACCCATTCACATTCCACGTCCCCAAAGCAGACAGAACAATCTCCAACCAATAATAGAGCAATTTCCAAGCCCAATCTCACCCGTTCGCAGCATCGCGCTAGAGTGCTCACAGTGTCGCGCCCGAGTGCACCCACCATACTCGCGTCCGAGAAATGCATCCTCGGTCTCCAACCTCGCAAAGCTTGATCTCATCCAAAGTGCTCGTAATGCCGCCATCCTCGCAGCCCCTTCATCATCGGCAGTACTAGCCTCTCTTAGCAATGTCAGCGAGTGTCTTTGTGAGGTTGATGTGTTAGGAAAAACACCATTTTCTCCCTTGAGAACTTTCCTAAAAATAGAAAAATAAAATATACCAAGAACAAAATCACAACATAAGAATTAATCTGAAAAACTCCAAAACCAGAGAAAAATCACAGCCGTTGTCTAAAAACAACCAGAGAATAACACTATGTGAAAATATTTACAACATATAGACTTTTCTCTCAAATACCCCACAGCCCCAATACACTCACACTCGTCAAAGCAAATATCTGATCTATACCTCACAACACTCTAAGACAAAAGTACAAGAAAAAAGAAAGACAGATACAAGCTTAAAGTATTTCCGACTGGTGCAATTGAAATAAAGGACTTGGGTCCATCTATATAACCTTGGCCTCCCTCTTCCTTTGCAATCCTAGGTGATGTGTGACTTCTTCCAATTATTTCAATCAACTCCAACAATCTTCACCTTGATTAAAATAGACTCATCTTCTGCTTTCGTTGTCTACACCAACAATCATAGTTCAAAAGAACTATCATACTCCACCATAAAGAGTATACTCACTTGGAATTAGGCTGTTCCAAGAATTTCTTCTCGGCACATGTCGAAACCATACTAAAAAATTTATGGTGCAATTTCCATGTTGACTTTCTTCAGAAGTTCTTCAGCCATCGACATAATCCCACCACACACCTTGCATCAATGCCAACTAATGCCCATGCGCAATTGTAGATCCACTAGCAATAACTTATCCTTTTCCATGGCAACGCAATAATACCTTGAGGATACACTTCTCATCTTTTAGAAAAGATCATCCTCTCCCATAACGAGAAAGACATTGCTAACATCTGACTTTGAGCATTTTTCTGATATTGCTCCACCTGGACAATTTTTCTTTACATGCCCAGGCCTTTTACATTTCCAACATGCCATACTCTTTCCATGGTTCTTCTTCCTATAAGGCCCACTTTTAGCTACCAATACTGGGTGTGATGAAGTGTCACCTTCACTTTTCATTCTTCTTTCTTCAAAAATAATTTTAATGGCAACATCTTTAAAACTCAGAGTTTCCTTCCCATGCATCAAAATAGGATCAGTTCATAGGAAGACAAAAGAGACCATATGAGCCTTAGCACCTTATCTTCATCATCAATCTTGACTCCAATGGCTTCTAATTCAGAGATAATACCATTGAGAGTACTAAGATGATCAAAGACTTTCATATTATCATCTATACGTAAATTATGAAACTGCTCCTTCAACAATAACCGATTTGAGATGCCATTTGCCTGATATAACCCTTCAAGTTTCTCCTAAAGTTCCTTGGCTGTTGACATTTTTTGCATATTTGCAAGAACATTCTTAGCCAAACATAGGCGAATTGCACTTGCAGCTCTCAAATCTAGTTAACGCGTTGTGTAATCTTGATTGTATTAACACATGCTTGACTTGTATTTGTCACAGGCCAAAATTGATTCTTCCATCAAATTTCTCTATATCAAACTTCACAGCACTTGAAAAACTTGACATCGCAACCGTATGCTAAAATAGTGTATAGAAACTGTAAACTATGCACCAAATAGATTCTCAGGAAAGAGAGGTGGATCACAATGGACACACTTAAATACCAAGTCTTTCCTAGCCAGACCCTTTCCAAAGCAGCACTTTCATAGTATCACTTCTTTCTAGTAACCAAGGATAATTCTCAAACGATAAAAAACAATTCCTTTCTGATGTGGAAGATTAGACAATGCTGCAACCACATAGCATACTAAGAATTATATCCCATCGAATCATAAGCTCTGATACCACTTGTTAGGAAAAACACCATTTTCCCCTTGAGAACTTTCCTAAAAATAGAGAAATAAAATATACCAAGAACACAATCACAACACAAGAATCAACGTGGAAAACTCTAAAACCGGAGAAAAACCACGGCCGTTGTCTAAAGACAACCAGAGAATAACCCTATGTGAAAATGTTTATAACACAAAGATTTTTCTCTCAAATATCCCACAACCCCAGTACACCCACACTCTCCAAAGCAAATATTTAATCTATACCTCACAACACTCTAAGACAAGAGTACAAGAAAGAAAAAAAAATCAGATACAAGCTTAAAGTGTTTCCGACTGGTGCCAATTGAAACAAAAGACTTAGTTCCATATATATAGTTTTGGCCTCCCTATTCTTTTGCAATCCTAGGCGATGTAGGACTTCTTCCAAGATATTTTATTTCAATCAACTCCAACATGATGGTGGTGCCTATTTGGGTTTGGTGGAAGGAAGATGATTTGCGAAGAGGAAAGGCAAAGAGCAATGGTTTGGCTTGTGACATAAGGTTAAGGCTGCGTGGTGTTGGTAGGTTGTTGTTGAGTTGCAGTGGCGATGGTTGATTTCTGGTTAAAGGCTTGACAACACTAGGTTGCTAAAGACAATCACAGTGGTAGGTGGGGGATGGGCTATGGTTTAGGGGCAGCAGTGGGTCGTGTTGGTGGTGGGAGGGAATGGGAGGAAGAACAAAGTAAGGGGAGGAGGGGTAATTTAGAAATTTTGAAAATTTATTTAGAAATAAGGGAGGTAGGTGCAATATTAAAAGCTAAAAGGGAGTAAGTGAATTTTCAAAGGCCACATACACACAGCAACATTCATTTGGACAATTGTAGTTTGACCCAAGAATAATAGACGCACGACTTTTATAAGAATTCAAACCAATGTTAACCAAGTCAAACTAACTTAAGTTACAAACATAACCAACACTTCCATAAATAAACCACAACAAAAACTTGAACAAAGACAAAGCATATATTCTAGCAACGAGACACAATTTTAAATTTAGGTTACTCATCCACAAAGTCCCTTGGCAATTAGCATACCAAATTGAAGCATTTTGATGAGGCCATGTGGATTTGCCACTTCTTCAACATATAACACATTATTTCTCCACCACAAATATGTACAAATAAAAATTCTAAAACGGCAAAGAACTTGGTCTACCATAAAAGAAGAAAATGATTAAAAACAAGACGTTTTCATTGATGAGGGTGACTCCTACAATTGGAGACAATGGTAGTTCAAAATTACATCGTTTCAACCACAATAAACCTTTCTGTTAGGTAAAAAAGAACCTAAATACAAATATACACATAAATCAAGGGCAACAAACTAAAATCACAATATAAGGTGTGTTTGATTGTATTTTTTGGTAAAAAAAATCACTTTTTTAACTAAAAAATTAATTTTTATATATTTGGATAATTTTTTAAACATAATCAGAATATTAAAAAAATTTATTTTTAATTTTTTTTATAAAAATTAAAAAAATAACTTCTTAAAAAAATTAATTTAAAACTTTTTTAGTCAAATATAAAATTTAAGTTTCATAATTAATTTTTTCAAAAACTAAATCAAATGCACCCATAATCAAGATTTTTTGAGAGACTTTAGTGGCTTTGGACAGAGACTTGGGCTCCTTGGTAGCCTTTTTGGCCTTCTTAGGCAACAGCACCGGGTTAATGTTGGGAAGAACACCACCATATGCAATTGTTACACCAACAAGCAATTTTCCCAACTCCTCATCATTCCTCACTATCAGCAGAACATGCCTTAGAATAATTCTATTCTTCTTGTTATCACGAGCTGCATTCCCAGCCAACTCAAGCATATGCAAGATCATGACCTTCAATTGTTATCGACCAAATCCCAAATCAAGTATTACAAGTTCAAAATCAAATCCATTTGCATACACAAAAATATAAGGATTACAGTTTCATGAAATCTAGTAACATCGATCATAGAAAAGGGAAATTAGGTTACCTCAGCGGCTAGCTGCAAGTACCTTCCCTTCTTCAAGTAACGACCAACACTCTTCTTCACCTTTGCACCAATATCCATTAAAAGCTCAAAATCATAGATTTTATTTTTAGGTGTGAATTTTTTTTGTGCGCATTGAGGTATGGTAAGATGGTAGTGCTGGATGCTTACAAAGCTTCCGTTTAGACACCATCCCTTCAATGTAAGATCTACCAAGACAAGAGAGAATGGTGGACATCAGATTGGGTCTTATAAACGGCTGCTGATTGTTTGTGTCGCAATTAATGTGCTTCCAAATGGGGCTAATAAGATGTTGTTATATGACACACACCCTTTCTATGAGACCTTTTGCTATTCAAAACGTGTTAAGATGTGAGATATGGAAACACAAATATATCTAACAAATTAAGAAAAAGTTACACAAATTTAATTTCTTTTATGAAATATATGTCTTGTACAAATAATTTGCATTTTCAATTTAGCAGTTATAATTTATGATCTAAAACAAATTAATGAATTTGATTTTTTTTTTTTATATATTTTACTTCTTTAGATTAATTCTATTAAATTGAACTTGTAACGAGCTTATCTGATCAGATCCTCTGTCTTTTAGCTAATCGGTCTAGAAATCCAAAACATAATGATTTTAATCATAAAGAGATTTTAGTTACTGCATTAAGTACAAATAAAGAGATAGCCCTCAATAAACCAACTCTTTATTATCAAGCGGGGTAAGTGTCATAAATTCCTAATATCTCTGAAACTCCTTAATTAAACACATTAAATGTTAGAACCCTATAAAATCCTATGAGCTCATTCTAAGGGAGGTATGTTCTATTCAAGCCTAATATCAACCTTATACCTATAAATTCCTATTCCCGTAATCCAAATGGCTCCATTTCCTTTTCGATTAGTCCATTCCAAAGTTGGCGCCGTCTGCAATGCGCTTTGCAGTCCAAGATGTTTAGTGCACCTCGTGATTACAGCATATCAGATGGTGGAAATTTATGAGATGTATCGATATACCAATCATCTTTGATATATTGTAGTAATATATTAATTTTAAAAAAAATTTAAAAATATGATTAAATATATTTTAGAAATTAATTTTTATACACTAACAGTATAAAATTATACTAATAATATAAAATAATTTTACACTATCAGTGTAATATTACATTGATAAATAGTGTAAAATTATATTGACAAAGTAAAATTATACTGATAAAATTTTTATAATTTTTAAAAATTAATTTTTATACACTAATAGTGTAAAATTATACTGACAGTATAAAATAATGTATTTTACACTGTCAGTGTAATCAAAAAAATTTTATCAGTATAATTTTACTTTGTCAGTGTAATTTTACACTGATAGTATAAAATTATTTTATATTGCTAATATAATTTTATACTATCAATGTATGATAATTAATTTTTAAAATATATTTAATCATATTTTAAATTTTCTTAAAATTAGATATTATTACAGTGTATAATAAGTGATTGATGTATCAATGCACCTCACAATCTCATCATTAGATTGTAAGATACGCTATACTCCTTAACCAGCATGGAGCACTGTAGATGGCACGTCCAAAGTTAGGCTTGGTCAAGTGGGTGGATCTCTGATCCTTGCATAAGGTGCATCTTTAGGCTAGAGTCATATCTTCAACTCACAATCAGAGACTAGTGTGCCCCCGAGGTGTGTGTGTGTCAACAATAAAAAAGTTAGGCAAGAAAACCTACCT
Organism: Pterocarpus santalinus; assembly: GCA_031439595.1. Classification (NCBI taxonomy): domain Eukaryota; kingdom Viridiplantae; phylum Streptophyta; class Magnoliopsida; order Fabales; family Fabaceae; genus Pterocarpus; species Pterocarpus santalinus. Next base: position 41,144,423 of record CM062528.1, on the reverse strand, counting down.
TTTTGTATTAAAAATTTTAGATTTGGATACTCTAAAATGAATATATTTGTAAAGTGAGGAGCTTACCATCTTTGAATCAATAACTTTTATTATATGTAGATCTTATCTATTAATCTAAGAATAATTAACCACTTACTTTTCTTACTTTACAAATATATTCACTTTAAAGGATCTAAATTCAAAATTTTTTTCTCATTTATTGACTTTGGAAAGACCTGAGAAGGAAGGTCTCCACAAAAAAGAATCTAAATTATCATTTTACTTAACACACGATTTTGATGAACAAAATCTTAAAGAAACACAATCTTCATCAGCAATTTGTCACATTATTATTAAGTTCTTTACTAAATACACGTGTTTTGATTATTTAGGATTTAATCTTTAATTTTTTTTTGAAATCGCAACTCATTTATAATTACATTTACTTCTCATTAGGCGGTGTGCACACATATATATACATACATCTTTGAAAGAGACGCTGATTTGGGTACAATTAATTACCTTTTTAAAATTCTAAATTTTTTTTCTTAAAGGTACAATTTACTCATCACTATATTTAATCTCTCATATGCTTATTGGCAACCACGACTCAATTTGTTACTTTGATTAGGATAATTTTTTAAATGTTGTATCAATTATTTTCAGTATTTTAATAAAACAATAAATATTTGATAACTTATCCTAAATACGGTACTCATAAGAATATCATACTAATTTTCTAATGAAAAAGAAGATAAATCCTTTACTTTATGTATCATATGAAAGAAAAAGCATAAATTAGATTTGTACAATGTTTATGTTTGGAAGGAGGACTAGGGAGCTCATTTATATTAGACTTTTTATTTTAAAAGAAAAAGATGACGTCGTCAAGTTATTTTCAAAAGAGAAAGGGCATCCAAATCCAAATAATGGCGACGTCCCATTGGTCAGTTTGAAAGCGCACGGATCGCCACACGAATAATCCGCAGCCGTAGATCAGAGCCAATCCAACGCTCACTTTCCGCCCAGTGCCACATCCTGCGTCAACGGGGCTCAATAAAACCGCGCCCGTCATCTCTCCTACTCTCGCCGCACTAGACACTCGAATTCCTTCATCACCGTGCTCACACGCCTGCCGCTCTCTGTCTCCAAAGCGCCAAATCTAGATTTTCAAGTTCCAATGGACGCCGCAGCAAAAGTGAAGAAGGGCGCAGGTGGCAGAAAAGGTGGCGGCCCAAAGAAGAAGCCCGTTTCAAGGTCCGTGAAGGCTGGCCTCCAATTCCCCGTCGGCAGAATCGGCCGTTACTTGAAGAAGGGAAGGTACTCGCAGCGCGTGGGAACCGGTGCCCCTGTCTACCTAGCTGCCGTATTGGAGTACCTAGCCGCTGAGGTAACCCTAACTCGCTATTCTTCTCAGTACCTATGATCTTTTAATTGGTGTGTTGTTTTTGGTTTTGCGGTCTTTGACGTTGGAATGTGCTTGGGGATGCAGGTGCTTGAGTTGGCTGGAAATGCTGCTAGGGACAACAAGAAGAACAGGATTATTCCCAGGCATGTCTTGTTGGCAGTGAGGAATGATGAGGAGTTGGGGAAATTGCTTGCTGGTGTTACAATTGCACATGGTGGGGTTTTGCCCAACATTAACCCGGTTCTGTTGCCTAAGAAGACCGCTGAAAAGGCTGCCAAGGAGCCCAAGTCACCATCCAAGGCCACCAAATCTCCAAAGAAAGCTTGATTACTCTTTAATTCCAGTGTCTATAGATGTGTTATTGCGCTTAGGTCTTTCTTTAATGTAACCAAAAAGAAAAAATTGATGGGTTTGAAACATTATGCAATTGTTATCTTACCGTCTCGCTTGTAGGATTTTCACCCAATCAATAGAAACAGCAAGCTTCTAGTTATTCATATCATGGAAGTCTGATTCCTTTTTTCACCTAAATGTCTTCGCGGTTTATAGATCTTTTAGCAGTAGTGGCAAAAAATGCTTCAAGGCTAGCTAGCCTATGTGGTGGAAAGATGTGATATGAAATGGAAAGGAATAGAATAATAAAATATTCTATTGTTTGAATTTGAAAAATTTAGGTGAAATTGGAATGAAATGAGATAAAATGGGATTTTTTCATCTCATTTTACCATATTTTTTTTATTTTTTTACCCTTAATTTGGGATAAATGAGATGGAATAATATTTTTTATTCTATTCCATTTTTTTAAAATTCAAATAATAGAGTAATATTTTGATTCTATTTAATTTCACTTTATTTTACTCTATTTCATTCCATCTCTCGCTCTACTAGAATGAGAGAATGAAAGAATGAAAATTGTTAGACAGAATAATTGTAAGAAATTATGTGTTAAGGTTACACTATTATTTCTATAATAAAATATTTTGGTTATATCTTTTTATCTAAGTAGCATTGCTCTGAAAGAATGAACGAATATGTGGGTATTGAACCCTCATTCACTGTTAGCAATACATTGACACAAGATTAGGAGATCTGTTACCTGAGTTTACACACAGCACATTGGCCTGGTCAAGTTTTAGTATACAAGTTTTTGCAATTTCAAATACTAAAACAACGCACAATCAATTGGAACAAATCTCCTGCGTCACATCCGTAATATTAACATATTCCTCCAACATTTTGTCCCACATCGATACAGCAAGAATATCAGATGGAGTAGTTCTAAGCAAGTGTGAGCCAACATCTGAAAATTATGGGATACGGAAAAAGATTAGTTAATGCTAAAAAATATATAACAACTGTGTATCATCTTGTCCGAGTCATTTAACTTTCGCAGGTTCAACGAAAATCAGCCTTCCTGCAACTATCTGCACCATGAGGAAATAGAATTACCGTATTGAAGACCCGAGATGGAATAAGTAGTTTGCTCAAAAAAGAGTAATGATAAGTGTATTCACTTTCATTGAAATACTGTATTAACTCATCATCTATTTATTATTAGATGAGGTGTAGATATCCAATAGTGCATGGATAGTGAATTAGCACAGTATCACAGAAAAAATGAGTACACTCAATATTTCTCCTCAAAAAATGAAGTTAAAGTTAATAAGAGAAACTCTATTCGTACATAGATATATCTTGACACACAAAGCAAGAATCGTGAAGTTGGTAATAAGACATTTTAAAAAATATTAAAAAAGAAAATATCAAAGATTTTAACGGTGGATTGACCTGCATGTCGGACAAAGATGTCCACTTGTTATGGTCATATAACATTGCTCAAGTCTAACTTAGGCCTTCCCCTCAAAACTTCTTGCAGTAATTTAAGAGAATGGATTATCTCATATTATAATTTCATATGACTCCAGATTTTTACTATCGATTAGAATTTTATGTGCTCATTTTTAGACCCTACCTAATCAATGAAAATTTGCCCGTGAAACAATCTATTTCCATAATTTAATCATGTTTCAAGTGACCAACAAAATGAAGCAAAGGAAAATTTGTCGTATCATATAGATTAGAGACTCAAACAGGGAAAGCTAAACTAGAAATCGGACTAATTTGGCTTTAAACCCAAATGATCTTACTTATCTCCAATCACCGTTATCAATCGGGCATTTGAACAAACATCATCAATGCAAAGTCCTATACACATAGAAGCAGATGAATTTCCCTTAAAACTGTAATACGTATTTTTGTTTAATCAAGGAAACAAGCTTATCAAAGTCTATGTATTAAGTTGAAGACAAGATTACCCTGCCATTCATGGCTTTGATGGCCTTCTGCGCTTCAATTTCAGATTGGTAGGAGATGAAACCATACCCTTTGGTCCTTCCAGTTCTGGGGTCCATCACTAGACTAGCTGCAAGCGAAGATTTGAATCAACACCCACAAAGCACATCAAGAGTGAGCAAAAATAGTGGTGGAAAATGCAACATTTGTGAAGAGAAGGAAACACAGCACACCTTCTGTAACTTCTCCGAAAGGAGAAAACAACGTCTTCAGCTGCTCTTTCGTAGTGAAAAACGATAATCCTGGGAAATTAAATGAAGCGATGTTCAAAGGTTAGAGGGTTTCGAAAATCACTAGATTATAGAAATTAGGTGAAGAGAGAAGAAACCCAACTGCTGACGAACAGCCTTGTCCCGATTCTTTGAAACATGTCAACTTTGATCCTGCCCTTCACTGTGCTTAAGCCGCTTTATGTGGAGTTCCAAATTTGCGACGAAAATTTCCGGATTGGAATCGCTAATAAACCTCGTGTTTTATTAAAGAAATGAGAACAGCCACTCAGCGATTAAAATTTTTTTAGATACCATTTTCTCTGTTAGCATATGATATTAGAAATCATTGTTGAATAAAAGTTTAAATATGTTTTTAATTCATATAAATATAGGTATTTTTAATTTTAGTCTCTCTATTTTTTTTTTAAAATTTTTGGTTCTTTTTTTTTATTATGCTTTTAGTACTTATTATCCTAAATTTTAATTTAAAAAATTATTTTAAAATATATATTTAGCTTTTATAAATATTAAAAATCTTATTTTACCCTTATAAATGTTTTAATAATCTTATTTACTTCTTATAAATATCATTACTTAACCGTGCTAATGAATAATAGAGACGAAAAATATAATATTAAAAAAAAGAAGAATTAAAAGTCAAAAAAAAATTTAGGTACACTAAAACTAAAATAATTTATAATTATGGGACTAAAAATATATTTTAATCTTGAATAAAATAAAATACTATGGTTTATTTATTCGTTTAAGAGTTTATAGCATTGCACAACTCAATTTGGCTCTCTAATTGTAATGTCTATGATATAATTTTAAGTGATTTCCTTCCATAATGTTGTTGGTGCTGTATTTTTCCCCGTTGTAATCGATTACAAGGTTTTGTAATCGATTACCAGGGATCATGATATACGAAGACCAAGTTTTTTCTTTAGGTAATCGATTACATAAGGCTGCATAAGTTCTCAAAGTTCCGCACGCTTTGTGGTAATCGATTACACTGACTTATAATCGATTATTTAAGTAATTGATTACCAATTCTAGGCGTTAAGTAATCGATTACAAAGGATTGTAATCGATTACCAAGCGTCTATATAACCATCTGCAACGCTCTCTCTCTCATTTCTCTTGATGCTTTCTCTCTCCTCTCCCTAAACTCATCTCTCTCTCTCTCTCTTCCAAATTCACCCAAACTTCATCCAAATCCTTCCCCATCAACTTATTTCACTTTAACCACTTATAAACACACATTAAATACAAAAATCAACTCCAATCATCATCAAATCCGTCTCTTTCTCTCTCTACAAACTTTATTAAAGAGTTTGAAGCTTGGAGGGGGATGAATCTGTGAATCTACTCTTCTTCTTACCTTCATTGGCTTCCGTAGGGTAATTTCTATCTTCTTTCTTCCTTCCTTTCATATAAATTTCGAATTCTTGTTAGATTGGGGGTCCAATCTTAAACCCTAGGATAGATAATTTAGGGATTTGGGAGTTTAAGCATGATTAAGATAAATTCTTCATGTTAGAAGCTAATATACAATTATATGGTTATGGTTATGATGCTAAATTGTTTTAAGAAAAACCTTTCTTGCTCTGTGGTTCCGGAGAACCAAGATCTTTTCGTGGACAAGTGATCTATGAGTAGATAGAATTCTTTTGTCTTGGTTATTGCCTTAAATTCATGTGATCTATATAAATTTTTATGTTGAAATTGTTTAGAAACTACACGAGTCAATGATGAATATTTATGAGGAATGTTTGAAAATTAAGGCATGTTATATGATAAAAAAGAACTAGGAAAGTCTATACAAGATCTGCCTACTAATGGCAGTAGACGTTAGCTCCGGTGCATCTTAAATTATGAATTTCACAGCCACTCAAGGGAGTGGTGCGTGCCTGATATTCGCAGCCACTCTAATAATGGTGCGTGCTTGATTACGGGATTTACACAAAGGAAGAGCCACCTAAGTATGAATCCTAACGAATTATTGTGTTAAATAATTCCTATGGTTGTTAAATTGAATTGAAACTATAGTTTTCAAATATGTATTGACTCATGAATTCAAAGGTGCCCTATCTTTCACCGAGTTTCATAACTCACCTCGTGTCTGTTCTATCTTTTTTAGATACAGGTTTAGACTTGGAAGTCGATCCCCCCTACTCAACAGTAGTTGACCTCCACTCTTGGCGAGCACTCATAGATAAGGGTCTGGATTGGTTGTTCTGTATTATTTTGAAATCTTAGAATTGTAGCTCCATAGTACTACAGGTAGGGTCCGACCTTTGCTAGTTTATAATAGTCTTAGTATTGTGAAATTATGTAAACTGAATTAGTTGGATAAGTTGTGATAGAGTTATGTATTGGAATAGTATGGATAGTTATATTATGATGTGCATGTTTGGTTTGTTGAATTGTGCCTGATGGATTAAATATGTTGTGTGCTGAGGGGTACATTTTGAAAATGCCTGGATCCCCGATAAAAGAATGTGTTTGTTGATTGTGCAGGATAAGTACTCTTATTTGGGAATTATCCTAAATACAGGGGAAATTCTGTCCGATTTTCATGAAATATTTCTATGAAAGGCTTGCTAGAAAATTCGTTCTCTAAACGCTGGTCACGGTCTGGGTTGGATTGTGACATTAATATTTTTTTTAAAGACAAGAAAAATGCTATTCAACTAAAAGAAAGGGAGACCCTCCTTATCTTTTGTTTAGATAAGACACAAACAAAAATGAAATAGATTTTTATATTAAGAGGAAAGTTAAACTTTTTTATTAATGAGAAAAATGCTTTAAAGAGAGGGAATGGGAGAAAAGATCCTAAGCACTACACAGGGATAATCCGGTATGGTTCTGGCATAAATGAAAAAACAATATATTGCTAATTATTAGCATGATAAGTATAGTGCATGGGAAGAAGGAGGAATTAGTCATCATGCTAAAGGCAGTCCTACAAGTTCCCGTCAAAATGATCAGCATTACTTAAAACATAATTCATTTCAACTTAGCTGTATTGTTCTAAGTTTTTATTGCCACAATGTCAGACTATTCGGGACGCTAGCTCTCTTTTGGTTTCTGAGAATGTACTTTTATATTTAACAATTTCTGTGCTCCAGAAGAATAGCATATTATTTTTGTCCAGCTGATATGCCTTGAAAATCAGACTTGAACCTGGTTTCCTTAAAATGAAAGAAACAGAATTGGTCTTAAACTGGACGAGGTCCTTGTTTCGGCAAGAATTTTCATATGTTTGTCCTCACTGATCTGGTCAAAGTTGCATTCATATATACATATCAATGTGGTGTTAAACTTCACTTTCATGTCGGAAAAGGTCCCATTGCACTATTGCATGTCCTCAACCATATCGCACAAAGGGAACAAGATAGTAAAAACTCTAGCTGTGAAGCAAAAAATCAGAAAATACTCAACCTCAGCAAATGAGCATAATTTTGGTCAATGTTTAATCACATTAATCAAAACTGAAATCAATGGTGGCCGTAACTGCCACACTATCTTTGTTTCTTTTTTTTTGGGTGTTCTCCGTCATTTTTAAAGAGTGCAACAATTTATGTAATTATCTATCAACTCAAATAAAATATTACCATCGTGTAATATAATATAGTTTTACAATTTTTTTTCAGAATGGTATATTGAATTGAGTAATATTATTTGGTAAACATGATTTCATTCAGATATTGATCGTAATTATTTATTAATTATTATTAGATAGAAAATTCCGTTATTCTTCAGGTGTGTAAGCCTTGTAACGGTGCTCTCGGGAAAAAGAGAAAGAAAAGAAATACAACTTGAATTTGGAGCGAAACAGCAACTAGTTCACGTCATAGGAATAATAATCTAGTTCATTAGCGTCCAAAGAAAAATTCATAAAATATTTATTTTTTTAAAAAAACGAAAATAATGGATGGCATTGACAGTTAATTAACGGCTCTAAGAAATATGCTAATTGCTAAGCTAGCTGGCAATGTCAAGTCACAGAAACAACGCCAGTCATCTAACGCCACCTGTACGCAAACAGCTTTAGCTTCAACGAATTTTGTTTTTTTATTTGTTTTTTCGAATTTGACAATTTCGGAGCTAAACGGTATATAGCCTTTGATGGATGTTGGGATTTGGTAACCTTTGTTGTTGGCTTTGGTCTCTTGAATGTGGTTGCTGTTACTAAATAATAATTAGTTTGGTGGGGATGCTATGCTAGCATGCGCACCTAAGGCCTATATGCACGCGCACCGCACGAACAGGAACAAGAAGTGAGAAAAAAAGTGCGCACTTTAGCTACCCACCATAGTCGGGGTAGCTTCGAAGTTCGAGGTTGTAAAGAAAAACTCCAGGTTGTATCCTAGTACTGCTGTTCTGGTCAATCAAAATTTCTCATATTTAATTTAATTTAATTTTTTAAAAAACAACAACAAAATTAAGCACTGTTCCTTAATTTCTCTCTAAATCTCGGTTGTGGTCCTTCAGAGTTGTGTAAATTTGGAGATCCCCTCTCTCTCCTAATTACCTTCCCATTTCGGATCTGGTATCTTTCTCTTTTGCATTTCATTGTTTCTTGTGTGGAGGAATTGACATGAAAATGATTTGTTTCTGTTTTATGGATTTTATGCAGATAGGAATACATAAACATTTTTCGTGAGTGTTGGAAGAGATTTATCAATTGATTGAAAGAGTTGATGGCTGCACCACCGGCAAGGGCTCGTGCCGATTACGATTACCTCATAAAGCTTCTCTTGATCGGTGACAGTGGTATGTGTGACTCCTTTTCCCCTTCTTTCTCTCTCGTGTTTTCTCAGAATGCTGTGGAAGTTCTTTTGATTGTTTGGTAGATAATAAAAAGAGCAAAACGTTGTGATCCTGTATGAGCAAATGAGATGATTTTATGTATAAATGTGGGTAATTTCTTATATGATAAATATTAGGAGTTTATTCTTTGGTGATTTTTTTCCTTGCTAGTGTCTCAAATAGTTGAATTTGGAAATTCTGAGGCAAATGCACTTTTCTTTGTTTTGGTGGATGCAAATGTACTTTTCAAGTTGTTTAATCTTTCCATGATCTAGTTTTGAGCGTTTGAATCATTGATTCTGTTTTTATAATGCAATTACGGTGGTGTCAAGAGGTTGAATTGCAAATTCTTTTTGATCTTAGTATGACAATGTCGGGCGAATTCTTCTTGTTATATTATAAAGAGTAAAAACTCAAATTAGTTCTCCAAAGATTTCTGCAACATGAAGTTAGTTCTCTAAGGATTTTGGTCCCTCAATGTTTAAAATAGATATCAATTTAGTCTTTCAATGTTGTATTTACACATTAATTTGATCCTAAAAATGATGATTATTTATTCTATGAAGAACTAAATTGATATAAAAAATCTTTGAAGGATTATGTTGATGTCTTGCATATCTTTTGAGGACCAATTTGAGTGCCTGCTCTCTTATAAATTAAGCTTCTCCATCTAGATTTGTTTTTTAATATAAACACATCACTTACCAAATTAGGCCTCAGGCCCTCAAGCGATCTAGCTGCCTCTGCAAGATGCTTTTAAGCTTTGTTTTCTTGCATGCTTGCTGTCTTTTTACCCACAGGAAAAGACAAAATATGGCTTTGGTTGATGTTTTACATGACCTTTTTCCCGTGCCTTGTTTTTACTGCAAGAGAGATGTAATAGTTCCTTCCACACTCACATTCTGTTGTTGACTTTTGCTATAAGAGGAATAGAAGTATTATAGTAGACTACAAAGGAAAAAGAATTATAGTGGATGTAGAAACTGCAAGAGGGTAATGTGCACTTTGGCGTACAAATTCCTTAATTTGCTACAACCTTTGCTGTTATTCTTTTTTGCAGGTGTTGGAAAGAGTTGCATTCTTCTGCGATTCTCTGATGGTTCTTTCACAACTAGTTTCATCACAACCATAGGGTGAGTTATCATAATTTAGGAGTTGAACTTCAGAATCTTGTTTGCCAACTGCCAGAAGTTTCACCAATATCACATGGTCTGTCTTTCGTGATGTAGCATTGATTTTAAGATAAGAACCATTGAGCTGGATGGCAAACGGATCAAGCTCCAAATTTGGGATACTGCAGGTCAGGAGCGGTTCCGAACAATTACAACTGGTAAGGTTTATGATCCTCATAGATACTATTATGGTTTTTTCTTGCTTGTATGCATGGAAAGACATTGCTTGGCATGAGGTTTATGGAACTTCCTGATGTAGAATCAAAATGTAGAGGGGAAAACGGATGAGCAAAATCAAGAGATTATAAAGAGAGAGAGAGAGAGAGAGAGAGAGAGAGAGAAATTAAGCACTGATAAAAAGAATTATTATTCATTTATTCAATGTCAGAGCTGATGTAGAAGACTATAATAAGCCGTGCAAATTTCACATTCAAAGACAGATATCGAATCCCCAAGTTTATGCTCAATGCCTAAGCGTAGCATTATCTTCACTTGTTATTTGGATCCCCATTGCTCCTGCGAGATGTTCCTTGTGCTTTTTTTTTTTTTTTAATTAGTAATTCGTTAGTTATTGAATTGAATTAAAAGAACTTTCACTATTGTTATCTATAATTTTGGTGTTTGATGTGTCATGAGTTAAATTCCATTATATATAGTGGATACTTATCAGTTGAATTCCGTTATATATGTCCTTATCAGTTGCATGGGTACTGTTTCTTTAATGTTACTCTAGAATTCATTTATTCTTCATTGGTTTGTAAATTTTTTGCCGGTGAGAGTTTTTCTCAAGCAGTTCATTTTGTGCCATCTATCCTTTATTAAATTCCCCTTTATTTTTTCAGCTTATTATCGTGGTGCTATGGGCATATTGCTAGTCTATGACGTCACAGATGAATCATCATTCAACAGTAAAGTTCCCATCTGTTGATTCAGTTTTGGAGATATGTGCTTTTCTCTTCAAAGGTTCTATCATCTGATATATTCACCAACCTTATGCTAATTTCAGATATCAGGAATTGGATTCGAAACATTGAGCAACATGCTTCAGACAATGTTAACAAAATACTGGTGGGGAACAAAGCCGACATGGATGAAAGCAAAAGGGTATGCAAACATCTAGGACATTCCTCTTTTTGGGTGGGGTTAAAAGAAATATATATCTAAGACATTACCACACCAATTTGCTGCAGATCTCAGTCAAAGGAGATCAACAAAAGAACCATTATTGTCATCAAATTTACTTTCTTTATTATCATGCGAGTTCTACTTGCACCACGCAGCTTGTTTGTTTGAGATTTTACACAACGTCAACCAATGTTTGCACATTTTCCAATATGCTTTCCAAACCCAATTTTAGTTGAAGCTAGCTTTTCCTCATTTTAACTCAATATCTGTTTGTCAATTAGAGAAGCCATGTCGTTCGACTGTTGGTCAATGAAACATTTTGCTAGGGGTTGAGGGGGAAGGGATGAAGGGGGAATGAGTTTTAGTTTGATGCCATCAATGGAATTAGTAACATCTGGGAGCCTCTCTTTCTCATATGTACATCAGATTTGAGATTCTTGTAATTGTAATTATACCTTTGCCTTTCTTTCTAGGCTGTGCCTACCGCCAAGGGTCAAGCACTGGCTGATGAGTATGGAATCAAATTCTTTGAAACTGTAAGTGAAACTCGAGAATGTGGAAACTCCCTTAAATTTTTTTGTTATTTATGAAGTACTGAAAATTTTTTCCATTGCAGAGTGCAAAGACAAATCTAAACGTGGAGGAAGTATTCTTCTCGATTGCAAGAGATATAAAACAAAGGCTTGCCGACTCTGACACTAAGGCAGAGGTACTTGAACTTCCTCTCCCTTGAATACAAGGACAAGTTTACTCTGTGAATGCCCCTTTCTCTCTATCGAGTTGAATGTCTCACGATATATTTTCATTACAGCCTGCTGGAATCAAAATCAACCAACAAGATCAGGCAGCAGGGGCGGGGCAGGCAGCACAAAAGTCGGCTTGCTGTGGTTGAGGAGGCAACACTGTTGTCCAAAAACAAGAAGGAAGGAGGAGAATACTTGTATGATGATGATGATGATGACTTGTGTGTTGCGTTTCCCGTGGTCATTCTTTCATAGTTTCCAACTTGTCAAGAAGTTATATTAATCCAAAGCTAGATGTGGTTGTGGCATTGCCTTTTATGTTGTTTGGTTGGGACACGATAATTGATCATTGATTTTTTTTTTTTTTTTGTTGAGTGGTTAATTGCACTGACATTCTTTAAGATTTAACACTTGCTAATTTCTTAAACTTTGAATTTACAGTAAGTAAATATTTTCTTGTGTTTTTACTTTATTTTTGAGACACATTTATCTACTCTGTAAAATTTTTGGTATAAGTAAAAATCATGCTTACAATATTACTTAAAACTATAAGGGAGAGCAGTATAACTTTAAATTTTAAAAAAGTAATTCTTGTTAGGAGATCATATAACTTTTGTGCTCCTTAAACAAGGATTAGTCCTATAAACAATTTAAATGGACCAAATATATAAAAATACATTATGATCTCACAAAACAAATAAAACATGATCAATTGAAAAAGGCTTAGATGTTCACAATCTAAGTGAAAACAGTGTACCTATATATTATTATCCTAATGCATTTGTCCTAATGCATATTGATAAAAAAAATGAATGAATGTGTTAAAAACCTAAGCTGGCTTATTGATCTGTCAGTGTATTGATCAGTCCCCCCGGGGGAGAGAGAGAGAGAGAGAGGGGGGGGGAAGAGTTATAGCCTTATAGGGAAGAGAAATGTTTTTTGTACATACTACCAATTGACATACTTTGACACTCTGTATCTATCTCTCTCCTCTCTCCTCTTGCTTTTTCACTTTTTCTTTTTCTTTTATAATTTTTTTTCTAATCTTTGTCTCTGGGTGTCTGGATGTCCACAATAAAGAGTGGTACAAATAACACTCCTCTATAGAGAAAGACGTGTGCGTGTGATGCAAAGCTGGCTTAATTGAAGAAAACCAATTAAATCAAATAATCTCGTGTTTGCATTAATTGTTTTCACGGTACAAGATCGAGGGTGCGTTTGAGTAAGATTTCTTTGGGGAAAAAAAATCACTTTTTTTAAATTAAAAAATTATTTTTAATATATTTGAATAAATGTTTAAAAGTAACTAAAATTTCAAAAAAACCCATTTTTAATCTTTAGTTATATCAAAAATAAAATAAAATTTCATAACCATTTTTTTGAAAAATTGATACTAATCACTCTGCGACAAATATGTTTGTCTGCAAGCATATATGTTTGTATCGAGAAATTTTTAGATCTACCATGAAGGAAGAAAATTCTTCCTCTCACATGGATCTTGCATCATTTATTGATCTTGAAAAATGGAGAAAGTGATCAAATTAATAAAAATAAATGGTAGATGTTACATGCGGAAGAAAAAAAAAAAACTTCCTCCGTAGAGGAAGGAAGAATCTCTCTTATAATAGATGCGCAATCAGCGTTTGCACTGTTAAAATGGATTACGTGGTCAACAATTAATATATATGCAGTAAAAAATATTCAGTCTCATTATTCGATCATTAAATGAGATACATGAAGAAATAGATAAAAGTAACAGGAAAATTAGATACTACAATGATGTACACCTACCGATATTTATATTACATATCATGGTATCTATACAGTAATATCTAACAAATGGTAAAAAAAATTATATTTGCAGTCAGTCAGCAAAAAATTGATAAGAACTATGAAGTTTCAATGAAACATAATATGTGAGTGAGACGTCCGTATAGTAAATTACACAAAATAGACAAAACTAAGAACGAAAAAATATATATATATGATTGTCTAATATATCGAGAACAAAATTTTCAATCAAATTAAACAATCGAGAACCGGCATCCTCAGGTCGAGCTTAAGATCATTCTCCATTGGCGTCAAGTTCAGGTCCAAGCACAAATTCAACCTCTTATCATTATCATCTTTGGATTTCTTCAAGATGGGCAAGGCATGCTTCCGAATATTCATCATGCCATCATCAATGGCAACCCTATGCTTTCTCATGTGCCCTCCAAGAGCTTGTCCAATCGAGAACTCAAGCCCACAAATCGGGCATGGGTGCATCCTTGGTTTCATGTTTGAGTTCGGTGACTGATGGCATGAGAGGTCTGAAACCATGAGCTTGGGCTTCTTGTGACTGGCTCTATGGCCTCCAAGGGCTTGAAAAGAAGTGAACCTCCTATTGCAAGTTTTGCACTTAAAAGCACCACCATCGTTTACCTCTCTCTCCCTCAATGGACCAATCTCGCTTTCACCAACTTTGGTTAGTAGCATCAAACAATTAGCCATGTCTACCCCACCCCCTTCTTCTCTTCCTCTCTTCATGTCTATGTATGTATAGATTTAACGGTTTGCTAAAGCTATAAGTACACGAAAGTTGATCAGAATATGTATGGAGAATTTGAAGGCACTGCACTAAATATATATAGACTGTAAGCTCTTATATGTGTGAGGAAGGTGCACGCACCTATGCATAAGTCTGCGCCATTACGCGGACAAATTGGCAGAATTACCCTTGCGCTTTCCTGTGTGATTAAGTAATGAAAGGCGGTGGCATTTGGTGTAAATATGCATGAAGTTGAGAGGCGAAAGGAACTTTCGTAGCGAGTCGCTACTGCCAGTTAAGTTTGCGTGACCGCGTGTTCATTGGGGGGCCTATCGGTCTAATGTTGACGAATGAAGAATCCAGCAGAAAGTACTCGTCATGTAACCATGATGAAAGTGGCCCGCATTATTATATTCAAGAGCTTAGGTAGAAGTCTTAACGCCTGGTGCGTTCCTCCGTCACATGAGTCTCATCTTCTGTTCCACTATTTTCTTTTACTTCCCACATTCTTTTGATGCAAGGATAATTTGTGTGTTTATATATTTGGTGCCTTTTTAGTTTCTAATTAATAGAAAGATAATTTGTGTATTTATGGGTGATGTATATTAGACAAGTATAATATATAATAAAAATCTCTCAAAATAAATTCTTATTGACCTAATCTCTGACTCCAACCTCTCAAAATGAATTTTTATTGACTTGATCTCCAGCTTCACCCCCAACTTGCAGTGGGTTTAGCAACAAAAAATGCACCAAATACATAACATTGTAAAGAAACCATAGCATTCACCGAGAGAAAATTATATGACAATAGAATTTTCATGTTAAAAAATATAGATATTGTTATATAGGCACCAATTTAACAACTCATATTTAGATAAACTTATAAAAAAAGTAGATCACATCAATTTTTTTATGACACACTTACTTTTTTGTGAACTCAATAATTTTATTATGAATGTGGATAAATATGAGTTGTTAAATGTGCCTATTCATTTTTTTTTTTTG
Organism: Pterocarpus santalinus; assembly: GCA_031439595.1. Taxonomy (NCBI): domain Eukaryota; kingdom Viridiplantae; phylum Streptophyta; class Magnoliopsida; order Fabales; family Fabaceae; genus Pterocarpus; species Pterocarpus santalinus. Next base: position 41,129,079 of record CM062528.1, on the reverse strand, counting down.
AAAAATAGAGATAAGTGAAGCAATAAGCTAGTTGCACTCTAGGTGATAGAACAAAAATTCAAATTAGGGTTAATTATAATTTACTTTTCTGTATGATAGGCCATGTGTATTTTATCTCTGCATTTCAAAAATGTACATTCTAACTACCTGTATTTTTACAAATGTGCACTTCACCCCAAATAAGTGTACTATATTTCTCCAAATTTTGGATCATATACAAATCGGCCTCCTGAACTTTTCTAAATGTGCAACTTGATATCCTGAATATGTAATATTTTTATTTATAATTGATGAAAAAATTAATAGAAAGGCCAAAATGCATACTTGTGAAAATGTAAGTGGTCATACTGTATATTTTTAAAATATAAAGGATAAAGTGCATATAACTTATAGTACGGAGAGAAGGTAAATTGCAATTAACCTTTCAAATTATATATAAGACAATTATTATGAGAGTTTCTTAATTATAACCGTGCTTACAAGTTTAATGTCATAACAATAATTTTTTGAAATGCTCTAAAAAAAAATATACATACAAAAATGGCCAATGAGAGTTGGCACATTTGGTAAAAAATAGACTTGTATCTCACTAAGACCCTCGTTTGATTCCCACTATTGATGTGAGAACACCGTTAGTAGAAAATCTCGTAAGCCCCCTTAAGTATTTTCTAAATCCAAGGGTTATGTGCTAACTTTGATAGGATAATCGATACCGAATTTATCTAAACTTTCAACCACCAAAAGATAAAAACACGAGAATAAAATGTAACTTATTGCCAATCCCAGGTGAATTTAATGTATAAATTTCAATGGAAAGAATGTTTGAAAGTGAAAGGAACAAAGAATAATAAGAGATGATAAGCCTGTGGGGGCACGGCGTGTGGGGCTTGGAATGAGTATGAAAGGAGGAAGGAGAGAGCAGCAAGTATACTACGCTAGCTGTAACTATCGAAGCTTCGTTGCAAGACTAGAGACTAGACTACAAAAGCAAACGTGTATTACAGGCACACTCCAACGGCGTTGTGTGTACTAAATTATGCTGGTTAATTAAACAACGCGGTCCATCCGCGCTTTGTATGTGAATTCATTTTTCATTTCCACACCCACTGCTTAATGTGTAAGTCCAATCCTTGGATCGAGTATGCGTCACTTTGCCAATCTAGAAACTGCAATTAATCCACCTCTTACTCTTACTGCAATCTAGAAACTGGAATTAATCCACCTCGTACGCTTACTTGTTTTAAGTTCTGGATAAGGCTTCCACATGGGACAAGAGTTTCGGTAATTCTCGTCACCAGCCGAAGCAGAAGAAGGAAAATTTGATATTAAATTTTCTTTGGAGCAACACTTCTGAGATCTGCTTCACTTTGTGATTTTATAATACTACAGAATGCATGTACACCTTGAGTTTTTATTATAATATTTAAAGCTTTAAAAAAAAAAGAATAAAGCAATAATTAAATAAATTATTTTAATATTGTCAATTAGTATGTAATAGTTTTGTGGTATTCATGAATATTTGTAGTTTTTTTTTTTTGACGGGCAATATTTATAGCTTGTTTGTTTTTTACAGAAAACATAAAAATATGTGTTCCAATCTAAAATTCCAATTTTCGAGGAATGTTATGAAGAAAGAACTTTTTTTTTAATTATTTTGACCAAAAAACAGAAACAGAACATGAGTAATATCGTAACAATCAACTTGACATTTAGTTTATAATTAAGAATATATAGTGAATAAAAAATCATTAAAACAACGTTGCTTGGGTTAATGTTCAAGGTTTTATATTTTAATTTATAATATTTATATACACCCTAATTATCAATATTTATTTCTTTTATAATTAATTATTCTTTTCACTTGACATGATATGATATATATAGTCGAAATTTCTCCAATTGATTCATCATTCAACGAAAAAGCCTGAATCTTGCCATCCATGATTTAATATTGTTGAGGTATTACGCATTGACTCTATGAGTTGTATCTGATGGTTTTCTCCGCTCCCTTTTAATTATAAGCTTTAAGACTATTTTAGCTCTATTCAAAATTCAATGTCAAGCATTCTAGAAAGGCTTCTGTATAGACTTAATTTACGTAGTTTAGTGAATTAAATTAATAAAATATTAATAATATGAATTAATAATTGAAAGTATTATATCACGGGCTTGTTAACCCATTCTTTTCTTATTTTTAATATAAATTATGATATCTTGATCTTTTATTTATGCACTCTGCAAAACTTCCGGTCAAAAACAAAAAAAGACCCCGCATAAGTTGCGTTCACTCTGGACTTTTGCACTTCATTTGTGAATCTTAACATAGCTCCAGCTAACATTTAATCGTTTATTTTAATAATTGTTTATTTATATAATTATTTTTTATATAATTATTTATATAAGAATTAATTTATATTTAAATATTTTAATTAAAAAAATAATTTTAAGATAATCTATTTTATTTGAATTATATGAAAAAATTACTTTTATATGATAAAATTATTTAGAAGAATACGAAATAATTGTTTATATTATATAATATTTATTGTTTAGGATTAATTTGTTAAATACATAATAATTCTGAAATAATCAACTTCTGCATATAATTATAAGTTTCAAAAAATTATTTATGCTTATAAACTATTTTTCAACTTAAATTATTAGCTTTAAATTGTAATCTATTTTTACAAATTTGCCAAACATGTTTGATTTTTGAAAAACAGCTTTTTTTCTTCATGTGTTCCCAAACGTAAATCAATGAAGTACACACAGCATGATTGCAGGGCTTCTCACTTTCTTTCTGCTTGGACCATTAGTACGTCCAACAGGGAAGGGTATGCAAGCGAAAAAATTTTAACATATTCATAGAAAAAGAGTACTTCTTCCTCCACAAAAAATTTTATATAAGATCCTCTTATTATATTTTTTGCAGAGATCTTGTGATAAAAAGAAAAGATGGAAGAAGAATTCCATCCTGCACGAAGGATGAAATAATCACTCATGCAAGCGTGTCCTGAATTGACAATAGGCTAGGAGTGCTTGGGAGAATTTCTAAAGTGAGCAGTGGCGGTAACAGGGTAAGAATAGATCATATAGGGCTAATTTAATGTGTGTTTGTACTAGTTTATTTATATTTAAAATAATTTATAATTAAAAGTTTATTCATTGAAATTATGAGAAAAAAATTATTTTTCCTAAAAGATATATAAATTCAAACATATTAGTAATTTTTTGGCTTTTTTTTGAAAAAAAATTATTTAGCAAGCAAGTCAATTCAATATTTATAAAATGATTGTTTAACTGAATAAATTAAAGCACTGGTATTGTCAAAAATTTATTTGACTTAAATAGAGTAACTAACTTATTAATTATTTAAATATACATAATTAAAAAATTTTTACAATAATTCTAAAAAATTTATAGTAGTTATTTTATTTATTAATTTTATATATAATATAATACTTTAATATGTATAATATTTTAAAGTAAAAATGTTTAGTTACTTAATTTATTTAAATATTAGCGATTTGACAGGCACTTCATTTTTTATTTTTATTATATTAATATAAAATTTTGAATATAACATACAGAATATAGAGTTTTATTGATTAATAAATTTTTGAATTGTATTAGTAATTAATATGAATGTTTTCTTTCTTCAAAAACAAAAATGTTTTCTCTTTTTGTTCATTCAAATATATTTAACATAACTTATCTAACTTATTTGGCATCTACAATTATTCAAAATTTATTTATTCAATAAAATTTTATATATTATATGAATAATTTTATGTCAATATAGTGACCAAGCCATTAGATAACTAATTCATAAAGATATGTTATAACTAAATATTCAAAATTTATTTATTCACTTCTTTTCACTTCAATATGCTATAACTTATCTCATTTTTTTATTATTTATTTTACTTTTTGACTCGTTAACATGCATTTTGAAAAAGTAAAATAGTTAAAAGAGAGAAACAGGAGAAAGTCTAGTCATCAATGATTAAGATATAGTTGTCTTGTAGCCATTTCCCATTAGTTCTTGGTTGTAATATCTAATATGCTGTTAACACGTGGAGTCCTAGAAATCCTCAGAGACTACTATAAAACCCTGCTCTAAATGCAGCCATGCCAAGGCAATTCAATTTGAAACTTCCATGGGTTGCCTTCACCTCATCTAGCATCAGTCATTCCTACCAAAACAATAACAGCAAAAAAACTAAATAAAATTAAAGCAAAGTTGGAATATGATTTTGATAGTAAACATAAATGACTAGAAAAGACCATAAATATATTACCACGCATCATAACTGAAAGTATGCCCAATTTTAGACATGATCTATTTGTCAAGAAATAATTCAAATGTTAATAAAGGTAAAAATGAACGCATATCTCATGACTAATTGAAGCCATCAATGAATCAGCCATGCAAGGTGTGAATCCATGGTATAACATTATCACTGCAAATATGCCCAATTTTAAATATGATCAGAATGTTAGGAAATAATTCAAATGTTAATGAAGGTAAATATAAGTGCATATGTACTCCAATAGTCTAGTCTGTTGCAACTAAAGGATATGAAGCCAATCAGTTTACGACAGTAATGCAGTACCGAAATAGTGTTTTTTTTCCCCCTCTCTCTCTATGTGTCACATACACATGAAGCCATCAATGAATCAGCCACGCAATTTATGAATCCATGATGAAATATAAAGTCAATATAACGTATATGCACCCTCAACTGGCAAGACCCTGACAATATTTTCCGGTTTCATTATATCAGGTAGCGTTAGGTTTCTACTGGTCTTCACAGCTAAAAAATGTACATCCATTGGCGTTGGCTCTCATAATCTACAAAACCAAACATTTTATTAGTTGAAGCACTGCAACACCACATAACTAAAAAAATGAAGCCTGACACAATCGAATCAAAACCAAACTTTTAGATCATTCAAAGTCATTGTACCACTGGCAAATGAAGAAGAACAAAAATGAATGGTGAACAGGCATCAAATGGGAGAAAAACTGAATTGCAAAGTGAAATGTTAATGGGAAGATTATGCGAAGTGTGGGAATATTATGCGCGGAGAGGAAAATTGACACGGTACTAATTTGAGAAAACTGTCCTTAAACGTGGATATCAGCCTCTATGTGTTTGCTAATTTGATTTATTATATAAATAAATAAATAATATATACATAAATATATTAATATAGATATTGCTCCAGACTTGAAAAAAGTTCTCAATACAATTAGAAGAGACCAAAAAACGGTTATCAAAATGAATCTCCTTTATATAATTGTATAGATATTTACATAATATAAATTTCTAGAACCTTGTGTTAGAGTTTATTTTAAAAAATAAATAAATAAATCGAGCTTAAGAAAAGCTTATGATAAACCGGGTTAATATTTTGTAAAATAGACTTGAGCACAGTCTAAATTAGATTTATTTCCGCTACTAGTGAGAAGTGGGAACTCTCTGACCACAAGCTATTAAGACAGAGTAGCCTTTGATGAGAACTAGAAAATCAGTCTAGCGAAGAATGAAAAGGTCGTACCTTAATTAAAAAGGCGATATAGTCATTTTATTCCTTGGCACGTAGTTTGGTCATCGGCGTAATGAATAAGTCAGGTAGACGGCCAAGCCATTACTAACTACCACCTTCAAACCAAAGTTATGTTGACATATGGAAAGTGAATTGATTTCTCATGTTTAACAACTTTGCATCCACAAAATTAATTTTGCAAAAATGTTATTAGTAATTAATTTTAGGATTTATTTTAAAGGATATATTAATGTGTCTTTTTATCCTTGATTAAAAGTGAATTCTATTTTTTTTCCCATCAATAGTTAAAAAATATCTTAATGTGCCAATTGAGTACAAATATCACTACTCTTAATTTCGCACTTGAAAATTACCAAAAGGAGTTTTTAAAGAATGGTTCTTGGAAGTTTAATGCAAACCTCTTTTTTTTTTTTTTTTGGTCCTAAGAACAAGACAAACAGTACAAGGTGCAAATGAGAATTAAATTACACTGATCGCCAATGACACAAACAAGAAATTGTAAAGAAACCTATAATGTACGGTCATACAAACTTGAAAGAAAGAAAAATGAAGCTCAAAATGAAAAGCTGGTGTCTAGTTATTTGATACAAACTATACTAGTTAATTGGTATGGTTATAATATTCATTAGTTAGTTAAAAGACCTTAGTTATATAAATAAACCTTAGATAACTATTATAACTGATCAGAGAATTGTATCATTTGAGTAAACATTAGTTTATTGTGAAGTTTTCTCTCTTTACCTTAAAGAAAAAAGAACTTGTCAATCTTGAGCTCTACAACAATGATTATTGAATAAAATAAAGTGATAAAATTGTTCATCCAAATATTAACACATACCACATCATTTTTCTCAAAATAAATAGATAAATAAAACTCTGTCAAAAATCCTCATACTCACATTTTTCTTTTCCATTTGCTCATAATATGGTGACATTCTCTCTTTCCTTTTTTAGGCCATTTCAACTACTTTCATTAGCTATTAGCCTTTTTTACCAGGTAGCATTTAGAATGCTTATCATAAAATATGAATATTGAATGTTCACTTAAAACTAAATCATTGATTTGAATCTATTTACAAATCTAATAGTAGAGAATGATAGAATAAGTTTTATATATTAATACATGATATTAGAATATTGTAGTCTATTAAGTTGACATTAGGTAACCTATTATCAATGTCCAACTCGAAACTCGTAACTCAGTATCTGTATGTTTTTGTCAATGTGAGACCCAATTCGAAATTCGGAACCTGGTATCCGTACATTAATATTTGTTAGTGCAAGTCCTAATTTTAAATTCGAAACTCAGTATCTATAGAACTTAGAACTCGGAATTTAGTATCAATTAAATAATTAAAATAAAGTAATTGCCTATAATAGGTAAAAAGGACATGAACATTTAATGTTCATATTTGAAGGTGAGCATTCTATAATTTACCCTTTTCCTAATCTAACATTAGCTATTAGCTTTTTTCGTTTGGTCTCTACATTAGCTGTTAGCTTTTTTTTTTTTTTTTTTTTTTGGTCGGGGGAGTAGCTTAACTAGGTCATTCTGCATCTTGCAGCTTAATGGAATAGCTCATTAAGTTTGTTAGATACTTGGATTGTGCCATGAGTCTGAGACCACATTTTGTTAATGGGCTTGGGTCAGCTATATCATATGAGTTCCAACAAAGTAACATTAACATATACTGCAAAAAAACAGAAAATTGTAAAAGTTTAAACTAACAATAAATATTTGAAGAACAAGTATTCTACTGAAAAAAAACCAAAAATAATTATTTTCTGTAAAAAAACCTAACAACAGAGATTAATCATTTGCCCAAAATTTTTAAAACTTTTTTTTCAAAATATATTTTAAATTTTAAATTTTATTCATTTTTAGTTTAGGAGTAACCAAAAAATGGAAGTGGATTAATTAAGGTGATGGGCTTTTTGCAGTGTTTGCAATCCAGTGGGCCATATTGGCGTTTTTTGGGGGGGGGGGAAGCCTATTAAACCCAAAATTGTAACACACGTTTTACTGCTTCGGTGTGAGGTCGGTGAAAGGTAGTGCGTAGTAACGAGTGGCGGAGAGTTGCACCGCAACTGCAGAAGCGAGCAAAGCAAGACGAGCATGGTGACCCGCAGGTCCTTACGGAAAAGGCGGACCCCACTCCGAGTTCGGAGCATTGATGACGAGTACGATGATGTTGGTTTTGAAGAAGAAGAAGAAGAAGAAGAAGAGGTGAATGATCAGACTGAGAAGAAGGGGATCAGTTCGAGTGAAATGGGAATGCAGATTGTGTGCTTCTCAAAACAGCCCTTCACGCTTCCCGATGATTGGATTGTGGAGCAAAGGCCCCGTCCCTCTAAACCCTCCCACGTCGACAAGGTACAATGCAATTCTCACAACCCCGTTCATTGTTCCTCCATGCATGTCACTCTATCATCAATTCATGCAACCATATAACATGTTTCTAGTTTCTCTCTGTTGGGGGACACTACACTGGCAAAAGTGGTATAATGTCTGTCAAATGCTGTGCAGTAGCAATTAATTCACATTCAACTGTTTGTAAATATATAAATAATTTACAATTATACGTACACATGATATAATGAAGTTGTGTTCCCTTGCCTTGATATGTTTCATTTCTGTAGATAGGTTTGAGTTCTCTCTTGTTATTTCAGGGTGCATACCTCTTGTTATTTTCATGGCATTTGTTGAAGCTCCAATGTGGCCTTTTCTTAAACCAGGACTGTAATATTTGGAAATACTTCCACTTCTGCAAGGATTTGATCTTCTTTTTTTTTTTTTTTTTTTGGTTCAGTATTACTATGAGCCGGGCACGGGAAGGCAGTTTCGTTCTCTGCTAGCTGTTCAGAGGTATCTAGCAAAGGGCACAAGAGACTGTCGTACAACTGAGAGAATGATATCAGAAAATGAAAACACGGTGAGTTCTAATATCATGGTTGTTTCATTTGAAAGTGTGGATCTTTGATTTGTAGCATATGGAATATTGTGGAATCTTTCATGGTATGTGAAAGGGCAACAAACTCTGCCTCATTACTCAAACAGAAATTGGAGAGCAGAAACTATGAACATTTTTTTTTTTTTTTGGGGACGTGGGTGAGACATGGGAGTCTTTTTTAGTGGAGGCTCTCCCCTCTTATTAGCTGGGCTTTTAGGAGTGAGTTATCCTCTGCTTCTGGTGGTACTAGAGCCCAATTTGCTCACCCCGCCATAAGGATGGACAACTCTTTCCTATCTGAATGAGTGGAGGTAGTTGTGTCAGTGTCATATCTGGTGGTTGTTAGAGACAGAACATAGAAGTCTTACTTATGGTGGAGGCTTTTAACTCTTATCAGTCAGCCTGACTATTAGTTTTTCCTCTATATTTGTTTGGCTTTAGTTTGGAATATGGATCTAATAGATGCATATTTTGCTCTTAGGAGAAAGACAAGTGGGCAAGCATTTCTTTTATTTTTTAAAAAAAAACCTGCTATTGTATTTTTATTTACTTGTATTATGATGTAATCAGCTTGATATTTGGCAATAATGATTTTCTGAGATGGCTAAACTATCCTCTCATTACTTTATGAAGGATACCTGGGATTCTAATTATGATTGCATACAAATGAGTATTTACTGCTTTTGATTGAAGCTGTAACACACATGCACGTGCGCGTGCACGCACACACTCTACAAAATAGATTTACAGAAGTTATGGTAGGCCAGCTGTTCCCTCCAATGTACCAAAAGAATATATAGAAATCATGGAGGTGTAAGAATGTAAGAGAATGTAGACCTGTGGCTTGAAATCCTTTCAATGACTGATCCATGCTATATTTTATACAGACTTACATCAAGCCTGGGACTGGACAACGGTTCCGTTCCTTGAGAATGGTAGAGAGATATTTAACAGGAGAAAATGCATGTACAGCTACACCCAAGGTGCCAACACCAAGCAAACAAATTTCTGTAAGTTGAACAATTAGTGATGCGGTGCCATCAACATATCTCTGCATGGTTTGTCACTATCTAGTTTATTCTTCCTTTTTTCAGTCAGTGGTGAAATCTGGCACTGGAAATCACAGTGCTCGTGGTTTGGGAAGTTGCCACAGGGCTGTCGAAAAACGCCCTTCCCTGGCTGAAGAAGATAAAGTCACTCCAGAGGCATTGAAACATTCTGTTCAATCTACGGTGAGTTTCAAAACTATAGACTTTATAATACACAAACCAAAAAAAAAATAAAAAAAATGACTGTACATTCAGTGCAACTAATTGAATGTCTTTTTCAGTATCCTAATAAATCTGATTCTCCAAAGAAAATCAATTCGGGGAAGGACAACGCACCTTCCATGCATAACTTATCCAGACCACCAGAAAAAGTAACCTGGGTTCTCTCTGGCCCTGGGGGCTTCTGGAGCCCTTTTGTGGATGATTCTATTGTGCCAGAATCCGAAAAGCTGAAATGGTCTGAAGCATTCATACTATCCATCCATAATAGTGATCAGAGATAATATTAACGGACTTAAATAGCTGAGGTAAGCTTGATATAAGTTAAATCAGCTTCCATTTAATTCCAATGCTTTCATAGGCGCTGAAAGTCACTTGTTCATCCCATTCAGTTTTGCAGGATTCACTTAGGAGAGTATCAGGGTAACTGAGGCAGAGGTAGGGGCAACAAAGACGACAAGGACATATTGGTGAGCCAGTGCTGATACCATGTAACTTTGATTGTATATGGGATCATCTACATGGCTTTTCTCAACCCATATGCAGAGAACGTTATTGTAATTCACTGATCATAAAGATGTATTTTCTATCACACTGGCTCCAGGAACATTTCTTTTGTGTGTACAATGGAGGTGCACCTAGAAGCACCTGGATAAGGGAATAGGTAAACTGGTGAAAACATCCGACAGTGTATTCATCACACTTCAATCTGAAAGACTAGGACTGTGTCAATCGAGCTATAAGTTTGTTGCAGTAATAACTTTTGCACAGATATGGTCATATGGAACTATACAAAAAGGGTCAGCAAATTTACATATCACGATAATAGATTTGTTCTTTTCGATGCAGAACTGACAGTTGGATGAAGTAAGATTTCTTTTGCTATAACAATCAAAATATTATAATACATTACCCTAGAAAGACAAGATATAACATGTTCGGTTTAGCGTATGAAGAAGGAAGACAACGAAGAGAACTAGGCAAATATCACTTGATTAAGCAGCAGAATCTATGTTTGACACTGCTTTTTTATGATCATATCACTTCACAGTTCACAGTATTTTGTTAATGAAAAATGTTATTTGTACTTAATATTTGTGAAATATCATGTTGTCATACTCTCATCTACTATTGGATATAGTGTTGACCTCACTCAATCTAGGTCTTATATCCCATCTAATGATGGATGAGAGTTTGTCGGTATGGTATGCCACAAATGTTATATACAAATAATATTTCTCTTTATTGACGAATTTTCCCATTTTTTAAGAGACTTGAATTAAAAAGTTTGTTGGTAGGATTTAAGGGCTCTCTACTTAAGAGTTTAACTCGATAAAGGCTATGATTCGTCGAGTATATATTTGAAATTTCCAAGGTAAGATTGAGGGCTAAGCAACCTTGACTCTCGCCAAACCAAATACAGGTGTAAATTTCTCAAAAATAATTTGTATAAAAATTATATAAGTTTTATGCTCCAGCAATTAAATAAGAGTTAGTTTCATGAATAATTCAATTATGCGAAATACATTACGGTCTAAACAAAAAAATTACAAACGCGATGGGTGGTACTACATTTTGTATATTAATATTTGACATTTCTCAATTTATATGGGTTTATATTTAATATTTGATATCAAATATATTTTATAGATATTTGATTAACTAGTTTTATATATGTGCGTCTCAATCTTATTTCTGTTGTTTAGAAGGACTTTATGATATTATTATCTTTGAGATAAATACACATTTAGTACGAATAATCGTCATGATTGTCTAAAAATAATTTCATTTATGTTACTTAAGGTTTACATAAAGAGTTTACTTATGATTCCTGTTGATGTAAATTTTTTTGCTATAATATTTGATAATAATGATTAGCCTCGTTTGCACGGTTGATATTTTAAAATGAAAATAAGTAGTTATTAATGTTAAAAAAATAAGAAGACATATGCCTTCACATATAAACAAGGAGATTAACTTTTGGATAAGAGAATAAAATGATTTTGGTTATTGCAATAGTATAATAGTAATAACAAATTAATAATAGTTAGATAAGAAATTGCCGCAGGGGTATGCATGGAGGCAATTAGCCATGGTGGAAATGAAGGTTACGATGATATTAAGACAAGATAAAAAAAAAGTCATAAAAAATGAAATAGAGTCGAAACTTCGACTTTCTATATTATTAAAAATAGTAATAAGAACCCAAAGGTAAATTAATTCTCACTTTTGATTTGAGAGAGAGAAAAAAAAAAAACTGATGGTGATAAATACGACCTGGTGTCAACTCCCATTTTACGCTTTTTGTTTCCAAGATTCATTCATGCCAGTCACAAAATATTTGTAGAAGTAACTCTACCCGGCGAAATTATTCATAACAATTTCTAATTAACGGAGTAATCATCAACTCCAGCTATAACACTGACAAATTTATGTAGAGTTTTGACAAGAGTATAACACTCACTTCATCCTAAACTATCATTTGGTAATCTTGAAATGTTAAGCCTACCGTGCACCATGCAAAATTATTTATTTACAGTCAAGAAACCGGGAAAAAAAAAAAAAACCTATATTTGATGAATCTAGTTAAGTTATTGAGCTAAGCTACCACTAACAACCAATAGTAATGATCATCCAGACATCTTTATAGCCAAGTAGAGGGACAGATTTTCTCTGTGTGCTACTCCCTTCTCATCAAGAGTTCCACAAACCAGTTGCTTGTAACCTGAGTCATGATGGTGAGGCAAAGGTGCTTCATCATCAGCATCATGCACTTCATCCTGCATGTCAATAACAATGTTGTGAAGCAAGCAGCAGACGAGAATAATCCTCGGAAGGCGGTGTTTGTCAGGCCTCCACATAGTTCCATGAATGATTCTCCAAGTCTCCTTCAGTCTTGTGAGTGCTCTCTGTGCAACCATCCTTGTTTCACAATGCATCCTGTTAAACTCTTGTTTTGGCTCTAGGAGTTGTTCCTTTTCTACATCATAGGGGACAACAAGGTATGGTAGTATAGGATAGCCTAGGTCCCCGACTATGTATTCCCTTATTTCTGACCCTTCAGAGAGCTTTAGTGTGTTTCCATTCAATCTCTCTCCTTTATCACAAAGTTTGCTGAAATTTGAATTCTCAAACACTAACCAATCTTGCATTTTACCTGGCCAGCCAGTGACTATGTCCCTGAACCTCATATCTGGGTCCACTATTGCTTGCAACACCATGCTGTGTCTCTTCTTGTGATCAAGCCACACATCAGTGTTAGCTTCAGAGGCAGATAAACACATGACAATGTGAGTAGCATCGATTGCACCGCAGCAATTGGGTAGGCCTTGTATTCTCTCAAACTTGGATTTGATTGCATCCATTTCAGCTTCTGTAGAGGGCCATTGCAGGTGATGAATCGCCCTTTCTTCCATCGACTCCACGAATCGCCAAGTGACTTGTGAAACTGTTGAGTGGTTCAGCCCAAGTGAGTCACCAATTGTGGCTAGTGACTCGCCAGATCCTAGTCTTCTCAGTGCCACAGCTACTTGATCATACGAAGACATTGGCACACCACTTTTAAACACGAAATGTGCAGATTTTGTCATCAGATCATCCTTAACAAGTTCACATATGTAGTCAAAAGTCTTTCTGGAGACCTTATAAACAGACTCGAAGTTATGCAAACTCTTTTGGGGAGACTGCTGCCCTGCCAAAGCAACATGGGTTACAACCTCTATGTTAATAATGCGGACCTATATAGCTTAATATAATAAACCTATATATAATGGTATTAGCCTTTTGTCCCTTCTCTTCTTTGATTCTTATCCCAATTTTTTAATAAAAAATTGGTAGCTAAAGGATGTTTCTAGTTGCCTCAAAATTATGGTTAATCAACAGCTAGTCCTAAAGATTGTTTTGCCGAGACTCATATGTCAGGTATGACGTATACAATCACCAAGAATATTACTTAAAATCGCAGGTAAACAGTTTCTGAAAACAGGCACAGGTCTCTGCAAGGTCATAATATCAGGGATGCTACCTTCCCAATGTACTTTGTTAAACCTTTTGCACATTTAATTCAACATTAAATTGCTTCCGTGCATTAATGTGACTCTACACTCTTCAGGAAGAAAACAAATTTCTTGCAAAACTGATAGGTATCTCAAGTTCTTTGATCTTACTTTGAAATTATCTAGTTAAGCAATCAATCAATATTTGATCGAAGTTATCAATTTATCTAAAATAACACTTAATATTGGTTATAAAACTAAGAAGAAAACAGGAAATTATATGCTTTGCCAATTGAATGCTAGTTGTGACTAACTCAAGCAGCAGAGAGTGAATTAAATGCCAAGTTATTCTACTGAAAAAAGGGAATCAGTAAATGTAGTCTGGTATATAAAAAACTGGTATGGTTAAATCCCACATGATGATCATGCGTCACAAAGGTGAACCATTTCAAAACTATACAGAGGATGAGAAGTAGCACATATAGTTTATCTAAGAATATTGTACTTAAAACACACAAACATAACATATTCAAAGTTTAAGTTTATCAGAAAATATCAAGCATGTCAAGAAAAGTTTCTATCGTTATATAGAAAGTCACCTATTCGGTACATCCTGTCAGCACAAAATTTGATGGTCATTATTCATTAACATTCTAATTCTACAAACCACAAGATTATTTAACTTAAGAACAGAATAATCTGAAGAACACACAAAAAAATTGTATTCATAGACAGAAGCATACAAAATGATCCTAAGACTTAGTCCCGGCTTACTGTTATTAGTGTTTTAAGCACGATGGAACACACTCAGTAACAAACTATACACTTATCACAACACCTTGAAACTAGCCAATCAAGCAGAAGCCCCATTGCTTTTCAGCCCAAAAATTGAATGTCAAGTATGTTTCACTATTTTTGAACAATCTATTGGGAGCATGGAAAGAAAAATAAACGCCATTCCTCCTCTAAAAATTCTCTCTATAAAGATTTGGTACTTGTTTCATTAGTCACTTGTCCACTGCTCTTTTTCTCTAGTTTTAAATTGCTGTTGCTGCTGTTTTTACTATTTCTGTGATTGTGAAAAATTGTGGACAAGTGCGGCTGATATTGCCGCAATTGCTGCTGCGACATAGTTGTGGAGACCACCACAACAGCAACATTACAGCAGCACTTGTGATTGCGGTTCGCAATTTAAAACTATTCCTCTGTTTAATTCTGCTCCAGTCACAAGACATAATCAAAACATTATTTTCTACTTCCTTATTTCATTTCCCTTACTTTCTATCCTTTCATTTTCTTTTGCTCCTTATTTTGTTTCAAAACAAACAACATTGATATTTTTGAGGAAATGAGCCAGAGTAGCATTGACAGGATACTTGATAGAAGATGAAATGAAGATTTAAAAAGTGTGTTACTGTTATTCCTCCTGCATAACCAACATCCCCATTTTTTTTTTCTCCTTTAGTTTCTTCCACTCAATGAGTCTAATAGTCTATCTCAGCAAATTGAGAGTATCCCGACTGTAATACTCAAGACTTCAACTAGTCACTTGAGTTGAACAACAAAATAGTTCAATGTGTAGGCTAAAAGGCTTAGGACCCGCAACACTAAATTAGAAGTATTATATCAGTTAAGATTAACTTGATGATAGAATCTGCTCAAAACGAGGTATTCATCTAACAAATTCCATCTCCCTTCTCTATAAGCTTGAACTCTAATGAATGGAAGGCAGAACTGCAATGAATCAATGCACAAAATATCTTGTGCATTAACTACTACTTAACATCAATAGTAACATTTTAACATGGTTGGAAAAAGTTTAGGGGGACGAGAGGCTACCCCATTCCAATGTCACCAATAGTAACATTTCTTTTGTGATAATAAAGTTGTGTGAGGTAAAAATAACAAAATAATAATAATAATAATAAAGTTCTGAAGTACCTTATATGGTGATCAGCATTTTTCAATCGGTGACAACTGACAGGGCAAAGGGAATACATACATATCTGATACATGTGTTACATGTGCTGTCTTTTATTTATTTTAAAATATCAAATTAAAATCAATTTAGCTAGAAAAAGTTAGAAAACTGTAAAAGTATAAGGCCCGATAACAACCTCAAATAAAACAGAAAACACACACAGATTCAAATCATCGCCCAGAACCAAGGAGAAAGTATCATTCTACCTAGGACTTTTAGTATACAACAATAATGTAACACATGATGCACCAATCAGTTAATTATAATGCTATCATATAATGTGATTATTAAGTATTCCTTGATTGGTAAGATAACACGATCAGAATAACACAACTTGAAAGTCAAATTAGGGATCCTTAGCTTATATATCAAAATGCATTAGCGTGATTTCAGTGAATATAAAATTTGAACGACAAAAAGGAGAAAACAGAGATTCAGCAAGTCACTCACCATAGCAGGACTCGTCAGCAAAAGCGATATCAGACAAAAAACGAATAACCAAATATCAAAGGAATTGAATTATACAGTGGAACTCAAAAGAAACGTACCACTCGTCCTCTTTGACAACTCTCTCTCAGGCGACCCAGGAGCAGCAGAACCATATGTGCCATGCTTCTTCTCTGTGGTTCTTCTCTTTTTTGATGATCTTGCACGAGCCATCACAACAAGGAACAAGCTAATCGAATCACAACACTCTCAGGATTTGGGGAGGTCAAAGTCTGCAAGAATTCACGGGTAAACAAAAGGAGAAGATTCATTACTATCATGATAGAACAACAACACTCACCAACGAGCACGATAAACATAAAGGAATGATGAGGCAGTGACAAAACCAACCAGTTGTAAGAACAGGAATGGTTTTAGTTGCAGAGCAAATGGGTGTGGTGTATAAGGCTTTGTTTAAAGCATGCAAGAAACGAGACAGCTTCTGTGAAAAAGAGAACAAAGGAAGTATGCTAAATGGTAAGGTAAGGTAACTGACGGAAAATCAAAGCAACACAAACACTAACACATGTGAGTTGGTTTGAGACAATGTGTCAACACTCTCAGGAAGAGGTGCAAGTGATGAGAGACATGGACATGGGTAAGAGAGATAGAGTATCACCATCTCTCTCTCTCTCTCTCTCTCTCACTGCGTATTGGATGTTAAGAGGGAGAGATGCGTACCTTTGGAGGTTCTGCTTGATGTAGTTCAAGTCCTCCCACAGGAAAATAATGAGTAGAATCGTGTTTTGGTTGTTGTAAGCCGACTACACTTGCAATTTATTGCAATTTAGTCTTGATCTAAATTATGCGAATAATTTAATTATTTATATTATTAAAAAAAAGCAAAGTTAAATGAATTATTTTTTTTTATCTACCGGATATTCTCGTCCGTGAGACTAATCTTTCGAGTATTATCGTAATTAAAAGGTCCTTACAACAATTAAATTTTTCAAAACTTGAAATATAATAAAAATAAAATATTAAAATAAAATAATATTCACCATTGATTTTGATAATAGACCAAAATATCTTTAGTGTGCTATGATTTAAACTTTTTTAAGAGTTAACAATGTTATTATTTTTTGTCTAAACTACCAATATTTGGAATATATAGAACTCTAATTAATATGATTTGATCGATTAAGCCAAATATATATATATATACTAATAAATTTACACTAAATACATACTTAAATGCATAAACAATATTTTAACTTTATTGCTGTGATCACTTCAAAACTTTAATGTCGTTCCACTCTTTAGATCATAGCATTGACGGTCGAGCTTCATAAAAGTGTAAAATTTATTCGCATCCAAAAAAAAAAAAAAACAATAGAATAGCACTTACTTTTACATATAAAAACATATGAAATCAGTTTTTTTTTGTCACTTATCTTTATTTTTTTTAATTTTGCCGCTTTTTTTTTTTTTTTCAATTTGGTTTATTATATTACAAATCATCTTTAATTTAGTTTCTAATCACTTTTACATAACTAACAATAAAGATTGATGTAACATAATTTACGTAATATTTATGTGTGCGTCACATCAACCGTATTTATGTTACATTAACATTTTTTGTTAGTTAGATGATAGAAAAATGATTAAACATCAAATTGAAAACAATTTGTAATATAAAAAAATAAATTATTAAAAAAATAAAAATAAGGAACCACATTAAATAAATATATAAATAAATATAAGGGACCAAAAAGCCCTTTCTACTTAAAAGATATTTGTTTAGGACACTACAAGAAAAAACCTATTTTGCGACAAAAATGTTCGCTACACTTTGTATACAAATTCTGTCACAATGCGATTTTGTAATAGAATTTGCAATGAAATTATTTTGTCATGATTTAGTTCATTGCAACTTGAGTGTGAGATAATTTGGTTTGTCGGTCAACTTATCATATGGGTAAAATGCTCTCATTATTAGTTTTTTTTTAATTCACTGTTCACAATATTATTATAGCAAGCATCACAAATATATATATATATATATATATATATATATATATATATATATATATATATTACCGCTACTGTTACTTCGAAACTTTAATCTAGACCAACTCTTTAGATCACGTCGCTAAAGGCTGAGCTCCATAAAAACGTAAAATTTATTGGTTTCTTAGAATGAGTGTAGCACTATATATTGCTTTTATATATGAAAGATATTTGTTTAAAAGTAAAAGTCATTTTGTGAATTGCTTACCGCTTGACTAGTTTAGATTGCAGTATGCGCCAACTGAAAAACGCCAATTCCCGAGACAATTTTAACATTAAAAAAAAAAAAAAAAAACCAAGAGTTTCTTCTGCCAAATGCACACTAGCATTCAATAAAAGCTAAAAAAAAAAAAAAAAAAACAAATATTTAAATGGGTATGTATTTGAGATTCTTGTGTCTTAAAATACTTTTTTTTTTTGGTTTTATTGTAAAAACTCTTATCAAGATTATATATCTATAGTTGTCAAAAATTGCAAGTTAACTAATAAAGTTCTACGATTATTTTACTTGTGTGTATAAAACATGTTGTATCATGTCAAACTCGAATTTAAATAACTCATGATGCATTCGTATCGGACACATATTCACATAAATTTTAATTATCAAGCTTAAGAATTTACCTAAAATTTATTCGAACAACATATTTTTAAGGTGGGAAATGTTTTAAAACTTATGATGTATAAACATTGCATAGACATCCTATATTAATATATTAATATAATTGTAAATGAATATCAAAGTTCGTATGTATAAAGGTAAAATAGATATATTATATATTTATATGAAAGATATGTTATATTTAATATTAAATATTGATGAACATATAACATGCCTCTTTCAAGGCTTGTGAATCCCAACAACTCACCGCCTGGGTGTTGGGCAAAATCGGTTTAGGAGCTCCACAATCTTATGCTCCAAAGTCCAAATGAAATTTTAGGTTTCATTCCAAACCTATCTCACACCAGCAACCGTTTGCCTCCATGGGTCCATAGCTCCATCTCATAATCACCAGCAGCGACACCATCTCATGGCACAGTAGCTAACTTAGCTAATCTATTAGCAACTAAATTACAATTTTATTAGTATTTATTAAACTTGATAAACTTAATGAATTTTATAATTCTAGTTTATAAGTCAAGTTTATGAAAATTTTACAAGCTTATTTAAAAACTCGAGTTTAAGAACCTACATAACCTCAATGATAAACTTCACATGCATGTGCTCGAGTGTTTAAAAGTACAAATCTTATTAAAAATCTTCAAATGTAAACTAAATTAAACCAAACATATAAACACTATTATTAAAACTAGAATCTTTACTATGGAGGAAGAAAAAACTCGCAAGAGAAGAGAGAGCTTGTGGAGAAAATGGATCTGAGTTAGAGAAAATGAATTAGATCAATGAATCTGTATTTGTAAAAAGGTTTATACCATAATTCTAAAAATCGGACCATACCGGCCAATCGGAACAGTTTAATCGGTAACCAACTAGGTATCTGATCCAATCATAGCTCAAAAACCCCTTATGAATAACCCGGAAATGAACCACCGTGAACTACCTAAAAACCGCCAAACTGAATGAACCGGACCGATTTTGGTGGTTGGGCAGTTTTTTCAAAAAGAAGGTAAAAACTCAAAATGGTATCATTTTTAGGCCAATTTTTTTTTAAAAAAAATGAAATGACATCATTTTGCCTGTTCATAGCATCGCGCCATCCGCTGTGTGCCAAGTCGTCACAGTCGCTGTCACTGTCCTCAACATCACACTATCCTTCATTAGCCAAAACTACTAGAAGTACCACCAAGATGGAGTTGGAGTTGGTTTGACTAGAGATTGAAGATGAAAAAGAAGTAGAATGGGAATGGAGTGGAAGGAGGGAAAGAAGGAGAAGGGTTTGTTGTTGCAGACATCATAGATCAAGGGATCTATGGCATTGGGAATAATGTGTATGTGTGTGTGTGAGAGAGAGAGAGAGAGAGAGAGGGGGGGGGGCAAAGAAAGAGAGGTTAGGCTTTGTGCTTTCTGAGTGTATTTGTACATTGTTGAGGAAGAAGAGAAGAGAAAGGGAGCAAAGTGAAGTGATGGTCAGGTGTGAGGTATAATTGATGAGTGTCATTTTCTCTTTCTCATAGTCTTAAGTCTTTTCAAGTTTCACTTTCTTTGCTTTACTAATTTGAATCAATCGCATGATTGAGCTGTAACTTATTATTATTATTATTATTATGTAACTTATAAAAATTTTCAATAATTTTATTTATTTTATAATATATATATATATATATATATATATATATATTGGTTGAATCATTGAATCTCTGAATCAGTAATTTGTTTGATTCGATATTCAATCCAATTTTCATAACCTTGGTTTATACACAATAGTAAAATACACTAATTCTAATAGTCACATGCTGATTGTAAAGTTAACTACACTAACTAACTTGCTAACCATTAACTAACTGTCTAACTGAATTTTTTTGTAAGTATTAAGTTAACAACTCTCTTTTTTTGTTTTGGTCGTGGATGTTTCATTGAACGAAATCAAAGGGGATAGGCCCAACTACAACAGCGGGAAAACAATGCAACAAAACTCAACAGCTCCTAGTTGGGACAGCGAAGGAATCCTAGCCACTAGGCAAGTCTAGATGCAAAATGTTAACAACTCTGTTATCGCCGACCCCCCCCAAAAAAAAAAAAAAAAACAGACACGACTCTCTAATTAACATGTGCTGATCTATGCTCCTTCTTCTTAGCTCTTTCTATACTATCTGAATTCTTCTTATCCAATAACAACTATTACAAAAAAGCTTATTTTTAATTTTAAATATATCGTCAAAAATATTGCGAAAGAAATTTTAAAGAAAACTTGCCTTTGTCTTCTTTCAAAGAAAATTAAACCAAATTTGCATAATATTGCCTGACTGTGACTACGGTTTACTATAACTACGTTTTCTAAAACGACGATCAAGGTGGCGCCAATAAGCCGTATGTAAGATAGAGCACCCGCGTTGCCCACGAAGCCCAAAAGGCCCACAGCCCAATTTGATGCGAGGCCTTGCTCTTATCCAAGCTACTCTTCCGGCATTGAGGTTCTCTCTGTCCAAAAAAAAAAAAAAAAAAAGAGAACCGCCAACAAAAAGAAAAAGAACAATTTAGGTTCATTATTTCTTTATTTATATCTTTAATTAACAGCCTTCGTGATAACTTCGTAAATTTAAATATAAATCTTCCAGTATAATTTCAAATAAATTCAATTGGATTGGTAGTCAAGCTTTTGACGATATTCACCCCCTTAACAATTTTGAATTCTGTTTTATTTTAATATTTTATCTAAATTCTGTTTTTATTTTAATATAATAAAAATTAATTTTAGTCACTTAAATGAGCATATATGATTATTTTATTTAATGTTACAAAATAATGATGTAAAAGTTTAACGTTTGTCATACTATAATTAAAATGTTCATAAAATAAATATTTATGTTTTGATAATTTTTACTATATTTTTTATTTCCGCATATCTATTAAAGAAATGAACTTCTTATTAAACATTCTTATATGTATATTTATTACATTTACGATGTACCTTTTTTTTACATTTTGTTTAAGTAAACATCAGCTATATTTATTTTATTTAAAAGTAAATTTTAATTAATTTATTCAATAAATATTTAAGAAAAATTATTTTTTTGGGGGCAAAGATGTATATAACAGGACAACTGTAATCCACTGAAACGCCAAAAGGTCTTGTTACTTGGGCATTAAACCATTTTTTTTAAGGTCAAGGCATTAAAAAATCAGATGTGACAAGACAAGAGATTCCATAGTAATAAGGTTTCACGATTAGGCCAGGCCCAAGACGATGGAAAAATTAATCATTGGCTCACTCCATTTTACTGAAGGCATAATATAATATGTCTTTTGCTTTCGTTAAGGGGGAAAAAAAGGTACTTTTTTTATGGATGATTTTTTTATGTGATCAATTATAATTTTATAATAAAATAATACATTTATATTGGTTACATTTAAATAATTTAATAAATTTTAATTATGATAAAAAATATTTTTACAATTATATATAAACATAAAACAACTTTTTATTTCTACTTTAATTCTGTTTGAAATGAAGTACTTTTTTGAATACTTATTCAAATCAGCTCTATATCTCGGATATGTTTTTGCCATTCAAATGCTTAGACAAAGCCTATTACAAATAAAATGTCGATGGATAAACTGAGAATTCAACTCAATTACTAGGAGTACGATATCTAAGCAAAAACAAAAAAAAGGTCCTGACAAAACATTGCACACACTATTTTTTTTTTTTTTTTGTATTCACTTTTGTGCTGTATTTCGTACTAGTGCCCGTATTTTTTTAACTAGGAAGAAATGCAAAGCTTCAGGTGCGAAAGAAACACATCGAAGAAACAAACAAAAATAAAAGCAGAGACCGTATTAAACCAGTTGTTGACTTTCTTTGACTTGGTCGGCACTCCGCATTCTATCAAATTTGCATTCTGTAAGTTTGACATCGTTAGGAGATCATGCTAATGAAGTGATCATACTAATGCTTTTGTTAGAAGAAAACCACGCTTGAATTTTTATGACAATTATATTGCTTGATTAGATGTTATCATGCTCAATTAATTACTTGGTCCAAGATGCAAGCTGCAAAGGGATCAAAGTTTATCTTCCGGAGAAAGAGACTGGGAGGAAGGGGAAACAAGAGTCCAGGAGGATGATGAATAAAGTATCTCTGGTGGGAGTGGTATCTTATCAGTTCTATAAGTGCAGGCCATATGGTGGACTTAGAAAGAATAATGATTTGGATGACTTTAAAAAACTATAAGCGGTTGTAATCTGCTTTTGGGTTTGTGCTCACCAAAGTGCAGGTGCCTTTTTTTAACCAAAAAACAAAATGCAAGTGCTTCGTCACAGCAAAATAGTCCCCACAGCATTTCCAACCAAATCCTTCGTATTACCATAGGTTCTCTCTATTCTTTTATATTGTTGGGATAGAAGCTAAGTGAAAAATTACAATAATAAGTCAAATACTATATTTTGACTCAAAATTTTAAGATAATAAATTTGTGAATGTTTCATATTATATATTTTTCACTCAATTTATTCTTGATTAATGTGAGACTTCACCGCTCATTCTTAAAATTCTAATATATATAAGCTACATGATTGATTTGTTGTACACATTTATTCATTTTATATCAATTTAATATTTGACTTCTTATTTCATTTCAATTGTCCATTTGGCTTTTATATATCATGTTCCTCAACAAGAATTGACGGGTAGTTACATATAATCAATCATGGTCAATATTGGAGAGGGGTGGGGCCCGTTGGAAGAAAACTCGTGCATGTCAAAGGAGCTAACATTGATGATGATGATGATCAAAGTTCATGATCTCTTTGCCTTGTAAGCCCAAAAGGAAGCTTTATTCAGAATTCCATCCTTCCCTTCCACACATACGGACGAATATATCTAATCCAATTGCTATAATAATTAACTTGTTAAGTACTTTTAGTCACTTGATGATGAGTGTGTCTTAAAGGAAAGAAGTTTAATCATGCTTTGTTGTCAACGAAACTTTTGCTAGATTCTTTTTTCGAGATACGACAATATATTCTTCATCAGGGTAAACTCTCGATTTCGGTTTGTGGTGAGGGTTCATGTATACCTTGACAAATATTATTCCACAACATATAGCAGAATCTTCTGATTGCATATGTGCCTTTATATTTTTCCTTTTATTCTGCAACAGAAACTCCCACAAGTTTTAAACTCTTTGATATGCTTCATCCTTCAAGTGTGACTCCAGCATATATTCAGCTAGGATCAAACCCATCAAAATATATGCACAGATTCGATCATGATGCCTTACGGTAACATTCTAATTCTACTGTGACAAATAATCTCTGTGGTCCTTTTTCTTTAAATACAATTTAGTTTAACTTTTAGACTCGATATGTTTTGGTGATTAATTTAAGGGGTGAATTCTATGGTACCCTAATAAAAGTGTGTATTTTGTGCATTTTTTGTGATAAACGGTGAGGATTGTGCCATAGATTGTGAGGTGTATCAATGCACCAATCACTTATGATGTACTATAATAATATCTAATTTTAAGAAAATTTAAAAATATAATTAAATATATTTTAAAATTTAATTATTATACACTAATAGTATAAAATAATTTTACACTGTTAATATAATTAAAAAATTTTATCAGTGTAATTTTAATTATCATACATTGATAGTGTAAAATTATACTGACAGTATAAAATAATTTTATACTGTCAGTGTAATCAAAAAATTTTATCAGTATAATTTTAATTATCATACACTGACAGTATAAAATTATACTAGCAGTACTGTAAAATTACACTGATAAAATTTTTTTATACTATCAGTGTATGATAATTAAAATTACACTGATAAAATTTTTTGATTACACTGTTAATGTATGATAATTAAAATTACACTGATAAAATTTTTTTATTATATACTGATAAAATTTTTTGATTATACTGATAGTATAAAATTATTTTATACTGCCAATATAATTTTACACTGTCAATATATGATAATTAAAATTATACAGATAAAATTTTTTTATTATACTGATAATATAAAATTATTTTATACTGTCAATATAATTTTATACTGTTAATTTTTAAAATATATTTAATTATATTTTTAAATTTTCTTAAAATTAGATATTATTATAGTACATTATAGGTGATTGGTATATTAATGCATCTTATAATATATGACACGATTCTCACCGTTCATCAAAAAAATGCACAAAATGTACACTTTTGCTATGGTACCATAGCATTCACCAATTTAAGGACCTGCCTCAAATGTCCATGATAAGTTGCGTGTGCTATCCACTAACGAAGAGAGCAACACAAGATGCTTTTGCGGTCATGCTTTCCATTATATATTGTATGATATATATCACCAGTCATCTCCAAGCAGAAGGAAGATGATGACATCACAGTTATCTCGACGTCCAAAGTGTCCTCTTTCATCAAATGGACGGAGGACGCGATATATATCCTGGCCCATCCTTATATTGTTCTTCGCCGTTCATAATCATATGCTATTGCAAATGAAAGTGCAAACCATAAATAAATAGAAAGTGTCATTCTATTGTGTCAGTCACATTAGCTGATCCTGGAAATGTTTGAGATCGGAATAGGGAGCCAGGTTGAAAGTGCCTCCATACTTTCAAGTTCGAAATGCTCATCATGACGCACTAGACCACAACTTGTGGAATTAGCTGGGCACACAAATACATGGACACGCTAAGGCAAAACTAACTAATAGGTTAGAATTTTTTGTTTTTCTTTTTTTTAAAAAAAAAGTTTGTCTATAGGGATCTCCATAGATAACAATCATAGGGTTTGAAAAGATTGAAATATGTTTTTAATCCCTATATACATGAATTATTTTGATTTTGATCCCTTTAAAATTTTTATTTTGATTTCATTCTCTCTTTTTTCCCTTTTTTTTCTTTTCGTTATTAGGTCTTTGGTGCCTACCATTTAAACCTAATGTTAAAATGTAATATTTATAAGGATAAAAAAATAATCTTAAACTATTTATAAGGAACAAAAATAAAATTTTCAATATTTATATGGGTTAAACGTATATTATAAAATATTTATAGGAACAAAAATTTAGAATGATGGAAATTAAAAAAAAAAAGATTGACTAAAACTAAAGTAAAAAATTTAGAGGAATTAAAATGAAAATTATTTATATTTATACAAATTACAAACGTATTTAAGCCGATTTAAAAATTTATTTTGCTTATGAGTAATGTGATTGTGAAATGAATCCCATCTATAAACCGAGTTTCTTAAACATTGGAATGGCATTTTATAAATTCTGTTTAAGGAACCTCTAATATGACATCATGCGCAGATATTCGATACACTTTTTAGTCTATGAAATTCTTTTGTACTAGATAGAGATATAAAAATCGTATTTAATTAACATAAAAACAATGCGCACTATAAATTATATGTATAAGTTTTTAAATGTAATATTATTTAAATTCTAAATAATTTAAATTTGTTTGAAAATTTTAAAATTAATATATAATTTTTTTAATATAAGATACTTTCGGCTGAAAATCAAGATGCCAAATGTATCTATTTATACTTCTTAAAAATTATATCTAACTATTTTTCAGAAATGACATTTGTACCTATAAATTCTAAACTCTAATATCACCCATTATTTACACATGATTTTTCATGTGTTTAAATAACGTCCACAAAATGATGTTTAAATAAACTTTTTTTTTTCATTCTACAAGTATATAAGTCACCATGATGTCTTACAGTGTGGTCTGAAAGTTGTAGTCATACCCAATACTTGGTTAGATCAAATGGTTTGATATTTATTTTTGTTAAGTAAAGTTTTGAATTCTAATTTTATGGGTCAAAAAAGATAGTGATGAGAAATGTTTACCTTCATAATGAACTGACCTAACTTGAGTCAAATTAATTGAAATTTATTAAACTTCGAATACTAGTGGCTTTAGATCACAAAAACAAGTTGCAATCACGATAATTATGGTTGGAAGAACCACAACCATTAGACTTGCCAATTAGGCCAACATAAAGTTTGAAGATATATAGTGCTTGAATGATTGAAAATTAGAATTAACTTGATTTATAAATTAAATTTGTTTGGAATTAATTATATAAAAAAGATTTAAATTTATTTGGAATTCAATTATTATGTTTAGAATTCATTAAAATAAGAATTAATTTTATTTGACTTTACTATTTTATATTTTAACCCAATGTTATAAAAAGTTAAAAGCTTTTCCCTTCTCTTTTCACTTTATTAAATAAGGGTAGAATAACTTTTTAAAAAAAATTGACCTTGAAATAAATCAATTTATACTAAATTTTATTAAATTTGATAGGATTTTAAAACTAAAATAATAAAAAATTTATCAAATTAAGTCATTTGTTTAGTTTTAAAAGTTTTAAATATAATATTTGATTTACAGATCAAATTAATTCTTATTTTTAGCCATTATAAACCCTATTAGAAGGGAGGGAGGGACAAGATGAAAACCTAATGCAACATGGCTCTGAGTTTTAAACTCATTGTACCATCGATCAAAGCTGATATGTATGCCCTTCCACTTATCGCTAGTGACAAGTGAGTAGCCTTCCCAAATAAGAGGCGAGACTGAGATTGGTGAAACAAAAAAAGATTATCTACGCTAATTTCCAAAGATGAAAGGATGTTCAAATTTTTTGTAACCCAAACTAGAAAAAAAAAAAGGTGTAAGGGGTTTAAATTAGTCAGCAAACTAGGAACAGAACAGGAAAGTAGTAGGATTGCTACATATGTGCAAGCGCCAGGCATCAGTTGAATCAGGAGACAGACAATAATGTGATTCCTTACCCAAACAAGTAAATGGCCATCGTTATTATGGTAATAAATCAATCATGCATAAAAGAAAACGCACATAGATACCGCACCATCCAAAGGTGATGGGGGGTTTTTTCCTTAATTCTATGCGCTTTCATTTTTCTAATTTTCTTATGCCACCTGATGACTAACTGTGCCACACCTAAAAAGACCAAAATTTGAGTCATTTTCTTCATCGAGGTTAGAGAAAGCCAACACTAAAAATAACATTATCATATCGCATTTTATATATTATCGCGCCATTAAAGTGGCATAATCTTAGTCTGTGAGAAGATGGCTGATATCAATTATATGCCATTCCCTGTTATGGCCATAACGTAAGAGTATCCAAGTCTAGGTCACATGCAAATTAAATAAAAGACGATCTTAATCTGGGACCATTAGTCGATGAATTAAACAGAAGTTTGTGTTTATAAAAGAAAATTATCAAGGATGCAACGGCACAATACTAGCTAGCAGTGTTCAATTTTCTTTGCACATTTATGTCGTTACTAGGTCTTTCAGTTTATTTACAAGAGGACACGTGGGGCCACCTGCCATTATCTTTCTAATAAACCCTTAAGATAGAGAAAGCTCAAGAAGATAAAATTAAGTGCTCTGCCCACAAAAATGGTGGCATACACGTCACTAACAACAGATCTTTTGGCTACCCTGCCTCAACTAAAACCAATACAGTCACGATTGTTTGTTCCAATCCCATGCTTCGATTCGTTCAATTGTTCCAATGGAACTAGGTTAAATTAAAAATGATGGATTGGAATTTAGAGGATAGATCATACCTGCTTATCTTATATTTTCCATCATATCACAAGTACTATTAATTTTTTATCCTATAATCTTATCTTTATCTTTGAAAAATGATACCATTGTTAACCACCACAAATACAGCGTGAGTGGTGTTAGTATAAACGCAGACAGATGATGCAATATTCCACTCTGCATATCTACTTATCAAGTTATTTGTGGTTCACAAATAATATACTGTACTCAATTTCAAATCTGTAGCACCGTCGAATCACACGGAAGCACTCCTGAATTCTATATCCAATTAGAATTCAGCGAATTCTTTGTTTGCTAGTATTTCCCCCCCCCCCCCCCCCACCGAGACCCTGAATGAGACCTATTTTGGATCTTTCTATAGAATTATATGTTCAGGAAAATAGTGCCTAGACTAATCACCAAAGCCAAAATACATATCGGAATATGCTGTCTTATTCGGATCTACATGGATCGAATGATTGATTATCAATGGTCAAATGCCAAAATCCTGGTTTTGGTTTCGAAATTTCAAGCAAATATTACCTGAGTCTTAGAAATAATATTGGCAATGATACTTACCAATGTCGTTCAACTGGCCAAGATTTCCGAGCTAGGTTTAATTGGTTTAGCATAAACTTATTAATTAACTATTTATTTAAGGATTAAAATTTAATATTATTAGTATAAAACTTTTTTATACATTCATCTAATCATGTATAAGTTATTAAAAATATTGACTCTTATTATAATTTTTTCAAAAATCATATAAAAATAAAATACAATTAATTAGTATAAAGTATTTTATACCAACAATATATAAAAAGATAATCTCTTTATTCAATCGAGTTAGTTATACTTTATTTCATGTTACTTTAGGATATCAAAGTTCTTTACGAATAACTTAGAATTCCCCAATAAATAAAAATAATTTAATAATGAATTTGAGAGGAAATTGACCTTATATTTTTCTTTTGCGTGGAAGAAAAATGCCTTGAACTTTGCTTTTTATATAAAAAATTAGTTATTTAATTAGACAAAAAAATTGTATTTATTTATAAGAACACACAAATAATAGTTATGGTCATTTGAAATAAAAGATATCAGATAGTCCGATAACCATAAAACTACTCTTAAATATTGATAACTTCTTTTTGTCTTTAAGAAAATACAAGAATAATAAGTGATTTTAGAGAGTTGTGAAGAAGGAATTAAGGGGGCGTTTGGTAAGAGGGTAATTTTTTTTTTGCTCGAAAATATGAAAATATCCCCATGTTCGGTAAGAGGTGTGAAAAAATATTTTCAGGAATATTATATTATCGGGAAGGAGAATTACTTCCAAAATATAACCACCTCCTATGGGAATCTAATATTCCTATAGGAAGGGAATATTTACAATTATAAAAAGACCAAAATACCTCTATCATCACCCAAAGTCACTCGTCGCTAATCACTGTTCGCTGCCATCGACCAACCACCCCTGCCACCTCCATCAAGGGTATTTTGGAAATTTATCAAATATTTTTGAAAATTCAATTTGCACATCAAACATGTCTAAAATATCATACCCGATAAAGTTATCTTCAAAAAATAGTATTTCTAATAATATTATTCCCAGAAATAAAAACATATATGAAAATATAAAATTCCTACCTTTTAATATGTTAAACAAAGCAACTTAGTACGCTAGGTTTTCATATGATGAGATCGGAGAAATAGCCTTATCTCTGTAAGCGGAGGTTGTTTTTAATATTTGAATTTATGATAATCACATGCCAGGAACCTTACTATTGCACATGAACTCACCCCTTTTTCTTCTTTTTTGTTTTAATATGTTATAGTTACAAAATAACTTGTTCTCTCTCAATTCTTACACCTATCATATTTAATTAATTCAAATTTAATTGGTCATTTTTCATGAAAAATCGTTATACCAAATAATATTACTTTTCTATCTAATGTGTCTTAGTAAGGGGAGGTCTAGCTGTTTTTCAAAATATAATGGTATCACGAATAAATATACTTTTGGGAGCTTAAAATAATATATCTGTATATAAATATAAAAGAGATTATTTCGACATGGATCTTGGATAGTCGATGTATGAGGTCCCTAAACAGAGGATACAAAGTAAGCAATATGGAATATTTTTTGATGCATCTTGTAACACCTGTCCATAATAAAATTAATAGGACAAATTTACATAGGAAATTTAAAGTTAGACATTAATATGCAATACAGAATTTAGGAGTAGGTTAAGGTTCTATTCGCCATAAGTTAAATATTTTTAGACCAGATTACAATATTGTAATTTGCTTAAGTACAACTTTGGTATATCCCTAATAATTAGAGAAGTCTATCTTCTTTTAGGATGTTATTAAACTAATATAAAATCACCAAAAACAGAGTGAGAATTGAAAATTTTCAATAGATAATGAATAATGCTAAAGTATTTAAACTATAGTGATTTCAGCCATGTCTTAGCACGGAAAACTATATGGCTACTGCATCATAATCTCATCATATTACTTATAATCAAATAATACTTCATAATATCATGAGAAGTTCAAGCTAAAAAAAAAATGTTATGAAGTTTCAAAAAAAATGCAGCAAGCCTTATTGAGGGTATAATCTCTTTACCTTAGTTTTCACTTTCCTTTATTTGTTTATCTTACACATATTCGAAGGCCTTCTCTTAGGGAATTTTCATTCTCTAGTGTTATTCTTTACATCGTGATGATAAAGTGAGACTTTTACGCTACATTAACCAAGGCAAGTAACATAAAAAGATTTTATATCTTATTCCTTTGAATTCTTGGCTGTTAATGATAAAATCTTAAATGTCATCTTCTCAAATTACTCATTTGCCATTATACATAAATTCATAATAAATATAAAAAGGGCATAAATTTCAACAATAAATATAACTTAAATAAAAGGCTTGAATAACATAAAATAAACAATAACTTGAATAATGTAATTAAATTTATCACATAATAAATTGAATAGTAAAACATAAAATTAACCAATAAAATAGATTGAATCAAATGCAAAAGATATAACTATTTCATAAGCTTCAAAAAAATAATAAAGTGCATAAGAACTGAAATAATGTAAGCTAAAATAATATCTCAGTAAAATTTTTAAAATATAGAGTTGCCAAATCTAAATGTTAATTTTTAAAACGACCAAATTTAAGATCAATTTTATTTAATTTCTTTTAAACTTTCTCATCATAGCCTTGAGTTTGTCCTTATCATAATAGCGCATATAGGTCATGTCCTTATAAGAGTCACCATAAAATTATAGAAATGTTCATAAGTTAAGAGTCATCATATTGTATATAGTACAAGGTATAAAATTCTAAATAAAAGTATTGATAATTTTAATAGCTCAAGTGTATAATGAATTTTACTTATGGTTAGATATAATATCTTACTGCTAATATTGGTCCGTTAGAGAAATTACTGTAAAAGTTGATAACTCAAAATAATGTATCAGTATAATAATAATAATAATAATAATAATAATTAAAGAAATATTAAATAAATTAACTTGAAAAGATAAATAAAATAAATAAGAGTGATAATAAGCAATAATATAAATTAACATTAGTGGAAATAACTTGGAGCAATAAATAGAACATATAGTAATGACAAATAATAAGAAGCAATAATATAAAGGAACAACAAATAAAATAACTTGGGATAATAAATAAATTATAACAAGAGTAATACTGAGTAATTTTAATAAATAAAATAACTTAGAACATAAAATAAATTATGATAATAGATAATAATGAATAATAATATAAAATAACATAATTTATAATAAATAAATATAATCATAATTTTACTTTATAAATAATTTTATTATTTACCTGTAATTATTATAGATAACAAAAAATAATACGTACACGCCAACCTTCTTTTCCCCTTTCTTTCTGTTTCTTTCTCTTTTACTTTTCTTTCTTTTGCTCTCTTAATTCTCACTTTCGTTTTACGCTTTCTTTCTCTATAATAGACTGCCAACTCTGTCTTAATTTTTACCATGACCCTCTCTTTCCTTTGTATAGAACGTTTGCAACGGGGAAAACATCACGAATGACGCCTTAGATTATTTCTTATATATATATATATATATATATATATATATATATATATATATATATATTTCTTTCAGACATTCATTGCTTTGAATTTTTTTTATCTATTCTGATGCATATTTTATTTCATGCATTCATTGCTTTGATTTTTTATTTTCTCTATCCTAATGCTTTCCAACTTTCCTTTTACTTCCTGTCTAGTACTGCAGAAAGTTGTAAAAGTGCTAGTCAAAGGTCTTAAAATCCTCTCGTAGGATGGCTTAGTGAGCTTGGGTTTAATAGTTAAAATGAGCTTTTTCGATGCAATATGAAAAAAGTTGTTGTTATCATTATTATATTATCATTTTAATATCTCATAAGATGAAATATCTCGCCTTTTTTTCCAATTGTTTTATAATTATAATTATATTATCATTTGTAATTATTATTATTATTTTATACCTTCTAATATTAATATTTGATATTATTTTTTATTTTTAATAAATATAGCAATATATTTTGAAGTTATTGTTACTAATTATAATTTTACTTTAAAAGTTAATATCTATATTTTACTTTTTAATCATTCAATTATTGTCATAAAATCAATTCTAACACATCAAATAAATATTAGATTAACAAGATTATTCTACACAAAATATTTTATGACAAGAGAGATGTTATGGATCGAGAGGTGAGATTTATAGAGGACTAGTCGGCAGATTTATGTAATCGTTTAATGACTAATCACATGAAAAACTAATGCAACTGTCAATAGTGCTTAGTCATAAGATGGTTCGCATTGGAGAGTGTATGATCTTTTCATTGGACCTTATGATGAGTCTGGTTGTGTATGACGAACTATTGGTCTAGTCTAGAGATATACATAAAATGATAATAATAGTTGAACATATTTTATACTCATAAATCTCTTATAAGAATATGTTGAATTACTTAACTAGTAAAATCTTTTATAAATGAATACTTAAGGTCTCAAAATTAAATCCTATCTTCACTCATTCTTGTTTCCTAAGTATGTATATGAGCTAATTATTTATTTAAATTAAATGTTTTCAAAATTATTTTTTTAAAAAATAAATGTTAAAGATTAAAAAAATAATTATAAAAGAGGTCTTATTGTATGCCATCTAATTATAAATTCAAATTTAAAAGTTCTTTATATTTACTATAATATTACTGGCGAAAAAGCAAAATTCAAAATTTAAATAAAGGAATTGTAAAAGGAGCGTTTTAAATAGAATAACATTTAAATATTTAATCACACAATAATATCTTAAGAAATAACCTAATTAGATATCAATAAAAAATTATATTTTCAGCAAATAAAAAGGTGTACGCATGGCTTTTCTTCTCTAGAAATGCCAAATTTGAAATTAAACATTTTCTTGCCTATCTTCGTTTGGGCGCATCCATCAACTTGTAATATCCAATTATTTATTTTCCGGAAACGATACAACCTAAAGTGGCCCGACATAGTGCCACTGGAATCCTGCTGGGGGCACCATGCACGGACTTCTGATGCTAGGTTTATTTAACAATAGTTTCTGAGACTAATATCTCTCTCCATTTTCATTATTATATTTGAGAGGGAAGGTTGCCTGTGAAACATGTTAACGATGTATTCCCATTCTTCAAAGCCTTGTCCGCTTCTACTCTCTCTGTTTTTCTACCCCGGCCTTTGCTGAAGTCAAGGGCCGCAATATTCCATCAGACACTGCAAGAAGGCATGGCTGCTTCGTTAGCATATTTACCCCTACCCCTACCCCTTCAAATTTTTTATTCCAGTCTCACATTACGCAATTCGAAACATGTAACTATACTCGAATCACTCAGAACTCATTTAAAGTTTCTATATTCCAGATTTTACACATGCCAAAATGCCATATTCTTTCAGATTCAAACTAATTCTTTTTAATTTAATTCCGTTTATATGATAATACATGCATGTGATTATTTGTAAGTAAAAGATCAATTAACTCTACTAAACACAGCAAAACAAAACTATCATACAATATTTACTTAATTTTGCATTTTTGTTATCCCCATCAAAAAAATAAAAATAAAATTTCGCGTTTTTGTTAGCTTGAGGCACCTTATGAAAACCTCATCTATTCGACTGGTAGGTACCCGTCAGTGAGTTAGTTAGATAGAAAAACTTGTCATGGCAATAATTAACATGGAAAAATAAAGATTAATTTTAATATATTATTAATATAAAATATTTTATATTATCAATAGATCATATATACCGTTCATATGACCTCTAAGATAATCATTATAAAAGTTAAATATTTTTAATAATATATATTGGATATTTATATTAAAAAACTTATACACCAATAATATATTAGAATTAAATCCAAAAGAGAAAAACAGAAGATCTATCTCATGAATTCATACTGGATCCAACATAGTAACTATGTTTCGTCGAGTAATTAAGCAGTGGCTATGGTACAAGTACAGCAAGAAGAAATCAGTCTGAAAGCTACAATTACATATCGATCAATGGCTCTGATTATTTCCACGTAATGGGTGATGTCATCTCCCCAAATTGCCCTTAGCAAATGACAGCACGAGCATGCGCAACGGATGAACGGTGGATAGGCAAAACTGCTTATTATAAAAATAAAGCAAAGATTGTGACAAGCAGTATATAAATACTGCTTAGTGGCTGCATAGGTCCCCAAAAGGCATCAAGCAGGGAAACGAGAAACTTCCCTTGAGAGAGAATAATATTATTCCATTTGCAGAGTTTGGCTTAGGAGAAAAAATTAGACGAAAATGGTTCAACAGGAAGTTCGAAAAGGCCCCTGGACAGAACAGGAGGACTTCAAGTTGGTGTCCTTTGTTGGCTTGTTTGGTGACCGTAAATGGGATTTTATTGCTAAGGTTTCAGGTTTGAGGGTGGCGGGAGACAGTAAATAGGTAATGCTTATTTGGGCATGCTAGATCATGCAAGAAGCAAGCCTTTAACCACCTCATTTTGTTGTAGGTTTGAATAGAACAGGTAAGAGCTGCAGGTTACGGTGGGTTAATTACCTCCAGCCTGGCCTCAAACGTGGGAAGATGACACCCCAGGAAGAGCGCCTTGTGCTGGAGCTTCACGCAAAATGGGGAAATAGGTTTGAGAATATTGATATGCAGAAATTAAGCTGCATGCTGAGAATAATTTAGTTTTCCTATAGTGAATAATTGTCTTATGTTAAATTTTTGTGTTGTTGACTTGTGTTCTTTCTTATTAAAGCTAATCATATAGTCGTTTTGAGACATGCAGATGGTCAAGAATTGCTCGCAAGTTGCCAGGGCGCACTGACAACGAGATTAAGAATTACTTCAGAACTCACATGAGGAAGAAGGCTCAGGAGGAGAAGCGAGCAGCGATGGTTCCATCACCAACTTCTTCTAGTTCTCATTCCTCAATATCCTCGAACAATATTCATGCTGTTGATTCACATGCTTCCAAGAAAGCCGGCGAAGAAAGCTTTTATGACACAGGAGGTCCTAACTCAACCGATGTTGAGGTTAAGGTTGGAGAAGGTAAAGAAGGTAGTGAAGAGGGTTTCTCTGTGGATGATATATGGAAGGATATTGTTCTGCCAGAAGAGAACATTCTGCAGTCAGTAGTGTATGATGGGAACAGTGAAGAGGGCTGCAACTTCTCTTGTCCACCAGTGCCTTCTCCATCATGGGAGTATTCTTCAGACCCACTTTGGGTGATGGATGAAGAAAGTATGTTATTCCCTATAAGTGACCCATATTTTTCGTGCTATGCACAAGGCAGCGCATTTCTAACCGGCTAATCAGGATTCTTTTCCCAATCAAACATTTTGTTTATATGTGTGCCATCTGTCTTTAAGAAAGTCTAACCTGTATAGCATATAGTATCTCCAAGCTTATGGTATGGTACTAGATAGTGTGGCATAGCTCTAATAAATTAATAGCCGCAAGCGTAACTGTAGTCTTATGTCAATGTTCCAATGCTTTTACTTTCGAAAAGACATCCAATATGAAGTTGTTATGTTCTGTTATGAATGTAAAATATCAAGCACCTGTTTGCATCTAAGTTTTAATATGATCTATACACCTACCAATATGGCTCTTCTTTTCTTGTATAAATAACTACTAGCTAATGCATGATTAATCCATAGATTCTATACAGCTCTCCAATCAAAATCAGATAACATGCAGAAGATGCAGGCGTTTTGTTTATTACATCATCTTGTTTATTGGTTACTGGAACTGATGAACAACTACTTGATCCTTCTCCCACCCTCAGTCTTGTCTTTTATGTTATATTTTTGTAAGCAGGAAGATTTCTTGAGCCAAAAATATCCCCGGCTTAATTTAACGGAACGGGAAAATTAAACATGATTTGTTCCCTCATAGATCATAATTAAGCTATAGTGTCAATCGATAATGCAAACTTGTAGCATGCATATAAGTCGGATACATAGGGTGGACGGCGGGGTCAAAAGTATGTCATTCCACACATAGCTGTAGGGATTCACTGGAGCTACATTTTACAGGAGGGCTGAATTTTCATGAAATACAGAATGTTTTATCACGCATGACAAATCTTGAGCAAAATAACTGCAGTCTAATTTTGTTTTAACTTCTCTGAGGAAAAAAAAAATTGTATTGTTTAATCTTATTAGTGCTTTAGCCTTTAATAATTTATGCAGATTCCAGGTAAACTAACATAAATTTATAAATGACTATAGAATCTTTTTTTTTTTTTTTTTCCGGTTGAGTATCAAGGGTGGCGATTAGGTAAAATTTTTCCCAATTAGAGATTCCATGATTCGAATCTTTAATTTTACAGGTAAAACTCGCTTTCATTGTGATTCGTGACTAACCACTTTGGGTAAGTAACTACAGAAAATAATGTGAAGAACTATATGTCTCTGTTCTAAGTTCTAACTTATTCAACTTCATAACAGAAAATAATCATTGACATAATTAGTGTGAATGATTCGTTTTTTGTTGGAAGAATTATGACAGTGATCTTTTAAGTTTCAAGTTATATAGGTTTCCTCTGGAGTCCGAACAAAAAGAACATGGAATCTGCACTTGTACAGTCACAAATTCAGACCACGCTTAGAACATCGTTTCCTCTGAACTAAAGTACCAAATACCTACGATGCAACAAATTGACCATGCACGGGAATTAGAATTGAGAAGAAGTCCATTATCCAAATTAGTACCAACCGCAACTTTGATGTACACATCTGAAGGGAAAACTGTAGAAGTAAACATAAGAAGATAAAATTTAATCGCAGCTTCAGATTTAGCTTTTACGTGGCGAGTACGAAGATTGCCATGCGCAGTTTCAAAATTAAAATAATCTATTTGCTTGGTCCATCGTTGGATAGCTTATAGCAAAACCAGACATAAATTACCTGATCGAAGAACATCATTGCCTGAAAATTTCTGCTTGATTACGAGAGAAAGAGAACATAATTTTATCAATTCCCGATGGCCGAATGAAGAAAATTGCATTTTCTCAGTGATGTACAACGGAAATGAAAGAAGATATATTCATATTCCCATAACTATCAAGTCGGTAGTCAAAGCGACACCGTTTTCGGATTTTGATACTTGAACTTTGATAAGCGAAATTTTGTTCTTCTAAGAAAAAAAACTTTACATCAGATGGCCGGACTTTGTTCTTTTCATTTCAATCGTAAATTTATTCTTTTATTAATATGTGCTTGATTTATATGAATCAGGTTCTGCTTCCACCCCCCTTTTTTTTTTTTTTTCTTTTGGTGGAATGTTCTACTTCTACTTTATCCATTCATCCGTTCAAGCAGCGACAAACAATACGCTATAAATACCATGCGGAGAACTCGCATGGGTAGCATAACTCTCGCTTACACAAATTTTGTTGAGAATAATGCTAACCAGTTATTTATACATACTTTGCTTTATACCTACACACTTTTCATCACTTGATTGCAGCTGATTTGATCTCTTTTTTACATATTTATAGTTCGACGCCTAACAGATATAAAACGGATGTGCTTGGTGCTGATGTGAATTAAGCATTTTTGTGTTTAGTGTATATCTGAACATTTTTTTTCCTCATATTTATTTTGAAACATTGCATTTATTAATGTTTCTCACTTTCTTGTTAAAGTTCATTGTCTGTCAAGTGTAGCGATTTTCTTCTCTTTCAAAGGATTATTTTTAACATGGAGGAGGTCCTGAATGATTGATTTTTACTGAAGTCAAAGTTTGGCTAAAACATCATAATCTAAAAGAAATGAACATTAATTAAAAAGAAAAATATCTTTTAGAATCGAACAAACTTAAGGGGAATCTACATTTGAAACAAGGAAATGCACACGTGAAAAATAAAGGAAAAAGAAAAAAGAACATGGCAGCGACAACAAGTGAAGACAGAAAATTAAACCCCTCCCACTTATTTAAAGTCGATAGGGAGTTTAGTTTAGGTCCTAAAAATCTTTATTTTTTTTAGGTCCAAAAAATCTGTGGTGGGGAGTTGTTCATGAGTGATTGGGTTAATGAAGAAAATCTCATAGACAATGGCAGCAATAGCAGAACCAATGAATGGGCCGACCCAGTAGACCTAGTGGCTAGCCCAAGTCCAGCTGACAATAGCAGGCCCAAAAGACACTGCTAGGTTCATGGATGCACCACCAGCCAAGATGTTAGCAACCACAGTGAAACCAATTGCAATTGGAGCAATTATTCCAATGTTACCCTTCTTTAGGTCTACTGACATTGCATACACAGCGTGAACCAAACCAAAAGTCATCACAATCTCGAAGACATGTGCATTAGCTGCTCCCACCCCAAAAGACAGTGTAAAGGTAGATATTTCCTACACTATTCCAATGAACACACAAAAAGAGACACTTAAAAATTATCACAAAACAAGCAAAAAGCAAAAATGGTGTTCAGTAATAAGGGTAAGTAACTTAGTCTTACCAATCCACCAGTGGCAAATTTAAGGAGCAAGCAAGCAACAACAGAACCAAGCAATTGAGCAATCTAATACAAAATGCTTATGAGGAGAATAACGTGGCCACTAATAAAGGTAGCGAAAGCGACAACAAGGTTGACATGGCCGCCAGAAATGTTGGCATCAACAGGGACTCCCATAAAAAGTGCGACAATGATGCTGCCACTAGCCCAGCTGGTGTTGCTGCGCCATTGTTTGTGAGCTTATCTACCAAAATATACATAAAAAGAAGTCAAAGAGTTATTGCATGTTCAAATTATGAATGTAAAGTTAAAAACAACCAAAAATTATGAAATAAGAAATATATATATATATATATATATATATATATTAAGCTCAGTATAGATATCATATATTAATGTAAGTATAAGTGTTTATCAAAATACATATAAAGGTCTTGTGTATATTACATAAAAGAAGTGTTATATGTAGTGTTTAAATATGATGTCAAAATGAAAAAGGGCTTACTATAAGCCATGCCAGAGCCTTCTTCGGCAAAAACAAAGATAAGCATTGAGATGAACTCAGCAAGCGCAGCCTTAAGCACATCGACTTGGCTGAACTCAAAAGGATTTCCAATGGCAATTCTAGAAATTGGCATCTTTTAATTCTTGATTCCTCGCTCTAAGGTTTTCAACTTTCGAGCTTAGAATAATAGAATGCCTTGCCCAATGTTACTTGTGTGTTGCTCTCATATTTGCTGAAATGCTGGTTCCTTATGTATTGAGAGCCTAGGCTAGAGTTAACACATTTCAAGGCACGAGAGAGACAAAAGGAATATGGAAAATCCAAAAAAAAGCATGTTGGCATTTTTCTTCTTGCCACCTGTCAATTGTTGAGGTGGGCCTCCTAGTGGTTTTGGTGATGCCACGTGTACGGTGTAATGTGAGGCTATGTGGCTGGCATGAGACTTGTGACTGACCATTGGCAGATCCATTGTGGATTATGGGTCCATCAATCATTGTCGTAGCTTTTGGATCGAACTAACATTTTGATTTTTCACTATGTAGTAATGTGGACAGGCCCAATGGTGGTGATTTTTCATTATCACTCATTATTCCTAACCTAAAGGATCTGGTAGCTGCGGAAGCGCTTGTAGCGCAGTGGTAACAACTGCATCATATATTTGCGTAGGTAAGGGTTGCGAGTTCGACCCAAGGGGCACAGCCCCTTCCAACCCCCTTCCCCCGTGTGCGTGAGTATGACCAAAAAAAAAAAAAAGGATCTAGTAGCTACACGCAAGGTTCTAGATCAACTGGCCAATCTGTTGGCCTTGCAGCAGTGCATCCCGGGTTCGAGCCTGCCAGAGGCAGGTAGTGGATATTGAACCCTTCCCCCTCCTCCAACCCCACCCCTACCCCTAAACCAAAAAAAAAAAAAGGATCTGGTAGCTACCACGATAATTCCATAATTAAAGGATCTATATAAACAGGTCCAGCCTACCTTCTTGTTCCTTATAGAAATAAGAGCAAAAGAGGAGAGAGTAAAGGAAACTAGAAGGAAACTGGGTTTGATAGCTATTTTTGTGTAGATCTTGTGGGTTTCTCTAGGAGCCTTTGTTTGCCATGGAAAAAGAATATGGAGGTGGAAATTTTGGAATCGTGTAGGAATTTTATTCATATGCATTGCACTAGCAAACTTGATATGGACTTGTGGGATTGTACTTTTGTCTATGTTAATCCCAAGTTTAATGAGAGGAAGCACTTGTAGGGTAGAATTGAAAGTTTGTAGCTTGCTGGAGAATATCCATGGATGGGTATAGGCAACTTCAATGAGTTATACCACCAAAATGAGAAGATTGGCTTGAGGTCTCATTGTTAATGGAAAATTGATCTCTTTTGCGAATTTCTAGACAACATTAGGTTGATGAATTTGGAAATTAAAGGTGGTTGCTTTACAATGGCATAGCAACCCAAGAAATGGTTTTGTCACAAAGGAAAGAATAGACAGAGCTCTTGCTAATTAAGGTTGGAGACAATTATTTCCTAATGCAGTGGTCACAACCCTTCTACCAATTTCTTCAGATCATAGCTCTATTATATTGAATGGAAAGCCCAAGGTGGAGAACAATAGTTTGTTCAGATATAAAGCCTTTTGGGGAGACCACCTTGATTGTCATAGGGTTATTCAGGTTGGTTGGGATAAAGAAGGAAGCAATCTTGATGACTGGCAAAACTTTATTGAGAAAACAAAGTCTT
The DNA here is from genome assembly GCA_031439595.1 of Pterocarpus santalinus. Taxonomy (NCBI): domain Eukaryota; kingdom Viridiplantae; phylum Streptophyta; class Magnoliopsida; order Fabales; family Fabaceae; genus Pterocarpus; species Pterocarpus santalinus. The sequence continues at coordinate 41,087,287 of CM062528.1, read as the reverse complement.
GTAAGAAGGATTTAAGGTCTTGGCACAATGTGACTTTTAGAAATGCTGCAAAAGAAATAGGAAGATTGAAAACTAATTTGGCTGGTTGATTGACTCTGAGGGTGGCGAATTTGATTTTGAAAAAATCTCAACAATTAAAAAGGAAATAAGGAGATTATGGGAGGAGGAGGAGAATTATTGGAGCAGAGATCAAGACTTACGTGGCTGCAATGGGTGGGACAGAAATTCCAAGTTTTTCCATGCCTCCACAATCCAAAGAAGAAATAGTAATCGTATTCAACAGTTGAAGAATACTCCTGGAGAGTGGGTAGAGGGGTAGAAGGAAGTACCCAAGGCCATTATTGACCATTTTCAAACTTTATTCAAGTCCTCATAAGTGCAAAACGTGTTAGAATGCCTTGTAGCTATTCCTAGTAAGGTGACAATAAAAATCAATGATCATCTCTATGCAAATGTGTCAAACACTAGGATTAAAAATGCACTTGACAGCTTGGGGGCTTTAAAAGCCTCGGGGGTGATGGTTTGAATGGACTCTTTTTTCTAAAAGCATTGGGAAACGATTGGTCCAAATCTGTGCGTAGCGGTTAAGAAATTTTTTCAAACAGGGGAAATCCTAGAGGATATTAACAAAACACATGAGGTGCTCATCCCTAAAGTCCTTAGAGCCAAGGAAATACGCCAATTCAAGCCTAGTAATTGCTGTAATTTCATATACAAGGTCATATTGCCCTTAAGTTAAAGGGGTTTATGAATGATCTCATTTCTCCAAACCAAAGTGCATTCATTAGAGGTAGACTCATTCAAGATAATATTGTGATAGTCCATGAGATCTTCCATTCCCTTAGGAAGAACTCAAAGGCTGAAAATGAGAGTTTGGTGGTGATGACACAAGCAAAGCCTATGATAGGCTCAAATGGGATTTTTTAGAGGAATGCCTAAAGGCCTATGGCTTTGATAATCTATGGATAGACAGGGTGATGAAGTATGTGAAAAGCATATCTTTCAGGTTTAAGATCAGCAATATTCCCTCCCAAAAGATAGTTCCCCAACGAGGATTAAGGTAAGGAGATTTCCTTTCCCCTTATCTTTTTATCTTGGCTATGGATGCTTTATCCTACTTGCTGAATAAAGCCTTGGCTAAAGGCAATGTGATAGGAATTAAACTGGTTTTAGGTGCTCCTATTCTCACTCACCTCTTCCTTACAGACGATATTTTGCTATTCATGAAAGCTGATACCAGATAAATCTATGAACTTATGGACATCCTCAATAAGTTTTAGACAACATCAGGTCAAAGGGTGAATCTGTAGAAAGCTGGGCTTATTTTTGGAAGAAAAGTGCCAAGACAATTACTAGAACAAATTAGTTAGATTCTAAGCATTCCAATATGGATGGATCCTGGTAAATATCTTTGCATTCCGACTCAATGGGGTAGATCTAAATCCGCAACCTTAGATTGGTTGAAAAATGCTATTATAAGGAAGATGGATGGCTGGAAAGACAAGCTTTTGGATCAAGATGCAAAGGAAGTGCTAATCAAATCAGCCATATAAGCTCCACCGTCATATGCAATGTTAATTATTAAATTCCCTAAGACTTTTTGTGGTGAGATATGTTCATGAATTGCAAGATTCTGGTAGATAAAAGGAACCAAAGACAGTGACATCAATTGGCATAAATAGGAATTAATTCCTCAAAGCAAGAAGAATGATAGGACGGGGTTCAAGGATTTTACTCTTATGAACTTGGCCTTGTTAGCAAAACAGGCTTAAAGGATTCTTTAGCAACCAAATGCATTATGGGTGCAATTCTTAAAGGTTGTATACTTTCCTAACTGCTCACTCTTGAAGACTAAGAGGAAAAAAGGCTCTTCTTGGATATGGGCAAGCATTTTACACAAAAAGGATTTTCTCAACCAAACAGGCAAATTGGTTATTGGTGATGGTCAATTAATTCGAGTTTGGAGAGACATATGGTTATCTACTGAAGTCATCCCTCCTACCCCAAACTTTGATCCCAAACTAAAGGTATGTCATTTAATTGATCAAGTAAAAAAATGTTGGGATATTCAAAAAATTCGAAATACTCTGCCAACTAACATCGCTATGCAGATAATTCAAATACTAACTAGTCATACGAAAATAAGTGATCAATTTGTGTGGCCATATATAAGAGATGGAATTTACACTATTAAAATAGGAAATCAAGGTGCAAAATCCAGAAAACTACAAAGCTATGATAGAACTTCATCATCAATTACTCTCCCCCCATCCTTTTGGAACCAGATTTGGGTTTTGCAAGTTCCACAAAAGAAAAAATTAATTTTATGGAGTTGTTGTCATAATGCACTACTTGTTAGGGAGAACTTGTCAAAGAAAAAGCTTGTACCTTCTTCAACATACCCAATTTGCCATCAACATAGTGAGACTGTTGAACATGCCTTACTCCTCTGCCCATGGACAAAACTCATTTGATTTGGATCCCAATTGCAACTCACTCTAGCACTTGCAAATGTCAGTAGAATTGATTGATGGCTAGTTAACAAGTTTGAGGAACTGGTAAGAAACAAAGCTATGCTTAAACGTATATCAGCTCTTATAGCCTTCATCCTTTGGGAAATATGGAAAGCTAGAAATGCCTTTTGTTTCTAGGGTAGTAAGATGGATCCAACACTTACCATTAGGAAAGCTTTGGCTCTGTGGAAGAGGTATATCACCCAAGTTGATGCACATAACTCTCACCCAAAACCCTAGCAAATTTGGAAGGCGTGTATATGGTGGAGACCACCTCCAAGCTAGAAATTCAAAGTCAACATGGATGCAGCCTACAGTGCAACCTACTATCATCAGGGATTGCAATGGAAAGTTTATAACAGGTAAAGCTTGGAGATTACCTGTGGTGTCAAGCAGAATGGCAGAAGCTATAGCAATTTGCTAAGGCCTTCTGCTAGCTAGCAATTGTATGTGTAATGATATCTTACTCAAATTTGACAGCTTGGAGATGATTGAGGCTTGTCAAGACAATTAGCACTTTTGGGAGGTGGATATTCTTGTTGAACACATCATCAATTTGAAGCACGGGTTTGACTATTGTGCCATGTTGTGGACTCCTGGAGGTGCTAACGGGGAAGCGCATCATGTTGCTCAACTATCATTGGCGGGAAATCTACCCTTTGATTGGAGTGTTTCCAAGCTAATCTCATTAGATTGTATTCTTGCTAGATAGGCTTGTTCTTAGGAAATGGGCTTTGTTGTATCCAGTTGGTGGGTTGTGCTTTTGGTTTCTTTATTTTGCCTAACTAATGTAGTTAGATTGTTCCATTTCCTTTTAATCAAGTTCTCATTTATGACCTAAAAAAAACCTAAAAGAGGAAAATTATCATTCATTATTATCGATTTTCAATTGCCTCAACCCTAACAACTTTGATTTGTAAACAACTTAAAAACAAGTTTAATACATACCTATCAATGGAGTTGTCTTAATTGTGAATTCCTTTCCTTTTATTTAAACTAGTTTTTTTCAATTCGTGTAATGCACTAGATTATTTAATAAGTAATACAATTTTTATTATTTTTACAAGTTGTCTTATTTAATAATTTTTGCATAGTATTTTGCAAAATTTTGTACAACATATAAATGATAAATACATATAAACTATAAAATGATTAATATCATCTATTTTATTTTCTAGTAAAAGATGAGATTATTCCCTCATCCAAACATAATTTGGTGGCTTGAATAGTTATTTGCTCCAAGTAATTAAAAATTTGTATATTTAGATGCACTATAAATAAAAATCAGATCAAACTAGACTAAACCAAACCAAACCAGTTGTTATTTTAGACATGCAATATATATGTTATTGTCTATTATTTTGTAATTTTCTAAAATTAATAGGCTTATTATAATGTAAACATTTATTTTATTTTTAACTTGCATGAATATGTAATTAGTTAATCACTAATCAAGTCAGGAGGTAAATTGATCCCATTATACTAGAGATAGTTCTACCAAAAACAAACAAGAGTTAGCAGTAGTTTTTGTCAAGTCAACTCTAGATTTAAAATGGTAACCCTGGGCCACAAAATGATTTGCCCTCATTGGCTGTAATGTTGGAGGTGTGCCTTTATTCCAACCTGTGGGGGGTGACAAAGTTGTTTACCATGGAGTAAAGTCCACGTGATTGTGATCATGTGAAGCTTCACGATTAATCATTTAAAACCTAGCTTTATAAAGTTGTCATGTTTATGGTGTTACAAGGGACACACTAATTGCTTTCTATGACCATGGAGACCAATTGAGGTTGATTAATGATGATAACTATGTTACATAAGTTCAAAAGTTTGAATACTAAGGGTGTATTTGGTTTGAAGGTAAAAATGGGGTTGAAATTTTCATGGATAAGCTCTATATGTAATTTTACATATGAAGCTTATCCATGAAAATTTCAACCTTATTTTTACCCCCTAAGTGTTTTAGCAGTTTCCTTGTGGATCAGACTGCAAGATCAAACATATGCCTAATCATTTTTGTCATTTCAGAATGCTAAATGAGTTCTTAGTGGCAATTGAGAATGAACCAGGTAATGTTGGGAGAACTTGGACATTAGTGGGTTTGATTTGGAGAACTTGGACATTAGTGGGTTTGATTTGAATACCTAAGCATCTTTGATCTGTTGTAGCCTTGCATCAAACTGGAGTGTAAAATAATAATAATAATAATAATATTGCCCTGGGTTATCAGTTCAATTTGAGCCTCCAATATAATCCCAAATTGATATTCCTATGTATTCATCCACGAATATGAAGGAACAAGAGCCACAAGTAATATGTCACACCCTTTCCCTTACCCTTAACGATGACTCCCTAGAAATTGTCACAATTTTTAAGATTATCTGCTTCTTTCTTTGTTTATTATGGACGGCTAAAAGGATTAATACTTTAAACCAAGCTGTCTTTTCTTTTGTTTTAATCGTGCAATAATGAGAACAACACTATAGATAGACTTCTCATGAGCAGAAAGTTAATGTAAATTAAGTAATTGTGAAGTGTATTCTTGGCACAATTTTGCGAAACGTAACTAGGAAGAGAATTTCAGTACTGATGATCAAGGAGTTGCAAGGTAAGTTATTAGTTTGCCAACAAGCCTTTAACAGCATGTTTAGATTTCAGTTTACACACTCCAAGCTATAGTTTAAAATGTGCCAACTGAGTATGTTTCATTTTAACATGTATGATAAAATAATGTTGAGTTATACTTAAAATATAATTTTAGTCTCAAGCCAAGTAAAGGTTATAATAAAACAAATGGCATCATCTTTACCTACAGTTGATGTAAGAAGAAAAATCGCAAAATTACTTTGGAAGTTTATCTGTTCTTCACTCTAATGTTTCATAAAAAATGGCCAAATAGCCAATGCTTTCTTTGCGTCTCTTTTTCTCTCTAATATTAATGTTTTGTTATTACCAAGTGTCACATGTTTTCTTTATGACAACACAACTATGATGAAAACCCATAAAATTTGAGTCTCATCAGCTATAGATGACTTACAGGAAGAGGCAAAGCATTAGAGCGCAAAATAGAAAGTTCATGTACAGAAAAAAAGTGGGTGAAAATTGAAAAAGCAGACAATTTTAGTGAAGAATGTAAGTGAGTTACTAGATGTTAAAGTTAAGATGAAAAGTAGAAATTGGAGCAGGCTTAGGCTAACATTGTACTAAAACTGGGCCTAAACCTAAAACAAAAGAAAACTAAAGAAACACAGGAAACAATAGTGGGTATGGAAACCCCAAATAGATCAGGCTATATTGCAGGCAAGGCGTAGCTCATTTGGTGGAATTCTGAGCCGTACGAATGTTGCAACCCAAGTTCAAGTTAGGGCCAGAGGCTGGCAGTGGGTTAGAACCCTCCCCCAACCCCCCATCCCCCCAAAAAAAGTTGTATATTAGGTGATTGGGATGCTTTAATAGCAGCTTTAATCATGGTAGGAAAAAAAAAGTAGTGGCTTTAATATTTCTCTAGGTTCTATTTTTTTTCTATACGACTGGTTAAAAATTGGTTTGAAAGTGGATTCAAAACTAAGATAAAAAATCTAGCAAACTCAACTTTACTATCATGAGTATCTATAAGGTGATACAAAATCATCGTTTTTTATTATATTTAGCATCTAACACTATATAATATTCATTGGTTATAATATTAGGCTTAATTTATATCTTACTAGGTTTTGCTGTTCCAAACAGTTAAAACAAGCTTTTGCTTTCAAGTTTTAATCAACAAAATTATGTGAAAACAGAAAGTTGTAGTCATGTTTAAGGCTATAATTTAACACACCCATGAAAGAGTAGAAATCTAATTCAGGTTCAGGTGATTGAGGTGCAAGCGTGCGAAGGATTCGTTAGTGGTCTATGTTTTAATTTTTTTGGTCAATTTTAGTGGTCTATGTTGATGCATTGCTGTATTGCTTTGGGCCTGTCCCAGTCTTTGAGCATAAAACTCCAGTTTGTTTCCATTGCATGATAATAAGCGATACAATTGCTTCAGAATCATTTACCAAAATAACATCGTTAAAAGCTAGTTACATTTCATATAGACTTCCCATGACTGAGTTATAAAGGAGGAGCAGATCCCATGTGATGAATGAAGCCCTTATGGTTTCATCCAGATACCATTCTTCTTCTCAATCCGTGGACCTTCGCACCCCTCTAAATGGTAGGTGGGCATAGAACCTTAGAGTTAGAATATGTTATGCTACAAGTAATATCATATTCGATCAAATGTAAGCATACAACACACTGTGAAAAGGTGATGACCAATGGGAAAATATGAGAACAGAAAGCTCAGCATATGCACTCATGACTTATAGGTTTCAGAGAAACATCACTAGAAAAAAGCTCAAAAACAGACTAAACAAAGCCCAAAAATACATTCTTAGAACTACTTTTTTTTGTAAGGTTAGCAATTTGGCATTATTTCCATAAAGAGAAAACTCCAAGTATGATCACTATCACATTAACGTAATCAAAAAGTGAAAACTTCAGAACTGCTTAGTATGAATTCAAGCACATCAAAAGTAAACAAAGAAAATTGGAAACAGGAACACGGAGAGAGTGCAAACAACATCTCTCTTCAGTTATTACAATTTGTGAAACTAAAACAAGCAAAACTCTCTTGACACATCTAATACACCGTGCAAAGCTGGTGCCATTATACCATTCAGAAGTCACTTCCTGGAAAAAATAGGAAGAACATAATGTCAAATTAACAGAATCTCAAAATCCGTATGCATAGATAAGAACAAATGATAACTAGATAATCAATTATTCAGACAATTGGTTAATATAAAGAATATATTCATATATGTACAAAAATAAGATGAAGGCCCTTTTCAAGAGCAATACAAGCTATTAGTAACTATTAAGCAAAACCAATTGGTCTACCTAATGCAAATTGATTCATGTTACTGTAAATTAACTCTAGATATCATCTGGTAACTTCAAGCGCATAACACTTCATAATCCCTGAATCCAAAAAAACATTATACTTTGACTTTTGTATAACTGCAGAGAGAAGAACAAGTTTACTGTGCACTAAATACTTTGCATCAATAAACATGAGAATTGTAAGCACATCCACAAAATAAATAAGATTTCAGTGACAATCAAGTTTAAGTGTCATTACACTCTTACTACATCATTAGGGCCACATCAATGAGATAAAAGATGAGATTAGATAGAGAGGTAGCCAGGGATTAGAAATATATGGGTTGAATAAATTTTGGATTGGACTAAAATGGATGAGTCAATCTATCACTTATTTTTCATAGATGGATATCCGACCCATCCATTTAAAGTTATATTATATTTGTAAAATGTGCCTTTGCCTTTTCTAAATGTGGTAGATCTTGATGCACCATAGATGACTCAATATAAATCAAATACATAAATTTAGTAAAAACCCAATATATTAAAAACCAGTACCCTAATGAATGGATTAGATGAGGTTATGATGGGTTTTATGGATCATTTGTCACCCCTAGTGAAGCCTATAAAGAAATGGGAACAAGAAACAAATGGAAAATGAGCTTGGAGAGCTTAGAATTGCTACCATGGTCAATAAGGACGTATGAAATGGTAAAATAATATCTACTTCCATATAAAATTAAACAAGTCAATTAAGCAAACTTCAGGCCTACATGGATCAAAAACAAAAACATTAAACTATTTTACTATTGTTCATCCTTTCTCGATTTCTTCTTGCACATTTTATCCAAGGGCCTGTTTTCACCATGGTACAAAAACTCAAACATAGTTCTGCTCTACTTAACCGTTGCTTAGGATATGTGAAACAAATGCCAAAAAAAACGCAAATCACAGCAGAAATTCCAAAATATGCGATTTCTGGCACGCGAGAACCAGATATTATACCAGATATATGCATTAAACTCTCAATGACTTCAAATTTCAATTTTCAAAAATCAGAATCACGAGAAGCAAATCCATACCAAATACAAACTATCCAAAATGCGTTTGAAAAAATCTAGGGTTTGGTGAGTACAGAATTACCTCTTGTGCTGCTGGACAAATTTCGAGTGTTTGGCATCCTCCTCTGCGAAAAATTAAAGTGACATCAAATTAAGATTCAGAACCAAAAAATAATATAAAAAATCAAAGCTAATAATCAAATTTATAAAAAAAAAAAAAAAAAAGATTTAATCTGAAACGAGAACGAAGAGGTATTTACTAGTGAGACTAAGGGACTGCTTAGTAATTATGGTTTCGGTGATGGCGAATCCAACGAGGAAGGGCTATTTGTGCTTCCGTTCACGCTTGAAGAACACAGGCCATGGATCTAACGGACGCATTGTTTCCCGCGCTTCTACCCTTCTCTTTTCACTCTTCCTGCTTCTCGCGCAGTGAGTCGCAGGTATAAATATCGGCTTCGCCGCAATGGCCTTCACTTTCAAGCGTAATGGGCTGCATCGGCCCAATCCGCAATATTGTGGGCTCCATCTGCCCAAGCCAGATATGGGCTTGTGTTTTTAGTGGTTGACTGTGTCCTGAAAACTAGGCGTGCTGTGTAGGAAGAAGGAAGACGAACGAAGAAAGAAGAAAAGGAAGGGGTGGCGGCCAAGAGTTGCTGCAAGAAGGGAGGTAGTGTATTTTTGGGCTTTTCATTTGGAGAGTAAATGGGCTGGGTTTATTTTTGGGCCAATTAAGCTAATAAAGTTTCTTTCTTTTATTATTTTTTTAATCAAAAGAATAGGATATTTGTAGGCTTTAAAACAATTGTTGTGTTCTTTTTTTGTTAGATCTAAAAAGAAAATGACAAAAAGCCAAAACCTGCACTCCAAAAACGTCCACACTAGAAACCCAAAGAAAAATTATTCTTGTGTTGACCAAAAACAATGGTTATGGCGCCAAAACAAAAAAAGACTTTAAAATGATTCGATTATGGTATTAACAATAGAATTTTTTTTTTATCTTTGTCAATAAAATAATATATTTATATTAAATAAAATAATTTTACAAAAATCATTTTAGACTTTTAAAAATTATATATAAAATTGTTATACTTATATATATATATATATATATATATATATATATATATATATATAGTCCAATTGAACTGATTGAATCTTGATTGAACCAGTAAATTTTTGAACTAGTACCTTATCTGGTTTAATATCTGATCTGATTTTCAGAACCTTGAATAGGGATGAACTTTGTAAAATATTTGGCAACAAATAGTAACAACCATTAGAAATTTAAATCAAGACAAAAAAAAAATAATAGAAATTTAAATCACTAAGAAAATTGTTAAGGATGAATATATGTAAAAAAAATCTTATGTTAAAATAAATATAATAAATAAATAAATACTGTATAAGTGAAAGCAATGTGGTGTCGAGATTAGTGATATGATTCTAAGTTTTTTTATTTGAATTTATATTTTTTTTTTGTCTCTGTACCAACTCACTCTCATCCATTATTGGAGAATAGAGTGTAAAAGTCAGATCAAGTGGGATATATATTCTATCTAATGATAAATGGGAGTGGATCAACGTAGAGGCCAAAAAAATATGAGTTCAAATAACATTTTTCTATGATTCTCCACTTCAAAATTTGATAAGCCTAAAGATAAATGATAATTTTTATCTTACATTGGGAAGTAAGTAAGATGGGACTCAAGTATCTAGTGTTCTATGGATAAGAAGGAAAAACAAAAAATCTAGTGTTCGAGCTTAATTATCCACAAACAGAAAAAGGAATTATATATAGAAATTTGAAATCAATTTATTATGATAGTAGTTTTTAAAAATATGAGATATTCAAGCTTGATGTTGAAAAGTTTTGAACTTAAGCTCAGCTTCCCTCTGTCGTTATCATCCTTACCATACGAAAAGCATAAGTAAGAATTTATATGATCACTGTAAGTAGATATTTATAAATCTTATCAGCTATGTGTACAATTGTGGGTCAAGCCATAGAAAGTATAGTTAGCGTTATTCAATTCATTCTATCCGTTACACAAATAAGTTATTGAAATAATATATAGAAATGTGAGAATAAATTATTTTATCATGATACTATTACTGCCATTATTATTTTGAGTTATATATCGATTCCACCATTTGTAGGATGTATCTAATAATCATTATTCATTCAAAATATTACTCCAAGGGAACATTCAAATGCTAAGCAATGATTAGTAAGGAAAGCAAAAGGGTCTGGGTTCTCTCATCATATTCGATCATCAGTTTGTTTGTCGTTGTCTCTCTTTTCATTCATTTTGCCCCCTTGATTCCATTTTCACCTTTACACAACCTTTGGCACAAGCCCAAACTATTGGGAATGATTATTGTTGGAGCGCTTAGTCTGCGATGCATTCCCTTTCTTCAAGTTCCACTCAATCATGAGAAAACAGGGTATACTCTTGACCAACTGAGCGCCTAAAATCATTGCGATGGAAAATTGCTTTGCTCTCGTTGAATGAACATGATTTGACTTCCGATTAGTGCTTACTATCCCCCTAAGCTCCCCTAACCTTTTTGCTTCATTTCCCTCTTACGCGGCCTCCTTAATCCTTACTCATGACTTATGTCCTTTAGCATCTAGACTCCAAAGTATACTTTACCCTCCTTTTCTTTAAAACTGTTTCCTTTTATCTTTTTTGATACCATACTATTCCTGCCAAGTTTATGGAGTTCAATTGATTAGTGAACTAGCCGAGCAAATAATAGGATAAGAGTATTAACTACTATAAATGTTAAATGCTATATTAGAACATATTTCGCTATGCCTAAACTAGGATAATTTATAAAGGTATAATGAGGACAATTAATTGGGAAGCTTATCTATAAGTAAATGATTTGATTTTTAGTATTTCTTAAATACATTGATCGATTATTTAATGGTTGTCAGTTACATAAAGATAGAAAATTTTTCGAACTATCAGGACCAAGCTATACTTTACTAGGTTAGTCGATCTAATTAAGTATGGCCCAGTACATATACTAACACATTGCTTCTAAAGTGACATATATATATATATATATATATATATATATATATATAGAAGAGCTAAGTAGCTTTTTTTTTTTTTTTTTTCCATTTTTCACACAAAGTTACTTGATCAGAATGAAACAAACACCAAATAATTAAAGTATCCTTTCTTTTTTCTGCCGTCACCCACCTACTCGTTCACCAACTTGCCTCCCCAACTACAACACCAGCAGAGGAGCCCTCACCGCGGGAAGATATATATCTGCATCACTCTATGGCTATGGTGTTCAAACTTTGGACTAACTCTCAAGGCCTGAAGCCTTTATGTTTTTAGCTTTTTCCTCCTTTCTTCCTATTGAGTCAAACCAAACTCCAACTACCTTTCCGCTTATTTATAAATATGGTCAAAGAAATATTGAAAATGGACGCTTGCTTTTGGCAAAGATTTTGAGTGTTAATCCGTTATCAATTTACCTTATCAGGATCCAATGTTAAAGTAATCGTTTCTGATGAATGATGCTGGGAGATGCGCGCAGAGACCATGGAATTGGTTGGTGGCATCATAACATCTAGCTATAGAATTTCACAACCATAACCAGCTTTACAGCTTCTTAACTTTCTCCATTAGTCCAATTAGCTGCACTCGCGAAACAAACATAATTCTTCCGTCAACACAAAAGGTGTTTTAGACTATTACAACAGAAAAGCTAACAAGATTAGGCTTGATGAGTAAAAAAATGTGAGCGGAGATTAAAATCTTGAATTACAATTCGGTTTAATTACGTACTCAATGAAGGTGCGTGATGTGAGAGATGAAGAGAGATATATTAATTCAACTGAGGCTTTCTTTCTTTGGTTGGCACGTGTTCAATCATTTCTTAAATGCAACTATAACATAGTGCTGCAGACCGCAATTCTGCAAGTAGGATTCATTTATTGCGTTTACACACTAATTGCAAGTAATGTTTTTATACTATTTCCTCCGTCCCAATTTATTTATCAATTTAGATAATTAATATAAAAATATATCAAATTATTCAAATTAATAAACAAATTAAAAGAAAGAGACTATCATTTATAGCCTCATATATGATCCGATACTGATTGCTAGTCGTGGCTATCTCTTTTCTATCAACTTTTGCATCATCACGTCATGAGAACATAATAATATCGGACAGAAGCTGTCTATTGGATTGAGAAACACAAGGCAAAAGGCCAAGTGAAAACTACTGTTGAACAGGCCAGCCAATCATACCCTTTTACCAACATCCAAGAACTATTCTGCAAGTAATGTATACCATAATTTAAAAGAAAAAGGAAAAATGAAAAGAAACTAATACCGTATGTGACGCTGTTCTGTGTTCAAATGACTTCTTTCATTGTACAGTCACGCAGTGCAAAATCAACAGGACCCCAATAAAGCTGCCTAGACCCAACTCGGTAGCGGGCAACTCCAAGAAAAAGATAGCACCCACGTTGACGAGCATGTATAAGCTGCCTAGACCCAACTCTGTAGCGGGCAACTCCATAAAAAGATTACATTCACATTGACGAGCATGTATGAGATTAAGACAATATGGCAACTCACGGACTTTTCTTCTAGAAACATTTTCAACTCATGGTTTAGAGACCATTTTGGATCATAAACGTAATAAGGTAATTGATAATAAATATGATATTTTTTACTCAATTCACTAATAAAGTAATTGGAATTCCTAATTATTAACACATTATTTTACATATTTTTCACAAATAACAAGTAATTTATCGGTGATACAACTGAATCTTGAGTTATTCGTATATAAATTCTCATGTATCCTATGATGTCACAAAAATTAGTGTACAAAATTTTTTGGTTTCCTCCTACGGTCTTTGGCAGTGCCGTTTGTAGACTGCTTAACTCAGTAGCTATAGGTTAAGCCTCCATTGAAGTCAATGAGTTGAAGCACAACCTACCAATGGGGGATAGCCATGTAAGATAGCGCACTTTGCATGTGCTCTGTGGCCCAGCGACGCTACGCGCGAAGTGTTGTGCAATTACGGCCATGCGAGGCTAGCTCCTTTGCGAGAAATTCTTGAATACTATCAAAGCGCTGCGTAGATTGTTTGAGCATAACAATAAAATGAGCTAGTAGTAGATTTTATCTTATAATATTATTTTATTATTAATTATTAATTATGGGTATATACTTCGTAAGCATATAAAAATTTTTCAGTAAGACCCCGCTGGTTGGGCTTTTCTCCCAAACGTGTCTCATCCTTGGGCCTCCCACATGACTCATACCGAATAGCCATGTGCGCTACCACAAATGGACAATCTCATGGTCTCGCTGCCACCCTAAACTTCTCAACCCCACCGCATTATGATAAAGACAACGTTGGACTCGAAACAACCCAGTAAATAAAGGGTAAGAATAATGTATTGTATACATATATAATTATCTATATGAGCATATATTATATTTAATCAAACTTATTGAATTGATAATGTAAGAAAGGACAAAAGCCTTACGCAAATAGATAATCTCATACGTGTGTGAACTTACCGAACTGAAATAAACAAACAAATGAACGGGTTCAAGGTGAGAGGAAAATATTCCGTCGCAGTCAGGACACGTGTCATCATATAACATGGGATAGAGTCTTTGTCCCTTTGAGTATTTTTTTTTTTTTTTTTGGTCAAGTGACCCTTTGAGTATTTGTCACACACCTATACTTGTTTAATGCTTTTGCGCGCATGATGGGTCGACAGGTAAAATCGTTACCCGTTAGGGAGGCGTGGAGGTAAAAGCCCAAGTGGTCTCCACTTTATTGGACCATTCTTCTAAACTCAGATAATTAAAATTACGATGATGCCCCTAAAAGCGTTAGGAAGCGGATTTCATAGCACATAGGTTTGTATGCTTTACCACGAACATTTAGCTACAATTCCTCGTCCGCTATGTCCGTAATGAAATATTAACGCGGGTTTACAATAATTTGCTCCACCATTGCAAGCTAACCTTTTTTCTTTCATTACTTAATTGGAGGCAGTGGCTTGTTTATATACACACCGTATTGAAGGAAGTCAAGTTTGTAATATAGAATTATCCTTTAGGAATGCAAATGAGATCAGGTATAAATTCAAAAATTACATTTCTTATTAATGACAATTATGCTTGAACTTGCTCCTCTCTCTTGAGAGTTTTGAGCTCCTCGTAATTATTTAAAAAAAAAAAAAAAGACAAGTTTATAGTTTTATTATAGATATTCATCGAGATTAATATAATTTGCACGTTGCTTCAAAATAAAGAGAGTTCCTCCTAACTATCAATTATAAGAGGAATTATCCTTTAAAAGTATTTCTTGTTTTATAATTCCTACAGTTGTCATTGTTTTTGTTGGCAGAGAGAGAGCTTTCATTTTAATATTACATCATCTTAAATATTGCTTTAAATAAACAATAAAGTATTATAAATACAGTGACATCACTTAACTAGGATTATTTGTCACAACTTTTTGTTAAAACTTATCAAGATTCAAACATGATTGTTAGATCGATACACAAAAGTAGTAGACATCACCAATCAAGATCCTGTCAACAAAGTTTTAATAGTTTAGAATTTTTTTCTTATAGATATTCCAATTACAAAAACCAACTGCATTTTTTTTGAAATCTATGTACAACTATATCTAGCTATAACTCAGTTAATCTAAGGTACAACGACATTTTTTAAATATAAGTTCACTAAAAATAAATTGTTATGGTAATATTTTTAACGGGCTGCATAGACTGCATAAAAATCTATATTATACTATTGTTTTTCATATTAAAACATCGTTACTCCAATTTAAATTTGTTTACTCTAATAATTATAATTATCACAACGAAGAACATTTGTGGAGCATATATTACTTGTAATTAATTATGTGTTACTATGAGAATAACAGCACAATAATTTAGCTCGCTAACATATTTTATGTGTAGCCGAATTGCGGGAGGAGGTGCATAAGTGACCAAGCAACGATTCAAGCTTGCTTACACATGTAATCTCGCACAAATGCATGTTATGACGGGCCGCTAGATACATTGTATTGAAAATATGTGACTTTAAATTTAAGTAGTGTTGTCGTATGCAAGCTATCTTCTAAACTTTGTGATTTTGGACTTTTCCTCCTTCAACCGAAACTCAGAACTACGAAAATGATCTCATTATAATATTAATGATTACAGTACCGCAAGAGGAGCACTAACGAACCTATACCCTAGTTATGTAGGCCACATATACACATAGTACCTCGCAGTTGGGTTAAAGGAATCATATGGCAATGGAACAACCTAATGTTGGTAATATCATATTATATGGACAACGAGTGAAGTGGGTTTCGTCGTCTAAGATTACAAATATACTATTATTAGCGTTTGGTTATACATGGATAATGAAAAACAAAGGAAACGACAAATAGCGAAGGTAGTGTGCCGATATGAACAAAGAAAGAAATTCATGCTTCTAAACAAAATTCTAAACCCACGTCCATTGCCCGTGGTAGAACTCAGGCAAAAGGGTTTCATGTTGATTTTGCATCTATGAATCAGAAATTAGAAAATAAGAACAGCACTAGCTATTGCTTGAAAGTTGGGCAAATGAATACCAGAAATGATGTTTATTTCGAGACTTTTTTTCTTTAATTCCTTTATCCTTTATGAGATGTGTGAACTAGCGCTTAGAAGCGAAAGTAATTCCGTCCTACAACTGGTTTTGAAGGTGTGGCGGCAGCAGGTAAAAAACTTGCCAAGTAAACTAAAATTGCCGGTTGAGTTCAGTTTTCTTGGGCAGTTTACATCGCAATCTAGTCTAGCCCTACGAAGATAATGTGATAAGTAATAAATTGGATCCATCGTACGGGTGTTTTATAAGATTGATCAATGATCACAGCCTCATTTGAAATACTAAATAAATAAATAAAAATAAATATAGGAATATATTCCCGTAATTAAATTTGGCAGCTTGCAAGACATATACTACACTCAATGAAAGATAAATTTATCTAATAATATTATTTTTTAGAATTTAATTACTATAGGCATTCAATTATTTATTGTCACGTCACCAAACTTATTTAACTCTTATAATTATTATTTTTTAATTACATATATAATAAAATATAATTAAATAATAATATAAAAATCTTTACACTAACAATATATCAAAATTAATCTCTATTTTTCTATATGAAACATAGAAAATACATTTGTAATTTTTTTTATATAATTCACATACCCTTATTATTACTATCTATTTTTTTTCATTCTTTTCCTTTTCATTCTTAAATTAATATTAATGAGGAATACGTGAGAAATGTGCATATAATTAATATTACTCTTTTAGTGATAAAATAATAGAAATTCTCTAATGAATAACTTATATTGTATTTTGCTTAGTTTAAATGCATTATTTACGTATAAAATAGATTATAATAAAAAATATTAAAAAGCTGAGAAGAGAAGTAACTTCTACCAATGAGTGCATATATCATTTAGCAAGGGCCTATTTTAGCTTAAACAAAGGTTATGAGTTCGAATAATGGGTATATAGCTGTGTTAAAGTTCAGAAGGTAGAGTTTTGCTCACTCTAATAGTCATACCAAATTTGAGTATAATTACTTTCAATAGGAGAATTTATGTGATTTTGACCAAAAAAAAAAGTAACTTTTACCCTAAAAATTAAGCAAATCAAACCTGCCGCCATAGGTCACTCATCTTTAGGGAACTCAGCTAATTTTGACCCCACACCATGGTTGATATGAGCCATAAAAAATCAATCCTAGGCTTTTAACTATTAAGTTTACCCTCACAAAGTGAATAAACATGGCTTAAGGGTTGCAGCTGCTAATAAGTAAGGCTTTGTTTGGGATGCTTACATGGAGTGAAATGAAAAAGAAAAACATATTTGTAATTTTTCTTGTACTTTTTTAAGTCAGATTCAGGTCATATATTAAGTTTGTTTAATTCAACTTGAAGTCACAAATTTTTTAAGAAATTTATATTTTCTTCAAAATTAATGATAAATTATAAAATTTGTAAACTTTAATTAATATATTTTATATTATATTTTATTAATATAATTTACTTTAAATATATATTACGAAACATATCTCGAATTTAATATTTCAAAATTTTATTACTTAACAATAAATAATATTCAAATATGTATATACTATCTAAATATCTAGTTGACCTAAACCTGATCAAGATTGGTCAAGCTATAATTATATCGGATCAGAATTTTAAAAATTAATTAGATAAAAAAATAAAATCAATTAGAATCTGTCTTTTGTATAATGCTAATTTAACCAAATCTCATCGTATATTTTTCTTTTCTCTTTCCTTTTTATCGATCTCTTTTTAACTCCATCGCCATGGCTATTTACGTTTTTGTGTAGAGTCTATATCTACATCTTATACCTACATATTATTACTTTTTCTTAAATTATCTTTAATTAAATGAGAATAAATAATAAAATACGCTCAATGAAAATTTGACTTTAGTGCAAATTATTTAAGAAACTGTAATAAAAATAATTAGTGTAAAATATAGTAAATGATTAATCAAGAGTAATGATAGCTTCACCCTCATTTAATTTAAGGGTGCTGTTACTTGCACTAGAAGAAACACTATACGAAGAAAGTCCTTGATAGTCGAGAGAAAAAAATGAAAGAAAGGAAAAGGTTTGAGATCTACGAGATCTATAAATACGTTTTTATTTGACAGGTATAATAAATAGAGAAATGTTTTTTTTGTATTACGAGAGTAGGTAGGCACTTTAAACACCTAAAGACAGAAATGAAAAAAAATTATAAAAAAAAAGTGAAAAGAACAAAATAATTGATGAAAAAAATCGAGAGAGAATATTGAGATGTTAGAATTTTGTGTATGTATAAATAACATTATCTTAATAAATAACCCTAAATAAATAGGATTAAAATAGTTGAACAGACTAGCTTGTCACTGTTCGTTTTCAACATTGTTTTCTACGTGCGTAAATTTATGAAATTGACATGATAGGAGTAATAGCTAAGAGGCACGTACGAACGACTGTCTCGAAATGGGATTTTGAGAGGCCACAATGTGTACGTATATGTTTCTTTGTGCCCTCTAAGCCACGTTATAAACAATTCGTATCAAATTTATTATGCGATATCCTTTTAGAAGGTTATTTATATTGGTATTTAATTCTTAGACTTCGGGCATTAACATTAAGCTTTCCAAAGAGTAAAAGTGTTAAAGTTAGTCATATCATATCTCTGCAGCACTGGCTTCTCTCCTAAAAAATACATCGATTAACTTATATTTAAACTTGAATATAACAAGAAGGGTTGTGTAATAGTGAACGAGTTGTAATTACAAATAGATGATCAAAATTTAAATCCTTAAAAATAATTATTGAGATAATCTCTTAATTGTGACAAATATTTAAAGGATTAATTTCACATCAATATATGTAAGAATACCTTAAAGACAAAAAGAAACTTGAATAGTTTATATTTTGCATAAAACTTGACTAAAAGAGTATTTTAGAACACAATTGACAAGAATAATGACTAACTCAAAAATGATCAATTAGTTCATGTTCTAATCATTTTTCACTACACAACTTTTTTTAAAAAATTATTTTAATTATAAATCCTAAACCCTAAACTATAAATAAGCACTCTATCAAATTTATTACATGGCACTCACATAGATTGGCTCTAGCAGAAGGAGTTAATCTCCTACAATATGATGAACTATAGTTTAAATGTAGGTCAGAGGAAGTATTCATATTTAGTGTCTAATTGTATTTCAAATAAAACTACCTTTAGTGGAAGATACCCATGAAAAATTGTTTTTAAAAAAAAAAGGAAAAAGAAATTCATCACACTGATAAAAATCTGTCTCACACAGCAACTATTGACATGCTCCCTGATGTCATACTTTTTTCCTTTCCTTTTTTGTTTTATGATGAAAAGAGGTCATAGTTTTTGCTCCACCTTGACTGTTTCATAACACATAAATGATGAGCCTACATAAGTGGAAATGTATCTAAAGTGTAGGGTTACTTATGTGAAATCGATAATTTGTAAAGTGAGTAATAGACTAGAATAGTCTTTAGTTAACCCCCACCGACTAAACTCAACCTTTGTTAAATTTTTTTAAAAATTTGGCGTTTACATTTTGATTAAGGAATTATATATAAGTAAAGCTAGCCGCAATAAATCAACGATCATAGGGACAAAAACATTAGAGGGAAGGGACACTGGTCCTGAAAGAGTGGGAGAATTTTGGGATTTTTCAAATCGCCTAATAGAAAATGGAAACTCCCAATTTTTATTTCTTCCACAAGTAAGGTTTTGGCAAAACCCTTCTTGATTGTCATTTATATCTAGATCTTGGACCACCATGTTCTCCAAGTACTCTAGTCTCCCTGTCTTGTCTTGCGTGCGCTCATCCTCTCTATAAATAAAGACTTAATACCCAATCCTCTAACCTCCCAGCCATCACTATTGTTTTTCCAATCTTCTCTTTCTTTGCCTTTCACAAGAGAGCATGGAAGACCCCTTATCCTTAGGTTCGATATTCAATTCCCTGGAGGTGGGTCACCGCATATTTCCCTTCTCATTCTTGATTCATTGATCATCTTCACTGCACATAATAACTCCTTTTCCTTTAATGACACTTGCATTCTCTCTCTCTCTCTCTCTCTCTCTCTCTCTCTCTTTTTGCGTTTGTTTCATCGGTTTCACAATGTCAATTATGCAAACTGAGTTGTTGGGTTTAAGTGGTTCATTGGCTTCTTTGTTAACTTCTTTCACTTGTTTATTCTTTCCAAGCGAATCGAGGGTGGAGGGAGCCAAAAAGTGAGCCGTGAGCGATATATTTTAATGTTTTTTTCCCAGTATTTACAATATCAAGAAACACTATATTGTGTTGCTTTTCCTTCAGTTGAAGGATTTTGGGTTTGGAAGTAGTTTTTTTTGAGAAGGGAGTAGTCCCTTCTGCTTTGTTTCTTCCATATTCTTCCAGATACAGCGTCTTTTGTTGAAAGTGTTACGGACCGATTGGGTCGACATATTCTCCGCATTAATTTCCATGGCCTAATGTCAATTCTTGTTTTAAAAGTTGACCCCTATAATTTTTCCTTAGTTTTCTGCTCCTTGATTTATTTCTCACAAAAATCTGCATTGATAATACTTCCCATTTTTAAAAATATCTTTTTCCTTCTCAGAGAAGAAACTATTTATCTTTGACCCCTATTTCCCGTTTTTTTCAATTTCTAAATACCCATATTAATTACCGCTGTTTAATTTCCAAAACCAACGCTTTCTTTCTTTTTTCCTTTCCCCTTAATTAATGTATAGAAAAGCTTCCTAATAAAAGAGTCAGAATTATTTTGGCTAGTTCTTTCTTCCTAAACTTGAGACTGATCATGAGTGAACGTATATGTTAAGACCAATCCTTATGCCGATGAGAATCTATGAAAATCCAATAGCGAAGCCGGTGTGTCAAGGCTCGCATTTCAATGTAGCATTGATCTTTGTGTCTACGCACCCAAGTTGTCGTTTTCTCTGTTTGTTTACCTCCAACGCCCATTAACACTGCTTAATATTCGGCTCTAATTTCATCCCCGTACCGTGCACTCACACCCAATGATCATCATCATTGTGCATGAAACATGACTCACACTTCATGTCAAAATGCTTCCTTGACTTCCTCCCTCAGCACAATTTTTCCAAACCCCAATTAACTTTCCCTTGTTTTTGCTTTTGCAGAGCGCTGAAGACTTGAGGCAGAAGCTTTTAACCACAACACTCGAACTCGAGACCTTGAGGAGCGTCAACACTGAAATCCTCAACCTGCTGAACATGGCATACCAAGAGAGAGATGAAGCCAGAAACCAGCTTCAGAAACTCCTGAAAACACTCCCGATGATTCACTTAAACAAGTTGAAGAACCCTTCTGTCGAAGTCCATCCAGAAAGCCTTGCAACACTTCCCACTGCTAAGGCAAACTCAAGCATCACCGAATCCAATAGCCTCTCGCATGTTTCCTCTCCCGTTGATGCAGTTTCTTCACCAGAGTTCTCAAACATGAACGTTGTTGACTCCTCACATAGCAACTTTGGTTACCCTTATCTCAATCAGAACCATCACCATTTGGTTCATCATGAGTTCAACGGTTCTTCTCCAACATCCTTTGCTTTGGTCTCTTGTGAGAAGCCTGCTTCTGATCCTGCAAACGCTGTGATCGATTGTCTTGCAAAGGGGAAGGTGTTGCCGCAACAAGGGAAGCTCCTTCAGGCTGTGATGGACGCTGGTCCTTTGCTTCAGACGCTGCTTCTTGCAGGGCCACTTCCAACATGGCGAAACCCACCACCTTTGCAGGACATTAAGGTGCCACCCCTTGCCGTGAAGGGCTTTGATACCCTTGCTGGAATTGACTTGGGTAATTCCTTCGCAAGTACTACTTGGAATTCTTCACCTTCCGTGCTCAACTTTGGTGCTGGTTACCCCTTGCACTTGACTTCAATTGCCGGGGTCAAGAACTATGCCCCGTCAAGGAATCGACAAAGGGGTCAATTCTTTTGACCAAAATTTAATTTCCTCTCTCTTTCTGTAAATGGAGTTATAACAATTGGTGTAAATGGCATACCATGGTTTTTATATTAAAGCCTTAGAGCTGATCTTTTTGGGTCTTAGCTGGAGTATGTTGTCCTCCTCCACTCTGAAAGTTTATGGAGATTTTTCATTTTGAGCTTACAACAATTCCAGTTTACCTTTTTTTACTTCTAATTTCTAATTCAATACTATAATCCCATTCTTTTCCGTTTTAACCAAGGTTACATTCACATCTAGTTATATAAAAGTGGCAATATTGCAAAACATTCTCATCTGTTGATTTATATAGTCTTGTTTGAGAATTTGTATAAGTTACCCCAGCCTATGACACAAAAATCTGATCTTTTTTTTTTCCTTTTTTAACGGTGATATCATATAAGACAAGGTTACACTCACATCGAGTTATATGGAAGTGACAATATTACAAACAACATTTTCATGTGCTGATTTATGTAGTCTTGATTGAGAATTTGTATAAGTTATCCCTGCCTATGTCCCAAAAATCTGATTTTGCTTTTTATGACGGTGATATCAACTAAAACAAGGCTTATCAGAAATCCTAGATATTATCTCCCAACCTGCGTCCATACTCGGTACTTACCACTTAGGTTTAAACGTGCTCTATGCATGCCAATGTTCCCACTTCCTACATAAGCTGTCAATAAGTTCAATTGAAACCCTTTTACAAACTCATGTGTAACTTCACATATTTGCAATAAGCTGATTAAAATGTCTGATGAGTCCTTCTCGCCATGGACAAGAGGGACGAGGTTGACATTTGTTTAGTTATAGTTTTCGGTTTCTTATTCCTTATACTCACTTTCCGCGACTTTCTCAATCGTCCCTTGTGTTTTCTCGAGTGTCTCTTCTCGAGAGCTAACCGTTCAAGCTCCGCTAGAATCCAAGATCAAGGGCAACTTCTGGTTCTAGATGAGTCCGTTCCTGGTTATGCTTCTCCACGAAGCGGTGGCTTGGAGCATCATGTCATAGACTCTCTTCCCTTGTCTGAGTTTGTGAAAAAGGAGGGAGAACATAAGCCTGTTAACGCAGACTGTGTCATTTGCTTGGGGGAGTTTGAAGAAGGGGAAAAGCTTAAACATCTTCCTAACTGCACTCATGGTTTCCATGTTTCTTGCATCGATGCATGGTTTCAGTCTCATTCAAATTGTCCACTCTGCAGGTGTCATGTCCAGTATGTGGAAGTTTCTAACTCGGAGTGTTCAGTGTCTTCGCATGCATTGCTAGAAACTTTGAGGAGGGAAGACTTCTCCCGAGAAAGTAATGCGCATTTCGAATCCTTTCGCTCAGAGATCCTACAAAATTTGGATACTAGACCACGCATAATCTAATCTAGTCGCTATTAATATGATAGAGAGGTATGAAATCATTCAGGCGTATAATTTGCTTTGCAACTTGAGTGTTTTGATTATGGACATGGTATCAGAGCTTTTTTCCTGTTGCTCAACACAATAAAAATAAATATATGTATTATCCACGGTTTATACATAAATTACTATTTTTATGATGGAATGTGTTAAAAAGGTCATTCTTTAGATCATGATTAGACCAAAACCTCATTAGATATAAATCCAAACTAAAATTTTGCCGAACATGTTGGTTTGTTGACAAAACTCAATGTTCACCCTCTAATTGAAGGGTTCTTAAAATAAGCTGTTTTTTCTTTTAAGTTATTTCAAAACAAACTCAGTGTATAGGAAACTTGGGTTACTTAATTTTGGACAAATAACAAACAAATTAGAGGCCGTTCAATTTTCAATTAAGCTTCAATTCTTCAAACAAGATGATGATGATGTGTTAAGTGACACTTTATTGGGTTAAAAACTTAAAAAAAGTACATCGATTTTACAAAAGCCGGTCAACTCCAGTCCGCCAAAGCCTAAGTCAGACAAGTTAAATAGAGACAAAATAAAACTTACATTTTGTTATTTTGATAGCCCTGAAGGTTTGGAGTTGACAATTAATTATAGTCCAAACATGCTCTTAAGGCTTCCTCAGACTCGTTCTTTACGAATTATAACTGCACACTAATTTTGTTCATTATAATCGGATCTTCTAGTTCACTTGTTCAGTTTGGATCTTTTGAACTCTTCTGTAATAGTCAAACGTTACGAACAGACGACATCAATCATGAAATGCAAATCTAACAGATAAATGAATATCCTCAATTTAATTTATACACTGCTCATCCACATTATTTTTGTTTTTGATTTAACATCTACATTTTCTTCTGAACTGCATTTTGCAAAGCACTTTGCCAATAATCGGGCAATCAGCTGTCACATGATATGACGACGATGGTAGCAATGCGTGCCGTTGTCTCCTACTTACCGTATGCAAGACAGCATGTATCACCTTTTACTTTTTATAATATTTTAACCACCACCTCGTGTAAACCGATCACACTAAAATTGGACGATGATACGCGCCCTTTTACTCAGCGAGTCGGAAATTGTAACAAAAGCAACTTAATTCAAATTGAACCAAAATACACCAAATAACAAACCGCAAAATTTAGAACTTATGTTGTTTCAATTGTCTCCAACAATGATTACCATAAAACAGACTAACATCTAAATAAAAATTGACCCAGGTGAAGCCAGGGCAAGTACCTTAGATGATTCCAATCTTGTTTGCTACATCCAAGGCATCATAATCAGGTGTCAACCTGACATAGGCCTTCTTGGTGCCATCAGGCCTGCAACAATATAATACAGATTAAAATTTGTATAAAAAGAAAAATAGGCAGCTGTTTTAAGTATGACTGTACAATTTTCGTACATTAGTTGTTTCATTTGTACGTTATTGTTACTATGGGATATATCAGATACATCTAAAATGTGTTTTGCCATGCACCATAAATGATAATGCATGTATTTATCAATAAAATAAAAGCTTGGAAGGGAAAATGTGTAATATCAAATTTCACTGCTAGTTTACCATTGTCATCAGCAATCATGAGTTACTAGACTATCATAAAAGAATCCCTACATAAAGGCTCACCTGATCAAGGTGTTCACTTTCTTGGCCTGGATGTCATACATTTTCTTCACTGCATCCTTGATCTTCTTCTTGTCAGCACGCAAGTCAACAATGAAAACCAAAGTGTTGTTGTCTTCAATCTTCTTCATTGCCGACTCAGTTGTGAGAGGGTATTTCAGAATCTGATAGTGATCAAGCTTATTCCTCCCTGGAGCACTAATACGAGGATATTTGGGGTTCCTATCCTTTTTCAAAGTCCTTGGGCGATGGAAAGTGACAGATGTTCTGATCTTTTTGGCTTTCTTCTTAAAGGTAGAGCCTGACTTGACTGCTTTAGCAGTTTTCAAGGCCTGAGCCTTTGGATCAGCCTTCTTTGAACTATCAACTGCACAAAACACTTGATCTAGTCACATTGCATGCAAGAAAAATCAAAACCCAACCATTTTTTCCTTTTCCTAGACAGCATAACCTTCTATGTAATTACAAGCAAAGAAATACTAGATTTCAAGAACACTGCAAGAATCAAGTATCAACCACCCACAGAATTGGAATGCCACTAATATATCATGCGAGTGAAAGGGGAACAAACTTAGAATTGAACAATCGTAGAGGCATCTTGTACTATGGAATTGATTTTACACAGATATATGTCCAAAAACAATTACTTAACATCAATTCCTACCGAAAGCTAAAAGCCTCAAAGTAAAACTGATTGCGATCCCAAGAGTTTGAACTTTAGAAAGCCAACCACACAAGAAAGCAAAATAATGAATATTTTAGCCAACAAATAACACTGAGCGGATAGCGTAGGCTAAAGTAACCCCCCCCCCCCCCCCCCGCGGAAACAAAAAAAAAAAGGAAAATACGCTCAAGCTTTGTCTATCATTAATAAACTTGTAACTTGAACCATAGTTTCAAAAAATTTAAAACACACTACTATAATTATAAATTTATAATCACATTATATATGCAATCCCGAATAATGCTCAAAATTTAAAAAGCTTTGGTAGATGGGGAAAAAAGATGGTTCCCCTGAGCTTGGTATAGCTCATTTCAGCTGGCATCAGTAACGACTTATTAATTTAATAATTTCCAACTCGTTCCAACTTCCAACTCCCCAAGGTCCAAACAAACTAAAAGAAAGGAAATAGTTTAAAAAAATATCGAGGAAGCCCTAATTTTATTTTCCAAATCAATTGCATTTTTATATAAAAGCAGCGAGGCACAAAGCTGCACACTCAATTCTGGGACTATGTACAAATCTTCATTCTTAAACCACAGGTTTGGATTTTTCCGAAGCTGGATTTGGAACTAGCAGGAACAAATGAATCATAAAATAACGGAAAACAGAAAAAGTAATGGTGGCGAAGAAAATACCTTTAGCTGGAGCCATGGTTCGGCGAAGGAAAGATAAAGCCTACCTGTGGTGAAACCCTGAAAGTAAAACGAAAATCAAGCTAAGGTTCAGTGAATATGTTGAACAAGGCACGGAAGAACGGAGATAGGTTATGGAGTAGGGGAAGGTGACATACCTGCGAGTGAGAAGCAGAGGCAGCAACCGTACCTAGGGTTTGGATCGAGGGAGAACAAGAACCGGGTCATATATATACGCTGCCTATGAAATGCGCAAGAGTGCTCCCCTTTTGTTTTTGTTTTTTTGGGCCAGAACATGATTAGCGGCAATAGCGTTTCCAATCACGGCCATTTGGGCTTGTTTGGGTTTTATCAAGAGCTCGTTCATATGCCCCATGGACGGATTGGCGATTATGTGTGTAGTGCGAAGTGAAGTAGTATG
The DNA here is from genome assembly GCA_031439595.1 of Pterocarpus santalinus. Taxonomy (NCBI): domain Eukaryota; kingdom Viridiplantae; phylum Streptophyta; class Magnoliopsida; order Fabales; family Fabaceae; genus Pterocarpus; species Pterocarpus santalinus. Next base: position 41,060,349 of record CM062528.1, on the reverse strand, counting down.
CGCCATTATGTATGTAAGCTATGGTGTTCATACGGTCTGTTCTACTCGTAATTTGTATGAGTCATTTCATTAAGATTGTAGTAAAGTGAAAAACAAAAACAAAACCAAAGTATCATATTATAAATAGAACTAAATTTCTTTCTTTTTTTTTTATATTCTGATAGTACTTAAAAATATAATAACATGCCTCACATACTATGTTGCATAGGTATATGTATGGTATTAGTATCGGATACAGATTTGGGGATATGGTACAAAATTTTTGTAAAAACTAGTGTATGGATATGTAAGGAAATATTGTATAAAAATATAAGATTATAGATAACAAAATAATTAAATCATTAAATAAATAAGTTTTTTATAATGCTCAAGCAAGAATATTTAAAGAAACACAATATTTGAAGGAATGAAGTAGTAATTTATTTCCTTTAAAAGAAAATAAATAATTTAATTGTAAAGTTTGATGTTTTATAAGGATTAATTTGTATTTAGATAACATAATACTTAATAACAAATAAATATCCATGAGTACCCAATAAATATTAATACCGGATACATATCCAATACGAGTATGGATACGGGTGTGACAACCATTTGCAAGTACCCATGCTTTAGAGCTCACATGCCTTGATATATGAATGGGAACATCTCTTGTACTTCTATGGTTTTGTTATATGACAAAAAACCTATAATCCTTGAAACATGTTTAAAACTCTCTACACTAGCCAATTATACTCTCTCTTAAGTACCGCCATTAAAGTAGTATTGTCGAAGTATTGAAATCTAGTATTAACCATTGCAGTGTAAATGTTTGAATTTGAGCAATGATTTTTTTTTTTTTAAATTCAAGTTCGTTATGAAAATATTGGAATGGATTATTATATGTTTCTGTAACTGCTTTAGCAATGGTTGGCAGAGATTCGAAAATTCTGTTTGAGTAGCAAACTGTTTCTCTCAATGAAAAATTATCTCTTTTTTCAAGTGATAAACTGTACACACAATAAACTGAATACAATCTTCACATATTTTATCTTCTAAACAATTACTTTTGGGTTGAAATCTTCAAACAATTTTGTAACAATGGCACAAGAGAGTTTTTTCCGCCGTATTTTTGTGTAGACTATGTGTTCTCCGGTGGGTCTTGTTTATTTACAATTGGATCGTTGAATCCAGGTAATGATCCTTGTATATCAGACCCATAAACATGACCCATCTTGATCCTTTTTGTTTCCAGGTATTGCTTGTTTTCCTCTGTGATTGGTGTCAACACAGGAACACGCCCTATCACAGCCAAACCATACCCTTTAAGACCAACGAACTTTGCTGGGTTGTTAGTCATCAGCCTCATAGTTCGAACTCCTATGTCCCTCAAAATCTGCATACTTCATGAGTGTTTGTCAGTAGCAAGAAGGGAGCATAGATAATAGAACTAAAATACTCAATAAGTGTCTATACCATATACTAAACACACTCCCTCGTGTTTAAGATGGGATATATAGAATGTGAAGTTTGCTCATTTACAATATTTAAATTGTGGGTCTAACTTCTTTACCTCAAAAGTTAATTTAGGTAAGAGTATTTCATCTAAGTATTTATAAAAGTGCCTTTTTTATATTTTTTGTACATCAATGATAATAAAATTTAAATTTAAAATTTCATACAAACTATCTAAATCTCTCGTTATTAAATCAATCTTAGTGACTTATTCATAAAAGCCATCTAGCCTACAGGGCTAGCAACAAAGGGAATGCCTAACAGGTACCTTTAATACTTTAATTTAGAGGTATCACTAGAAACAGTTTAGGCAAAATTTATAAAAGAGAGATGCACTACACATTTTGTGTATCTAAAGTTCAGATGAAAAATAAAGGAGCATACAATACAAAACTGAAAGCAAAAGTGATTGATGGATCTGACCTGGGCACCAATCCCATACTCACGAGCATCAACAGCCAACCCAAGTTCTATGTTGGCTTGGACTGTGTCATGACCGTGGTCCTGCAAATTATAGGCTTTAAGTTTGTGACCCAGTCCAATGCCCCTCCCTTCATGACCTCGAAGATACACAACTACTCCTCTACCAGCTTCTTCGATTAACTGCATTGCCAAATCTAATTGGTTGCCACAGTCACACCGAGCTGATCCAAATATGTCACCAGTTAAACATTCTGAATGTACTCGTACTAGCACATCTTGCCCATCTCCAATGTCTCCCTATGTATATTTAGAAGAGAACAAGTAATTGATAAGAGATTGTTTGTATTAAGTGTTTCTTGTTCCCATTCCCATGCTTATTATAAACATGGTTAACGTTTCATATTATAGTTTTCTCTTTCTTCATACATGGCTTAGCAGCTTTGTAGAACTTTCTTACCTTCACAACAGCCACATGTTCAGTTCCATCTAACTTTGATCTGTAGCAATATGCTTGAAATAGACCCCATTTAGTAGGGAGGCGAGAAACAGAAGTTCTTTCAACCAAATTTTCTCGCTTTCTCCGATACCTTGAAAAAACACATACAGTCACATTAAGGGAATTTGGAGTAGTTCTCATGTAAGCATCATGTATCATATGCATAGGCGTGTAAATCATTATTTGACATGTGTTAGGTCAGGGACATAGTTAGACTTTTTTATGAGATAAGACAATATTTAATGGTTAACTTAAAAATTTAAATAAAAGCCATAATATATAAAATAAAATAAATAGTTTACAATTAAAATTCAAGAGACACATATATGCACAATGTATTGTCTGTTGTTATAGTATTTAAACATCTAATTAAACAAAGAGTTTATAAGAATTAAATAAATAAAATTTTTTGGAAGAAACAAGTAAAGAAGAGAACAAAAAAATTTAGAAGAAACTAAAATTTTTGGGGAGGCCACCGCTCCTCTTTAATTTTTGTGGGGACCATAATAAAAATAGACTTATCATTTAAAATACTTTTACACATGTTAAATAATAATTTAAGTACTTAAACGATGATGCGGTGGGTTGTGCTAACTAAGAATTTTAATTGAACTTCGTTAGCTTATAAACCATATCAAAGTCGGTTTCCGAATGCAACAATTAGAGAGAGCGACATAAGCATAGGAATCAAAATTGTTTATAGTTTCTCAGAAAGTGCAGGTAGTGCTGCCTAGTGCCTACTTAGTGCTTACCTTATCAAATCAGTTATTGAGACAATTGGCAAGGTGTATTCCGATGCTAACTTTCTTAAACTTGGCAAAGATGCAATAGAACCATCCTCCTCATCAACAAGAGCCGAAATAACAGAAACTGGGGGCAACCCAGCCAATGTAACCAAATCTACTGAAGCTTCAGTATGACCTGCTCTCCTAAGAACTCCACCATTTCTGTACTTTAGGGGAAACACATGACCTGGCTTTCTGAAGTCTTCTGATTTAGACTCAGGAGATGACAAAGCAAGAACCGTTTTTGCTCTATCTGCAGCTGATACGCCTGTGGAAGTGCCAAATTTTGCATCCTACTCAGGTAAACAACACAGTTTCTTTACTATATGAATTGCTCCTCGTAGACTTTAAATCTATGCAGCAAGCAAAGATAAAATTTGTTATAAGGAAATTTATTAGGTGATCTTAGAGCAAAAAACATTGTGCTTTATATCATTCATAACTCAACACCTCAGCTGTTGCACTAGCAAAAGTAGGAGACAATAATGATATACAAAACCGATATGTTGAGATATAAATATGATGCAGAACACAACTTTTTTCTTACTCTAAAAGCATCTAAAAATTTCTCTTGATGTACTTACCACTGTGATAGTGAAGGTTGGGGCAGAAGAATCCTCATCTTCAGTCTCTGGTGACATAAGAGGAAGGTTCAGCCTTTGAAGATCCTCCTCTTTCATGCCTACAGAAACAATTCCTGATCCGTGCTTAATCATAAAGGCTATATCCTTGGGACTAGTAAGAGAAGCTGCCTTTATAAGATTTCCTTCAACATCACCATTTTCATCATCTACAACAATCACAAACTAAACAAAAAAATTGCACCACTCGTTAGATTAATCCGTCACTCATACAACACTTGTTTAAGAAGATTATTCATCAAACATACACATCGACATGAGTATGCATGTTTATTTGCCAAACAATGATTGAGAATATAAAACAAACCTTTCCTTGGCGTAGTGCATTAAGTGCTTGCTCAATGGAAGAGTACCCTTTAGAGGGACAGTCTGGATCACCTTCTGCATCACTGACAAAGAAATCAGTGGTTGCCGGTGTTATTTCAGCGTCCAAAGTTCCAAATGGTGCTGAAGAAGGCTCGTTTGAGGCACCTAAGAGGGAACCATTTTCATTCCTTTTCAAATTACTATCATCAAACACAATAGCACAACAAGCTGAGTTGAACAACCTGTTCCTCCATGTACTAAATCGTGCACTCTGATGAGTGCTATATGAGCGATGCAAGCTGTAAATGAAGAATAGTCAAATTTAACATGAACTCAGCAAAAAGCAAAAATAGTGCCACATAGAGAAAGAAAGTACCTTGAGCTGGTGATGACGTGGGAAACCAAAGGATGAGGGAATGAAGCTGAGTCCATCGACACTGTGACTTCAAAATTTCGTAAACTGAGAAAAATACACAGATTTGTGTTCTTATATCATGTCATGCATAATATAGAAGGAAAACAGGAAAAAAAGGTCGACCTCTAGTTATGGATGTGTTCCACAAGGAACCGTTATCCAATATTTCTTCTAGCTGTACTTTATCAATACTAATAAGAACCACACCCTTTTGTCCTTTTGTTCAACCTAACAAGAGCAGTGTGACTTGGCGGTTTGTAATCTTCCAAGTGGAGGTGTAATTGCAGTCAAATGATTATATTTTGACAAAAAAAACATATCTATAGACACCATTAAAAATTGTTGTAAGAATTGATCCTTAGAACTATTCTAAGAAACAACGTGAATACTACATTAGTAATAATGGAGTTTGAATTTAGAAGTTCATCCAAATTATTTAAGTCCTCGTTATTAACTCATTCCTAATAGTTAAACAACATATATATATTCAACAGTCCGTACTAATCACTCAAACCATATTCAAATTGAACATCATAGCTGCATTTATACCCTATAAAAATGGCTATATAATATATGAAAAACAAAAATTGAAACACATACTAATACAATACACTTGTAAAAAAAGGCAAATGAGAATTTTAAAACTAATAGTAAAGACTTTTACTTTTTTAAGAAAATAGACTCTGTGGAGTCGATCATACTGGCCCAATTGGTGAAGGATATTTGGTTTTCTCCATTTGGACTGTTTGTTAGTCCAACTTGTGTACAAAAGTGGATGTAAATCCAATTAATGATTATGGTTCACGAGAGGAATAGTGTGGGCCTTGAGTGAAAAGCCGTACAAGGGAATGATGATTCAAATCCAATAGGAATTGAAGGCAAATGGTGGTGGGTTGGCTGATAGGGATAGCGATAGGGATAGGGATAGGGTTGACCAGACCAGACCTAGATGAAAGTGGGGCGGGCCCATCATGAAGTCAGAGAAAAGAAAAGTACCGTGTTGGTGGTGCAGTGTTGCCCACATCTCATGAGTGGTGAATGGTGACGTGGCAGACCAATTTTCATTTGATTGATGTCCTTAGTGTAGCAGAATACGATGCCGGAGAAATCGAGTCGCATGAGGCTGAGCAGACGAGGATCCCATCTCTTCATCTAATCTAACAGAACAACAAAACTAAGCCTCTCTCTCTTTCTCTCTCTCAGAGGTCAGAGCTTAACAAAACAAAGCACCTAAACTCTCTTTCTCTCTCTATATCTGTGTGTCAGTCCCAAGCAAAGCAAAGCAATACTATCTATCTACACAGAGTGGTGGCGGTTTGTTTAATCCCCAGGCTTAGAGAGGGGGGGGTCCCACATTCACTTTTCTTCTTATCCCATTCATTCTATGTTTTGAGTCCCGCTCCAGATATGGCGGAGGCATCAACTTCTTCTGGTTCAGCTGATTCCAGAGACAGCAACAGGTTCTGGAAAGGCACATTTGCTGTCGCTGGTATCATGGTTACCCTCGTCACCTATGGCGTCTTGCAGGTGAAACCCATCAAAACTTTTTTTATTCTTTTGTTTTTGGCATATATTCATCTATGACAAGTTAGAACACTAGGATCTCGTTGTACCCGCCGAAAGTAAGTATTTTCACTGCATACTTTTGATGGTTGACAGGCATCTTCAGTTTTGGGACATTTTCTTATTTGGGTCCAATTAAAGTTAATCATGTCAATTGTCTCTTTCTCTTTGATGAATCAAATTTTGGGCTTTAGTGGTGACTGTAATTAGTTTGGATAAGCTAGTGTTTGGGGGTTGGTAAATCTGAACATCATTGCTGGTATTGTTTGAACACAAACTATCCATGGCCAATCTATTTTTAGGTTTCCTATTGCAGGAGAGAGAGAGAGAGAGAGAGAGGAAGAGCGTAGCATAAGCGACAAACATTAAGGAGTCGGTAATATTCTTGGTTGAAGTACTCTTACTTCTTAGTAATTTGGTGCATGCTTACATGTATCCTACTTACTATGAACAGATCCGTACAAATTAGCCTGTGATTCTTCTTGTTTGTTTGTTGGATTTTTGAATGGATAATATGTCAAAGCCCTCTCAGAATCCAACATTTATGCAATGAGTTATAGATATTTGTTTGTTGCAGGAAAAGATCATGAGAATACCATATGGGGCAGAAAAGGAGTATTTCAAGTATTCACTCTTCCTTGTTTTCTGTAACCGTATCACAACATCTGCTGTTTCTGCTGGTTCTTTGCTGGTAAGTAGATGTTATATTCAAAAAATTGTCATGTGCAAGTGTAGCTTTGATACATTTCAGGTGTTTGAATTGCAAAGTACCTTTCTTGTGATTGCATTTGTCTAGCCACAATTGTCTGCAGCTTCCTAATTTTGAACCTTTCTTTCAGGCAAGTAAAAAGACAATGGACCCTGTAGCTCCTGTTTATAAGTATTGCCTTGTGTCAGTATCAAATATACTAACCACAACTTGTCAGTATGAGGTATGCTATGTACTTTTTGTGTACCTGTAAGTTCATGAGAAGCTGCTAATATGAATGGTTATAAGTTACTAATCATGTTTACTGCAATGACCATATTTCTTATCCCAGGCCCTCAAGTATGTTAGTTTTCCTGTTCAGACGCTTGCCAAGTGTGCAAAAATGATACCAGTTATGGTAGGTCCAACTTTAACACTGTACCCAATTATATTAAATTTTTTTATGGTGATTACTGGCTAATTTCTATATTCATCATGCTACCCCGTCTCTTGTATTTGTCTTGTATCGTTGATTTGTACCTTATTTTTCATTTTCTCAGTGACTGCTACTTTTGATTAGATGATGTGTTGTTAAATATTGAATGTTTCATGCTCTCCTTTCTCTCTCCAATTGCCATCATTAGTGGCTGCTTTCTTTGCTCTGATTGGGACAAATCCATGAACACTAAAAAATGTAGGTCAGAGAGGAGGATTATGTTATTTGACATCACAGTCTTGCAATCATCCAGTTATCCTGAAAATTTGATTGAACATAAGTTTCAAATTAGTCAAATACTTGTACTGATATCATATTGCTACTCTTGCACCCTGTTGAATTGATTCTTTTTTTTTTTTTTTGGTGCTTTTTTGTTATACAGGTCTGGGGCACTCTCATAATGCAGAAGAGATATCAGGGACCTGACTATTTGTTGGCCTTTTTAGTCACCCTTGGCTGCTCAGTATTTATCCTATATCCGGTAATTATTGGATCTTTGACCCTAATTTTTTTTATAGCCTTCTAATCATTCTGTCTGTATGATCCTTTTCTATCCCATATTAGCTTTCTTCAGTGATTGATGTTGCATTTGGGTGGTACTGTTATTTCTTTGGGTAGTAAAAGATGAGTTTTATTTAGAGCATGATAAGAAAGTTGCATGAGTGAATATATTATTATCCTTTAGAAAGAAACAAAAGGAATGATGAGGCTCTTGAATCATCCTGAACTGGTAAAGAACACTCCTAAGAATGCTATATGCACTATTTTGTCCCTAAGAGCTGGAAGTTCTAGCTAGACTAACCGATAAAAAATTTGGCTTTCTTGTCCACTTAGATATACCAAAGCAAATAAAGTATGGCTTGCCTTCACAAATTTTGTCATTATAATGAATTCTTGAACTAGAATTCCCCACTGATACAAAAGCTTCTTAATGGGCTCTGCAATCTCTGTTCACTACTCATGGTTGGTAGCAGAACCCGATCCCATTTGGCAATTACAAGTTCACACATTTCTTTGATATCTTGATATGTAACAGGGACCCAGAGGGAGGGAGGTGAATTAGATAGAGGTACATACTTTTGAACGATTGAGTTTTTAACTACAGACCTGATATTGGTATTTTGACTTGCATCCCCGACCACATTTCATGCTCACAGCAACTGATAGGCTGCACTTTATGTTCTCACGTTCCATTAACATTGCTTTCTTACACTTGATTGATCATAGAGTTGCTAATGCAAAATCACCTATATAAGCTGGCAGCATTATGTAACAAGTTAAAGTAATTCCTGTGTATTTTCATTGTAGGCAGGAGCTGACATAAGTCCATACAGTAGAGGAAGGGAAAATACTGTTTGGGGCGTTCTCTTAATGATTGGCTATCTTGGGTATCACTACAGAACTTACTACCTCTTCCTCTGATGAATGATTTATGCATTATGTGGAAACAAATGAAATTAAATAAATCAATGTTACTTTCACTTGTTATGACATATGGTATTTCATTTGTTCGGCTGTTCTGAATGTTGGAATTTTTTTTTTCCCTTAAAAAGCATGTTACCAGAATATCTTCTTGTATATAATTTATAGTTTAACTCTTTCAAATTTCACGGAGTTATTATGGGAAACTATATGATAATTTGAACTGTTTGTTGATTTTACATCTTAGCCGTACTGCTTGTTTGGATCTGCATTATAATTGAAAACTTCAAACCTCATTTTGAAACACGCTACAGTTTTTTCTTTTTTTAAATTCTTCCGGACTCTTGAATGCGCTTATCAGTGCATTTCTAATTTTTGTACTTTTACCAATTTACTTTAAGAATTTGTCTTTAAAATTGGTTCACCTACAAGTCTCTCATTGAATGGAATTATAATTTTTGTGTAATAGGTTTGATGGCTTTACAAGCACATTCCAAGATAAGCTGTTTAGAGGCTATGACATGGAGATACATAATCAGATATTTTATACTACATTGTGTTCTTGTATTCTTAGCCTGACAGGTAGGTTTCAGACAGTCGAAGTGAAATTTTATGCTGAACATTATCATACATGTCTTGTGCGGTAATGTCCTGAAGATTTGTTTGATGGGGTGGTTGAGGACAAAGATTTATGATACATAGTATTTCCTGGAAGTCCTTTATAGTATTAGGCAAATATTTAACTTGCACCTGAAGAGTTCAAGTTATAGTTTTCTAATGAAGTAACATTAGGCCTTCAAGCATTTAAAATGGGACCTTTGTGTTGGTGTTTCTATTGATTTTTGGGCCTTGCTTTCTCAGTTTATCTTTCTCTATGTGCTAGCAGTTTACACAAATTCATAAACCAACTTGGTTGCCATTATTCTGAGTTGGCCAAACCTATCTCTGGATTTTTGATTTGGATACTAATTTTTTCTTTTTCTGGAAAGCTAGTTATGTTTTGCAGTTTACACAAAGTAATTTTTTCTTTCAAGCTCAGTTTTGTTTCTTTTCCAGCCTCATGCTTGGAAATCCATTCTCTTGACATTGGGTATTTTTTATTCAGGCCTTATCTTGCAAGGACATTTAATACCAGCAATAGAGTTTATTTATCACCATCATGATTGTTTCTTTGACATAGCATTGCTTTCAACTGTAAGCAAACTTCCTCCCTCTGTTGTAAATGTTATGATGCTGTACTGACAATGTTTTTTTACACTCTCTAATGCTGCAATGCTTTTGTTTTTTAACCTTTGGCTTGAAAAGAAAAATAATACAAAATATTCCTCCTTTTCTTCATCTTGCACTGAAAAAATTTGTTATATTATTGAGTTATACAGGTTGCAACAGCAAGTCAATTTTTTATATCCTACACGATTCGCAATTTTGGTGCTCTAACATTTGCTACCATAATGACCACAAGACAGGTAAAACTATTGCATGCTGAAGTATAGTCTTCATTTTCCCTACAGTTGTATATGTTTTTGATGTTTGTCATTTTTTATTCTGATTGTGGCAGTTGGTGAGCATTATGCTTTCATGTGTGTGGTTTTCCCATCCTCTTAGCTGGGAACAGTGGATTGGAGCCGTAAGACTCATTTTTACCTTTGACATTATAATGAATTGAGTCATGTTACAATTGCACTCTTAGATCACACTCTCTCTTTATCCCTACCTGCATGAACCAAAGCTTACACATTATATTTGCTATGCAATCATTTCCTTAATGAATTTTTTGAGAAGCATTGTAATACTACTACATTATCAGGTCATTGTCTTCGGCTCCCTTTATGCAAAAGGCTTCTGGAAGAAAGCACCTCAAAAGACAACCCCCTCTGTAGCACTTGTTCAAAATGGAGAATCAAATAATTTGAAGGATAACCCGTGATTGAGATGGAGAAAACTTGTGCTGACCTGACACCTGTGCTGTCTGAAGTTGATGGGGTAACTTAAGTTTTAAGTTCAGAGCCTGCACATTCAATATTCAAGATCATGGATAATTCATTTTACAGAGGTGGTTTGACTTAAATCCAGACAGCACCAACTGCAGCTAGATTCCCGGATTTTGGTATCACTGTCATAACAACACTGAACTTGAGAGGATGCTATCCCCTCTTTTTTCCATAGGGGAGGTCAATTATAGACTGACTAAAGCCAAAAGAATGTTTATAGATTGAAAAATGTGCACTGCGTTTGCACAAGCAAACTTGTTTCTAGTTACTTTTTCAGAAATGTGTAGGTCGGAAAGAAAAGATGGAGGTTTGTGGCAATTTCCAGCCAGGGCTCATCATTCACTTAATACCATAATTGGCAATTTACTATTACGCGGAATAATCGTGCTAGGCAAAATTATAAGCATACTTAACTGCAGGAACCTTGTTTCTCAAGTAAATGCTACGAACATAAACTGAGTGATTTTTCGGCAGCAGGTAAATCCTAGTTAACCGCCGAAAAAAAAAAATTAAGTTATCCAAATAAGTGGTTTAATTAATACCAGAGAGACTGTCTGCTGAGGTATTCGTAGCAGTTTACTACAGTTCTAGGGCTCAAGTATTTTTATAGGTATATATTTTGGCATTTGTATCGCCTTATAAATGAATTTTTTGGTTATTATTCTGGAAATGAATTGCCCTCGATTCGCATATGTTAATTTTTCCTGGTAGAAATTAAGTCTCCTAGTTGCCTTCAAATTGGTGGCGTGGGTACGATCTGCAGAGAGCAATTAGTTTATTGACAACACACCCCAAATTCGAAAAAAAGGTAATTCAAAATCTCAATTGCCATGTCGCAGGGAAAATTCAGAGCAACAAGTTTTCTACATGACTTTACTAACCAGTTCTGATGCCGGATATAGCTCTTCTGATACCCTAAACTATCTTTCATTCCTGAGTTGCCCTCTGGTTTCTCCTAGACTCTGCTCTTCTACCTTCCACCCCTCCCTTTGCTAATAAACTGGCTCTTTCTGTTTGGTACTTCAGTTTTTCTCAGCTATCCCATCCTTTATCCCTTCAAATAATGTTTATGGAAATAGACGAATTATAACAGGTTACAGCAGATAGTAAAGGAATGGTTGCAGCCACTGAAGCATCATTGAACTCAACTTTCAGGCTGCAACCCGAAAACTCTGTTTAAATCCCATAGCACTCTCATAGCACCAAACTTTGTTTCAGCCTCTGCAAATGTGGTGCCAGTGGCTACTGATGGGTAAGGTAGCCTTAGCCCTTTACCAGCCTTAAGCTCACTAACATCCACAACACAGGTCGCCGACTCCTCCAAGCTTTTCCCATACCACTTACCAAGCAGCTGAAACACCTTTCCCTTACCAACCTCATCTCCTTCCGCATCTACAATCACAACATGTTGACCTGCATTGCTTGGACCATATACTGGAGAACCAATATTAGCAAATCCAGCCAGCAAAGGCCCGGGATTATCTCCAGCAGCTATTTTTGCGAGACTGAAAAGATCCTTTCTTGTATGCGAGGTATCACCTGGACTGTCAGGTGAGTCACAGGACCCAAGTACTAGCCCTTTTGGCTTGTCTGAGACTGGATTGTCAACATCTGCTGCTGCTGCTCGAACATCCCTAGCTGTGCGAGCTAGTCTAGCTTTTCGATTGTTCAACCTGATATGACATGACAACCATGAAATTCCATTATAAATCAAACCAGGCAAGAATAAGTGGACCTATCTAGGATACACGCAGCCAATTGATATACATTGACCGCTCCAGAACCAAATTAAGTTTTAATGTCCATGAATTGCATAATAATATTTCAGAGGCCAATAAATTTTGAACTCTGATCTTTGCCCTATCATACACCAGGTTTCATTTATCATTTCTTAACACCAAAAATTAACAATTCAGATACAAATAAAATCTCAAAGAAAATGTCAATTAATTTTGGTAATGAAACCTTGTCATATGACTTAATACGAGACGTTAAACTATATCATCCTATGTGGAACCAAAGGGAATACTAAATATCCTGGATTCTTACATAAGAGCATGTAAAAAGAGAAGAAAAACTCAGCAAACTATATATGACAAGCTACATAAAGCGAGCCTCACCAATTTTTAAGCTGCGAAGATGTAACCTCAGAACCCTGCAAAACATAAAGCAGGAATGTCTCAGAAGAAAATATGTCAACAAAATATCACTCGAGTTTAGTTGCATTGCACATACATGAAAACTTAATTTTTCAGCCCATGATTGAAGTGAAGCTGCATTTCGATGCATATCAGGCTCATCCAAGAGTGCTCTCTCAATCAATGTCACCTGTTTATCATTCATTATATTTCGCTTCCGTTTCTTCCTCTGCACAGTTTCAACCTTTTCATCCTCTGGATTTTCTTCAACTGCAACTTTTTTAAAATGCTCATTCAATTTTGAAAGCTCACGATTATACATATGCTCAATAGCATTCTTTCCTTTTGCAGAACTAGTATCTGAACCACTTGTTTCAATGTTCTGAGCATCCTTGTCCAGTTCTCTAGCTCCTCCTGATGCAGTTTTACCAGGTACGCCTTTATCTTCTCCTTGATCTTGCCTATTTAGGTCATTGCCTTGATTTTTGTCTTCAGCTCTGGTATCAGGTTGGTCTATGTCTGGAAATTCAGCATTCTCAGATATTCCTTCCTTTAACTTACCACACTTCTTAAGACTAGCAGGTTCTTTTCCAGTTGAAGGTGATGGGCATCCCCCTGTACTCTGAGCCTCCTATAGGAAATCAAACTTTATTTTAAAGTCACTATGTTGGGGAAAATCTACATGGTAAAGAAATAACCCAATTTGAGAATTGGCTTATTATGTTATTTAACATTATTGTCTAGTAGTTCTTTTAAGATTAATTTTAATTACATTGCTGTCGGCACATTAGTGCTCATAACAATTCGAAGAAATAGGCTACATGATCAGTAGATGTGTTATTCAAAAAAAAAAAAAAAAAAAGACTTTGACAATACCTGATAATGTTCATTGATGTTGAGTTTAGTAAACTTATCCCGAGATAATAACTGCTCAAATTTGCTATCCTGAGTTTTTCCAGCATAACGATATAGCCAGAGTCATACAAAAATTTAAGAAATGACATGATTAGAGGAGAAAAGATATAGAGCAGGAACAGGCAATGTTAACAACTCAAACCAAAGGACAAATATTTACTTGAACAGGATTTTCCCCAAATCCAGTAGAAGTAAAAAGTGACTGTAATTTGCCAAAAAAAACCCTGCAAACAATTCACAAACAGAAGTTGTTTGTTAAAACATGACGCTGATAACAACATAAAGTGAATCTCCAAGGACAAAAACACAAAAATAAATGCTTCATATGTTGAACCAGGGAACAAACAACAAAGTGAAAAATAATAATGAAAAAGAGAAAGATGACAGAGAAAATAGTGAACAGAAAGAGACATAAGAATAAAGTATTGTAATAAAACTCAGTTTTCTAGAACACAAATTCCTTGAGACTGGCATTAAACTGAATTTGCAAAAAATACCTGTTTGCATCATAGATAAAAAGGCTAGTAAATATCTATAATATAATGCCATGATTTGTTTTTAACATTTGGTATCTCCCCACTATGTGAGCTTTATTCTGAAGTATAGAAAGTTATCATCAGTGTGGTAGTTATTGTATCATTCTTTTACCCCTCTAAATAAAAGAAAAATGAGTGGAAATATCTGTAGTTATTCAAAATTTTAAAACATATCTTTATTATGTGAATAAAAAGGACAGATTGGCGTGTGCTAACTGGACTGTCAAGAAGCTAGTAAATATTAAGTATAAACAATGGCACATGACACCGCGACCAGAAGAGAAGGTTTATTGATTTTTGCTAATCTGTCTGTAGGACATGTAGCATACAGCAATCAGGAAGATTCGAAATCATAGTGTACAAAACAAGCTCTCCTTTTGGGAAAAGAAAACAGAGAAAAGCCAACAAAGATTTAATTCAATATCATCCTTAAAATGCCTCTTTAAAAATAAAAATCAAGAAGGTACTCTTCCTCAATCAGCTTTAAAAACCACTTTCATTTTCGATCAAGTGGCATAAGAAGCTGCCATTAATGCCACAATGCTCGTGCATAATGCATACATACATACATAAATGAATAACCATAGAAACAACAGATCAAAATCAATATTGCTAAAGTGTCGAAAGATACAGCAAAAATGCAGTGAGGGAAAAGTAACCTTAGAAGTTGCACATCCTCCGTATTTAAATAGTTTGGAACCAAAGATTCTGCATGACTTAACAATGAGCCTGCAAAAAGAAGTTACTTGTAAGAAAGTAGCCATATATTGCTCATAATTTTCACAATAAGAAGTATGTGAATATGAGGAGAATCATTACATAGGTTCTTGCTAGCAATGGCAGCTTTAGGAGCATCGGAAGCAAAAGAAAACCCAGGAAGCACGTTAGATAGATCCATTTGCAAGCACTCCAGGACCTTGAGAACGAAAAGATTTTTCTCCTGCTCTGAGGATTGAAATTAAAAAGTGGTAAATGATATGAGGAAAAAAAAAAAAATATATATATATATATATATATATATATATATATATATATATGCACACACACTAAAAATGTATTGAAACTTGACAAAGAACCAACCTTCACATATGTTGGGAACGAAACAATGAAGATTTGCAAAGAGCTTGACAAATAATGATGTCTTATGATGTGCATAAGAAGCCCTAGGCATGCTGTTTGGTATTTGGTGGAATTCCAAATTTGTGGCATTTGTTACATTCAGTGAAGTATTATCCAAGACCCATCCAACTGCAGCAAATATATCATATTCAAGACTAGCATCCTCCTCTGTCTCTGGGAGATTAGATGAACACCAACAGGACAAAAAATCTCCATGGCAGAGCGAAATCATTGCTGTCAGAACTTTAGTCTGGAATCACATGCAAAGAAGACGGTCAAATTTCCAAACACAGTGCGCATCTGACAAATCAAAAAAAATTGCATATAATGTGCAATGGCTGCAAATTAAAGATAACAACAAGAGGTGAATGCACAAATTTCTTTAAGATTTGGGCAAATCTATTGAATCAAATTTTGAGCCTTTTTTTTTTTTTTTCAAACAAAACAGAATGATGCTACTACCACCAATAAACGATTTTTATGGCACAATGGATCATAACTCAGTAATACTAAAGCAACTAACTCTATATATTCTAAAAAGGATAAACTTACGAAACAAAGCATCACGTAAGATCGAAAGTTTGAATCATCTGACAAGATGTCAGCTAGCCGCATTGCATTGAGCTGTACAAATCCCATTGGGTGACGTTTGTCAATAGTGAGATTTCCAGGATCTCTTCCAAAAGCAGTCTTCAACAAATCTAAAACCTACATCATGAGAACTATATTAATGGCACAAATTTATACTGCAGACCACCACAGAACATTATCATTTTAAAGATCTACTGAACAACTTGTCCTTCTACTCAACAATCCATATTATATGTTCAGTAGTCAAAGATCCAATCTCCTTTGATAAGCAACATACCTGCAGATAATAATGAAATGATGGGAGGGACAAAAAAGTTGATGAGTTCAAGATCAAGGTCAATTTAAATCATTTTCAGGAAGTAATTTCCACAAGCAATCAACAGTAAAGGCCCAATAAAGCAGTGTGGTCCTTTATCTTCAACAGTTTGCATTATAAGCCAGCAGCTAAAAACTAACCTCTAATGCAACAGATTTAGCCAAATCTAAACTTTGTGGTGAGTTGGCTACTTCATCAAGATACGAAATGCTTTCTGCTTCGCACAAACTCAGCAGCTGAGTAAAGAGAGTAGTGACAGTATTATTAATAATATGCACCAATTATAAAGTTGGCTAAATTTAAAAGCAGGGATTTATAGCAAATTTTGTCATCTAACTCACGATAGATAGTATTTTAGATTTTAGCCTAGATAAAGCTGCCTTGATCCTAGTTGGAAGAGATAGTTGAATCTGTAACCTCAAGATGGATAGAGCCAGAAAAAGAACGCCTCCCTTTCCACATAGTTCCTGTAAGTAAATAATAAACATATGCATTCATGCAGATCATATATGTATCTACAAAACATAATTCCTCCTATCAATCAATCAAATCAATGCAATAATGCTAAGAGTCTTGCGTAGTGATATGTACATGGTCTGCAAATGGAGTCTTTGCTACCTAAATCTCCCACTTCTCCCCATGACTATATCCATTTGCTCCATATTAGCTTTGAGTTAGTAGACTGGTTGGCTTTGAAACAGGGCAACAAAAAAAAAAATAAAATGGAAAGGAGTTTGGCACATGGATTTCAAAGCATTTTAAAGAAGGATTCTCAAACCTATATTCAAGTTGCATAGAGAATGATAGTGTACTTTGTCGCATAATTATGGGTAAAGAGGTGCTTTTGATCTATCTTACAGATGGAAATAAGGAGATGATTGTCTGAAGAGCATTAGAATTTTTTAATCAGAAATATTTACCCGTAATCCTCAATTTTGACCTCTCTAAGAACAGTTGTTTTCCATGTTCTGTATAATTAGATAGGTAAAAGAGAATACATGTGTAACGGTATAAACTTTGACCAAAAATATGAAGAATATGACAAACTCTAGTTACATAAGCCCATCAAAAAATAACATATAGAGGTAGGCCACTGTTTCTTTTCAGAAAGCTATGATAATATTATCAAGGGGGTACAACCATCAAACAAATGAACAACTCATGGTTAGCATGAAGATTCAGTTTAAAAATAATTTAGTTGGGACACTAAAAGGTAAAGCTGCTCAGACAGTGGAGAACAAGATCTAACATTATTTTGTTTGATAAAAACAAAATTAGAAGGAAAAAGGTGATGCAGAAAGGCAAAACGATAAGGGAACTTCCTTTAAAAATTAATAGGAAAACCAACACCCAACAGAAGCAAACAAACCCATGAATACAAAAGAGCTCTCCAGTCCCTCTGTATCTACATAAGAGACTCCTCAAAAGTAACCAGCTGCCAAGCACCACAGAGTCAAAAAGGTCAAATTTGAGAAGCTGCTCCATTTTTTCCCCCTTTTTTTGTTTCCCAAGTAAGAGTGAGAGAAAAAGGTGTATCTTAAAGGATTGGAAGATATGAACATCAAGTGTATGCATCAACTTGAAAAGGAATTAGACCTGGTTAATTCATGCAGCTATCCAATTTTAACATAGTATATTGTGACAGACAGAGATAGAAAGGATGCAACCAGACTTCTCTTTGGTCCTCATCTTTAATCTAAATTGAGAAGGATTCGCTCGTACACAAATTTATGGACATAGCATCACCTCTTCATTTGCTGCAACAAATTTATAAAGTAAGTCTAATTTGGAAAACCTTATTCTTAAGCATGCGCTCCTTAAACAGTTTTTGTTGACACAGCGATTGAAGAAACTGTAGCGAAGCTTCACACTGCTGGCAGAGATAATAAACTACTCGTTCAGCTGTCAGATTTGATTCCATGGAAAAATCTTTATAATAAGCCAGCACTGTAATCTCAAGACACCTAACAACCATGCGAACTGATCCAAAAGCAGCATCCATAAATATGTCAATCTGTTGTCACAGAATTCATGGTTAGCCGTACACAGATGTTTTATCAGAAAATAACATTAATTTTATAAAATTTTATGAGAAATAGAGAATATACATAAAAAAATTAACTGACTTGAAAACATTTCTAGATGCATTCATTAAGTGGATTGAAAGAAATGATACTTAACGTTGTATCAGTTTTGGGATAAAAATGATTATTTGACACCAAAATTTCCTTTTTAAAGTGTTTGAAAAAATATAAATTTCTCTTTGAGACATGAAAGTTAAGAAAAAGGTATTTCAAATAGTTTTGACATTATAAAAAGTTTTTCTTTTACTGGCTATGATAAATAAACTGCAACAGAATATTGTTTCTGAATCCAGCAACTAAATCAATGGGTGGAGGTGAACTTGTACCTTGGGGTGGACAAGCAATACACGGACAATATCTTGCCATTGTGTCGAGATAAACCCCATTAACAGATATAAACTGCATGGTACAAGAGTTGAATGCACAATGTGTATATGACTAAAAGCATGATCTTCCTGCAACATGAGTGCAAATCTCAACACAGACAGACAATACAAAGGATCAAACTGCAATCTGAAAAGAATAGAAATGGGAAAAACCTGTCTGCAACCACCAAGAACAATAAGCATGTAGAAAACAAAGTCAAGCAGCTGTTCCAACACTTTTACATTACCTAGAAAAATCTGTAATCATATTGGGGATACAGAAATCAAAATCAGTGTTACACTGTTACTATAATCTTTAAATTTGCAAAATAAATATGCATAGGATACTACAACATACTATTTCATCTGAATAAGCAAAATGAATAGGAGAGCGAATACAACTTCCACAAAAATTTAGGGGGGCGTTTGGCACATTACTAACAAGATTACTGGCAATCCAGATTACCACTCAAAGATATTGCCACCTTTTAGATTGCAGGTAATATTACAATGCAGTATTTAGTATGTATAGATAATCTAACTAGTAATCCACATTACCCTATTTGGTATATCAAAAAGATTACCAAGCAATATCTTTCTTTTACTAAAATGTCCTCCAAAGAAAAAGTATTATTATGACAGTAGTAATAATAATAATAATAATAATTTTATTATAATTAAATTTTCTAATAATAATAATTATTTTATTTTACTTAAATTAATTATAGTAATAATTATAATAATTTTTTAGATGTTGATATAATTAAATATATTTAGTTATAATATTAAATGGTTAAACTATTTTTTAAAAAAAGTTTATAAATACAGCATTTTGATAAAATTATTTGTTGTTTGATCACCTTGCTCAGAAAAAAAAGGGGGCATTTTTGTGGGGAAAAAAAAAAAAATTGAATGATTACCACTTGGATCGTAATCCAGATAAACACCCCCGTGAGGTAATATAAATTACCACTTGGAAGGTAATGTGGATTACCTTGGAAATATGGATTACCAATAATGTAGTGCAACCAAACAAGGTAATCTTATGGGCTCAGGTAATTTAATCTAATATTACCAATAATCTAGATAGATTATCCTATACCAAATGCCCCCTACAATATTTGTGTATCATTGTCAAAATACAACCACATATTGAGGTAAACGGCAAAAAGATAAACAGAATCAGAAATGAAGAGCCCATCCAGAAGAAAAAAAAAATTAGTGACCTCCCTCATCCTAATATTTGTAGAATTTAAAATATAGATAGTATGTCACCAAAGTTACTACAGAGTTTACATTGCTGCTGTATCTCCAAAGATATGGTGTCCCAACTACATAGAGTGAATGACCAGCAAGAAAACAGTTGTTTAGTACACCATAATTGCTGTCCAAACTCCACAGGAATTTCTAATAATATCACTCAATATTTAGATAACAAGAAAACAAGCACAAAAAGCCACAAGAGAATCAGAATATGATAAGTGTTAATAGGCATTTTAAATATTAACCTGCTCGAGTTTAGAATTTCGGGAGGCTAAATCACACAAGGAATGCAAGAGTCGAATGCCACATAACAAGTATCTGAACATGGCTTCATCTCTATCAGGTGACATTAACACTAGAGTAAGGTGCAATGGAAGAGATCCTGCAAGCTTTTCCATATCAATCTGTACACAAACGCAATTAGAAATAACAGTCTGATAAAACAAGATACAAAATAGCATTATGAAGCTGAGTATGAAACAACCTTCAGCAATAACCCCTTTTTGGTAAGGTAGTGAATAGTAAAATTTTCAGAGTCCTTCAATAATTTATTAAGATCCAGAGCAGTAAGCCCTTGCAATTCCTTCACTGCTGCTATCAAGCCTACTGCCTGTTCAACCAAATAAATAAGAGTTATGCATGCTCCAGTCACTGGGAAGGGCAATGTCGGGACAAGAGAGTCAGGATCCAAGTTTGGGTAAATAAATAGCAAATACTTGCCCCTGCAGCACTGCTTGATGGTTCTTCCTTAGAAATCCTCATTATTGAAAATTAGTAGGAAAACTGAAAAGGCAAGAAGCATACATTAGCGAGATGCATCAAAAACATGTGAGACACACATGACAAAAGTTATAGATTAGAACATGAAAACATCACAAGTTATAGCTTTAAAAATAATAATAAACTCAATGCACTTATAAGATTAAATATCAGTGATAAATGCATGTACTAAAGAGATTAGAACAAACAATATAATACTATATATGGGCATATCTATGTCAAACCATTACAACCCCTCCTAGGAAAGTCAGCAATCACACATACAATCTGAAGATATTTAACACTGATTCAAGCAAATTTTACTTGTCTAAATTTATGTAAAGTTATTACAAATTACAGCAAGTCACTAACGACATAATACTTAGTATCGAAAGCAATTAAACTTTTCTCATACTGGACCAAACTTGTAATCTGTGATCAATATGATAAGATTCAGCTACCATCTCCCCCTTATGGGATATTAGTTATATACAGTACTCATAAATTGTATCAACTCAAAATACAAGTTACACAGAATAAGCAGTCCTATCATTTATTTTATTTTGTGAAACCATATCGAAGATCATATATATCTAATCTCTTAACCAATCTCTAGAACACATTGGCATCTGCTCTAGAGTTATCTACCCAAGCAGATCATACAAAACATTCTCCTTTTGCTTTCAATAAAGGAAGATCGCACAAAAAGAATAAAAGAAATACATTCATAGTTCTTACCAGTGTTTCCTTATTCAATACCCTCAACAAAATCACGATCTAGGTCACACAATCCTAATCATAGGAATATGGTTCACAATCTCAACCATGAAAAACAGTGACCGTAGGTATTTTATAACATTCACAAATTGATTATCAACAAAGATAGAATACTGACGTGGATGCCAAAGCTAGTTTCCTCGCGGTATCTCGCTGTGTGATTTGCAGCTGGGAATAACAGAGTGGCCGCTGGGGGAGATAGAAGGGTTAGTCTAGATAGGGTTTAACCGATGGGAAGGCCTTCTCGAGTCTTCCAGAGTTTCGTCTTTTTCTTTTTAACAAAAATTACCCAATACCTTTACTATTCACCCATGCTGACATATACATATTTAACATTCTAGTAGATTACAATTTTATGCTATATGTAAAATCAACAATCTATCACAAAACATGGGTTTGTTATCTTCAGTGTCTCCAATACATAAGCCTGTCATTAGTAGCTAGTTTTCCTTTTGAACTCTTTAATTTATTTATTTATTTTTTCATTAAATAGAAAAGCAGATTGATATGCTCCTCTGAGCATGTCAAGATACTAGTTTCAGGTAAGCCTCACCTATGAGCTATGAAAACTAGCATATATCCCTCGTATTTTAAAAATCCTTAGAATATTCGGTCTTTTTAATCAGTAGTAAGTATTTGTAGCATATAACATTCTCAATATTTTTTTGTTTTTATATGAAGAAGTTTTACTAGGGAGAGAGAAAGATAACAAGTAGAAGGCGACACGGTATCCTCCTTATCAAAGCAACTAAAAAAGAAAGAAAAAATATAGAAAAAAAATCTAATATAAAAGAGAACACCAATGACCAATCCCTCTCCATATACACCCAAGAGAGGCCATCAATACAATTTTATCCCACAGCAAGTCTAAGGATATAGATCTTTCCTTATATATTTGTTTATTGCCAACTGTCTAAAATCTTAAGCTTTTAAGTGGAGGCTTATGAATAGAATTATTACATCTCTAACAAACCCCCTCATACACGAGCCCTTTAAGCTTGAAGCGTGGATAATGTGCATGCCCATTTTTTACCATGTGTTAAAATTCAACTTTTATTTAGAAGAATAGAGCAATAAGGATTTAACTCTTGACCACTTGGTCAATGGCTAACATGTCAATGACCAATTCTTTTGAAAGCCCAAGCCATTAGATAAAATCACATGAATGGCTTTATTACATCTTGAACAATCTAACAACAAATAATTTTTCCAGTAGGTGGGAATGGCTATATGGCTCAAACGATGTAATTGCATCCCATTGTAAATGTCGATGTGACTACTCGTGCTCATTTGACACCACCCTCCAGCCATAAACAATTTTGTTTATGGGCAATGACCTAGCATTACACAATCACATTGTTTATCCATGTCATAAAAATTTAACAAAGTTTTACATTGACCATTAACCACCAAACACAACCCTCCTCTTCTATTCAGAGGCAGAGTTATTACATCTCAAACAATATCCAAGTATATTTTTTTTTTCTAAATGCACATCAAATGTATTGAGACAATGCCTTAATGCATACTTTTTTGCAAATGATGCAGTCCTTGTTGACATTTTTCTACCAAAAACAAGCTATAAAGAAAAGTCATTTTAAATCTTTACATTCACATCTTTAGTATCTAATGTAGGTAATAATTTAAGATGTATATCCATATGCAGTAAATAAAATATAATCTTAATCCTCTTATATAGCGCCACAAGTCAGCATACAACAGTACTTATTCTTAACTTTCATGAAGAATAAGCAATAATTCAGTCATGAATTCCTAAAATTTGTAATCAGTAAATTAATCTCCATAGTTTTAACATGAAGGCATTCATTTTATAATTGCGGAAAAAATTGACTTAAATAAAAAACAATTACCTCCTGCTCCTTGTATCAAGGAATAGAAAATAATGGAAATGGTTACTGACAATCATTCCTCAGCTTGGATGGTTCACTCTGAGGGAAAATAACTAAAATATTACATATTTATGTTTGAGAACATAACAGAATCGAAAGGAGATGAAATAATTTTCTCTTGTCCTATACAAAACATTAAATGGTTCATTCCATCATGTACCTTAGAAGATTTTGGTTGTTGTGAAACAGACTTAGGGTTGGCAGCATTGGGAACAACATGCCAAAAGACTAATAATAGAACATGTATTGCTTGGGTGTGAAACTTGTTGCTCAACTTGCACTAAGGAGCCAGGTCCCTAATACAAAAGCAAAAGAGGAAATAAACTAAAAATAACCATGGCATGAATAAAGAAAACTACAAGACTATAGATCAAAGTAATCATTAAATAATGTAATAACAAAAGTGCAAATGCTATAAATCATTGACTTGAAGCAGAAGGCACAACAAGAAGCATTTCGACGGTAGAAATGGAAGCGATAGGTTAAACCATGTAGCAATAAATTCCAAGAACGAACCTAGAGGAGCAACTAAGCAAGGTTCAGCACGCTGATGCGACAACTTGCAGGCTTGTAATGCAAGTACAGGACGAGAGTAAACGGGAAAAAAAATGTGTGAAAACTAGTAGAATAGTAGAATCCAATGTGCGAAAATTAGTGGAATAGTAGAATCTATATTGTGAAAATTGGTAGAATAGTAGAATCTAAACTGTGAAAATTAGTAGATTAGTAAACAGTAGAATCTAAAGTGTGAAAACTAGTAGAATAGTAGAATCTAAAGTGGGAAAATTAGTAGAATAGTAGAACAATAGAATCTAAAGTGTGGAAACTAGTAGAATAGTAGAATCTAAGCGTGAAAATTAGTAGAACAGTAGAATCTAAGTCTCACACAAGCCAAATCAAAACAGAATGCTAAATTCGGGCACAACGAAAGAGCAAACTATTGAAGCTGTAGTAGCATAATGCATGGTAACTAAAGAGACATGGAGAGGAAGAGTGCTCGGGAGCGAGGGAGAACCTGGAAGTAGAATAGTGGTGGTCGACGGTGGCATCCGCGGCGGCGCGTGGCGACCACGGAGGAGCGGCTGAAGCATATAATTATTTGTGAAAAAAAAAATGAAAAAAAAACGAAGAATATAATCCAGAAAAATGAAGGGGTTAGCTTCATCTACCATAAAAAGGAAGGGGTTAGCTTCAGTTTAATTATTGAGAGCTGAGAGTGTAGTCGTAGCTGTGCTGATTAGAAGGAGAAGATGTAAGCCTGATCGCCCTTTCTTTTTTTGGTTAGAGCCCAATAGCCTTTGTAAAGAGCTCACAGTCACAGAGTCACAATCGGTTCCTTGCAAGCCCGCTAGGCCCACACGACGAGCCCAGTTAAGGGCCCCACTGTGCATTCTGGTGGATAAGCTTGTCGACGTGGCCGAAGCCTCGGCTGATAATCCTGCACCTCGTACAGCGAAGGGGATCAATTCGATTCCCATAGGCAAGGGCGAGAGCAGAGATGTTTAAATCTAATTCAATTTAATTAAAATTATTAAATTTATTTAATTTAAATTAAAAATTAATTAAAATCGTAAAATTTGGATTGGATTTGATTTTATTTTTTATAAATCATTTGGATCTAATTGGATTTTAGATTTAATTTTTAAAATTGATCCAATTTAATTCAAACTAAATAATACCATCTAATATAATTTTTTATTTTTTATTTTATACTTTTACTTATAATAATTTCAGTTTATCATATAATTTTCTATATTTATATATTATTTTCATTTAAATATTATATTATATATATTACATTAGTCATCTTTATTCTTATTTTTATTGATTTATTTTATTAATTTAAGTTACTTTATATTTATAATGTTCTATACTTAAAATTTTCTTTTATTAAAAATTGATTAAATCGATCCAATCCAAACCATAAAAGATTGGTTCGAATTGGATCGGATTTAAAATCTAAATTAAACTGATCCAATCCAAATCGCTATATATTTTATTGTTTGAATTAGATAAATTTTTTGCTAAAAAATGATCCAAACTGCACCATAAACACTCCTACTGCATAACACCCTTAAAATATTTCCCCCTAATGGCAAGGAAAAACTATTGATAAGGCCCCAGTGTAATTATTTTAAAATAAACTATAAAATGTAATTATCCCCAAAAAAGAAACTATATATAGTTGACATTTTCAAAAGAGAAGTATTATTTGTATCCACTTTTGTGACTTGTTCTATATAACTTTCTAAAGTGTCCCATAATTATTAGTTGAAAAAAATGGGACCCACTTTTAACTAATAATTAAGAGATACCTTAATAAAATTTTTTAAATGAGTCACAAAAATAAATATAAAAAGCATTTTTGTTTTTTAAATATATACTATTTTCACAAGCTTGTACAAATCATGGCCAAGAAAAATATTCGATGAATTTATTTTTGTGTTCTTTTTTTTTGTATAGACCACCAGTATCCAAAAATCTACTAGGTCTCAATTAATCTAGTTTAAGTCTGGTCGGTCCATCATGGGGTAAAGTTCTCTTAGAGCTAATTTTTTCTATCCATAAGACTCAAACTTAAGATCGTGTTTAAGGGAAACATATGCCGAATTATTTGAATCAACTAAATATTAGTATATATTTTTGTGTATTGGCAAAATAAAAAAAATATGAATTTAATTTGAGTTTAATCTTTATATATTGTTAATATGAAAAAAAAAATTACACAAATATTCAACTATATATTATCACATCAATAAAAGTGTTTGACTCTTATACAATAATTTCAAAAGTTATATGAAAGATAAAATATAATTGATTGATAATAAAAAATATTTTATACTAATAATATATCAAAATTATTATAAAAAATTATCAATTACAGAGTGGTTAAAAAGTTTACTTAATTAACTAATACTTGGTATAATGATAGGGAAGCTAATCTACTATAACGTGGCAAATTACTGTTTTGAATTTCAATTGGAAGGGTTACTCACGTTTAAATACTTAACAATACTTGAACATGTAGGAAACCAAAAAACCAAAAGGATATTAGTTATGCTTAATAAATTAACTTAACTAATAGATAAAAGTATTGTATTTTAAAAATAAATAAAAATAATTTTAGTTATGACAAATATATTAAATATATTTATTATTATTAAGCATTTGTATGGTCAAATTGAATTTTATCAATTCAATTATTTAAGGGTAAATTAATTAGAGTGCTATTTAAACATGCCTAGTTTATACAATTTACACAATTTTAAAAATTAAATTAAAGTAGGCGCAGATTAAATATATAATAAATTAGTAATTAGTAATTTAAGCAAATACGTTACTTACGTACAAATATACATCCATTTAAGGAGAAAGGACAATTGAAATTAAAAAAGTTGCAACACAAGTTACATGTGTATTGAATACTATTTGGTAAGACCCAACTCACCTTAATGCTTGTCCTACAATAATCAGAATGAAAATATACAGTAATTAATATGTTTGGTATATAAAAATCTTTTTTTATAAGATCTTTTGAAATTTTAAAAAGCCTTTTAGAAGAAGTATTCTTGAGGTTATATTTTATTCTAGAAAAATACTTTTTGAAAAGAAATCTTACTATTACTCTTATATCAATAACTAAAAGTAATTTTATTTTATTCTATCAAAATAAAACTCATTCTTCTAAACTTACTTTTGACATATTCAAACCAAATAAAAATAACTCTTTTAAAATTAATTCTTCTAAAGAACCTTCTTTTAAAATATTTTATTTTAAAAAAATTTCTCTCAAAAGTTAAACCAAACGAACCCATAGAAGTCTGAAACACTTCTTGGATGTTTTAATAAAGAAGATGCAATCAATTAGATAAGTCCATAAACTAATTGATAAAATCAAAATTGATTTCACTTTGGTTTAAAACTCAATCTAATATTGTTTTTAACATATAAATATGTTAGTTTATGATTATCTATATTTAAAAAATGATTTTAGAATAAATGAATAATTCGTACAATTGTATCCTTTTCACTAACCTTATCGTGTATAGACCCTTATAGTAGATATATTTTTCACTTAAGAGTAGCTTAAGTCTGTTATACGGCACTATTAATTATCTATTTGCCAGTTATTCGTTTATATTTAAATTTTTTGTTTATATATATATATATATATATATATATATATATATATATATATATATATATATATAGTTTAATTTAGGTACATTGATAGTGTAAAAATTTGTTACACTGTCATTCAATCAAAACCTTCTATTTGTATGACCATTCAAATAATGGATGGTTATATCAAAAAGTTTTGCTAATATGATAATTTATAATTAGATGTCTGTGTAAAAAAATTTTACATTAACAATACATTCAAATTGAATCTATATTTATAGACTGAGATCATATAAATATCAGTATTATAATTAACGTATGATTTGTTTAAATAATTTTAAGCAAAATCTCAAATTCAAGCGAATAAAAAAAATGCTAGTAAAAAAGCTTTATTTTAATAGATTAATTCAGTTAAAGATAAATTAGTTGGAGTTCAAAAATTTTAAATTATGTTTTATCTGAATTAGTAGTGTTTTCATCCAATTCAAATTGATTAGAAACCCAGTATTATAATTAACGTATGTGGCTGTCTAACAACTTCTACGCAGTTGGACTTAAAAGAGCTGGATTAAGGTGCACATCAAAGGGCCCAATGCAACTGCGATCCTTTCCACCCTCTAGTGGCTTTGGAGGTATAGAAACGATCGCAACCATGAAGATACGGGTTGGTCCTTCAGAGAGTTGCAAGGGTTCATTCATGGATATCTCTAGAGTTTATGGCAGAAAGCAAGATGCGCAACAAGAGGACTTAGTTTTACTTCAGGGCCCCCCTTGGGGATTGGGAGGGGCTTTGTTAGCCGATGCCTTAGGTGTTAGTTTTGAGCGTTAGATTTGTGCTGTGTTGCCTTTATTTTCTGCTACACAAAAATTAAAAAAAAAATATTAGAAACCAAAAACTGTTTAATAAAAATGAAAACTGATCAAAACCAAAAATATGTTCGTTAGGTTGGATCAAATTTCGAACTTAAACGTTTTAAACTAATACAATCCAATTCAAATTGAATAAGATAATATATAATATATATTTTTTGGTTAAATTTACATTAATAATAATTTTAATTATGGAAGAATTTATTTTATTTTATTTATGTATTATTCAGACTTTAACGTTATTTTATATATATATATATATATATATATATATATATATATATATAATAAGTTATTATTAACTTAATTTTTTTAAAATAAATTGATTAGATCAATTTAATCTAAACTGATAAAAATTTATGAATTTAATTTAAATACACTGACAGTGTAAAATAATTTTATACTGTCAACCAATAAAAATGATGAAAAATACCAACTCATCTAAATAATCACTTATTATAATGAGGGTTCACTTTCCCCTATTTCTATTGGTTGACAGTGTAAAACTATTTTATACTATCAGTGCATACCAATTAAACTCAAAATTTATTTAGATTAGATTAAATTAAAAAATTTAAACTAAACTACTCTAATTTAAATTAATATATAAAATTTAAAATCGATCTAACTGAATCCTAATTAATAGGAATAGGATTTTAGTCTTTATTTATGTTTTCTTAATAAAATGTTTAAATTATAGATAGGTGATGATAACGACGACTACTGTGGAAGCACTGGACAGCGACTGTGGTTCATCTTCTCCTGTTACGGTTACATCGGGATTGGGACTCTTCTTCCATTCTTCATATATTATAATTTATAACTCCTCCCCACCCTCTCGCATTTCATTCGCGCACTCTCACTCTCACTCGCGCTCACACTGACATAAAAGCCTTTTTCTCTGTTGCTGTTTGGTTCCTCGGGAATCCAAAGGAAAAGAAGAAGAAAAAGAAAGATGGAGCTTGATCTCTCTCCCCAGCTTGCTAAGAAGGTTTACGGTGGCAACGGTGGGTCCTACTATGCCTGGTCCCCCTCCGAGCTCCCCATGCTCCGCGAAGGCAACATTGGCGCCGCTAAGCTAGCTCTCGAGAAGAATGGCTTCGCCCTCCCTCGTTACTCTGATTCTTCCAAGGTCGCTTACGTTCTCCAAGGTACACCCCATTCTAATTCATCAATTCCCTTCTTCACGATCCTTTATTTTCTTATTATTTTATTTCCATTTTTCTTCATAATTCTTTGTCTTTTTAAACTTTTAATTCGATTTGTGGGTTATTTTTAGTGGGTTTTTCGAATCATCCAGAATTAAAGGTAAATTAGCTTTTATGAAATCGTATTAATAAATTGATCGGCTTGAACCAACGATTATGCTAATAATCAGATAAATATTGGGATCATTTTTTATTTCTTTTTTTGCTTGTTTAATGTGTTATCATCAATATTTTCGGTGATTCTGCATGTTGCATTTCTGAATTTCATGTTGGTTATACATTGGATAATTTTGAAGTTCTCATGTTGATCCAGGGTGTGGAGTTGCTGGAATAGTACTCCCTGAAAAGGAAGAGAAGGTTGTTGCAATCAAGAAGGGTGATGCCTTGGCACTCCCTTTTGGTGTTGTGACCTGGTGGTACAACAAGGAAGACACTGAAATTGTTGTTCTGTTCCTTGGTGACACCTCAAAAGCTCACAAGGCTGGTGAATTCACTGATTTTTTCCTCACTGGTTCCAATGGAATCTTCACTGGATTCTCCACTGAGTTTGTGGGGAGGGCTTGGGACTTGGAGGAGAATGATGTCAAGACCCTTGTTGGGAAACAATCAGGCAAAGGGATTGTGAAGCTGGAAGGGAATATCACCCTCCCTGAGCCGAAACCCGAGCACCGGAACGGCATGGCGTTGAACTGTGAGGAGGCTCCATTGGATGTTGACATCAAGGGTGGAGGAAGGGTTGTGGTGTTGAACACCAAGAACCTTCCCTTGGTTGGTGAGGTTGGCCTTGGTGCTGACCTTGTGAGGTTGGATGGGAGTGCCATGTGCTCCCCAGGATTCTCCTGTGACTCTGCTTTGCAGGTTACTTATATTGTCAGAGGGAGTGGCCGGGTTCAGGTTGTTGGTGTTGATGGCAAGAGGGTTTTGGAGACAACTGTGAAGGCTGGTAATTTGTTCATTGTGCCTAGATTTTTTGTGGTCTCAAAGATTGCTGATCCTGATGGAATGGAGTGGTTCTCTATCATCACCACCCCTAAGTAAGTATTTGTTACTTCTTTTCCCTTAATGCATGTGCTTGTGATCTGATCTGTTTGCTGCTTACATAGCTTGGATATTTTGCCCTCACCATTTGTGTCTATCTTCGTGTTTAGGAACCTCACCCTGTTATGCTTGAACTAATAGTTACTTACTAGTGATTGAAACATAGAACCAACCATCATAAATGAAAATTTGTGTCCCTAATCCCTGTACTTGCAAGTTGCAAGGAATCTCTATTTGGTTGGAAACCAAAATTTAATAAGTGAACAACTATACTGCGCTGCATGCACATTATAACAGTTGATTGATATATTTGATTGTTACCCATAAAGGGGTGCGATTACACGATTAGTTACCGGAGTTGTTGGTATGTTGTTACTTGTTAACCTTATAATTGGTTTTTAACTATGGTAACTTGCAATGATCTTTTGCTTGCTGTATGTAGTGCTCAACATATCATGGTTATAATTTCTAATTATCCTTATGATTCTTATTTTGGCAGTCCTATATTCACCCACTTGGCTGGAAGTTCTTCGGTGTGGAAGGCTTTGTCACCTACGGTTCTGCAGGCTGCTTTCAAGGTGGAGTCAGGAGTTGAGCAACTCTTCCGTTCAAAGAGGACTGCTGATGCCATTTTCTTTCCTCCACCAAAGTAGAAACGAAGATGCCATTGGTTGTATAGTTCTCTCCTTCCCCATCCCATCATAACAAACAAATAAAAGCTTCGTGTAGGAAGTTAGGATCTTATTACCCAGTGGGGGAAATGTTTGATTCTAGGAATTAATGGAGTTACTTTCTTTTAAGTATTTCTCTCTTTTGTCTTTAATGAAGAATTTGAACTTATGCGCTTCTTTTAACCTGCCTTTATCCTTATCTTGGATATATTCCTCAAGATAGATGCGTGGTTAATTTATCTTATCAAGATCAGATAGAAACAAATCTTTCTAACCATGCTTTTAACATCTTTTCTGATTTTTTTCCCCTTTGGGTGAAATGCTAAAGTACTTTTGCGTAGATATCTCAGCTATTAATATCCGAACATATTTTTGCATGGCGCGAGACCGTACCATTGTAACATAATAACTATTAACTACCTTCGGAGGTACGCCTGCCTTGACTAACGTAAATAATTAACCAGAAAATTCAATCTTTGCGTTTTTTTTGGTCATGGAAAATTCAACTCGACTCGGTTAACAAATGAGCCTAAATGATAGGCCCTATATGAAGCCATGGCCCAGTTTTCTAGTTAAATGGCTATAAATTTGGAATGTCCATGGACCACTGTCACGGTGATGGACCTAGCCTTTGTGGGCTGGTTTTGTTCACCTGGTGTATCTAATTTATAGCTTTATTTGAAGCCGGTTTAGCTACACCTTATGGTCGCTTATACTTTTTTATCTTCTGCCAATTCTGTTATTACTTATTTGTTTAGCATGTCTACTTCTATTGCGCATATAATATGTGGGGAATTGTTCAGTTCCCATATATATATGCTCTGCATCTTTCATTGCTAGATGGTTGCACCTGCTGGAAGATGCTAGACGTATAAAACATGTTATCCACTGGATTTGATGGGTAGTATCAGCCCAAAACAGATGTAATACATTGGGAGTAAAGTAACCAGATGCTATTCGTAAACAACGTGGTTTTTCTAGAAGTTGGAGGAAAATTATACTAGTACACACCACTTTTTTTTTTTTTTTTTGGTATGTTAAAAGTTTAGATTGAAAGAAAGACTTATCCTAATTTAGGATCAAGATATGCCTTTAAAATTAATAAGTAAAATTACTTATAAATAAGTAAATAACCTACCAATAAAAAAAATTAATAATCAAACATAAATTATGACAATATGAATGAAAGGTTGATCACATGTCAACGACCCCATTGGCACTAGCACTCACCACTCTATGCCCAGTATTCAACTCTTAAGCTATATGCTTATTTGATGCTTATTTGAGTAGGGATAATTAAGGGTTAAAAAACGCTAGGTGAAATTTTTAGAATGAAAATCACTTCAAACTCCGACCCTCCGTGTGCTTTTGACCACTAAAACAAGCTGAAATATGCTTGAGTCGAGAAATGAGCAAAAACTTAAAACCTTTTCATTTTACTCCATTTTGACTCCTACTCAAACATTTGCAGCTTATTATCTTGAGTTCTTAACAAACATTGTCATTTGTTTATAATGAGTTGAGATGAGGTTGATGTCATATGCGTTGTTTGCCTTTCCACTTGTTCTTGTCTTTTCCTTTTCCAGCCGCGCATGACCCATCCAAGACTTCGTCAAAGTAAATTAAACAAAACATGAAGTTGACGGATAGGGTCTCCTGGCTTCCACATAATCATTCTTGTCTCATGAATATCGGTTAGATTGAGCCGAATTTCAAATTAAAGCAAAAAGAGAAGATGAAACACAAGGCTCACCACCGGCGAGTTTGATCTAGACTAGGCAACCATAAAAGTGCGCTCTGTCGGAATCATTTGCTGAAGTATTGTGGGGAAGATACAACAGTGACAGCAAAAGCAAATTGAAGCAAGCAAACAATGGGGCCTGTCGGGGTATCTACTATTGCAGTGACCTTTATATAAAATTTCTGAGAAGCCGTAGTGTCCATGCCCTACATTAATAGCTACTTTTGCGAGAATGAGATGCCTTTGTAATAATAGATTCTCATCGCTATGATAAATGCAGGTTAAATATGATCCAGTTCTTCTGTCTTATGTTCTTGTCCCCATGGTTTGAGAAGAATCATGAGTGATGTAGTAATTTATCAGAAAAAGAGTTAAGAGAAAGGAGAGTAAGTCAGCTTCTAAGACAATGATAGAAGCTTAAAAAGAAATATTATTTGTACATATAAAATTAAACATCACATAGATATCATATAGGGAGATAGACACAATTTTTTTTTTTAATCTCAACATCATAATCACAAGGAACTTTATATCTCTTTCTTCCTAAGATATTCATGATATGTCTAACTTGATTACGTACGAATAACACATCTAGAGCGAAAAAAAAAAATTGGCCATGGGCTATTTATGACCCACCAACGTTGGGTGAACATTGATCATTAGCTGAAAAAGACATACAACGAAAAGTTGGCTGAAGAATGCGTCCCAAACCAGCCTGGCCTTGCACTGCCTCGGATGCATTGCCTTATCTCCACAAGTTATCTAAAAGCGCGCATCTATCAAATTCGATCGAGTGGGGCAAAAATAGTGCGTATATGTAGCAGGTGCACAAGGGTCACATGCTTGTAGTTAGAAAGGATGGAGACCCATGATTGTTTGCTAGTGCTCACCTTCAGGGTATAGAAAAGAGCACCTTCTCTCATTCTGCTAAATATGAATTAGCAGCTTTTAATTCTTGGTTGCAACTTGTTTTGAATTTCTAAGTTTTCTTCAAAACAGATTTGAGATGAGAAGTACAATAAGTTGTTATCTGTCCCCACAAACAGGAACAAGTTGACGTGAGTCAAACTATTCAAGACATGCATTTATTAAGTGAGAAATTTTTAAATGTTTCATAGCATGAACAAAGTTATGCCATGTAATATCCATAGTTCAACACATTAACTATTACACTAAAAATACGATGAAATAATAAGTGAGATTTAAATTCATAAATAAAATCGAGCATTTTTTTCTTACTTTAGAATTACTTAAAAATTTCTATAAAATACCAAGTATATTTGATTTTATTATTATATTCTCATAATTGGAGAATTGTTTAACCCCACTAAAAGGTTTCTTTCATATGAGCATAAAGTTTGGAATAGACAAGAAAAAAATGCTTATAGAGTTGTCGGACGAACTTTTAGAATCTTTTTAAAATAAAGAAATATTACTTCGGCACAATATTGACCACAACAATCTTGAAAATTAAATTCAATTTC
Organism: Pterocarpus santalinus; assembly: GCA_031439595.1. Taxonomy (NCBI): domain Eukaryota; kingdom Viridiplantae; phylum Streptophyta; class Magnoliopsida; order Fabales; family Fabaceae; genus Pterocarpus; species Pterocarpus santalinus. Next base: position 41,025,722 of record CM062528.1, on the reverse strand, counting down.
AATAAAAGTAATGTTACATATACATAATCATTTTCATACTCTATATTCACATACCACCCATTTACTATTAGATAAGGTATAGAGGCAAAAAGAATATTTCTCCTTCAATAATCGGTAAACACTATAACAAGAGGCAAAAGCTGCATTACATTACCAAAGATGATTCTACATTCACTCGAGTAACGAATATTATAAGCTTGATAGGTCATCAAACTTGTAATCACACAAACAGGTGTATCAAGCGATACTAAACAAGAGAGAGAAAAAGGAAAAAATCATTAACTCATGTTGACCATTAAGCTGTTGTGGTTAACGAAGGCACAGATGATAATGATGATGAGGGTGGCGATGTTGGAGATGGCCATAGCTGTGCATTCTTCACCTTGGAGACACTTGCCAGAACCCCTAATGGCGTCACGTGTCCTATGATTGTTACCTTCTTGGCCTCCATGTCTATGCTGAATGATGTTACTCCTGCACAGAATTCCTCAATTATATACATATTTTGCTTTCTACATAATTTTTTACGCTCTTAATTAGCGGAGAAACCATAAAAGATAAAACCCACAATGGGCTAATACAAGACTATTGCATGGATAAATATCTAACATGAAGAATACGATCAAAAGTGTCAAGTTTGATATTTAGCTGCGCAAGAATTAATGTGGGAAAATATTACTATCCTGTATAGATATTGTTGTCATCAATATATTAGCCTAATTAATATATGCCGCCCTGTGGGGCCTATAATTTTTGGTTTGAGACTCCAAAATATGTCAAGTTTGTAAACTCACCATCCATTTTGGAAATGTGTTTTCTAACTTTTCCTTCACATGCCTTGCAGTGCAATGATACCCTCAAAACCACAACCTGTTTGAGATTCCAAAACATGACAAATTTAAGTTGTCCTTCATCCTCATTACAGAACATAGCAACCCAGATTTCTTTTCAAATTGATACTAAAATAAAAAATACCTGATCCTGTGAGCTAGCCAAGAAAGTGGTATCTTCTTTGTTCATGATCTTGGGCTTGTCTGCATGAGGAGCAGGAGCAATTGCCGTGATTTTATCAGACTCACACACCCAATCAATGAAGGGCACGTCACTGAGGAGATATCTTCTAGATGAATCAGCAGAGGAGTAACCATAGAGGCTATTAACTTTAACAGAGATTTTTCTACGCAGGTCACAACTCTTTTGCTTATCTTTGGAGCTCTTTCTCTGCTTCTTAGGATTCACGGGCAATTGGGATGAACAAGGGACAAGAAGTTGGCTTTTCCGTCCAACACTCGTGTACCTTTTGGTGCTTCGACGTGCCGTGGAACGAGGGTCCACGCAAGAGGTGATGGCTGTGGATGCAAAGGAAGAACAAAACAGATCCATTCTTTTCATTGTGGCTTTGTGACTTGTGAGTTGGAAGCAATGGCTTGTTATATATGCAGTGGATGAACGAAGACTTTGAAGAGAAAATAAGGGTGCAACTGTTTAATATAAACTTGCTTTTAATTTTAAACTTGATAGAGGATGGGAGGGAAAGGGAAAACGAAAAGGATAAAAAAATGCATTAGGCCCCACCGGGAAGGTACGGTCCCATGATCCTTTGGAAGATGTGTGATCAAACCCGGACATTCAAAGTTGTATTCTATTATCTTTTTCTTGACAATTGTTGGGATTAGATGCTGTGTTGATCTTTGCTGTGACACATGATTACTACCACAATAATTTGTGGAGTAAACAAAACTTTTAAGGAGCACAGCTAACTTCATTATTAACACATAATTGTTTCACTTTAAGCAGTTTATTCTAGTAATTTCCCGTGCATTGGGTGGAGTAGGTCAGTGAAAGATCTCGCATTAGTTTTTGAAAGAGTGGCAATGTGTATATAATCAAAAACAATTTCTTCGTGAAGATTGTGTATATTTACATTCAACTCATGAATTTTAATCGAGCATCAAAGTTTTAAGAGAGACAAGATATGTTAGATGCTTAGAGCTAAAGGTCCTTCTGATTATCACTAGCCTCTATCTTAACAAATTTTCCATGTTTTATTTTAAACATTAAACTTCATAATAGGACAAAGCATGGCGCATTGATACATGAATGATTAGATTTTTTTTTTCTTTTTTCTTGTTCCACTCGCTATGTGTGTGGCCCAATCTACCATCACATCTGCTCCGTGGCATTAATCTTTACTTCGCTTTCATCAGGATATGTGCCTAAGCCCTAAGTATAACTTTATTTACCTAAGGAAATCAAACAAGTCTGCCATGCTTGTGATTCTTTCGGAGCATGATTCTTCAAAACAAAAACACACTAAATGCAAAAGCGCTGCGGGCAACGTACAAGTGAACGTGGATTCTCATTAATTTCTGTGTGGATGCGAAAAAGAAACACAGAGTGTGTGTCTTTCTAATCTTTCTTTACCAGTGTCGATCGTTTTGAGGCCTTTATCTGATCAATATTTAAATACATTGCTTTTGCTTTAGCTGTGTTTCAAATTGTATGTTTAATATATAATCACGCTTTTAAAGATGTCGTGGGTCCTAACATTTATTCTCGCGTATCTTTTCTTCTATCTCCCTGTTTATAAATTCATCAATCAAGCTCAAGGTTCTATTTCCAGGAACTTACATATCCATGATGTTTCTTTGATAATTTTGATCTGGGTCCTTACTGTCCCAACAATCCATGGAATTGTAAAGGACACACAGGGTTATGTTCAACTGATCTTCCTATGAATATTCATATGCCAAATCTCATAGTCCATAATTCACATTTTGGAGCAATAAGGCACTCCCTTGAGATCCACATGGAACGTAAAATATCACACGTAATACAGAGAAGTTCTTGTATCCTCTATAGAGGGCCATTTCCAAATAAAATATACTTACATGATTAATTTGGGAATATAATCACATGGTGCTTTCGAATCATGTAAATATTTTTCTTATGAAAAATACCTTTTTCTTCCTCTACCATAAATTTCAACCACATAAAATATTATATGGAATCTACTCTTGTACTTTGCTCTAGAAAATTTGTGGTAAAAATAAAAGAGTTGAGTATAATTCTTTTACTGCATAGAGAAAGATAGAGCCTCTCTATAATTCGACTCTTAAATCTGACAATTTCAGTATCAAAGTGGATTATGAGGGTTGCACAAATTGAACAAGTGAAACTCTATTTCAAAGTTGATCACCAAACTTTTATCAAAAGCAAGAATAATCACTAGCAAGGTTTTTTTTTTTTGTCCGAGATTTATTTCAATATTTCCTTTGATGTGATATGTAGAAGATTTCTTTTTTTTTTTTTTTTCTTATATAGAAAAAGTATTATTTTATTTATTTATTTGGGTCATAGTAAGTCTTCAACTAGAATGACCATGAATCTTGATTTTTCGGTCAACATGAATCCAGATCGAATGCTGAGATTTCTTTTTTAAGAATGTAGGAGCCCAGTGTCAGGGAAATCAAGAGCCCATAAATTGTGAATAGTGTTCTCTTAATTGCACTTTCTTATACACCGAACTGATAAATGAGGATTGGTCGTGGAGGTCCATTACCAAAAAAAGAAAAAATATTAGAAAATGAAACAGGGCCATATGAATGAGGCCCAGATCCACTGCCATAGCTCCACTGATCAGTGTGTTTCTTAGCTCTTCTCCCTATTAGGGCTTTGGAACGAAAACACATCACGGCAATCGTTACCAGCTTGAGCCGTCCTAGGGTTTTTCTTTCTTTCACCGCAACGCAGAAGGCTCCATAATGGGTACGAACAAACGCCTACTACTACTCTCTAAATCTTAGTTTGTGTCGATCGGATTATGATTCCATTTTTTCTGTTAATGTTTTTGTGAATGTAAAAGCGAGAATCAAGGTGTACGAGCTGAGGAACAAGACGAAAGCAGAGCTTCTGAACCAATTGAAGGATCTGAAAGCAGAGCTCGCTCTCCTCCGCGTCGCCAAGGTCACCGGCGGAGCCCCAAACAAGCTCTCCAAAATGTGCGCTCTCTCTGATTTTTGTAATTGAATTTCCTAATCGGATCGAAATTGTTCACAAAGTTGATTTTGCATTTGTTGCGTGCAGAAAAGTTGTTCGGCTCTCGATAGCTCAGGTTCTTACGGTGATCTCTCAGAACCAAAAAGCAGCGTTGAGGGAAGCCTATAAGAAGAAGAAGTACCTGCCGTTGGATCTGCGCCCCAAGAAGACCAGAGCTATCAGAAGACGCCTCACCAAGCACCAGGTAACACCTTCCCTTTTCTTTTTAACCTTATGATTTTAATTATGTTTTGCTTGGTAAGTATTAGGGGGAGTTAGTTACTCTGTTCTATAGTTAATTACACTGGTTAGTTAAGCTGTTGCAAGTCTGTTAGTTTGTTATAACAGTAGTGTATAGCAGTAGTAGTAGAACCGTGTGAACTCTATTACTATATAAGCTGTAATTTATGTGTGAATGATTCAGTTCATTTTCGTTCACTCATCCAACAGTAAGGCTTATGATTTCACAGTTGTGCTGATTCATGCATTGATCCTTATCTAGTTGGTGTGATTTGTAGAAGATGAGCATGCTACATAAAGTCGTGAAATCTTCTACTTGTTTTTAATTTTGGGGACTTTCTTCATTAGTAATGAGGATAATGTTTCCTGTGATATTTATTGTCAATTGTTGTCATGACTTGACTTTCTGGATGTGCTTGATATCTCTTGGCATTTGGGTGTTCTTACTCAACATTGCTGAATGAGTTTGCTTTGTGTTTGCTACAGGCATCCTTGACGACAGAGCGTCAGAAGAAGAAGGAATTGTACTTCCCATTGAGAAAATATGCAATTAAGGTGTAATGTTTGATCCAAGAACGGATCATAGTTTTGGCGTCACTTTCTATTTATTATTTCACTTATTTGACAGGCAATTTTATTTTAATTTTCCTGGCTGCTCAGGTTTTATGTTGTTTCTTTTCTTCTTTATTTGACCATCTTGAAACAGAATTAAAAGTTAGCTTGTTTACTTGTGTTTTTCGTCATATATGAGGCCTTCAATTTCCTGCGTGATCAAGGTAAGTTATATTCTGGTCACTCAGCTTAGATCAGGTATTGCTCTCCATGTGAGAAGAAATGCCAATAGATTAGTTCATGAAGTTGATCAACTCGCCCTCTCAAACCCAGATTGTGTATGGGTTTGCAAACGAAGGTGGAATAAAATTGCGGATGGCTTGTATTGAAAACTGATTAATAACTGTTTTACCTTCCATTTTTATTCTTGTGCCTCGCTGGCCCTTGAACTGACAATTAATTACTCTTTACTAGGACTTAAATATAAGCGAGTCAAATTAGTGGTATATTTTCAGTGGGTTAATGTGCTGACACTCGTACACCAAAGCTTCATTGAGCATCAACTCTCTTTGTTGGCTTGTCTGATAATTACCATGGTATTGACGAATTCGACCTAGGTGTTGGTCTTTTTTTTTTTGTGGGCTTTTTGTGCCTGAACTTCGGTTTTATGCGTGTTTGCTCGATGATCCGTGATGAAAGATGGATAGTTTCTTGGATTCAATGAATCAATTCTTAGGATGGGCCCAAAATTTTGTGGTTTGGACTCGAGTCTTTATTAGGGAGCTCTCTATCAACTTGAAAAGCTCGTTCTGTCTATGTTCAAATTAGTTGGTAACTCTGTCTCAATAATATGATGCTTTGAGAATTTTCGAAAATTAAAATAAAATTAAAAGCGCGTGGACTAAACAGAGCAAGCTTATAATATCTTACAATCAGGTTTCTACAATTTAGTTATTAAAAAATAATGTAATATAATTGCTTTATTCATTTATTTTTTCAGTCTCTTTTTCATGTTTGTTTTGGCACTGCCTCTGTCTCAAAAGGGTTTTAGGTTATCTGGCGTGTCCATCAGACGTCTCTTTCATTGCAGCTTGCTGCTCCATTCAACAGTTTTGCCTTTCATAAAACTTCAAATATACTTTTATTTAGTATTTATCACTTTCTTATCTTTACTTGATCAACTAAGCACGACATTTTCATATACTGTACAGCGTCATTAGATGCTTTCGTTAATCTTTGACATCTTATAATTAATTATAGTTGAAAAGTTATAAATCGGTATTTGTATTCTTTTCCTTAAGAAAATGTTTCGATAGCTGGACTTACATTTATTCAGTTGCTAAAATTATTTTTTTATGGGTAAAATTATTAATATTGTGTACCCAATATATATATATATATATATATGAGAACAAATCTTTATATTAGATGGAATGAAATTATTATTATTATTATTATTATTATTATTAAGAAACATAATATGTCTCCATGGCAATAAAATATGATTCAAACAACTTAACTCTCGGTATCCACTTAGTTCATATCATTTGTTACGTGAACATGGATTGCGGAATATGCCAATATACGACCCAATTGCATTGCGGTTTTTTGTTGTGGGGAGAACTCTGAAGAGTTGGGATTGGAAACTTCGAAGGAGGCCTGCATAAATTTGAAACACATATAAACTCATGGATATTTCTTGAGCTAACCATTGCATGCAATGGTTGACAAAGAATCACATATTCCTTATTTTCACACTTCAAGTTTCTCAGCGTTTTAATGTTTTCTGCCTCTTTAGCCCACACGCATATTTTTGACAACCGGAGAAGGTGTTTTCAATATGTGTCGTAGCAGCATTAAACTAGCAGAAATACAACAAAGTCACATGTATGCTGCATGGGTCACTTTCAACCAGGTCCATTTCTGAAGCATGAACCGACTCTTTTGGATGGTAAATTTTGGTCAATTTCATTAGTTCACATGCGAGAACTCCTCACCATAGAATGACGAAGAAATTTTTCCCCCGCCACGCCATTTATTATTCATGATAAATTTTTGGGCCTTCACACGTATTAGAAGGACAACATCAAAGATTGAATTACAACCTTTTCAACCTGGAGTTTAATGGGAGTGCTGGTTTAGGTACATTCCGTTGACCTCTATTTTATTTTGAAACCCCTATGGGAACTAGTAGAGGAGGGGGATAGAATGAACCAATAGAGATTGAACTCTTAATTTTAAAAGTTTTGATTGAAGGGAAGGTTGTTCTCAATCTAGGGTCAGGGCATACATGCCTTTGGATTCGGCATTAAATACTTATAGAAGTACTTACAGATAATCAATCAATAGAAAAAAACTTGAGAATTTAACTTTAAGACATGGCAATGCATGAATAAAAAACTAATCAAGTGAGCTAACTCTAATGATATAGAGATTGAACTCTTGACCTTAATCACATGAACGCCTTAATTATAACAACTAGAGGAGATATCACTTAAATTATAACACCTTCCCTCATTATATATTGACCTTTTCTTTGATCAACTGTAACCAACTTCTGTCCTATTAACCGCCCAAGGCGAACAAACTTTACTTTAGAAGAAAGGTGACCCTCCGTTTTTGGGCTCTCTCCCCTTGGAGTTTGGACGGCAGATGCGGTGCGTTTCCCTTTCCCCTTTCTACAAAAAAGTGATAAAAGAAATTGCTACAAATTATAAAAGAGAAATACTGTCTAATCTGAAAGAAAAATATTATTTGTATTTATCTTTCGGATTCAGTACTTGTAGATACAGAATGAAAGAGAAAAGACATAACATGTTGACTATTAAAAAAGAAGAACTGAACCCACTACAATAAGTCTAAAAAATGGGATAATTTTAGAAGTTCTGATGAGTAAGAAAAAAATTTTGCTTTAAACTATTCAATACTTAACACTTAAACAATTGAATTAAAAATATATTTATAATAGGAGGTAATGATAACTCACAAAACCGGGGTATGAAATCTTAAATGAACCATAGTAAAAACTTTTTCTTCCTCTAGGAGCACCCAAATTTTTTTTTTTCCTAAAAATTAAGTTTAAATAACATTACTCATGCCAAAAAGTTGCCCTACTTCCTCTTCCCCAATTATTTGCCATCTTATCTGCCATTATTAACACGTCAAATGACATCCCTCATTACAAAATCCGTATCTTAACTCTGTTTTAATAAAACATTAGAAATATGGTGTTAAACACACGCTACACAATATACTCCAGATTCTAGAAGCCCCCGAAATCCCAACATCTCAAATGAAAATGTGATGTTGGGAAGGCATGTGGCCCACGTACCGGGGGTGACTTGCATCCGCTTCCAACGTAATGTGATACTGTACTTATTTCGTTTAAACTTGAATTCTTGAGTTTTTTTTTTTTTTTTTTGCTTTTCTATTTTTTTTTTAATTTGAAATTGGGTAAAAGGGAAAGTTAAAAAAAAGTAATATTAATCGAAAAACCCTTATTTAGAGTGTTGCTTGTAGTTGTTATATAACCATACATAAAATCTACGGTTAGGTTAAACAATATCAAATAATGACCGTAATTACATACATAACATAGTCATAGCGGAAACTATCAAAACAAATAAGTTAGGTTGTCTATGCCTAAAATCTGTCTACTCCTAATAAGTCTAAAGATAGAAGTGACTTTATATTCTAATAGTATGAATATAATCAGGTTCTCCTATGCGATTGTTTACACCTTTTTTTTAGCTATCTCTGGAAGTTAGCATCAAAGAGAGAGCAATAGCTGCTCATACATTGTTAGAGCAGGAAAGGTTTATATTCATTTCATGTTGCATGAACCTTTCTATGGGTTGTTTGACTATTAGATTCGCACAGGAAGCTGTTTGAGAAAACTGAACTTCAAGCTCAATATTCTATATATCAGTTTATAGACAAACATATCATTTATTTTCCTTTTCTTTTTTAAAATTTTGCGTCCTTTTTGACCTAGCTTTCGTTTGGTAGTTTGTTATTAAAAAACAGAAAGAAAGAGAAAATGCCTCCGAAACTAATTAATATAAGAAATAGAACGATGGGCACTGATCCCTCCATGACTTGATCAAAATGAAATGAGCTAAGCAACTAATTGACATATGACTACCCGGCCGATCGGCGTGGATTATATAGTGTAATTAGCGTTTGATAGAAAATTAGTGACCATGCACGAAACTCTACCTAATGAGGATGTGCTAGAAACAAAATTCGGCATGAGGGAAATTAAATGGTCCAAACTGAACTGATTAACACGAAACGTAAGCATTTTTAACTGGTAATTTAGAATATTTACATGCATATGTAATAGAAGAAAGAGCCAAAGGTCCAAGCCAGATCAGAAGCCTACAACAAAAGGGTTAATCAATTTTTAGGTCTTTTTTCCTTTTTCATATGACATAAACATGTATTCAACTAGCAATATACTGAACAGTTTTTGACCGACTATTTGACCCGGTTACTCTCATCGATCCAAGTGATATGCAACGAGTAGAACATTCGATCCTCCATCATTTTATATTTCTTGCGAACATGATTGGCTCAAACCTATTAGTTAACTATAGCAGCGAGTTGACGTTAATGATTGATTAATCATGATTTCTAAAGGATGTGTTTCATTCAGACCGATTCATAACATATATGTTACGTTGCTTCTTATGGCCTAGTCCCTATACATGAAAAACATGTAGTTGTTCTGAATATATTTAAAAGAACAGGTAGGGAAAGTTACGGTTATAAACTTTTCAATAAAATAAAAGGATGATAGTCATAGTCTATAAGCAGAAAAATCCGATGCCCCTAACACCTAAATTAGAGTGACGAATTGTTCTTGTTATTTCCATTGCTCCATGTCAAGACAAAGACCGAGTTGAAGCTCGTGATCAAATCAACAATACTAGACCGCATATAAATTACACCAAACTCTTTGTACCAAAAAAAAAAGAAAAAATAAAAATAAAAATAAAAATAAAAATGGACTCTCTCATTTTTTTTTTTTCTTACATAACCCCATATATGAATAAGTAAACAGGTAGCTTTAAATAAGTAAGCTTTGCGTAAAATTTGTGGGGCATACTTGTTCTATTTCTCTATTCATATGATAATAAAATAACAATAACAACTAAACTTTTTTCTTTGAGGATGAATTTGGTATGGAGTTAAAAGTGAGGGTGAAAATTTTTATGAATTATATATGTTTTTGGGCATTATTATACGAGCACCCATTTTCCCCGAAAAACATAAATCCAATAATCCAATTTGATTCTGTGCTACATCCTAACTAGATTGATTTGATTGTAATAGAATTGATGAGCTCATTGCTTGTGATTGGCACCCCTAATTGTACCAAATAAATGTAAAGTATTTATTGGTTATCTCTTTGTTTTATATTTACTCAAGCAAATAGCGTGAAGCGTTTTTGATTAAATACGTAATAGTTGTTTCCCTCTTTAGGGTTAAGTGGCTTATGACCAAAATGAGTTTTTTTTTTTCAAAAAAAAATAAATTGAAGACATTTTTTTTTTGTCTAAGTTATATGCATATTATTTTTAATATGCTTGGAAATACAAAGTTTGAGCATTGATTTGAAATAAATAATATGATTTTTTTTTTTGTTACAATTTGATTTTTATTTTAAGAAACTAAAATAAGGGTTGATTTTATTTTTGAAAACAAACCGATTAATCATTTGAAAATTTATAAAATACGAATTTGTTTACTTTAAAAGTTATTCTTATTTCAGTTGAATACATGTAAAGATCCACTTAAATAGAGCTGTAGTTAAATATATCGAACTATTTCTTTCATTTTGGGCAAAAATAATTAATGAATATTTAACGATTTCAAACTCAGTACAACGTTTTTTGTACGTTTGTGGTCACAACAGGTAAGTTTTGGCAGCCATTGAACAAAAAAGGAACGTAATCTTCCTGTAAGTGCTGTTAAATTGTGTTGCAATTTTGAAATCCTTTTTTTTTTCCAAAATAAAAGTAAATAATTGAGATTTTGGAGAATTTAATTTGACAGCAAAACATTAGACATGAAACATCTTATAACATTCTGGAGAGGCTTTTCCGCGAATGTACAGAAAGATCTTAAACTGGTGTGATGTTTACAGAATCTACCGCGTATGCCTATCACTATCATCCTTTAAGTTCTTTACTCGCCACAGCCGACTCCCACCTCAACGCTGATACGTTTAAGTATCCAGCGCCAGGACAGGCAACGGTCAACTCAACGAATCTTCGATCCTTTCACTTCCTCCTCTACAAAAACCCTCACAGCTCTAACCCCACAAGCCCAAACTTCAACTTCTCGAAAGCTTGTGTTCGCAAAAACGAAAATCCTAACCAACACAACACAGGAGAGGGAAACGCTCAAACGCCAAACGGAATATTAACAAGAATCCCATTAATTCAAGCTTCAGTTTATTTTAACTCCTCTCTTCAAAATTCAAAAAATGCCTAAAAGGGGATTCAGAAACATCTTCTTCAAACACTCACCTCCTTCTTTGGAAACATCGTCATTGCCACCTTCCCCTCCTCGCAAGTCCTTCTCCGATACCATCATGGAAGAAGACATCGAAACCGCTCGCTCCCTCATTACCAAATGGGACCCAACACCCAACAATAGCCACCAACCGTTATCTCCCAACGACGAAACCGGCCCTCTTTTCAGTAACACCCGCCAAGAAGCCAAACAGTACCTTAACGCCGTCAAGAGCCTCCAATTCACTATGCAGCACCTTGTCGCGCACGATTCCTCCTCCGTGAAGCTCGTGGAAGCTCCGTCCCTAATGCAAGTCGCCATGATGAGGCTCGAGAAAGAGTTCTATCGTATATTAGCCGATAATAGGGACCACCTGGACCCTGAATCCGTCTCCGGCAGGTCCTCCACCAGCTCCGCCGCCGGTCACCGGAGCAGCATCTCCGATTACGACGACGAATTCTCCGACGACGAGTTCCGAGTCGCCGGAGACTCCGTCTCGGAGACGGAGAGCGTCTCGGCGGTTGCGGTGGCGGATTTGAAGGCGATCGCGGAATGCATGATCTCCGCCGGATATGGAAGAGAGTGCGTCAAGATCTACACGATCGTGAGAAAATCGATCGTGGATGAGGCGCTGTACAAGCTCGGAGTTGAGAAGCTTAGCCTCTCTCAGATCCAGAAGATGCAGTGGGAAGTGCTCGAGTTGAAGATCAAGTACTGGCTGAACGCCGTCAAAGTCGCCGTCGGCACACTGTTTCACGGCGAGAGGACTCTCTGCGACCACGTCTTCGCCTCTCCGGAGAGGAAGAGCATCGCCGAGTCCTGCTTCGCCGAGATTTGCAGAGAAGGCGCGGCGATGCTGTTTGGATTCCCGGAAAACGTGGCAAAGTGCAAGAAAACGCCAGAGAAAATGTTCAGAACACTGGATTTATACGAAGCGATCTCCGAAAATTGGCCTCAGATTGAGTCAATCTTCTCGTTCGAATCAACCTTGAGTATCAGGTTGCAGGTCGTCGCTTCTCAGGTGAGGCTCGGCGAGGCCGTTAGGGCCATGCTATCGGACTTCGAATCGGCGATTCAGAAGGAGTCGTCCAAGACTCCGGTCCCCGGCGGCGCGGTGCACCCGCTCACGCGCTACGTTATGAACTACATCGCGTTCCTCGCCGATTACAGTGGCGCGCTTGGCGACATACTCGCCGATTCGCCGAAGATTCCTCTGCCGGAGTCCTACTACCGTAGTCCGGAGATCGCGGAGGAGAATCCCTCGTCGCCAGATATCGCGGAGCGGCTGGCGTGGCTGATTCTAGTGGTGCTCTGCAAGCTCGACGGCAAAGCAGAGCTCTACAAGGACGTCCCGCTCGCTTACCTGTTCCTAGCCAACAACATGCAATACGTCGTCGTAAAGGCGCGAAAATCGAACCTAGGGTTCCTCCTAGGGGAACATTGGCTCGCGAATCACGAGGAGAAGGTGAAGGAGTACGCGTCCAAGTACGAGCGCGTTGGTTGGAGCAAGGTTTTTCAGTCGCTGCCGGAGAATCCGACGGCGGATAGTTCCGCCGTGTTCCGGAGCTTCAACGAGGCGTTTCATGAAGCGTGCAAAGCGCAGTCCTCGTGGATCGTACCCGACGCGAAACTGCGAGACGAAATAAAGATCTCGATAGCTTCGAAGCTGGTGCCGAGGTACCAAAAGTTCTACGAGAAGAATCGCGTCGGGTCGGATTCGGTTATACGGTTTTCGCCCGATGACTTGGGGAATTATCTTTCTGATATTTTGTATGGAACGGGAGATTCGGGTGGCGTCTCGTCGCATTGCTCGCACCGCCCGTAAGGTTGGGGCACCTGCCGTTGCCGGCATTGTCATGGCCCACCTTGAGTTTTTTTTATTTGTTTTCTTTTTTTCATGTAAACGACAAGGGAAAAGGCCCAAGGAGCGTACGATAAGGACAAGGTAGAGACTAGAGAGTATTGATAGTTGTACACCGCATAGGGGTTTTGTGCATGTACAGTGGGAACCACGGTATAGAATTATCTGGCATCCAATGTATGTTTGAAGGATCATTTTGTTTTGTTCTTTATTTTTTTGTTTTCTCGTACACGCAAAGGTTGGTTTTAAGTGAATGTACACACATGGATTTTAAGATCTGGAACCTACTCATCAGCAACATGTTATATGAAACATTTATAGAAAAAAAAAATAGAAATTAAATAATATATAAAAATACAAAATTGTCATTACGAATTTCATTATGCTTAAATATATTTTTTCTCAATATGAATTTTATTATGCTTAAATATATTTTTTGTGCATAAAAATATATTACATTTCGGCCTTGGTATTTATACATTTTTTATTTAATTTTATCCCGTACTTTTAAAACTCTGTATAAATGATTCTTCATAAAATTTCACAGAGAATAGAACTAAAATTTAGTGTATTTTCAGAGGAAAAAAGTATTCAAGTCATTTTATTAAAAGACATATTCATTTTTTTTGTATTGTCATCATTAGATAAAGTCTATATATATTTATTTATTTATTTTTACTTTCAATTCATTAACTAGTGCATTTGAAAAACTCGTGTTTTATGGATTTAACATAATATAAAAATTTGGAAAATAGAATTTTTTATGCACAAAACATGTATGTAACATTATATTTTCAACAATGACTTTGGGAAAAATTTCGATTCAATTTTTGGATGGAATGTTAGTTGATAAGGTAAACCTGATTATGCACAAAAAAAATTGCCTTCTTTCCTTATAATAGGGTAGAGGAATATCCTCAATAAACCAAACAAATATTTTCAACAACAAAAATGGGCTTTGAGAATAAATAAAATGACATCTAGCTAGGAAAGAAAATATACTTAGATTGATATATTGTTTGATGTGAAGATACTTGAATACTTGAATAGAAATTTTAAAATATAATTTATTTTACCAGAATAAAAAACTAATTAGGGGATCAAGCTGAATTTTTTTACAAAAATTCATCTTTCACATCAGAAAATAAACTATTTAATTCACTCCTATATGAGAGTGCTCAAATTTAATATATGAGAATAAATTTAAGATTTTTTTCAAGTTTCTTGTTTTATTTCGTCATGAGTGCTTATCGGACAGCTGGGATAATCAATTAACGTCTTTTTCTTGTGGCATCCATTTCTAAGATCTCAAGCAAAAGAAATAATACTAAAATGTGGAATCGCTAAGCGAAAGCAAAATATCAAACAATAATATCAAGATTAATATTATGGGATATATAAACTATCTCGTGTGTATTCTTCGTAACATTTTGATCAATATAATAATCATTTGAAATTTTTAAAATATGCCAATATATGATAAGATTATAATAATAGTATATTAAAACAATTTTTTTAATAATATTTTTGTATTCCATAAAAAGAAGTAGTTTAAAAGTTATTCTGTAGGCCGATATCTTTCATTTAAATTCAAGTTACCGATTAGGATATTTCTTCTATAGCAATATATGAATGATGAATCTCTCATTGGCTTTGCGTGTCTTTCATTTTACAATGAGCTATCATGCTACATCAACAATTAAATTTCACTATGCTTAAGAATTTAAATAAATTCCACGTTTGAGACAACAACTGACACACACAAGTCGACATTAACTCAAAACAAAATAATTAAAATATAATTATGCTTTTATCAAGACAAATAACATCGCGAACTATCTTTTGATACGTTGCTGGTAAAGACAGTAAAATCTTACGTTCAAAACTATATACTTCTATTGACTATTCCGCACGAATTTTTTAGGGTTTCGACCTCAACGAAGAAATCTCCCATCCCCACAGATAACTTGTCTGAGCTAAGGCGCGTACGTCCTCTCTGCTTAGTGCTTAGTTTTTATTTTTTACTTTTTTTGTCACAGAAATTTTTGGCCGTCTGTCACAATTTTTTTTTGGGTCAACTGTCAGACCTTAGTTAAGGCCTTAAAGAGCCACTATGTGGACCCAACCCGCAGAAAATCAATTTTCGGTTCAAGCTTGGGCTATCGAACAGACTTCACAAGATCTACCCACTATTTTATAATTAGTGGGCTTTGTTAGACTTTTTGGCATTTATGGGCTTTAATGTTAAAAAATATTTCGGTCATCAAAGCCAAAAACAGTTGTAGAACAACTACACAGTGTGTATTATTTGTTGGGCCGTTCGGAAAAGGGGTAACACCTATCGGTTCATTAACAACCAGCTCAGATGATGGGTCGAGTCAAGCTAACCCATTTGGCGCTGCTATTAATATCAACACGCGGTAGCATTTTTCAGAAAAATGATAATAATAAAATAAAATAAAAAAGCTAATCTTTCAACCATCCCCCCCCCCCCCAAAAAAAAAACAAAAGCAAAAATGGCCAATCGATAGTTGACAATTGCAATGCGATTTTTAATTATGTGAAAATTATGCATTAACTCCCTCTTTCTGGGACGACCATGCCTTAAGCTAAGAGAACCTCATTCAAAATCTAACTGCGGTAAACAAAGTGTTCGGAGATGAAATGAAGTTATTTCCTCTTACATCATTAAATTTCCTTAGTCATAAAATACGTCGGCATATTTGTAGAGGAGTTTTACAAATTAAACGTATGGGGTTTCGAAAATTGATGCCCGTCCTTGCCCTAAGCAGGTTTTTTCACCCTTCACTTCTACAGCGACAAATTTGTACATTTTCGTTGTTTTTTTGTATTATTCTATTCTATGTTGTCCCCGCTCTCTTAATTACTCTAAATGGCACTTGTAACCTCTTCTGTAATTAACAAAATTAAAAATAAATTATTTCGTTGAAAATAATAGATAAGAAATAATTATTGTTGTGTGAGTATTAGTACCCACTTATAGTATTATCGAGTAACCATAAAACTGGTGTTCATGAAGGCATATCTCTTTCTACAAGTTCCGCCAATTAATGCAATCAAAGCCATAAGTTGTGTTATTTATCTTTTTTTCCGCCTTCATCCCAAAGTGGTCATAACATTTGAGAATAATACCTCCCACATAATTATTGGAGTTATTTTTCACAGTAAGATGTATAATTAAGTCCAATTTTTTTAAAAAAATTCGAGTTTAGTTAAATTTAATAAAGTTATAAGCGTGTTTTTGTATGACATTGTGAATTTTTGTGTAAATAAAATTCAAGATGAGAAAAAGTTCTCTTATAATTTTTTTTATAAACAAAAATTTTACACTACTACTTATTGTGGCTTTGGTAACATTTAGTGGATGACATTTACGAAAAATGTTGCTAATAGTTATAAAATAATACTTTCGGTTTAATTGAGATGCACTGATAATATAAAATAATTTTACACTATTAGTCAATAAAAATACTAGAAAATGATAAATTATGATCAATCTTTCATTATAATAAATAATTATTTATATAAATTAATATTTTTTAATATTTTTATTAATTGATAATATAAAATTATTTTATACTGATAATATATTTAAATTAAATTCTAATACTTTTAACTACATTTTTTAAAGGAAATGTTACTATACCCTCTTTCTCTGCGATTTCTGTTGCCACGTGCCATAAGCTCTCATTTCCCAAGTGACTTGAAACCTAGATTCTCTTCTTCATATTTCTTCAATCTCTAGATGGATTCACGCCTTTCGATTCGAGATTCTAAGTTCATTCTTGAAAGGCGTTGTATCGATGCCATTTCCATTTCCTCGCACAGTTCCAACTCCGTCCCTCCCTCCAAGTTCTCCTTCTCTCTCTCTTTTCAGTTTGTTAAACCATGTCTATGAATCTTGATTTGAATCCTAATTGTTAAGCTGTTCGAATACAAATGCATATTCCTAATTATTAGTATTCGTTTAGGGTTTAATATTCGTTTAACTTTGAATTCAGAGATGCATTTGATATGTTCTCAATAATGATGTTGATTATTACTTGTCTGATCTATTGCTTCTGTGAGTAGATGATGATTTTTGGAGGAAAACAATGGGAACACTGAAACTCTTGACATTTTGCTCTTGTGCACACTCTATTTCTCTCGCACTTCTGCGCGTTTTCATCATTTTGGTGGTTCAATCACTCAACGTTCATGTGATTTCACTTGTGTTTTTTTCCCAATCTCTTTGCATGATTTTGTTTTAATTTTTTCATTTCTTCTTTTGGTGAATGGTTCTATTTGGGGGAAGCAATTAGGGATTTGTCAAAGTTTTCGGTTTCTAATCTGGCAGGGTGGAATTTGCTTCTATTTTTGTGGCTAAGGTACATTCGGCTTTCAGAATTTCAGGGCTTTGTGAGGTGGATCCGAAGTAGGATGAATATTTTTCCTTTGGATTTTTGGTTTTTGCTGCAGGCCAGCAGCACGACAATGAGGAGATGCTTGTCCCACACGCTCATTGGATGAGAACAAAATACCAAGCCATGGAAGGTAGTTAACTAGTTATTTTTACTTTGGCCCTATTTTTGATCCGTAGTCAATTGAAACCCCACTTTTTTTAACTTAATTTATTGTCTTTTATATGATATAATCAAATTGCTCCAAGAGTTTAGAGAGCTAGTTTATACATTGCTCGGTTGCCACACACAGAGAGGGAAGAAAGAGAGAGAAGAATTAAGTGATAAATTATTATCTTTGGATTAACTTATTTTGTATTCAAAACATCATATAGTCTAAAGCTTTGCAAGACAGCTTTGAACAAAATACTAGCGGAGGTTCCTCAAATCCAAGAGCTTCTTACAAAAAATTTCTCAATGGCATTGAGCAAAGCATGAAACTTAACAAGACATGCCAAAAATATCTAGTAAAGAGGCAATTTGATCATAGGTGTCAAAATCTAATCTATAGTTAATTGATTTGTTACAATAAATCATAAATTTAATTTTTTTGAAAAAATAATAATATTACAATGCTATTGTACTAATTGTTTGAATATATAGGTTTTATTAAATAAGTTTCTGAAAAATTTATAACTTCATTACGTTCAATTCTGTGAAAGATTAAAATAATCACATAAAAGCTGTGCTGACAGAACTAATTTATAACTTACTCAAGAATATTTCAGTCTAACAAGATTGGGGGTGAACAACTGCTAGTCAGTAAAATGAAATACACAGAAACACAAGGAGAGAACTATGTTTGGTTTGTGAAAGTGCAGCAAATTGTTTGTGTTAGATATATGATGCTACCACCTTTGGTATCATGAGCTGTTTACTTTATCATGCAATTCCTTTTTGCATGTGCCGAGGCATTGCCTTGCCTCGCAGGATTCCTTCATACGGAACTCTGGTATATTTTTTCTTCTCTCTCTCTCTCTTGAGCAGCAAATGGCATCCATTTTTTTTTTTTTGTAATTTGTATGTTCCAATGTTTATATCTTATCATGGACATCTACTGAACTAATGTACTTGGTAATTCTATATGCCCTGCAATTTCCACAAATTCTTTCAACAAGTCATAAGAACTTGAACAAAGCAGTTGCTGCTTGGACTTGAGTACTTGCACAAAAAAGGAATCATGCACAGAGACATTAAGGTGGCTTTTCTTATAATTAATTTCATAAATTGATTCCAGGAGGCCAATATTCTTGTAGATAATGAAGGTTGCAAAAAGTATTCTCCAGACTGGATATAGCTTGTAAGACCATTAACCCACTACAACTATTTTATGACTTTTTGCTTTGTTTTAATGTGCTCCGAGATGATTAAAACAGGAAGTTTCTTCTACAAGATATTACTCAGCATGGTAGTTACTTGCTTCAAATGAGAGGCTTAAAATGGTTGGTTCACTATATCTTCTTGAATGGTTTTGATGTCCTCTTCTCTTTCTTTGTTGTCACTATTATTTCTCTTACAACTGCTACTTTTTTTTTTTTTTCCTTATTTTCCTTATATCAGTGTTGCAGTGGAAGACAAAAGAAGCTTTTACTGCTACCAAACATCTAAGAGAGATGATGGAAGCCCAACTAGTTACATCAAATAGTCAGATGGTTAGACAACCTTAAATTTGACTTGTTTAAATCTTTATTTATTTGATTTATTTTAGCCCCACTACATTTATTGCTTTTATTTCTTCTTTTGTTGGTTTTAATGCTAGTGCTAGAAATAGAAATAGTCAAGTAATTCATGTATGTTTAAATCAACTGAAGTCGTTAGCCTCTTGTAGATTAAACATGAAAACCATTTGATAGGCACTATATTAGTTTTCCTGACACTTGCTTGCAGGTCATTTCTAGGATACCTATATTTGGCTAAGTGCTATATGGTTCGTAAGTTGTGTCAAACAAGGATATATTACTTCCTAGTTATTTACAATTTACATGTCACTTTGGCTGAATCTTGTTCACATATCTATTTTTGATCGAGTGTTGAGCTTCAAGGCCCGTGTTAGAAATAGTATCCAATAATAATATTTTGCATATTATGCATATCAATATTCCATTAGTGTTGATGTTTTCATATTCTAACATAGCAAATGACATAAAGTTGATTGATTTACGGAATCAATGCTTTGGTCATAGTAAGTTAAACTTGTGCTATGAAACTTTCAATTTAGTTATACTTACCATTCAAATTCTAATCATGATATTTGATAAGAACTTAGTATTTGCTTACACGTTGTGACATGATCATCACTAAAGATAAAGGGTTTCTTGGGTTCATGCAGTTATAGTAATCAAGTTCAGTGTTGCAGCATATTAAATAGTTTGCTGTCCTTTAGCGATTAGTTTTGGACTAGTTTTAAAGATTGATATAAATTTTTCCATTTTTAATATTTCTGGTTGGCAAGATATACTTCTTGTCTCAAGCGTACATGAAAAGTTTGTTGTTATCATACAAGTGACAATGAGATTTTGGGATCCAAATATGTAATCTACTTCCATTGGGTTCATGTAATTCTTGATTTGCCTGAAGCTCTGTGTTCTTTTCCAATTTTAATGTATGCTCAGATGTATGCAAAAATAGTCAATTGCAACATTTTTCAAATGTTACAGCAAAAGTCACTTGCAACATTTTTTAAATGTCACTAAAAATATAAGAAAGTGTTGCTAAACTCTTTAACAACATAGGGTAAATACGACATTTGCAAAAATATTGCTAATGTAAATAGTAATATTTTTTTCATGATTTGTTAATATTAGTTAAATGTTACCAAATATTAATTATGTAGTAGTGTTAGGTTAAGGGAAAGACTTGTTTCAATCCAGAATTAGAGCATATCGTCAGGTTCATCGAACACTTACAAAAATATTTATTGATCATTCGTTAATGAGAAAATTTAATAATTGAACTTAAATTATAATAATACATGAGCGGAAGGTCGATCGAGTGAATCAACCCATTGGCAAAAGAAGCTCTCTTATTCTAAAGTATAAACTATCAATTTTAATGCCTATTTATAGTAAAATTACATATTGTCTATTAATGAGGTATTCTTTACTTTTAAACACAAGTCATGCAATCTTAATGATAACAGTTCTATCCTTACTCTTCTAATTAACTCAATATTTTATGTTTTACCAGCGCACATCACTCGCGCCTTCCACTTCAGCTTGATTACAAGACTACATGTTAAATAAACTAATAAAAGTTAATTATATGCTGGTATTTTTCTCATCATGAGCTCATGATGCTGAAACGAAAATTAATTGGATCCCAAAAAAAGAACGGGAAACCGAAATTATTAAATTACCTCTACAAACTTTCTTCTAACAATTCGGCTAAAGAACAAAAAGGCTTCATTCTGTAATATGCGCTGTTTAGATTGCTGCATGCAATGCACATCCGTACTTATGCCTCTAATTCGAGATATAGACTAATGAATTATATTGACCAATGACCTTAGAGATGTTGTTGTCTTATAATTTAAAATTATTATCTATGATGATCTTCATCGATCGTTGTTGTCTTATAATTTAAAATTATTATATAGAATTAAAAAATATCCACATAAAAAAATCATTTTTAACATATCAATTCAACTATCTTTTATAGACATCATTTTATATAAATAATTATTATTTGAATGATATAATACTTTTAGTAATTTTATTATTGTATACTCAATGACTAAACACTAATTATTATAAAAGAAGATATTGAAGATTGTATTATCTCAAAAAAAAAGGAAAAAATAAAGAAAAAATAATATTTTGTGAGAGGAGAGCAGCCACCAACTTGGTTGAGTAAACATGTACCTGTAACCCACACACCATCCAACTTGATTCATTAAACAACTTGACTAAACATGTACTATGACCCGAATCGGAGTCAAAATTGTAATTTGAGGAGGAACCAAGACTGCGAACTAAATATATACTTTATTAAAGAAATTATATTTAGTATATAATAAATATATATAAAAAAAGTTCAAATATTGGGAAACATGACCCATCGAGGCCCCCCTTGGCTTCACCTCTATGCATATAACCTACATCGCACCATAGATTTTTGTGAAGGTGAAGACTTTTGATGTCTTATTTATTTTTGATAAGGAAAAATCTAAGATAAAGGTTCACTTCAGTATATACAGGTTAAGACAAATACCCGAATCTTTAACTATTTAAAAAATAGGAAAAGAGCTTATATTTTTTTCAAACATTCACTCACTTGCAAATAGTTACTAATAATTATTAAATTATTAAAGTTTCACTCATCTTAAAATAGTCATAAATAACTATTAAATCTTTCAATCAAATACTTAAACTACAAAAATTTTCATATAGTTAGACATTCTGTTCAATTTTACTGAGTTCGTAAACGAAACATTTTTAGTGAATATTAGTGTGGCAAAATTTATGAATGTCACGTGTCAAAATATTTAGCAATTTTCTTTTTTTTTTTTTGAAAAAAATTCTCTACTATTATCTCATATAATATTATTTAATAAGTATATTAACATATTAAAATTAAAACATGTTTTGAAAATAAATTTAGAATAATCATGTATTCTTCTCATAGATCAAAGAGCAAAGGTTATCACAATGAGATCAAATCAGATTAAATATGTTTTTGAGAATCTATTTTAATTTTTTTAAAATACACTGGTAGCATGTTTTTTTATAGTTATTGTAGATGGAAAAATAAAGGAGACAATTAAAAAAATGGCGGGGATTTTGATATGCGATACTTTTAGATATTATCACATCATTTACTAACCGTGCTCCATTAGCAAGCTCGGCTTTATTGAATAAGAGACGTAATTGTGAAAATTATTGTAATTAAAGAGTTTAATTAAATTAAAAATTTAATAATTGATAGTAATTATTTGCAAGTTAATGAACGTTTAAAGATTCAATTGAAAATTTTAATAGAGAGTGATGATTATTTTCAAGTGAGTGAAAATTTAAGTATTCAACTAAAAGATTTAATAGTTGGCGGTGACTATTTGTAAGTAAATAAAAGTTTAGGGGGTTGGATGCTTTTTTACCTTAAATAATTATTTATAGAAGGATTATAGAAAAGAAAAAAAAATCAGATTCAAATCGTGGCAAAATATGTCTGGCTCTCTCTAAAATAAGGAATGCAATATTAGACAGTAAAATGCATGATCTGCTCTGAATTGTTAATGAAAAATTAATGAGTTAAAATTTTATAAAATATAAATATTAGTATGATAAATTATATATATGTGATAATCTAAATCATTAATTTTTTATTAATAATTGAAACCATAGATTTAGTTTTTAAAGTGCACCCCACATTTAAAGAAATTAAATCCACGTTGAAATATATATAAGGTAAAGGTCAACTAAAATAAGTCTACTTGCGTAAGTGCGATGGTTTCCATCCGGCAAATTCATGAACAAATTTAGTACCTTTCTTAAAGTTTTTTGACTTATGTTTGCACCTTTGTTATCAGCTCACAGCTCCACTTTGAAGTGACACGCAAATAGCAACCGAAGGAAAAAAGGTCATGACTTGAAGTTATCATGTTTCTGTAGGATGATAAGATTGGAAAATTCTTGTATAAATATGTTGAATTAATGTTAAATATATTAATCAATAAATTGTTAATATATTATTAACTATATAAATACTTATTAATTAATTATGCTAAGTAATTGCAAAAATAATATCATAATATTTATTGACTTGATATATTTTATTATGTTTTATCTGTAAAGCTTAAACCACTACACATAGACCGAATCTTCATTAAGATTTAACGCTGCAGCACCGTGATATTCGTTGTGATGGCATCTTTTTTATTCTTGATGCATGCATGCATTAACTAGGTCCAATGCTGACTTGTATTTTTGTTCAACGGAGAAAAGCAAATTAAGAGCATAGTTTAGATGTGGATTGATGTATACATGAAACTAAAACGATGCTTCCCATTCATGGCGGACAACGACATGGATATATATGGAGATTATGCCGCCATTCTTCTTTGTCGCCGGCTCATTAATTTGACACCGAAAGCATTTGTGTTCTTGTCGGCCTTCTTTCAAGCTTTTCCACAGCTTGCTGCACTAGTTTTCTCTTAGTAAGATGATGAGCTTTCTTCTATAGATTGGGCTTGGTTGGTGACTTAACTACTTAATTGATTGTTGATGCTCAACTTCAACAAGTTTCTGCCCAGTTGTTATCCGAAATTCGGTAACTCTTAGCGGAATTTTTTTTTGCTTCTGGGTACATGTAATTTTTATAAACGGCGATCCAATCTAATAGAGAATATGGTTCATCACAAAAAACCGCAGCAATATTTGTCGCATGATTATATGCACACGCAAGTACAAATTGTGATTGGGAACGCGGGTCATGTGCGCAATAAATTAAGTGGACTTTTACGACATGTCTTCGATCATAATGTATTTTGACATCTCTCCACTGCAGTGTAGAACTAGACACTTCTCTGCAAACTTATATCGGTATGACTTTTTGGCAAAAGAGAAATTAAAGGAATTATACATTTGAAAGCTTGGTGTGTTTGGTTTGCCTTTTTTTTTTATTTTCAATAAAAATGAAAAGTAAACATGAAAATATGTTTAATTGAATATTAAAAAAATATTTTCAGTGAAAATATTTTTTTAAAAAAGACACAAAATTGAAAACAATGATTTTATATTTTTAGTCTTTTCAATTTTATTGTTAAAAAGAGCAGTGACACTATTGTAATTAGGAGGCCTTCTTCATTTTTCTTTTACAACGTCACCTATTCAATTTTTGATAAGAGAAAATCATCTTTTTTTGGTCCTCTCCATATAAAATTTGTATCACTCCACTCAGATTGGATTGTATGTCACTTTTTTACTCTTTGCGGCATGAATTATTATTATTATTATCATCTTAAATCTTTTTTGATTCATATATTATCTTAAATTAAAGATACGTAACCTTTGGTAAATATTCTAATAATAATATTATTATTACTAAAACTGTTATAGGACTTCCAGGAACCAATAAAAAATAGTTATAGAATTTAACGTAATTTAACAAAAAGTTTTCCTAATATTATAATATAAATTAAAATTTACTTTTATTATTTTATTTGTCCTTAATTAATATTTTGATTAACTTTTAATTATTTTTTTGAAACAATTTAAACAGCTTAATTAAAATATTTCAAATTAAATAGATAAGTGAAAATTATTCTACATAAAATATTTTATGAAAGAAAATATTACAATTTAATTCTATGACAAAACAATTTTATTTTGTAAAGCTCGGCTATCTTGCTCTAATCCATAGCAAAAGATATCATTTATAGCAAAAGTTTCCTTGTATTATTAGTATTTAATTATATATTATAATATATAATGCATGTAATACCTATGATTTATCATTTTAGAACAAAAAATTCTAGCAACTTTTAAAATTTAGCAATAAAACAATACTCACTGTAGTGTTTGAATATTTATTTATGTACAAATCAAAAATTAATAATTGACAATTATAGTAAAATAACTTAAAAGTGAATAATTTATTTTATTCTTAATATTTTATGAAATTATTTATTATACTAATAAATATTTTTAGTGGATAAACAAAATGTGTGTTTGTATATATATATATATATATTATTGTTTAATAATAAATATAAATATTTAGGAAATACTAATAACTTTATTGAAAATACTAGTAACTCCATACAATACATATATTATTGTTTAATAATAAATATAGATGTTCATAAAATATTAATAATTTTACTGAAAATGCTAGTAACTCCATACAATATATTGTAACCTTTTGGAAAGCTTAATATTTGTATATTTTTTTCTTATCTAATTTTGCTAACAAATATTGAGTAAAAGCACCTAAATAAATAAATTTAATATTTTTCTATATCTTATATTTCATAAAATTTGATTTTAAAGAACTTATAAATTATTAGTAACTTTTCGTAAAATACTGATAACTTTGCTGAAAATGTTAGTAACTCTACAATTTACTAGTAATTTTGCTTAAAATACTGATAACTCTATAGCATTATTTATTATTTGAATAAATAATTTTAATAGATAAAAAAATATGTAAATCAAATATATATTATTTTTATTATTTAACAATAAATATAATTTTTTATCTCAAATTTAATTTTAAAAATTATATTTTAAAAACAAACAAACCAAATATATTTTTATTATTTTTACTTTTTAAATACAAAATATACTTTTACAAACTAAATATATTTTCTAAATTTTAAAATTTAAAAATAAAAATCCTTTTTAAAAAACAAAAATAAAAATTATTTCCATAAACTAAACACACCCTTAATTTCATTCGCAGTAAGTGGACTGCTTGCTCTTCCGTTGACTCTACGAAATGACAGACACCAAATTAAGCTATCGCATCATGCATTTATAATATGATCCGTCACATAACGCATGCGAACGTATTAAATATTGATTGACACATTGAGTTCGTTGGGCACAGAATTGACGACTTGCATGCAGGAGGACGTATTGTATCCAAGCCTTGAATATTATCTAGAAGAGAAATATTAAATCCTTCTAAAAAAATTTTTTAATAATTTTTTAATCACTAATAAGAGGAATATGGAATGCATTTTATATTTTTAAGATATTAAATATATTTAATTTTTATTTATTATTTTTTATTAAGTATTATCAAAAGAATATTTTGAGAGGATGTAATAAAAGTTTAGAATATTGATTTTGAATTTTTTTTCATAATACCCAATCTTCCTAAAATATCCTCTCAATAATCCTACTAAAATTGCTAAATAAGGGAAATATTAAATATTTTTTATGTTTACAAGATATTTAATGCATTTTTTTTATTTAGTGTTTTTTTTATGAAGTATTGCAAGGGTTATTAGAAGGATATTTTAGGAGAATATAAAAAAACTTATTTATTGTAATTATCGGGTTCATAACTAAGACCAACCAATGGCCCCTCTTGACTATTGAGATATCAATTAATCGTACGGTCACTTTCGCAAACTGTTTGCAATTTGAAGCCATGATTAATATTGGAGTACTATTATTTGAAAATTATTTTTGTAGACACTACTTAAATTTAGTGAATCACATATACATATAACTAGTTATTTAAGTTATATTATTAGTGGATTTGATTAAAAAATGTGAGAAATTATGTATCAATAATTGAAAATTTTAGTTATTTTAATGATAAATTTGGTAAAAAAATTTCATATTTACTAAATTAGTTATCATATCACATCTATATCACATTTATTAAAAACATCGCTGAAATCCTAATTATTTATACACAAATCCCCAAATATCTACATGATATTTAAAATTATAGGTATAAATATCATTTCTCTAATTATTAACCATAGATAGTCATGAGTGCTGCGGCTAGCTCGTAAACTCAAGTTCCTAGTTTAGTTGATTATTACTAATTTTGTTATTATATTTATAAATAAAATAAGGGTTATCTAGCCGATGCTAATTAAGGAGTTAAGAAAGGAAAACTTTCATTGAACAAAGAGAATTTTTAAGTTTTTAATGAATTGAGCGCATTAAAAATTTCAAAATTTTCCTTTTCTTGATTCCTTACCTGTGCCTTAAGGACACTTATTAGCGAAACCCATAAAATAATGAGTTTAATTGGTATATACTGACAGTGTAAAATAATTTTACATTGTCAATCAATAGAAATAGATAAAAGTGAGAATTCATAGTGGATCCTTCATTATAATGGGTAATTATTTAGATAAGTTGGTACTTTTTATCATTTTTATTGGTTGACAGTGTAAAACTATTTTACATTGTTAGTGTATTTAAATTAAATTCTAAAATAATTATAATACTAATTAAAGTGGGTTTAATTAGTATATGATCGAACAACTATCATAGACGTACAGAGGTTTTGGTTTTAACTGCCATTACTGACAATTCATTGAATTCATGTAAGTCATCATTAAAGCTTGTGACCTGTCCTATTGACTTTAGAATGAGATAACTCTTTCTAATCTTCCATATGTTCAAAAAAGAAAAATATAACTATAATAAAGCATTTGCTCCATGTTTAATTGATATGGATAATGTGATAGTAATTGCTTATTTGAAAATAATCTTATTGATTATAAATACTTTTATAAAAAATTATTTTAGTTATAAGAATAAAAAGAAGACACGATTTATTAAAAAAGCAAGTTGATTTTTAAGGAGTAGGTCTTCTCGTGTAGTCTTATCTTTAATGGCGAATCTGATCCCTTATTATTATAAATGAGTTGAGTATGTCAAAGTGTTGACTAATTGAGACATGAATGAATTTGTAATTCAAATAGCATTCCATTAACCAACGAACGCATAGTCAATTGGTAGGATTGTCCTAATTTAATTAAAGGTCTTGAATTTGATTCTAAAATTTGGAAGGTAGAGCTTTAATTGCATATAAAGATCCTACTTGACTCAAATAAAATTATTTCCGTTAAAAGGATATATGTAATTTTGACAAAAAAAAAAAGTATTCTATTATAAGTTTTTAATATACTTTATTGTGATGCTATTGACATAGATTAGATGCAATGATGGATACAGAGGGGGTGGACAGGGGCTAGCCCCCTCAATTAAAAGACAGATGTTTTATATGCATACACATTTAAGTTTTATATATACATATAACTTAAGAAATATAAAAATATATACATTTAAGTTTACATACATACAACTAAAAAAATTACATAAAAATTATTCACACTTTCATTTCAATTTTTAGATATACTTAGGTTTGTTTTTATCAATTTCTTTTAATAAAGCAGTTGGTTCTTCAAATAAAATTTGAAAAGTTGTGACAAAAATTTTCTAGTATAATTACTTTAAGTGAAATATTTCATTCATTATATTTTCAATGACAACCAACCTCAAAAAGTGAGTTTATGGTAAAGACATGACAACACAGAGTAATAAAAAATTGCTAGTTGAAATTCTCAAGTAACCATTTGTGATTTGTAATTAGAATTTAACTTGCAAAATAAATTTAAAATCTCAGGCTCAATTTCACAACTTGTAGGGTAGTTTTTTCATTTTTTTTTAACAGCAAAATAATCATCTTTATTCATCTTTTAACTTATATTAAGAGAAATATTGCTAAAAAATTTGATAAAGATTCTATTGTTGACAAGTTTTATGATTTAAAAAAATATCGTGTTCAACTTTAATAAAAGTATGATATATACATAAAATATATTTTATTAACACATTATACAATTAATTTGATGATATGATTAATATTTTCGGCCCCTCTTTTAAATGTTTTCTGGATCCATCCGTGGTTAGATGTCCAATCAAGTCACTCCCTTTCCTAACTCAAGGGCTTTCGAGTCTCTCACATAACAAAAAAAGAGAGACAAAAATAAACAAGAAAACCATGATTAACATTCTTATGTTAATCTTGAACACTTAATGGCCGGGGGATATAATACAAGAGAGAACTTAAGTACTTAACTATGATTAGATTATTGTTACTTTCAAACTCATTAATTCCACAAAAATCCTCAAATAATCCTCCATGCTAAATTGCAAAATTGTTAGCTGATATTTTATGCATATACTTTTCTTTTTCGGGTAATATCTCAAAATGTTGATTATAGTTTAATTCTTATATGGCGGCTCTACTTTTAATCACTTAAACCATGCGCAAGGTTGACCGGGAAAAAGAAAAAAAGAAAAAAAAAACTATGCGCAAGGCTTCTCTACGCATGTATTCTAAAACGTACTCCGTATATATGAAGCTTGTGTGCCTTGATGGTAAGTTCCTTCGAAAGACTTTGAATCCTTTCAAATGCTAATATATATATAAGCCAAAAGGTATATATACCTACGAAGCTTCAAGTCAAGTTTAAACTGCAGATACAATGAAACGAACCACAATTTAAATTAAGCGCGCCTGAATTTTAGGAAGGCTCGTTAAAAATTTGAATTTGATTACCTAACCAAATTTTAATATTTTGTACTACGTACGATCAAACACAGTTGTCGGTTACCAATTCCCATTTCATTTTCTGTAGCCCGTAGGTCTAAATATGACTCAATGGCAGCTTCTATATTATTTGCAATAATCACTCTAGATATCTATATACAATGATTTTATGAAAGATCACGGCCTTCCCCTCTCCGTCATATTATTTCTTCTTTCTTAAATGTGGATAACCACATCGGTAAGCTACTACCTGTAGACTATAATGGCTTTTCATTTTGCTCCGTTTTAAAATCCAACAACTCGTGCATTATTTAACAGCGAGAACTAGCTGGCTACAATATAATATAATATATCTCCACCATTTGAAGATAAATGTTGATGTTCGTGTGGCATATTCTAGTGAATATAGAGACTTATCGACCAGGGAAACTCTCTTTTCTTTCTTCCACATGCCCAGTGTGTGACTAGTGCTTCCTTTGTTTCTTGTAATAAAGGTTGGCACGAAAGTTTCAAATAGAGATAAAGTTTGTTGGGAGTTGAGCAAATTAGTATTGACGGGGTCTTAGGCCTCTTCACAATTCACATGCCCAACTCATTCACCCTATACTCACTCCCCCTTCTTACTATAAAGTACTTCCCTTGAATTTCAAATCCATCAAATTGTCTTTGTACATCTGTCATTTACTACTACTTCCTCTCTTCCACACAAGCACAAGCACAAACACAAACACACACACTTTCTCTCTCCTTCTCTCTCCCTAATGGAGTTTTTCCTCACTATACTTTACGTTGTTACAGCATTGTACTTGTGTATCCTGGTGTGGAAGTTGTTTGATCAGAGAAGGGACCAAGAGTGCTACATTTTGGGCTACCAATGCTACAAACCAAGCGATGATAGAAAGCTTGGAACCGAGTGCTGTGGCAAGATCATTGGGAGGAACAAGAACTTGGGACTCAACGAGTACAAGTTCCTCCTTAAGGCCATTGTGAGCTCCGGCATTGGGGAACAAACTTATGCCCCAAGAAACATCATAGAAGGCCGTGAGGCAAATCCAACGTTGAATGATGGGATCTCGGAGATGGAGGAGTTCTTCTATGACAGCATTGCCAAGGTTCTTGCAAAAACAGGCATTTCATCCTCGGAGATCGATGTGCTTGTGGTGAACGTGTCCATGTTCGCTGCTGTTCCCTCCTTAACTTCTAGAATCATCAACCATTACAAGATGAGGCAGAATGTTAAGGCATTCAACCTCACTGGCATGGGGTGTAGTGCTAGCCTTGTTTCACTGGACATTGTGAGGAACATTCTCAAGTCACAAAAGAACAAGTGTGCTCTTTTGGTGACTTCAGAGTCCTTGAGTCCTAATTGGTACTCAGGGAATGACAGATCAATGATCCTTGCCAACTGTTTGTTCAGGACTGGTGGATGTGTCATTCTCCTGACCAATAAGAGGTCCCTAAAGCACAAGGCCATCCTGAGATTGAAGTGCTTGGTGAGGACCCATCACGGGGCCAAAGATGATGCCTACGGTTGTTGCAATCAAAAGGAGGATGATGAGGGTAGGCTTGGTTTCTACCTTGCGAAGAATCTCCCCAAGGCAGCCACGAGGGCCTTTGTTGACAATTTGAGGGTGTTATCACCTAAGATTTTGCCAGCTAGGGAGTTGCTAAGGTTCATGATTGTGTCACTCATCAAAAAGTTCAAGAGTTCACCTAAGTCTGCTGTTTTGGGATCTACAAAATCCCCATTGAACTTCAAGACTGGGGTTGATCATTTTTGCCTCCACACAGGGGGAAAGGCAGTGATTGATGGCATTGGAATGAGCTTGGATCTGAACGAGCATGATCTTGAGCCAGCAAGGATGACACTGCACCGTTTTGGGAACACATCAGCTAGTAGCCTGTGGTATGTGCTAGGGTACATGGAGGCCAAGAAGAGGCTCCACAAAGGTGACAGGGTATTGATGATAAGCTTTGGTGCTGGCTTTAAATGCAACAGCTGTTTCTGGGAGGTAATGAAGGACCTGGGGGATAGAAATGTATGGGACGATTGCATTGATTACTATCCACCAGATTCATTGGCCAACCCCTTCATGGAGAAGTACGGTTGGATCAACAGTGTTGAGGATGCAAGCACCTTCCAACTTTCAGATTTTCTAACGCAAGGTCAATTAATTACTATCTGATTTTACAGAAAGAAAAAAAAAGAAGACGATGAAAAAGCACCTCTGGATTCTAGATCTCTTGAAAGGTATCGATGTTACTATGCATCTCTGGATTACATTTTTCTGTAAACTATACTTATTATTGTTGAATCCCTTAAGGGTTCACTATTCAATAAGGTGCATGTGCTGTTAATTTCCAATGTGCCTGAAGGCTACCACACTGTCAGAATGGTATTATAGCTTCCTTTTCCTAGTTTTTTTTTTTTTCGTTTAAATAGATTGTGGCAATAATTTTCCTTTTTTGGCAAATTAAAAAGATTAAGAAAAGCAACTCTTGTACTTCTATTATTGCATATATAATTTTCATTAATTCCCCATGGAAAGATAGGGTATGATGAGCTTTGATGGGATGTGCATATATTCTTCCTTTATTGAGTGTAGTTATTTATACTTATAAGTTGGACATCATGAAAAGACCCACAAAAAAAATTAAGAGCTAGAGAAAAAAATGGGTCAACAATAATATAAATCCATCACTAACTATAGGGGTGTCTTTAGAGATATGTCTACATATTATCATATTATGTATAAATAATATTTTTAATTTTTAAATTTATTGACCAAAAACTACTTTATTTATCTTTCTCTCTTACGTTCGAATAAATAGGTAGTAAAAGTTAAAGAATATGTATCAAACAATATTAATATATATCAAGCAAATCACATTATCTCGCTAAGCAAATAATTCACATACCCAATTATTCATAGTAACCTTGTAACTTAAACGTAGAAAGGAAATTTTCAGAACTTAGAATAATAACCAATCCATCCAAATTTCGCCACAAGTTATGCATGCAGAAAGGAACTGATCTTTAGGACCATATACAATTTTATAATTTTATCAGCTGGAAGGGAAGTACTAATTGCATCCTGAATGCGCACGATTCAGATGCAGAATTTGAACTGTATAAAAAGTTAAAAATTCATCTAAGTAAAATTTAAGTAAATCTTATATCATATGTTCGAATCGATTAAACTTGAATACTACGAAGAAGGTGTATAGAAAAGTGTCCACAACTAAATGGCATGGTAAAAATAGGCTCTCTCACACACAAAAACAGGTATTGAGAGAGAGAGAGAAGAGGGCTTTTGTTTTTTTTGTGGTGGTTTGTTTTTTGGGGGGGGGGTTGGGGGAGGAGAAGAAGAAGTTCATATCTAAAGTAATGCAACAGCTACATAGTGGAGAACTTAAGATGAGCACAGCATATGGATCATGAATTGCCCTTTCATTGATTGATCATAAAGGCAACAAATTTATGTAAAGAAACATTCACATATGGAAAAACGAGGTGATGGGACCCAGCACCCGCTGGACAGTTCGTCTGCAACTGGCCTCAACAGACATGCATTAAATTTCTAACAGCATATCAGAATTTACTGTCATCCATGAAACCGCGGGTTGGGTCTTATGGTTTGTTTGGATGAGAAGAGAAAATGAGAAGAAAGAAAATGGAAAGAAAGAAAATAGAAAGAAAGAAAATGAAGAGGAAAGTATGTTTTATTTTTATGTGTTTGGATAAAGAGAAATTGAAGAGTAAGAAAATAAGAGTTGTATTAAAATGACATATATATCCTTATTACAATAAAAAACAACCCTTTTATTTTAATTTAATTTTTAAATACTTCTTATAAATTAAATAAACAACTCACCTTATAATAATATTAAAAAATAATTTAATTTATTAACATTTACATTATAAAATTTATTTTAAAATTAATTATTTAAGTAAAAGCAGATTTATTGTAGTTACAGTAAGTTTATTATTATTTAAATATTTTAATCTTTTGTTGAGGTTATAAAAGTAATTTGATGCATATAGCACCTTCACTTTCCGTTTTCTGCGCATATGGGACGAGAAAATTTTCGGAGTGGGTCCCACGTATATTTTCTCTTCTCTCCCTGTTTTCTTTGCTATCCAAACAGAGTGAAAATCACCTTTTCAGTTTGTTTTCTTTCCTTCCTAGTTCTATCCTCTTATTTCCTCCCAAACCAAACAGTCTGTTAGTGTCTGCCCACTGGAAAACTTTCCAAGAGAATTGGTACTTGTATATAACAATTTGATGTAGTATTGACAAATTTAATAAGAGAAAAAGATAAATTAATATTTTTTATTTTAATTTATTTGTGTATTTAGATAAATTGGTTTATTTTTAAATTAAGATATTTATATATAATTATATTTAAATATATTAATCTAAAAATAAATTAAATTGTTCAAATAAACACATAAATTAAAATGGAGTAAGTAATTATTAAGAGAAAAAATATGATTGATTCCACCATTTTTATGTCTTATATGTATCTATGTTATGCCAATTTTATTAAGCAACCATGATATTTAAAATGTTCACCTATAAAACTGAGTGTTTAATATTTATCTAATTTTTAATTATTAATTAAATTAAAAAAATAAATTTAATAATTAATATTATGCAAAAATTAATTATAATATTTTACATAATATTTGAAATATAAATAATTTTTTAATATCAACTATTAAATTTATTTTTTAATTTAATCAATAATTAAAAATTAAATAAATATTAAATATTTATTTTTTATGAATAAACATTTTAATTATCGCCTTTGGCAACATTGCTCAACTTTCATACAACAGCTTTCAACTGTTATAACTTGGCGAATTGTTTACACTCGTAGATATTTTTTTCACAGTCAAGTCCAATGTCCTAGTGGCTGTTCTCGCGTATTAATTGTAGTTAAATGCACGTACCTTGGTAGATTTCATATGATTACGCCCGACTTGGCCGTGATCCGGTAGTACTGTAGTACGTACAGATGAGGATTATAATGTTTACTATAATATAGTTGATATTATTTTATCTGTATAGTAATTCCATTTTTTTCCTTTTTATTTTCTCAAATTGGGAAAACTTCCCATGTAATTGAGAAATTACACACACCTTATGACTGATTTTGTTGGCTTTATTTAATTAATGTATCCTTTAAGATTGCTTAACTTGGCAACTGTACATAATGGGTATCTGATCTACCTGTACATTATTAATGTAGTAATAAATATTGTTGATTTTATTTTGTCAACATATTTTGAAGATTCGTAAACTTAGAGTATGTTTGGTTTGCCGTTTTGTCATTCAAACCCAAGTTCATATTTATTGAATGAAGCAACCTTTTATTTGGGTGTTTTTTGGTATGGACAACTTGAACAAATTTTGGACTCTCAACATGTGTTCAAGTTGAAGCAATAAATTGTTACTTTTCAGTTACGTTTTGTTGGTGCAAATCCCAAGGTTGAAATTTAATTCTCATCCACCATATTTATCCTCCACAAATACTAGTTATTCAAGGATTTTAGAAATAATTTTATTAATAATATTTGTATAATATTTATATAGTGTTCTTTATAATAATATTAATATAATTTATTAAAATATCTAAAAAAATAAATAATTGAAATAAAGGGATAATATTAAAAGTATAATATAAAATTTATGTAAGTAATTACACATCTAAAAATAATTTTCATTAATATCATCCAAATAATATTTATTTTATCATAAATACATTTAAAATAAAAATTTTTAAATATAAATCACGTTAATACTAACTCATTTTTTGTTAAAATTAATTTTGTAAAATCAAGTTGGTACAAATTTCAATTTACAAACTCTAATCCAAACACACACTCAATATCTTAGAGAATAGAATAATGCATGTAATAGGTGCATTTTCTTGAAGCCAAATGCATTTATAAAGCGATGAATTCAAGAAATGTTAAAGTTTATATTTCAAGCAAGAGGTATAATTTTGAAAATTTTAAAACTGCTAAGTTCAACGAATCCTAATCCTAAACTATAAACTATAAGCACAATCACTGACCGTAACGCTAATTGTAACTTTAAAGTTAAATCTAATTACATTAATTTAGATTATGTATTATTGACTATAACAAAGCAATCATATTTTAGAAATAAAATAGTTATGTATACCTTGATTTGCACTTTCATCGGCAACATATATAGTTTTACTAACAATATATGCTAGCTAGCACCACAAAGTATTTCTGAGATTATGTCAATAGAAAAATGGCTATGTATATACCCGCGTGTGTGGGATAATAATTAATGAGTTATTAATAATTAAGAAATAAAAAAAATGAAATGATAACAATAATATTATTATTATTTAAATATAATCATTCTTGTTAATAATTTATGTTATTTAAAATTTTTTAATTCTTGTATAAAGACTTTGAAAAATATTGAACAATCAGAATTTTGTTATCATAATTTTTGAAAAAAATGATGTGAATTATTTATAATCTTTGAATGGATGGATGATCTTCACACCTGTGATTTATTCAACTATTCACCTTAATTTTGATAAATTATTAATAATTTTAATAAATAATTCTGACAGTATAATATTCATTCAAAAACCGAAAGTTGGAAGAAGTAACGATTAAACCGAAAGTTGGGTGCACCATTGTTGTGGCCAACGGCCATTCAAAGAAAGAATCTTGTCTTCTATTTCGGAAAGCATAGGACATAAAGTTGAAGGAGGTCCATGTGAGTTGGCGCTGCCGAGTCAAGCTTCCAAAATTTGAAAGCTGAATAAGACGTAGCAGAGCTGCACAATCAAAACGCTAGAATAATGTTAATTAACAGGTTAGCACCCAATAAGAAAAAAAAAAAAACAAAAATATGTGAAAGGAGAAAATTTTTTATATTTTCAAAGTAAGAAAAATTATTGTTCTATATTATTATTTATTAATTTAATTATTTGAATCATCTCTATTTTTTATTTCAGTTTTACTTGTATTTATAATGTTATAGTTGACATAGTAAACAATAAATAATACAAAATAATAATTTTCTGATTGTCTAAAACTTAAAAATTTCTCCTTAAAAACAATAATGAAGATTTAATTGTTATGATATAACGAGTAAAATTGAAAAACTAAAGAAAGATAAGTTTCAAAATGCTTATTAAAAAATTCAAAATATATATAAGTTAAATTTAACTTTTCAAGACATTAAATTTTTTATATAATATATTTTAAAAATAGTGATTATTCTAAAAGCAGTTGTTAACAGAAACTTCTTAAAAAATGTAATAAAGAATGTATCATTGCATGAGTTGTGCAATCAATTAATTTCGCATTTGCAGAAGGCATCCAAAAATGTAACGTAATAAATGTTTGCAAACTGAGGTAACCAAGTGGTTGGCCAAAAAAAAAAAATGTGATGGAAAATTAAGTGCCTCTGGGATCTGGTGGATTCAGGAAAATGTGAACACTGAACAGAGAAACTTCCCAGCCATTACTCATTTTGCATTATTCATTCGCCGAATGTTTTGATATTGGAGAAGGGCAACAACCCCTTCTTTTGGTGGCTTTTATAACGAAGATGGCAAAAAATTTTCATATAAAAATTATGTCTATTTTTTTTTTTAAATAAATCCCACACATTTATATAGATACTATATATAAATATAAAGATAATTTTCATATGAATATATTTTGTCATCTCCTCCATAGAATCACTCTTTCCAATTCCCAGGCAAACTGAGAAGAAAAAAGTAGTCAAACGTTATCAGGGGACCCATCACCATTGATGTCGGTTCCTTTGTCTGACACCACAGATTTCTTGGTGAAGGATTGATTACTCCGCTCAAGGTAAGGAGTAATATTACTAAAGTTAAATATTGTTTTAATTTCTTATGTGTATTTTATTTTAATTTTTAAAATTTAAAAATTAACTTTTTAATCTTTAAAATTGTATTTTATCGGTGACTTTAGTTTTTAATTAGTCAACCATCAATTAGCTATTACAATTTTACTGATATATCACGTTAAGTGATACGTCACCATGCAACATAACACGTTATATGGCATATTGACATACTATTGATTTTAAATTGGTTTAAATTAATTCTTAAAATTTTTAAAATGTGTCAGATTAGTTCCTAAAATTTTTAAATATATCAAAATAGTCCCTAAAATTTTTTAAATATGTCAAAATAATCCAAAATTTCTAAATTTTTCCTCTTCTCCTTCACAAGCTCTAAATCTTTAATTTTTCTTAAACGCATTAATTTCTTTCCAATTTTCATATCCTACCTAGCCTAGATCCTCCTCA
Organism: Pterocarpus santalinus; assembly: GCA_031439595.1. NCBI lineage: Eukaryota > Viridiplantae > Streptophyta > Magnoliopsida > Fabales > Fabaceae > Pterocarpus > Pterocarpus santalinus. The sequence continues at coordinate 40,987,680 of CM062528.1, read as the reverse complement.
TATAAAAGTTTGTGCATGTTATTAAAGTTAGAAGTAAATTTAAATAGATTAAGATCGGTAAATTACAAAATTATTGACAATTATTAAATTCAAATTTAACATTTAAATAGATTTAATTAATATTCTAAATATTTTGTTTGATCCTGTTTAATTTAAGACTTAACGTTAAGGATTAACTAATTTAAAATTCAAAATAATTTATAATCAAAAGTTTTCTAAAACATGTCATTAGAAAATGGTGAAAGATTTGGTAATTATATAAAATTATAATTTAAAACTTCAATGCAATCAATGTATCAAAAGAATTTTTTAAAACTACAATTTTAAAGAATGATTATTTTTCTCAGAATAATTATTTTCAAACATACACTTAATTGATACATTTGTCATGAAAGCTCCATCAATGTGACTTAGTCAAAATTGAAATCAACTTTTTTCTTTTTCTTTTTATTTTTTAATTAAAAAACTATAATTTAAGGTAAGAAAAAGGCTTAATCTAATTTTATCGTAGATAATATATTCAAATCTATTAAGTATCTATCTATATAAGTACTTACAAATAACTAATTAATAAGGTAATAACAAATTAAACGCAACTTATAATATAGTATGAGTAAAAGATCAATCAAGTGAATCAACTCTTGGTGAGTGAATAATGGCTAATTAGTTCATATATAGACAATAACTCGATCATATTCAATATTTTAAATATTTTAAAAATTTCTTTTAACTTTCTATTATTTTTGTCTTTATAATCTATTATTTATTAATTTTTATTGAAAAATTAATATTTTATTTATTTAAATTTTTATAAAAACATGTTGAATTTATATTTTTTACATAAGTACGCCTATAAGTATTCATTAAGTCTAGAGGCATTATTGGATCTTGAACTAGGATGAGTTACATTAAAATTGTTTATTGTACTTCATTATTTTATTTCTATATATTCTCTTCCTATTATTCTATGTGGGGAGGATCTAGTCTAGGTAAGGTATAAAAATAGGAAATAAATAAATGGATTTAAGGAAGATTAAAGCTTTAGAGTTGTGAAGAAAAATAAGAGAAATTTAGGAATTTAGGAATTTTGGACTATTTTGACATATTTTAAAATTTTCAGAGATTATTTTGACACATTAAAAAATTTTAGGGACTAATTTAAACTAATTTTAAATTAATGACACATCAGCATGCCAAGTCAGAGGGGGGCTATGCCACGTGGCATGCCACGTCAAATATGGCATGCTGACGTGTCACTTAACGTAACACATCAATAAAGCTGTAACAATTGACTGACGGTTGACTAATCAGAGACTAAAGTGACCAACGGAATGCAACTTCAGGTACTAAATGATACTACAGTGATTAGTCAAAATTATAAATGATCAGAACAAAATAAATATTTTTTTACAATATTATTAATCATTCTTTATAAATTATTTTTCATAATTTTGATAATTAATAAAAAATTAATTTATCTATTATTACTAATAATAAAATTTCACATGTCAAGAATTTGTCTAAAAAAAATAATACTTACATGCTCAACGCGAATTTGTTTTGAAATATGTTCATGTCGATTCATTGTTAAGTCACGAATCATTTTTAATTCCCTAATACTTTTCTTATTCTCTTTGTTTTTTTTTTCAAACAGATCACACTCTCTATACGTTTTCTCACTTCTTCTTTCTCTCCTTATGCATTGACGATATGAATGAATATATACACACACTTCCTCACTTCGTCTTCCTCACTTCCACTATTTATATACACAATATACTATTGCAAAGAGAGAGCATGATTTGATGTTGTCGCAGAGGTTCATAAAACAAAAACCACCATTGATGGTTTTTGATAGATTCCCTCAGAGATTCCAACATCTTTGTAGGACCGGTGCAGCCTTTGTGTTGATTTGATGGGGAGGCTTCCACGCGTCATTCTGCTGCAGTACCGATGCAGGGTGGGTCAGCTTTTATGATGATGTGATAAAAACCGCCACTGGTGATTTTTGGGGTGGTTGCCATGTGTCCCTTTAGTTCATGCAGGGGTGCAAGATGCTGCAGGACAGATGCAGCTTTTGCAGTGCATCAAAAACCGTAGTTGGCAGTTTTTTCTAAAACCTATATTAACGTAAATTATATCCTAAACCCATATTAATGTAAATTATGTAATCATTTATCATATTAATAATAAAAAAACCTCAAATCTGAATCATTTAATTATTTTGATATTGAAGCCAAGGACATTAAAAGGGTAGAGTAATGTTACTCACATGGGTGGAGTAACAAATCCTTCACCCAGTATGTTAGTGAACGGTGAACCCAATTCAGAGCCACAAGTATAATTTTTGTTGAAAAGGTGATTACTTCAGTGCATTTAATAACTGGATAGAACCAAAACATATTGCGACGTGGTAATTTTTTATTGGCTATTGTTATTACGTTAGCATCCAGTTAATATTCAATCAATATCTAATCAAAATAAATTGGTAACCATTTTTATTTGCAATATGATTCTTAGGGTTCTTTTAGCAAATATTCACGCACGACATTCATCATGGATCTAAACAAGAACCCTATCTAAACAAGAACCCCATTCATAATATATCTATCATAATCTCGCTTCTGATCCTGTTGTTCTGAATGATTCATTCCATCCCATTTACTGAATACCAACCCCCTATATGAGTTGTTATCTTAATCTGGAAATTCGATTGAGAATTGAGATGGGTTTTCTTGAGTGCATTGATTTGTGTAATCTTTCACTAAATGGGCAGAATCTGCAAATACTTGAAAGCTGCTCTAAGATGTGGTTTTAGTTCTTCTAGTTGACGTTCTGGTTCGCCATGGAAGTATGGAAAAATAGATGTCTCCAAACTGCTGCAACAGATTGGCCAACATGGTTCGAGAGTAGGAACCCAGACGTTCATCACTAAAGGGGGGGGGGCCATAAATGAGAAACTTCTCTAATTGATGAAAATAAAATTGAATCTGGGTATGATTTTAAAGAAGCAAATAATTTTCTAAGATTTTTTTTGGGGGGGGAATGATTGAGTAAACATAAAGGATTTAGGGTTTTGTAAATTTGAATTTGAGATAAATTAAAAGATTGAGAAAAATTTGGAATTTGATTAAGTTAGAGTATTTGCTAAAAGAACCTGGGAATTATGTTATAAATAAATAAATTAGTAACCTCAATATTTTAAATATGTTGACTAGATTTTGATTGGATATTGAGTGGATACTGACATAATAATAATAATAATAATAATAATAATAATAATAATAATAATAAACTGCCACATCACGATATATTTGGGTGCTATCCTATTATTGGATGCACCGAAGTAATCATCTATTAAAAAATGTTATTTCAATATTATAAAAAATAGATATTACTATATTATAAAGAAATGCAAAATTCCAGGTGACAATGAGTGATCAAAAAATTGCATTTTTTTATAATATCTATATAATATTCACTTTTTGATGTTTAAATAATATTTCTGTTTTTATTTGAGGCTTTTGTTTCTTTTAATTAAGTTTTGTTCATAAGTATTTTAAAGTCACTTGGTAAAAATTTTAAAGAATATTACATAAAAATAGAATCTTTAACAATATTGAATATATCAAAAATTGAATTTTATATGATATAGTTGTTAATCTTTAACAGATACTTATAACTTTTTAACTAATGAGAAGTTTAAGAAAAATAAATAAATAAATAAAGTTGGGGGTAGGATGGGAGTTCAATTGGAATACTTGGAGCTTTCTCTTAAAATTGGATGGGCCTAATTAACCCAAAAACTAGCTCTAACACTTTCCGCTGTGTTTTTGCTCTGGCCTCATGTAGTCATAGTTGCTTGTTAACGGCCAGGGAAACAACACCATGCTTCCTTGACTATCGCAATGATTTTTGGATTGATCATGATAATTTAATGAATTATAATTTTTTTTATTTATTTGATAACTTTTATATTACTTCAAGAAGATAATTTAATTCACAAATTAAGTTAACATTTTTTACGCTCAAGACACAATAAAGATTTTTATAATATTATTACATTCTTATGTTTAGCTTTAAGTGAAAAATTGATTCTTATTATTTATAATTTAATTCTCCTATATATAAAATTGGCTATTTGAGTATTTATTGTTCTTGAAGAATATTAAAAGTGTTGTAAAATAATAATAGAGCAAGGAAAGAAAGAGAAAATTATATTATTGATATTCTAAAAAATGTCATATATTAAGTACCTAAAAGGTTATTTATAGCCAAAGGATGAGAGATATAAGATAAAATCAAATAACAAATTTTGAAGATAATGATATAGTCTCTCTAATCAAATCTTAACTGAGTTAGACTAAAGATAAGGATATCCACATTTAAATAATATTTCATAACACTCCCCTTTAGATATCCATCAGGGATATATCCCGTTACACCTTACTAAAAAAAAATCTTACTGAAAGAAAAAAAAATACAATATCCTCACAGTGTGAAGTATTTCGTTAAAAACATTATCAAGGACAATCCAATGGGACAAAAACCTTGATTAAGGAAAAAAAGTACAATGTTTCTCCTCTTCTTACAAGCATCATTTAATGCCTCGGAATCGACGCATTTCGATTTTATGCACCAATTTTCAAAAAAAAAAAAAGTTAGAAGTAACTTCATAAATAAATTTGCTAGATTATCATTTGAACAAATTTGTTGGACATCAATCTCTCTGTTTTGAAGATCATGCATAAAGAAAAACTTCCAAAGAAATATATTCTCCCTTTAACTAAACTATGCATACTGCATTGTCCTCATATAAAGTTGTGAGAGTTTCTTTCTTATAAAATAATCTACATGACATTTGAATATATTAATCCATTGCCTTCTAGATGTAAATAACTTGTTTGAGACTTGCATTAATATAGATCTAACAAATATCCTGCATTTGTATAGCCAACTAATTGTGACTTGAATTCATATGAATAACCACATATTAATCGTTCCACGAAAGTATATGTTTAATTTCATTCCAATGTCTCTCTAGCTAGTTTAGAGAGCAAATACACATGCTAATACACTTACAATAAATATTAAGTCATGTATTATTAGCTAGATACATAAATGCTCCTATGGCATTAAGATATGGTATTTCATGACCAAGAACTTCTTCATTATCTTCTCAAGGATGAACAAGCCCCTTTTCACATCTAACTATCTTACAATCATTGTGGTACTTAATGGATGTGATTTATCCATATAAAATCTCTTAAATATTTTCTCTACATAAGTAGATTGACGAACAAACATTTCATTTGTCAAGTATTTGATCTACAAGCCATGGCAAAATTTTTACCTTCAAGGACTTTTTATCACAAACTCTTCTTTTAGATTTTTTATGACTATGAAAATCTCTTTAGGAGTTTCAATAATATGCAAGTCATCAATGTACACAACGATTACAATGAATTTATATGTAAATTTCATAATATAAAATAATATAATGGATCAAAACAAGAAATATGATATATTCTATAACATGATGGATCAAAACCTTTGACATTTAACTAAATAGAAACATATATAATATGTATTCAAGCATATGGAAACTTAAAATATATCATAGATCATAAACAATCAACTAACTACTCAAAATTTCTCATTTCATTTTTTTAAAATACCCGTTTGTATCCTATAGGATTTACACCTTCTAGATGTTCACACTACAAGTCTAAATATTTCACATTTTGCAAGCTAATGAGTCTAATTTAGCCTACAAGCTTCTTTCTATTTTGGCCAACCAATTTTACATCAGCATTTTTCGATGGTTCTTGGTTTGAGATCCTTATTTTCATGCATAATATTTAATGCTATATTATATACAAATATGTTGTCGACAATAATTTCTCATCGGTTTCATCTTTTTCCTGTAGAGACATAGTTTATTGAGATCTCATGATTTCCAATATCTTGACCTTTTTCAAGTACCGAACATCTTCTAGCGTTTCAATCACATCAAAAATTTTGGACTACAACTCTTTTCTATGTCTCTATCCTCTTCAATAGGATGAGTATACCATTGGAATCATTTACCTCCATAAAATCAACTGTCCCTCTTCTTTTTTGAGAATTTTTATTTTTGGCACCAATTGGTCTACCACGTATTTAGCGTGTAATTGTTTAACAGGGACATTAATTGAATTAGGGCATTTTTTAGTTGGCATATAAGACCTAGTTCTCCTTTTTATATCAGGAAATGCATCGGGCAACTCATGCCCTTATTTACAAATGTATAATACTTTGAACTTCTAGTTCTCATTACCTTATTTGAGGATTTAAATAAAGTAAGAATGATGTATTCTAATTTACTTCCTTTTTCAGCTATTTGCTCTCTTTTCCTAATGTCAGAAACATTATCAAATTGGCATTCTATAAACTAAACCTTAAAGGCATCTCTCATTTGTATTTCAAGATACTTGACTAGAGAGAGGGGGAGAGAGAGAGAGGGAGTCATATCCAACATGTATTCCCAATTTTCTTTGGAGTCCCATTTTGGTGTGATAAAGTAGGGCAATTAGGACATATATCGCATATAAAATTTTTTTGAATGGAAAATATTTGACTGCTAGTCAAAAGCTAATTACAATAGGAGAATTAATGGCAATTTGTTGGCTTTATATAAATAAGCGTTGAAACATGTAAAACAACATGCAATCAAGAAAATTTTGGGGGATTTATTTTCATAAGCAATGGTCTAACGACTAATTGGAGGCCTTTTATAAATGATTTTAGTAGCTCATTATGTGTATGAACATAAGTAATTGGATATTCAACATTTATATTACTGGCCATATAATAAGTATTAAAAATTTGAGAAGTAAATTTACCAGCATAAATAAGACAATTTATTTTGATTGGATTATCTGGAAATTGTGTTCTTAGTCAAATTATTTGCGCAAAGAATCTTGCAAATTCTAGGTTTCAAGATGATAATAAGCACACATGTAACTATCTCGTAGATGCATATATTAAAATCATAAAATATTGAAAAGATCCATATGGTAGATGGATTAATTCACATATATCACCTCGAATCCCTAGACTCGAGAGATTTAAATTCAATCTTTGTTGGTGATGACCTTAAAATTAGTTTACATTAAGAACACATAGCACAAGAAAATTTATTAAATTAAAGAATCTCCTTGCTCTTCAATGAGTGCCCATACGAGTTTTCAATAGCTTTTCACATTATCATTGCTTTAGGATGTCCCAATTGATCATGTCAAATGATAAATTAAATAATTTGGGTTAGTAAACTTCTGATTTAGTATAGCATGTGATTCAATTGTACTAATATTAGTATAATATAGGAAGAAAGTGAAAGTAGTTTCTCTACTACAACTTTCTTTCCCAGAGCACAAATTATAATATAAATGTACTTATTATTTCTCTCACTCATCACTCAGTATGATATTCATTTCGATGAATATCATCAAAACTCAATAAATTTCTTCAAAAGACAACATTGTAGCCTATTCGGAGCTTACAAATATCTTTAAAACAAAATAAGTTTCTTCAAGAAATAAAATAGTAGCTCTTCTAAAACTTAGGAATATATTTAAAACTCAAAAAGATTGTTGAAGAAACAAAATAGTAGCTCTTCCAGATCCTTCAATCATCTTGGTATTACCAATAATGGTATTAACATTTGATTCTTATATTACTAGATGGGTAAAATATATCTTATTTTTAATAATAGTGTGCATAGTTACACTATCCATAAGATAGATATCTGTACTGTTTATCTTGATCTTTTTTTTTTTTTTTGTCCACATAATATTGAATAGCTAACATATGTGTACAATGGCACTATCAATGTTATGAATTTATGTTAACAAAACAAAATATAATAATCAATGTTATTTGAAGTAAATTGATATATTCACATAAATAATAAACAAGATATTCGTATCGTAGATTGATATGACAATGTAAATTGAGATTCAAATTTCGAGTGATGTAAATTGATATACATAGATATTGAATAATAAACAATATGTATAATAGTCAACGTAAATTGAAACCACGATCAAATCAACATAAATTTAAATACAGTAACAAATCATCTCTATTGACTTGGATTTAGAAGCAACATATTGGCTTGAAATTCGTAACATAAACTTGAATTTAAAAGTATATTAACAATTTAAAAATTTAAATATAGTAACTCTAATTAATACTTGATAAAGATCAAGCAAAATATCTCAACATACAATAGGTATGTGATCAATGTACTTTGATGCCGTAATAATAGTATTTATTTTCTTTCTACCTTGATTGCAATTTTAATTGGAACCACAATCTTTGCTATTCCTGGAGATTATAATTTGTCATATTCACTTTAAGGAATGAAACAAAGCTAACTGGGCAAGTTTCATAATTTTTCATAAATAACTCATTATTTTGTTTAGCCATAAGAAGGCATAAAATCAATTCAAAATATTTTCTAAATCCCTTTACTTGATATTTTTACTGTAGGAGCACATTCGAGGCATGAAAATCAAGAATGTTCTTTTTAACATATCTCTATCAGTAATATTTTCCTTCATAATTTAAATTAGGAGGTGATTCTATAATACTGTGGAGTTATATTCACTTGTAGATTTAAAATCTTGCAATCGCAAATAAATCCAATTCATATATCTGCTTCAGAAAACTCGAAAGATCGACATGATCTTCTAGAGTAAAATATTCAAATATTAATCATTTGTGAAAGTGACAACGAATAAAAATTAATACTTTTGTGTAATCCTTCTAGGATACAGTATCTCTTTATTTAATGATATGTTTAAGATTCATTGAATCAAAACCCTCCGATTGGGATGCGAAAACATTTTCTATGTGATGACATTTTCTTGTTTAATGGTGTATCCAAAGCCCATTAAATCAAAATAGATTTTATGTGATCATGTTAAGATGTGATATTTTCTTTTTTAATGATATCTCTAAGACCCATCGAATCAAAATCGATTTTACTTGATTCTTCTGGGATGCGGCATTTCATTGTTTAATAGTGCCTTCAAAACCCATTGAATCAAGATGAATTTTACACAATCCTACTGGGATGCAACATTTCATTATTTAATAGTACCTTCAACGCCAATTAAATCAAGATGAATTTTACACGATCTTGCTGGATGCAACGTTTTATTGTTTAATGGTATTTTTAGGATTCATTGAGTTAATATGAATTTTAGCATAATATTTCTTCCTCAAAATATCAAGGACTACAAATTCAAAATTGAAAAAACTTGACATGGTTAAAGTGTCTTATCTCAAGCTTTTATTTTGTTAAAGTATCTTATCTTAAGCTTGCATATAGATGGTAGAGTATCATGCTGATAACATGTCGTAAAATAATAGTACAGACAATATATATATATATATATATATATATATATATATATATATATATATATATAGAGAGAGAGAGAGAGAGAGAGAGAGAGAGAGAGAGAGAAAAGAGATAATTATATTATTGATATTTTCAAATATGTCACATATGGAGCACCCAAAGGTTTATTTATAGTCACAAGTTGAGAGATATAAGATAAGATCAGATAATAGATTATGAAAATAATGATATAATTTATCTAATCAAATCAAACTAAAAATAAGGACATTCACATTCAAATAATATTTCATAACAAAAAGAAGCACTCTTCAACCAACAGAACTTATTCCTCCATCTTCCTAGCGCCACCACAATTTTTACAGCATTGTGGTTATCAATTAATGTGCACCATACCGTGTATTCCCTTTCATCACCATTTTGCCTCTACCATGGTCGTCGATCGTCATTCTCATCTGTGCCTACAATTTTTGTGGAATATGCAATGCCGTTCAAACCAAAGTGAGAAATATGTCAAGCATCGACAATGTTTTATGAATTAGCTAGTGATGTTATCCACCCATTAATTAATTTATTTTCTTTCTACAAATTAATATGTACATCTATGTACTAATTTTATTCTCTCGGTAGTTAGTTTGTAAACCAAATTATATTTACAATTACAATATTATACCTATTATTGAAAAAAAGTAGTTATTGGTAATATATTATTGTTATTAAATAACCCCACAATGTTTATTACTATATTAGTCATAAAAAACTTCCACAATTTATGATATAAATTTATACAAGCTTAATTATATATACAAAGCTATGATTTTATTTTTGGATATCCAAAGTTACATATTTGATATAGTTAAATACAATGCAAATGAATACAACACACGAGTTTTATCTTCTAAAAGGATGATTCTCTAGCGTGTTGATAAAAACACAAAAGGTACGGGATATATGGGATCCTTAATTATGAGATTCACCATTTTTTTCATCAATCACCACATTTTTATGTCTTTACCAATACAGTACCAGAGCAATCACCATTCTAAAATATCATATCAAACATGTGAAGAGTATATGTTCTAATATTTTGGACGCGTGGACATCTAAAAATTTTGTATACCAACTCTTGTCCGGTTGTCCAAGAACTTTCTAGATTGAGTAAAAGTACTGTGAATAATGTATAAGCACATGAATATAATATTATTGAGCATATATCTTTTTGGGAAACAATTTTCTTCAACTGTTCTGAAAAATGAAATCTCTAAAATTTAAAAATATTCAATGAAGCCAACGCCCTCTAACTGTTACATTAGTTCCAGCTGTTTTTTTTTTTTTTTTTTTTTAAAAAGGAGAATATTTCTTTTTTATGGAAAAGAAAAGGAAAATATTTCATGCTACGCTAGTGAGCAGAATTTTATGTAGGCTATTGCCTACTCATTTGGACATAGTTTCAGAAATAGAAGTAGAAATCCACCAAGAAAAAGAAATAGAAGTGGGAGAGAATTTAAATCATAATTATAAAACGCGGACTGATGATCAACTTGTCCAAGGTACTGGGTTACTGACCAGATATAATTAAATAAATATATAAAAATATATTAAATTTTATATAAATATAATAAAATAACACAAATAATTAATAATTTAACACATTTTAAAATTTTATATACTTATATAAATATACATAAAAGCATATATAATTATTATATATTAATTAATACATTTAAATTATAAAAAATATACATCAAAAATAAAATTTTATTTTAATTTTTTCAAATCTTACTCTAGAGTTTGGACCCAATCCAAAAAAACAATTTACCTACCTACTAAGAGTTAAGTGAGGCTCATGAGATAGGGTCCACTTGTCATAAGCCCATTTTAAACTTTTTTTTATTAAAAAAAATTAAAAAACCAAAATTAATCCTAAATCTTTCTCTTATCTCTTCTTCTCAAGAGCCACACAGACAACATAGTTGCCCACAACGAGTGGCACTCTCTCTCTCTCTCTCTCTCTCTCTCTCTCTCTCTCATAGCACCTCCCTATTGCAAACATGATGGTGAAGGATGTTGGCAATGGGGTGTGGCGGTGCGAGGTTGAGTGCAAGGCAACAATTGGAGTTCACTAGCAGTGGTGCAAGATGACCGACGCGACGGCGAATGGCAGGCGGAGGAATGGTGCGATGGGGATTCACTACATCTGGGTGGTCTGTTGCATTCTTCTTCTTCTTCTTTCATGACCTGGGTCGGTTTAATCAAACCAACCGGGTCATTGATTTTTACCAAAAACCACAGAGTTAAATTGGTTTATCCTGGTTCTATTGTATGGACGGTCTTTAGAGTAACTCAAACTAACTAGTTAGCCGATTCACCGGTTTACCGGTTCGAGCCTTATAACACTGATTTAAATAAGTCTTAGATGCGATCCGTCACAAAATTTCTTTAAAAAATAAGCTATGCAGATGGAAACTTTGATAAAAAAAATATAAAAGATTCTTGATTTAATTTTGATATAATCGCAATATAATTATCATTTAATTAAATTCACCTATGTGTATGATTTTTGAAATAGTGGGTATAAAAATTGAAAATATTTAATAATATAAAAATATATGATTAGATAAGAGTATAAAAAGATTATATATTATCAATATATCAAAATTAAACTCTTTTTTTTTCTTTGGATAGGGTGAAGCAAATGAATAGGGACACATCTTCTGTATTTGTTCTTTCCTTTTTGCAGGTATTTTTGAAATGACATGGGTCCTAAGCAATAATCATATATTTATGTTTTTTTCTTCAAAATTATATTTTAGGTTTTTTTCGATAATTTAATACAAGCTCGACCCACATGAGTGAAGAGCAAAGCATGAGTACAAAAATATATTTTAGGTGCATGCAAGCCTCCAATTCAGATGGTCAAGGTGTTGGCCTTGTAGTAGTGCACCTTGGGAGTTTAGAGGACCATGTTCGAGTCCCACGACTTGAGGTCCTTGTCCCCCCTGGGCGAAACCCTTGTAGGGGCTGACAAAAAAAAAAAGAATTCAAGTACTAATTGAGAAATTAAAAAAAATAATAATACATGAATAGCAAACATATATTTAAAAAAAGTACACACACACACACACACACACATATATATATATATATATATATATATATATATATATATATATATTTCTTTTCTTACGTATTTACCTACTGCCCAAAAAAAACCCAATCTATTTTCTAAAAAAGGAAACAACAAATATATCCATTTAAGCATGTTGCAATTTCAATAAAATCAACATCAATCTCACATTCGTATCTCATAAAAATGAGATGGAACGAGAGAGTGTCTGAATGAATAGGGTGGGACAGGATGTGTTCATATTATACATTGTCATCTTAATTTTCTCCCTTTCTAGTTTTTATTCTCTTTTTTTTTTTGGGTTGGTACTCTTTTTTCCCCTAATATTGTTTGCATAAGCTTGCAGACAGAAGTATAAAAGATAAGGAGAATTGCAACCAACGGTTTTACCGAGAAATGACACTAGTTAAAATACCTACTGTATGTTTTACTCAAAATCTTAACACATAAAATTCTTTATTTTATGATTCTCATTTTGTTCTTTTTTCTTTTTTTTTTCAAGGTGTATTTGGATGGGAGGTAAAAATGGTATAAAAATTTTTATGGATAAGTTTCATATGCAAAATTATATATGGAACTCATCCATACAAATTTTCACTATCTTTTTACCCATCAACCACATACACCATCAATGAGAAATCTTCTTTGTTTTTTTGGTCGTTTTGGGGAAAGAGGGGAGGGGCATCAATGGGTCTCAAACTCTTGTGTGCCGAACATAGCCGGGGATGTCACCCGCGCAGGGCAGGGGTCGGGAGTGCCTCCCCGTTCGCCATCCCCGTAACCCTAAATGTTCCCCATCCCCGCTCCCCATCGTGGAGGGCTTTTTCCTCGCATCCCCTATCCCCGCTTCCTCGTTGGTCCCAACAATAATTTTTTTTTTTGGTTAAAAGAACTACGGCAATGATAAATATGAGATCGGAGAAAGAAGAAGGGCAACAACAACAGCAACTAAGATCTATGAGAACAACAACAACAATAGAACAACAGCAGCAACAACGCTTTTGCAAAAAAAAAAAAAAAAAAAGGTAGTCGCAGCAGCATAGATCAACAACAACAGCCTTAGATTTGAGCAACAGAATAACAACAACAACAGCATCAACAATGGTGGTAGCCCAGATCTGAGCGGCAGAACAACAATAGCAGCAACTCGATGGAACAACAACAACAACAGCAACTCGGCGGAACAACAACAGCAGTAGCAACAATGGCAGCCTAGATCTGAGCGGCAGAACAACAACAGCAGCAGCAACAGTGAGGGGATGCTCTGCAATGAAACAACAAAGAAGAAGAAAATGGGAAGTGCTTGTGAATGGATATGCTGTGGAGAAGAAGAAGAAGAAGAAGAAGAAGAAGAAGAAAAGGGGAACGCACTCAACACAGCATCCAGCAGAGAAGAAGAATAAAGGAGAAAGAAGCAAAAAAATCAAATGAGTTTGGGTTATATATATTTTTAATTTTTAATTATTAAATTAAATAAATTAGTGTGAAATGTCATAAAAATAGAGGTATATATAAATATAATAGATATCTATTAAGGATAACATAGTATTTTCACGTATGTGGGGTCCCTGCGGGGTGGGGAGAGTGATCCTCGCCCTCGCCCTCGCCCCCAAACCTACCATGAAGGGAACTTCTATCCCCATCCCCATCCTCATGGAGGAAAAATCCCCGACCGCAGGGCCCCAAATGGGGCAGTCCCCGCGGGGTTCCCTACTACATGGGGATTTTTGACATCTCTAAACATAGCTCCCTACGATTTGCCAGATACAAATTTATTAGTGACAATGCCATTTATCAGTTGAGTTGGCCTCCCACTGCAATGAGAAATCTTCCATATTTCACACCTTTACATAGCTATGGATCGAAAAAATAGTACCCAATTGAAAGCCCAATAAATTGTTTTTGTCAAAACCCAATAAACTTCAAAGTTCTCTACAAACCTGAAGAATCGAAACAACAGCCCAATGCATTACAATTTCTGGCATAAAAAAAAGAGAAATGATTTTTGTATATATTATTTTTTGACATCTTTAAATACTTTTTCTCTGTTTATTTCTTCTCCTCACTTGCTTTTTCATTTTTTTCTTTCATATTTTTTTTTCTAAGATTGTGAGTGAGTATTAATATATTAAAAAGTGGTACAAATAATATATTTTTTAAAAAAAGAAGAATTACCATTTTGGCATAATATTGATCCCACAAAAATTGGGTTACCAAGTCCAAAAAAACATTTGGGCTTTGCTACAAGATAGAACCTACCATCACCATCAAAGTCGTCACTCTTGGATCCTAGCTCTTTTGGTACAGTTCACATGCAATTGTGTTCCATACTACCATTCGATTTTGTCCAAAAATTAGTTTCGATTATTAGAATATGAGTAGTGATAGGGGAACACACAAATAGTACGATGCATACTGAAAAGTGAGGAAAATGACAAAAATATTTGGATGATGGATCTAACATAATCATTGTTACTTTTATTCAACTTTTTTTGTCTAAAAACTTATTATTGTTGAACTGTTTGCGCTAGTAAATTTTGTGAAAAAAAAAAAATAATGCAAGTACTAGTAAGTTTTGTAAAACAAAAACTTACCAACACAAACAATACTAGCGCTGGTAAGTTTCTAGATAAAAAAAAAAAAGGAACAAAAATAACAATGATTACATAAGATCTATCATCTAAATATTTTTGTTGTTTTCCTTACTTTTTAAGTATACATCATACTGTTTATACCTTCACTAAATATTATTCTTAGAAGATTGAATAGGAAAGGAAGAAAATGTCGTGGATTTTTCCGGCTCAGTGATCGTGTAAGCACATAAAATAACGGAACAAGGGGAGATGATAAAAGAGAAGCACATTCCTGTTAGATGGAATACCCTGCACTCATCGATGATAATTTCTTTCAGATAATATTACTGTGATTTAACTAACGAATGTCCTTAGCAAATAAAAATAAAATTTGTAAAAAAAACTAATTCAATGTATAAAAACTTTTAAAATACATAACATCTTTTTAATAATTTATATAATTAAAAAAATTATTAAATAATTCCTAACTAAACGCTTTTTAGCAAATATCTTATATTATTATTTTTATTATTATTAGTATATTCTTTTGTTAGATCCGTTTTTTTTTTTTTTGGTATTAGCATTGCTATTTTTTTTAAGTTACAATATAATTTGTTTTACATAGCTCATGTTATAAAAATATAAAGTGTTAAAAAAATTATATTTTATATTTTGAATTAACAAAACACCTGACTAAAAATTAACAATTAATTACTAAAAAATATTATGTTAATAATAAAGGTAAAAGTATAAAAAAATTATTTTTGCAACGATTTTGTTAATATGCGTCTTAAGAAGACTTGTTAAAATTTTAAAAATATTATATAACAGTAAACTTATATGTTGAAATTTTTACTTTTAATATAATATTTTCTTTTCTTTAAATCCTTAATAACTGTCCTTACTTGTTGATAAAATTCTTCTTTAAGATGTGTTTAATATGGAATAAAAATAGAGTTAAATTTTCATGAATCCTATTTATATATAATTTTGCACATAAATAAATTTCATCATCCATAAAACTTATCTCCCATTTTTACCCCAAACAAAATTACGCTTATTGTTACTTTTTGCGGTAACATTACCTTGACAGTAGCATAAATAACAGGCATAAAGGCAGCTACTGCCTACTGGTTACGATGGTGGGATTTTTATTTTTTATTTTTGGTGTTGATGTCACAGAAGCCCCTTCAAAATGATTGTGGCCTTGTGGGGGCAAAGAAAGAGAAGCCCTAGGGGCTTGTGGGCGGTGTGGCCAAATTATATATGATGATGATTTAGCTACTTGTCAGGGAATGATTCTGTTTAAGAGCAGAGTGTTTCGGGATATTTTTATCACTAGATTATGAGGGATATCTTGATGTTCATAATTATTATTTCAAAGCTGAGGAGTTAGTTTATTGTTTTGTAAGTTTCAAACTGGTCATTTTAAATCCTATATTTAGAGCCAACCTCATTACTGTTGGCATGTATGCTAATTATTGAAAGCGCCATCTACGGTGCTTCTTGCCGGTGAAGGAGCATAATACACCTTACAATATGATAGTGAAGATTATGAGGTATATCAATGCACCAATTATCTATGATATACTATAATAATATTTAATTTTAATAAAATTTAAAAGTATGATTAAATATATTTTAAAAATTAATTGTCATACACTGATAATATAAAATTATACTGATAATATAAAATAATTTTATACTAATATATATATTACACTACATTGACAGAATTTTTTTGAATAATATAAAATTACAATAACAAAATTTTTCTAAAATTTTATTAATTAACAATGTAAAATTATTTTATACTATCAATATAATTTTATATTATCAATATATGATAATTAATTTTTAAAAATATATTTAATCATATTTTTAAATTTTCTTAAAATTAATATATTATTATAGTGCATCACAGATAATTGATATATTAATATACCTTGCAAATTTAAACTATCATATACGTTGCAGTCACATGATGCGCTATGCATATTTGACTGCGAAGCGCATTGAAGTCGAAGCCATTATTGAATGGTATCTCCTTGTTTACACCTATAATTAACTATTAGTCTAGTCCTAATTGATTTTGTATTTTTCAGATTGATTTAGAAAATATGGCTTCAGGGATTCCTGGCTGTCATCGAGGTGGATTTGCTTTCTATAAATGGATGGCTGACACTAGGAAGATCATTTGATTAAAGTTTGGGGATCAAATTTGTCAATAGTAATTTGATGTATTACTCAGTCGCATTCCCATTATATTCCAGCTTAATTTTGTTTGATGCTCAGTTAAACCTCTTCTTTCCCACCCAGAGGAAAGGAAACGACATAGTGATATATTACAATTGATTATCGATATATGAATTATTGAGAAATTTAGTTACATAAATGTGGTAAAAGGTTTTTGCCATTCATCAAGACACTTTTGACACATCCTAAAATTTCTGATAATTTAGAAATCAATCCCTATATTCAGCTGAAGTATGAAAAAGGTAGGTTCAAATAAGAATACTAGTAGTTAATATATAGCATTATATTGCAAGTCATTTTTGTTATAACCTAATCCCATATACCATGTCGTGCTTGGTATAATTGTTTCAGTCAAGATCAACAACATGCATGAAACAAATAAAAACAGGTCCTCTACCAAGTCAATCTTTATTTCATTGCCAAACCAAATTTTTAATGTGCTCTACGAACTGTGATATAGTATACACTGCGCTGTTTATAGTATAATGTAATAATATGATACACATACGCAGCATAGTGGCATACGAATTGGGAGTGGCAGCAACATAAGATAAGATGACAAGACCAAGGGGAGGACTTGCAGTGTCGCGTTATTCACGTGCAGCACGCACGTGCACAGGATGATTCCTGTGCTTCTTGTTTCACTTACCCTGCTGTGTTGCTTCTTGGCCAGTTGCTGATTACATGATCTTACATTAATTGTTTAGTAAGCTCCGACAGAAAAGGTTAGCATCAACCACATGAAAAAGTGTTATATTCGGCGGTCTTATTTGGATGTTTGCGGCACCATATGTCCATGCGTCTCCCTGGCTATGAAATTTATTCTTTTTCAATTGTTTTAGTGTAAACCTTTCTTGACCCCTTTTTTTCTCAGTTCAACTTTCTTGACCCTTTTAGCTAAATTTCTAGGAGTAACATGTATTGCAAAGGTCCCTACCCCCTAGTATGGGCTTCAATTATTGCTTTTTCATGTTCCATTTCCTAACAGTAGGTTTTGGATCCTTTAATAATAGTGAACACCTTTCTTCACGATTTCTTCAACACGAAGTATACACCACTAAAGGCTTTCCTTCCCCACCCCACCTTTTCCTTTTGCCTCTGGTAACTCTGAGCCACTTGGTCCTTCCATGTGACATTAGAGCAAGTTAATAGTTTGCTATTTTTTTTTTTTTTTTTTGTCTAGGTGTATTAAACGTATAGGAGATGTCTAGATAACATAAATTATTGATATTGTGTCAATTAAGGTCTTTCTTTTATCATAAAAAATGAAAAGGATTTTCGCGGATCAGATGCCGGAGGAAAAGAGATGAAAAGGACTTTTTACTATTGAAAGATTTTCTAATTGGAGTGCTGAAAATTTATAAGAAAAAAAAATTGTAGGGCCAAAGGAATAGTGATAATTCTTCACGGAAAATAACAGACTAGTTGGTTTTATAAGCTAATGTCTTTTTTTCAATGGTTGGGTTAGTTTGATCGTTCTAACTTCTTACTTCAACTTGCGCAGAAAAATAATTGAAATACTAATTTTATTTTGACTGCTGCGAAAGTTGGTATTTGCAGCTTTGGAATATGGTATCTTACTGTCAGCAACTTTTATTCAGCTGATCCATTTGCATATGATAATTTATGTAACAGTGATTACAATATTATTATTATTAAACGGCAAATAATAACTGCCCCAAGGAGGAAGATTCAATTTCTTTCAATAAAATCACAAATCCACATCCTCTACACGTGCTGCTGGCAGCAGTATGCTAGTATAGGAGCATGTGAGGGAGAAGGACCAAACTTAGTCTCTTCCAATGGAGCTCTGGCTTCTTGTTATATTATGTTACACCTCCTTATCAGCAGACGTTTACCAAATAACCATTCATTTCATGAAAAACCTGTCCTCTCGTAGTGGGCCTCTTTTCTTTCCCCGCTGGCATATATATTCGTTTTGAAAAAAAATTTGAATTAGTTTCTTCAGAATTTTGGTAAGAGTAAATTAATCCATGAAAAATGTAAACATGCTCTAACTTTTTTAAAGATATATTTTTTTCTTTTGTCTAAATCACTTGTATATAAATTAAAATTTATTAAACTTTAATTAATATGATATAAATCGAGCTAACTTAATAAATATCAAAACTCAAATCACTTTAATTAATCAAATGTTAATATTTAAAGTCACTTTAAATTGGTCTTTATAAATATCACATTACTTCAATAACGTCAAATCTTAGCTATTTAACTTTGGAGTATACAGGGATACATGTTAATAGTTTTTAAGCGATTTATTTGCTCCTACCAAAACTTTTTAAGATATTATTATAATAGTTTACTCAAATTTGTTGGTAATTACCATATTTGAGTTTTCTTTTTTTTTTTCGGTGCTGAATTACCATATTTGAGTTTATAATAAATTATTCAAAATTTTCACGAATAATTTGTTGATAATTGTTCATGCAGTAAAATTCTTATATTTTTTATTAATTTTTTTTTACATAAACTTATACAACATTATATGAAGTTTTTTTTTAAAAAATAAAAACTTAAATTCTATCTTAATTTAGATTTCTTGAAACATCTATGTACGGCCAAAATAGATATATGTTCCTTTTCAAACGGTCGTTCGACGATTATGATGATTAGTCTTTGACGATAACGTCTCCCATCGTGACAGAGTCAATGAGCTGTTGTCTTGAAAGTTAAAATATATTTATGTAATTTTAAAAGTTGGATAAGCCATCAATCATGAAACAACTACCCGTGACGGCTAGGTACCAATATCCAAAATTTTATTTTACTGTTTTAATAATATAGGTGGTACTAAAATTTAAATTTACGGCATTACGTAAATTATCTAAATTCTTCGTTACTAGTTTACCCCTAATAACTTAATATCCAACAATGTTACTCTAGTATTATATTGTTTGTAGAAAATTTATTTCCGAATCTTTGTCGGTAATTGTTACACGTACCATTTTTCCAACAGAGTTTTACCTCCTTTGTTTTAACATAGAGGTATGTTATATAAACATACCATGCAAACATTTTTGTCCAATATGCTGTCCAATTTATTGTTAAATATTTTTTTATCTCTCTTTACACAATTCTCAATCTTTATCTTGAGACATAAAATGTACAATTAATATTTCTGTTAAACGTACATGTTCAGCTCCTTTTGCCATGCCATTAGGTATTAGTTATTAGAAAACTGGAAGGATAAAATGTCTTTCACATCCATATTTTCAAAATAATATTAGATTGTGTTTAAGATTATACATCAAATAAAAAGAAATAAAAATATACAATATCATATCACTATTTTCAAATAAAATTTATTTACAATTACAAACCCTAATCCCCATCAGATCCGTAAAACCACCCCTTTTGTATATATTATTTCTCTTATTATTACCATTATTATTATTATTATTATTATTATTATTATTAATGGAATATTAGTTCTCACTAATATGTAAACAATAAAGGTGATAAAATGAGTTGGATATGTCAAGTTGATATGCACAACCCATAATTTTTTGTGAGATGAATTGATATTTTTAATCTGCAAAAAAATGCCAACTAACATAACTAGCGAGTTGAAGCAGAGCAGGACAAGTTGGCTATTGGTCACCTTTTTTTTGTTTTTATCTTCTTTTTTTCACACAATACACTCAACATTTGGGTCTCTTGTTTACCCACACATAAATGCATCAATGACCGGTTACATATTCCCCCTCCCCCCAAAAAAAAAGAATCAATTATAATTATGAATTCATGTCTATGAGAGGATGAGAGCTAACCCTTTCTCTCATGGACAACTTTCATCTCTTCTAATAGTATATTACAATGCTAAACAATGTTGATAGTGTAGCATTTATATCTTAGATCTTTTTGAGCACATGTTGATAAATTAAGTAATTATATATATTTTTTTAAGTTTGTATGAATATTAATTTGTTATATTTAAATAAAAATTTGTCTTTTTTATTTTAGATGAATTAATTAATTAATTTATTTTTAAAAATTTTTGACCGATTAATCTGCACAAAAACAAAGTAAGTTAACATATTTAATCCAAATGATTGAAGCAGGTTGACCAGCCACATCCTGCTTAAGGCTTGATCCGAGATAGGTAGGGGGATGGGACTGATTAGCCAATTTGCTAATGCTAGTGAACAAATGGGTTAAAGTCACATAAAAGAGAAGTTAATAGAGGAAAAGCTACTTGTCTGACATAAGAAAATGACACAATCAAAATTTGTAACTTTTTTTAAAAAAAAATATTATTTATATTTATTTTATTTAAGATGTTATATTAATTAATTTATTATTTATTATTAAAAATAATAAATTTTTATTTTAAATTTTTTAATTATTTTTAATAATAAATTATAAATAAAATAGCATAATATTCTAAATAAAATAAATATAAATAATATTATCTTTTTAAAAGTTTAAAATTTAAAACAATTTGGCGTAATAAAAACCTGTAAGGGTGACGTGGGTCCAGCACATTTTACATATCTGTCCAAACAATAAAGAGATTGACGGAATTAATGTCAGATCCAACATCTACCACGGCCCCCTATGTCGCGTGGGTTGTTATGGAGAGAAATTCTTAAATATTTTTAGAGTATTATATACATTATGAGTTTAATTGATATATATTGATAATGTAAAATAGTTTTATACTATCAATCAATAGAAATAAATAAAAGTAAGAAATTATAGCAGATCCTTTATTATAATGGACAGTTATTTATGTGAGTTGGCACTTTTCACTATTTTTATTAGTTAATAGTATAAAATTATTTTATACTGTTAATACGTTTAAATTAAATTCATACATTATACTTATAATTTATAGTAGAATAATATTTTAAATAAAAATATAAGTGATAAATTTAATTTTAAAATATTATTTTATTATTTACCATAAATACACCTATCCAAAAAATTTTGAGCATCTAAAATTTTCTCCTTCTACGGCCGATGCGTTCACCCAACCCTGTGGTGTACAATTTTCCACAGGGCGCCACGTTTGTCTTTCACCTCACTCAGTTACCACACAGATTAGGCCCCAAAAGCAAAACAAAAACCTCAACAAATTAGGAAAGGAAAAAGGGAAGAGAGGAGTGAGGCACCAAGGAAAGAGGGCTGGATAGTGTTACTGTTGCAAGAATAATTCAAATACGATTTTTGATTTTTCTTATTCATAGAAATTTAGATTGAAAAAAAAGCTTACTCTAAATTAAAATTATGACATATATATGGGCTCAATAAACACTTACATAAGTACTTAAAAATAAATTATCAAAAAGAATTCAAAAATCAAACTCACATTATGGTAACATATGAGTGAAAGGCTAAAATAGATTAGTAAATTTTTGATGATATTAAAATATGGTATGTGATACTATAAAATTTTATATAGTTAGATTTTTATTATAGGTATTTATATTGGAACTGTGTAAGAACTATTTTTTTTTTCTCATAGTATGCAGCAAAAAAAAGTTGAAATTGGAATATGTAATTCTAAACAAACTTTATCTGCAATATTGGGAGATTTGAATCCTACGGTCATATCTAATTAATTGCCACGTTGATACAAATGTAATGCAAACTAATATTTTTTTGATATTAATCCTTTATTTGTAAAGAAAATGTAATGCAAAAGTTAAGTGATAGAATTATTTTACTTTTTTTAATCAAATAACACAAATACTGCTTAAAAATAATCAGTGACATTTATTGAACCTAAGCCTGTATTCATGCATAGCTTGATTATTTAAACAATTATTATATTACTGTTACTACTGTATTTATCAAAATCAAGTCAATTTTATTATAAAATGTAAGTATATAATTCATATTAATGTTTAGTTTAAAAAATTATCATCGAAAAGGTAATTGGTAAAAAATGTATATGTTTTTAATAACATAACCATATTACTTAAAGAATAACTAGCATTTATTAAACTTCTTTATACATTTATGTATAAATTCATTGCTTAAACAATCATTGGTTGTATTTACCAAACTCAGTTTAATTTTATTACCTTGTAAAAAAAAATAGTTTTATTACAAATAAGGCATCTTCACTCGTGCGTGGTTCTGTTATTTCCGTTGATTCCTTTATTGGCCACCACCGCAGTATTTACCTCTCCTCCTTATTTTTGATTCTGTGTCATATATTTTCGTATCCCCGACGATCATCACCACCTTTGCGAAATTACCTCGTTTATCGGTGAGCTAGGTGCGTGTATGTTACGAGGCTTTTGCTTCTTCCGATTTAGATTCACATAAAGTTGTTGTTGCCTATTACATGTGCCTTTCACGTTTTCATTTCTTAATCCTTTGCCTTGTCCTAATATCTTTGTCTTTGTCTCTGTCTCTTCCTTCACAAATATTTATTGGGTTTCTTCTCTTCTTAGATCACTTTTTAACACCTCACAATAATCATCATATTGCATTCCAGAATGTTGTTGGTTACAGGGTGTACTTCCAAGCTCATGGCTACCTAAAAGCTTCCCTCTAATCTCATTCATGGCTTTCATTGTGGAAGGCAAAAGGGTTGAGGTTCTTCCTTCAAGTTCAACGTCCTCAGGTCAAAATTCATCATCATTAATCAACCTTGTTTTTATCATGGCACGTAATAATTCAAAGGAATACTTGTCCCCAGCTGTAATTGCTTTTCTGTCCTTTTCCAATGATGAATATAATAAAAAATATATATCAAAGGTAGAATGGTTTTAACCCTTTAACCCTTTTTGTCTTTGTGACCAGGGCATTGACTCCGGAGAGCTGAAAGACATGAGAGATAAGAGCTAATTGGCAATACTTTGAAAAGAAAAAGAACAAGTTTTGATTCCATAGTGATTGGGATGATCCTACCATTCGTTCAAGGAGATTTGGCATGAAAGATGCTAGTGTTGATCTGGGTTTTTGCTGGAAGGAAGAAAAGAAGGTTGTGATATACTAGTTAGAATAGGAAGAAAGGAAATTGTCTAGGTAGGTAAATCCAATGGCCACACTACCGGTGCAGCCAGTGAGCACCCCTAGGAAGAAAATGACCAAACAGTTAACCGGAAAAAGGGATGATACCCCTTTGCATTCTGCAGCACGAGCAGGGAATCTGGCTGTCCTGAAGGATACCCTTACCGGTACCGAAGAGGATGAACTGCGTGAGCTATTGGCTAGGCAGAATCAGGATGGAGAAACACCCCTTTATGTAGCTGCTGAATATGGTTATGTTGATGTGGTTAGGGAGATGATTCAATATTATGATCTTGCTGATGCTGGAATCAAAGCAAGAAATGGTTTTGATGCATTGCATATTGCTGCCAAACAAGGGGATTTAGGTAAGTATGTCTCTATGCTTGTTCTTTGTAGTATGCAGCAGGTGATTTTAAGAGGGTATCTCTCAGATCTTCTTCTTTTTTTTTTTTTGCCTTGTTGTAGATGTACTGAAGATCTTTATGGAGGCTCATCCTGAATTGTCAATGACTGTGGATCCATCCAACACCACAGCTTTGCACACAGCTGCAACACAAGGGCACATTGAGATAGTGAAGTTCCTATTGGAAGCAGGAAGTAGCTTGGCAACCATTGCTAAGAGTAATGGGAAAACAGCTTTGCATACTGCTGCAAGGAATGGACATTTGGAGGTTGTGAAAGCACTTCTTGAGAAGGACAATGGGACTGCAACGCGGACTGATAAGAAGGGCCAGACAGCGCTTCACATGGCAGTGAAGGGACAGAATCTTGAGGTGGTGGAGGAGTTGATCAAAGCAGATCCCTCATCAATAAACATGGTCGACACTAAGGGAAACACAGCATTGCATATAGCATCCAGGAAGGGCAGGGCACAGGTAAAATTAGACCGCGCTTGCCATAATTCCACTAAAATTTACTAGTAAATTTCATTTATAATGTTGTGATGACATGTGGATTGTGATTTAGCTCACCATATGTGTTCTGGGCATATATGTTATTTTCTATGATTAGGCTGTCCATTATTGAAAACTCCATTACCCTCGGCTTTGACAGTATTCGCTAGTAATTGGTGACTGCAATCCGCTTGATTGATTTGTACCAGATCACGGAAGTTATTGTAGCTGTATGTCTTGTTAATTATAAATGTGAGCCAGTAATTAATCATGTGTAAATGAAGTGAGAGATACTCCAAAGTCTTATTGACATTTGGCCCGCCTTTTGGAAACAAGCATCTTGAGTTACACATTTAGTACTTGTGTGTCAGTTTGTGGCACACATGAAGATGTGAAAACAATCCATTTGGCTCACATTTGGATTGAAATCCGATTTAGAAGTGCAATTTTTACCTATTACCAAATTGGTCCCGAACTGGTTATGGTCCTCCGGATCAGAGAATTCTAATGTATGTTCTTCATAGGACAAAACTGAGACCCAATTTTTACATCATTTCATATATGAATAAATTTCGAGCTTCAATAGTCATTCATATATATGTATGAGCCCCTCTGCTTCTGTGAGTGTCAAATATTTTGTTCAGCCAGGCAATCCTTTAATTTGTGATGTTTAAAACATCATCCAAGTAAAGAACTTGGTTGGCTGAGCTCTAGTTCTCATGGTAAGATCTGTTTGAAAGACAATGAAGCTCAGCTTCTATACTCTGAAGGCGTTTTGTGGGCATATGGTTTATGCAACATTATGTTCAATATGTACGAAATTAAAATCTATATTTATTTGAACTGCGATCATCACATATCGATTTAGATGTATGTATAAAAACATTTCTCTAGGCTAAAATATCTTCATTTGTTTTCACAGATTGTAAAGAGGCTTCTTGAACAGAAAGAAACGAACACATCAGCTGTCAATAGATCCGGTGAGACTGCAGTAGACACTGCTGAGAAAATGGGGAACCATAATGTCAAAGCCATTCTGCTGGAACACGGTGTTCAGAGTGCCAAACACATAATAAAGCCACAGGGAACTACAGCCGCAGCCCGTGAGTTGAAACAAACCGTGAGTGACATAAAGCACGAGGTCCATTACCAGTTGGAACACACTCGCCAAACCCGAAAGCGCGTTCAAGGCATTGCCAAACGCATCAACAAGATGCATGCGGAAGGGCTCAACAATGCAATCAACTCCACAACTGTGGTGGCAGTGCTAATAGCCACTGTTGCCTTTGCTGCAATCTTCACAGTTCCTGGCCAGTTTGTTGATGATCCAAAGAATGTCCCTGAAGGGATGTCCCTTGGTGAAGCAAACATAGCCCCACAAGTTCCGTTCATCATCTTCTTTGTCTTTGATTCCATTGCACTGTTCATTTCTCTTGCTGTGGTGGTGGTGCAAACCTCGGTCGTGGTAATAGAGAGCAAAGCAAAGAAGCAGATGATGGCTATAATTAACAAGCTCATGTGGCTAGCTTGTGTGCTTGTTTCTGTGGCATTCTTGGCCTTGTCGTTTGTTGTTGTGGGGAAGGAAGAGAAGTGGCTGGCTGTTGGCGTGACCATTATAGGGACAACCATAATGGCTACAACGTTGGGGACTATGTGTTATTGGGTCATTAGGCACCGCATTGAGGCCTCAAATTTGAGGAACATAAGGAAATCTTCGTTGGAAAGCAGGTCAAAGTCTTTTTCAGTGACGGCTTACTCGGACTCTGAGCTACTAAACAATGAGTATAAGAGAATGTATGCAATTTAGAAGTTCCTAGTCCTATTCTGTTGTTCACTCCACTTACCCCTAATTTTAAGCAATCGGCATGATGGAACTATATTATGTCTATAACTAAAGTGAAATTTCCAATTGTATATATCTCCAAAGTACATACCTGACTAACGTTAATAATGCGCTAAATAAATAGTCTCCTTATCCAACAACAACGCCGACCACAACAACAACAACAATAATAATAATAATAATAACAATAATCAGTCTAGTCTCTTTCTTTTTATTCACTAAACCAAGTACGATAGGCTTCTATTTTCTAATATTGACAAAGAAAATCCCCCCCCCCCCCCCCAAAAAAAAAGAATAGCTCTCAAATGATAGATTAGCCGTTCCAAAAATATCCATTGTTCACTTCTCTTTCTAGTTTCCTAGAGTGCAACAAAATGCAGATAGACACAAAGAAAAATGGAGAGAGAGAGAGAGAGAGAGAGAACCTTCATGCTAGTAAGCTTGGTAAAGAGAAGAGTGGCTCCTAATATTGCACGTTTTCATATTTTTTTTTCTTTTTTCCGAAAATTACATATAATTATTTGGTCATAGAAAATTTGCATGTTTGTACAGTATTGAATCTCTGCTAATGGGTCTAAATGTACAAAGGGAGCCCAATTATATTCTCATCCAGACCAATAATATCATTTCAATTTCAGTTATATTTCCCCCCAAATCCGCGGACGTGGGTATGTGTATACAGACAGGTATATATCTTCCCCTCAAAATTTGATTTTAGAGAGGAGCAAGAGACCATGTCAGTGTGTGAATGATCGAATCGCTCGGGATGGCAGAGCAAGCGAATTTGGAAATTTCCACCTTCTCTGCACCGTCTTCTTGAAGTGCCCCCTACTCTTTCACTATTCAAAACGCTTCTAAAGCGTTGTTCCTCCCTCGATGTCCATCTGTTCAAATAGCAATTTAGCTCATGTTCAAGTCACCATTTCACCATCACATTTCAATCAACTTGGGTAATGGAACCAAAAGTAAAGGGGGCTCATATCAAAAAGTCTATAGCTGTCATGTACTATAGAGAACTTAGAAAATAATGACATATTTCAAAAACAATATTAAGGTAGAATTGTTGCTAAGAATTTTTTTTTTTTTTAAGTAACAATAAAATATAATGATATTATTATAAAAAAAAGTATTTTTTTGATAAAAAAATATAAAATAACCTGTACAGTGCACCAGTGAAATAACTAGTTCAGTTGCATTTTTGTGTGCATTAGGCAGACAACCGTATCTGACAAACAGCTAGTTATCCTAACGTCTATTACATTATGTTAGCTATTATCTATCTATTATCCATATTAGGGCGGGAAAAACACAAAAGACAACAGCTTTCAGTGCAACATGATTGAAGAAATTGTAAGAGAAATACCAGTTGAAGGGAGCACTAATGCTACACAAAATGACTGGCCTATACCAATTGAAGGAGCGCCGATGCTACACAAAATGACTGGCGTCCAAACAAATTAAATCCATAAGTGTGTGTTTGGATGAAACATTTAAAGCAGGAATAGTACTTTTTTAAGCGATTCAAAATTTCTTATCATAATTTTTTTTGGTACATTTATCATAAAATATTTTGTTCAGCTATTAAATTGAGGAGGAGATCTCCCTGATAGGCCATACCCGGCCCATTTGATGGACCCAACCAAATACAACTCAACCTAAACCAGACTTTTAAGTCATGTCCCTAACTAAGAAAACTCAAAACCAAAAAAAAAAAAACAAACTCAGAACACCCTCCCCAAAAAACAAAAACCTAAGAAAAAAAAGTTGTGTCTATAACTATAATTTTGTATTAAAAACACTGATAAATTTAAAATAATTAATCAAAATATAAATAAATCTATGATTAAGTCACACTTACAAAACCCTGAGATGAAAAATTATGGTTAATATGCCTTCACAGCGGTTCAAACTTCAAAACACATCGTCTTTAGATAACATGAAAATGATATTTTTTGGTAGATCCATTGTTAGAAGGCAAGAAAAGTAAATAAGGACACGAAGAAAGGCTGAATAATTTCTATGTATCTATACATTCCTATTTACAATGAGGTTATGTCTATTTATAGGCATGGAACAATAGATCAATATCAAATCAAATCGACCTAAATATGGTACAAATCCTACCTAATTTGTTACAAATTAAATCACAATTAATTTAAATCTAATCAATCTAATTATGGCACAAGTCTCGCTTAATGTGTCAACATCCCCCTCAAACTCAAGTTGGTGATGACCAGACCAACTTGAGTTTGGAAACCAGAGTGTGGGAGTGACCAGGATGATGAGCTTTGGTGACAAGTTAGCAAGTTGGTCTAGAGTTCCAATGGAAAAAAGTTGAAGAGATACACGAAAAATGTGCTGGTGAATAAAGTGTAGTCAATCTCGATATATTTAGTGTGCTCATGAAAGACATCATTATGAGCAATCTGAACAGCACTCCAGTTATCACAGTAAAGGTCAGTAAGAGAGGATTGAGTGACACCCAAATCATCAAGAAGCCAACGTATCCAAAGAAGTTCAAAAGTGGTATCAACAAGAGCTCGATACTCGGCTTCAGTACTGGAACAAGTAGTCAAAGTCTATTTTTTTCTGCCCCACGAGATAAGAAAGTCACTAAGAAAAATACAATATCCAGTGCTAAAGTGACAATCAGTGGGATATCCACCCTAATCAACATCAGAATAAGCTTGGAAGATCAGGGGGAATGGGCAGATAAGTGAGGTCCATGAAACAATGTTAATTTAATATAGCGGAGAATGCGAATAACAGCAGCATAATGAGTAGAGCACGAAGCAGACATAAACTGACTGACCAAGTGAATGGCATAGAAAATGTCAGGTCGAATAATAGTCAGATAGATCAAACTCCCTACTAAGTATCTATGGAGAGTAGGATTATCAAGCATAGTACCATCCATAGATGTGAAATGCACTTTTGGCTCAAGAGAAGTGGATTCCATGCGGTTATTGTAAAACTAGCTCAGGAGATAAGATTAGATTAGAGGCATACTTGGCTTGAGATAAGTAAAGACTATCAGCAAAAGAAAGAACTCCAAGGCCCAAAAAATAGCTCAGGGGACCAAGATCCTTCATATCAAAATGGCTACTCAAGGATTCTTTAAGATCGGCAATACTAGAGGTGTCATCTCCAGTAATGACCATGTCATCAACATAAAACAGTAGAATCACAGTGGCTTGATCAGTCCTACAAGTGAAGAGAGCAGAGTCATGTGGATTAGAAGAGAACCTAAGTTGACTGATAGTGGAGATGAATTTGGCAAACCATGCTCGGGGAGCCTATTTAAAACTGTAGAAAGCCATACGAAGAAAACAAACCTTGTTCAATGGACAAATGTAACCCGAAGGTAATTGCATGTAGATTTCTTTTTCCAAGTCATGATTGAGGAACGCATTTTTCACATCCATTTGGCTAAACGTCCACTTTTGAGTGGTTGCACTAGCAAGTAGACCATGAACAGCGGTAATGTAAAAAATAAGGGCAAAAATTTCCTCATAATTAATGCCATACTCTTAAGTAAAGCCCTTTGCAACTAGGCGAGCTTTATATCGTTCAACAAAACCGTCATAGAGAGTCTTGATTTTGTACACCCATGTACATCCCACAAGTGCCTTATCAGAAGGAGGATCAACTAAGTCCTAAGTGTAAGTCTTTTTCAATACTTATAATTCTTCTTGCATAGCAAGTTGCTAATGAGGATTTATGGAGGCTTCGTTATAGGATTGCGGTTCATGTAAGTGAAGCACGGTAGAAAAATAATGATAATCACGGAAATAGGAAGGAGGATTTCTTCCCCTAGTTGGATGATCAGGAAGAGGGGCAAAAGATGCAGGATTTACGTTCGAAACTAGGTCATCAGGAGCTCTTGAAACATCATAAGGGGTTATAAGCTCACGAGAAGGACCTACATCAATGTCACTAGGAAAAAGATCAATAAAGGAGTTAGTAAAGAAAGGATCCGAGGTGGAAGGAATGGACTTGAAGGAAGATAGAGATAAAAGCATGTGATGTTCCCAAAAAATTACATGATAAGAGACACAAACATCCTGAGAGATGGGATCCCGATAACGATAACATTTATGCTCTATCCCATAGCCAAGAAAGTAGTAAAGACCGGCATGAGGTTAAGTTTAATGTATTAATGGGGTTGAAGGAGCACAAAACAAGCACAACCAAAAACTGAGAGAGTTGTTGTCCGGAGGAGTATGATAGACGCTCAAAAGGGGAAATATTACTAAGGACAAAGGGTAGGAGGTAATTGATGACATAGATAGTAGTTAAGGCAACTTCACCCCAAGCACGCTCAAGACAAGAGGATAAGAGAAACATAGCACGAATAGAGTCAAGAATATGACGATGCTTTCTCTCAGTGCGACCATTTTGTTAAGAAGTATCGGGACAAGAAAATTCATATAGAGTTCTCTATTTAGAAAGAAATGCCAAAAGCTTTGTGTCACGATATTCCATTGCATTGTCACGACAAAAAACTTTAATTACCCTAGAGAATTGTGTTTTGATCATTGTAGCAAAATTAATACAAATATGAGGCAATTCATGATGATTTTTCATTAAATATATCCAATTGTAACGTGAATGATTATCAATGAATATAATAAAATATCGAGATCCTCCCATTGTAGAGTAGGAGCTAATCCCCAAACATCAGAGTGCACAAAGATCAAAAGGAGAATCAGACACATAAGTACTTTCACTAAAAGACAATGCTGGTTGTTTTGCACTTTGACACGAAATATACTGAAAAGATTCATTACCGATAAATCCTAGAGTACCCTTAGAAATAAGAGGACGCATTTTTCCTAGTGAACTATGAGCAAGACATTGAAGCCCTAGTTGGAGGGAAGATGGCATGGAAGCAACATAGAGATTTGATGCAAAAGGAACATGAAGATTAATGAGCTCAAACAGTCTGCCAATCTTATATCTAGTTCCCCTGACTTATCCCACCCATGGGTGCTAGACATGACAACCAAAAGAAGAAAATACGATGTCATAACCAAGATCACATAACTGACCCATAGAGATAAGGTTGAAATTTAATATAAGGATAAGATATGTGTTAGGCAAAGTGAGATTGGATAAAGAGATGGAACCCTTATGACTTATGTGCATAAGAGATCCATCGGCAATATGGATAGAAGGTGCAACATCAGTGGTAGATAAAAAAGAAAAAAAATGGGATGCAAATGTCATGTGGTGACAACAACCAGAATCAAAATACCATCTAGTATTACCTGGGGAGATAGACAAAGCAGCAAAGGTATTACTAGGAAGAGAAAGAATTTGTTTAGGGAAAAACTTGAGATCACTGGTGGAAAAGGCAACTATAGACGTGGTGGAGGAAGAGGCTAGAGAGTCATTGGTAACAGCAGCAGTGGCAAGTACAGGCTTGGAGGCACTGGAATGAAACTGATACTTATTCTAACCAGGCCTTGGCGGATGAGTAGTGCAATTCTCAATCAAGTGTCCTAGCAATTGACAGTATCGACAAACTAGAGAAGGGCAATTGGGAGCAATATGTCCTTTCTTTTTAGAAGTTTGACATTCTATAATAGGACATTCCGGAAGGAGATGCCTAGGTCGGTGACAGTGGTGGGAAGATTTACCCTTCTATCAATAATTGCAAATGCCAAATTTGTTTTAGGTCAAAGAAGACCCAATCTTGTTTCTTTGAACTGGAGACGAGGAAGAACATCCTCAATGGTAAACAAGGGATCTTGATGTAATAGAGATGCTTGAACAAGTTCATAATCATCAGTGAGAGCCAGCAGAAATTGAATTGGCCGAGTATGATTATGATAATCCTTGTATCGCATCGCGTCACTTGCATGCTTCAAAGTTGGTTCACATGAGGTTAACTAATCCTAGATAACTTCCATCTGAGTAAGAAAATCATAAACAACCTGGCTAGGTTCGTGTTTTAGATTGTGGAGTTCCTTCAACAACTAATATTGATATGATAAATCAGAAATAGTGTAACGATTACACAGTTGATCTAGTGATGGAGGTATTGCAAAACCAAGTGATGATCTAGTGATTCTTGCTATCCCAATCTTCTAATTTATTAACAAAGGTATCGTTAGTGTCATCTTCAGATTTAATGGGACATACAATGTCACCAGTTACATATCACTCCTTAAGGAAACCACATATAGCTTTAACCCAGTGAGTATAGTTGGAGCCATTGAGAAGAACAAGAATGGGTTGAGCAACATCTATTTTATCCATTATAGCAAACAAATACAAATCGAGGAGAAAAGTGCCCTATCAAAGTAGAGTTGGTGAAAATGAACAGCAAAAATAGAATTATCTAACCAAAAAATCCAGGGAGGGGGTCTTAGCTCTACCACGTTAGCACTGCCACATCAACATAAAAGGATACATGGATGACATGTCAGCAAAAGCCAATCAACGCTTCTAATTGTTGGTCAAATGCAGGTCAACTATCCAACCGCAAGTCAATGTGAGGGTCTAGATGTGGGTCGAGATATACATGGATCATGTAACAGATATGGAGGGGACGCGTGGAAGCATGTGCCGAGATTTCTGGCGGTGCATGGAGGCGCGTGAAATGGTCAAATCGCTATCAAATTTTTACAGAAAAATCGGCAAAGAACACCAAACACGGAGGTGCGAGCGGTGTGTTAAACAAAGCTCGAGAAGGCAGAGAAACGGAGGTGGTAGCGATTTTATTGTGGGAATATGAAAAAACGGTGAATCAACGGACAAGACCAAGAATCTAAGCTCTTGATATCATGTTAGAAGGCAAGAAAAGAAAATGAAGACATACAAAAAGACCGAATATCTATGTTTTTATATATTCCTATTTACAATGAGGTTATGCCTATTTGTAGGCTTGGAACAATAAATCAATATTAAATCAAATTGATCTAAATATGGTACAGATCCTAGTTAATCTATTACAAATTAAATTATAATTAATCTAAATCTAATCAATGTAATTATGGCACAAATCCGCTTAATATGTCAACATTATCATTCGTTAAAATGATAAAATGAAAACGATATGTACTCATTTTTTGACTCCTTGTAAATTTCATTATCGCATCTTTCTTTAATTGAGAAACGTAGAGGAGATTATCATATTCCACATTGAATACGTAAACGAGTCGTTCGTTAACGTTCACTGGCGGGTAAGATTCTAAGATGTAAAATATTCCAAGTCACCTTTATAAAAACAAAAGTCTAAGTCAGTAGTCCCTTTTGGAATGCTTGTCACTCGGACTTGAACCTCCTTTGATATGGCTGGCATTACGTTGTTTTGGCGTGTGTAGTTCTCTTTCTCCGTGGCATTGTATAGGGCCCCATTTGATGTTTGAAATTTGTATCAAATAAGAATTTAAATTAAAAAAAGCTTTTAATTTATATTTTTATATTTTAAATAGGATGAATTATACTGACCTCCTCTGAAGTTCGATATAATTACACTTGGCATCCCTTTATTTATAAATAATACATTAAGCAAAATGAAGTAGCAAGGTGCCGAATATAATTATACTGAATTTCAGGAGAGATAAATATAATTTATCTTTTTAAGTAATATATATTAAAAATAATATATGCTAAACAATTACACGCCGGTAGGTGTCACCAAATGTGTCAATGATAGAAATTAAGCATAATTAACTGGGATATGCACGTAAAACAAAGCAAGCACAAGTGGGTCCAATTAGTAATGCTTTGTTGGTTACACAAATATGAGTAGGAATAAGCAGTATTATTTATATTATTGTTGGAGACATTTTATAAAGGATGTCTCAAAATATTATTTAAATATTAATTATGAGAAAAGATGAGATTTATTATTAATTAATATCACAATATGTCTCTTAAAAATTGTTCTGAAAAGGGATATAAATGATTTTTTAATAGAAAATGATCTCATCCGATTTTTGTAATAGTGGCCGGTATTTTGCATTCTTATGTTCTAGTTTAGTACTGTTAAATATAATTTTTATGGGATGTAACTCATGTAAGAAAATTAAATGATTTTTGTACTTTTGTAAATTGAATAAAGATGAAGTTTACATAAAACTCATATAAATTAAATAAAATTAAATATTTTGTGGATTAAGAAAAAAATCATTTTTATTATTTTTCAAATATATTTTACAACGTGTTATCACTAGAAATATTGAAAGTTCATCGAAATCTTTTAACAGTTGGATTCTAAAGGGGAGCGATACTTGATCTAAAAATATTAGATTTGGATCCTTTAAAATAAATATATTTTTAGAGTAAGAAAGTAAGAGATTAATTATCCTTAAATCAATAGATGGAACCACATATAATAGAAGTTATTAATTCAAAGATGATAAATCCCTCACTTCTCATTTTATAAATATGTTCACTTTAGAGTATCCAAATTCAAAAATATTGTCTATGTTGGAATCACATTTAAAAAAAAAAAGATGTTTCAATATTTTTTAAAAGTTGTAGTTTAGAATAAAAATATCTCAGTTAAAAATAGAAAAATTACAGTAATAGTGTCAAAAATTATAACGTTGCAATATAAACTCAGTTATTCCGGAATTTTTTTTTGAAAAAATATGCGTTGTGATAAATATTTTCGATGTCGTAACATATTTACACTAAGTTATAACATATTTATGCTAAACTGTAATTTTTTGAAAATATTACAATATAATATATTTTTAAGAGATACTACCAAAGTAAGCGTCCAAAAATGCTTATTAAAAATATTTTACAATAGTGTTTAAAAAGTTAGTTGCAACATTGCATATATACTTTAATCAAAGACTAAAAATAATACACACGAGGAATCATATTAGTATTTCACAAATTTTGATCAATTTGATTGTTAATAAACTAATATATTATCGGTTTAAAACTAAATAAATTAGGAACTTAATTTTGATGTGTTATTAATACAAAAATTGTTTACGTATCAATTTAATTATGTAATGTTATATTATTAAAAGTGTTTAATTTTTACAATGATTACCTCACTTATAATATTTTAAGATTAATCTCATAAATTAGTATCTGAACACTCGTTGACAACGGACTCATTTAATACCCATTTTAAAGAAACTAAATTTACATTCATTAGCGTGAACTTAAATAAATTAATGTTTAATATATTTATAAGAATTAATAATGTTCAGCAAATTTAAAAAGTTACTATTTTTAATATTAATTTAATGCTATGATATTTATCATAAAATATTTTCCCTTATAAAATTACATGATGTTTGGAATGATAAAATGGGATAAAATTAAATTCAATTTTATTAATAATTGAATTCAATTGTGCTATAATTTAAATTTTTATGTTAGAAATAAACCAATAAATTATAGAATTGAATTCATTTACATTATTTAAAATATATATAAATGAATTGAATTCTTTATCTTGATTATTTTACTCTTCATTAATATCACTCTTTAAAGAGAGAAAGATGAATATTATTAGGGTTTAGGATTTTTTTGACATATCATCTTTTGATATCAAATCCATTAGATTAAAAATTATAAATTAGATCTATTTTAATCTGATTTACTTTTAGATAAATTATAGAATGTTCATCGTCAAATATAAACATTAAATATTCACATTCTTTTTACCTGTTATAGGTAGTTATTTTATTTTAATTATTTAATTGATATTGAGTTCTGAGTTCCGAGTTTTATGGATATCGAGTTTCGAATTCAAAATTAGGCTTTACACTAATAAATATCAATGTATGGACATTGAGTTCCAAGTTCCGAGTTGAGTTTCACATTGATAAAAATATACAAACACCGAGTTTCGAGTTGGACATTGACAACCAGTTACCTGATGGCAACTTGATGGACAATAATATTCTTATATCATGTATTAACATATTAAACTTATTTTATTATTCTCTACTATTAAATTTATAAATAACTTTAGATCAACAATTTAGTTTTAAGTGAATATTCAATGTTCATATTTTATGGTAGGCATTTTAAATGCTACCTTACTTTTACCTCTTTTTAAAGAATTGAATTTCAATCAAAATTTTAATTTTATATTATTAGTTAATTCTAAATTAAGAAATTGAATTCAATTTATTGGATGAATTCAATTAATTACTTTTCCAAAAAGACTGTTCGTAACAAGCTCTTCATTTTCAGCTATTGGTCCTGTGCTGTGGTCATGTGGAGTACTTTAAATTGAAGTCATCTATTTCGCCACTTTTTCAATTTCACCCGGTAATATCGAAGCAGTTGTTTACCTTTGAAAAGCTCAAAAGCTCAACAATATTTTCCCGAGACAATCCACGACGGAGCAAATCACTTACGTGACAATTTGAGCTAATTTGACTCTATCCAAAAGAGGTTTTTTTTATTTTTTATTTTTTTTATTTCAAGTTTTGCACATGCTATTCGAAACACAATATTAGGACAGGAGTCTCATTCCCTCTATTGACTAGTTAACTAGTTAAAATTTTCCATCATAAATTAAAATATAATTCAAAGTTTATAGTAGTATGTACAAAATTGAATATTCATTTAATATAAAGTCATCGATTTAATGTCTACAAAGAGGCTGTTTGGTTACATTTTTGGGTCCCAAAAATATTTTTTTTAGTATGAAAATGAGATTATACAATAACTCTATTTATTTGGTAATTTTGTCATACCACTAAAAATATTTTTCAAGAAGCTAAAAATATTTTTGAGAGAAATATTTGTGGAGTTAAATTTTATTTTAGGAAAAATACTTTTGTAAATAAATCTTACTATTACTCTCATATTAATAATTAAAAATAATTTTATTTTATTATATTTAAATAAAAATAATTCTCTTAAACTTATTTTTGAAATACTTAAATTAAACACAAATATTTTTTTTAAAATAATTCCTCTAACAAAAATTCTTTGAGTTTAATTATTTTAAAAATAATTTTCACAAAAATTAAACCGAGTGACAGATATATGATGCACCTCTATGTTCCTTTTTTGTCTCTTTTTTTTTTTTTTTTAATCTTTCCAACGCCGTTGCTTCAAAATCATTCATCATTCTTCCTCGTTGACCCCGAAACCCGAGTGATTTCTGTTTTCTGCATTCCCATCAAGCAAATGGCATGCACGTAGTGGATCTTTTAAAGAAATCCTATATGGGCATGCGAGTTTCAAACGTCGGTGGTCACTTGTTGGCGAGCACTTACCCAGTATTTTTTCAAAAAAATTTAATAAATAAAATGACATGGATACGTTACTGTTAAAGATAACATAATATTTATCGATGTCTACTGCTCATGACAATGATATACTACGTGAATAGTATAATTGTATAAATATCTCAAAAGAGGATTTGTATTCATCATGTATTGTACTTGTATCATGTGTCATAAGAAGTACAATACATTCCATGAAATTTTATTCCATGGCGTATCTGGTATCGTATAAGTGCCCAGTCACACACACACACACACACACACACACACACACACACATATATATATATATATATATTTGTTTTGTTAAAGAAAATGTGAGAATAAAAAAATATAATTGTATTTAAATAACATTTTTAATATTCTTTATCTTATTTAAAACTAATTTTTTTCCTTTTCTTTTCTATTTTCTTCTTGTCAAAAAAGGGAACAAAATTTTAAATTT
Source organism: Pterocarpus santalinus (assembly GCA_031439595.1). Lineage (NCBI taxonomy): Eukaryota > Viridiplantae > Streptophyta > Magnoliopsida > Fabales > Fabaceae > Pterocarpus > Pterocarpus santalinus. The sequence continues at coordinate 40,948,922 of CM062528.1, read as the reverse complement.
GTTGTCTTTCCTTTTAGTTAGATTTCTTTAAGCAAATAAAAAAAAAAAAATATGACCGCATCTTTGTAAAGAGAAGACTCCACAGGAGACATGAAATAGTAAAATACGGATGACTGAGAGTGTAATTTGCGCAATAAATTTTAAAATAATCTGACTACTTAATGGAGTTAGAGATTCCAAAATAAAATATTCCTTGCTAAGTTCGAAAAAATATTTAATTATTTTAATTTGAAGAATAAATATTTTCAGTGGATTAAAATGCATATGCCTTGATTTTTGTTTACAAAAGTTTGTTTGGCTACACATACCTATTCAACCTCAGTAAACAGCGTAATATTTATAAATTTTTAGGTTAATAACACAATAATATAATTAAATTTATTAAAAAAATATCTATACATGTAATATATTAGAGTTAACATTCGTTTAAGTCAAAATAGATTTTCCTTAATATTTAATACAATGAAATAATAAATCAAAGTACCATGATGAAGTAAATGAAAAATTCTTCGCATGCGTTTGGAATGGTAGAAAATAGAAGGAAAGAAAAAGAAGGAGGAGAAAACACAATAATCGAGATATTTTCTCTCATTTGGATTGAAGGAAAAGTATAAGCAAAAGAAAATAGTAATTGTGGATCTGCACATATATTTTTTGCGCTCATTTGTGAAGAAAACCTTCAGTACAGTAGCTTGATATTTTTATCCTGGTACTAGACTACAAAATGCTAGCGGGAGGTGCTGCAATCCGAAGTTGAATAAGGATAGTTTTTATTTAATATTTATTATAAAATATATTTATTTATATAAAAGAATTTATAAAGAATATGTTTATTTATGATATAAATAAAATAAAATAATACACTTGTATTTTACTGTATCATTTTATTTAAAAAATATATTTATCTTTATTAAAAATATATATTATTTTATATTTATATAACTTTTCTTTTTTTTATTTTTTTATATCCAAATAATTAAAAAAATATTTTTTTATTTTCTCTTCTTTTCTTTTTTTTCTCATTTTCTATTCTCATCCAAACAAAGCATTAGCAAAGATTTCAACAAAATGCTCTGTTTTTGTAGAGAAATTAATTTACTAAAAGGGAATACTAAATTGAGTTACGTGTTTACTTAAGAATGAATCATATTTTTACTAAGATGTTCAAGGGAGAAGCAAAAGCATTTTTAAGACAGGTAGATCAGTGTGTATTTAGTTTTAATCAATCAAAAAATATTTTAATCATATTTTAATTATGAATTATCTCAATTTTCAATAAAAATATAATTTAGATAAAAATTATTGTAGATTTATGTAGCAACACTGACATTATCATGTCATTTCTTTTCAAACAACTAGTACATAAATATATGTTGTAATAATTTTTATTTACTTGCCTCTCTTTATTTTGACTTTTGAGTCGATAAGACTGATAAGACCATAACATGCGGCACGAATCACGATAGCTCCATTCCCAAGCGGTCCAAATCTTTATTTCGTATGATTCCGAATTCCACACTTGGCCGCTGTTGAGCGTATTGAATTATTATTATTTGTATGGAATTAATATTCTAAGGAAATAAAACGAAGGGTCTATTAGGTCAGGTGTCCATTTCACCCCCTTGCTATCTGCCAACCATGGAGCTACACTAACGGCAAATAGGTCAATCCATCCCACCTCATCCAGTTTGTTAAATGAGGTACGCAGGTTAGTTCATATTAATAATTTGAATTAAATATATCAATCCACATGTTAACATGTAAACAGGTTGGTTCGTTCAAAATTGAAAAATAAAAAAAAATATTTTTATGTAAATTAATTTATCTATTTTTTAAAAAAATATTTTTAATTAAATATAATAAAAGAACACTTATATAAAGAAATTTATTTTATTTATTTATTAAATATTAAATTATTTATTCAATTCTAAAATATTTAAAAATTATAGTTCTCAATAAAAATAAAATAAATTTTTTAATCAAAATAATCACAATAAAAAAGCTTACAGATCATATTTAAATCTAAACACGTTAAAAAATTCACACTCTACAAATGAACTATATTCACAATAAAATATAAATTCATAATCAATAAAACAATAATATAGTCTATAAAAGTATAAATATAATAAAAAACATAATCTTAAAAAAAATTATGGAGTCCATCAATATTACATAAATACTAATAAAAAGCCTAATATTATATGTATTATGTGAAAAAAATAAAAAAAGTTTGACCGATAGGCGAAATCATCCCACTCTGCTTTAACCTACGGATCAAGCGGGATAGATTATGCAAGTTAAATATTTTTTTGTAGGTTAAAAATACTAATCCACCTAACAAAAAATTGCGAGTTATGCGGGTCAATCCGACGAATAAAATCTATTTCGCTATCTCTAAATCTACACAATTGTAGGCCCACCCCAAAACAAAAAAATAATAATAAAAAAGATATCAACTTCCCCACACGCACTCAACAATCAACTACTGTATTGTGCTTGCCGTGCAATTATGCAAATCCTAATTATTATTATCGATGAAAAAGCTAATCTCATTGTTCCATTTCAATATTTTGTGATTCTACCTAAAGAAAAAGGTTATTCAATCTTGATGTGAAGAAGAAGCCAAGCAATGAGAAAGTTTCATCGGTCATCATAAGTTACCTTGTATATTTGATTATAAGTCACCTTTTTTTTTTACTTTGAAGACGATAGCCGATTTTTTGTCAAACCACGAAATACTTTTCTTCTGAAAAAATACTCCAAACTAAAATACAGTGACACTGAAACATTTCTTGCTAATAATTCAAAAGGTTTTTTTGGTGGATAAAAAAATGGGGGGTAAAATATAAGATGCATTTTACAAGGAATGAACAAAAAGTTATTTTTATTCTATGGTGTATAAGTCTCGACGATGTTTGGCATGATACTGACTGTCAAACTTGTCTTGATATTAGTTCATGAACTGAGATACTGCATAAAAATCTCCGGAGAAGAAAGGCTTACATTCACATATCACTTTATTACTTTGGGAGACTATTGTCAAATGGTACTAATTTTTTAAATCTTCCCTTTTATTTTCAAAGTGGCGGATGATAAACTTCATTTCAACGCAACTCATATGACACTTGATTAATGGTTTAAAAGAAAGATTACAACTTAGATTACATGTCATTTTCTTCCAATTTGGCAGGATTATTACCATTCAATATTCATACTTTCACACTACCAGCACGACTTTCCCATCCAGTTTAATTTCCTCCAGCCGGTTCATTCATAATCACAGCGAAGGCGAGTGCACATGCAGAAGTTGAAAACATTTTAAACGGCCACCTGTTCCTTTCTTTACTAATATCATTATCATTATAATATGAGACTTTTATATGAACATGTCTATTAAATTTTATATTTAGACGCATTTAATCTCTATTTATAATAAAATTTAATTTTATTAGTTTTACTCGAGATCCATTCATTGTTTCAGAAAAAAAATTATTAATTTTATTTTATGTATATTTAAATATAAAGCGTCACATTTATATTATACAATTAACTTTGTATAATAATTGCAAAAACTCTTATTTATATTGCCGTTGGGCGAGCAATCTAATCCAACTCACACTTAGTCGTTACCCTTCTTAAATTATTTGATCGCCACTTGCATCACAGATAATGTTCCTTCATCGTGCTGTCACCTAAAGTATTAGGTCAACATCTGAAGCCTAAGCCGGTGTTTCAATTCAATATTGCTCCAACCCCTTTTGAGTTTTGATACTGCTTCCACCGTTTCCGGTTCTTTCTCTCTCTGTCTTTATTTTATTTTTAATTTTTAAATGAAATTAAAAAAAAAACAGAGAATCTATGATTATGTCAATTGCTAAGGTTGTCGTCAATTTTATTCCAGCTTGTCCTGAGCTAGATTTTTTCTGAGCGTGTTTTTTGTTCTTCTTCTTCTTCTGCTGTCAATGATAATTAAAATTTCCTTCGCAATAACCAAAAGGGTGGTAAAGGGGTGCTTCAGATTTGTCTTCTGCCCTCTCTGTCTGGCTTGGCTCATCCTGCTTCTTCTGCTGGAGCTGTAACAGTATCAAAGGTGCCATCTTTTCAGTCTTTGTTATTGTTATTCCTCTATTTCTGTGTCTTTGACTTCAACTCAGCCAGATTTCTGTGCTTGTCCCATAGATCTTGTCTAGTTATCTTCCTAGGATTAAGTTCCAAAGCTTCAAAAAAGAGAAAATTTTGAGGGGAAAAAAAAAAAGAGAGAGAAAATACTTCAACCCCTGTAGTGTTCTTTCCGTTCATAGATGCCACAATGATGGATTGCAGAAAACTTGGTCTGTTTATCTGTGCTTTATCTATCTTCTTGCCCTGTGTGTGTTTTTCTGCCTCCTTTGTTCCTGTTGATAATTACCTTATAGACTGTGGTGCTTCTTCAAGTACTGTAGTAGGTAACCGCAATTTCTCAGCTGATAGTTCGTCTAAGAAGCTCCTTTCCACTCAGCGAGATATTCTTGCCAACACATCCTTGAAATCAACCACTTCCTCTGGCGATTCCACTCTCTATCAAACTGCAAGGATCTTCAATGGATCCTCAAAGTACGCTTTTCCAATTAACCGAAAGGGGAGACATTGGATCCGTCTTTATTTCTTCCCATTCACTTATCAAAATTACAATATGAGTGCTGCAAAGTTCTCTGTTGCCACACAGAACAATGTCCTTCTCATTGACTTCACTGTGCAGAAAGATCCTGTCATGAAGGAGTACTCTGTCAATGTGACCTCAGACACCCTTGTGGTAGCCTTTACCCCTTCCAGCGGTTCCTTCGCTTTTGTGAATGCCATTGAAGTTGTCTCTGTCCCTGATGAACTCATTGCTGATTACGGTCTCAGCCTGAATAATGCATTATCATCATACTCCGGGTTGGTGACACAGGCACTGGAGACAGTCTGGAGGGTTAACATGGGTGGTCCAACTATCTCCTCTGCGAACGACACCCTTCATCGAACTTGGGTTCCAGATTTAAGCTTCCTTAAAGAACCTAACTTTGCCTCTAATTTTACAAATGTTGCAGCTGTTACGTATGCAGATGGCGGGGCAACTGTAAATGATGCTCCAGCTACTGTTTATGGTTCTCTCCAAGAGATGAACTCAAAAAGTGATCCCCGTGTTAATTTCAATGTGACATGGGAGTTTGATGTGGAGCCTGGATTTCAATACCTTGTTCGGCTTCACTTCTGTGATATAGTCAGTCAAGGTCTCAACCAACTCTACTTCAATGTTTATATTGACTCCTTGTTTGCTGCCAAGGATCTGGATCTCAGTACAATAAGTAATAATGTCCTGGGTGTTCCATATTATAGGGATGTGGTTACAGCCTTGACTGCCAGCAACAAACTTCGTGTAAGTATGGGCCCTTCTTCACTAAACAAAGACTACCCTAATGCCATTCTGAATGGGCTGGAGATCATGAAAATGAACAATTCTATGGGCAGTCTTGGTGTGGGAGCAGCAGCTGTGGCTAGCACTTCTGGTTCGAAATCTAAGAATGTTGGCATGATAGTGGGTGTGAGTCTTGGAACACTAAGTGCAGTGGTCTTGGCTGGAGTTTTCTGTGTACTATGCAGGAAAAGAAGGCGGTTGGCACAACAGAGGCAGTCAAAGACATGGACTCCTTTATCCATGAACGTTGGAGCTTCTCATACCATGGGAAGTAAGTATTCTAATGGTACTACAATAAGTGCTGCTTCAAACTTTGAGTATCGTGTCCCTTTTGTGGCAGTTCAGGAGGCTACAAATGATTTTGATGAGAATTTGGTTATTGGGGTTGGTGGTTTTGGGAAAGTGTACAAGGGAGAATTGAGTGACGGCACTAAAGTGGCAGTTAAGAGGGGCAATCCACGGTCCCAGCAGGGTCTTGCTGAGTTCCGGACTGAAATTGAAATGCTGTCTCAGTTCCGTCATCGCCATCTGGTGTCTTTGATTGGGTATTGTGATGAAAGGAATGAAATGATCTTGATATATGAGTATATGGAGAAAGGAACTCTCAAGAGTCATCTATATGGTTCAGGTCTCCTGAGCTTAAGTTGGAAGGAGAGACTTGAGATATGCATTGGAGCTGCTAGAGGACTTCATTACCTTCACACTGGCTATGCTAAAGCAGTTATTCACCGTGATGTGAAGTCTGCAAATATCCTGCTTGATGAGAACCTGATGGCTAAAGTTGCTGATTTTGGATTATCAAAGGCAGGGCCTGAATTCGATCAGACACATGTGAGCACAGCTGTCAAAGGGAGCTTTGGGTACCTTGATCCTGAGTATTTCAGGAGGCAACAACTAACAGAGAAGTCAGATGTCTATTCATTTGGGGTAGTTCTGTTTGAAGTTCTTTGTGCAAGACCTGTCATAGACCCATCCCTTCCTAGGGAAATGGTAAACTTGGCAGAATGGGCAATGAAATGGCAGAAGAAAGGGCAATTGGAGGAAATCATAGATCCAACTCTTGCAAACAAGATAAGACCAGATTCTCTTAGGAAGTTTGGAGAAACCGCTGAGAAGTGCTTGGCGGACTTCGGTGTTGACAGGCCTTCTATGGGAGATGTGTTGTGGAACTTGGAGTACGCCCTCCAACTTCAAGAGGCAGTTGTTCAAGATCCTGAAGAAAACAGTACCAATATGATTGGCGAACTCTCTCCACAGGTCAACAACTTCAACCGCAACGCAAGTGCTTCTGCTGTACAATTTGAAGGTACAAGTGTGGATGATCTGTCTGGTGTTTCTATGAGTAGGGTATTCTCACAGTTGGTGAAGTCCGAGGGGAGATGAGATGGCAACGTCTTCTGAATTCCGTATTACAGTGCTCTTGCTTTATGATTATTGTTGTTTGTACTATGATCACTATATCTCTCTGCCCTGACACACCATACTGAGGCACTATAGATTTGTAAAGAAAGACCTAGTTAATCGAACATGTTTGCGTAATTGGTTGCAAAAGTATCCATTTGTTAAATCTCTTCTCTGGCTTGATAATGATATGTTTCGTCTATCCTGAAAATTGAGTCTAAATTGTGCAACTATTTAGATGAACCTTATCAGCCAGAGAAGAAATTTGGATAAGTTCTCCGGTTAAAACTGCAATATAGAGTTGGGTTGCTTTCTTCTTTGTATTATGTTTTTTTTTATAGCAAATTGCCAACCACACAGTTTCTCTGAAGTGGTCATACTCATACAGCGTACTGTATTTTAACTATTTTGTTATTCTATATTTGCTATTATGCATGGTTTATTTCATTTTCATCCATCTACTTCACTTCTTCTACTTTATTCCTAAGTTAATATCCATGCCTTTTATGGCTGGTGTTCAAACCAACCGTGTTTCTTGGTCAACCCCTCCTAAGGGTGGATCAAAGTGAGTGTGGATGGTTGGTTCTGTTTTCACTCGATAATAACAAAGCCTGGTGGGAAGGTATGATTCAAAATGAAGTGGGAGGATTCCTCACATCACAGGTTTCATGGCTAACCTAACCTTGGCAATATTTGCACCATAACCATGGCTGAGGTGTGGGGTGCCTTTGAAATTGGCATATTCTATGCGGTATAGGATGTTGTGATATTGGAAGCTGATTCTAAGGCTGCTCTTGAGCTCATTAATTCAGGTTATGTTGTGACACTTGGCATCTTTGTGATGTTACGCTTCATAAGGAGTGGGAGGTGACCAAGCATCATGTGTTCAACTGTATTAAAGAGGGTAATGGATTAACGGGTCTGCATGCTCTCTTGCCTGACATGCTTCATTCCCTTTCCCGTAGGAGTACAAAGATATGTTTCACTGAAAAATGATACGTTTCTCTAGAAAATGCTTCGCGGCTAGAACAACTTTGCCCGACTCCTACTACTGTCTGAATTAACTGGCATATCAGTGGGTGGTTATATCATATTTTTATCCACTTTTATTTTTATTTTTATTTTTTATTTTTTACTCTCTTTTCTTCTCACAATATACTGGTTCTGTAGCATTGTATTTCTTTTCCCTATTGGCCAATGCTAGTGTTGGATTTTGATTTGTTCTTTTAGTTGGGCGTGAGGCCAACAGTTTTGTGCTTTTGTTTCTTACATTCTAATTTTTTTCTTAAAAAAAGAGTGCTGTGTCTTAGATAAAATAGTCTTGCGAAAAGGAAAGTTGGTAAGAGTTATTCTTCCTTCAAAGTGTATTTTTACCCTTGGATGATGATAAGACCCACTAATATACATAAGATGCAGAAATCTAAAGGTGGAAACAGCTCGTAGAGGAAGAAAACTTTTCCCCTAGGAGTAGGGAAGAATGATTCTTGTTTTGGAGATTGACATCAACTTCTTTTATGGAGCTACAACAATTACTATCAACCTCTTCGGTGAGATTCCAGTAATTAATTTATTTCTCATCTAGATGTTATGTATCATTTGTAACACATCATTAAAAAAAAAATGGTAACATATCTATCCATCCATGATTAAAACCAAAATCTAAATAAGAAAATGGAATATCTGTTGGCTCCACTATGTTGGCATCTTCTCTCTTTTGGATCATCTTTTGTGCGTAATGCTCGAGAGCTACTGGATATCGCTGTCATGAAAAAATAAAATATTTAAGGAAGTAGGGGTAATTAGAAATTCCTTGACTCCAAGCCATCGTGAATATCATTTAGTCAGAGTTGCACTTAGGTCCAGTTAACACTCACCACCTCCTCTATCTTCTACCCTCCCTCCTTTCTCTTCACCTACTACTGATGCACTAGCAATATAATAGCACTGAGTTCATCTTCGAGGAATAGATACCGACATGACTTAGCAAAAACATTATCTATGTCATCGTCAAAGAGTTATGATTTGGGTATCTGAAAGTAACTTATTTATACCAAATAATCCATTAAGCAGTTTGAAATAAATTAAGCATCACTTTAAATATTTATTTGATCTTTATATACAAATGTAATTTTCGTGAGTATAAATTGTAGCCCTCCCTCGAAACTTCCTTTACAATTAATAGAATAATTGTTGATATGACTATAATGAATTTAATTAAGCGCGTCACTGAATTTAATTTATCCCATACTCAGTTTACATCTACATTGAGTTTGTGCGTCATTCGAAAATATTGTGGAAATGGAACTTTTGGTTGCCATATTTATTTTTGATAGAATTTAAGTTGGCACTTAAAGTTAGTGTTTAATTTCCTTTCTAGTGTTCCACTAGGTGCTGTGCACAGTCTGTTTTGTTTAAAGTAAATGTTCTAGACATAAGAATAAAACAAAAGGGTGTAATTATTTTGAAATGTCAATTTCATTGACCAATATTTACGAGAGTGTGCGCAAGTACTATTTAAAACTAGTATTAAATTTTTAATCATAATTATTAATTTTTGAATTATCATCAGTTGACTAGAACAATAGAAGAGGGGAAAAAAATTCAATTCATAGCAATAAACCAACTTTAAAACAATAAATGAAATAGTCGGTATTATATTGTAGTCTAGATGTTCTATTTAAAAAATATTTAATTTATTATTATCAAGTCTCAGATCAGTTATATATGTGAATGAAATACTTCTTATAATAGGTTGGTCAGTTCTCTCTCTTAAGATCGTATCCAGAAAAACAAAAATCTCTTTCTTAAAATTATAACGTTTTGATAATTATATTCACAGTAAAATACTAGTAGATGAAATTTTAAAGTTTTTATTATAAAGTAGACCGTAATAACTTCTAATTGAAATTTGTAATATGTGTTATCTTTAGAATGAGAAATCTTTACCAACGCTTAATTTGTTTAAGCAAGTCGTCAAATTTGAATCTTTAAAATAAACTCAGCTCATATGTAACAATTCAATGGATAAGAGACTATGAATCATCCTAATTATATTCCTTTTTTAACCCAAATTGTCACCATGTGCCTCCGCCGGCTTGCACAACGGAAACTCCAAAGCCTACTTTACTTCTACTCCTCCTTCGCGTAAATGGCTTAAATGTCACTGTAATAATCCACACAGATCCATTGATTATGTCTTTTTTATCGTTCCATTCCCACTTACAATTTTGTACTTCGATCTGGGGACACATCCTATGAAGGAAGGGAAGGGCAATATATATTTGTATCAACAGAATATTTATCGTAAACACATTCATAGACAGCTAGACACACTCACAACACACACGAAGTTTTATAATAATTTATAGGTAAGGCTCACCCATAATTATGTGAGATAACGGCTGAAATATTGACAAAAACATTACCGTATTTTTGCTCAAAATATTAATCTGCTCCCCCGAAAACTTAGTAACAAAGCATTTCTTTTACTTATCTAATACTAGTTCCCTTACGAGAGAAGGTTAAAAAAAAAAAGGTACAATAATAATAGTTGAACCAAATTCTAAATATATGAGTCTGAAAGCAATACATAGAGCCCATTTATTGACTAAAGGAGAAATTGGCCTGGAATTGGATTAGGAATTAATCATGATAAGGCGCATTAACCTTTGAAGAGCACGACATCAGCTTGTGAAGGGTTGAGAAGAAGGCAGCATAAGTGACAACCTTGGCCCTCCCGAGAATCCTATAATTAACGTTAAGATTTGTCATAATTCTTCTTTTATCCAAAAAAACCTTAAGATTTGTTGATGACGTATTTGTGGCGCGAACCACACTCTCCTTTAGTCTGCTGAAACACTTGGTGGCTTTGTCAGTGACGCCTTCTTTCTTCCTCGAGAATTTGTAGCTCCTCAGGTACATTTGCCTGCAGCAGAGGCTGTCATCAAATCCTCCCTGAACATAAGGACCCCTACAATTGTTAGAGTTCACCCTCTTTAGAAATTCTACATCAGATTCTGGCCACTTGTAGAGGTTTACGAAGGTTAATGGTCGAATTGGCAGGCTTGTGTCAGTGACGCTGTTGGATACGCAAACAGAGGCCATGGGGGCTCACTACTTGGAGTGATTACACTGTAAGAGGGGCAGGGAGACCATTGTGAAGCTGAGTCCAATATAAATATTCAGTCACCAAAAAAATAATAATATAATACAGCCAAAAGTGTATTAATTTGATAAGCGTGAGGAATGTGACATAATCAGTTTTTAAGTAGCCCAATTAGATAAAATATATGGATATCTCATGTTAAACTGTCCCTTTGAAAACATGCTTATCTTATAACCTATACTAACGTATTAACATATTTTTCATTCAAGGAATTGATAACAATTATTTTAAGTGATAGGAATCTATTTTTCCATTATTTGTTTAATTCTATGCCTGTCAAATTTTGCAAACATGAGCTAAAATTTTGATCATGATAGGATTAAACTAAGGCAAATTGTAAAATATATATATACATATATATAATGATTTGAATTTAATAAATTAAATATAATCAATGAACATTGACTTAAATTTAATAAGTATTATTAATTATGTTATAATTAATGCTTTCGTATTATTTAATTAAAAAATAATTTAATCACACTTTTCTATCATTTAAAGATTAATTTGATAACTTGATATAAACAAATATGCTATGCACATATTTTTTTCAATAAATTGAACTTTAACACTTTAACTTTTGAAAAAAAGAAATTATTACACTTTTTTAATTCAAGTACACTATTTTTACACTCTTTAGATTTGAGACTAATCTTGTTTAAATTATAATAGAAGCTCAAATTCAATACCGTATGTTTAAATTAAAAGACTCAAATACCTTCTGCTTAAATCTTAAACTAACATAATTGGTCAAATTTTAATACTTTATTTATTGATATTTGTAACAATCTAATTATGATAATTTAGTTGTCAAAGGTTATATGAAAAATCATGAATTTAGGAGGTGAGTAAAATGTAATTACATCTGTTTTTGTCTTCTTTTTTTTTGAGTAAATACCTATTTTGGTTTCTGACAAAAATTTTCGGAAATAAATTAATCCCTCAAGATTTTAAAATTTACAATTAGTCCCTCACTATTCAAAAAAGAAGGATATATTAGTTTCTCCGTACATAATCTGTATAGATCCGTACTGCCAAAAAATCTATACAGATTCTATAGAAAGAACTAATATGTCTCTTTTTAAAATGACGAGAAATTAATTATAGACTTTCAAATTTTTAAAGATTAATTTATTCTCAAAATTTTCGTCCGATATATTTTTTTTTTTTTTTAAGGTGACTTGTACTGTTTGAGTTGGATCCTGTCACGTGCAATAGAACACGAGAGAGTACCGTGCGTGTTGTGCGTTGTTGCCGCCTAAACCTAAACCCTCAACCTCACCTCCTAAACCTCGGGGGAGCGGTGAGTCCCTGTGTCCTTTGTTCCTTTTGTGTTTGTCGGCGAGAGGAACAACCATGGGGTTCTTCGACCTCAACATACCCTACCCCGAACCCACACCAACCACTAAGTCCTCCATCGAACCCAACCGCACCAAGCTAGCCGTCAAGGCCATGGAGCTAGGCTACACCGGCATCGCCTACAACCGCACGATCAAGGGCGTGATGTCCGATCACCACCGTTGCTCCATCACCCCACTCTCCATCTCCTCTCTCCTCAAGATCCTCCCCTCTCTCTCCTTGTCCGCAAAGCTCCACCGCCACCTCCTCGGAATCCCCTTGGCCACCCCCTTCCGTCAGTACACCCGCCTCACCGTCTGCGTCGACACTGCCGCCCGCGCCCACGCCCTCAATTCCGGTAACCCCATCCTCAAGACCTACGACTTGGTCGCCGTTAAGCCCTCCAATCAGATTGCATTTGATCTCGCATGTGAGAGAATGGAGGTTCGTTAATATTAGACATAGTTAGTTAGTTATTGTTGAGTTAGTTATAACCGTCATGCTAAAGTAATTGCAGGTAGATATCATTTCGATTGATTTCTCGACGAAGTTGCCGTTTAGATTGAAGCAGCCTATGGTTAAAGCTGCTGCTCAGGTTTGCTCTTCACTTTTCTTTTCTTTTTTTATTATTTTTTTAATGAATAATTGAAAGGATTATGTGGTGAGTGAGTTCTTATAAGATTTGAATTAATTGATATGTGGCTTGTTATTGATACGCAGCGAGGGGTTTGTTTTGAAGTCACGTACTCTGGTCTGATTACTGACATCCAAATAAGGAGGCAGTTGATTTCCAGTGCTAAGGTATTAGCTACTTCCCTGAATAATTCTTCTTCCATAGAGTTCGTGCACTGGATGATTTTGATTATTTGATTGTTTACTTGTCATAATGGTATTTTCTTTTTTCTGTTTTGTTATTGTTGTCAAGTTATGTGTAGATGACTCTGACTCAATCAACTTTGTGGCATTAGTCTTAAGTAGGCTTACTTCCACAGTCAAGCATGCTGCTGTTAGTTTTGAGCGGTGATGCCTCTGCTTTGTGTTTTTACCGACTAAGAAAGACTTTGTGGTTTGAATCGAATTTGTTTGCAGGGTGCACTTTTTGTGTCTTTAAGTCAAAGACTTGGAGTAGGCTAATACGCAATTGTGTAAGATTGCGTACAAACCTATTGAACATGTCTAGATAAACCTGTACTAGGCTCGGTATGGTATTGAATAAGCATCTAGTATGGTATTGAATAAGCATCTACTTAGTAACTCAAGGAGGTTGTGTTAAGCTCAAAGCAGGTATGAATTTGTCAAGAGGCAAGAGCTAAGGGGAGGTAAAGAGATTCCTTTTCAACTGGAAAGAAGTCAAAGAACCAATTAGTTCCTGTACTGTAGATACAGTTTGTATATATAATATAAAATCCCTGAAATACAAGCCTTTCCAGGAGTAGTTTGTTTTGGTTCACACTACCTTTTGTCTTACTATTAGCTTTAATCTGTTTTTGGGTTGTATTTTCCTATTAGAGTAATATTGCACTATCCTCATTTATATTGTTAGACTGTCATTTGCTTCTAGGTAAGTTTTATGATATTGACAAGCTTGGATCTAATTACAATATTGAGACACATGCAAACTTACACACTGGTTAAACATTTAGTTATTGATGGATTGGACTCGGGGAAGAAACATTGTCTTTTCAAGTGCCGCTCCTTCAGTGAATGAGCTTAGAGGACCTTGTGATGTTGCAAACTTGTTGTCATTATTTGGACTCTCCAACGAGCGAGCTAAAGCAGCTATTTCTAAAAACTGTAGGTACGGAAAGTTGCTAAAATCCTTTATAATGTGTTTGGTTTCTAGGGACCACCGTTTAACATCTCTTGAATATCATTCTGATTGGTTTGCAGGATTCTTTTAGCAAATGCTTTAAGGAAAAAGCGGTTTTACAAAGAGGCAATAAGAGTGGAACCATTATCATCAAGTGCAGCATCTAATTCTAAGGAAGGTCGGTATGAAGAGTTACTAAAGTGGGATCCTATCTCCAGTGAAGGCGATATCCTGTTGGATGACTTGGCAAAGTCTTTTTCATCCTCCTGTAAAGCATCAAAAACTGCAAAAGCCATTGACTTTGTTTCAGTGGCTGACAGCATTCCATCTCATGGTTTTCAAGTGAAGGATTTCTTGCCTGCAAGCAATGTTTCCCCTGTCTTCCCCGATAATAAAGGAAACTTTCTGCCAGTTGATGAAAAAGTAAGTCAGTCAACACCTGTACTTAACAACTCAACTGAGCAGCCCAACAGGCATGATGTTTGTCCTGAGCCAGATGAAAGCTTAATATCTGATGCTATAGCAACAAATCAAATTGTGACAACAATGACGACAAAGGCAACAAAGTCTTCCCCAACTAAGTGTAGTCTGTTACATGGATCAAGTGATGCGCTTATGAGCTGTGACAAATTTTGTGAGAAAAATGGACAAAGTGTAACTACTGAAACATTCAATTCTAATGAGGAGGTGGACACTCCAACGAATGCCACAGAGTTAGAACTCAAAGATTCTGTTGATTTGGACACAGATTGCACCCTGCTTGAAGCAAAAGCACATGATTCACAATCAAACTTGTGCATATTCAGCAATGCATTGGACACTGTAATACCATATATGAATGAGAAACTGCAGAAATTGTCAGAAGATGCCAAACAAGACAATGCACATAAAATTGATCATAAAGTAGAAATCCTCACCCCATCCATGGACGCCATGTCTCCTGCACTGGTACATGATGAACATAATAGCGAGCAAAGCTCTGATCTCAATTTAAATGCAAAAGTTACCAAGATGCATGAAGGTCCTCCAAGTGAGGATTTAAAAATTGCAGAGCATGAAGTCTCAAAGATAAACACGTCTATTTCTGAAAATTTAATGGAGGATGAACAATCCGACAAACTTGAAACTGAAGCAGTTGAACTTGATGACATTCCACGGCAAACACCTTATGATGAGATGAAAATTGAAGATGATTCTGCAGTTGCAACGCATGTATTGCCAGATGTGATGATGGAAGATCAAAATCTTGGTGAAGTGAGCATTGAATTTGATCAAGTTGCCTCATTTCAGTCTGTACCAGGTACTCCATTCGATGACAAATATCTTTTTTTTTTATATTGCAAGCTATATGTTATTTTTCTCCCACTCCATCCCAGAAGTTCATATAGTGTGACTAGTATTAGCCACTTTGCATCAGAAATGAGTCAATACAGTTGATTTCACTTCATTTCGTAGTTGTGTTATTATTAGTAGCTTCCCCTATAATACATTTTATGAACTACTTGCATGTCCCTGTTATAAGTTTCGTGATATTTGAATAAATGAGTGAACACATTTCCATTATCTGTAGGTCGATTGAGAGTTAAGCGGAGGACACATCGTAGGCCACTTTTGTTCCCCTTGAAGCGATTGTTGAATACGTTGCCCTTTAAGAAGAAAGGTAAAAAAATTAAGGGCAGAACTAAGCTAAAATAATTTTGTTTTTTACCCCTGCGGATTATTTATTGTTACTCGGCATAGACTCGAGATTATTCTTTATAGTTATATTAATATATCAATTTTGAGTTGTTGCAATGTCACGTTAATAATAGATGATAGCGTTTACTTGGAATTTTGGACCTGCAAACCAATCTTGGTCTTATGATTAATTATGACTGCATAGTTGACTGAGATGAGAATGAGATCCTTTTCTATGGATCATTTATATAGTTCACAAGCATCGGCTGCTTCTGTCATGTATGCTTGATACATAGAATTGAAATTTATAGAATTCGACGGAGAATAGATTGATCATTTTATGTAATATTTTCTTTGGTATTGATCATTTTATGTATTTATTATGTTTTGCATATAGATAATGCCAGATCTTTTAGGCATTTCATGATGTCAACGTGAAACTTCTAAAAATCATGTAAATGCCATCTACTATCAACATGAAACTTTTAAAAATCATGGTCCAATCTTTTGTTAGACATAAGTTTTAGGCAGCTATTAAAGCAACATGCAAATGCAAAGGAAATTTTCCTTCTGACGTAAATACGTCTTTCTTGGACTGGGAATCGAACTAAAGAAAGCCTCTTAGCATTAAACATGATCCTTTCTTCAGCTTCTTCTGGCACAAATGGCTTATGGCTAGATGCTCGC
Source organism: Pterocarpus santalinus (assembly GCA_031439595.1). Classification (NCBI taxonomy): domain Eukaryota; kingdom Viridiplantae; phylum Streptophyta; class Magnoliopsida; order Fabales; family Fabaceae; genus Pterocarpus; species Pterocarpus santalinus. The sequence goes on along the minus strand of CM062528.1, from coordinate 40,932,404 downwards.
CCACCGAAGATCGAGTTTGTAGTATTGATATTTGCATTCTCATTGTTCGTAATTAAGATCATATCTTCCCAACAAGCTGCCACGGGCTTAATGAAAAATGGTCTTTTAATTTTGCCAAGCATTTAGATTTATCTAATGAACGATGTTGGAAATCGACGAGCACGAATTGTGTATTTATTTTTTGAAAAAAAAAAAAAAGAACTCTTATTGAGCAATAACACAAGAAGAACACATCGGGAATGAGACACTATCAAATATTGGACATTATTAAATGTATTTTGTGCTTTCGGTACTATTTTTATTTGATATTTTTACATTTTTTTTTTTAACCAGCATTTTGCTGTTAGAGCATTTTTAACAAATCCCTATTAAGTTTGTTTGGTCATGTTACTTGCGGTTGCACTTTTCTGTTGTCTCAAATTCCTCAAATCATTCTCATTCCAGTCCAGCGTGCAAATACACCTGAGGCGCTGGTCTAATGAAAGATATGTTATCTACAAAGAAGTACACCCAGGTTCGACCCTCCAAACAATAACGAAAAAAAGGTCGGGAGTGCAAAGGAAAAAAGAGAGAAAGAGGGACAAAACTAATGGTGATAACTGGCAAGTAAGAGAGGTAAAATATGTAATTATTTAATTTTTTTAGAGGGGACACATATACAACTTCTTTTCGTGCTAAAATAACTCAAACTTCTAAGGTGTGCTTTTTTAAGTTTAGAAAAAAAATGTTTTATATATAAAATCTCTAGATTTTTTGAATTAATTTTTCAATTTCTAAGACAAGTATTAAAAGTAAAAACAAAAAATTTTTTTACATTATAAATTTTGTTTTTAGATATTAGATTAGATAAAATATAATTATTCAGTTATTTTAAAATTTTTATACATATTTTTTAATTAAAAAGTATTTTCAAAATGTTCAAACAAATGAACTCCACATGTAAACACTTAGTTGATTTAAATAATTTGACATGTTTTACTTTTAAATAAAATTTTGGGTTTAAGGCTTATTAATAGAAAAAATCAATGCTAAAAGAACTTTATCTACAATGAGCTAATTTCATTACAACCAGATTAGTTAAAATTTAATAAATTTTGTATACTAATAATTTAAACAAAAAAATTTCAAAATAGTTTTTTTTTTAATATTTACAAGTTATTAAAAACTAGTAGCCCATTCTTTTACATGTTTTTTATTGAATAAAAAATTTAGATGGATTCAACACCAATCATCCCGTCAAAGTTAAGACACGACTCTTAAGTTTTGAGAACACTTATAGGGAACTTACGTAATTACCTACCAATGAGATTCTCATATCCGCAATAAAAATCAAACTTGTATTCTTATGAAATATGATTATATTTCTTACCAACTATGTCAATACTTGATAGCAGCCAATCTATAAATTATACAATAGCAGAGTTTTTAACTCCACTGTAGCACTTCTATTCAAATACACGTGGTGTGGTTACCAGTTTTTGCCCATTAAAATACTAAAAAATTGTTATGCACTTTTCAAATTGGTGTTCTTCCAAGTTATATGGACTACATGTGCTATAACAATAGGTTTTCATTATGCCTATTTGTGCTGCAACAATAGATGTTCATTATTTTTAGAAGTCATATTTTTTTGTGTGTTGGGTCCCTATTTTAATTTACATTTACATGCACGTTAAAAAAAATAATTTACATTTAAATGATTTTTTATATAATTGTATATAAGTCTGTTATGAGTGAAAAAATATTCAAATAGTAAAACAAAAATTAAGATTGACATTTATTTTATTTTTTGTATAAATTCTTCGTTTATTTCTTTTAGTTTACTGCAAATTTGATTAGTGATAAGATATTTAAGCAACTGAATAAAACAGAAAACTGAAAATTATTTTCAGTCATTACTTAGTGTTTTGTTTTATCAATTATTGAAACATTTATGAGCAATAATCTATGTAAACTACAAAACAAAAAGAACACAAAATATTAATTCATTTTTTTTTTGTCCGCTTTTGTTACAAAATATATTGTCTATCGTTTTTTGCTTTTTTTGTTTTTTTAAAAATTTCTTTTAATAAAAAAAGTTAATAAATTAAGTCATCATTATCAATTAGTTTTTTATATCTACTGTGGCATATATAATAATGGTTGTATTCTCAAGAATTTGTTTAGAAGCCTATTTTACTAACAAAAGTTGCTTTTCTTCAAAATTATTTTCTTTTTACAGTTTTTTTTTTCATTTTTATTTTTGTAATGAACGTTTATTTCGTTAAACTTTCCCATTTTTATGTAGAAAATATATTTCCAAGTTATGTTAATTATTTTATTTTTAAGTGTTAATTGAATCATATTTTAAACTATGTTTTCTATTTGAAAATTTTTCCCGAAATTTATATGATTATGTGTTAATTTTATCTTTATTAAATTTTCATTCCAGTTTAATAATTTTTTCATTGTTATAAAATATTTCTTAATAATTTACTTTGGTGTTTTTCCCATGTTATTTCATCTTAGTTTTTTCGTTAAAAGGTATAAATTTGGTCATCATTATCAATTAGTTTTTTACGTTTATTTTATTCACATATATTCCAATAGGCAGGAATTATTTCACTTCTCTATTCAACAAATGACAATTTTGAATCTATTGTCGTATTAATAAATCATTTGTTGATCAATCTTTTCATGAAATTATAAGCATATTTGTTATAATAATTTTAATTATTTTTATTACAATTGAAGCACTCTATATATTACAAACAAATAATAATATATTATCATTTAGCCACTGCATTTTTAATAAGTAATAAACAGTAACATTGTTTTCCAAACGTAAGTATAATAATTGCCTGTTTCTTTGGGATAATTTAATTGTTAAAATTAGTTAGAATCTTTCTTTCTCTCTCTCTCTCTCTCTCTCTCTCTTCGAGGTTCTTATTTTAATCTACATTCAAATTATTTATTTTTTATAATTCTATTTGGAAAAAAAATTAATAGATTCTGTCTTTAGTCACATGTTATTTAAATATTTCTGTACAAATTGAATCTGAATGTTTTTTAGTTGTATATATGGTGTTTTTTTTAGCACCTTAGACAATATATGAGTAACAGTAATTTTAATTAAGTAAATAAAATGGCAAAATATAAAGTTATTTTTTCTGTCATTTTTCTCTTTGAACATGACATGTCAAATAAATATTTATTGTACAATGATTTTCTCTTTTAAATTTTTATTAAAAAAATTCCATCTCATTTTTTATTAATTCATTTTTATAAAAGAGATCATATATCAGTTTTGCTGCTTGATTTTTTTTTTTTGTAATATTTTTGCTTATGTCATTTCAATTTAAAAACTAAATTTAGATTATGTCATTTCAGTTTGTAATACACTTGATAGAATAATTTGTTTAAATAATAGGATAAATTTTATGATAATTTTTATTCAAAAAGTTCAATTTGAAGTTTATATTTTTAAAAAATTCTATTTTTTCTCCTGAAATTTTAATGTTTGTATGTTAATATTTTGCCAATTAGAGACAACATGTTATCAACGAAAACCATTGTGAGTACTTTTTTTTTTATGATGATAGTACTTATCTAATATCTAGAAAATGAGATATAGGAATTTAAATGAGGTTGAGTTGATAATGAATTTGTTGTTCTGTATAATCCTTTTAATGAAATATCAGATGCATATTAAACTTGAATTCTGTAAGAAGTCTTACTTGATTAAATATTCATTTGAGTATGTGAATAAGGGTCTAGGCCAAGTAACTATCATAGTTCGTAATGTAAATAGTGGTGGCAGCAAAAGTGATGAATGGATGAAATTAAGTAGTGCTATGATTGTTGATATTTATCTGTATGTGAGCCTATATAAAGATTGTTTACATTTGACAACAAAATGTAATCTTAAATGGTGCAGAGATGATCGATGAGGTACAAAATAGAAATAAAAGTAAAAAGACAACATAATGGCATGAATGGATGCAAGTAAAAATATATGTTGAGGGTTGACCGTTGATATGGTGAAAATCTTATGCATCTTATATATTTGGTTGATAGGAAAGAATAGAAACCAAGGAAGAGGTATGTCGGTAGGTTCAATAGAAAAGTTTAAAATGATCACCCAATAAAAGTGAATATTTAATATTCATCTGATTTTTAATCATTGATCAAATTGAAAAATAAATCTAACAATTAAGTTAAAGGAGCACTCATATTTCAAACATCATGTAGAGTATTATAATCAATTTTTGTATAATATCAATCATTAAATTTATTTTTTAATTTAATTAATAATTAAAAATTAGATAAATATTAAATGTTACTTTTATTAATTGAGCATGTTAAACTTCTCTAGGTTAAATTTTGTTCCTCGCAGTACTAATGAGTTACTTCACTTGTGGTAACTACTAAATTCTTATAGCCGTGCGTAGCACGGGCACACTGGTAGTTCTTTTACACTGAGGTACGATTCTGTATTTTTTTCCCTGTGCATAACATTGCTTTTATCACATGTTGTACTAGTAATTCTTTCTTTTTTTTCTTTTTTTGACGTGCATGTTGTACTAGTAAATTTACTCTCGTGAATATGTACAATATTATATCAAAAACATTCTACACGACCTTAGATTTAATATCAATAATTCTGCACATTTACGACAGTTTAAAATAAATAATTAATACTTATTTAAACTTGTAATTCTTTAAAATAACAGTTTACTGATGGAAGCAGTAGCAAGTGACCTATCTCCCCATTTACATTTTGAGCTAACGATAGTGTTGACCATCTTCATTTGAACGCAGGACACTAGAACTGGTAAAGTTGGAGGCTGCTCGCTGCCTCTCTTTGTCTAATATATATATATATATAGAGAGAGAGAGAGAGAGAGAGAGAGAGAGAGAGAGAAGATAGGAAGCTTCCAGCTAGTGCCACGGGCCTAGAGCACTGGCAAACGGGCATTGCTCTCCATGTGCTGTTAATATCTTTTTCTTAGATTACTATATCACATTATCACTTTCATGCTTTTTCCTTAGGCAACATTTGTGCTTAACGGTGTCATAGTAGTTTTGGTTTTGGAAGCGGCCCCCCCAACATGATCCTTTTTGCTTATCAAACTAAACTCATCACCATCATCATGGTTAACAATGCCTTTTTCCAACCTTGTAGGTAGGTAATTCAGTCATAGCTCGTAGCTCATTATAGTGGCATCCATTATCCGTATATCATGCACTTATTTATTCTTTTTTTTTTTTTTTGTTGAGAGGTGGGGTTCCCATAATCGAGCATCGACCGTGTGGTTTTCTGCCTCCAACATAAAAGGGAAGAAGCAGAGTCCTTTTGGGAATTGAATTAATTGGACCTTTCTGCTTAGCCAATGGAATGTGTTATCTATATTGCTGCTATGAGTATTGACCAACACTTCCTCCACGTATGCAGAAATTAACCGGTACATGTAGTATTTGCGATTAAGAATTTTCCATTTTAATTGAAAAATTAACATGGACCTCACAACTCCATCGAGCTTGATGTCAAAATTAGCAATACATTAAAGGTTTAAAACTCTTTGATGTGAGCATAACATAGACAAAAAATATCAAAATAAGAAAAATTCGCGAGACAAATGACAATAAAATTGGATTTCACTATACATAATTTTTTCTCTGTAAACACTTTTGGAAATATTAAAAAGCCGCCCACAAAACCTAGTGGCTAACACACCGCCGGCTGACAAAGATAAATAGGGCCGTCCTCCCCCACCTTTGGATGTCATCTTAGAACGTATAGCCTTTAGCTATGAGAGCAACATGGATTCAATACTTGGAGAATATTATATTTATCATGTATCATCCCTCAATTTCACTACTTGTTCGGGCAATGTCTACGACCCCCTAAGTAATGATTAGTAAAAAGCATAAAAGGTACTCAAGTCTGAGTTTAAAATAATCATTCTCGAAGAAATCAAACTTATAAAAGTAGGAAATATAAAAATGGGAGGTTGTTTGCTTTGGATGCTAGAAAAAATGTATATAAAAAAAATGGTTTCAAATATTTTCAGAAACTTAAGGTTGTCAAAAAAGGTTAGATTGATTGAAGCAGAATAAAGTAAAATTTACTCCCTTCGTTTTTTTTTTTAAAAAAAAAATCTTTTCTCTTAAAGATGGGTCTACGTATAAATCGAGTTCTCAATTCTCAACAATTTTATCTTCATATTTGTTTCAGATCATCCTGAAAAATCATAATTTATTATATATGATTTTATTCAAGAGTTCGAGCTTTTTGTAATGTAAACCCTAGTCTTTCTTCAAAGACAGAGCAAGCAGGACCTAGGGTGGTTTAATGCGATTTACATAAATGAATCCATCCATTTATACCCCATATGTACGAACATCAATTATGTGGTTATATTTAAGCTGAATGACAAATTTTGACTTATGTGTATCACTCGCTGGCAGCACAAATAAAATCCTGCTGCCTTAGACAAATAAATGGTGTCATTTTAAGTGATATGCGAAAAATATTTTTCTACATAATTTGTGTTAATGTTTTGTCAATGCTCTAGAAAAAGATCTTGATTAGCAAATAATCATCTTAATTATGTTAAAAAAATATCATGAAAGATCGGCTACAATAATTTTTTTACTGCAAAGTCACTTTTAACGTATTACTGAAGGTTTAAGATAAATTGTATATTATAATGTTAATATTCAGAAGTTTAAAATGTTACATCGAACGTTAATATTAAAATGTTAATGTTCAAATAACACGAAGCATATCACGAGAAGGCTTGGCTTGACTGCTTCACCGAAAGTGCACTATGCAAAGCTCAAATCTTCTAAGGACTTCTTTTTTTTATCTCTTAAGTCATTGTCAGAGTATTAGCACCCCAACTATCTACCTTAGTACTAGTTGGACCATCAGAATATTCTCGACGCAAGAAAAAGTTGACAGAGCCACTTTCCCGTACCTTTATGCCAATGGGGAAGCAAAGCAATGGTGAAGAAGCAAAATTTTTGCCCCCCCACCCCAAAAACAAACATGTACTGCTCTATATGCTGCCAAAGATATCCAAGAGTGATATGCTTTTGTCTAGTGAAAACACTTTATTGGGTGAATTTGAAGGCAAATTCGGAGCACTTCACTGTTTGTCCCAAATTCACTGTAAAAAAGTGATAGCTAGGTACATCACCCCTATAGCGCAAGTGATGGTCACTATCTATTTTCACTTCTGATTTTCTTGGGTAAGTGCTTCAACGAAAAGGATATGATGATACTTATGAATACATTATGTAGACTTTTTAGGATTTAACCCCAAGTACTACTTGCCAAAGTTTTGATCCAATAATACATTGCTGCTGATTAAGATAAAGGGCAATCAAAAACTTCACCCTAGATTAAAGTCTAAAAATTGCATGTGGTGACATGCACATGACTGGAATAACTATATTTACATTACTACTTTGATCTAACACTAATTAAAGTGCACCACAACACTAAACATGGAAAGCAAACTAAAGTAAACGGATTTAAGCATGCAATTATTCTTTCTAATACAATAAACCAAAGGAAGAACTGCCTTGTGACTCCTGATCAAGATTTGCAGCGACTAACGAATCAAAGATACCGACCCAATTCTGATTTTCTTCATCTTCTTCCTCTGCCGCACCAATGTGGCTCCACTGAACTGGAGGGTTCTTGTCAATTTCGTCGTTCCTTGCAAACCGTCCTCTGATGCGTGGCCTGCTGTCTGCCAATGTTTTCCTGCAAGCATACTGATTCCAAGAAGAAAGCAAGTTAAAATCTTCAGCGTAATTGCATCATAACAACATAGTATAGTGGGGGGCCATAAGAGTGCTGTATAGACAGTACACGATGAGTTGAAAAGTAATATAAAGAGTATATGGTTACTAACATGCCTAACTGATTTTTTTTTTCTCCTCTCCAAAATCATGACAGTAGTGAAGTTGCTAGTAATTGACCTTAGACAAATCGTTGAGAAGATTTTCATACTTCAAAAAATTCTGCACCTGTTGCAACGAACTAAAATACACTTTCAAATCACACTTGTGTGTAATCTTTATTCTTTTGTGCGGTCAGCAGGGCACTATCGTGGAAAGAACATGGGGAACAACGTCTGGCCCTTTTATTTTGAAATTTCACTTCTTTTTAAATAAGTATTTGTCAAAAAGATAATCTTTTCACTGTCTCCCTTAACTTTTGCTTCAGCCATGGATATGGTTGTAATGGTTAGTTCACGAATTTTTTGAAATTCTCTCTAATGCAAAAGGACAATTTATTGTCGTCTTTTGACGAACATATATTTCAGTGTATATAAGTTTAATTGGTGCAGCCAGGATTTATTTAGAAAATCAAAACATAGAAAGGTGCTAAAAGTTATATATATGTATAATACCCGAACCTTAATTTTCTTGTTGAAGTTCCTCTGGTTTCTCTTGCTTCTATACCTCTCAATCCTCACCCTCTTCTCCTCCGGGCTATACCGAGAGGCTCTGCTCATCCCTTCTATGATCATACTACTTTCGCTTGACAATGGACTATCTGAGCGATGATTATTATGTTGCATTCCATTAACCCCCTGCACAAACAAATGTTGCATGTTAAAGCAACAAAGCATAATTAAATAACTAATGCATAAATAAAGGGCAGGCAAGCGGAGAGGTCATTTTCAGGATTAAACCAGTAATCTCTAGGCCACAAGACTTCAACCTTATTGTTGTTGCTCCAAGGTGATCCCCTTAAATAATTAATGCATATTACATTAAATTTAAACAAAACAAACATGGAAGTGAACCAAAGCAAGAAAAACCTCACTGGTTAACATTGGCTCAAATTTCTGCTAGCAATGTAATTAAGAACGTGATTAATGCTGCAACCTCACATATTAAAGTAATTGAACATGGGATATGATGGGTCATTACAAAAGTTTAGGCCAATCTTTTTCATTCTCTAAATTCCTATATTCTAGTCTAAGAAAAAAAAAAAAGAGGATTCCACACCACACCTCACCGAATAAAACTTTCTTCTGATATACATAAAACTTAGGTGGTAAGAAATTAGATGTATATATATATAAAGATCTTATAATAAAGCATTGGAGGTGATGGTAAAGCGAACAAGTGAACTGTTAACAGGTGAAAGGATTCGGAGGGTGCGGAGTATATAGCAGGGGTTGAAATTCGGTTTCATGTTATTTTTATTTTTATCTTTAATCACCACTTTTCATAATCCTCTACAATTTGACTAATCTAATTTGAGCCATATCCACCTACTATATATAGTAAATCAACGCAGCTCTAATTTTTTTCCCCCATAACATTACTATTTGTTACTTGTTAGTGAAGCATGAAATGCATAACAAATGGATGGAAGCGTAGGTACCTGGAGATCACCGGCACTGTAAACTCTTCTAACGGGACCGTCGTCGGAGTCGAGAAGCTCAACGAACAGAGCAGAAAAGGGGTGGTGGTGGGTCCCATTCTTGTGCAGGGAATGGCTGCTAACGCTCCTCTGCATCAACCCGCCGTGAGTTGCCAGAGAAGTCGGTGACCCACCGTAGCTGCTGTAACCGCTGCTGCAACTGTTATTATAGCTAACCTCCGAGTTGTTGTTGTTGAGTTGCGAGAGAGTCTCGTGCAGCGAGTCGAACTCGCTCAGGGCGAGTTGGTCGGGGAAGAGTTGGTGGTTGTGCATTGGAGGAGGCGAGAGGAGGGGTGGTGAGGTGGCGGCGCGTGAGGATGCGGTGTTGCTGGAGTGTGCATACATGGCGCGTGGAATGGAAGCAGCTAGTAATCAATTGAAAGACGAAGACGAAGAAGAAGAAGATGAAGGAGAGAATATGAATGAAATGAAGAAGAAGGGTACACTGCCTCCGTGCCAGTGTCACTCAACATTTATAACACACACACACAGCAAACATCCAATTTCTTTTTGAAGAGAGAGAGAGAGAGAGAGATGGCACTCAAAATGTGAATGACGTGGAGGATGATGTCATCAATTGATAGAAGCGGGTAAAGCGTTGACCTGTTATTTTCAACACAGCGACAGAGATAGGAGTTAAAGCATCTCCGGCAAATAATCTCATTTTAGATCCCATTTTTACCCTCCACAACCTGTCATATCGACCATATACCATAAAAGATAAAAAAAACACAGTATTGGTATTCTCCTATGTAATAAAGGTCCCAATTTTGTGTGTGTATGTATATATATATCAAATACTTTGTTATACATATTTTTTAATATATAATTTTATTTTTATAATAGGTAAAAAAATTATTTTAAAATTTTTCAAATAATTTTTAAACAAAAATAAATTTTCAAAAATCTAAACTACTCATAACTATGGTTAATTGTGGCTATATTTTTAACTTAGTCATGGTTACGTATAGCTAAAGGTAATTCTTATTTGAACTAGTAACAGCTACGATAAAACGTGGCTATATTCTAAACTTAACTAACTTACCTATAGCTAAAAGATACTTAGCCATGGTGACATGTAGTTAAAAGATATTTTGAAAGTTAATTTAAAAAAATATATATTGTAGATAAAAAATTTGTACATATATTTTTTGAAAGTTAAACTATAAAAATTCAAAATAAATTTATTTATGAGCTAAAAACAAGTTGAAAATATCAAAAAAAATATGAATTTTAACTATTTGGATTTTGAGATGAGTTGGCATTTTGTAAATAACTAAAGATGGAATTTAAACTTAATTGACTTGAATCCATTTTTTTTGGTGAAAGAATGGAAGAGTAGAATTTATGTGGAAATGATTTGTAGAGTGTTAAAAATGATTGGAATGACTTGTGAAGAAAGAAGTAGATGAATAGTGATATTTATAGCATAGAAATAAGGATAAAATAATAAACAAATTCTACCGTTGCACCAACGACTATAAGATTAGAAAAATAAAAAAAGCTATCACAATTACAAGCACTACAAGATAAATGTCTATTACTGGCGAATAATTTGTGAAGGATCACAGATTAGCGACGGATAACGGATGCAATGTGGAGGAAAAATGTACACAAAAAAGTTATTTATAATGTAAAATAGCTTAAAAAAATTGGGTCTCTTCCCTGTTAAATAGGACTCGTCCCACCTTTAGTGTCCCAATTTCATAATCCCAATTTTCTGACAACATATGGGCCATAAAGTAGGATTGGGATAAGGGAAAAGTTCTGCTCGAGATGCTCTTAGGAGACTATAGGGGCGTGAAAACCTATAAATATATTCCCCTCCAATTTCATCATCTTTCCTTAAGTTAATTCCTCCATGTTATTTGACATAGTTTGTTAAATACATACTCAAGATAAAGAGAATAAAGCGTTTTAAGAATGTTACTTTGTAGTAACTATACAAATTTGTTTTAAGTTTGAATAGATATAGCTAAGTTGAACAAGAGGAGTTGTGTGCCTTGTCAAGAGGAGTTTTAATAGATATAGCAAAAATCAAGGATGAGATAATCAATTCCTTGTCAAGTGACATGCAAGTGCGAGAAGAGGGATCATTGGAAAAGATGTTAGAGTTTCTTTGATGAAGTTGCCAAAGCTAATAGGCATTATATTTTTTACATTAAGAAAAACATAAAAAATTCTAGTGTTAAGTTTAGTGTAAACCAATAAAAAAATTTTTGATACCATAAAGATATTTTGAATAAAGCCGGTTGAATATAAACATGAGTTATACTAAATAATTTATTATATAAAGATAATGGTTATAATGGGCTACCAAATGAGAAAAGTGACAATTGTAAGAATAAGAAAAATAAATTTTAACTATTAAACCATATATATGGATGATTAAGATCAAAATATAAAGATACAACACTTTTTTCAAATGATTATCTAACCTTTAAGCTAAGTAAATTTTAATCATGACCATTTGTATATAATTTAATAGAAAAGATTTAATTCTCTCACTATTATAATTAATCATTCGCCTTATTTGATATATCCCTATAGTTACAAGAATAAATTATTAAATAACAATAGATAAATCATAACTAGAGATAAGATAAAACAAACCAAAACTAAATTCTAATTAATATATGTTGTTATCTTTACTTCTATTTCCTTCAAGCTAGAATGTCAATAAGTACAATTTGTTGTAATATAAATTTTTTTCACAAGAGGATCTTAATGCTCCAACACTATAAACCTTATTAATTTTTAAATAAACTCGTCTTTTCTAAAAATGTTTAGCGCATGCAAGACTACAAATGAAAATAAAAATGGAACTCAGGTCTTCTACATCAACTGCTCAAGAAAAGTAAAAGTAGTGATTTTTGGACAATAGGCACGACCGACCAAAGAAAAAGAATTTCGAAAGCTGGGTTTTTTTTTTGGGGGGGGGGGGGGCGGGGTAGATGTGGAACTGGGGTTTGAGACACAGATAAGGTGAAGGCTTTAAAGAATTGTTTTCTACATAAATTCGGAGGTTTGATTATTTTTCCCGTAATTAAAATGTAAGAAAATCCTATTTGATAGTACTTATGTATCATCTTAATTACAATATTATAAATTATAAATAATAGTTACAGCGAAAAGTTATAGTAACCTGCTTTATTAAGACGGTACTGATTTAATAATACAAAATAAAAAATCTCAATCCGAAGACGCAATTTCTCTATTTCATTTTTTTTTTTCCTCAATAAATCAATATACGCTCGACCCACTGCCGGTGAGGAGCACATCCAGAGTCCCAAACAGGATAAAAGAGAGATGCTTATAGACTCGTTATAAATACAATCCAAGAGAAAAAAAATTCAAGGTGTTGGATACTTTTTACTTTTTTTAACACAAATTAATCTTGTGTCTTTCTCCGTCGCTATATATTTGTAATAAGTTTATTTCCAAAAACAATGAGAAATTGAATTTGTATATAATAAAGTTAGATATAATGAGATATAATTGGTTTGAGAAAGAAATAAAATAATAAATAATAAGAGAGAAAATATAATGGACCATTATCTTATGTCATGTATATCTATACTATATCAACTTTATTATGTACAGATAACCTTCCTCGCAAACAATTCAAATTTCGTAGCTCTCTCGCTCTCAATCTCTAATTGGTCACAGGAGGAAGGAAGTTGTAGTACTAGCACTTTCCTGCGTGGTCCTTTTTGTGTCAACTTATTGCCTCCTAAAGGTCATCGAATTGTACCCAACTTGCATCTGACCCCGCCACTTTCTGAGTTACTGTAATTTTCTACATCCCTCCATGTGACAGTCGTATGGAGATAGACATAGTGATATACAGTAGCAGATGCCATTTGTAAATAAATTAAGCCTTTCTTAATCATCATTAGGTTAAGACGAAGCATCCCTAGTTAGGTTGTTAGGGAAGATTTAGAATTAGGATTTTTTACGACTTTTAAGACCGAAGGTCATTAATTTCATCGTGATCATCATTAGATTATATGTAGCACCATAAATATCTGCTGCTTAGACAACTATATATTGGTATATGTTATTATTGAAAAGAGAAAAGAATGTTCAGACTTCAGAAACATCCTTCTTAACTTTCTATAATTTACCCACTTGTAGGACTAGCTCGTGAAAGGAATAAAATATTTACCTGTTATGATGTTAGACCAAGTTTTTGGAGCATGACGTAGGTAAATAATTTGTATTGCAAAATACGAGTTACAATAACTTTTCTTAAACTCTTTCATTAGACAATCATTGAGTATTTTTATAGTTGCTTCTAAAAACTAGGATTGTATTGGGATTTAAGAGTGATGGGTAAACACAAAAAATAACATTACTTGCCTCAGAAATAAAACAAACGACCTAAGTTAAACTTTGTGGGTAGCTAATAGTCTAGCTAAGAGCCTATGGCTCTTATTTATTTACTACAACCCAAAGCATGTTAAGCTGACAATGGAATGAAACTTTCTTAAATCTCGTAAGATGGGCTGTTAGACTAATAATGTTGAAGAATGTTCAAGACACGAACTTCCCGGCACATGTTTTCTTTACGTGTGTATCAGGCCTAATAACGAGTCAGAACAAGAGTTTGTACAAATTGGGGTTCCTGGATCTTATGGGAGGTGGGTCTTCAGATAGTTGACTGAAACTTTTTTCTATGATTTACAGATGGAAACAATTTTTTTATCAACTCAAGAAGGCATCTTCAATATCAAAGTAGGTCCAACAGAATCGTCTATACATACCACCAAAAAATGTAGCTTGTGATTTTGTTGAATAAAACAGTGGCGAAATCAATTGCCACCAAGACTTGAATATACGCTTACATCCACAGATTGTTACTGAAGGCAACTAATATAACTGATATAGAATGGGCTGGTCAAAAGCCAGGCCGAGCTATCATTGAAGTTTACTCATTTGATCGATTTTCTGCTTATATATTATCATAATATATGTTTAATTTTTAGGTTATTCAATTTGTTACTGTATAATTTGTAAATATCTTTATTAATATTCAATAAATCTGAAAACATACTTTGATCCAGAATTGAGATGAATCTCAAGCTCAATCTAAACCTTTTCTTTTTCAGCAGAAAAAAAAAAAGAGTTCAAGCCCAAGGTGAGCCAATTGAACGAGAATTTGGACGAGCAGTCCAGGAACAATGATCCGATTACGCATTAAGAGCAATTGACTGAATTTCCATCCATGCTGCACTTACCTTGATACATCTTTGTCACTAGTCCCCACAGTACGTACTGCATCTGCATAATCTTTTTCCTCTGAGTCGCTTCCGTAGAGCACATGCAACACTTGATCGAGCTGAAAACATATGCCTGCTCTGAAAACATAAATGTGGTTCTGTTTTGATAGAGGACATTAAATAGACCCTGCCATTAATAAAGTTTTAGTTGCTGATATATCTTCTATCCCCATCTTCGTCAGCTTCAAGTTATGCATTTTGAGCTCAGTCAACCCTAAGAATAGTAATCTTATTATGATTTATTAAAGCTGATCTTATTATGATTCATAATTTTATCACTGTGATGAAGAGAAAAAGAATAATGAGGAACATAAAATAATAATAATAATCATGTATTTGAACTGATTAATGTCATTACAGTGTTCATCATCATTGTAGGATGATTCAGGATTAGCAAAAACTTAGCCATAACTTTAAATTCAAATTTCATTTACAAACTATAAAACTCGAAATCTTATTAAAAAAAAAAATTTCAAATCACTTGAATCAAACAAATATTAATATATCAATCATAAAAATTTATTATGTATGAAATCACATCTAACATATATATCCTTGATATAAAAGTAATAAATAAAAAATATTTAAAATAAAAATCATAAACGTACAGCTTTAACTATTCAGATTATAATGTCAGTGGGATTTGCATTAGCTAATAAAAACAGTTTGAGATTGGAGTTGATGTTTGAATTGGTTGATGATTATTAGTGTAAACTCATATGTATTTTGTCTTATCAAACGCTAATATGTATTTTGTGAGATTCTATGTATCTTATTTGTATATATTTTGATGGAGCTGTATTGTCTTTTTCATGCAAGTATATATTAAGAGTTAATTTCAAAAACTTTTGGAAGAAGCATGCTATCTAGTGGAATCTCCATCATTGCAGATAAGAACTTATTGCATACAATAAAACAACATATTTTATGTTTTTCGATCAACATAACATAAGCATTTATTCCACACGGAATTAGAGAACGTGTGTTTAAAACATTTTATGTCAGTTGAACTTTCAGGACTGTTACATCAAAAGGTCGACTTCAAGTTTCTTGCCAGCAAAATCAAATAAACTAGAAGCGAGAAATTAATGAATTTTTCTTTTCAAATTTATTTGTAAGAAACGAGGCCAAAAATCTCCACCTGAATTCATTTACTTTAATTATCCAATCATAACTGAATTTGCAAAATCAGTGATTCTCTACACGAATTGTGCATATTTGCTCTGCAATTAACCATAGTGAGTGTTTCTTTTCTTATAATAAGCCGTTGAAACTAATTTAAGTCTAAAATCTTGAAGAAGAGAGGTTTAATTATTCTACAGGTCTTTATAATTTGACTTAATTTTTAATTTGATCCCTATAATTTAAAAATTTATAATCAGATCCCTATAATTATAAAACTTTTTCAATTATGTCCTTATCGTTATAAAAAAAATGGAATATTCTATGAATATTTCATTGCCATCTCTCTCTTCACCCTCCACCCTCCCTCTCCACCTAACCATCCTCCAAGTGGAGCAACTCAATGACCAAAGCAGAAACGGGTACTCCTGCACCATGTCGAACTCACTTAGGTGGTGGTGGTGCTATTGCTATTGAGGAGTGGTGGAGCTCCACCTCTGAGACCTCCATTTCAATTGGGCCTATTGCGTTCGATTTAGCCTCAACACTCATCAACCCACCATTGTTTCCACTTCTTGGGATTGAACTGTTAAGGTTTGGGTTCGAGAGGAGCTTGGCGTCAAAGAGGATGATGGTGATAGAGTTGGCGATGACATCACCCTGGCGATACCAAAGGAGAGGGAGGAGTAGCAGCAGCTTTTGGAGCAAAAGGCCTTCACTATTTGGGTCTATGGGGAAGCTGAGGGTGTTTTAGGATGATGGTGATGAAACCGGTGACGGATGGGGAAAGAGAGGGGTACAAGAAGAAGAGGGTGATTGAATAACTGTTTAGAGTGAATTACATTAAATGAATATATTGATATTTCATATTATTTTTAATTATAAATTTTTATTTTATATATATTAAACGATTTAAATAAATAAAATGTATAATATATTTAACTTTATTAAGTGTATTATAATATTAATCGAAATATTTTTATAATAATTGTTAACTTTAAGGTTTTAATTAAAAATTTTATATAATATAAAGACTTAATTATAAATTTTAAGTTATAGATATTTATTTAAAAATATAGGACCTGTACAATAATTAAAGCAAGAAGAAAAGAAAAAGAATCTTGGAGCACCGTCCGGTCCCACAGTTGTGGTACCTAGCTAGGTAATAATAATACGTGCCTAAAACCCTACTATTCTATTGTAATAATGTGCTACGTTTCCATGTGGAACTCGGGAGAAATGGGGTGGGGTTTGTGCTTAGATGGAAAGCTGAACTCCTCCCAATGGATATATGACAACGAAACTTTGTAATGGCCCAACAAGGCCTTGTGCCCTCTTTTCAACACCCTAAACAGTTTCTCCACTACAATCACTCATTCTTGACCTAGTTGCCACTGTGTATATATTATCAGTTCAATTAAATTCAGAAATAGCTTCTGATGTAGATTGACAATGATACATCATTAAACTATTTAACTAGTTAATGGGAGATAAATATAGGAATTGCTCGACAGCATAGCATTACTTTTTACAGATGACTTTCCCTAAAAGCGAAAATAAGTGAATACAAATTCAAAGGTCTCTCGTACCTCAATTTCGGGCCTGCTTCTTCTCCAGGCAGAAGCAGAATCAGAAACAGCTCTTTTCTTTCAAGAATTAGAAACAAAACCAAAACAAGAGAGAGAGAGAGAGAGAGAGAAGGGGGTGCTATGATTTTTAATCGTTAGGTATGGCCATAAAAAAACTTATTGGATACTCATGCAACTGGGTGGAGTTTACTGAAGTAGGACAGTCCTTAATTATTACATATTCTAATACGTTTCCGAGTTAAATTCTCTAAGATCATTAATTGTTTCCTTTTTTCTGCTTATAGTGTTATTGAATATTTGAATGTTCAATGATTCAGTTACTTGACTAAAACATCAATAAATAGTGTTGTAAAAAACAACTATATAAGAATGTTTACAGGCTTACTTTGTATACTTGAAGAAAATACTTTTTGGAATAAGCGTTGTAACGTATTACTGTATATTTTTGTTCAATATTTTCACCCTCAATTTTTATATTCTCGACCAAAATTTAGATTGTCTTAGAATTGCACAAAAGAAAGTGCTCTGAAGAAACAAAATAGGAAAAAATAAGTCAAAAGAAATAATAAAATAAGGGATGCTAAAGATAGGTAGAAAATAGCATCCATACCCTTTGAAACTTGAATTGAATAGTGGGAATCACTTTTAAATAACTGGTGATTTTAGTTGTATTTTTGTTGAATCTATCTATGGTAAAATATGTGTTAATATGTTAATAAATGTGAATTTCAGTCTATTACGGGTAAATCTAGTAGAAGAATTTCATATATATTATTACTTACCTTATCATATCTATTATATTCACTAAAAATGTTTCACAATTATTTATATATTGATCCCAAATATTCAAATGATGTTTAAAATTATAGGGTACAAATATCATTCTTCAATTTAAAATGGGACAAGCTAAAGCTACAAACAAAATAATATATATATATATATATATATATATATATATATATATATATATATATATATATATATAGGACTAAAATATCCTTTTCTCTTATCTTATCTTATTCAAGTTAAGTGATAATATCTAATTTAATAATTTAATAACATTATTAATTGGAAAACAAATTTCGGTCTCATAATAATTACTAACTTTATAAATTATTTTCGCAAAGACTAATTTCATGCAACAAGCCAAAGGTTCAAATTTGTGGGTTATGAGAAAATGGCAAATGAAATAGCTTTATCCCTTATTTTATATTTTTTCCAAGAATCTGTGTTGTATTTTATTTATCTAAATGATAAAAAATACTCTTTTAAAATAATGGTAATGTACTTGTAAACTCGTTGCAAGAGACACATACAATAACAAAAATCAGACACCAGTTAAAGTTCAAAACCCAACTCGCTAGTTCTAAGATAATAATGCAAATGTAAAACTGAGCTCTCTATGCCCCAGTTGCTAAGTCATATCGTTCTTGATGCGTCTTCATGTAAATAACAGGTCTACTTCAATGTCTATTCCAATTACGGAGATTGAGGCATCGAGAAGAAGAGAGAGCAAACAGAGATAGAAAGTAGAAAGTGATGGATGGAGGAAAATGGGAAATGGATATGGATATGGATCGTTCCATTTAGCGTGTTAGCTCCCTGGGTATCACTTTCTCACTTGTCATGCACTACTCACTTTAGTCGGTTAATGGTTTAAATTATCTTCTATTACAAACTAATCTCCTTGGGCTGTCGATGTACTAGTTGGCAAGCCTCCAAGCGTTCCAACTTTGATATGTCATTTCAAATTGGACCTCACAGGGGCTCCAACTCTTGGCCCATTTGAACTTCAAGTGCCACGGCAATGGTCATTTTCTGTTGGAAGCATTAAGTCGCTATATCCCATAATCTACAAAGTAGTGGAAGGTTGACAACTGATCATGATGGACCAAAAAAATGTGTGCTAGAATGCCAATATACATAGATAACATTAAGGGATTGACAAGCATTAGGTCCTTCTCACATGTGAGTGCCTATTCAGCAAAACTCCCCATCTGAATAGGCTTTTTGGTGACTGAAAACGAGGCCTAGGGATTATTATGGCATTGAAGATATGTATGTACGTATGTGCAGAGGTCAACTCAATCTTACTTCTCTGAAAGACAGTTAGGCTTTAATTAACCAATCATAAGATACCATTGTGGAATGTTGAGTCAAAAGGGCCTTGGCTGGCACGTAATGCTTGGATAATATTTCACAAGCACATTTTGGCAGCTACGGGTCGCTGCATGCAACATCTACGATATCTTATCGGTGTTGTCGTTGAGCTAAATACTGACCTTAATTATTATTCTATGTCTGCCGGTTTATAAGTTCCATTAATAATAATTGATATATTTTAATTTCAACGAACAATTATCACAGTTTCTTTGATTTGGCATCCAGAATTTCTCGTCTTTAGCTGTAAGTTCAAGATTTCAATCATTGTACCAAAACACAACGTACATAGGGTATCCATATATATTTCTAGGTGGGACAACTACCCAAGTTTTCTTTTCTTGAGCCCAAAGGTAGAATGAATTATTACCAGAAAATCTAAAGCAGCAAGATGCCGGGCATCTCATCGTCGTGTCATATGATGTTGATATGTGTAGGACACATTCCTAGGAGTAGACCTCCCTATCATTTACATTACAATTTAGTGGTGATTTGACACAGTAACTGATTTGCGTGATTTGGATTTGGACACGTGAAATGGGTGCCATAAGTACCCAATGATTACAACGTAGTTGTTATTAGGCAAGACAAAAGGGCCTATTATTTCTTAGAATGGCCCAATTTGAAGAAGGGCCTATATTATCCCTTACAATTTGCTAAAATTCGAAGAAGGCCCAAGCTGCAAAATTCTCTTAACCAATGATGAAGAAAGCTCTTCTTGGTCCAGCATCTCCTAGCAAGGCATGTCGATTCAAGCCACAGATGGGCCCAGAAGTGACGGGTGCACTTGTGAACTTGTTCATGATTTCGACCCCAAAAAGAGTTTATTTTTGTTGACCAAAAGTCCAGAACAAGAACTTATTCATGATTGTTGGCCAAAAAGAAAAATGTTCATGATTCGCATATTTGTTTCACCGAATTGAGCCATTTAAAAAAGCTAAACAAACAATTAAAAAATGAAATATACGATATTAATTATTTTCTAATATATTATGGAAAGACTAGAAATTGATTGGCCTAATACTTTGCCAATATACTCAAAATCTTTTCTCTCCTGGCGGCCTATCTTAATGCCCAGTGGCATAATATTATCATTGCCTGATCGGATCACCTATTATTTCAACTATTCTGTTCCTTGAAATAACTAGCCATTTATTCATTCATTTATGATAGAGCCATCTATAAGAATTTTTTTTTAAGGGTAATATTATTTATATTTATTTTTTTTTGATATATGTGCCAATTCATTTTTATTTATTATTGGGAGGCTTGCGAACTTTACTTAATTTAGATTCCACACTCCATTCAGTAATGGATAAGAGTGAATCGACACAAAGACTAAGAAAAAATGATTATAAATAACATAATTCTTTTTTTAACCTACAACAGGCATGTTCTATTTTGCTTATTTTACGCTCTCTATTTAAGAACCCCAGATTAGTCCAACCTTAACTACTGACCACCGAAGATAAAGGCAAGAAATAAGAGACGTGTTAATTAAAAATATTACTGTTATTCCAGACAATTTTCGTTGTCAAATTAATCAAAATTTCGTTTTATACACTGTCACATCCATCTAAAAGTAACATCGTTAGTTACCTAAACTTTGTCTTAACTCAACTCCTTACTAATTGCTACATGGTTGTAGTTGAAACACAGTAAAATGCCGTCAAAAAAAATGACTTCAAGTGACGTCCATGGAATTTAGATGTAGGTACAGGACAATAAACGTGTTACAACAGTTGTATTATTTTAGATTCGGAATTAAAGCTAGAATAAATACATAAAAAAATCGCACTAATGTGAAATAGTATCACTTTAATTAATATTTATTTAAAATTTATTAACTTGTGCCACTTGTTGGCTATTGAATATTAAAGCACTATTTGATACTCTGAATGTGGTCAAAAACCACTAAAAGGCATGTGATCCGATATAATAAAAAAAAAAACTGGGGGAGAAGGGAAGAGAACTACCGAAGTTTTATAAAGATGAATTAGTTAAAAAGGAACCAATCTATATACCTCATCCGAACCAGTTTTTTAGCAAGTGTTTTTGGATACTAAATCAAGATTAAGATATTTAAGGGTACATAAACTTTAGAGGAGATGCTACAACGGTTAGGTCAGAAGCAATTACCCTCTTAAGATAATTTTTTAATAGTAAACAAGTATAACTACTATAAGAATTCAAGAAAGATGATAGGACTCGTGTTTTTGGTTCACCCTTTAGAATGCTCTACTAGTAGGGTAACTCTTGGCGTCACTCAAATTCAAGGATGATGGATTCTCTAAGTGTTTCTGGGTGTTTTTGTATGTGTGAACTTATGGAATCTATTGGTTGTCATAGTTTTATTAGGGTTTTGCTTCATAGGCTTCATGTTTGGGAGTTCCCTAGGTATTCTAGCAAAAGACAAGGATGCTAAGACCATGAAAGTGACTTGTTATGGGTCCTTGGTTATGGTGCTATGCCATTTTATTAGCTTTTGGCTATAGGTACAAAGATAACAATACTTAAGTATGACAAAAGGGATATAGGGAGTTCATCCTATCAAAGAATCATTACTAACTTAGTATAATCCTTAGATTAGGTTTAGATTGGGATATGGGAAAGTGGTTTGGGGTCGTCAGAGCATCCTAGAGATGAAAGGGATCTTTCAACCTATATGAATTTAAATGGTATCCTTTACGTGAATATCCTTCCCCAAGGCTACATTACACTTAAAATTCTATCAATCCACATCAAAGAAAATAGTTCCCAGAGAATATTTGATTAATTTCTTAAGATGACATTCTTTTACCTAGCATCATCCCTACACTAAGTCCCCAGAAAGATCCAAACATTCCCTTTTATGACCATTACTCCATCAAACCACCCTTTAATTATTATATTAATCTCTAATCCGCACTTGGGTTACCATCAATGCCCAATGTCAGTTGTTATCAAATTGTAATATCGAAAAATAATTAAAAATATTTTGACAGATATTTTGTGAGTGTCATTCTCAAATACTATCGCAAGTGAAAGTAGCTTTCGGAAATCCGGGTTCATATCCATAAGTAGCCAATGAGGAGGAACTACAAGATTTTTTCTTAGCTACTTAGGGAGTTGGTGAAATAGCTTGATGTTGCCGTCCTAACAAGTGCACCTCTTGGATTTCATTTGACGGTAACTCTATACGTAGCTTGATTTTCACCCTGAAGAGGAACCCCACATGCCATTTATAGAGCTCAGCTATCTAATAAACTATATATAAGGCCACCATGGGTTTCCTAATTTTGTCACACATAAACCTAAAGCCAAATTGCAATTCCAACCTTACCTAAAGGCTAAAGACATAATCCTATCGTTCTTCACACAAATATGACAACATCTATCTTTAGGCAATACACCTTTGATGACTCATTCTTACAAGTCTTTGTCTCTAGTAAATTCCTCAAGGAGTACCAAATTGCCCTGACCTTTGCCACAGACTATGACGAGGCTGGTGTGTCCACCAATGGGGTGTTTAGACCCACTTGGGACCTAACAAAGGTCACCCCCGAAGCAATCACTAAGTTCAAGAAGGACCACCCTGACGTGAACGTCAAAGTGTTCATTAGCATCGGAAACAAAGGCACCATATTCCCCTTCAGCCCCCTAGAGAACAAGTCATGGATCACCAATGCAACGGAATCAATCACAAGCATCATCACAAACAAAGACTGCGACCTACAAATTGATGGCATTGATGTCTTATACGACCACATCGATGCCACATCCAATGTCTTCGTCGAGTGCTTGGGGCAGGTTACACTGATATTATTTGTACATCACTTTTAACATTAAATATAATATTTCTTATATAAATATATGCGGTACTTTAATAACATGTATATTTTAATACTTATCGACAATCATATTCATATAGTATGTCTATACTATGTGGATAAATAATATGCTCAAATAATATTTTTTTGGCAGGTTATAAAGAACTTAAAGGATTGTGGTGTGATCAAAGAGGCTTCCATTTCTCCATCGTCTGCTCTCGACAAGGATTTCTACTTCCCATTGTACAACACGTGTCCCTTCATCATTGATTGGGTAGATTACCAGTTCCAAAATGAGGTCACTTCTGTGTTCGCACCCAACATCTTATTGGATCGGTACAATAAACTGGTCACCAGGGGTTATCCGAGAAAGAAACTCTTTGCTGGATATAGTGCGGAGAATGAGGATTGGGCTACGCTGTCTCCCATTGTGTTCTTTCTGGGAGGCATGGACATTCTGAAGAAGAAGAGAGGTGCTGGTATCTCCATTCATTACCATAATTACTATAAGGAAATTCCACACAACGAATGACTCATGACACATTTCACGCGCGGGGGATGTAATTAATTGTATATGCTTTCATCCGACGATTGCTGAAGCTAGTCTACTATTATATATACAGCTAAATAAGACCCGCGCATGGTGACAAAAATTCTAGTACATATGTTCCTCTGCTGTATTTACTCTTGGATCCTCACTTACTAACTTGGAAAAAAAAATGAATTAAACATTATACATAGCAAAATTTAACCTTCTTTGTCTTTTAATAGATTAAATTAATTTGAATCCACTTAGCAAGGCAATAATCATAAACATCGGTAAGACTAACAATAAGTGGATTTTGTATGAGATTCAAAACATTCTACACAATGTTTTATTAAATTGATAAACTATCTATATATTGGAAGTGCAACAACTTGTGTAACGGAGGGAGATATCAGATATGTGAGATGAACATTAACATTACCATATGTCTTCAAGATTTTAGCTGGATCGAGTTATGCTATTCCTGTTGCATATACTAAAGATATCAATTTGTGCCATTAAGCTTATTAATGATGAATTGAAGTGAGTTGACAATAGAAGCACATTATAAAACTACATAGATTTTGTTAATCGGTGCCCTCTGGTTAAAGAATCAAACAAAGAAAAATTTTGAATCTTTTAATGTATTGAAAGCTTAAAAATTTTATCTTTCAATGCAAAATTTTCTTTTTTAATTTCTTAAAAAGTGCCCTTAAGTTAGTTACTAGTTAGATAAACCCATATTGTATTAGGCAAACTCGCAAGAAGTTTTCAGCATTGAATTCGGCAACAAAAGAGACTGCATTGAGAACAGAGGAAGAGCTAACCCATCATTCTTTACAGAGTTGACCTCGCTGTTTGAGATAAGAGTTTGGCCTTCAAACCCACTAATCTAAAGTCAACCCTCTCCGCTATTTCATTTCAAAGCCCACTTCTTCAAAGTACCAATAAAAGAGGGGAACTCCCAACGGCCAAAGACTTCTGATTCAACGCATTAGGCATTAGCCCAGCATTCCCACATGGAGTTGCGTCCCAAACAAAAATACCCAGAATGCTTTCTTTGTCAAATTGTCATGATCACATTAATTCATGCCTGAAACTACACATTTTACTGCCATCTTACTTTAATCTTTGTCCTCATCGGCATAGGTACGTACCCAGCAAATGAGTCATTAAAAACCAGGAATCAACCAATGGTCCACATTTTCTTTCTAGAGGAAGAAGGAAAAGATATTATGTATTATTTACACTTCAACACATCACCATTACATTCAAAATGTATTGAAAGTAGAAAACTAATAGTACACAAAATTGACGTGTTAATGTATAGAACACCAATTTTTCTTACTTTAAAAGCATTAAAATTTTTTACATATTTATAAATTCCGAATTGTCATAAGTAATTATGGCTCAACTATTCAGTTAGACACTCATTTAAGGAATCTTCAAAAACCGAAGGCTTGAGCCCTGAATCTTTTGTAGATCAGCATGGTTAGAAATATAGTAGCTGTAGTTATCTTCAGAAAAGAAAAGGTAAAATGCTATTTCAGTATCAATTAATACATACATAGAAGGGTAACATTACATATATGTATGTATGTATACACCATCAAGACACACACACAAACAATTATACATATGAACTATCAAGCACATTCACAAGGATTAAATCTAATGGGGAATAGCCAAAAGGGCTTGTGATTGCTTCTCATAGCGGAAATCATTTGCCTTAGAGTCATCAGCAGACCACACAAAGATACCGTGAAGTTTTTGCTGACTCTTGAGCCTACTGCATGCAGTGAAGAATCCGTCATCTGGGGATAACCCACCACTCCCATCACTAATGAAACTCACCAAGACCTTCCCACCATTATAGTTCGAGCTTTGTGTGTCGAAGTAATCAATAAACTGAGACACGGTGGTTCCTTTGTCATATGCATAGAACTGAAAATTGACATAATCTATGAGGTTGCCGTAACTCTTCCACAAGGCCAAGTAGTGACTCTGAACTTGATCATCATCGAATGGAGCAATAGAAGCAAAACTGATGACCCCATTGCTTTTGAGAGTTCTGATCAGCCTTCCAATGCACTCAGCAAAGGTATCAGGGTCTGCCTTGAAATGCTCATAGTCAATATCGATTCCATCCAAATTATACTCCTTGATTATGTTTGTGAGTGAAGAAACAGCATTAGAAACCCAGGAATCAACTGAAGATGGATCAAAGTAAGCATTGCCACCACTAACACTGTCTCCTCCAAGACTAAGTGCTACCTTCACATTAGAATTCTGGCTCTTGATGGAAGAGACTTGGGAAGGGCTAAGATTTTCGCTGTCCCAGAAGATGTTAAATTTTCCATCGGTGGGAGAAGGGGAAGATGATGTATCATAGTCAATAGCAAAGGACAGAATGAAGTGAAAATCAACATCTGGGTTGATAGGGACATCCGAAAATTTTACATTCTTGAACTCAGCTCCAATGTATTCTCGGAATAGGTTTGAGTCTGAGGGTGACGCTTCAGCTCGAGTTGATGTAAGGAGAAAGAAGGAAGCGTTTAGGATCAAAAGGGCAAAGCAAAGCTTGGAAATGGGAAGTTCCATTTTGTGATATGCCACTTTAGAGAAAGCTAAATTCAGAAGCTGCTATGGTACGAGGAAATGATACACAACTTAGACACGCTTAAATAGAGGAAGCATAATGAGGAAGAAAATTTTTGTTGCGTGCCGTTCCTATATGTTCGTGCTTTATTTTATTCTACTCCATTTCACAAAAATCACACAGTGGCCATCTAGAAGAAGACCCTTCATTTTCTGTACAGGCAAAAACCAAATCACATTAATAGGGTCCGTGTTGAATATTATTTTGTTGAATATTATTTTGCTGACTTGTCTGGGAAAAGGTCACACCGCTCAACTCGCCTCATCCACAAGTAGCCGCCCGGAGTTGAATTTTCCTATCATTGGATTTGCATGTCGGTTTTGAACTTCTGATATTTCTAGTTTTCCTCTTTTTGGTTTGAGCACCGCTTTATGGCTCGAAAATCTTGTTACATTTTGACAAATACAAGTGTTTGAATTTGATTGGAAATGAAAAACAAATCACCAGCAGAAAAAAAAAAATAAAGAAAAAGAAAGAAAGAAAAACGGAGAGAATGGGGTCAAACAAGAAAGAGTGGGTAAAAACACTATTCATGCAATGTTGTATGCATACTAATTTTTATAGCTAGTCTAGTTGAAAATATATTAATCTTTAATTAGGACTATTTAATTTATATATATATATATATATATATATATATATATATATGTATGACCCAAATACCAAATTAATTGCAACATACCTAAGAATTTTTTCATCCTTTAATAGGTAACATTGATAAAAGAAAATTATGACATTAAAAGCTTGACGACTATAATACTAAAAGTGAGTAGTCAATACTCAAAAGTGTAACTAACCCATATTAATTTGAAATAAACATTCAGGCAGACAAACATATAGGCAATAAAAATATAAATAAGAAAGAAACAGCGTGTAATTTCATTTGGTAGGGAGTCTTGGTTGGTTTAGTTGGGAGTGAACGGCAATCCTTGTCTAAGCTAAGTTGTCTTGTAAGGCAAAGCGTCTCAAATCTTAATTAACCTATTCCCAATTAGCATTTTTTTAATGAGAAATCTTTTCTCCGCGAAAAAGTTATTTGAGAAGGGAGTTGTTATTATCCTGACAAAGGTAGTGATATTTAGAATGAGTTGTTGAATTCCTATATTAATTAATGATGTATTACCAAGATTTAAATTTTTATTAAATATAATAAACAAGTAAATATTTAACAACTCTTCTTAGGTACTGCTACTTTCCAAGAAAAGTTATAGTACCGTTTAATCTCCATTTGAGAACTAATATCACAATCTAAGGACTACCGTTATGGGGGATGGAGTTTTGTATGTTTTGGACCAGTATAACTTCGGGTTTTTTTTTTGGGTTGGGTGTCCTACTAGCATACGTAGTTTTAGAGTTCTAACGGATGGTCTGAGTGACCCATACAAATCAAAGAGTAAGGCCTAAAATTAGCTTACTTTGAGTCATCTTGGACCCTAAAGGCGCAGCCCACCTCAATAGTTTTGTTTTATTTAACTGGTCTGACTTTGTGATTGAGGCCCGAAGGCCGAAGCTATGAAAAGTGGGGAAAATTGGGTTTGTTTGAAATTGTTTTTGTTTTTATGTTTTTCAAAATAGTTTTAAAAAATAAGTTTAAAATTAATTTTAAAAAATAAAAAAATTTGTTTGGCAACTTTACTCTCAAAATATTTTTTTAATGATGAAAAATAAAAAATTTGTTTGGATAGTTATTTTTAAAAATAAGTTTTTAAAAGTAATAAAATAAAAAACTTGTTTGACAAATGATTTTTTAAAAGTAGCAAATAAATATAATATAAACACATTACCATAAATAAAATTTAACATAACATTAAGTTTGAGACATAATATTTTTATAAAGTTTCAATAATCAAATTGGATAAAATACAACAATATTAGAAAACATTCAAGAAAAATATAAAATAGAACATTGAGATGATAGATTAGAGACCATATGAACTTCACACCACTCCTCCAATAGGGCTTGAAATAAATGGCAGACGCTATGGTGCATATTGGGGGTCAAGGTGCACCACGCACAACCATAATCTAAAGGATATGATTAAAGATGTATTGATACACCATACATAAAGAATCCATATTAAAAATCTTCTCTCTTTCTCCCTCATCATGCTCCGTTGCTGCTCATCCTTTTCTTTGCCATCTTCACAAATTAATAGTCGTATGCCAATGAATGGATGAACTGAATAGCATTGAACCAAAGAGCATATGAACTTACTACCTCCACACCTTCACCCTCGACCTCACCCTCTATCCCGGTGTCTGCAACCCCTCCCTCTCTGCCCTCTCTGCCACCGCTTGTAGCCGCACCTCCTCAGCCTCGACCTCTCCTACTTCTGCTTCTTTATCGTTGTAGGGCTCGCTACTATCGCCATCAAATGCCTGAACCTGGGGGAGCTGGACCTGTCGAACACGACCTAGGTGAGGGACGCGGTAGTGGCACGTGCTAGGAACTTGGAGAAGCTGTGGATGGCGAGGTGCAAACTTGTGTGGATATAGAGACAAGACATAAGAAGAGAATAAGAAATTTTTTCAACCAAATGAGAATCGAAGCAAATGCAAACACAATAAAACAACATATTTACATTCATGCCACTATGTTTTCTAAAGTTTTTAAACACAAAAATCAAAAATAGGTCTAAGTTGTTTTGGGTTTTCTATCTTTAAAACTCAGAAGTTGTTTTTTAGTTTTAAAAAACCAATATGAAAAAAACAGCTTACTAAACAAGTTTTTATTGTTTTTTGTTTTTAAAAATCAAAAACAGATTTTAAAATCAATTGTCAAACAGACCCTAATTGTTTATTTATTTCTATTTTTCCATATTTTTTTAAATTTTGTGAAGAAAATATAATAATAATAATAATAAGAATATTTCATTTCCAATTTCGAGTTTATATATGAAAGATGTGAGAATACTTATAGTTAAACACAAAAGAAAACATATATTTCTTTTTTTTTATATGATATATATTTCTTGTTTAAAGATTATGATTATTAATTATCGGTGTATACATTCTTCTTAACAGTATAGATAAAAACCTTATTATGCTCCGTCTAACATACACTTCGGGAATCAATGTGTATCATGCACCTTATTATTCGAAAGTGAAGATTTGATAGTATATTAATATACTACGAAGCTATGGTACATCATAATGGAAGCTCAAATCTGCCTTAACCACTCATCATGTTTTTCTTTGTGCACAAACTTGACTTCCTCCTTCCCCGATCCCAACTTCCTTTCGTTAACTCCATCCGACCGCCTCTCCCTCTCCGATCTCTATGCCCCGCTACATCTGTCAACATAGGGCATCCTGAACCATCATCTTCTTCAAGAGCAAAGAATCCACTTACAGTTATTTCAGACATCCTCATACTGTTTGAAAACAAACGCTACACCATTAAGTGATTTTGGCTTTGGTGCTTGGTAGAAGCATTTGGGAAGGTGGGGCTGGACTATTTTGCCTTTCAATAACAATCTTGTTATGGATATGAAATCTTGTTTTACTTTCCATCCCCTATTCTAGTATTGGTGTTGGTGTTGGCTTGGGAAAGGGATAAAGTTCGAATTTTTTTCTTTATTGGTTTGAATTCTGCTAGATTTTGAGTTTTGAGTTTGAAATCGTTGGTTTGGGTTTTACTACCTTTTGAGTTCTACTAACTTTTGAGTTTAAAATTGAAGGAGTTTGAGTTGAATTTGAAATTATGACCCAAAAAAAAGTTTGAGTTTGAAATTGAAGGAAGGGGAAGTCATATGATCGGAAGTTGTGTTTGGGTTTTCTACAAAATTCTAGGAGATACTTGATACAGCCAATGAATTTGGAAACTATCTAGTGAGAAGTCCTTGTCGATGCCAATACCTGGGGGTGGGGAGGACCGTGGTGGACGGTGGCAGTGGTGTCGGAGGTCGCGATGCGGCACCAACGCGAGAGTAAATCAAGAGGGGGTGGCGGAAGGGGGATATGATGAGGAGAAACAGCGTTTGTTGGGAAGAGAAGGGGGACTAAGATTGTTTAAGGTGCACTACATGTGAGAGACCTATGAATATGATATCATATCACCAACATCAAATACTCATGGTGCGCGATGCACCTTTGACCATAGGCTGCGCCATAGAATGTGCCAAGACTTTATGCCCTTAGTGACAGTATTAGTGTTCCCCTCCCCCTTTAACAACCTTGCGTAATTTGGAGGTTTGTGGAGACTGGAGAGCATATATTCGAAGCGGAAAGAATCAGAACTTCGTCACGTGTATATGTTAGAGAAGGTGGTCATCTGTTCAGAAAATAAAAGGAGTGAAGTGAAGGGTACGAAGCATGGACATGGACGTAGAGTATGTCCCAAGTTAAAGTATTGAAAGATAATTCGTGTAACTTTGGAAATTACGGTGGACTCACGTTGTAAAGAGTGTGGCGGTGATACTCGTCGAATATATAGTTTTAACAGATTAGAATATGTTAAAGATCATTTTTCATTTTCACATGATCTGATCTCAACTATTGAAAGCATAAATTACTTTTGATCCGGCAGATACCTTTTCCTCTATCTCCAGCTCCCCAGTTATGTCTTGTGCTTACAATCCTATTTGATACTGGTTATGCTCCTATAGTTGTACCAAAGATATTAAAACATCAACCAAAAACCGAATCAGGTCGCCTATCTGGTGGATTCCAATTAAAACGGTAATTCCTACAGCCACATCTAACGCACATCGATTGAGTGGGTACTGTTTTAAGGTTCAAGGTATATAAGTATTAGTGATGTGGTACCCATAACACTGGAGAAAAGTGTCAATGACACAACCCTTCTTGATTTTATAATATAAATTATACCCCAAAGTATAAGGAACTAAGAAATGGAATATATCTTCTTTTTTTTTGAGCTGAAGTATATATATATATATATATATATATATGTATATATATATATATATATATATATATATATATATATATATATCTTGTATTTTAAAACTAACCGTATATTGTACTTAATTGTTAAGTTGTACTTGAAGTGGAAGTTTCATATCTGTTAGCAGCATCTGCGTAGTTGTAATTTTTTGTTTCGGCTTTGGGACAACAAGGAGTAGGGTTCTTTATCTTAACAAAGTTCCTTTCAGGTTTAAACTTGATTCCCCTATTTGAAAAAGATATAATTTTGATATAATAATGTAAAAGATTTTTATACAATTACCTATTCATATATTATTATATCATTAAAAGTATTTGATTATTATTACAATAATTACAAAAAAAAAAAATTCATAAAGAAATTTACATAAAAAAATTTATATGGGTAATATATCAAAGTTAATCTTATTTTAAAATATTATCTTGATCCTTTTAGAATCTCCGAATTTTAGGATTGGCTGGAAGGAGTGCAACTTATTCCTTGAGTCCAAAATAATTAATACTATTCACCATTTTTTTTTTTTGTTGATATAATACGATTCACTATTTAGATATGACAAACAACATTATCATCCCTCCATTGATGAGGCGTAAGTAGGAATATCATAATATGGTATGGGATACTAAAGGAAGCAAGGCAGAGAAAGGCTGCAGATGTAAAGCAAATCAATCAAATATCTAAACGATTATAATTTAAAACCCGTGTAAGTTTATAGCATATTTATGGTCATAGGATTCTGTCATGCATCAAAATTAGAAGGTACATATTGAGAAATAAGAAAGGAAAAAGAAAGAAGAAAGGAATGCAAGTGAATGGAATCATAAAAACCAACCGGCATGTGCCTCACTCTTTATCAAGTGGGGTACCTTATACCAGTATACCACCATGCTAAAACCCCACCTTGTCTTCCTTTTGTGAACCACCAAACTTCTAGTCCTCTATTTATTAAGACTCTTTCTTTATCCAACACATATTCAATCGAAAAAATCACTTTATATAATAGTTTCCATTCGAATCAGGCGCACCAACTTCGCATACTTTTATTACGTATCCTATAGAAGGACAGGCGCAAAGAATATCTAAACAGTATTAGTATCTCTTAATCATGCTCCAGTGTATCTCAGGTTAGATACTTTGACATTTTGGAAAAAAAAATTCCAACAATTTGCAATAAATAGTTTGAATATCAGAAAAGAAGCAGCTGAAAGCTATGGTTAGCAAGTAGGGTATACTTAAACAATGCATAATATATTATTCTATTAACACCTATAATATGAAAACCAGACTATTTTTCTGAAAAGGCAAAATCAATCGATTTTTCAAAAACCACTCAACAAGCCAAAAAAGAAGGGGAAAAAAAAGGTCCTCACGTAATTTTCTTTTAAGCAACAAAATTACCAGTGGGTCCTTGGGCCAGCTTTCCTCCTCAGTGATAGGAACCCTCACCTTGATTCTCTCATTTTATTTTTTATAATTTTTAATGATCCTGTTCTTTTTAATTATAATAATTCCACGCAATAAGCGCAAGATGCACCTACTTCTTCTAAAACAGTGTTTTTTTTTTGGGGGGTACAGTTCTAAAACAGTGACTGGAAACCTAAACGTAATATATCTATAAAAATATTGGAGCCGAAGTTAGTGAGAAAGAAAAAGAGAGAGAGAGAGAGAGAGAGAGAGAGAGAGAGCGGAGTGCACAGCGTTGGGTGTTGGGTTTCAAAATTTTTCAAAAATAAAGATGTTTTTCGAATATTTTATATTGATGCAGCTTGTCTTGTTTATAACGGTCGAATGAAGCGAGAAAGCAGAAACGTGCCACATGGACGCCGTTATCGTGGCCCTTTTCCTCGTCAATTGCCGTCACTTTATTTTCAAACGGCCCGTAACGGCCTTCTAATTCACTTTCCAATTTTCTCATTTTTTTGATGTAATTCCAATTCTCTCTCTCCCTAAAATTGCCTCCATCACACACCTTTTCTTCCAGCTCCCAAAAAAGACACTCCCTCCCTTCCCTTTCTTCATCACATTCACACGCTCTCTCTCTCTCTCTCTCTCTCTCTCTCTCTCTCTCTCTCTCTCTCTCTCTCTCTCTATATATATATATATATTTATTATTTATCTGTATCTATGAAAAACCATTAAGAAATAATCTTAAGCAATCGGTTCTCCTGCGGTGTAGTCTTTGACTTGACGATTTCTCACGTGAAATTCCATCAGAAGGCCGGCACTTTCTTCTTCTTTTGTTCTTTTCCACTGTAAGCTTCTGATTTTCAATTCCACAGTGTTCCATTGCAGATTCTTCCTCACTCTCGAGTCTCGATCCACACACTCCCATTCCACTCATCCATCGCAGATCGTAATCTGAGAAATCACCCAAAAAAAAAAACTCATCGATATATTTGTTTTTGCTACTGATCAGGTTTCGGTGATTGCGTTTGGAAGTGGTTGAGATTGGAAGTGATTGCAGAGTGTAACGTGTAGAGACAATGGAGCAGAGAAGAGGAGGATTGGTGTCACTTTCGCCGTCGCAGACTCCAAGGTCCAGCGACAAGGCAGTGCGAGATCTGCGATCTGCGGATTCCAATTCAAGTAGTCACAGTAAGTATGACAAGGACAAAGGCGTCAATGTGCAGGTCCTCGTTCGCTGCAGGTGAGTGAGTCTATTGAGTGTGACTCGGTCTAACTCGGTGTTGAGCTGATTGAGCTTCTTTGCGACTCGGAATATTATGTGGTTGCATTGGTTTCGTGTTTGTTTGTTTTTGCAGGCCGTTGAGTGAAGAAGAAATGAGGCTGCATACGCCTGTTGTGATTTCTTGTAACGAAGGTAGAAGGGAAGTTTCAGCTGTGCAGAATATAGCCAACAAGCAGATCGATAAAACCTTCGCATTTGACAAGGTTTTTGTTCCTCCTGCATTTTTTTTTTAATTTGATTCTTCTTAAATGAGTGCAGTTATATGATCTTGTTTTCATGCTGCTATCCGAAAAGTCGAGAAACTAGTCCTGTAAAGTGAATAAATTTACTTGTGGAGGTTCAATTGAGATTTCCAGAAGATAATAACATTCATGAATTGAATTTGAAAGCTCTTTGATATTGACATTGTTGAAGTAACTTAGCTCTCTAACGTCTTATCTCACTCTCTATCAATCATGATCATGATAATAAAGAACTTACTCGTTTTCAGTTATTCAAATCCAATTGTCCAATTCAAAGTGCAATTATTCTGATTTTGGTTTGTTTTGGCATCTAGGTGTTTGGTCCTGCCTCTCAGCAGAAAGAATTGTATGACCAGGCGGTGTCTCCTATCGTGTATGAAGTACTTGAGGGATATAACTGCACAATTTTCGCATACGGTCAGACAGGAACGGGGAAGACATACACAATGGAAGGAGGCGCGAGAAAGAAGGTTATTCGTTTTCGCCTGCTTTAATTCTTTATGATTTTTTATCATTACTTTGTATTGAAATCCAATTTTCTTTGTGTGTTGTTGATTATGTAGAATGGCGAATTTCCGAGTGATGCTGGTGTCATCCCAAGGGCTGTGAAACAGATTTTTGATATATTAGAAGCTCAGAATGCTGAATATAGCATGAAAGTAACATTTTTAGAGCTCTACAATGAGGAAATAACGGATCTTTTGGCCCTTGAGGAGACTTCGAAATTCTTAGATGATAAGTCTAAGAAACCAATCGCTCTAATGGAGGATGGGAAAGGGGGTGTTTTTGTCAGAGGTTTAGAGGAAGAGATTGTTTGCACTGCAAATGAAATTTACAAGATATTGGAAAAAGGTTCTGCAAAAAGGCGTACGGCTGAGACTCTTCTTAATAAACAAAGCAGTCGTTCCCACTCCATTTTTTCAATCACAATTCATATTAAGGAGTGTACTCCTGAGGGTGAGGAAATGATTAAATGTGGAAAGCTAAATCTTGTGGACCTCGCGGGCTCTGAGAATATTTCGCGTTCTGGAGCAAGAGAGGTATCATGTGATTATGCCTGATTTAGGTTGGAACATGCATTTATATGATTACGTGTTTGCGTTTTGGCATAAGTTGTTTCTGCCTTGTTCTGTAGCGTTGGTCTAAAAAGAATAAAATTTCGTAGCTTTGGAAATTCACTAAAAAAAAAAAAAACTTGCAGGGTAGAGCAAGGGAGGCTGGGGAGATAAATAAAAGAGTATCATGTGATTATGCCTGATTTAGGTTGGAACATGCATTTATATGATTACGTGTTTGCGTTTTGGCATAAGTTGTTTCTGCCTTGTTCTGTAGCGTTGGTCTAAAAAGAATAAAATTTCGTAGCTTTGGAAATTCACTAAAAAAAAAAAAAACTTGCAGGGTAGAGCAAGGGAGGCTGGGGAGATAAATAAAAGCTTGCTTACACTTGGTCGAGTGATTAATGCGCTAGTTGAGCACTCAGGTCATGTTCCGTATAGGTATGAGTAGCTGCAACTTATCTAGTCAATTCTCATTCACATAATTTGGTTGCTTTTAAATGTGGACAATGATTTTGTCATCAAGATATCTTTTATTGTATCAGGGATAGCAAATTAACCAGATTGTTGAGGGAGTCCTTGGGTGGTAAAACCAAGACATGCATTATTGCCACAATATCGCCTTCCATTCACTGTCTGGAAGAAACCCTTAGTACCTTGGATTATGCACACCGTGCCAAAAATATCAAGAACAAACCGGAGGTGACTTTTATAGTTGCTCCTTCTTTTCAGTCAACATTTTACTCTTTTTTATCAGCACGATGTTTTCAACTGTGAAACATATCTAATGATTTGAAGTTGGTTATTTTGTCAGATCAATCAGAAAATGATGAAATCTGCAATGATTAAGGATTTGTATTCTGAAATTGACAGACTGAAGCAAGGTTGTTGACTGTTTCCCGATTATTATAGTGTCTGTTACTTTGCATTCCCTCTTCTATTTTTTCAATTCTAGATGGAGAGAAAATAGTATGTTGACAAACTTCTCTCCCTCGCTCTCCCCTCTTTGACGGTTCAGTGCTGAAATGTAGTAATTTTCATTTATGATACGCAGAGGTATATGCTGCAAGAGAGAAGAACGGAATCTATATACCACGTGATCGCTATCTTCACGAGGAAGCAGAGAAGAAGGTTTCGTTACAAGTGTTTTAATATGAATTGGAAATACTGTTACAATTTTGGAAACACTGCTAATCCTAAATATATGTTCTATAGGCAATGGCTGAAAAGATAGAACGCATGGAACTAGAGGCAGATTCTAAAGATAAGGTATATATTCCGTCATTAATTATTCCCATCTTTTTGTTGATTGTTTAGCTATTGAAACAAGGACGTGCCATGATTTGTGCGCAGCAACTGGTGGAGCTTCAAGAACTCTACAATTCTCAGCAAACTTTGACTGCTGAATTAAGTGACAAACTTGAAAAAACTGAGGTAAAGTCGCCATGCATAACTGCTCCATTCTTTTGTTCTGAACTACTGATCTGTTCAGGAATTAAACTTACTTTTCTGGCATCTATATTCACAGAAAAGTCTTGAAGAAACTGAGCAGTCGTTGTTTGATCTTGAGGAAAGGCACAAACAAGCAAATGCAACAATTAAGGAAAAGGAATATCTGATATCAAATCTCTTGAAATCTGGTTAGTGAATTGTAATCTTACTGTTTGCATATTCCCTTTAAATATTGTTATATTTCCGGGTTTGTTGAATATTGTTATCTGTCTCATGCCAATGTAGTATACTTCAGTATGTTGCACGTGTAGACGTTATACTTCATATCTTTCATTTTTAACAATTTTCATGCCTTTTCAGAGAAAGCACTTGTGGAGCGTGCAATTGACCTACGGGCAGAGCTCGAGAATGCTGCATCAGATGTGTCAAACCTGTTCTCCAAAATTGGTTAGTATTGTTCTCTAGTGTTTTCTCTTGTGGGGTATATGAATTGGATAAATACATGCCGCTGACATGAGGGATATGTTTGCCCACAAATTGCCTTTTCCAATCTTAGAGCGGAAGGATAAAATTGAAGAAGGAAATAGAATACTTATCCAGAAATTCCAGTCTCAGTTAGCTCAACAGCTTGAAGTTTTGCACAAGACAGTTTCAGCATCTGTAATGCATCAAGAGCAGCAACTGAAGGATATGGAGGAAGATATGCAGTCTTTTGTATCAACAAAGGCAGAGGTGGGTTTCCAAAGGAGGCAATCATGTTTGTTAGTTCAACTCAAAATTTTCAGATTCACTAACTTCGTTTTGGCATGCTTCTGAAGGCTACTGAAGATCTTAGAGTAAGGGTAGCAAAGTTGAAAAACATGTATGGGTCTGGCATTAAAGCTTTGGATGATTTGGCTGAGGAGCTTAAAGGAAATAACCAGTTAACCTATGAAGATTTGAAATCTGAAGTAGCCAAGCATTCATCTTCCTTGGAGGATGTAAGTGGCCTACTATTAGTTATTACCCATTAATCTTGATTCGACTTAGACTTTGTCGCTGTGTTTAAAAATTTATGTGCTGCAGCTTTTTAAAGGGATTGCCGTAGAAGCTGATTCGTTACTAAACGATCTCCAAAGTAGTCTTCACAAGCAAGAGGCCAATTTAACTGCTTATGCCCATCAACAACGAGAGGTGTGTGATTTTTAGTTTGTTGGGTGAACTTCCGAGCTAGAGATGCTGAATTTTCTGATATTGCGTGCAGGCACATGCCAGAGCAGTTGAGACTAAACGTGCAGTATCTAAAATAACGGTGAACTTCTTTGAGACGTTAGACAGACATGCATCCAGTCTGACCCAAATTGTGGAAGAAGCACAAGTTGATAATGATAAAAAATTGTGCGAACTTGAAAAGAAGTTTGAGGTGACCGCAATGCATTTTCTGAGGATTACATAAAAATCATGATTAGATTTTGTTTATACTCGTTAGTCGTTTTCATTTTTTAACTTTGATGCTCCTCATTCTGTACTGAGTATAGGAGTGTGCTGCTTACGAAGAAAAGCAACTACTGGAGAAAGTGGCAGAAATGCTTGCGAGTTCAAATGCTAGAAAGAAAAAACTGGTATCTGTTGCTTTTAAACATGTTGAGTTTGCCTATAGGGTCTTCCATAAGTAATTCAACATACCAATCTTTTCTTATTTATTAGGTTCAAATGGCGGTTAACGATCTTCGGGATAGTGCAAACAGTAGAACATGTCAACTGCGGCAAGAAACATTAACCATGCAGGATTCCACTTCTTCTGTCAAGGCAGAATGGAGAGTTCACATGGAAAAAACAGAATCCGACTACCAAGAGAATACTTCTGCTGTAGAATGTGGAAAGAAAGACCTTGTGGAGGTTCTTCAAACTTGGTATGTGCTAGGACAATTCTTCATTTTCCTCCATTGCATTCTCTTCTATTTACTGTGCCTGACGCTGAACATATGACTGCAGCCTCAACAAGGCCAAAGTAGGATCGCAACAATGGAGAAATGCTCAAGAGTCCTTACTTAGTTTGGAGAAGAGAAATGCTGCTTCTGTGGATACCATTGTTAGGTAGGTTTTGTATTCCCTATCCAGATCAAAATGAAAAGACAATATATTTTGTTAACCTTCTTTTTCCATTGCTTTCTGGCCAGGCGAGGAATGGAAGCTAATCAAGCTCTACGTGCCCGATTCTCAAGTGCTGTATCAACTACACTTGAAGACGCAGGAACAGCAAACAAGGATATTAACTCATCGATTGATCGTCAGTATTTAGTCTCATATCTATGTATCATTATTGCCTTGGTAGGTCGACACGTAAATGTAACTAACAAGTTAAAACACTCGCAGATTCGTTGCAACTTGATCATGAAGCTTGTGAGAACCTGAACTCTATGATTATCCCATGCTGTGGTGATCTGAGAGAATTGAAGGGTGGTCACTACCACAGAATCGTAGAGATAACTGAAAATGCAGGCAAATGTCTGCTCAATGAATACACGGTAAGAGACTTCGACTTCAAGCACAATTCTGTATTATAGCATGTATAAAATGGAAAGTATGTATAGTGCATACTAATTTCTCATGTTGTTTTAATCACCCTGTGACATGCAGGTGGACGAACCATCTTGCTCAACACCAAGAAAGAGACCTATCAATTTACCCAGCGTTTCATCCATAGAAGAATTAAGAACCCCATCGTTTGAGGAACTGCTGATGTCATTCTGGGATGCAAAATCTGCAAAACAGGTTAATGGAGATGTTAAACACATCGGGGCATATGAAGCCGCTCAATCTGTTAGGGATTCCAGACTTCCTCTTACTGCTATTAACTAGGGAGAGTCGAAGTTCTGTAAATAGTATATTTGTTCAGATGTAATTCCATAAAATGATATATTCATTTATTATTATTATTATTATTGTTTTTGTTTTTGTTTTTTTTTGGGGGGGGGGGGGATAGAGGAAAAAAGAAAAAGGGGTTAGTCTTTGTGGAGGCAGGAATATATGTAAGGGAAGTAACCTATATGTAAGGGAATACGTAATATGATTTTGGCGTGTTTGTATGAGATCTTGGATTCCAAAGGTATACGTATCTAGCATTGACAGCGTTACGGCTAATGAGAAACAGAGAAATAGGAGGATCCAAGAACTCAGGGATTAGGGTCATGCTCTCCAAAATACACGAAACAAATACAGTAGTCGTGCGATACGCCGTGGCAAAGCTGCAGCAGAAAATAGAGAAAACAATTATATTCCGTAACGTCTGAGAAGATGAAGACGGAGAAGAATAATTTTTTTTTTTTTCTCATGTGAATGAGATGCTTTTCGGCACAAGGACATGCAGCAAAGTACGCAAACGTTTAAAGGATAGATAAGGAGGAACTCAACGAACCAAGATATGCATCACCGGACATAAGGAGTTGTACATTTCATCCGCACCAACATACGTAGGATGAAAATTTGCTCGTGACTAGTCAGATAAAGGAATTTGCTTTTGTGCAGAGCCCAAATATGGATGCGGGATGATATTTTGGCTGGAATAAGAGACAGAAGCCAAGTCTAACCTGCGGAAAGAGGTTTGTACAGCCTGGTCACGTGTAGAAACTAGAGATACTTGTCTTTGGTGTTGGGTAAAGGGTACAAAGGTCGGCTACGTGATAAGCTTCAAATTTGGAAAACTTTGCTTCTCCAACCGGCAATAGGAATTGATTTTCTCTCGGCAAATTTTTGTGCAATCAACGGGGAAAAAAGCGAATCATATGCTAGTGAGTACCATTGAATGTTGATCCCGCAGAGGAGAAGAGCTTGGAAGAGACCTGAACCACAACGAAGTAGACCTTTCCAATGGCCAATGATTCCAATAAGCCCAGCACAAATTGAGATTTCCAGCTGCATCAAAATTCGACGCCGGTTGGGCTGGCTGGAACCTTCATATTAATAATAATAAAATCTCATAGGCCTGTCTATTTAAGATAGACAATTTTTCGTCTATCATATTCTTCAGAATGATAATGTAAAATGTAAAATTTAAATTTTAAAAAGTATCGTCACATTCATTGATAGCACAGAATTTTTTAAATCAATAAAATCCTACATATAGGGTTACAATTTACAAATACTGAAAGTTGAAGCGGAAATTCTCTTTAATTTGTTCCCTTACAGCACAAATGCAGTGGTATTTTCATAATCATATGGTACTTGTATTGACATAACTCTAATATATGGTAAAAAATGGAAAAAGAAGAAACAAAACCAAAAATAAAACTAAACTAGACGTCTGATTAGGCTATGCGTTTAAACCATATTTCTTTAGTGAAAAAAAAATAAAGGCATATTCCTGATTAGGCTATGCGTTTAAACCATATTTCTTTAGGCTATGCGTTTAAACCATATTTCTTTAGTGAAAACCAAGCTTTAAACAGCAATAATCGCAACCGAAATTAACATTGGAACAACGACTGATCAAACCATCGTTCATTCCTTATCGGACTCGTCTTGAAATTCATAACGTTGGCAGCCATTAGAGCGATCAAAATTTACATTTTTCAGTTTTACTCCGCAATGGAGATAGCGACACATGTATATGGCTAGTCCATACCAAATTACCAGAGAATTACTGAATTAAATTACCAAAAAGGAAGACCATTTAAAACTTCAAAATCTAGAACCTGACTCCGGCCTCCACATGCACAGCCTTCTCTACCTACCCAACGTCTTTCTACCACCAAAATACATGGATCCTAAGCAAGAGTTTGTTTTTTGTTTATTCATGTTTGACATCTCAACAATTATATTAAAAATGTAGTTACAGTGAGAGACAATGAGTAACAAGGTATTCTGTCTTTCATCCAAGTCCACTATTTGATCCGAAGGTGATTAATATTTTGTTCTGCTTTATTTGATGTACTGACATCATGTCATAATTGAACCATATATACAGACAAAATAAGAAATTTTGTGAAGCGATACAACAGTGCCGCTCCTCGATTGGACCACACAAGAAGCTAACTAGAAAACTGAGATCATTAGATAGTGAGACCCAAAAGGAATTATTTAAGGGATGTAAAGCCGTAAAAGACATCCAGCTAACCTAACCAAATTTCGTGATCTTGAACAACAAGATCACATTCTATTCCATTCTTCCCGATCAAATCAATATACAAAGAAACTGCGCCCGCACTGCATTATGTACAAGCACAGCTACAACCAGGATGACTGTACTCTTGAATGCGGATGTTACTAGAGCCTGCAGAAACATGTATGTCTTTGTATGAGTCACAAGTATAAACAGACGCTCCCTCCAATACCGTCTTTTAAAAGTTCTTCGAAAAAAATGAACAGACTGTATTTTATTTTCATAATGATCTATGTTCTAATTTTACTTCTCAAAACCACCCTAGCAAGCCTCTCTAATGTCTCTTTCTTTTCTTTAAATAGCGGCATAAACAAGGGTGGAAAGCTATATAACAGGCAACCAAACATCGAAG
Organism: Pterocarpus santalinus; assembly: GCA_031439595.1. NCBI lineage: Eukaryota > Viridiplantae > Streptophyta > Magnoliopsida > Fabales > Fabaceae > Pterocarpus > Pterocarpus santalinus. Next base: position 40,889,985 of record CM062528.1, on the reverse strand, counting down.
AACAGTTTACAATCAGAATAATGCCATAATGATGCAAAAAACTACCTGAAGAATTCTTCACAACAAGCTTGCACTTAGTAGTCCAGCAGGCCTTTCTCTTCCAAAGGATTCATCATCATAATCTTCATTTGTGGAATTTTCTTGGCACATCTCTCGAGAAGGATTTAAACCAAGAGTATCCCAAGCCATTGGGTTACCCTCACAAACATTGCCTTCCTCCAAAGCATGATTGACATCAACATGGTCCTCTGCATTTAGCCTTGTATCATTAGACAAAAGTTCCACTCCCTTATCATCGTCAATGCATGGTGGATCCACATTGAGATCTGAGCACAAATCATATCCATTTTGCTCCCCACTCCCATGGTAAGCAACAGTTACCGTTCCATGATCAGATTGATCTGCAGCATCCTTTTTCTGCCTCTTCCATTTCTTTGTGGACGAAGTTCCATCATCCTCAAAATCTTCTTCTTCTCTTTCTCTGTGTAAATAAACCCACAATTTCCTTTCCCCATCAAATTGTACACAAGGATCACGTTCATAATGCAGTCTATCCAAAGCCCCACTAACTACTTGGTTAATTTGTGCATCAGAAACATCTTCAACAATATACTGGGAATCTCGAATTAATGTACAAACATCTGCTCTAGTGCCAATGCTTCCAGGCAACCTAGCAGCAGCATCTCTGACAAGACAAAGAATTGTAACATGTGGTGGACGATCACGCTTCAACATAAAATGGTCTCGGGCTTTGGATGTTGGCTTACCGCCACACCTTCTCAAAGGTGCCACAATAGATTTTTTCCCATCAGCTGCAGTATAAGAGAATGCTCTGTCAGGAATTGAGTACCTGAGAACTTCCTCCTTACGGAAATAAGCCCTCACTTCCTCAGAACTTGGGCTTATGGTGTTGAGACTCTTTTGGGCCCTAAGGTCTCTAAACCTCTCTTTCTCGTCGAGGTTGACTTGCATCAATGCCAAAGGTGGTTCAGGAAGACTTCCTATTTGTTGAAGAGTTTCTTGACCACATTTCAACCAATTGGCAAAGGAATCAACCAACTTGACAAGCATCTTATGAGGAAGACCCCAAGCCTCAGGAGATGTCACCTCCTCAATGGTATCATGGTCAGATGAATTATGAGAAACAGGACCACTCCAAGACCAACTTCTGGTAGACTTTTCATAAGCAGATAATACCTTCCAACCCTTCGCTCCTAAGGGTGCTGTTTTGGAAGAAAATATCTTCAGAACACCTCTGACCAAATCCTGCAGTGGCTCTTGTGTCTCAAGAATAGAAGGATCACCAGGGTTTGATCTCACACGATTAACAATCTCCTGAACAGTAAGAGACGGCATATTCAGTTTATCAGCAGGCTCAGAACTGGCTACTGCCTTATCATCAGAAAGAACAACATTGACAATGCCTTCCTGTGCTTTATTCTGCTCTTCTCTAGGTTTCTCCACCTCTAAACTGTCTTCAGCAAGTGGACTAATCATTGCCATGCGGACTGCTGAAAGAAGATGTATAATAGAAAATGAAAACCCCGTATGAACAGTAGGTGTGATCAAAGTGAATGGCTTTTTCTGTGGCTTAGTTTCCAGCTCCATTTCTGCTGTCGCCATATCACTAACACGTGGTTCAGAATTTTCCATATCTGGAGTTAGAGTTACCATCTCAGCCTCTGCTTTTTTCTTTGACTTTCTCTTCAAGGAAATGGAATCATCAGTTTGGGGAAGAGTGTTTGACAGAAGATTGGCATCTCCTTCTCTTCCAACAAGATCTGTCATATCATCCTTCACTTTTCGCTTCTTCTTCTTTGCTGAGTTGCAACCAAGTAATGGTGCCTCAGATCTTTCACTTTGATTGCCCACATAGGCATCATATTTTTGTCCCTTTTTACCAAACCTACTCTTTCCAACTCCATTGTCATCCACCAGCAACTGTTTCTCAAGCGAGTCATCATCATCACCGACATAATCATGCAAATATTTAGACCTGGGAATTGAATGATCAAGGCCAGTTCTTCCTTTCTTCTTTCGCTCAGCAGCATAGACATTTGACAACGGCATGTCTAACCTTTCAACAGGTTCCCCTCGCATTCGACCATTGTTGCCTACCTTGTATCCCTGTCTCCAATCATCATCACCATCATTTAGCATATCCGATCCTGAGGGATAGCTCTCTTCCATAATTTTTCCAGCCGGGTTATGCAAAGGACCACCATTGCGTACTTTACCCTTCTGCTTTACTTTTGAAAGGTAATTTTCTATATGCTCTCCAAAGCCACCTTTCTTTTTGGATTGAATAGTAGCAAGTGCCTTCATATCCGTCCTAACAAATTTTGCCTTCTTAGGGTCTAGGTGAGACTTCAATGATTTCATGTGAGAACCATCAGCAGTACCCATCGAGTAAGCAAATTTGCTCCGCAATAAAGGATTGTTATCCTCATCATCATTCAACTGTTCTGATGAGTCTGATTCAGTTTCTTCACCTCTTAGAAACATATGGTTAGCCCTAAAAGCCTCTGTACCTTTTCCTCCATTCTGTATAAAATTCCCCCTGATCTTCTCTTGCAATGATTTTGCTCTGAAGTCAGAGGATAAAAGTCTATCACTCACTTGGGGTGAGGAAGATCTATAGGCTGTGTAAGTGAGATCAGGAGACTCTCTCCCTGTCTTCCATTTCTTGCCCCTTAGATGCCAGTCATCATATTTAAATGATGAATCCATACCAAATTCCGCTCCAGGTGTTTTGTTGTTGTAGAAAAGTTCATTATAATCTGATGAGTCAACCAGATTGCCTTTAAGTGGTAACTGTGAACCTCTCAATCTAGACTTAATCTGATCACTACCTGCAAATTGTTGAAAAATTTCAGGATACTTAGCCTTTCTAGGAAGATCAAAGGAACCTCTCTTGGAAGATGGCTTTGCTGTGAACTTCATATCCGAAAGTTGGTTTGCATTTCTAGTGTATCCATGTAGATCAGCTTTTGAAGACAGAGACACACCCATCAAATTATCAGTATCTATTTCTTCACCTCTTAGAAGGTCATGCCTCTTTCCCATCCTCAGACCACCAGACCTGTCCATCAGGTTGCTACGTAATACATTACGATCTTGATGGACACTTAGTCCATATGACATTTCCTCATCATCTTCACCATTCCTCAGCTGATCCCTCATCCTGAACATTGACCCTGAATCATATCCCACAAGCTTATTATGTTGAGAAAGAGCAGTAGCTGAACCATTGAGCCCAGCATTCATATCTAAAGCACCATGGTAGACAGAAGACAAGTTACCTGTTGGGTCCTTTGCTGAAGGTGTCTTTGAACCGGCCAACTTTAGTATACCTTTTGGGTTTTGCTTTCCATACTTTTCCTGCTCCATTACCATTGATCGTCCTCGTGGATGGAGGTCAAAACCAGAACCCACCCCGTGGAAAGGATAGCGGCCGATTTTCTGTGCAACTTTCCTATCCTTGTTCTTCCTACTCCACATACCTTCACCGGACTCTTCATCTGAAGAACCAACCTCCACATCTTCCATCTTCTCATACATCAAACTCTTTTGACTTCTCATTATATTCAAAACACGGAGCTTTTCTTCAATACTGTATCCCCTACAGTTAAGCCAAGCATCTCTTATCTGACAAAGATTGTTAACCATGTCGTTCTGATGCTTCCTCAACAGATGATAGTGTTGTCGCTTCTGAAAAAAATTCAAACCCTCCCTGTACAGGGCAACCCTTGGCTCACACAAGCCCCCCTTCAGCATATCAAACAACTTCTTAGTAGGACTCCCAAAATGAAAGTTACAACCAGCAAAAAGCTCTGTCAGGCTTCGAACAAAAGTCTCTTGGTCCATATCAGGCAGATACTTGGCAAGCTCAAACCTCTCCTCCTCAGTCAGGCACTCGTTCCATACATCCACAGACAGTATATCTTCGAGACCAGCGAGATCGTACAGTTCCAACGGAATGCTGCAGGTCTGATTCCCAATCTGACAGAACTCCGCCCCAGTTTCACCCAATTCCAGCAAATCAAAATCATCAGACCCTGCCCCAGAATCAGCATCATCAAACTCATCGTCCTCGTCGGACTCCAGGGCCGAGTTACGCCGTGGAAGCTCATCTTCATCGGTAGACATAGTCTCCCGACTCCGCGGCGAATACTCCGAATCAAGCCTGGACACCTTAAAGCTATTCTTCTCAATTGCCATCAAACATAACACCAAAAACTGCCGCCTAAAAAAACAAAAAAAAAAAAACCTATCAGCAATCCAATTTCAAAAAAAAAAAATAGAACCCCCGACGAACAAATCTCAATCAAAACCCTAAAAAAATAATACCACAAATTACAACAAAAAAATAACCAATCTCGACTTAGTCATGAAAAACAATATCAATTAAACTCAAAACACATTTCAAAAAACCGAATTCGACAAAAAAAAAAAAGAAGTATTGGAACGAATCAAAACGCGGAGATTTAGGGCGAGGAATACCTCAGTCGAGAGAGGAGCGAGGCGCGAAATCCAACGCGCGGGAGAACAACGAAGACGCGAGAGAGTGAACGATTGTTGTTGTTGTTGCGCAGTGCGATTGAAGAAGGAGAAAGGGGCGAATCTGAGAAAACCCTAGCGGTGGAATTTCCTTATATAGTGATAAAAAAGAGAGACGGAAAGGAAGGTGTGGTGTGGTGATGAGATGAGGGTAATGAAGAAGACGAAGGTGACGTGGAATGTGATGGACCGTGTGATTGGAAGGGGAGAGCGAAAAGACCAAAAGGGTCACCGCACCAAAACAGAGAAGGAAGGAAGGGATGAATGAACGCAATGCAGAGAGAAGCACGCGAAAGAAGAAAAAAAAGTGAGAAAAAAAGGGTTTGGTTTGGTGTGGTGTTAGAGAGAGAAAATGAAAGAGAAGGCGAGAGAGAGAGAGAGAGAGAGAGACAGAAGGTGAGTCAATGAGCGAGTCGAGTGAGCCGAGTGAGTTGTGACTCGATCATTTGGGCCCAAATGATTTGCAGCTATCGACCGTTGGATAACGAAGCGTACGATCCAGATTAAACGCTGTGACCCTGGAGAGCTGTTTGCATCCGACGTCGTTTTGGCCTGGCCTGTTTTTCTTGGTTTTTGACGTTTTTTTTCGGTTTTAAGTAGTAGCGGGAACACGACTGTGAGCCTGTGACTGCAAAATGCTGAACAGTCAGGTGTAGTGTTTTGGGTGGCAAGTAACTATTCTAATTGCCCCCGCTGGTTAAGGTTCATTTTCTTCGTTCTCCAAGTATATGCTTTACAGTGAATTTATTTTGCATCGTATATTTGCCAACTTGCATCTCATTTATTATTGAATAGAGTATAGATTTAATTTAAATAAGGTCTAAATTTTACTCAATAATAGATAAAATATGAGTCAATATAATATCTCATGCAAAATAAATTTACTAAACATTTCTCTATATTATAGTATATATTAAATATCCAAATAAGAAAATATAGGTGTATTTATTTGTATTTAAAAAATTTATTTTTTATTAAAAATATCACTTCTTATATATTTAGATAATTTTTTAAAAATAATTCGAATATCAAAAAAATATGTTTTTAATTTTTTTTGTATAAGTTGAAAAAATTAATTTTTGTAAAAAAAATCATTTTTTCAATTATTTTAATCATATATAAAATTTAAATTTCACAATTACTTTTTTTAAAAGTTAAAAGAAACATACTCATAATTACAAATTGGACTCTTATTTTACTATTAGACATTTTTTTCCAGTTAAGAATTTAATTAAGAAATAAAGATTACTGTAACTGAGTAATTGAAAGACAAGTGAAATTGACATGAGGAATGCGACAAAATATTAAGTATCCTTTGATGGAAAAAAAACTTTGAAAGGCAATCTAATAGATGGAAAAAAATCACGACTCTCAAAACTATTAAATGTAATTTAAATTCTTTTTATTCCTCTTTGAGAATTAAGATATGTTAAACACTTAAGCTGATTTTTAAATAAGATTCAGCATTTTTCAGCTAACAAATGTTCTAGTTTTAATTAGGTTTATTCACTGGATAAATATTGAAATAGGTTAAGAATAGAAAAGTGAGGATAACGGCCATTATGTTTATTAGAATCGATATTTAGTTTATTTATTTTATTTTTAGTTATAAATTTATCTTTATCATCTTATTGTATGTAAGTTTATCTTTTATTTTATTGTTAGTTAATAAGTTATTCTTATAGCTATCTTCTCTACATAATAAACTCCATCATATAACTCATATTTAAATTCAACCGGCTAATTCTCATCCAATTTGACTTTGTTATTTTGCTCCGTTATGGTTTTGTTATAAAATAAAAATAATAATTAATAATGTGCCTCACTGGCCTTTGGTATTTATTACTTTGATTTTCCTAATTGTGTTATGGAGATTGTTCAAAACGATTGTATCGGTTTACTAGAGGGCTTCCTTAGTTTGTCTTGTGTTGTTTCTGGTTGTGGTGCATACCATAGTTCACCAACATACATATATATATATATATATATATATATCAACATGAAATTTCGTGTACGCTAATTAAATTCATAAATTTATTACTACAGATTTTATTTTTATATTACATGACCTATTTACGTGAATCAAAATATCATTCTAGAAATAATACAAGAGTTTCTACTCTAGACTAGGCGCCGGATGGTCCCAACCCCATCAGAATGCCAGACAACTTAAAAAGAGCATAAGCTATCAAAAATTGTTGTAGGATCTCCATTCATAAATTACGATGAACATCATCAAACTTTACAACACTAAGCAAGAGATTGAAATTCCTTCAATTGATCGAAAAGGTAAATAATTCATCATGTGTTCCTCGAGCACAACATAACTTCATCATCTAACCTGCATGCCAGAAGATAATAAATTAATAACTAGTCACTAGAATGATAGGAGTATAACTATATATACAAACAGACATAATGAAGGACCTTAATTTCAGAAAACATTTGTCTGTAGATCCTCTAACCCAGGGTCTACTTTGGCTTCCTTTTCTTCTTCAGTTCCCAGCAAGAGAGGAGCATCAAGCTCAGGAGGTTTCTGGTAAGATATGAATGAATGCTTTACCAATTGAAACAGTTTATGACAAAATTAAGTATGGTTGAAGAAAAACATTATAGCAGCGCCGAAGCCAGTGCTACTAATGTTTATTGGGTTACCATGCAACGAACTAGTGCCCAATTGACACCCTTGAAGAATGGATGACGCTTAATTTCAGTTGCTCCTTCCTGTGAACCCATTCTGTTCTTGGGATCTCTGTGCAACAACCAGTAAATTAGCTGCTTTGCATGGAGACTTACCTGCATCAAGAGTTATTGCATATTAAAACGATATTATCATTGAATTTTTGTTCACAGAATCGTATTCGAACTGTGGAGGTTTTTTATCATTCAGCATGATGCATATAACTCCAAACTTAAGTCTGACTGAATGGGACATCCATAAGTTAAACCTATGATTTAGCTATTTTGGAATTGTTCTAAACTCTATAATCAAAATCCCTTCTACCCAATGTCAGATTATTTTGCAGACAGTGCAGCCTACATTAAATGTTACAAGTTACAGAGGAGAACAAACTCACCGGTTTGCTTTTGGGAAATTTAAGATCCTTGTGAAGAATATTTGCAAATGTTCTTTGCCTTGTCTTTCCTCTGAATGGTGTATACCCATAAAGCATTTCATATAGAAGAATACCTACAAAAAGCAAGGAAAAGGGATTATTATAATAAAGAGAACTAGAATAACATTTGCCTAAAAACTTATTTAGTTATATAAGAAGAAAAAACTACCAAGAGCCCACCAATCCACAGCACTAGTATGGCCTGAACCAGTTATAATTTCCTGCACAAGTGCAACTATCAGTACAACAAATCTGCAAAGCGCACAAAGGTTTTCAAAGAAATTCAAATAGCATGAATGCAACTAAGTTCTGTGTATACTATATAGCCACCAAGACCCCACCACCACCCGTTAGAATAAGAAGGTCTCTACAGGAAAAGAATACTTGTCAAGCTCATCAACAATGATTTAGAGAAACAATTTATCCTATCTAATATAAATACGTTATAGATTATAGTATATACCACAGAGCTCCTTTTCCTTATAATTCTAATGGATTCAACTTGATCCATCAAATTACAAAGTGAAAACACGTGTTAACTAATTTATGATTGCTTGCATAAAACATTCCCTATCAAGCTTCTTGTCTTCGAATAATTATATGTTACGTTTAAATTTAACGATCAGATCCATATCCTGAATGGAAAAGGAGAAAATAGGAATGATATTATGTTTTTGTTGCTCAATAAAAGATGTCTAGAAATAACAAACCGGAGCTATGTACTCTTCTGTGCCAACAAAAGAATTTGATGCTCTCATTGGTTCAGCCATAAACACTGGAACCTCTTGACCTTTCTGTTTTTTCTTCTTCTTCTTCTTCTTTTCATCTGTGGCTGGAAGTAGAAGCTGCAAAGAGAACAATCAGACAGAAATAAAATTGTTTCAGTGGCGGATTTTGAAGTGTTGCTTCTAATTAAAAACTGCATTGTATCTGAAGTTCCTGCCTGTCAGATACCTGTGGCTTGCAAGATGTTAAACATGACAAATCAAAATCTGTTAGAGACACATGGCCATTGCTCTGGATTAACACATTTTCTGGCTTCAAATCCCGATATATTATACCTGTAAATTCTCACCAAACAATGTAATATTAAATTTTGTTGTAGTTAGTGTCTTGATAATGATATACATCAGAAATTTTTTAAATGGCAAGATTTCTCGCAAGGACATAATTTTGCAATAACAAAGCATCATATAATTCAGTTATACACTTCCAAAGTTGTAACACAGTTTCATGAATTAATAACTAGTACCATCAAGTCGTATGATTGTCTTAGAACCTACCTTGACAATGAAGGTACTCCAATGCAATCACTACCTCAGCAGCATAAAATCTATAAACATTAGGAACTTAATGTCAGTTAAAGGAAAGTAGAGAAACACAAGAAGTAACACACATTGTTGAAGTACGACCCCTTGCCTAAAGTAATTATTGACGAATCTTTAATAAAGTCTTAGTGCAACAAATTTGAAAACATAATGTCCATAACAATTTAAATTCACTAGAAAGAACTTCTACTTGCATTCTATGTCTTTTCTGTGCATATAACTGGAGAACTGGGAACACATGAATGAAAAATCAAGAATTCTATCAGTTAGATTATAGGTATAGTTGTCGTCAATTAAAGAAAAATGAGGAATATATCTAGTATGATATTTTATTTTTTATTTTTTTTTTTGAAGTTTTTTGGTCTAAACATATGTAAGCAAGTAAAAGCAGAGAGACAAAATTTTATTGGTGCAATAGTGAGAGCCTTCAAATAATCGTTTGTTTATTAGAAAGAGAAAGTGCTTTTATGGCACAGTTTTTAAAGATACTCATCAATTTATGGGGAAAAAAAAAAGAAAAAAACTAAAACAGCTTCTCTTAGACTTTTTTAAAATTATTTAATTATCTGAATATTTTTATACATGTCTTTTATCATCTTGTTTTTAAAAAAAAACCTCAAGTAGACGGGCCCTAAGAGAATCCAGTAATCTGTAGGCCTGTGTCCAAGAGGGGGTCACGTAAAATTCGGCCTAAGCTATCCGATTTTGTGTAGCGCGCCCAATCATCATTATAGGTCAACAGCTGGCCCAACAAATTATTGGCCTGACCTGCGTTTGCGCAGTAGCCTAATATACTAGGGATATATGCGCGTAAATTCTTTGTGCAGTAGCAGAATATACCTGGCAGCGTCTTCCTTGAGAACCTTTGTTGGCTGTCTGTCGAGAAGCAGGAATAGTTCTCCACCAGGACAGTAATCAGTTATCAAACAAACATGTGTTTTTGTCTGCAAATTAATCAAGTTCCCAACAATTTTGACAAGTTCAGTATCTAATATATACTAAAGCAGCCATGTGAGCATCCATGTTATTCTGTGACTTCTGAACTAAGTTTCTTATTCGAAAGTAATATTTGAGCATCAAACCTGAAAGGAAGCATACAATGCAGGTAGAAAAGGGTGGTCCAACATGTCAAGTATTTCTCTCTCTGTGCAAGCTCTATGCACCTGTAGAAAGTGTGGAAACGCCATCCTATTACGACAACTGGTAAATGTTGTTATAACTTGAGTTACACAACTAGAATAGTAACTTTGTTCCTTAAAGATAATTAGAAACACTGCATTTGAATTTCAACCACTAGATCTAGATAACTGGAACTAGATATACTCGTACCATAATAATTTCACGGCCGAAGGACATAGGTATTGTTAAGCATCGTGAACTATTAGGCCGAAATAGTTTAGTGTACTTGGATGTTGAGAAGTCACTACTGACTTGAATTAAGTGATAGAAGTTAAAATGTGTCATTCAAAGGCAAAGAAAATGAAGACAATAAAGTATATAATAACTTCTACAGTATGTCTAGGTGGTAGGACGCGACAAAATAGACCCAAACATACCCGTAAAAAAAAAAAAAAAAAAAAGAAATAGCCGTGTTTAATAATCATATTCAGAACCTTGTTACGATTGAGCATAACACCCTTATCCATAGCCTTCATGGCAAAATAGTGACCAGTTCCACGTAGCTCCACCAGATGCACACTGCAAGCCAGCAGTAATATATAATATAATTGCCTCAGAAGCTTCATTTGGAAAAATAATAGAGAAGAAACAAACCTTCCATCACCCACATCAACGAAGAAGTTCTAATTAAGTTTTCAACATCTTGAACTCTCTTGAATTTTCTGCTAGCTAAGACTAATTCATCTATAAGGCTCTTATACATGTGGAAATTCCACTAAAGAAATACCAGAATTAAAAGTTGAAGTGATGAAATCATAAAAAAGAATGATGGTTTGGTAGTCTAGAGCATCATAGTCGCATGGTTACAACTGATTTCGCCTAGGAATTAACTTAACCCCCATGCCACCGGTTCAAGCCAATGTGAAATGTTGGAAATGGAGAAGAGAAATAGGGGGGGGGGGAGAAAAAAAAAAAAAAAAAAAAACCTGCCAGTATCTCCTGATCCCAAAGGTTTAATTGGCCTAAAGTGCTTTAGGCCTACCTGTTCTCCACTGTCTAGGATCTGCAAAACCAAGGGTTATATAGAATGAGATATTCAAGAAGTAACTAGAAAGAAAATGCCAACAACCCTATGGGATACAGAAGACTATAGAATGGTTCCATGTCATGTTTACCAAGCCAATAAATAAAATCTTCAACATAAGATAAAATCATGATCACTTCCTATAAATCTATAGAAACTAAAGAAAAACAAGGACAAGAAGAGAAGTCAGCACAACTATCAAATGAAACATGATGAAGATTTTAGCACATCTGCCAATTGTTTTGTAAGTTACAGCCACACAGGTAACATGACATCTTCTCAAATAAGAAGGTAATACCTTCTTGATGGCTCTCCAAGCAGCGTCATCCTTCCTATGAGGTTTGGGGTGAACCACTTTTGAATGATTCATCCATAAATCGTCTGGTTTCTGGAGATTGCCAAAAAGGTTATGCCACAAATTGAACTCAAAATCTCTTTAAAAGACAGAGATAGCCAGTAGATGTTACCATATTAGCATCTGGAAGTTCTCTCACTGCCTCATCAACATTTTCTGCAGTTTGTTTGACCTGAAGGTGGATGTCAAATGGACTTGTTATAACTCAGGAAATGCATAGCATAATGAAATTGAACAAAGTTTCCTTAAATGAAAAATATGGCCATGACAGACATAAAGAAGATTTAATGGAAATCATAATTCTTAGGCTTTAAAGACAAACAACAGATGATTTGAGATCTCAATGTATGCTAAACTAATGAAGCTCTTGAATAGAGACCAAACCAATTGTTCTCCTTCCTTTGCAGTATCTTCTGCGATGCAGTTATGAAGAGGCTCCACATGTTGACTACCGTCAAGTTGAACACCAATAAAATACTGCACTTCTCCCTGTTGAACCAAGAAGGCAGAGAGAAAAAAGCTAACCTTTGTGTTGTATAAATGGAATATGATTAAAAGATGCAACATCTTCAGAGGACGATCATAAGCTGTACCTTCTGATCACGCATCGGTTGCAAATGAAACAGGTTCCAGAACTTTTTGCCTGAGTTGAGCAGAAAAATCTTCAATAGCAAGTGGCATAATAATTGCAACATTATTGAGCTCACTTGTTAAATAGATATATTTCCTTTATACGCTAAGCAAGAGACTCAGAATTCTAAAACAGGGATATATATATATATATATATATATATATATATATATATATATATATATATGCAAATATTGTGAACTGTATTGTACTAGTACTAATACAGGTTAATATATTCATGAAAAATTTGGAGGTAACAGTATTTTTGTTTCTTCTTAATGAACTAACTAGTGTAGAAAAAATTGTAAACATTTCCTGTCATTTTAAACTCAATTAGATATTCCATACTTCTGAAATATTCATGTAATACTTACAAAGTTCCAATGTTTAATAACTTAGCCTATTAAAGTGGTTTTCCATTCAGAAAATCAAACAAGCTTACCAGTCTTTGTGTAATTAATTAGTTGCACGGTAACTTCTGTTTGGTTGTCAATTGCCTTTCTAATTTTTCTCACAGTTGCTGGATCAGTTTCAGGTCCTTGCAGAAATCTGAAATCGCCAAACAGTATATATGAAAGGTAAATACAATGAATTTTGACATTATAGGAACACTATTTAGATCATATCCAGGTACTGATATCTTTCGAAATTTTCAGAAAGGAACTTAAATTTATATCATTAGCTTCCATCTGGCATTAGTATACTTGCCATGTTATAACACAAAAGAGAAAAAGATCATATCATACCTGCAGTTTCTTCCCAGTATTTCTTCACGGCTATATTCTGTAAGCTCTAAGAAGCTATCAGAAGCAAAGATCTGAAACATGAAATACAAAGTTTACCTTGTTACATCTTTATAAGAATTCAACACGGACATGGAAGAGAAGCATTTTCAGTTTAATAATACTTATTTAAAGAATCTTACTATGGGATTGTCAGGAAGCCTAGGATCGGTGATGACAAAGTTTTTCTCTATACGTTCAAGTGTGGTAGCAAGATCAAAACCCTTTCGCTTCTCCCTTTGGATTTCTTTGTCATCAAATTCAAAACTATCAGGCCTCTCATCATCCTCACTCTCGGAGCTAAAATCCTCAACACCTTCATCATCGATACTTTCATCGTTGGACTGATTTTTCTTCATGAACCTGAATCATGGAAAGATAACATTATGATATAAGATGGACCATAAATAAATGTTAGTGATTATCACAAGAACATGGAATCAGACATGTATAAATAACATGAGTAAATAATCATGTATACCCCATGAAAGAACGGCGATGGGAGTTTTTCTGTTTCTTTTCAGGCAGCTCACTGATTTGCTGCAATGAACTTCCATCTCCTCCTTGTGTTTTGCGTCTAAATGAAGCCACACTCTCAGATTTTCTACGTGATGATTTCTCTGCTTTCTCTTCCTCCTCTGGTTCAGCACCTCCTGATTTTCTGATGAAGGGACGGTTTGCTGATTCACTGAGTGCTCGAGGGCGCTTCATGGCATGCACCAACTCAGATGCTGAAATTGTAGCCTTCTCTTTCTGACGGGCTGCAATAGACATGTTAGTGCACGATCAAAATCTCTTACTATTTCTACATGGCATGGTATGGTTAGATAGTGATACAACATTCAATGATTATCGTTGCCTTGTTTTGCTTCTTCACCCTCAGTGATAGTTATAGTTGGTTGGTGCTAGCTAGCTTTGGACATACTCAGTCCTACAACTCTGACCCAAATAAGAATCTCATATTTGGATTGGATTCTTGTGTGAAATTGATGCTGAATCTCTATCATTTTGGTGATATATGCCAACTGAATTGATCTTTGCTGTCATCATCATGCTCATGACATGCAGGAGTCAAGCATTCCAACATAACATTAGATGATATTGTTTTTGATACAAGGGTAATAATCTCTCTTGATTTCCCAAGAGGCGTTTGTTATGTTCTATATTAACATTTTCGTTGGAACAGCAATAGTTTTGTAGGGCATAATGTGTGGCAATTTAAGCATATAATATATCTAAATTAATGTTTTGCACATAAAGCTTACATGTTTCCTCCGAAATTTAAAGTGATGGTCTTATAGCCATGTTAAAAGTAAAACTGAAAAGAAGAAAAGCAATGGAAAACCAATTCTGATATTGTGTTTACATTACGATTTTCTACATTTTCCAAATGCCACACTAATAATGTACTCTTTTGACTGTGGTTTCATTACTCTTTTCTACTTCATTTTTATTGCTTTTTCTTCACTTTTTTTATTAAGGAAAAAAATCATTTATGTTATTGACTTATTGTATTACTGTTCCTTTTCATCGATGTTTCGAGTATGATTAGATTACCAAGTTTCTGATGATCACATACACCTTATGTTGTTTTTCCTTTGACTAAGCTTCAATAAGACCCATTATTCCTTCGATTCATGGAATAAAGTAGATAACACTGTTGCAGTGAAACTGAAATGCAAGATTCTGTCGAGTACCATCATATCTAATCAAGGATTCGGGCAACCCATTGGGCCGTAGCGCCTTCTCCTTGGACCCCTCCGTGTGCTTGCTAACCTCCACTTGCATTCTGTAAGAATCACCAAGACAAAGAAAAGACATACGGTAAGCCATCCCGCAATTACATCAAGGCCCACATGCAATCAATGTTAAGGTTGGAATCTTTAGCCACATGTGTACAACAACAAAGTTTAAGAAGAGGTCCATCTGCCCCAAAATGCCGAAAGAGCTACAATTCACAAACTCACAGGACCCAAAAAAAGAAAAGAAAGGAACTCACAGGTTCTCAATAATGAGACTTTTTATCCAAGCCCAACAGATGTGAATGTGATTTTGGTCGTAAGATAGGATAATAGATAATTAAAATCTACAACTATTAATACATAATTTTTTTATTTTATTTTTGACAAATTTGTTACTTGTATAACTGAAAGAGCGATGCTAAATAGCTAAAAAACAAAAGCTACAAATTTAAATGAATCCTAAGTGTTCGAATAAAATTAAAAGAAAACCATAAATGAGGGTAAAAATGCAGAAATCACAATGGAATGGAGAAAAAATAAAAACTGAACTTCTAATACTATTCGTACAAAAGTATAAATTTCAAATTCATACCAATTATCTTAATTGAAATCTCCACTTATTTACTTATGATCTTACCTTATTATTATGTACAAATAATATGTTTTATGTTTTTTTTTTTTTAACATCCTTATGTAAAAATAATAGTATTCATTATCTTTACTACTCTCATGTCATGTTAGGCTATTTCCCTCTGTGATGTCAGTTCTTAAATTTCAAACATTCCATAGCTAAAAAAATCTAACACGAGGCAAGCACTACCACCTTCCCCAACCGAAAGAAAGGAGGAGTTATAAATGTCAAAAGTAAACGAATCTACAGTTAACATAAACAGCTAAACATATCTCTCGTTGGCAGCTTCTAAATGCAAAGAAAACGATATTTAGTATGGTCATTATCGTAATCCATGCAGCTCTCGCCCCACACTCTTATCCTATAGAATTCGCTGCAGATACCAATAATGAATGACCAATTTTTGGTCCCCAGCCATCCCCCCAACTAATAATAATAATAATAATAATAAAACAATCATATGATGATAATTCAAAGATTAATGAAATAACCAAAAAAACATTAAAAAAAAAAAAATCCTAACCCGATGAATTTGAGGACTTTGCCATCCTCGTCCTTGATGGGTGAAATAGTAAGAAGGTTCCAGAAGGGCGTCCCATCCTTCTTGTAATTCAGTAACCTTCCACAGTAACTTCTACCTGCTTCCAACGCTTCCTTTATCTTTGCCACGTCATCCGGATCCGTATCCGCACCCTGTAAAAACCGGCTGGACTCCACCCCGACCCGCAATTATAAAGCAAAATCAGTTATAACCGTTTTTCGTTAACCCATTCCGTTATTACGGTTTAAATGACCGTTAAAAAAAGAAGTTACTGTTACTGTTACGGTTACGTACCAGTTTCTGCCTATGACCTCCTTGGACGTGTAACCAGTCATCTTGAAGAACCCGGCACTGGCGTAAAGGATCGGGTAATCGGGTTTGGTAGCATCCGAAACCACGAAAGTTTGTTGGAACGCCGACAGGGCGTCTTTCAGGTCCTCCGAGATTCTCGGGATCCCGCGGGATTCGCCGCCGCCGTCCGAGGAGTCTCCAGAGGTCCTCCCGGAGTTTCTGGAGTTCCTCCTGGAATCACCGCCTCCGCCGCTGCCGGCGCCGGAGGTCCGAACCGCCACTCCCTGCGGCTTCCCGGTCTCCGTGTCCGTCTTGAGGACCAAGCCCCACTCGGCGGCTCTCTGCGCTGCCAAGCCGGATCCCGAATTAGGCGACGGAATGGGGTCCTTGAGGGCCATCCAGGAGGTGGCGGTGGCGGTGGTGGTGAGTTCGTCGGAGGAGGGGCTCCGTGGTTGGGTCTCCGCCGCCCAGGCTTTCCATGTGGGCTGCGGACCGGCGGAGTAGGAGGAGGAAGGGTTGAAGACTTCGAGGGAGCCACGTGGATCTCTGGGAAACGATTGTCTGAGTGGTGATTTCTTCGGTGATTTAACTGACTGCTCCATTGCCAACACTCTCTTGCACTTTGCAAATTATTTGAGAATTTCAATATAAATTTGTTAGTAATAACTAATAACTAATAAGTCACAACTTTATGCTTAATTCAATAATCTTTGATGAAAAACTTGCTAAACTATGTTGAACACTAATTATATAAGTTAATCCGAGCATAGAGTAGTGTATGGTCTCATTTCTCATGTGAGTACCAATCTAAGATTGCCTCTATGGGGGTGGGGTACTAGGATTTAGTTAGTAATTGTAATGGGGACTTTGGAGAGCGATGCTGTTGGGAATTTTCAGTGAAAAAATGGGACTTTGGGTCTGGGAGGGACTTGACTTGTACAGCAAATAATGAGCTGGCTAGGGTTTGTTTCGTCATTTCAGTAATGTTCATTCTGCTACATTGTGTTCCCATATGGTTGGATCAGTGCTCGGAACTTTGAGTGCCTCACATTTTTCAGGGTAGTTTTGTCAAACTGATAATTCGATGAGTTTAATTATTGGAGGAGGGGGAGACATCAGTTTTTTTCTTATTTGGGACCTTAGGGAGACATGAATTTAATATTGGGTTGTTTACTAATTATGGCAAACAGCAACAGATAACTGCCCGCTGCCAAGTCCGGAGAAATTAATCCCAATAGAAGAAGAAATTAATGAAGCAAATTATCTGTGATAATTGATGGAACATCAGCAAACTGAAGAATGTTTCTTATAGTAGCAAAGCAAGCAAGCAAGCACGCACGCACGCACGGAAAAGAATCAGATCATTGCAAGTAATTGACGACCACTTCCAAGACTTTCTTTTGCAAGTTTTAAGGATCGATAAAATGGCAGGTTGGATATGTAATTGAAAACACGACAGTGTCAAGCAAGACAATCTGGGAAATATATACCTCAAGCTGAGTTGTGCTGACCGCGGTGGATCAGGAAGAATGAAATTGATAAAGCTGGTTGTTGTGCTGATCAGTTTGATGGATATTGTGCTGTATATTCTGCTTACTCCTCAGAAGAAGCACGCATAGATAAAATGCTTGAAAGTTGGTTTTCTAGAAACGGCTTTTAATGGCAAGAGAGGAAAGTGGAAGCAAAACACAAAAGGCAGGGGAATCTGAATCATTGTCAAAAAGGGTTTGGCTTCCCATCCCTGGACACCTATTTTTCACATGGCTCATGCAGCTGTTCCCATAGCCCTCTTCACTTTCATGTCCTGAATAATTAGGACATTAAGATCTTGATTACTTTCAGTGACAAAATAGTACCTCCTCTTCAGTATCTTCCTTACCTTTTTAACCTTCAAACTTCAATGATTTCTGGTGTCAGTGACAGTCTGGAGTAGGTTGGCATGCATGAAAAAGCTACAAGATCAGAGAGAATGCGTAGGTCTTCTTAATCTCCATAGGCACGTTGATCTTTGCATGCTCTACCGACCGGTGGTTAGGGTGTAAAGACTTTTGTGTCTCGGTATCTGAATTATGGTGCAACGACAGAAACAGAAAGAGACAACATAAAATGGCAAATATGTAGTACTACTTCGGTCTTAAGGACATAATATTACGCAATATATCTTGCTCAGGACTTGAGCTTACAAATTTAACCCTCCAAAAGCAAATGTAGATTACAGAAAAGCATGGCCACAAGGACAAGTATGGAAAGTATGCACGTGACGCCATGTTGATTGATCATGGACGATGCATATGACCACAGACAGCCACATATTGTCGTCAATGTTGAAGTGATTAAGCGTACAATTTACCTGTAAAAATAAGATGGAGTTTGACGTTAGACTTATTGCCTGTTCGACGTGGCTGCTAGTGCTAAAATTATTGGAAGCAAGTGTTCAACTTCAAGATGGGAAGGATTACCGCTTAAACATCAACCACCACTCACATATAACTCAGAATATACTACGAGTAAAAATTGAAACATAGCAAAAACATTTGTAATGTATACTGTAATGGGTAGCTATTTTATTGTATACATGTGGGTCCGAATAATTCTACATGTCCCAACCTGATCTTGTTTTATTTATTTTGTTGTCCTTTTCATCTTTGGTTAAAACAAGAAATTCCACAATTCGACAATACACAGAATTTTCTGAACAGAACAGGCATGCTGCTGTAGAAATCAAAATATCGTAAAGCGATAAAAGTTAATATTGTGTTCGGTGTCAAAATTAATATCTTGTGTTATATATGTATCGTGTGAAGATGGCGAATTGTAGGTTACACGCCATATTAACTGCGCGTATAATAAAATTGCCAGAAATTTTATGCATCTTATGTGTGGTCCATTTTTCATTTTATCATATATATTAGACTATCCTACTTAAAATAACTTTTTTAATATGACAGAGTTCACATGCCTTCTATTTTCTATTTTCTTAAAAAATTATCGCTAGATTAATGCATGGTTTTGTTTTTACATTTACTACCTGAATTAGGTTGAAAGGAATTTTGATTTTTTCACATTTCCTATATTGGGTGCATAGCTAGTTCGGTGGCATTTCTGATGAGCTCTACCTACACTACAAACTTTTTCGGGCTAAGAAACGAATGAATAAGCTATGTAAAACGAATCAAAATCAACATTATTGATCAAAATAGAGAGACGCAATTAGAGTGAAAAGCATGAGAAACATACGAAAGAAGAGAGAGATTGAAATGAGATAGCGATGTATTGTGATACAGTAGCCCCAGATGGCCCACAACCATGTGAACTGCTTTTTTGGACAATCATCTTATCATGTTGGTCGCATTTATTTGCCACGCATGCAACTCAGCAAATGTACCGCTACTTGTTGCTATTCCTAATCCTACCTAGACAAAGACTGTACCTGTATATATAGATAACTTCGAAACTTCAAGCGCTTCTGTCGTTAACTTCTTCTATCGCCCTCACCTTTTTAACAGCTTCTTCTCAATTTGCATGGGAATCATGGGCTACCGTGGGTTAATTGTGCATGTTACGTCCTTATCATTCACTATCATCCCATCCTCTACTTACTCTTGGTAATTGGTCTTTTAGAGACAAGATCTTCACATTATTATCCATATTTACGGTACTTGCCCATGACCCATGAATCCATGATCAATTCCATCCATAATGTGACCAACCATAAAAAAAAGAAATAGAAAAGACAAGGCACGTAGGGCAAATGTAGGTGGGATCTCGAAAATGTTTTGCTTCATTTTAGTTTGTTTTATATTATGAAAGATTAATCTATAATCCCTAATTGTTTAAATTGGAGCCCCTTGATTTGAGGAAGACCGCGTTGAGGGCGCATGGATTATTATTTAAGAGACTTTTTCAACATTTTTCCCCCCTTCTTCTTTCGTTTTGCTAGCGAATATAAACATAGCAATACTCTGCTGGTCCATCTTCTCTGGGCTTCCATGTTTGGACTATGGGCCCCGAATCCTGGCACTGTAATAGGTCCAATTATTCGAAAAGTTCAAGGCTAGGTTCTAAAGGCAAAAGGAAGCAGCTCACGGTTTTTTAAAAGTAGTGTATGGGGCCATTTTTCTGGACATGCTATGGCAAAATATTGACCCAAAAAAAATGGACATGATAATCAAAATGGGATTAGGCTATGAAGTCGAATAAAAGAATGTGTTTCGGTAATAAATTTTTGAGAAATATTTTTTATACATTCACTTTCTTTTACATAGTTCACTTATTTTTCTATTTCTCTCTCCTCCTTTGTTTTTTCAATTTTTTACTTTTGTTCGGAATAGTAGTCTAGGAGTCCAACTTAGCCTAATGATTAGGCTCAAATAGAGCTCGGATTTATTAATAATCCGAGCCTATCTCGGGCCATTGACCCGAGTTGAGGTCCAAACTTGAGTTAAGGCTATTTGTTCCCTAACAGCACATAATGTTCTTCCTTCACATGTGGCCGGTAAACTCGGACCTATTCGTTATCCCCAATATAATGGACGTCCAGAATTATCCCCTACAAAGGTGGAATCAAATCCCCTTTATTTCTCAACTACTTATTCGTATATATATGAGTCCAACTACAAATGTTAGGTACTTTTTTTTTTTACCTACTTCTTATACACTTTCTTGCACTTACTAGTTTAAGCATCGGAGTCCTTGTAGGTACATTCCCCATTGCTGTGGAAGTACTCATCCGGAGCAGCTTGAGATCTCAATTTCAGTTCAGAAACCCCTCAACTAACCCATCTTCAAACAACTTTCTTTCATAATTTTTTTTTACTTCTTTTGTGAGTGGATATTGGAGAGTGTTTCACTTTAAAATGGTACAAATAATAATATTCTAAATTTTTTAATAAAATAATATTATTTTACTTAAAAACGGAAAGACATGCCAATGAGGCTTGGGGCTCAATGGTTAAAATAAGTAGAGTGTCGATGAGCTGCATCAAATTCGATTATTGAATCGACCTATTCCCCTCCGCCAATCCCAACCGCCATCCCTAACCCAAAAAAAATTGGGGGGGAAACTTTGCACAAGAGGCGTAGATCAAACGGCACAGTGGTGTTGCCTCTGAAACAGTGCATCGAGAGTTAGTTCCCTAAAGTGACCCCAAAAAAAAAGGGCAAACATTTAGGATAAATAAAATTCATCTTTTTTCTTTTTTTTTTTTTCTCTCCAATGTACGGGGTCTATTTTTATTGTTTTAGACATTAGATAAAACGAATAAGGTCAAAATCCAGATAAAGAAAATTGGAGTTTGGTTACTATGATGCAAAATTTCAACCTAGCTTCCATTTTAACCGCATTCATCTTCGCTTCCAACCATAACAAACTCCACTTAGAAGCACCAAAGCACCAGAAAGCCAAAACAAAATAGTAAGAGCAATAATACCCTCTCTCATTTCTCTTTCCGTTTGTGTGATCCGAACAATTCTGAGCTTAAACTCCCTTCCCACACACCACCACCACCTGTCTCCAATTTGTAGCAGAAATAGTAAAAAAAAAAAAAAGAAGCAAACAACCACCTCAAATGAAATCGAAGACCCTGGCAGAACAAAAACCTTTGATACCAAACCAAATGTACTCTTCTTCCCATCAACGCATGCTCCACAACGGCTCCAAAAGCATCACCACTTGGCTGATCATAACCACCATCGTACTATACATCCTCTATTCTTCCAACCTCCTCCTCTTCAACAATGACCAACAAGATTGCACCACTTCCATCACCACGACGGATCTTCATGATGCCGTAACACAACGCCTCAGTACTAACAACACATCCTTAACAACATCAACCGATGAAACCAACGAAGAGAAACAAACAACACAAGAGAAAGGGACAAAAGATGATGATGATGATGATGAAGAAGAAACCAATGCAGAAGAAGGATCACAAGAAGAACAAAACAAATCCCCTGTGGTGGTTCGATTAACCCCACAACAGATGGCTCATAGACAAGAAACGGAGCTGAAACACATTGTTTTTGGGATAGCTGCTTCATCAAACTTGTGGCACATAAGAAAAGAATACATCAAGGTATGGTGGAGGCCAAAACAAACAAGAGGGGTCGTGTGGTTGGACCAAAGGGTGAGGACACAAAGAAACGAAGGGTTACCCGAGATTAGAATCTCGGGGGACACATCGAAATTCAAGTACACGAATCGTCAGGGTCAGAGATCTGCATTGAGGATATCAAGGGTGGTGACGGAGACACTTAAGCTTGGGATGAAGGACGTGAGGTGGTTCGTGATGGGTGACGATGACACGGTGTTCATGGTGGACAATGTTGTTAGGATTCTTTCGAAGTATGATCATAGGCATTTCTATTATATTGGGAGCTCGTCGGAGAGCCATGTTCAGAATATACATTTCTCATATGCCATGGCTTATGGTGGGGGAGGATTCGCCATAAGCTATCCGTTGGCCTTGGAGCTTGCGAAGATGCAAGATCGTTGCATTCAGCGGTACCCTGCTTTGTATGGCAGCGATGATAGAATTCATGCTTGCATGGCTGAGCTTGGGGTGCCACTCACTAAGGAGACTGGGTTTCACCAGGTAAATAATTAACAATAGAACAATGGTACTCAATATGAAGAATGTATCTAGAATTGTTAATAGAAATCATGGTGCTCATCGGATAAAATGTAGTGATAGGTTCACTTGTTTATCAAAAGATCACTAATTACGTCACATTATTTTGACACATAATATTTGATAAACACCCGGGCTGTGTAGCAATCTTCTTAACAATATGGCCCTCACTCATGTCAAACAATAATATCTTACTTTGTATCATTTAGCGAGCTCAAACCGAATTAGTAAGGTCCAGTACATTTCCTATTATGGTGGTTCAAACCAAAAAAAAAAAAAAAATGTGTGCATCATTCTTATATCATACCTTGATTACATTTTTAATTATATTAAAGTGGTACACATTGATAAAGCCAGAGATTTTTCTTACTTGAGGATAAACTAAGAATTTATCTAATCATATAACACTTTGTATTGGAAATGGTTTGTGATTTTGATTATCTTGCTTGTGCAGTATGATGTGTATGGAGACCTATTAGGCCTCCTGGGGGCACACCCTGTGGCTCCACTAGTGTCATTGCACCATCTTGATGTGGTGGAACCGATATTCCCAGGGATGACAAGAGCGCGAGCCCTGAGGCACCTAATGGAATCTGTCAACCACGACTCGGCTAGCATAATGCAACAATCAATCTGCTATGACAAGAACAAATATTGGTCCATCTTGGTTTCATGGGGCTACGTGGTTCAGATCCTGAGGGGAGTGTTGTCCCCTAGGGAACTAGAGATGCCCTCAAGAACCTTCCTCAATTGGTATAGGAGAGCTGATTACACTGCATATGCATTCAACACAAGGCCCGTTGCTAAACACCCCTGCCAAAAACCCTTCGTTTATTACATGAGCAGAACTCATTATGATTCAGCCAGGAAACGAGTTATTGGTGTTTATTCACGTGACGGCAAATCTAAGTCTCCTTACTGCCGGTGGAAAATGACTTCACCAGAGAAAATCACTTCCATCGTAGTTACAAAATCTCCAGATCCTTTGCGTTGGAAAAAGGTACTCACACACATTTTGTTAACATATTCGAGAGCATGGAGCATGTTTAAAATAGACTAATATGCATGCTTTTGACCAACGGGGTTGGGTATAGCAGAAGAGGTTAGTCCCCCCACATATGGCGAATCACAATTCAAATCCTTGTGAGAGAGATGCTCACGATAACTGTCTGACCTTACCTCAAATAGGATTGTCTCAAACCCCCCCCCCCCCCCCCCCCAAAAAAAAGAAAAAGAAAAAAAGTATGTTCTTGCATTGTGACATACAGATGCATAACCCAACTTCGACACATTAACTTGAGGTTGCCAAAGTGTCTTTACATTGAAATGGATATCTTTTTTACTGATAAATCGTACCCTTGTTTTGCAGTCACCAAGGAGGGACTGCTGTAGAGTTCTGCCATCACGTAAGGCTTCAACTCTGTACTTATGGGTTGGCAATTGCCGGGAGGGAGAAGTTACTGAAATGTAGCATGTGACAGGGTACATATTGTTTGAATCAATGTTTACCATATTTGCTCCTAATATATTTCAAGACACACAGGTATAAACAAGCCCCAAAGGTGGAAATTGAGCTTCCAATGATATGATGTTCCCAATTTCTAGTCTCTAGTTGCACCAGCAACTTCACTAAACACGAGTTGAGATATCGTCTTTGATCATAATGTATGTTACAAGCTAATGTTTCGTCATCTACAATATTTCTTTTTCCTCTTTTCCACTATGTAAATTAGACAAAGCATACCAGCAGTTGTAGTTGTCTTGAAATGTATTTTACGAAACATGTTCATTATTTTTCCCCTAGTGTGACTGAGGACACTGAATGGTTATATTTAAACCTATCTAATGAGAAATAAGCATCTCAAGTTCAAAAGAGAAGGCAATGAAAAATCAAAACCGCAGTTTATTTTTCTTAGAAGTTGCTATTGTTTTACGTTCTCACCAATTTGTGCTAAATCTTGAACCTTGGACTTCAGATCTTCTTTCTTCTTCTCTCTGTATTTCTTCATATGTCTGCCTACTTCAACACTTGAATGTTAGAATGTGACTAGTTGTCTCAAGGATAGTTTGACTTCTCGATATATCATGACTCAATTTCACACCCGTAAAATATATCTTGATTTTTTTAGAAAAAAAAATAATGAGAATCTGATTTTTCAAAGGGAAAGTGTTAACTCATGATAAGACACAAATTTAAGACCTACCATTATTTAAAAAAAAAAAAATCATATTCAATAATGATATTCTATTCATTTTTTTGGTAATAATTATATTCTAAACATTGATTTTTCATATAATATCTGAAATTAACTAATATTTACTTATTTCATGATTTAATTTCATAAACTATAACTATATTACATATATATAATGAAATAAAATAAGTGCTTATTTGGTTTGCAGTTGGCACACTTCAAACGTAACTCTTGTTACCTGAAAAGGAGAATGTAGAATTTTTAACATGTTTGGCTTCACTTGCTGCTGATCAAACATCATTTAAAATGATAAAAAATACATTAAATGAAACTAGATATGGTGATGCTTTTCATTTTTAGGTTGACAACATGAGATACAACTTTACAATAATACCCCCTAGATTGTACTTTGGTGATGCTTTTTATTTATCCTAAAATGATATTATGTTCTTTTTTATAATTATATCACTAAATAATTTTACTTTATCCCATCTAAATAAAAATAATTCTTTTAAACTTATCTTTGAAACATCCAAATCAAACATAAATTAATTCTTGCAACTTTAATTTTTTTAAAAGTAATTCTCTCAAAAATATTCCCTTAAAAGGTTAAATCAAACATGCCCTAATACATATTTCATTTAAAACAGATAAACACTAAAAGAAGGTAAGTCATGCCATTATAAGGTAAAATAAGCTCATATTCCTTTCTATGACCTATTCCCAGACTTCAACAATTAAAAGAACATGTTTTCATTTCCTTAGCCAAACTCCCACACCCCTTTTCTCTTCTCTCTCTCCAGCCCCCCCCCTTTTTTTTCTCTCTCTTTTCTTCTCTCTCTCTCTCTCTCTCTCTCTCTCTCTCTCTCTACTCTCTAGCTCTCTACTTCCATTGTGATTTTCCTTTCCATCTTGGCACACTTTGAGCAGCAGAGCTTCAGCATCGAAAGTGACCTTGATAGCCTCACATAAATCGTTCTGTGCAAACACTTGCGCTGGAGTCTATAGGCAGTAGTGGCTATTGAACTCCCGCAAAGATCAAGATCAAAAATTCATTTATTGTTGAATAGGCTTGAATTCTTAAAAATGGGCCAAAACAAGAATCCTACAGAGAGGCATCTTTAGTACAAAAAAGCCAGCTCACATGTACACTCAGGAGGGGAGGGAGGGACTAAAAGGAAGAAATTTTTCTTCATGTGAAGACTTGAGATTTGAAGATGCAGCACCTGTTATCTCTCCTACCAGGCAAAATTTGATAACTAGGCACGTTACAACATGATTCATGCCCAAAAACACACCACTTTTTTCTAATCTCTAGAACTGCAAGTCTCAGAACCATTACTAACAGCACGTCTATGACCTTCCCTTCTTTCTGTCTCGCAACCATGACTGGCGGCACGTCTATGACCATCCCTTTTCCCTCTTGGAGAAGGTGGACTTCTTGAGCTTTGTACTGGATGAATTTGGGGATCATATTTCTGGGAAGCAAGGTAATTTAGAGCTGTAACCACGTCTGCCGTAACAGGCCGCATATTAGGCTGCTCTTGAACACACATTGCGGCAATGGCAAGGGCTTGGTACAAACCTCTGATGGGATATTGACCTTCAAGCAATGGGTCAACCATCTCTGAGAATCTTTTCCGGTCTCTGAATAAGGGCCTTGCCTGCAAACAAATATACATGAATAGTAAGGTAATGATTTTGAATGGAAAAAAAAAAAATTATATATATTGCCAATCTCATTAATTTGGCAATAAACCAGCAACCTTCAAAATAGAAGCTTCTCTTCATCATCATCAATATACTCATTGAAACAAAATGTGTTCAGTGTGGCAAAAGGAAAATAAACTCCATGAATTATGTTTCTAAGAGTGAGAAGGTTAACTGAGACTTGTTATATATACTCTACCTAGCTATACAACATTATCGAAAAATACAGATAACCACTGAAAATAAGGAGCATTAATGCTGACAAAAGAGCTCAAAAGAACAATTTGGGATTATATCTCATGCTAGTCCTTTCAGTGTTCTGTACCAGAACCTAGCAAGTTTATCAAAAGAGACAAAAAGGCTTTGCATTTGGCTATGAGCAATTGAGCATAAGATCTGGAACAACTTTGAGAAACAACTCTCTTCACTAATTTCTAATTGGAGCTTCCTTTGAGTTTATTGAATGAAAATTTGTATAAGCAGACAAATTAATCTGCTAGCATCAGAAAAACTCTAGCTTAACACTACTTTCACAGTGCCCCGTGATAAAATCAAAATAAAAGTAGGGCTGATGCTCTGCAATCAATGATTGAGAAGTAAAAGTGCAATCACAACAAAAGATTCACAATTACAATTCAAATTGAAATTCTCAGCTACACAAACTTTTGCCAAGGATAATCACTACAAAAGTTAGTGTGAAATAACAGATATGTTTCCCATCAAAGTTAGGTAAAAAAGTAATGACATACCCATGCAACTAGATTTTGTTCTTTAGCAGATTTTGTATCGTCAATGGCTTTCCGTCCTGTGATGAGCTCCAAAAGAACAACACCAAAGCTATAAATATCAGACTTGAATGTCAACTGACCCGTCATTGCATAATCCGGAGCACAGTACCCATATGTGCCCATAACCCTTGTCGAAACATGAGTCTTATCACCGCTTGGGCCTACTTTTGCCAAGCCAAAATCGGATAATTTGGCATGATATCCCTCGCCTAACAAAATGTTAGAGCATTTCAGGTCACGGTATATGACAGGAGGCTTCATTTTATCATGCAAATACTCCAACCCCCTAGCTGCACCGGCAGCGATTTTCATCCTTGTATTCCAATCAAGTGGTTTTCTCCCAGGTGGAAGATCTGAGGGAACAAGCAAGACGAAAAGTGATAAGCCATGGATGCTGTTGACAGTGTCTTTCTATTCTAAATGAATCAAACAAAGTTATTAGGATGACAGTATATACCATGCAAATGGTTCTCCAAGGATCCCAATGGCATGTACTCATAAACCAATAGCCTCTGCTCTCCCTCAGCACAGAACCCAATCAACTTGACAAGATTAGCGTGATCTGCCAAACTCAATGTCAACACTTCAACAACAAATTCCCGAATTCCTTGAAGTCCATGAGGATCAAGTTGCTTTATAGCTACAACCTACACATTTAACAACAAACCTCAACCTCAACACATGACAAGAGCTGGATTAGAATGCTTCAATAGTTTCTTTTTTTTAATTTTTATTTATGGGGGTACTTTTTTTTTTTTTTTTCACAAACCTGGTTTATCTTCTCCAAGTGACCCTTAAAAACCTTGCCAAACCCTCCTTCACCAAGAAAGCAATCTGACCTAAAATTCCCTGTTGCAGCTGCAAGCTCATCAAAAGTAAAGGTCTGTGCCCTGTAACCATTGGCTTTACCATCCCCTCTTAAGTTCAAATTCTTCACGTCCAAAGAGAGTTGATCATCCTTGAAATTCCCTTCTTTTTTACCATTCACGTTCAAATCAACTCTGACCCTATTAATATTATCTACACATAAACATTACAAAAACAAGCAACACGTGAGGGATAGAGAGACCTTCAACAAAACGACACACAATGGAAAGCACGCTGCCAGCAAACAACAGAAGAAATCATTATTATTAATCAGAGGAGACTGTAAAACAAAAACCCTTCAGCCATCCAAAAAAAAAAAAAAAAAATCAAAGCAAATGTATAAAAGCACAAAATGACAACAAGACCCTCTTTAGACTATGGATCGGACCATTCCAACCATGCAAGCAACGAAGATAAAGACAAACAAAAACGAAAGAAGGAATATGAACAATTTCAGCCTTCAACAATATCTATGGCATTCATGTTCGAAACTCATCCTATAATTTCCACACACACAGCGAGAGAAAGAGAGAGAGAGAGAGAGAGAGAGATGGGTTTAAAACATCAGAAACTTCCAAACGGGAACGTTATCGCTGTTAAACACAAACCAAACAATCAAATTCACAATTTTTCGTTTTCTTCATATGCCCGAAAGTTGAAAAAATATTCCTCGGAAACATTCTTCCAAAAAAGGAACAAAACGGAAGCATTCAACAATGGCATCGAAATGGTGAAACTCAGCTGAACTTGGAAAATGATGACCCCCAAAAAAGGCACCTTTGATCATTCTAAGACATACCCACCTCCAGAATCCCCCCCCCCCCCCCAAAAAAAAAAAATTCCCTTGAAAAAACAAGGAGACACAAGATTGAACACGATCACAAATAATGGGTGAAACCTGAACCTGTTTTATCTAAGGCTTTTAGCAAAATGCATGTCATTTTGATTGAAAAAAAATTATAATAATTAACAAAGATTCATTCGGCAAAATTTACCCGCAGCAGAGACATTATTGCTGGGCTTCTGGCTATTGCTATAGTCATTGCTGCCCAACTTTTTCCGTGGTTTCCCTGTGCAACGAAAGCAACCCATGTTTTTTTTTTTTTTGTTCAAATCTCTCTCTCAGCTACACCAAAAAAACACAGACCCCAAACACCGAAAAAGAATAAAATAAAAAACAACCACGACGACTCCGGAAAAAGAGTGTCACAAACTGTGTAAGAAAGAGAAGAGAGAGATGTTTCTTCCGCTGTTGTGGCCGTTCTGCGATGCTTTAATATATTTCTGAGTCTCACGAGGTGGACGTGAATTGTAAAAGCAATGTTCTGCTGAACCAATCAGAGGAAGCCACGAGGAAGGAACGAGGGCTTTCTCGTCATTCAGACTGGGCTGTGATCCGCTGAATTGGTTCCCTTGCATTTGCGGAACACGAAAAGCCTCGTCACACTGGGAACGGGTTGTTTGGGTCGTTGGCGTTCAGTTCTGACTCATGTATGCTTAGCTACTCGGTATTATCAAACACTGTTTTGATGACGTGGCGGCTTTTTTGGGGGGTAAAAAAAATTTCCGGTTCAGCGATTTGATGCGAGCCGGTTCGCAAACAGAGATATTTGTCTTTAAAGCGCGGGGGCGCGCGACCACAGTACACGCCCTAGTCGTAGCCTAGAAAATGATTACTATATTTTAATTTTTTTATCTTTTTAAAATAATGAATCTTAATATAGGTGATGGTAATTCATTATTTATTTAATACATATATTGGATTAGTAAATTTAATTGATTAAAAAATATTACCATAATGAATGAATTAAACTAAATTTATGTCTAATTTGATTAAATAAGTAATGATCCATAAATTATTTTGTCATCATCATTCTTATTACTGATCAATTCTTTTTTAAAAATTACACAAAACAAAAATAATTTGTTAATAAGAAATATATATGATCAAAAATAATTTTATTTTAATATAAAAATTTTATATAAATATTTAACTATATATTATTATATAATTAAAAATATTTGATTCAATTTTTTATTATTTTAAAAAATTTATAAATAAAATTGTATGATTGAATTGAATGGCAGTCTAATATATAAAAATTAATCTTAAAAAAATTAAATAACTCAATTTTATTCGCTAAAAATGATTTTTAGAAAAGAAAATGGTCAACGTCTTGAAAAATTCACCTGGGGTCCAAAGATGATGTATTGCCAATGCGTATCGCACTTGGAGCTTCTTCATTCAGATTGGTTCTTTTGATCCAACGGTGATCAACGCGTTCCAGCTCGTACGCAGTAACGGCGCTAACAAATTGAATAAGGCATTGTTCCGAGTAGGGCTGGCAGCATTGGATCAGTGACTCAGCGTTCCTATCTATAACGTAGCGTGTGTGAATATTTATTGCCCTTAGTTGAAAACGCGGTGAGTGTGATGCGGAAGTTGTTATAAATAGTAGGGTAATAGGTGAAATTTTTTTTGGGGTAGATATCGTACGAGCGGTCTCACGGTCTTCTTTTCTGGGAGAGGATTTTCTCATTGAAAATTGCATTTGATTATATCATGCAAATATGATTAGGTCATGCATAAATTATATGTTAGAAGATCCAATCGCTTCTTTTCTTACCAGTTGATGTGCTATCGTTTTTCCTTACACAATTCGTGTGCCATTTTGGCTTTGAAACAATGCAAATTTCCTATGGATTTGATTTTCATCCCCCCTCCCTCCCTCTCTCTCTCTCTCTCTCTCTCTCTCTTAAAACATCAAGTGAAACTTAAGAATAATTGCAAAACCCAAAATTTTCCTTACATTTTCTTTGCTGCTGTTCAATTTTCCTTTTCATTTATCAAACTCACTTTGAGTTTTTTTTTTTTTTAATTTCTTTTGCGGTACTTACTCTCAACTCGATTGGACTATTATTTATTTACATTACTATATAACAAAAAGAGAGTTTACCACAACTACTTCATTTCAAATTAGTAATTATTCGTACAAAAGTTGAAATCTTTGAAGCACCAGAATAAAATATGATACCAATATGAACGTACGTAAAAATTTTAAAAATGTAAGATACTAATACGGCTATATATATATATATATTACAAAAATATATATAAATTTGTATTTAAATATGGCAAAGTTATACTTGGGCGATATGTTGTAGCACAAATAGATGCGCTGTTTCTAAACTTTTAAACCAGAGCTTCATATGTTTTATCATATAGCTTCCATGGTGCTCATTACTCTCAAAGTTTCAAGTTGAACACCACACATTATCTAAACCCAAGTGAAAGTCATTGCTTGTGCAGCTGTTGGTGTTTCAAATTGGAGCCACAAGCAATTTTTTTGTGTTTAATAGTGAGAAAATCTAACAACTCTAAATCTTTCTTTGACAAATCAATTAATAATCAATGAAGACATTGCGTACTGGTCTTTGGTTCTTTTTCTATCACCAAGAAACCCAACAAGCCACATGCAATGATTTTTGGCTGTGATTGTTACAACATATCAGTGATAACTCACCGTATTCTTATTATCTTCGATGAAATCCTCACCATCCTAATTACAGCAAAGCTTAAAAAAATAAATAAAATAAAAGATAGTGGCATCAAGACATATTCAACTGTGCCAGTGTCCGCATTGGACTCAACACATCCTAGACACCGAGAATGAAGGAGTGGTGTCGTCTCTATGCTTCATGCGTTATAATTTATCTATGGATATATAGATTTACTTACACAAGCACACATATATATACACAAACATTTAGTCAATATAAAATATTTTATATTATCAACTAATTATATTTTATTATTTATATGATTTTTGAGATAATTATAATAAAAATTAATAAATTTTAATTATATGATTATATAATTAAATAATTATATAAAAAAATTATACACTAACAATATATATATATATATAAAGAGAGAGAAAAAGTTTAATTAATATATATTGATAATGTAAAATAACTTTATACTATCAATTAATAGAACTATAAAAAAATATCAAATCATGATAAGTCTCTCATCATAATAAATAATTTTTTAATATAATTTGGTACTTCTCTATATTTCTATTAATTAATAATGTAAAGTTTTATACTATCGAGATATATATATATATATATGTCTTTGTCATTAGAAAAATGAAAATTCAGTGTTCATGAAAAAAGGGGAAAAAAAAGAAACTGCTGCTTATTATTTGATCATATTATT
Organism: Pterocarpus santalinus; assembly: GCA_031439595.1. Classification (NCBI taxonomy): domain Eukaryota; kingdom Viridiplantae; phylum Streptophyta; class Magnoliopsida; order Fabales; family Fabaceae; genus Pterocarpus; species Pterocarpus santalinus. The sequence goes on along the minus strand of CM062528.1, from coordinate 40,857,391 downwards.
TGATCTTTCATTATTAAAAAATATTATTTGATCTATCTCTCGAAGCATGGTCTCTCATTCCATGTCCATGGTTTTGCAAGAAGAACATGTCATCCCAAAGTCTACTCTAAAGTCGGCGACCAATCATCTGGCCAGAAAAAAAAATCTATTTAAAAATTTAATAACTTTTTTATATTAATAACAATAAAATTTAAATTTATGTTTTTATATAAATTATTTAAACCTCATATTATTAGATTATTTTTAATAATTTTTTAAAAAATTAAAAATTTAATAATTTAATAATATACGTGCTATTATTTTTGACCTTTTTATAGGGACAGCAAAATGATTTAGGTCAAACCCCAGTCCTAGAATTTGAAAGAATGTCACGAGACGCGAGATCTAAAATCTAGTTTAAATGTGAAGTAAAGTACACAATTTATTTGACTTTTGTTCAATTTAAAAAATACAAAGAAACAAAATTCTTAAAACTTTTGATAGATTAACAAAGTCTCGCTCTCATTTCATAGTTATTAATTAATGATTAATAATAACTATGTCCTCAACTAGTCTCTTATACCTACTCCAAATTATAACCTCCCTCTCCCTCCCCACTAACCAGTTTAATTATCTAACTCAGTGTCAAAAAAAAAAAAACAAAACAAAATGTTTAATTATCCGCCTTCCTCATAGAACCGTGTTTTGTATAAATCATGTACAATAGGATGGTTTTAGCTTTTACGTCTGATTAACAAGGGGTCAAAATTGTTTGCAAATTAAAAAGAAATATTATTTTAAGAATATCCAAAGGATACTAAAATTGCGGTATTCATTTTAATAAAATTAAGGCTTAATGCATTTGTAAACTATTATGCTTGCTAATTCAAGTAATTTAATTTTTGCTTGTCTTAAATAATATTTCAGATATAAGTCTTATAAATAAAAAAATTAATATTAAATTTTTTTTATCTTTATAGTGACCTATATTACTTAAATCAAATTAATTGTAACATAATAAAATTATATATAATATGATATTTTATGATTTAAATCTCAATTAAAAGAATCATTTATATTTATACATCTCAAAATATTAAATATAATTATCTTTGAAGGAAGAATATAAAAAATCAAAAACAATTAAATAAGTGAAATAAGAAATAAATAAAGTATTAAATGTCCTTTGTTGAATAAGAAATTCATGTTTGATTAGCTGAAGAGACACTTGCGTACATTTTTGGAACTCTCGGACAAGACAAGAGGAGTGTGTGAACTATCGCTGGCCATCTCATAAACTACCTGCGCTAGTGTCTAATCAAGTACTGTTGTTAATCTGAGATTTTTAAAAAAAAAAAAAGAGGTGATGTTCATGGCGACGGGGTCGGTGCGCACCAAAATCAGCGGGGAACGAGTAGTCTAGAAAGTTCCACTATTCAAACTACAGCCACAATGTATCCACATTGTACACCTGTTAGGGTAACGATGAAAACGAGCAATAATGCTTCGAACAATTGTATAAGATTATAATTACAAGACAAGGAATTTAAGAGTAGAGTGGGGTGTTTTACTTTTCTTTTGAAAGAGACACGAGGAATAGATTGGTTGATTATGGTGACCATTTTATCCGATATTGCGAGATGATTGACGCTAAAAGACCTGTAAGGTGACAATAACCATACACATGTCACTAAACTTAAGGTAAGTCTTTTAAGTTTCGATAGATATTGAGGAAAATGTTAGTAACAAATCGAAAAATGATGTCATCGCTTTAAAGAGAGTATAAACAATTTCTTTCCGAAAACTCGCTTGAATCTTCACGTAAAGATTGTCAACAGTCATTGACATGGCACGTATACAGGCGCTTTTTTTTTTTTGGTATATTAATAATAATAAGATTTATTAAAATTTTACACTAATTACTTAAATATTTTGTCAGACCAATCCTAGTGATTTTTCTAAATCCTGAGAAACTATATTCCAATATAAGGATAATGATGATCGGTACCAAGAGAATTATTCGTACATTAGTATGAACACTTTTATTTCTACTTTTTAATCCCGCTGTTCTTTCTTTCTTTGCTTCTTTTTCTTTTTCTCGTATGACAGTTTTTTTCAAATGATCTCGAGTAACATATATGCATCGAACCATTCGTGGGAATAAATTCTCACTGAAGTGCTCTTAAAATAAGTACGTTCCCTTTCATCAAAATAAAATATGAGTAGTTTCTTAAAGTATAATTTGCAAAACAATTTACAAGTCATATACTATAAAAAAATAGAAGCAGTAAATCATTATGTGGATATATTAAGCATATCTTAACGAAGGTTAATAGGGGAAAAAAAAGAGTGGGTTAGTTGTATCATGTTCGTCCATGAGGCATTAGAATTTGTAGCTTGAATTTGTTAGTGAAGTTTATTCCTCGTTGTTGTTAGCTGTATAACATGACAAGTGTTCTGAATCCAATAGAAAAAACTGTACCTTTTGGTATGAAGAAAAATTTTGTTGTAGTAGTTAGAAAAATATGTTCAAGCGTCAAAATAATAGCATTAGATATGGACATAAAGACCAATAGAGATTAGGGTGTAGGACAAAGGATTAATCCCCCATAATATGAAGAACTAGGGTTTGAAACCCATCTTGGCAAAAAAAGGGAAAACATTTTTTTTTTGGGTTAAAAAAACAGGAACATGCAAAGCAAATTTTTAAAAATTATATATATATAATATAAGGTTGAACATAAGCGCTTAAAAAAAAAGTGCTTGGAGTAAAATGGAGAAATCTTAATTAGAATTTAGATACTTAATTTATTAGAATTTTGATTTTATTTATTCTATTTTATCCTTGATTGTAAGTTTATATATTTTTATTTTTTTGTTATCTGTTGATTTATTTCTTATTTTATTATTATCTTTACAACCGCTTTATCTATATAATAAAATTCTTAGTGTAACTCATATTTGAGTTCAACCAAAACCTTTCATTCAAAATGTTTTCATGGTATTAGAGTGTTTTTATGGCTAACGCCAAATCAAATACTAGAATACTTAGTGTCTTTTTTAATGAAGAAACTCCAAGGCCCATCACCTTTGGTGGCTTCATCACAGAAACTCCAACGCCCTTCTCAATGATCTCTCTCCTTAGACGTGCATGTAACCAAACAAAAGGTTTGATCATTTCATCTTTAGCTTTTGTTATTGGCGTATTTTTTTTTATCTTGTTTGAACATAATTCACAAGTCATTTTATTGAAACCCCCCACGATTTGACTATGGATGAAATTTTTTTTTAAAAGGTTTAGTTGATACTCCAATATATTTTTCATGTTTACGTTTGATATTACAAGACCATATGTGATGATCTTATGGTTGTCGATGAAATGCCTTCCGATCAAAATTGACTTATTCACCTTCAACGTAATTTAGACTCGCCATTTGTTTTCACTGTCGTTATGATCCAAATATGGCTTTTGCATAGCGACGCCTAATTTGAAAGGGAGCGATAAAGTAAGGATAACATCTATTTTAGTTAAGATTTAAATATTTAATTTATTAGAATTTTAATTATATTTATTCTATTTTATCCTTAACTATAAGTTTATCTTTATTTTTTTATTATATGTTAACTTATCTTCTATTTTATTATTATCTTTATAACCGCTTCATCTATATAATAAAGTTATTGGTGTGACTCATATTTAAATTCAATTAGTCTTTTATTCAAAATATTTTTAGAACTTACAGTCTTAGTCAATTATATATAGAGTAAAATTCCATTTCAATCCTTAGTAGAAGATCTATTGCTTCATCAATTATCCCTTAATTATTCTAAGGAGTAATAACAACAAGTATGGTAGGTACTATATTTGTAACAGGCATAGTGAGGAATGCGAGGGAAAAATAAATAAATAAATAAATAAAGATGTGTAATAAGCATGCTCCTTCCACAAATCGTGTTTAGTAGTTACTAGATCTTACTGGCACCCACTACGAAATTCTGCCACTCCAAACAGTAGTTCCCGTGTAAGGGGCAGCACCTGCTCAAATGGGTTTCATTGAAAATACTTAAATTCATTAAATTAAAGGTCAGAGCTTAGGTAAACAAAATTAATTTGAACGTTATGCATTGACCAACAATCCTACGGTTTATGTTATTGATGAACTCAGACAAATTAAATTCCAACATTTCGACAGTAGTACAACGTTCCATTCATTCAAGTCTCCATGTGCACATCCATAATTCATTAAGACGGAATCATAGTGTACACTCCTGCTGCACCTGAGGTTTGTTTGTATCCATTAAATTAAATTATAGTAAATAAACTAAAAATCAGCAAAGCACAGTCTTTGACATTCGCTAGATCGTTCCACGACAAATCCTTCATTATCATATGTTTGCAGCTTGAGATCGTGGTTTCTTTTATAGAACGTTCACGAAATTTGCTTTTTACGAAATCATGCTTAGTTGGGTGCAGAAGCCATTAACTTTTCAACTTTTGGCTTCACTGCTTGTTTAATGGACAGATTCTCCACTATCATCTGAGAGCTAGAGCCAAATTGAAGAATTTTGGAAGTAGGGTTAGCAGGTAAAAAGAAAGTGCATGTGCACCACCACGATGAATAGGATGGAGCATTGACCTAATTTTAGGCCAATGTTACGCCATATTGAAAATGACCCCATTTAACTTAATATTTAATTATGAGAAATATTAGGTGAATTTATTTTATTTGAAATATTGTGCCGATTCATCTTTTATTTATTATTTACTATTAAAAATAATGAATCTTTTTTTCAATTTTTTATCATTTAAAATAATAGTAATAAATAAATCGATATAGTATTCCAAATAAAATGAGTTTTGACTAACATTTTTCTTTAATTATTTATGTCCTCTGGGCGGAGCTCCCATCATAGCAAATTCCATACGAAATTCAGTAGGGCCATATTAGATTTAGAGCAAGTGAACTTGATAGATTTCCAAAAATTCATGCTCTTCATTCTCTCTCTCTCTCTTAATTTTTTTTTTTTTTAATTATTTCAGAAGGTGTGTATATGGTCAAACACTCGAACTAATACTTATCAATAAGAAATTAAGAATGTTCATGGCCTTCCGCCGCGACAAAAATCAATGTCCTATGTGAGAAATTATCAGATATTCTTAAAACAAGAACAAAATTGTCCTCAAAGTCAGTTAATTAAAGTGAAAAACAGTAATATAACTCACAATAATTGGGGATGTAAAACTGTAAGTAAAATAAAATAAAATTTATGACATCTGCCACTAAGCTGTAAGGAACTAGTAGCTAGGTTGGCATGAAATCAACATGATGCGCCGGCTTGTCTTTAAGTAGGTAACCAGGGCTCGGTCTCACGGTCCCACCAAGCTTCAACGAAGCTAATTCTAATTGGTTTCCGCAAGTACCTATAGCTCTTATTATTTCATGGATCCAAAAAGAGGAAAAAAGAAAGAAGCTGTAGATGTTGCCCCCCAACCAGCAACGCCAAGGTTCAAGTAGGTGGTCTTTCAAGAATATACTATATCATTAATTAGAATTTTACAATTGTTACACCTGAGAGGGAACCAGGAGTTCACAGCTAGTGAAGCCGAAACACAATCCCAGCTAAGAGAACTACCATAATTAACAATAATTGTTTTGTGATTGATGCTTGCTACCTTGCTCCAGCGCGATTTGTTGGCATGCAACCATTTTAAGTGGATCTACAAGATGGCCTTTTGTTTGTGTGTGTTTGGTGGAGGTTGGTGTCAACGTTATTAACCTAAGAAAAAAGAATCATAAAATATAAACACGGACATGTATAATGGTTGGTGTCAATATTAATACCCGAATTAAAGAAGCATAAAACATAATCATGGACACAAATATTCCATACATGCATAGCACAGACTTGACTCATCGACCCATTGCACTGTAAGCAATTAAACACCCTATTCAAAACTGACAAGGGTATTTTGGAGAACAAGAAGGGCGACCACATCATAACTCCAAAGAGGGACAGCATTACGGTAATAACTGCTAGCCAGATACAAAGCAGTACTCTAATGAAGTACCCGCTAAAATGATGAATAATAATAATAAATAGTCAATTCCGTAAGAGGTTAACCCATCCAAAGTAACCCCTTCACGGATCCATTTAAGTTCACAACCAACCATAACTAGTAAATAGAATCTAAATGCATTATCGTCTTGAAGTTACAAATAAATTTATGGTTTTCATGCAGTAGAAGCTTTCTATCAGCACAGTCCTCCAGCAGTCCAAAAGACACCTGGAAGCTTCTTCTAGGGGCACGTATACAAGGCTTGGGCTTGATGCAAGAAGCTCAAGGCAGCACTTACTGGAATGAACCGAGTCAAATCACGATAATCATCTACAATTTCGAGGTCGCTGTTATAAATTTTGACGTGTAAGCAAAAAGACCTTATCTATGAAATACTACGGTTTCGTTCTCGTACAAAAGTGCACATAGTTATGATTTATTTTTGTAGGTAGAAAAGTTTGCTTAATTTTGTATGCAATTCATATTCTGTGTACCCTATATATAAACTATGCATTTGAGTCAAGAATGCATAATCCATTATTAAGGTGCTCCACAAATAGATGCAGGCCATGCATTAGATCGGTCGAGGAATTGGGCCGAGAAGTTCTGCTGGAAATTCCATGTGGGCTTGGACGCTTTCCCAAGGCCCAAATAAAGATCCAGCCCAAGACTATCAGCGCAGCACCATTCCTACCCAACGAGATTGTGGCGTTTAGTGTTTACTCAGCAAGGAGTGGCAGTGAACAGTGAACACCGAACACGAGCACAATCCGAAAGAGGAGCAAAAGGTTTCGGGAAACACGAGCAATGTTGCGATCATTGGTTGCGAAACCTCAAACAGCTCCATGTTTCCTCTTCAACCTGTCGCAAAGGTTACTTTCCGGCGGCGGCACTGCCCGATTCCCAACCGCCCGAGTATTCTCCTCGGCCGCCGCCGCCGTGTCGCCGCCATCGAAGGCGATCGTCTACGAGGAGCACGGCCAACCCGAGGAGGTGACGAAGCTGGTGGAGTTTGCAGGGGTGGAAGTGAAAGAGAATGAGGTGTGTGTGAAGATGCTGTGCGCTCCCATCAACCCTTCCGATATCAACAGGATACAAGGCGTGTATCCCGTGAGGCCCGAGCCACCGGCAGTTGGTGGCTACGAAGGCGTCGGAGAGGTTCATTCTGTGGGCTCTGCGGTTACTTCTGTCTCCCCCGGTGACTGGGTCATCCCTTCCCCGCCCTCCTTTGGCACGTTCTTTCTTCTTTCACCATTTTTATTTAGTTGTTTTGAAGGAGAAATTTTGTTTCATTTTATCTTTTATTTTAAAAATTGAATACATATATATATATATATATATATATATATATATATATATATATATATATATATTCCAATTTTGTTAGTGTCTTGTGTAGTTTGGTTTAAGTGGTTGGATACTAGTTATTCTAATATAATGTCTTAGGTTCTACTTGTGAACTGAATAAACTAGTGTTAGCAAAACTTTATCCATCTCCAATTAGATTAGTTGAGGTTTAGTAAACTTTAGACACGGATAGTTCAGACAAAAAAATATGCTTTTTCCTAAGTAGAGTGAATGGGCATTAATGGCTTGAAAGTGTAAATTAGTTTAATGAAGCTGTTTTTTTTTTAAAAAAATTTAAATGTATTTAATAGCTTTTTTAATTGTTATGAAAACCCTTGAGAGACTGATATTTTGAAGGGGATGGAGCAATTGTTGAAAATATTTACTGTATTACCTACCAGTTTTATTATATTTGATTTTTTTTTTAATTTTTTGGTGGCGCAGGGACATGGCAGACATACATTGTGAAAGATCAGAATGTATGGCACAAAATAGACAAGGGTGTGCCTATGGAATATGCTGCTACCGTTACTGTCAATCCCTTGACTGCTCTCCTCATGCTTGAAGACTGTGTTGCTTTGAATTCAGGCACTGCCCTTTGCTGCAATTCCTATTATATATGTTTTACATTTTGGGGTTTCTTGAATGGATTCATTTGTGCCTGTTTGAACTTTGTAATTCTGGGTATGAACAGGAGATGCCATCGTGCAAAATGGGGCCACCAGCATGGTTGGGCAGTGTGTCATTCAGCTTGCAAAATCTCGTGGTATTCACAGCATAAATATTATAAGGGACAGGTGCTCATTTGAAGGTTCATCGCATGTTTCTCGAGCTTCTAAATATTGTTTTAACATTCTCTTACTCCCTTCTTCCCCTTCCAGCAGAAGACTATATTCATGAAGAATCATATTTTTACATTGCAAATCCTTCTACTGCAGGGCTAGGGTTGACGAAGTGAAAGAAAGTCTTAAGAATTTGGGTGCTGATGAAGTTTTTACTGAGAGCGAATTGGAAGTGAAGAATGTTAAGAGTCTCCTGGTATATATCATGACTCATTATTGTTGTCTTGACTTATGCTATGGGACAAATGTCAAATTTTCAGCTGCATGTTGACAGTGCTGATTACTCATTGGTTAGGCATTTGGAAAGTGTAATTTTTTCTACCTTTATTGTTTAATGTTTTAACTTGCCTTCTTGGGGTTCTAAGGAAGTTGTCAAATCTAATTTTTTTTCTGTCCGTTGCAAACAAAATTGTTTTGAAGAATTATTATCTATATTGAATTCAAATAACTATTTTTATGTCAAATTGACATGCTAGGGTGATATACCTGAACCTGCACGGGGATTCAACTGTGTTGGTGGCAATGCTGCTTCTCTGGTTCTCAAATTTTTGAGGTATGACATGAGATGTTGGGTAAAGACTAGAGTGGAAACTTTCTATTCTATTACTATATATCATTCTTTTGAAGATATAAATAATTTTATACCTTGCAGACAAGGAGGAACTATGGTGACATACGGTGGCATGTCTAAAAAACCTGTTACTGTGTCTACTTCAGCCTTCATATTTAAGGTCAGGCAGTAACTTCTGATCATTGTCTTCCCTCTCCTAATTGATTACTTCAGTCAATTACGAAGAACTGATTTAGTTAAAATCTTTGATATGTCTTGGTTAACAATGATTGACTTAAAGCATAAAGATAATCAACCATGGGAACATAAAGTTGAATCAAATTAAAGTTGCCAATAAAAGTGGGGACTGTCTGATTGAGGAGTCTGCACCTTCTGCTAATATACTTGACAGAGCAGTAGTGGAAGGCTTGAAGCTTGACAGTGGTTATTAAGAAGTTATTAAGATAATTGATCACAGCTCCATATGTTACAAATGTCCTGAAATTGAGTTTAAAAACGATACTAGTAAATTAGTCCTGGCCAGTTTCTTGAAAAATTACCAGTAATACTTTTGGGCTAGGGAGGCTTGAGCTCAATAAATACTAGTGATTTCTAAAACCTTCTCATAGGTCCATATTTCCAGCTTATAAACTTTTTTTGTTCAAGAACAAGATGTAACTTTGCATCAAAAAGAAAGTCCCAAATATATATATATATATATATAGGTGTTTGAAAGTTGTCTCTATTGTTTGCAAAGCATATACGTCATGTTTGTCAATACAGCTATCCATCCGCTGGATACTTTTTATTTGTTTTGAGTGATGTAAAATTCTGCCTAGCAGACTCAATGTAAATGAACTTAAGGCATAATTCTAGAGTTGTTGCCCCTTTTGTAGTGCTGGCATTTTGTACTGGTATGGTGCTGCTTATTGAAGAATTAAGGAGATATAGATATCAAGATGGCTAAAGATTTGCATGATTGAGTTAAAATGAGTTTTGAATTTAGCAAGCAAATTTTCACTTGCCTGCTCGGATGACTAAATAACCTTTTTTGGGTGATAGAATAAGAATGGAATACAGAAATAAGGATTTCAGAAAATCTGTATCCTTGGTTTGAAATGGCATCTCTTAATATTTGACCAGTGAAATTAGAAAATGAGTGGTGGACTGTGGGCCTGGGGATCCCTTATATCATAACTTATTTGTGGCGTATCCTTTCAAATATTATGTGCCTATGTACTTACTAAATTAGCGTATTGCTCTGGTTTATTAAATGTGACAATGGTCTAGAACCATATATTTGCAGGAACTTTCCTTGAGGGGATTCTGGTTGCAGAAGTGGTTGAGCACAGAGAAAGCTGAAGAGAGCAGAAGAATGATAGACAGGCTTTTGGGTCTTGTACAGGATGGGAAGTTAAAATACAAGTATGTCTTCTACCTATCAAAGCATAAGAAAACTACAGGGGGAAGAGAGGGTGGGGGCAGGTTTATATTCACTCAGGACGGTCAAATTGCTCATGAAATTTAACATTTTGTTATGTCCTCGTATTTATGCATCTCATTCAGTTGACAGACCAATTTCATAACTGGTCACCTTGTTTGCAGGATGGAATTGGCTCCCTTTAGCGATTTCAACACAGCATTGGATAAGGCTCTAGGAAAACTTGGGAGCCAACCTAAGCAAGTCATCAAATTCTAAACATGTGGGAGTTCTGTATTTTATCTGCTATTTCTATCTATCAACACAAATCTTGTAGAGCCCCCATTTGTGTATAGTACACGGATATTTAGTAACCTACAAATAAATTTGTTTTAGAGAAGCTATGTGCGTGCGTGTTCGGTATAAGATCTAGCGGAGTGAAGAATCCGTTCGAAGCAAAATATCGCGCATTTTCCTCAGTGTATGGCTTTCATGCTTGATGCAACCAATATAGAAATGTAATTCAAGCCCTTGTGCATGAACATGGTGCGCGTCTTTGATTATTCGGGGAATACTATGGTTTGGTTCTTAAAAAATGTTTACCCTTTAAATTTTATCACTTGAAAATATTAGGGAGAACTGAGGATAGAGGACTATATTGAAGCTTTTCTATTATATCGATTGATGCACTAAACTAAGACCTTATGAAATAACTGACAAACCTAAAAGCTAATAAATTCAAAGGGCATGCAATTTTTTGAAGACAGATGTGAACAATTTTTAGTATTCTGTGTTATTTTTGCCAATGTCTTTTTAAACCCTGAAAAGGTATGCTTGAGTGATAAATTAATCTTCGAACAGAACCAAATTTCATCCAGAATTTCCTTTTATTAGTAATTTTCCATTTGTTTTTCCATCAACTGAATTATTATTGTATTAATCCATATTTCATAAATTTGCATAAGTTGCTTCATCTTCATTCGTACTTTTATTAGGCAGAAGCAAGGATCTACAAACTAAAAGCTCTCATGCATTAGTAATGCAGCAAACATGAGGTAACGCAGGGAAAGCAAAAATCAATTTCCCCGTGTATTATGAAGTAACTAACGCTTCACATGAATGGCGGAATTAGGCCATAAATTTTATTACATTCTATGATTGATCACAGAATCACCTTTGAACTCGAAAAAATCAGAGCCTTAAAACTGATGGGACCTATGAGGCGCATTCCTTCATCAGGATGTAGTCCACAGCTTCTTCTACAGTGTCAACAACCTGCAGAAGTGAAGTTCTGCTATAATCAACCCAACGTGTTCCACTTCAGAATGGCAACCTTAGACACAAAATTTAAATCGCCAAGTTATGATCAGGCTACCGCTTGTTCTCCCATCGTGGCATCTAATATTAGAAGAGAAAACATGTGTTTTCACCATCTGACATCTCTAACTATCCATGATTGCCACATTCCAAATGAAATTTGAAAGAGATAAAGGGAAAAAAGGTATAAGCCCTATATGAGATTTTAGAGGAACATGAAGGAATTACCAGATCCGCTGGGTATTTTTCATGATTTTCCTTCCCCTTGAAAACCCCAGTTCTCGTGAGAATAGAAAACCAAGGATGGCCAGTCTGAAAAGTAATAATTTCATTCATAGCATCATTTGTCTGCAGATAATGTTATGTATTACACTTGTGAGATCTAACTCCAAGCGACATACCTGTCGTGCACCTCTCATGTCAACTGCAGGATTGTCTCCAATCATGTAAAGTGTCTTAAAATATTGAGCATTATTATGATTTATGTCATTGAGATCATCATAAAGCGGTGAAACCAGTTGCTGTAGCACAATTTCTGCACTCTTGAATACAGATGGATGCGGTTTGCCAAAACTTGTGTACTCCAGGGATTGAGGGTGAATCCTGCATATAGAACTTATCATGGTTAGAAATGAATGTTACCATGGGACTAAACTAAGTTAGCTATAGTCTTGATAAAGGAACCAAGGTATAGGACATCCATCAACAATAAGATAATAGGCAGTCTTACCTATTGAAGATGGATTCTAATGCAATCCTGAAAGCTCCCATTCCTAGACGTTCAGAAGGAAATGCAGTCTACCTTTTGCGGGACCTTGTCAGTAAGCATAGTAGTATAATACTTCAACAAGATTCCATATATTCTCTTTCTGCAAGAATTATCTGTAACAAACATCAACCAACCTGGTATTCAAGGTCATCATTTGCAAAATATAAATGCGGTTGCTGTCCAACATTTCTTCCAGGAAGGCCTCCTGTTTTTAATATGTCACAGAGAACCTGGATAAAAAGTTTTGGTTAGTTCACCGATCTGCCAATTCCATGAAAACATCAAATATAAGAACTTCTAAAAAACCTAAAGAAGTAGAGATTGATATTGATTATTTATTTTTGTCAGTTCTCACTTCTCAGAAAGACAAGCCAAGTTATTTTTCAAATATGATTACTAAAACTGTTAATGTTGACAGCAGCTTGACAATCTCAGCGTCAAACATAGTTGAATGCTTCTCAATTTTGTATCCTTATAGCATTTCCTGTTCCTGAGTCTTTTCTTATTATTTCACTTCATTTCTTTTGATCTACCTATGAAGTGCAGACAAAGTCATGGCCCATGAGTAGCCCAAACACAGACACCATTGTCAATGCCATGAGCCATTTGTTCCCTGTCAAGGGAGATACCAGAACCACTTATAATCCAATTGTGTTGTTTCATTTCATATGCAAATGACACTGCTTTGTGAAAACGAAATGGCTGCATAATGGTTAAAAATTCAATTAACTTTTCAATGTTTATGAAGCTGTTTAATCAAATTACTATTCTTCAAAACCTGTGATTCTTATTTCATACAAAAAAGCCATTGAATCTTTGTAAACTGCATCTCCCTCGCTAAATGTGCAGGAGAGCAAAATAAAAAAATTAAAAAAAAAAAAAAATTCACATGGATCAGTCATAAAATCATTGTAACCTGTATGTCCCTGCTCCAATCAACAGGGTCACTAACTATGAATGCTGCTTTAACTCTTTCAGAGAAGACATCATTCCTTGGAGCGCTCTCATTAACCTTTGCATACTGAACAGCAGCCAGCTTGGTAGTCCATTTCTTGTATGGTGCCAGTGGATCAATATGTTCAAAGCATGATGCATATTCATCAATTGAAAGAACATTTCTGAAGGGAGAAAAAAAATGATGAGGCATTAAAGATATGAATTGCTTACTCAACATTTTCATGAAATATCAGACAAACACAATCATCTTGACAACTTACTTAAAGCCATATTCAGACATCACTGCAGCAGGCTCCCCTTTTCCCACAGCAACAACGAGTTCATTCTCGAATCTGTAAACTGAAAATTCTATAAGATGAATATAATGGGAAGAAATAGGCCTGAAGGCCTTGAACTGTATGTTAACCATATTGGTTCCGCCATACAATATTCATATCTGCAACCAGATCAGTTAAGATGCATACCTACTGACCAATTGCTTAAATGGCGAATGGCCCTGTAAAACCTGCACAATGATCACGTTTATAATGGTTAAGGCCAAATCCTCTCCACTTTCGAAAGAGAATTTAGGGCTACAACGCAAAAAGGCATTCACTGTTGACTTCTCAGAGAGAGATGCATGCAGAAAAACAGACCAGAAAATAGGACAATACAGAGGAAGAGAAAAAATGGTTAGTTAATACAGAACCTGTGAAGGTGATACGTTTATACCCAATATTTGACTTAGCTCAAAGGCCCTTTTAGCTTCAGGAAAACCACCACCTGCGTGAAAAGATAAAATTAACGCTACAATAAGTGGCGTATCAAAATTCCCCGATACACAATGCAACATGTTGAATAGCCACCCGAACCTAATAACACAGTGCAATTACCAATGAGGCAATGCAAATGCGCATTTTGAGACAATTGTAAACAGAACAAATAAAATTAGAAGGAGAACTCACCATTGGTGAGGAAAACGTAAGGGATTTTGAGTCTACCTGACAACATAAAACACATCAACAAATTCATCGCTCCTTAAATACTGAGTTAGACTAAGAAATGGATACAAAGATTTATGTTTCATTTTTTCTTTTCTTTTATTTATTTGATTTATTTTTGGTTTGTTACCAGTGGCGTCGTATAATCTTCTTAGGGCTGCGGGAGAACCGCCGACGGGGGAGTTTCCGAGGAGAATGACGCCGTCGATGTCGAAGGCAATGCCAAAGGAAGGCCTGCTACTGCCACAACATCGGTTACCGAATTCGAAACACCGTAAACTTCAATAGAGTGAAATGAACGATCCAATGCAAAAAGATACAATGAGAAATACGAGATTCCACGAACCGTTGATCAGATCGCGATGGCAGCTGAGAAAATGAACGCGAAGCTGGACACGAAAAAGTAGTAGTTCGCTTCCTCGCTTGGCCCTGCAAAGCTTTGGTGAAGAGACGGAGCTTCATCGTTTGTGTTTATTCCTTGAAGAGAAGACTGCCAGAATGTCAGTTGCCAGAATACCAGCGAATGCTCTCTTCCTCCATAATTTCTTTCTGGCCAATGGCCACCGGGCCACAACTGCAATTTTGCCAAACGGGGCAGCCCCACAGAGAGTCAGATTTGGAATGTTATGCTTGGCACAGAAAAACGGCTTAGACTAGAAAAGGAGGCCTAAATTTACACTCTGACGCCTGAGCCCACAAAACGCAGTCCTTCTTTGGGCTCGAATGGCAAATCTAAAACCAAGCCCAAAGAAATAGGTTTCGAAGTTCACCTAAGTTACAGTTACAATGAAAATAAATATTTTATAATATTGAAATTATTTTCCCAATTAACGAGTAAAACAAAAATCCTCAAAACTTACAAAAGTTCAGAACCTCCAATCTCCGCACTTAGTTAGCTAACCACATTTGGAGAACTGTTATCTTATCACATCCATGTCACGTAATTCAATCTGCTTTTATGGATCTCGGTAACACAAGGAAGCAAAATAGAAAACAACAATGGTAAACCACTTTCGATAAATATGGCTGGATTAGGCTTTTATTTTGCTCCATGGCTAGATTAGGTATGTTTCCATTACTCTGACCATTGGGCTTGGGCTGAACTTTTTCCAGAGGCTTTTTTTTTTTAATAATACTGTAAACATCATCGACGGGATCGTGCTAAATATTGACCAGAAAAAACCATGCTAAATGATTAAGCCAATTTTTTTTCCCAAAAAAAAAGGGGTGCTAAATGCTCTATCATTAGGGGAGATAGACTTTCAGACAGGCAGCTAAATCCAGAAACCAAAAACCAATATTATAGATCTAGCAAGGCAATAGCATTAATTGATATCCTATTGTTTTCACTTAAACTTTTCATTTAAACTTGTTTTCTTGTGACACATATATTTGTCTTTTCCTCTTTGGCAAACTAGCATTAAGATTGTGCTTATTTAAAATTTTAAAAAATAATGATATAACTTTTAACTTTCTTAATAATTGTTTTCTTTAAAAAATATTGTGCGTGTGCGTGCGTGTGTGTGTGTGTGTGTGTGTGTGTGTGATGGATACCCTAGAGTAGTATTAAAATTAATGTTTTTGATATTCTAGTACTAGTATTAATAAACCTTGGCCGGCCGATCAATCGTCCGTGTAAGCCACCAAACATTACAATAAATATTACTGCAATGTCAAGCTGATAGAGTCCTACCTCACCAACGTCATCATTGAGTGATGGCAACACTGACGTTAAAGCGTAAATGCTTCGAGAGGAAGGAACCAGGAAAGGGTTGAACCTCGGCTAAGAATATAAATATAATATATCGGCGCTGAATCTAGAAGACATAATCTTTACTTCAAGTCCTTGCCACGTGAGGAGCAGTACAAGACTTTGAAGATTTATATATATAATTTGGCATTATATTAAGGTAATATAACCTCAAAGTTGACATTATAGAAGTTTCAGTTGACGCAATGAAATAGGACGAATTTTCTGCATCCTCAACTAGCTATCAACGCTTCATAGAGGACATTACAACACTATGTCTTCATCTCCTTAACGAGAAGACTTCGGACATGGTGACATGTGGCTGTGAATGCGACTTTTATTGGCTGAATAATTTCTCCGAAAATAGAACAAGAAGGCAATTAGAATACGCTCAGATGAAGATTCGTGTTAGGCCAATCATTATGCTTATCTCTTTCGGCAACCAGCCGGATGCTTATGTCAATGGACTTTTTTTTTTGTGATAAAAAAATTCGTCATCTTAAAATTATTTTTCTAATATATATTTCTTCTAACAGATTTAATTTCTCGTTTATAAATCCCAAATTATGATTTAAACAAATGTTATAAGAGATAACCTTTTTATCCAAACTATGATTTAAAATTTTTTAAGCCAAAAAATCAAACATATTTTTCGTTTTATATAATGACTACGATAATGACTTGCATTAAAAGCAAACATAAAATGAGATGGGTTTTTTCTATACTCGTTTGAAATTAAAGTTGGGTCAGTATTTAAGAGAATTAACTGATTTTTTTAATTCATCATAGTAAAATTAATCATTAATCATCATTGTTAATTTGAAGTTGGTTAATACTTATTTGTCTTAATTCTTAACTAAGATATTTGTTTCGAGTTTTGTAAATAATAAAGAAAAATATAGCATTGAAAATGTTTAATTTTATAATGAATCAATTCAACTATAACTAAATTAATCAAATTTTAATAAATTCTGAATAATAATAATAATTTAAATTTAAAAAACAGACACTCGGTCATTAATATAAAAATTCATCGAAAGATCCATATCTTATCTTATAAAAATGTTATGCATAATTAAGGAGAAATAAGGCACGAAATCCATGGGGTTAAAATTGAATCATATGTCTCGTTACAAAATAATTAGTTGCTTTTCCTGCCAAAAAAAAAAACAGATTTGCTTCAGGGTACACGTTATAGAAAGAAATATTTCTGGTGAGCTGTATAGAAAGAAATGTAAATAAAAATTAAATTCAACATAAAGGTGGGAATCTCGACAAATTAAATTCAACATAAAAGTGCTTTCGATGAACATGTAACAATGGCCGTGACGCTTTTCCCTGTTCGTCATCAACAAACGGCAATAAACAATTGGTCGGTGAACAATTTGCGACTTGTCCGTTTCACTGATCCATCACCGAAACAAGGACACGTTTTGCTCTCGGTTATGCTCGTTTATTTAATTTGTGAACTATTAAGCATTTATTGAATTGCTATTTTTTTTTTTGTTAAATAATGTTATTAGAATATAAATTTAATTTTAATATATTGTCAGTATTTTTTTTTAATATCAGTAAAATTTGAATTCCTAATCTTATGAATATTATTATTAGTGTAACATTTTTTTATATAATAATTTAATTATATATTATTATATTAATAAAATATTTAACTCTTATAATTATTAATTTAAAAATCACATATATAGTTAAATATGTGTATCAAAATTAATCTTATAAAATATCCAATATTTTACCTTTTACCCTTTTATTTTTTGAAATAAGGATCTAGATTAATGTTCCAAAAGAAAACAAATGGGATGCCCGATCATAACTCATTTGGATTTTGATTCAAAAGCAACGCTTTTTTCCATTAAGATTGATTCCAGTGAAACAATTCGATTAAAAGAAAAAAAAAACTATTGTTGGTAAGTTTTTTAGATTTTTTTTAGATCGCATAATAATGTCATTGTAAACTGTTAATGAGGTCGTAGCATCTTTAAACTTTTTTTTGGTTTCCGTAGTATTTTTAAACTTTGGAATAAAACAACATTTTCTCTTGAACTTGTCAATTACTAAAAATGAGTTGCACTTCTTAGAAGATGATTGAGGTTCAAATTTTTTAGAAGACAATTGTTGGAAGATTACTTAATTGCAATGGTGCCCGAAAGATTAATCTTATATTAATATTTATATAGATACTTCAAAGATAAAAATAAAAAAAATGTATAATATTATCAGTAGGGATTGATATTTCCAGATTTATAAAGTTTAATATTTTTGGGCTCTTCAGCCCCCTAGTTTATCAAAAAAAAGTACTTAATTGTTATAGTAAATAATAAGAAAGCATTTATACATTATGTAAAACTGAATAAGATTTGGTGCATTTAACCTTCAGATCCTTAGCCATGTTTCTACAAACATTTTTTTTTTCAAATTACGCATTTATTACAAGTTTTATAAGCTTGAGATGTTATGCTTATCAAATTTTGAAACTGGCATTAATTAAATAAAGTCACCGATTGAACAAATAAATCGATCATTAAAATTCTTAATTGTTTTAAAGTGCAAACTCATTGCACCAAATAAAAAAAATTACAAACTCATTATATATTTAAGTAGGCATCTTTCCTAATGTGATTATGTGAATGCCAATACCATGAAAATTCCATGCGTTTGACTGACAGATAATTACTTGCACAGGCGATAGGTCCGCGATTAGGTGCTTTCTTATACAATATTATCTTCGAACTTTGAAGCGGATTAAAAAACCATAAATTTTGACGATTTAATTATTCCTCTAGGTACTAATTATTATTTATAGTTCCACCTGACCTGACCCGAGTGAATTTTTCGAACGGGCTCACCCAATTTGTGTACACAAAAATCGAATATGCTCTGCAGTCAACAACATATCCATAAGCCTGGAATCACCATTGGAATTTCCTTAATAGCTAATCAACCGATGTTCCCCAGCTTCCTCAGAGTTTGCGCTTCACTGCCCCCCAAAGAAAGATGAACTTGGCGTTTGTGTAACAAACAAGCATATAATGCCCCAAATATTTTTCAAAATAGAGGGATCAGGAATAACGGGATTTTGCATTCAAACTTTGAATCCACATAATTTGGGGAAGAGTAAAAGAGAAAGGAGAAACGAAAGACATAAGATTTAAGATTAGATTACTTTTTCATAGCAAGATTACAGCTTAACAAGCTGATAGATAACATTAATCCAAATAGACCTCTGCACATGCATCATCAAATTCGAAATTAACGGTATAGCCCCCCTCTCTCTTCCCCTGTCGCTTACACTCCCCCCTCCCCCCCCCCCCCCAAAAAAAAACACAAAAAGCAAAAAAAAAAAAAATTTCCTGTCCAAAAAAAAATGAAAAAACATAAAACAATCACTTTGCAATAAATTCGCAGCCGCGTCCATGTAATTAACTATTAAAATCACGACACATTGTAATAAGGAGTCACAACTTTACAACCAAAATCAGCTGCAAAATGTTATTTACATCGTCAACAGGTACAGTCATATACATACATATATACATAAATACAAGCAAATCAGGGTCTCCGAAAAATTCTCCATCGCAAAAATTACAAAAAAGAAAAAATTTTAAAATAATAATATATGATCAGCAGCATCTACCAGACCCTGAACCAGAAAGCATGAACCGGTGTTACGCATCTGAAGTGTACCCACTGGGAACTGGTGGGGTTGTGGAAGTTGAGCTCAGAGGAGGAGCACGAGCATCGTCATCGTCTACTTCGTCCCTCCGTTTCTTGTCGCGGCCGGAACAGGACAGCGCCGCCGCGATGCTCTTGAATATCATGATCATCACTTGGCCCCTCCTCGGCGGCAACATTTGTGTCCGTTTTGTGCTCTTTCGCTTGGCTTCTGCAGGATTCATTGAAGGTGACATGAGAGGAATCGAAGGAAAACAGAGCAAGAGGGTATAACAGGGGAAAAAAAACAGGGCTCGGAGGAGATCGAATTTGAGAGAGACGCAATTAGAAACTCGAAGGAAGAAGAGGAAGAAGAAGGAAAAATAAATAAAAGAATCTTCTGCGGCGTTGTGAGAGAGAGAGTGTGTGCGTGTGTGTGTGTGTGTGTTTGGAGTAAAGCGGGAATTCGAGTGTGGTCGGCTTATAAAGCGCAGGGCTGCAAGTTGGGACTGCAAACTGTAGCAGGCTTGCTCTCCACGCTTCAATTTCTACACACAATTAGTTGTAGTTAAATGTTTTATTTTCCATTCACAAACATATCAGTTTTCACATTAATTTCATAAATTAAAATAATTTTAAGTATTTGAAAGGCTCACTATTGGAAAAAAAAAAAAAAGTTTCTTAATTTTTTATGTCTACCCGCTGCTCGATTGACAACTCGCTGGTTATCGTTAGGTTGCTATATTTTTAACAATCCTTAATTGTAGACTTATGTATCATAAATGCTTATCACAACTAAATTGTATATTTCGAGTGAAGTCAGCTGTAGTTCATCTAATTTTTATTGATGTTAGTATCATCATAACGCACTTAATTTTATGTTTTATGTCAAGTTTTTTGTCATGTCAATTTGTAGTTGTCTTCTAAAGTAATTTAATTTGGGGGAGATAGTACTTTTTTTGATTCAAAATAGTTGTTGATTTTGTCATTTTTACATATTAGAAGACCTAAAATCAATGCATAATTATGATATAGATTTATAAAAATATTCTTATTAAATTTTTTATATGGTGAAAAATATGACTTCTTAGTATTTTATCAAAGGCATATCATTATGGTAGAAAATATAACTTCTTAATAGTCATTTCTTTCAACTAATAGAGGATAAAATTAAAAAATTAATAATAAATATTAGATTAATGTATGAAAATGAAAAATATTATAAATCAAAAAATTTTACCTATATTGATAATTATTATGAATCAAAGGTGCCTTCTACATTTTTTATAGGATTTATTTTTGTCAGGGTTGTAATGCTTTATATTTTTTTCTAGTTTTTGAGCTTCATACAACTCAAATAAATATATATCCCATAGTAAGGGCTAATTATCTAATGAATTTAATTTATATATACTATCAATATAAAAAAATTATATAAATATTTAATTATATATTATTATATTAATAAAAATATTTTAATTTAATTATTTATTATTTTAAAAATTTTATAAATATAAATATTTAATTAAATAATAATATAAAATTATTTTATATTATAAATACTCAGCAATTACCTGATTTAATTTTTACCAGAAATATCATCTATTTATTTTCTTATATTAATAAATAATTATTGGCGCGTGGGACCGTTTGCCCCTTTGTATCTTTGGCTTCGTATGTATCACGAAGTAAAAAACGCGGCATGTGCCGATGACGGTTCTGAAATTGCTCTAATTAGAATTAGAATTGTTTCTTGTTGCCGAAACTTTTCGCTCCGACAAATAACGAAAAGTACAATTGTTGCTCCGAAAATATCGCAGTAGAGATTGGGTTAGTTACCCTCTGCCTGGTTCCTATAAAAATGACGAGATAGAAGACAAAGACGATAGAAAATATATTGGAAACAGCACTTTTTTTATTTGGATGACTAAAGAAAATGGCCAAAAATATGAAAAATGGTATGGGGTTTATTTAAAAACTTTTCTCCCCTCTATTGCCGAGAAAATTAGGAGTGGCTAAGAAAAGAATTAAAATGATACTTATATCCTCATGATATAATTTCATAACAAGTTAGAATAAAAATAGAAAAATAAATTATATTTAATAACTCAATACAAAACAATTATATAATAAAAATTGAGACCCTTTATGATTTATAAAATTATATTAAAAATTAAATTTAGGTTATTTTTTGTATATATGAAATTATTATTCATTAGATGTATATCACATTTATTTATATTTAAACAAATAATTTATACCTAATTTAATCATTTAAATATTATTAAATTATTTTAATTGATAACTATCATAAAATCATTTATTTAAGTAATTCTTAAAAGGTATTTAGAAATTAAATAAAAAATATCATATTTATATTTTATTATAATAAAGATATATATGTCATTTTATCTATAACATCTATTTTCTTTTCTCTCATTTTCTCTTCATCCAAACATATAAAGAAAAAATAAATTTTTCTTTTTTATTTTCTCTTCTCTTCATTTTCTTTCTTTTTATTTTTTTCTTCTTCTCATTATCTCTTCCAATCCAAGCATAGCATTAGTTAGGGAGAAAAAATGAATTAAGTTTCCTCTGCAATAAAATTAAACGAGATTATTAGTGTGTAATTTATACTGATTAGTTTTAAATATATAAATTTTAAAAAATAAAGTATATTTATTTTTTAATTCATACTGTATATCATAACCATACAATTTCAAGAAAACCAAACGTAACAAAATACATATTTACTTTTTCACTTTAAAAATGCTTATTTTAAAAGAACTTTTTCTCTCAAGTTTACAATTAAATAAAACTTTTAATATTGGACAAAATAAACGTAGGTTCACCGCAAAAAAAAAATTATGAATTTAATTTATATGTACTGTTTGTAAAAAATAATTTTAGATAGATATTCAATAATATATTATCATATATCTATATAAGCAAAAATATTTGACTCAACTATCTGCTACTTTAAGGTAACATTTGATATGGGATAATCTATTTAAATTATTGGTAATATTTGATTAAATTATCTGAGCTCATAATATTACCTTGTTTGATTGAGTAATATTATTGACAATTCAAATTTATAATGTAATATGAATAGTAATGTAGATTGTCCCATAGGAGTGATAACATGTAGTAGGGGTGTTTAAATTCAATTCAATCCAATCAAAACTGCGAAACTAATCTAATTCAATCCAAACCAAAAATCGATCAAAACTGTAAAAATTTAGATTAGTTTAGGTCTTGTTTTTCACAAATCACTTGAATCAGATTGAATTTCGGATTTAATTTTCAAAACCAATCTAATTTAATACAAACCTAATAATGTTATATAATATAATTTTTTATTATTAAGTTCGTTCTTTTATTTATAATAATTTTAATTTATTACATAATTTTCTATATTTATATATCATTCTCATTTAAATAGTATTTTATAGATATTATATGAGTCATTTTTATTTTATTTATTTATTTATTTTATTGATTCAAGTCACTTTTCATTTATAATACTTTATACTTAAGATTTTCTTTTATAAAAAATTGGTTAAACCAATTCAATCCAAACTAGTATATATTATATTATTTGGATTGGATAAATTTTTTACTCAAAATCGATCCAAACTGCACCGTGAACACCCCTAGTAATATGGATTACCACCAATATTGCGACAATCTTCCGATTATTATTATTATTATTATTATTATTATTATTATTATTATTGTTGTTGTTGTTATTGTTATTATTAAAAATTATATTAATTATTAATAATAAATATAATAATTATTATTAACAACATTAACTATTATAATAATATAATTAATAATTAAATTTTCTTATTCTTGTTAATTATTAATTATTATTAAAAATTAATGTTATAAATAATAATTAATAATAATAATAATAAACTATTTAATAATAATTATTATTATTATAATAAAATTTAACTTTTTTATTTTATTATTATTATTATTATTGGTTTTAAGATATATATTACCTAACAATCTTTTTAATATACCAAACAAGGTAATGTGAATTTTCACTTAAATTATTTTTATATGCTAAATATTGTATTTAATATTACTAGTAATTTAAAATATAACAATCTTTCTAAGTAATAATCTATATTACTAGCAATTTTAGCAGGTAATGTGTCAAACGCTACCAAAAAGTCTTACAAATATAAATATGTTATTGCATAATAGTATAAAATTTTTTTACAATATTAGTATATCTCAATTAAACTCTTAAATTATTTAGTTGGTTCCTATATTATTTGGAAGAATTCAAATAGATTTTTATATTTTCTAAAATTGTAATTGAATTTCTATAATTTAAAATAATTTAATTAGATCCCTACCATTTGAGCATGGTTTGATTGTTATTGTAGAGGCCCAAATATACACTTTTATACATGAATTTATTAGAAAATCCTTAAAAGATTTGTCAAAAAAAAATCCTTAAAAAGATATTCGTTCCGATTCACAATAGCTGTTAATTTGATCATTTTTATATAGATTAAAAAATGATCAAATTAAAAATATATTTCATTATATGATAAAAAGTAGGCACTTCTTTCCAATTAATATGAAGGGTAAAATTAAAAATTAACAATAAATATTATATTGATATATGTGAATGATAACTATTAGAACTAAAAAATTTTATTCAAATTGACAACTATTATGAACCGAAGATAGCAAAAAGACTAAAGTTACAGTCTCAAATTGTATCATAACCAAAAATTTATTAGATAAGATAGTAATATTTATTGAGATTAATTTCTATACATAGAATTTGAAAAAAAATGATAAATTATGATAGATAGTTACTTATCATAATATAAAATTTTCTTCAAATTCTACTTAATATCAGTGCAACAGAATTAAATTAGCATTTATTTATAGTTTTCTCTCATCACATTTTTCTGAAAAAGAGAGGTTATGTTGTGATGATGAAATTAATATAACTTTTTAAACACTTTTATTATCAACATTTTAAATATTTTACATAATAAAATTTTAGAAAATTAACACATAAAAAATATTTCTTTATAAAACTGAAAAAAAAGCCTTTTCTGCTTTTTGATAGCAAAACTACATTGAAGGGTGTTTGAAATATGCATAAAATTAAGCTTCCAGCAACGACGTATATAGTGACTTAAATAAAACTTCCACCAATAGAAATTCAAATGATGAGAATGGTAAGCTTAAAAAATCCAAACAAAACAAGATTACAGATTACCATTTTTTTTTTCGCTTTACTTATTATTGTGCCAAAGTCATTATAAACTATTTTAACTTAATTTTCAGTTAAGTCAACAATTGACTTTAGTAAATTTGTATATTGATAAACTTAAAAATTATTTTAATTAGCGGGTTCAATTCTTGGAAAAGCCAATTGTTAGAAAGATTTCTTGATCACAATAGTGTTTGTGCTTAAGGGTAAAAATACCTTAAAAATTAAAAAAAAGGGTCTGTAATATATAACTAGATATTAAAAAATTAAATAAATAATATGTTAATAATTTTAAGTTCCATAGTTTTAAAAGATATTCAAATAACTTTATGTATAAAAAGTTTGTATTTAACTCTCTACAATAGTGATTCGACAAAATTTTAATGATGAGGATACAATTAATTTAAAATTTTCAAAATTAGAAATATTTAATTATAAATTTTTAAAATATAACAACATATTCAAATTTTCTAAAAAAAAATGTAGTAATTTGTGGAGTATTAAACTTGAACATAAACTTGAGTGGATTACATAATTTGAACCTTGGTCCCTTTACTAAGAGTGCAGCTTACTTTTTACTATACCAAATGTGCAAAGTAAAGAAGAGAAAAATTAAAATTGACATATAAAGGACTTATTTAACATACTTGATAGGATAATACTTAATATTTTCAGACCTATTAAGATTTTAATAGTATGCAATATTTATTATAATATTGTATAAAATATTACATTATATAATATACTACTATCATCTCACTATTACAAATAATTATAATTTTAAATAAATACTGAAGAAAATAAAATAATAATTTTTATTAATTATTTAAATAAAAATTAAATATTATTATATAAACATTTAATATTTTTATTTTTAATATTTAATTTTATCGTTATATTAAATGTAATTTATTATTTATATTTTTATTTCAAAATTTTTATTTATTATTTATTAGTTTAATAAAACATAAAATTAAAAAAATACATATTGCTCTATTTCTTTTTATGTATTTTTATATTTTGACTTGTAATTTTTCATACTATATATATAAAATATATTAAAATAAAAACTATTATTTAATTAAATTTATATCAAATATTATTTATTTATATTTTTAGTAATTAGCTATTATTTAACTATTTTTATATTAAATATTAATTTTAAAATTTATTTATTATTATTTATTTAAGAATTATTTTAATTTTAACAAAATTTATTAAAAAAAGAAAGAGACTTTATATACTAAAAGTTAATCAAATTTTAATCTAATATTTTTAGATTTGATTAAATTATTTATTATTTTAATTTATAAAAAAAATTATAACAAATAAATTGATACAAGATGTTACATATATCAAACAACAAATAATACTATAAAATATAATATTAATTTATCCTATCGTATATAATATATAGCATGCCATAAACACATGACCTGCTTGATAGGAAAGGAATAAATGAAGCAGCAGTTACGCAACAAGTTCCAGAAGTGAACAAGTTGGCATGTTGCCTGTACCGCACGACTCTGCATACAACCCAATAGGAAGAGTGTTTAACATACCCACCACCCACGCAGAATAAAAAGAAGATACAACGATATTTCATGTAAGTTTAACCGTAAATAATGTTAAATAAAACAACAAAATCTTGGAATCATGCAAAAAGAATTAAAAAAAATGAGAGAACAAAACCAAAAAAGCTTTGATACCTAAACAATAATCAAAGTTCTTTTGCAATTGTATAAACAAGTTTGCAAGTCCCCTCTTTTGTCCATATCAAAATTGATGTATCCAAAGTCAGAAGTATATCATTATATTTATCGCACGTGGAAGAATTGTTGTTGTTAATTCTTCCATGAGTGAAGGCAGCAGCTGTTGAAGAACACCACAACAGGTTGGCCCTATCCATATACAGCCTCATTAACCTAAGTCAACTCATAATCATCCACAATGGTTTTCCGCTACGGTCTAGTAGTTTAGACATGAGTGAATGATTTAGCCGCCTGTAAAAGCTGTGAGAACAAGAATCCCGGAACGATTCAAAGAAAAAAAAATGGGATCACTTGATTGTTTCTGCAGCCGTAAGGCCCCACATTACTCTCTTGTTTAATTTATGATAAAAATACTCATTTTAATGCTGGGCAAAAATTTCAGAAAATAAATTAATCTCTTAAAATTTAAAAATTTATGAATAATTTTTTATTATTTAAAAATATATATATTAATTCATTAGTACAGAAATTTATACCCCTATTTTTAAATAATGGTAGACTATTCATAAATTTTTAAATTTTAATAAATTAATTTATTTATTAAAATTTTTGTCAAGAATTAAAATAAATACTTTATCTTAATTTATTTTCAATTTAGTTGAATATTAAAAGTCGGCATAGAATTTTCCCCGGCCAACCCTGCATTAGGATTACTTGTTGCGTTGCTGGGAGCTAACTTTCTGAAGAATCAACGTGCTAAATACTTTATACTTGATCATATACTTTATCTTTGATCATTCAATCAAGCCGAATTTCTTTAGAATCCTTGCCTCTAATTCCTTTCATACTATTAGGAAGAACCTTATCTCGCTATCTTGCGAAGGGTCTACTCTATTTTCATTTAGCTTGATACATATGAAGCTTGTGACAGCCTGTTCCTTTTTAATTATTACTAAATGAAATCAACTCCTATCATCTCGGATGAAAAGACAGCAATGTGCCTTAGCATTTTAGGTTAAATTAATCTCTAAGTTACTATAATTTCACTGAAATTTTTAATAAATTCATACAATTTAAAACTATGTCATAGAGTTCCTATATAACTTAAATTTTTATATAAGCGCTTTTACTTATTAACAGTCACTAGAACTCTCTAAACCTTTTGTTTAACGAAAAGAACTTATTTAAAAATTTAGATAAACGACAAGATCTTATTAAATAAACAATACAGTCAAATAGACCTCTACAATTCATTTAAAGTTTTAAACAAGCACTTATTATTTACTAAAAGTTAACGCTTGTTGGCAAGTACGAATTTAGTTAAAATTTTATGGAAATATAATAATCTCGTTAAAGGGTAAAAAAATAATTTTGTCATTTTTTAATTTTATAGTTTTATCTTTATAATATTTTTATTAAAATATTGTCAAGGCCCATTATAGTCTTTAGCTGAAAACAAACCATGTTTGAAGTCTCTATCTAAATATTTACAATAATTTATGCTGACACTAAGATTATTATTCTTCTTTCTTAATTTAACATTTATGTTTTATGTTTATTTTATACTAGTTTTATATATTATATTATACTCATTTTGCGTTGTATAATTTCTAAATATTATTGAATTCTTGTATCCAACTCGTATCATATTGGTATCTGTGTCTATTCTTCACCATTGCTGCACTTTTGCGAGTGATCCGTTTCTTATGATTTGGCATGGAAATGAGAAGCTTTAATTTCCAGGAGCGAAGATTCGTGCATAACAGTATACGCCCAACCATTTTCCACTACCAAGTGCCGTGAATTTAATTTATGCATTTTGACTTCTTTTGATTGTGATGATACAAGCACACTGTTTGTTTTAAGAGAAAATGGAAGAAGAGAAAAATGAAGGAGAGAAAATGAGAAGAAAACTGAGTTTTCCACTGTTTGGTTAACAACGAAAAATGAGAAGAAAACAGAAAAAGTGCATGGGGCCCACCTCAGAACTTTTCTTCCCTTCACAGCGCAGAAAGCATGAAAAAATCAAAGACAAAGCTTTCAATTACATTTATACCCCTAAGATTCATGGTTAATAATAAAAAATAATAATTTATATTATAGTATTTTATTTGAACGGAAGTTTTTAAAATAAATTATATAATTCAAATTTTATTAATTAAATTTTTTATTAAAATTATCATAAAATTATTTATTTATTCAATTTATAAAAAATACTTGAAAATTGAATTAGAATAATATAATAATTTTTTATTACAAATAAGGATATATATGTCATTTTAATACAACTCTTATTTTCTTTCTTCTCATTTTCTCTTCATTTTCTCTATATCCAAACATATAAAAAGAAAATACATATTTCTCTTTATTTTCTTTTCTCTCTATTTTCTTTCTTTCCATTTTCTTTCTCCTCAATTTCTCTTCGTATCCAAACAACCCGAAGGTGCCTGTCAATTTCAATGGAGTGTACGTTAACGATAAATAGTTCATCTAGGTAATTTAACCCCTGGGCACAACTAATTTCTTGCTCTACTTTCCGCGGTAAAGAAAGTGACATATAAGAAAGTATTTATCTTCTATTTATAGGTATTTACTTTAAAAAAAATATTTCAAATTATTTGTCGAATATTTAAGAAGCATTATTTATTTTTAAAAAAAATTATTTTCTTGTTTATTACTTTAATTAAATCAGATAATTATCATTAATAGAAATAGAAAAGATAATTTAGTATAAATTTATTTAATAATATTTTTAATTCTTCTGTATATAAAATTATAAATCTTAAAATATTTCAATCAATGTACGGAAGAAATAATATAATATTCCCTTTCAAGCCGTGCCGAACTGAGCCCTCGTTGAATGTGCCGACAAGGTAAATGTACAGTCAGATTGTACACTGACACCTCAAATTCAGTGTGAACGGATATGGGGTACATGATAATTTCATATAATAAAAATGTTGCTGGCTGTCATACTTGTGGTCCTCGCTAACGCAAGGATCAGTCCAATAGTCAGACTATTGATTATTCGTGATCTCTATGTGCTCCCTTCTAGATCGAAAACACAAGACAAATCTTAGTTATACTTATCTTTTCTCATTTTTTGTGCTCATTTGTATTTATTATTAAAATTTAATTTGAATATATTGTTAGTATAAAATTGTTTTATACATATATCTAATTAAAAATTATCACATCAATAAAAATTTTTAATATAATCACCTACTATTTGAATAGTCATATAAATGGAAGATTTTAATTAGATGACAATATAAAAAAATTTATACTGTTAGTATAACTAAATTAATCTTTTATCATTAAATAAGGTATAAATTTCATTTAATTTGAATCTTATATATCATTTAATAATAGATAAAAATAAGTAAGTATGGAGGTCAAAAAAATGAATTCAAAAAATAACTCAAAACATAATGCAAGGTGCATGTTTAGGATGGGTGACATACAAATTTTACGACCAAAGCAACAACTACTTAATTTGGGCCTTGCTTCACATAATATTTTATTATCATTGTCGCCTCTAACACTATTCCAACAGTAGATAATCAATGGCAACTTTAAAGATTTGGGTCCCGCATAGTTTTTTTTTTTTTTTTATAAGTAAGAAAGACTCTAAACTCCCAAATTAAGGGAGGAGCAAGGGAAGCCAGCAAAAGGAATATCAATTAACATAAAAACACAGCATAAGCTCAGCCCAAAAGTAAAAGCAAAAGATATATTGATATACATCGGTTCATTCTATGCCAAATCATCAAATTTGATTGAATGAGGTTATAATATATCCCTTAGTATTATCCGAATCATTAGTTTATCACGATTAGAAAAGCAATGATTGAAGATAATAATCAAAGCATTACTCGGCCAAATTCAAAGTTAAAGGACTAATCGGCTTAAATAGGAAAACCAACTCACAATACAAAGTGAAGGATTTAGAAGAATCGAGACATAAGCAAAAGTCTCTAAGTCCAAGTTAGAACCCTTCTAGACTTCGGCTAGGAGGAAACCAAATCAACCAACTAAGGAGCACGCAGCTAGAGTAGTTATTAGAGAGCAGGTATAAAGAAATCTTACCTATAATAGAGCAAGAGATAATCAGTCAAGAAGGATGAAAAAGAAAAATCAATCCTAATTATCAATTTGTCTTATTTTTGCTGCTTTAGTGAACTGCCCCGTACTTTGAAAATAAATTGTATAGGATTTGGAATCGAAAAGAAATAAACCGAGGTAGATTCTCGTAAATATCAATTATTATTTATATTTCCAGATATGGTAAAACCTGTTCCCACTAGCATCTTTTCCACATGCAAGTGCCGTGAATTTTAATTGCTTCAGAAACATGAAAGAAGCAGGTCAAATTTTCAATGGGTTCTATCTCAATATTCAATTGAAAAGCACCGGCTGATTGGAAATTACCATACAGATGATCGAATCAGAGTTAAAAATCACATTTTATCTCGTAGTGCACGTATATTAGTTACAACGGCCACAGCCAAATCAAGAGGGGAAAAAAAATTTCAATAGAAGACCAGCATATTACAAATTTCATAATACTTATAAGAAAAGTAACATATACATATGACATGAAAGCAAAAAAAAAAAGAAAAGAAAAGAAAAGAAAAAGGGTACAAAGATCAAATGATAGACTTGCTCCTCTAGTTATGTTATCTCCTCTCTAAAGCGTGCGAAAGCAACACTAGCAGAGTTCGAGGACATATCCCAAGAAGACCATCAATTTCGACCAACTCCGTACCTAATTAAGTATACAATACTATACATGAACAATAATGGCGCGTGCAAATTCCAGCAACTGCTCAACCGGCTAAAACATTGGTTAAGCCACGTAGACTGACATGAGGACAATAAGTCCCTTGATGGAGTCTGTCTAGGAGACATCGGCGTTGCCCTCAGAGTTGTAGGCACTTGGTGGTGGGGTAGAGGATGCCGAGCCGCCACCTTTATTACCACCGTTTTCGATGATGGTTCGAACCGATTCCCCCAACTTCGAGATGGTGGAGACCACCGTCGTGACTAAGCCGTTAAAAATTTCGGCTTTGATCTGCCCTCTTTTAGGGGGAAAGCTTGCTTTCTTCTTTTCAGGCGTGGAAGAAGAAGTGGTAGCCATTCTTGATAGTATATATAGATAGATCTGTCAAAATAAGAGTGGGAAGAAGAAGAAGAAGAAGAAGAAAAAAAAAAAAAAAGAAGAAGAAGGAGAAGGGGGAAAAATAAATAATAAATAAAAAAGAGCAAGTGGGGAACAAGAAATAGAATAGCCTGTGTCTGTGTGCTGTGTATGGTATGAAATTTAAAAGAGAACTTTACAATATAAATTTGAAGATACCAATATTTAGGAATACCTGAGTAAAACGAGCAAAATATGCAAAAATTAACAGTCTCTATCCCCAACAGAATTCGGAAGAGTGAAAAGGGAAGAGGCTGGGAATGGGGGAAGAAGATAAGGGGGAGGAGGGTGCAGTTTGAAATTAATGTTAGTTAAATAGAGAGAAGTAGCGATGTAATAAAAGGGGTGAAGGGTATATAATTATACATATACACACTTATATACTAAGAAGGGGAGACTCACCTAATGCATATCCATTCTGCTGTATGAGCCAATCCTAATTTTCCATGTCTTTATGATATTAAAGAGTATAAAAAAAATCGCTTTCTTTCACTTTTCATGCACAACTCTTTTTTCCTTTATTATTTTTTTTTAAAGAAAAAAGATGTCAAGATGACACAAGGGTGACCCCTCCGAAATTGTCCGGGTCGGCCTGCGAACACAACCCTAATTAATAACTATGGTTAAGCTTTTAAATCTTCAGTATTTAGATGGGCGACATTTTATATAAGAGTATTGATACATGTATGCACTTTTGTGCGATGCATTTGCAATGTTGGAGACATGACAATGTCATATGCTAAATTTGGACTATCCAAATTTATTAAATTAGATTAATAGTCAAGAATGAATTATTTCCGCAATTTCTAATTTCAGTGTTGCATAGTTAGAGACATGATAGTTTCATACGCTTAATTTGGACTATCCAAGATTGTGCTTAATCTAGATCATCCAAAATTATTAAATTAGATCAATGGTCAAAAATGAATTATTTTTCCAATTTCAGTGTTGCACTATTGGAGATATTACTGTGTTGTGCTTAATTTGGATAATTCAAGATCATTAAATTAAATCGGCAACAATTTCTTATTTTCAATTTTAGGCAACAAAGCGCATGCAACGAAATACGAGGAGCAACAGTGCAATACTGAAATCGGGAATTAGAAATCAAAGCAAAAATTTATTCTTAACTATTGATCTAATTTAATAATCTTGGATGATCTAAATTAAGCATACGACATTGTCATATCTCCAATCGTGCAAGTGCATCGCACAAAGTGCATATGCATATCATTATCCTTTATATAAAATTTGACTATTATCACAAAAAAACCCTTAAAATAGAAATTACACAAAGTGTATTATATAACATTCTTTGGCATGTTTTTCTTTCTTTTCTCTTTCTATGTAAATAAAATATAAAGCTTAGCCTGTATAAGTTCTGTAATTACTTTTTATGCATATTATATCTTCCCTTTATGTATATTTTGAGCAAGAATTAGCTAAATACCTACAAATAGTATAAAAAAAATTGGTAAGACAAAAAAGGAGTTATAAAATATTTGTTGGTATGTTTCTGGGCCTCCTTTTAGTCGTGTTTCATCAAAAGAAGAAATAATATAAAATGCATGGCATCAGACATCTTTTAGAGAGATTAAAAAGTACAAACAGATAAGAATAAGATAAAGGAAAGTGAAAGGTTTGATCTTTTCAGCGAAAAGAAGGCAAAAGATTAGTGTTTGCATAAAGGGGAAAAAAAAAAGTATTAGTCTTTTCATAAAGAAATAAATTAATTTTTAATCTGATTTCACGTGATCTTTCAAATTTGTCTATAAATTAGGGAAAAGTTTTTTTTATTTAATTTTGATATATGCAATTATCACTTAATAATATATCATATTATTAAAAATATTTAACTTTTATAATAATATAATACTGTCTGATGCGTTTGGTTGATTAATAAAATTTCTTTCCAATTAAAAAAATACATATATATAATAATAAATGATTGGTTAATCTTATAAAAATTTTATACTAAAAATATGTAGAAATAAAACTCAATCTTCAAACAATTATTTAATAATATAACAATGTGTCAAATAATAATTAGGCATATCTATAAAATAAATATAAAATATGTGCTTACAATAATTTTTTCAGAAAATACTTGTTTTATATTTTATATTTTATCGTTTTTACAGTATTTTAATTAATCTCACATGTGCATTAACTAATTTTTGCATATCATATGCATGAGTTAAATTGTTTTTTGTAAGTAATAAAATAATATAGTTACATTATACAAGTATGAATACATGATAAAAATAACAAAGAGATATCCCCACAATGTAATTTAGGAACTTCTGGTCTTAGAATCCAGTGCCATCCAATTTCCTCTTATATTTAATTTGTGATGAGTAAAAAAGGCACATACAGTAACCATATGAAAACTTTTCTTATTTAATTTTGTATTCTAAATTGGCCTTGAGCCTCGGGTTAATGGTCTACAATGTCACCGACTTCTGCATTCAGTGTCCACACTTAGCACTTGCTTAGCGAGCTAAAATACTTCTAGAAGGATGGCTATGATATACCCCCATTTTGATATATCTGTCAGTTTAATTAAAGTGCTATATTTAAAAATTAATATATTTGAATACAACTATTTTAATCAAACTGACAAACATATTGAAATAGAGAAAATATTTGTAAAGAAAAATGACAAACCTTTCAATTCTTCCCCAATTCGTTTGGATAATTTGATATTTATTTTAAATAAAATTATAAGTTCAAGTTTTATGAATTAAAAAATAAATGTTAAAATTTTTTTGTTTGTATAATAAGTCATTAGATTGCTTAAAGTCATGTAAATTTTACATACTAGTGATTTAGATAAAATGAAAAGTGATAGACCCAGTAGAGGTTAAAAAGTTAATTACAAAGGAAATTGGAATAGAGAACTGCCATGCCAAGTAACAATTGCTCCAGTGTCAGTACTATAGTTGCAACATCGATCTGTGAATATGAATCATGGAGAGAGGACGAGGTGACAAATTAGTGTTCTCGATAACAATGGATTTGCGTCACTGCAGAAATGAATAGGCAGTTCACTAATTGCATAAGTTGTTTTATGTTCCCTCTGAACTTTGGCTTCGAAATGGCTACAATTACTTCAGTCATACGCTGTACTGGGTTCCAAATATACATGCAAGGCTAACTAATGCAGTTTATGTTAATTGATGAGCTGCAATAATGTTGGAGATCGTGTAATTGTTGTTTAATGTGGAGAGACCCTATAATTAATATATATAAATCCTGATAAATATATAAAAATTCCATTCAGAATCAAAGTATAATACGATAAGGATTTATCTAACAAATGTCTTGAGGACATAAGTTAAGGAATTAAAAATAGAAAAGTTTAATTGAAAAAATAAGATTTTTAAATTTTCAATACATTTAATATACTGAAAAGTACCATCAACCTATCGAAAAAAAAAAAAGTAACCATTAAATTTTTTTACTTTTGATACCTTATTTAATATCTTTACGACACTAATTAATCAAATGCATACTATAATAATAGAAATATTTCCTTTTTCTGATGCATGGATTTGACGGCGGCTTATGATTTGTGAGGTAATGAGCCTGATATACCAGTGTGGCAGCTTCCTAGGACTTGCCTAGGACGCACCGCTCAGCTTCTTTACGAAGAGTTTTAATAAGAGAAATGTTTTTTGTACCATTGGGGTAGGTAGATATCTTGAACACCCAGAGATAGAAAGGAGAAAAAAAAATTGTAAAAGAAAGTGAAAAGAGTGAAATGATTGATGAAGAGAGAAAAAGCTGAGAGAGGATGTTGGAGTATTTGGATTTTGGGTATGTACAAATAACATAACCCTTCTAATAATAGAGAAATTGCCACCATTCAACTTTCTCTTTTTGCAGAAGCCGCAACTTGACAGTGCAGATGTCTCCCGTGATCACAGCGAAATTCCCCTAGCGCCTCAAGCGTCGCTTTTAACTTTTTAAATAAATAAATAAATGCTCCACAATGATAAAATAATAATAATAATATTAATAATAATAAAGCACAATCATATGTAAGGCATTCGCAAAGGTAAAAACATGTTACTTCGTTTTTTTTTTTTTTTTGTCTTTTGACCAGTTACATTAGGGTTAGAACGATGCTACATAGTTAAGTCATAATTTTTTATAAAAATTATAGTGATAATTAATCAAATAAAATAATATGACTCACATATTTATTTAAAAGTAAAAAAAAATGCTATATCATTCTTATAATTTTACTCAAATAAAATTTGTATTTAATTTATATGCATTAACAGTGTCAAACAATTTTATATTGTCATCCAATCACATTCTTCCATGTGCATAATTTTTGGAATAGTGAAGGCAAGGATCATGCATATTTATTTATGTGACAGTATATGATTAAATGATAATATAAAAAAATTTTACACTATCAGTATATATAAATTAAACTCATAAAATTTTTGGTTTTTTAATATTTTTCTTAAGGTTAATGCGTGCTTACACAAAATTAATATAAAACAGCATTTGAGTTTGTTAATGAGTGAGAGAAGAATACCCCAACAAACCATTTAAAAACTTAGGGGATGTTTGGTTTGCAGATTTCTTATTTTCATTTTCAGTAAAAATAAAAAAATAGAGGTGGAATATATTTGGTTGAATTTTGTTGAAAACATTTTCATCAAAAATCTTCACAAATCTAAAAGCTTCATTTTCATGTTTTTCAGTGTTTTCTTTTATGTGTGTTTGAAACATTTTTAGCTGAAAATGCGGTGGCACAAAATGGAAGGAATTTTCTTCCTTTTCACCACAATATCCTATGTTTGAATAACAATTCAATAGGGAAAACAAAAATCAGACATGTGTGTTGCTATATTTGAACCCATGTCCAACCGCAAATAGCAAGACACAGCACCACTATGCCACATAGTCAAGTGCTAACTAATTGTTGCATTACATATTTAAATGAATTATAAGTTATGAATGAATTATTGGATCATTCTTTTTCACTATTCATAATAACATGAAGAAATTCTTCATATTGTTATCTTGGATTTAGGATTTAATGAGAAATATGATTGAATTGGAATCATATAATGTTAAAGTTATTTGTAACCCATGGCTAAGTTATTAGAAATACCTTATTTTGTTGAACTATTTATTATGTTAAAAAAGATTTTTGGTGGATCAACTAAATGTGCAAATCAAATATATATATATATATATATATATATATATATATATATATATATATATATATATATATATAGTATCTAAGAGTAATAAATATAATTTTTATTATTTTAAATTTGATTTTGAATATGAAATTTTGAAAACAGACAAAATCATAGGTATTATCTCCATTTTTTCTATTTGAAAATAGAATATATTTTTATAAATTAAACACATTTCTTAAAATTTGAAAATAAAAATTATTTTTAAAATAGAAAAATAAAAAACAAAAATAAAAAATATTTCCATAAACCAAACACACCCTTAGCTTGTCTAGTCAAAGGACAAAATATATTACACGCTGCAATAATAAGTAGAAGCTAATGCTAACATTTATATTTGCACAAAAAGTGGCACACATTATTTGCACATAACTTTAAGGTTATTTCAATCATTATTTCACTCCTAACTTGAGAGAGAGAGAGAGAGAGAGAGAGAAGACTTTGATTGTTTCAAATATAGAATTTAGATAAAATATTTATTTTGATTTTTGACAAAAATTTTAAAGAATAAATTAATTTTTTAAAATTTAAAAGTTTATGAATAATTTCTTATTATTAAAGAAAAGAGGTATATTAATTCTTTTGTATAGGAAACAAAATGTGCATTTTGTCTAGAATTTATATGTTTCAAAAGTGTTGTGTGTTGTCTAACTTTTCTGTCTTTAGTGTTTTGTTCCTTCAGTGTCTAACATCATTGTTTTGTTGGCGCGTGCGAGTTCGAAGTGGGCCGGGGGCGTAGACTTTGGTTAGCCGCGTGATTTGTTTTTTTCTGTGGTCAAAGCTTTCCACGCGCATCCAAGCTTAATCCCAAAATTCAGACCCAAAGAAACAATGCTAAATCCGAAAATATAAGAACGGAAAATAGGGCCAATCAGAGGATAATACTGCAAGCAAGTTGTTAACATAATTTATATTGTTGAAATATTAAACTGGAATCATTATTAAATAAGTAATTCAATTTAATAATTAATAACATTGATGTAATTTACATAATTTGTGATATCATAAACTCCTATAAAAATAAATGAAGCGGACAGATTAAAAAAATATAATAAATGAAGTGGAAACCGGAGCGCACACAGAAATGTTAAACCACTCCTGGAAATAACTAAAGCACTAAACGACTGATGGCGATAGGATAGACATAGGTAGACCATTAATTTGGTAAATCAAAGCCCCTAAAGTTCATCAAAAATTGAATATTCTTTTCGTACATCATTAAAAATCGAGTATATAAGTAATCTGCTGAGCATTATAACGGCATTAATTGGAGAAAGAATGTCTAACTTTATAAACTTTCATTCATTTACAAATGATCGCAATGAATTATTAAATATTTTAATTAAGTTCTTACTTTTTAATCAATTGCAAATAGTTATCACTGATTATTAAGTATTATTATTAAACAACAAAATTTTCACAATTAGGCCTTATGTATAATTTTATTGAATTCATTAATGAAGCAATATTAGTGACTGACATGACAATATCTATGAGTGTCATTTGCCAAAATACTCATTTTTTTTAATTATCGGGTCTAATATTATTTTTTTAAAAAATAATATTTAAAAAAATTAAAACATGCTCTAAAAATAGATTCAAAATAATCATGTATTCTTATCCTAGACCAAAGGAGCAAAAGGTCATCGCAATTGAATCAAATCATGTTATATTTGTTTTTCTTGTTTTAATTTTTAAAATATATTAATATTTCTTGGTAATATTAATTTTTGGTTATATTGGTAATAATGAGATTTAAATCTAAGATCTCATAGAAACTATCCAAATTCATTACAATTAAACAGCTCCTAGTGGCTTTATCGGTAATATTATTTTGAAAAATAAAAAAAAACACTAAAAAGAAAATAGTTGTGGAGAGATTGTTACTTGTATATATGACTCATAGATCTTGCTGCGTTATTTACTAACAATGCTCCATTTGTGAATTTAGTTAAGTTGAACAGAAGGTGTAATTGTTATGATTATTATAGTTTAAGAATTTAATTAAAATTTTAATAATTAGTACTAATTATTTACAAGTAAATACAAATTAAAAAATTAATTGAAATATTTAATAATCAGTTGTGATCATTTATAAGTGAGTAAAAATTTAAGGATTAAAATTTATTAGTTAATGATTATCATTTGCAAACGAGTGAAAGTGTAAGAAAATTTAATGCTCTTTCCTGCCTTAATTTCTACCAGGTAATTAGGCCAATTATCGCTTTCTCATTTCTCTTTCATTAGCTTCTCGTGGACAATACTATTGGGTATGACGATATAAACTATATGCAGTGCAAATTTGTAGGAGGTGTTCCTCCTCCTTCGTTTACAGACAAAGTGATGCTGCCATGCTGGAACAAAGCACTGATTGTGCCTAAAATGCGGCTACATGCAGTCAATTCGGCAGTTGACTGCATGAGATAAACGGCTCAATAATAAATATATGTTAATTACTGTATGAAAAATGAAGGAAGAAACGTGTTGTTGAAACATGGCTAAGAGATAAGATAAGCAAACTTCATAGCGACTCAGCAAGTTTCTGAGGAAGTAAGGACTTGTGTAATCTGAATTAAATTAAATGGATTCATTAGATCCGGGAGAAGGTCAACAAAATAAATGAGGTATCTAATACTGTAGTTCTTTTATATGGGGTGCTTTTTGGATGGATTTTCTGAGATATTATTAGTTTGTTCTGACTTGCCAGTACAAAAACAAAAACTACCAAAGGAAATGAATGCGATATCAGCTGTCCAACTTGTAATAGGAAAATGCCTTTTAGGGAAATGTTTTTTTCAACATACTATGTATAGATATAAGAGAAATTTTTATATGGTGTAAGAATATTATATGATTGTCCTCTCGATCAATCATATAAGTATATTTTCATGAGATTGTATATTAATAGTGAGTCTTATGTAAAATACACTTATATAATTAATCTGAGAGCACAGCCACATGGTACTTTCGAATTATATAAGTATTTCTCTAGACATAATATGGGATATAGTATATTTATGTGAGTTTGGGTGAATATCAACGTGCACATCTATTAAGATAAAGTAATAAATTTTATATTTATATAAGAGAATATTGTATTTGAATGTCTCACCTTTATATACAAATATCATAACTCGTCTTTTTTATATCTACATACTGATGTACGGTTGTATTCGTGATCGGCTGCTTTTTAATTCGTAATGCCTATTATAGTTTGATTAAACGATACATTTAAGACTTCTTATAATATTTCTCATATAAAAAGGAAAAAGACTTATATTTCTGAAAAAATAGCATGTATTTGTCAGGAAAAAATTGTGTTTGTACCCCCAGCTAAAAAAGATGGAAACTGTTATAATTTTTTAATGCAAAAATATAATTTAAAAAATGGATATTATTCATGACAACTAATTACTAAACATAGTGTGTGTTTGTTTGTGCTTTTAATATAAAAGAAGTATTTTTTAAAAAAAAAATCTAAAAAAAAAATACTTATAAAATTTTTAATATTATTTGTTTATATTTCTAAAAAAATGCAGAAGCAAAAAATATTAATTTTTCTATTTTTTTGAGAAGTAAATAGAGAATTATTTTTTTCAAAAGTAAAAGCAGTATAAGAAAAAGAATATTATTTTTTAAAATTAGTAATAATTTTTTTTTCACTCAATTACGATTTTTTTCTTGAAATTTTAAAAAACTACCACTCTCTTTTCACTCTCTTTTTCTCTCTCTTTTCATATCCTTAATTGTATTTTTATTAAATAAAATACTTTTATATTTATCACATTCAAATAATTTAATAATTTCTAATTTTGATAAAAAATATTTATACAATTATATCCAAATATAAGATAAATTTTTGCTTTTGCTTTTCTTATTGAAAAAAATAACTAACGTATACTTTTAGAAAAATGATTGTGAACTGTATAATACTTTTTATATTTGCAAAAATGGTTGTATCAAAATCCACACAATTGCATATTGCCTTTGTAAAATAAATCATCACTGTACTAGAAGTCTAGAAATCAAAAAACTTGTAAAAATAAAATGTGGTGGATATAAAACGGTTTTTTTTTTTCACACCGGTTTTCTTTGGTCAGAAAACTTATGGTGCATTTGGTTTGTAAAAATATTTTCTATTTCCATTTTCCAAAAAGGATTTTTATTTTCAAATTTTCTGAATTTAAGAAATGCATTTGGTTTATAAAAGTAGATTCTATTTTCAAAAAGTGAAAATAATGAAAATATATTTGATTTGTCTATTTTCAAAATATATTTTTAAAATCAAATTTGAGATAATAAAATTATATTTATCATTAAATAATAAGAAATATATATATATATTTGGTTTGTACATTTTGTTCATCTACTAAAACTGCAACTGCAAACTTGTAATGACAAAATATGTTTGGAATATATTTGATTTGTGAGTAAATTATAGTTATTCTAAAACTGATATAATTGAACACAATAATATAACTATCTATAATTATAGTTTTTGTTATATTTCAACTTATGAACCAATTAAAAAATACAAAAAAAAAAGGAGAAAGAGAAAGACATCACCCCACAACAAAGCACAAAAAGTGATAGTCATCAATCATCTATGATAATTATCTCGTATTTAATGAATAATTATCTCCCTAATTTGTGTCATTTGAGTTGCTTCAGTAGTATTAATTTCAATACCCTCTTGATTTACCCTTAAACTTTGTGTCAAGCTGTCATCAATTATCTTCACAGTTCACACACGGAGAAAACAAATTCTCTCAGCTCACTCCACTGTGAGAAAGCAAAAAATTTAGTAAGAATTAAAGTTATGAGCACTATCAGATTTATTTGTTTCATTTTAACCAGGTAAGGATCTAATGCAAAAGGGACTGCTAGTCAAAATTTAGCATATTATGGGTTTAGAGAAACACACGGAGATACAATTCCCATGTTTCCCATCTTCTCATCTCCTGTACAAGGGAAGGATACTGAAATAGGCAAGAAGTTGATCAAATACCCTGACTCACTACCTAAGTACCCATTCTTATTCTTTCTTTCAACAAGGTTAACCGCATCCAAGGGTGTTCATAAATCAAAAATGAAGTCAAACTGGTTAAACTCAACCAAACCATAGTTTGGTCCAGTTGTACTCCACACACACACATACACACACACAGAGCCAATTTCAGCCAATTGATGTGCACATCACCGGTAGCATTATAGCAACAACATAATCTAAATCTCAAAGCCTAGCATCCCCATACGAACCACCTGCATTGATCTCAACAGCATAAACCACATGTTACTTTCTCTCAAGTTTCCAATTCATGCCATTGCTAATTCACAAGCAACACCCAATTCATCAACAAAAAACACATAACACCAACACACAAACAATGCAGAAAACCCCTTGTCTCCAGTGGTGTCCAAAATTATACAAGTCATTACAAAAACAACATGTCACAAAGCATTATAGTTTTGCCTACAAATCTGAATTCCAAATTATACACAATTCATTAACACTCCTAAGCATACTTCCATTAACACAAATCAGCATCACACAATTGAGATTACATACTAATCATAACCAATAGAGACAAGCACAGCAACTTCATGTTCCACAACCCCTAAAATTAACATCATCATCAACTAAAGAACTCCACGAATCACCGTAGAAAAAAAATCGAGCACAAACCTTTGCTGGCGTAGCACAGAGACTTGCTTCTAGTACTCCAATTCAAACAACAACCCATCACCTTCTCCTCCATGGCTACGAAGAACTTGTCCCAGCTAGAGTCGAACCTTGCGATGCTAGCCTCCTTACCAAGGTGGTAGTAGAAGCTTCTCCATTTGTGAACAAGGTTCACCATGGCAAGGCACTTTTCATGGCCGATAGAAAAGGCAAGCTTGCCAAGGGGTGGAGGCGCGAGGTCGTTGACGGCGCGGCGGTGGATATGGGGGAGGGTCTCGAGGTGGATTAAGCCGTCAGCATCGAAGAGGGAGAGGGAGCCGTCAGTGTTGGTAGAGAGGAGGTTGCAGGGGAAGGGGGAGGGAGGGAGGGAGGGGCACAGAAGTAGAGGGTGGTGACGGTGACGGTGGCGGTGGTGGGATGGTGCTGAATGGAGTTGATGGATGTGGCAAAGGAGAGGTCGCAAAAGGCATAAGAAAAGAAAGGGGAAAGTATTGGAAAAAAAATTCCACCCTTTTTGTAATTCAGATTTGAACCGGTGACAAAGCAGAACGAAAGGAGAGTAGTTCCGCTTATTACAATAATGCCACCGTATTTTGATTGAAAATATTTTCAATAACCAAATTCAAAAGGTTGGAAATGTGAATTATTCATTTTCAAATTTTCAACCATTTTAAAAAATGTTTCCTAAAAATATTTTCAAAACTATGGCACCAAATATATTGCCAC
Source organism: Pterocarpus santalinus (assembly GCA_031439595.1). Lineage (NCBI taxonomy): Eukaryota > Viridiplantae > Streptophyta > Magnoliopsida > Fabales > Fabaceae > Pterocarpus > Pterocarpus santalinus. The sequence goes on along the minus strand of CM062528.1, from coordinate 40,813,950 downwards.
CTGTATTTTTCATTTTTCATTTTTAGTGAAAATGAAAACAAGAAATGACCAAACCAAACACCACCTTAGTTTTGGTTTGCCGACTGGCGAGTAAAAAGGCAGAATCAAATCTGTAACCCATTGGATAGCTTATTGGGCTTGGCCCAAAATCTATCCTTCCTAGGACACTTTGATGCATTCCCGGAAAAAAGAAAATAAAAAGGGAATGAATCCTCAATCCAAAGAGGCAATAGACTGGCACGCAATTTCCCCAAACATGTGTCTCATTTTCATTTGGCCCGAAAAGAACGCGTGTGGTTTTGGCGGGAAAGAGCAGAGAGTGTGAGAAGCAAAGAAAGATGGCGAACAAGCTCGTCAACCAGATGGGTTTGCCCAAATCAATCGCCAATATCTTCACTGCTCGTAACATCATCACCGCCAAGGTCTACTATCCATCCTCTTTCTTTCGCTCCACCAATTCCCTTTTTTGCTTCTTCTTTTTCCTCCTCTTCAGATTCTGTTTTCGTCTTCATGTCTGTTCGAATTTGAAATCACTCGCATCTCCAACTTCCAATTTACATCCAGATCCTGATTCTTTAGCTTTAATAGCTAAGGTCTTTGTTTTTTTCTCGCTAGAATCGAGGACCTGGATTTAATAATTGTGTATTATTATTTCTTGTTTTTAGTCCTCTCGAGCCTTCATTCACTTTATAGTAACGTTGAGTTTTTTTCTTCTTATGATTATTTTTTTTTCTTTTTTCTTTTTTTTTTCAAATCTCAGGATGCATTATCTCTGACTGAATTTGAGTTGATGGAACTGTTGGACGTTGGGATGGCAGAAGTAACATCTGCAATGGCACATATTAGTGAAGTTGTTTGTCCACCTTGTCAAACTGTATGCCGTTATTTTCCCTCTAGAATTTGATTTCATTTTATTTTATTTCAATTTGTTGAGAAATTGCTGAATATTGTGAGAATTATTGTGATAGGCGTTGCTTCTGATGGAGCAGCGAGTGCGCAATGAGAGATTGGCTGGCCATCTTCCCACTCGTTTGAGAGGATTGGACGAGGCCTTGTGTGGCGGTATACCATTTGGTGTTTTGACAGAGTTGGTTGGTCCTGCAGGAATTGGCAAAACACAGGTACATTAGGGTTCGTAACATTTTTTTCTTTTGGTCTCAATGGAATCCCTGGTTTCCGGGCTTATTACCAGGAGCTTAACTATTCCGGCCTGACCTGACGGAGGCCCTTGAAAGGGATAGGGGTCTTTCAAGGAGTAAGTTTTGTAACATTTAACCACCTAATAATTCCTTTCAGATTTGGATTATGGTAATACTTGATGATAAATTTATTTTCATCACTTTTCTCATACATGATGCGTTAGAATTTAGAGGTGCATCTAGGGTCCGATTATAATATGTCAAGATATCCATTTATGCCTTCATAGCATAGCGTATGTGAAAAATATTCCAAATTGCCATTGTTTGATGGACTTAATACGTCAAATACACATCCAGTTTAATCATGATCCTTTAAGATGCAACTGGTTTTTCATGCAAGCTATGTTTTTCTTTTTCCACAAGACTTGGGCTGCGAAGACTGCTTCCATTCATATACAAATGCCACAATGCTTGTTAATATTATCTTTCCAGTTACTATTAATTAGGATGGGTGAATTTTATATCGCAGTTTTGCTTGAAGCTCTCACTGCTGGCCTCTTTGCCGGCAAATTGTGGAGGCTTAGATGGGCGTGTGATATATATTGATGTTGAATCCAAATTTAGTTCAAGAAGGTAGTTGAAGCACACGGGCACTGTTTTGCTGCTTTCAATTATATAAAAAATACATAATTTTCTACTCGTGAATTTAAATTTTTTCCAGATTGATAGAGATTGGAATAGAGAGTTTTCCTGAAATATTTCACAAGAAAGGAATGGCACAGGAGGTATGCAGGTTATTTCTTTTTCTTTTTCTTATCTTGTCTGGGTTTTAGATCTCATTTGAACTTGATAATCTTGACCTATTGCAGATGGCTGGCAGAATCCTGATATTGCGTCCTACCTCACTTTCTGAATTCACTGAGAGGTGCGAATTTCTGTAAGACTTTATTGCAGCAAGGATGGTAGTAGGCAGAACAATATATAAGTAAGAACTATAAAGAGAATTAGGTGCCGTAGTAGTAGATTCAAAGATATGAAGTTACTGATGATTGTTCATGTGCAATGAAACCTTTGCAGTCTTAAAGAGATTATGCAATAGTTTGGAGAGTTATAAACACTAGAGGAAGGTCATTGCGATATAAGAAATAACAAAGCTTTAATTCAGAAGGACAGGAAAAATAATGCAGGCAAAACCTCAGAATAATTTCTCTTCGAAAAAAAGAACCGAGTTGTTTCGCATAATGCAGAATTCAATGGTTATCAATTTATTGTAGGTTTTATGCATCTGAGATAGTTACTATTAGCTTAAGCCTCATTCAGAAGGGCATGGTGTGCATGATTCACCTTCAGGATGGACTGGAACCTCATCTCATTATTCTGATTCACGATCACACAACGTGCATAGCCTTGCCTGCTGTGTGATCATGATGAACCAACTGATTAGAAGGATCAAAGGAGATAGAATGCTACTGGATCGGTTTGATCAATATCATTCTTTTCTCTTGTTCTTATATCTGTTTTTGTCCTCTTTTTCCAGTTGAAACAACTTACTGATACATCATACCTGCTCTGTCAAGTTTTTCTTTTTGTTTAACTGAAAATAACTTACTGTTCCTAGCATCATTGATTTGAAAATATATTCAAAGAACAGTATCAGTGGCGAGGATTTTTCTGAGGAAAGCTGATCAGTAGTTTAGAACTAGACTAGATATACCAGTTGGGGTTTGAGTTGTTCTTAAAGTAAGTTTATATTCATGGCACTCTTAACGATACTAATTTTTGCCATCAAGCTTGCTATGTACCATGCTGCAGATTATGCAAATTGGATCTGCCATATCTTATTACTCCTATTTGATTCTGCCTTTTCTTTCTATGTTTTGACAAGACTGAAAATGTTTAATGTACTACGTGATGTGTTGACGCTACCAGTTTGCACCAAATTAAAGTGTCACTCCTCCAGAAACAAGTGAAGTTGCTCATCATTGATAGCATGGCTGCTCTTGTTTTAGGGTAAGATTAACTTTTGGACAATGTCTGTGAACAATGGAGTCAAAGATGCTCTCTTGAAATGCTACATCAAAATTGTAAATATATAATATCCTCCTATTCATTGATGTCTCACGCATAGAATTTGGTCAATTTTTCTGTTCTGTTCAGTGAACATGATTGTGGGGCTTCTAGACAACAAGCATTGGGTTGGCACGTTTCTTTTATCAAGTAAGAACGGCACCATTTTTACTGTTATATTTGTGAGATTCTTGTGAGGAGGGACTGCAATGAAATGATTCTTCGTTGAGGCGGTACTAATTTTTTATGTTTCTAGGTCACTTGCTGAATTTTCACGAATTCCAATTGTAGTGACAAATCAAGTAAGATCCCAAATTGGTGATGAACCTCTCATGTATTCCTTTCAAGGTATGATGAACAAATTGTGTTTTTAAAAGCTTTCAACTAGTATATTAACATATCATTTTACTTTCTAAGCAGCACGGAGCCACTCTATAAGAAAAGACGATCCTGCTGCATATGATTCTCATCTTGTTGCTGCTTTGGGAATTAACTGGGCTCATGCTGTGACCATCCGTCTTGTACTTGAAGCCAAATCAGGTTGACTAATTTGCACTGATTTGTGCCCTCTTGATTTCCATCTGGGCTTAAATCAAATTGTTGGATGGTAGGGAATGGGGATTTGGGTAGATGTAGTAAGTTCAAATCATGGTAATGCCTTCCGATATTCCAAGTATCTATTAATATTATATTAATATATAATTACATTTGTGCTCGGAGTCTTACGCTTAACTATTTGTTCGAACCAAAAGAAGAGAGAAGTCAGAAACTAATACCAATCGTTAATAATCTGTGCTTCTGTTTGTAAGAGAAGAAATTTTCTGATGAGTTTTAATAAGTGTCTCCATTCTCATTTAAAATTCCGATAAGTTTTGGTTAAAATTTGCGTACGTGATTTAAGCTTGAAAAATATTATGATCTGCTGACCTTTTAGCAATTAGATGAAAAAGGGAAACGAGAGATAGGGATGGAGTACAAGATTACTGTAATTTGCTAAAATGTCTGAATTAGGGTGATACATGACACTGACCTTATGCCCCTGTTTATATTAATAATCTTGGTCAAGCACAAGTGTGGTACAACTAGTAAAAGCTCAACCGAAAAACACTCACGACTTGCGAACACAGTATAACCTAGCTCGATAAAACATAGGATCCCTAACATTCTAACAAATTTCAATATGTAGGCCACCATTTATTTAATGTAATATATGATTATATGTCTTACAAATTTGAATTTCAGAAGTTCATTTTCTTGCAGGTCAAAGATTTATTAAGTTAGCAAAATCTCCCATGTCACCTCCTCTGGCTTTCGCTTTTAACATAACTTCATCAGGGTTGGTTCTTCTGGATGATGATGGGATAGAGATGAAAGGGCCAGAAATAAACATTATCCACTGCCAAGGTTTGTCGTTGAGCTTGCTTTTAGGTCTGCTCAATACATTTTAAGTGAGTTGAAAAAAAAAAACGTGGAAAGTAAAAGCCGGAGCACTTGTAGCAGATGACCGGCGACCTGCTTTTCTCTCTTGTCTATAAGCTTTATTGTAATGGAAAAAAGTTTCTTGTTCAAGTGGAAGCTTTAAATGGACTAAATGTGCTGAACATTGGGTCTTGATTGCCTTGCATTATTATATAAAATATAGCCATCGTTCAAAGTATTCCTGAAGTCAGTTTCCTCAAGATTATGTATAATTACGATGAGTAATGCAATTTTTAAGTTACATTTTTTCCTAGGTTTTCATTACTTCTTTGTTTGTTTTAATATATTAAATCTCAAATCCTGACTTAACCAAATTGCAAATTTTCATGAAAATATGCAGGCCAAAATGCTTTGTTCAATTCTGAATGGGTAAGGCTCCTCCAAATGATCAGTCGATTATATGCTTTTGCGAATTACGTGGCATGTCACAGGATATACTTATACCTATATCTTTGTTCATATTTCCAGTGAAGGGAGATTAGTTGGTATCACCAGTTCAGCAGTCCATTTTCTTTCAGACAATCTGAGGTTGGTTTTGTTAATGTAAAATTATTGCTTGGGATGTATATATTATTGTTAGTCTTTCATACTTGAGCCAGAGCTCACATATTTATTTATTTTTTCCTGCAGTGTAGTGTATAAATTAGGTCGTTATGCTGATTATATATATATATATATATATATATATATATATATATATATATATATATATATATATGTTCTTTATTAGTATCATGAGATTATTTATGGTAGTTGTATCCTAAGTCTTTCATGTGTCTTAAGGCTACAGTTATTTCTTTTATGTATCTTCGTACGTATGCGACATATTTATTTCTGTCAAATTGGCTTCTACTCTAGGTCGCCTTCATCTTGTGTCACCTAGTTAGATGACTGGGTTGTCTAGGAATATTATTATGAATTATGAAAGAGAAACTTGCGTAGAAATCTTAGCTAATGTGTTAAACAATATATTGTTTCAAAACATTGACAATAATCTAGCATGTACCTTGATAAAATTCTTAATCAAATGAAAAGCCTATATGATATGGATGCCATGAAATACAACTTAATGTATGGAGAGGTGCAAAGGTTTTTCATTTGTTTTTTCGGGGTGGGTTGCTTGAACTTCTGTAGAGTGTTAATGAAATAAGTGAACTATATCTTATAGCATTTTGACCATATTTGGAGTTCGGATTGTTTGATGATTTCGAAGGAATGCAACAAGTTTCATGACTTCAGGGATCAATTTTGGCTCTGCTGAAATTCGGATATGGTAGATTTTTATTCTTCACTTCAATCTACATATGGTAGGTTTTGTTTCGAATTTTATCAAAGGAATTTGCAATAAACTGGCAATCCATGCAATTTTAGGGAGGGTTTATAAAACATAATGGATGATTAGTCTGTCGAGTTTTTTTTTTTTTTTTTTTGGGGTCCGGCATTAGTCTGTAACAAGGACTAATGACTCCGGTGGCTCGTATAAGTGGGGCTCAACAAATAAAAAAAGGTTGATTGCAAGCATTTGTTATTATGATTGCTTGCAGATCAGTTTTTTAATTTTTTTTTTTAAATATACGACTTGGCCGAAGGCCCAAAAGAAACAAAAAACAACATGCTAACTATATGAAAGAAGGGGAGGAAATGAGCGCTCAAGTAATCTTACAGCCGCCAGACCAAAAATAAAAAAAAAATGTTACAGCCGTGGATTGAGGCGTAGTTCAGCTGGTTCATCTCCCCAGCTTCAAGGAGTGCCACACCCTCAAGGGTACAACTTCAAATCGCAAGGGCAGAGCCCCATTGTCCACCACCCCCCCCCCCCCAAGACCCAAAAAAAAAAAAATAGTAATCTTACAGCCCGTTTTACTTAGCAACATGAGAGTCAAATTATGCAGATAAAAGCAGAAGAGCCGTGGTTGAGGCTGTGGACGAAGTGGCATATTTGCCAGCCTCCAAGAACTACATCCAGAGGGACGCGGCTTCGAGCCATGGGGCAGAGCCCCAGTCCCTAAAATCCCCCCTCCCCCCAACGACCAAAAAAAAAAAAAAAGCAGAAGAGCCTGACTCCACCAAAAAAAATAAAAAAAACGGTAAAAGCCACATGCGAGGTGTAGCTCAAGTGGTTGTTGGCCTCTACAAAGTGCACCTAGGAATGTTGAAGTCGTGTGTTCAACTCTACGATTAGAGACCCTTGTCACCTGCCCCCCAAGCAACCAAAAAGTACAAAAGTGGAAGAGCTAGTAGCTCAATGGTTAATTGCTGATGGTGTCCACAATAAGGTGTGTTTGACTCCTAGGGGGGTCAATGTACACCATCCCCCCTCCCCATGATAAATAATAATAATAATAATAATAATAATAATGAAGATAAAAATAAAAAAATGGACTTTGATTCAGTCTAGTCTTTATTTATTACAATAAAATTAATATCTTTTTCATAACACTATCTAAGGGTATATTGAATAATTACATACGACTGATTACAAATGGATTAAAATTGAACGTAGAGGAATTATAGGTAGTGGAACAAATATCTAAAGTAAAAACATCATAATAGATGTCCAACAGTAGCAAATGACAATGGGATATTAAAACGAAGATCATCCGCAAGTTTACAGTAAACTAGTATGGGTGTTTGTCCAACATGGCACATGTTTGCACGGGCCTGACGATTTTGTTGCACATCGTCATTATAATATATAAAAGAATTTTCGCCAATTGGTTTTATATATTTTATTCCAAAATAATCGGTCTTCTTTAAGATTAAAAAAATTATTATCATTATATTGGATGTGTTTGATATTTATGCCTTAAGTTTAGCAATAATTTCAAAATCTTGAATTTTTTTTTTTTTTTGGGGTCATGAAGTTGAATTTCAGAATCTCAGATTCGAACCTTGACGGTGTTCTTTTTTTGTTTTTTTGGTCTGAGGCCTACATGATTCTCTTTTTTGGTCAGAAAGGCCTATATGCTTGAATTACGAGTCAGTTCTCCCACCTTGTAGTTGGGCTTTTGTTTTAATGAAATTAGTATTCCTGACCAAAAGACTAGGAGTCAGTTCAGACCCAAAAACAAAGCAGTCAGTTTAGTTGTTTGTTTTGGTGAGTAAAATTGTGGGAAATTGTTCTCACAATTCCAAGTCAGTTTAGTCGTTAAGAAAGTATGTTTCTTACTTGATTACTCAAGTTTTAACTATTGCCACTGGGGGAAAAAAAATAAGAATTCAACTACTGGCCAACACAAAAAGAAGTTATTTTTCTTAAATATATTCAGACTATAGTGAAAATTCCCTTATCTTGTTTGCAAGCTTATTTCATACACAGAATAAAATATAAACTTAATAGAAATAAAATTAAACTTGCAAATTCTTTTTAGTATACACTCGAATTACGATATAATATTTTGATTTTTTTTTGGGTTAAACACACTAAAATTTAAGATTCAAAATAAATTCAGGTGTTTCAATTTTAATTTCATGGGCCCTGAAAGCAAATACATGTTTTTATAATCATTGCACAAATCCAATTATTATTATGTGTGAACATGATTCCATTACAGTTTAGCTATGCTCATAGGTTTTTGTTTTTTTTTTGGTATCCATTTTTTTTCAATAATACAAGTACCTATAGTGATTAGTAGTTAATGTTTTATCTTGTATCTGATTTGTTAAAAAACAAAATATTAATATACTGTGTACAGTATTAGATACCGATACCCTCGAACTAATAAGAATGACAGATGGTAAACCTCCATATATAACATGATTCGAGACTGTTACCTTCATTCCATTTTAATGTTACCATTTCAGCTATTTTAGTTTTTGATTCAAAAGCGGATATATGCAGGATCTGGGGCAACAATATCAGGCAATGCCGTATGCTTGTTTACATACGTTTCATTGATTGTTACTGCTAGCATTTGGGCAATTGATTATGAAGATTAATTCCCACCTGATTTAAGACTGTTGGATATCAAGTTCCCAAAAACACAAACCTAGAGGAAATGACATTATACTAAAAGGTGCAGCACATGATTCTCGATTAGATCAAAGGTCCATATCTACCATGTAACTTGATCTTTAATATCTTAGGAGTTGCATATGAATCACGATGACAACTTTCTAAGACTATCTAGTTTGATTCAGAATTTTTAACGCGAATATCTTGGCATGCACTCCATCCAGATTCAGCTTACAAGTCATTTTTTTTTCCCCTAAACAACCGAGGAAAGGAAGGTTTTCAATCGCAATAAACGTAAAATATTTGGGACATATTTGCTTGCCCTCGGCTAAAGAGGACATATAGTATACTAGCTGCTAATCGAGAGAGAGTGTTTGTGACAACAAGGCAAAGATTCCACTCGATTTTTTTTTTGCCCCTCTTGGTAGCCTTATAATATAATGTCACATGATTTCATTTGGACAAATTGGGCGTCCCTTCATATAATTTATTTGTTCCTGTGTCTGTTACAAAAGGTGAATCATCTACCACGCAAAACGGCCTGATTTGGTCAGAATAAAAAACAGTCGAATGATTTCCGAACCTTGTCTAATGTGTCTTTGAATCTTGTTTAACTTGTAAGCACAGATACAATCAACATTACGTATAATTAATCTATACTGATATGACTCTGCGCTGATGGTTGGGCTGCTTTTGTTTATTTATAAACGTGGCATCTTAATCTCCTCGAAATATTGTGCTTTTCAATAGTTTAAAGGGGATGCAACCTTGTTCAATTCTCATTATAATATTACTAGTGGCACCATATTCGGTGGGCATGATCAACATTTTAATACTACTTTTTTGGCTTCCCGATGATGCTTTTCTTTTCTTTAGTTAATTTTCGTTCTCCTTAGCTGCCAACGTTTGGTGTGTTTCACCTGGGCAGGTTCGTAGGACCAGCCCTGATGCTGAAATATTTTGCTTTCAGAGAATCCCATTTTTCTTTTTAATTTCCCAGTTAGCGTTTCCCCTACATCCATAATAACAGAAATCAATGCTTTACTTCAAGTTCGGTTCAATTAAGTTCAACATACATACACATATTTATTTTTAAGAAAAAAATAATAATTAAGAGAGTTGTCTATGTTGGATTTTTGTATATGGCTCTCTTGGGTAAACGTTGTGTCTGTCTATATTTGAATGGGATTATTTTAATTTGTGTTGAATTGCAATATTTGTGTGAACTTGGAACTAAAGAGTGTTCGTGTCAGACTTTGTTTCTTGTTTGGTTTTATGTAGTCGGGGACACTGGGCCTGACAGTTACACGAACGGCCTGATTCATGCTTATTTGACATTTTAAGATGGCTCCAAATGAACACAAATTTTGATGAGGAACCATCCCAACTTTGTCAATTTTGCGGTCACTTTGCTTCATCGAAAATTAAAATATCCTGATGCGGCATTTATTTATAGGCAGGGATAGTATTTTTCGAGGCAATGAAATTACAATGGCATCCTATCGACTGTTGCATGCTAGTGTTCAATTTAACAGCTGCGGAACAGAGAAAATAGCTGCTATTTGAAGTGCAACATCATGTCATTGTTTATTGAGAATAATACGTAAATGAAGCTAGATCTCTTTTTAATTGTGCATAAGATTCAATTCGATTAATAAGGATACATCGCTAAAATTAATAACACATAATTAAACGGCGCCGTTAATTCAATCCCAGCATGTTAATCAGCTTTTATTAAGGCTGAACTTTTCCGAGTCTTTTAACCTTCTTCACGAAGTTTAAATCGATTTTAAGCATTTACGTTCACTGCAAAAGGGTTTTATACTCACGAAGTTAACTATACCTCGAGGCTTTACACTGAATAACATCATAATATTAAAAAAATAATCTTTTTTTTTGGGTTGTAAACAAGGTCCACAATCTCGTGTGGGACAGTGATAAGCTAAATAGAGGCAAAGCATATGAAATTTGATTTTGAACGTAGGTTAAATTCTTCATATTCATATTCACTTTCGGTCAAATAATTCTAAAATCATTTACACATTTGCGTAACAAATTAATTACACGAGGTTATACATCCAAATAAATAAGTGCTATTACTATTTAATAGTTATATGCTTACTTTTAACTTCTTGATTTTTTTTGTTCTAAATGACCGATTTTTAAAGTATGTTAGACTTTAATTAATCTAATTCATGTCAAGTTGATTTATTATAGAATAAAAATTTCTCAATATTAATTTTGTTTATTCATGAGACTCATACGTTTATATTTACACTCAGTAGTTTTTTACAATCAATTTTTTAATTTTGCGCCCATATATATTTATACTAAAATCTAGTATTAATCAAAAGAGAGAGACGTCATTAGTGTGTTGACAAGTGGTTGATTGGGTGAAGATTTTTATCAAAGCTCAGGGAGAAAGGATGCATTTGGGTAAGAATATTTTGGCCAAAAAAATCTTTTTTTATGAAAAATTATTTTGATTATATTTAAATAAAATTTTGAAAATAATTGAAATATTAAAAAAATTATTTTTAACTTTTTAATTATATAAAAAATTTAATTGTATAATTATTTTTTCAAAAAATTAAAACAAACGCATCCAAAATCCTGTGCCCAAGTCTTGCTTGTTTCATAAAAAAAATTAAAAACTATATTATCTTTTTTGGTAATAAAAAACTCTGATCTGATTGAACTGGTTCTCAAACTAGTTGATTTTATGGCGTAATAAATTAAAAATTAAAATTGAAGGTTTTTTTTTTTTTCAAATAATCAGACTCCCGATCTTTTTGATACACTTCTCTCTCTCTCTCTCTCTCAAACTAATTGCATACAATTCAAACAATACTATGAGGTGGCAATTCGTGTGCGGCGTGTTAGGTTCATCCGAGTAATGATATTTATGAAGGTCAGCTGCTTAGTTGTCACGTGCATTAGAAAAACATTAATAAAATTCTTGTTTTAGAATACAGTATGAATTTGATGGCAAATCTTAAAGATAAACATTTACTTGTTAATTTTTTTTTTTTCTGGTTTTAAGGAATCACAAGTGTGAGTCAATAGTTTGTTTATTCTTTTCTAATCTAGTTAAGGCCGATCATCATTGCCTAAATAACATTTAAAATATGATAAAATTCTCTAGCAATAGAAAAGGACAAATTTCAAGCCATATATATGCCTTTCAACTTTCAGTGCTCTTTTTTGTTTCTGACTTTTAGCCCTGTGGTAGCTTGCCGTCTTCATTTCACGACCTATTGGCCTTGTTTTTCATTTTTTCTATCCTTTCAGAAAATTAAAATTAAGAGATATCTTTTTTTCTCCCATAATAATAAACCAAAAGAGAATGGTCACTTATCAGTGAATTTTGATAATTGACAATCCCGTAACACAAAAGGGGTTAACGTTAGTAGAGTCGAGATCCTCAATATCCTTGAAATTGAATCTGTGTGTCTTGATCCATAAATCAATGCCAGGTGTCCTTTCCTTTTATTGGTAGGTTGACACTGACTGCACCTTATCTTCTCCTCTCTGCACGGCACAAGGCACACTCAATTGGAATCAATCAATCAATTATGATTATTATAATACAAGGAACAGTCCGAGCACATAAACAACATGATTCTTAAACCAATAATTGAGGTTAAGGAGAGGGGAAATTTTATTGAAATACTGCGGAAGTACCCTACTTATGTGAGAGAGAGAATAAAATAATAGCAATGATTTTAACTATAATAATGGGGAAAATGGAAAAAGTTTGACAAAACAACGGGATAAGATCATGAGATATTGAAGCGGGGCTTTCCATGAATGGAGAAGAAGCATCCACGTCTCCCATATGCTTAAACCTCGTACATCTTGCCGACAACGTACACATCCAAAAGCAAGAGAAAAGCTAATACCTATCTAGAGTTACTCAATTCAGAAACTTATTCTTTTCTTATATATATAATTTATACATTTTTAAAACCATAACAATTGTGTTCTTGCTCGTTTTGGAGAGCCAATTATTATATTCATCGAGATGGTAACGCCTAGTTGGACATGAAATCTGCAAATTTCTTTTTGATACCCATAAAAGCAGTAAATCACTTTCACTTTCTCTGTATTTTATGATTTTATCTTAAATGTATTGGATAAAGTATAGTTCATGATGCATCTGATTGTGTTATGTAGACTAGCTTTTATCTGCATTCAAAAAAATATAGTTAAATAAAAATTTGAATATGGCTAAATAAGGTTGAGAATGCAGCTAAATAAAATTAAAGGTGTGATTAAATGAGCTCTTTGTTTCTTTCCTCTCCCTCCACCATTCTGCCTCGGCACTCCCCCTCTGTGGCTGGCCAACTCGAAGACCCGCTGCCAAAAATCAACCACTGTCGCCACCAATTCTGTAGAGTCACTGTCAACACCGGACCACCACCATTCGCGACCATCGCCCCTCTCATACCGCACTCCATTGTCCTCATCACCAATGCTGCTCTTCAAGCCGCCGCCACTAGTTTCCCAGTCTTCGCCATGCTGTTGGAGTAGGAACACGTCGCTACTGCTCCATGTTCTTCATCATCGCCATCAGAACCCATCGCGAGGTTACACGTGAGAAAGAAGGAAAGCCGTGATGCTGCGCTGAGCCTTGTGCTAGATCTGGCCGCCACCGTCCGTCTCGCCTTCAATGCCTTCAAATCTCGCCTTGTACATCAACATATACAACCTTTACTTGCGGCAAAATTGACGACAAGCTCTCTTCCTCTTGACCAGAGTGCAACATCGGCCGCCCTTTCTCTTTGCGAACCAGACGTGGTGGTGTGGTGGTGGGCAGGGATTGTGGCAGTGATATGGTGGTGGTTGTGGAAGAGGAGGAAGGAGATAAAGAGGAGTCGCTTAGCCACATTCACACCTTCATTTAACATCATTTATAGGTTTATTTAGCTATACTTATATCTTTCTTTAGCCATATTCTCTTAATGTGGGTAAAAACAGCTCCACCTATACCAGCAAGTGCATCACGCACCCTACTTCATGAAATATACTGTAGAATAACCTGTATTTTATTGCAATTGTATAAGTTTCTTATATATTTGATATTTACATGAATTGCTATTTCTTTTATTTTGTTGCAATTGACAAGGTGGGGAATCTAGTCCTGGCAAGTGACTAATTGGGGCTTATCATGGAACTAATAAATTCAAAAATTAGTTAAACTAATGTAAATAGTTTGAATTGCTTTAGATAATCACTTCATTTCAAGTTAAAATTAAACTAAATCAATTACTATTAATTTGGTTTTTAGATTTTAATTAGATTTGTTTGATTCAACTTTATTGAAAAAAATTTAAAAATTAAACTAAACTAACTAAGCTAAATTTAATTGATTCTAATTTCATTTTCTATCAAATCCAAACTAAGCCAATAAGAGTGGGCTAGTACGAGGGGTTTGAATAATTTATATAAGGTTGTAGGTGTAAACTTCATTAGAATTGATGTACCAAAAAAAAGACAAACTTAATCAATTCATTTACATCCTTATGTATCTACCTCTTTGGAACATAATGTACTATTGGAAAAGTGATTAAGGAAAATCTAAACCCTAAAGAGATCTAAATCAATCAGTTAAGCGATAAATCAAAATAGCAGGCCAGATATTACATTGACTCAAAACCTCAAAGTAATAAGTTTATAGGTCATCCCATTTGTATATTCTTCAATCAGACTATTGTTAACCAATATCAAATTTCGGTCACTTACATTTAAAATTCCAGTATATTCGTGCACATAGTCCATAAACAAGGGGTTTTAGTTTGCATCATATTCTTATGGAAGGAAAAATGTCAAAGACTAATTGATAAACTAACTAAGGAGTGCCTTGCAACAAAGGGATGCAATTTGGTGGACTAATCCGCGTCTGTATGCCTGACTTTATCTTGTCGTCTCAGAATTGCATGAATTAATATAGAATTGCCTTCTGTCTGGTAGCTTCTTTTCATTCTTACCTTTAGCTTTTCTTCGTAAAAAACAAAATTGTGGCTTAAGAATCTATATAATCTTTAATTCTATAAATCACTTTTATATGCATAAACAAGTTTTAATAAAATATAAATTAATCGACACTTAAACTGAACGATGATTCTCTCATTACTAAAATACAAAGTACCTAAAGGAGGGGTTTGTGATAAATGACGGCCTCCGATGTTAAAGTTAGAGGTGTTCACGGTTTTATATAAATCAAATTAAGAAGTTTTTCAGGTATTGCGAACCAATTGGTTTACTTTTACTTGGACTAGTTTCGAACAAATCTGATTAGTTTGATTCAGTAAACTGCAATTGATTTTTTTTTAAAAGATTTATTTTTTCAAATTTAAAAACCATATTTTTTAGTTTAAATTAAATTATCGATATTTGAAATTTAGATTCTAATTAATTTAGCTCGATTTACGTCGACACACTATAAGGCTTAAGTTCTCATAGTACTATTTTTTTTTATATAGAAAACTTGAACTCGATAGTTGATATCTTGCTTAAAGAAAAAGTGTCGAATCACTTAAACTAATCAAATATTGGCAAATTTAAAACCTTAATAAAGGCATTACCAATAAATAAAAATCAGAAATTAGGCTAGATTTTTTTTTTAAAGAAAAAAACAAGAAGTTAGAATCAAGTCATATATAAGTAAGTATATCACAAAAAACATCTATAATTATACAAGCTTGATTTGTACAAAATAATCCATTTGTACAAAGAGTAAGTCATGCTTAATTGATTTTATTCGATTATTATCTTTTTAAATGAAACTTTTGTAATTTCAGCCAGTTTGATTCGATTCAGTCATAAAACTTTTCATGCTCGTGCTTATTACTCACAAACTTGTAAGATCAATGTAGAAGTTAAACAAGACCTACACTTGTTGGTAAGAGATATACATGTAGTTATTGTCTGATTGTGTCCACAGATAAATACACAAAGTCCACAAAGAAAGGGTATGAGGGAATACACATTTTAGACATGTTCTAGTAATTTATTATATTGTTTAATTGATTTTTCGTTGATAAAGAAATAAACGACAATAGGCTTGCTTCTCGATGTCAATTCGAGGAACGGAAGCGGTTTCTCTTATGGACTCTCAAGATTTTTAAATAGTAGGTAAAATAAGCAAAGAAAATAGAATAAATGTAGAAAATGAAAGAAGCAAATTCAAGTGAAATGAAAGGAAGATTAAAGAAACTTGAATGAAAGGAAATTATGAAAAATGCAAGAACAAAATGAAGCAAAATTAAAATGAACAAGGTAAAAATGCGTCAGTAAATGAAATAATAAAACAAATTAAAGAAAGAAAAATTGAGATGAACTAAAAGCATTATAACATTGAAATGTACGAAGTACATAAATTGGAATTAAAAGAAAAAGAAATTAGAAAAAGATGAACTAAGAGTAATGAAAATGAAACTAAAAAGAAGATGAAGTGAAAATAGGATGGGATGGAATGCTTGATTTTTCTTTGTGTATCCATTGATGTCAGAGTGACAAGAGGATGTGTAAGGTACTTCTCAAAGTATTTCCCCCCCCTTTATTCTAGTCCTATTAGTCCTATTTATAGACAAAAGGAATTTCTAGAAACTAGGTCCATTATCCCACGTTCTCTAGCTTCAGCCTCAAATCATATTCAAATCCACTTTCATTCTTTAATCCCATGTTCTGAGTTGTGCGTGGGCCTTTCCAATGCTTGGCTCCTAAAAATAGGTGCATGGCTTCTATGATGATCCATGTTCATTAATTGCTCTTGCTCATATTTCAAATGATTTGCTTAAGGAGCATCTATGGGCCTTACCATGGTCCAAATCTTATCTAATACATGTTAAATTATTCTAGTACTCTCCATGGATCGAATCACGTACTGCAACATTCGTTGAAGTTTTTGCATGTTGACAATGGGCTTCGACAATGTGCTACCTTCGACAAGGTGCTGCAGGCAGTTCTTGACATTTCAACACTTCGACACTTTTTACCATTGAATGATGGACTTCAACACTTGTTTATCGTTGAATGAGGATGCCAATATGCTGCTTCCATTCTTCGACACTTGAAGCAAGCTTGAGGTGTCGGTAATGGAAGTCACGAGTCTCACCAAGACTTGTCGAAGATATTACACTCCTAACACATGCCCCCCAAATGTTTATCTTTTGACTTAGTGAAAAAAAAGATAAAAAAATTAATATTGTTAAATTACTCTTTAACAAATGCAACTTAGCCTCCATGATGTGGCACCTATCTTTTTATATATTTATGTATTTTTAGGATCGAGAAACTTAATCATGCTAACAAAATCAAATTAATTCTCAACAACTCCTTCTGGTCTTTCTTTATTTCCATCCTTTAACTGCCTTATTTGCTAAGCCATATCTAGTAACTGATAATCATTCAATCTTTCTTTTATATTTTCTTTAAACTTTCCTTCCTTCTCAACCCTTAATTGTTCAACTTGTCAGACTTTATTGACAAGTTGAGACATATCAAGAAATTGTTGACCCACTAGTTTCTTTCAAATATAGTAGTCCAGACCTCTTGTTGCCATTTTCACCATTTCACTATTTGGTATAGATGTAAAACACATATTGCTCATTTGTCAAAATCGTGCCAAGTAATTGTCAATTAACTCACCTGGGAATCTTTTGACTTTAAACAAGTCAATTAGATTAACTGTCATTTCTCCTTTAAAGAATTGTTTATGGAAACTTCTCTCTAATTGGGTCCAAGAATGAATTGAATTTGGTCGAAGAGTAGAAAATTATGTAAATGCATTCTTGGTCAATGAGCAAGGAAAGAATCTCATTCTAAGATACTCATTGGCAGTGATTTGCCCTATTTCGAGTGTGTACTTGGCTATGTGTTCTACAGTTGACTCCCCACTAGCTCCAGAGAATGTGGTCAGTGACTTAGGGGCCTTCCATCCTTCTAGCAATTCAACATCTTGGATAAAATCAAGAAAAGCTGATACAAAATAAGGTTGATTTGCATATCCAACATTAAAGCTAAATCTATTTAAAATTTGTTCAATAACTTGATTAACACATTGCTACCCCCCAATATTATTTTGTCGAACTTTCTGGAGCATGTCGTCTGCATGTTGGTCTCTACCCAATATGTGGACTCCATCATATTAGAGGTCAGGTATATCGTTAACCTCTAGTAGGGGTGCCAAATTGGCTATTTATCGAACTATGGGATCTTCGACATTTTCCTCCATGTTAATAACTTTGACAATTCTATTCACTTGCCTAGTTAACACTTCAAGCCTATTATTTGTCAAATCAACAATAGTAGTCAAGACATTGGCCATTTGTTAAGTTAACATATTCATCAAATTATGATGACTTTCTTCGATTTGTTGTCAAAATGTGGCCAAGGGATCGACCATATATGATGCAGGCTCATGGGCATGGGCCCACCATTATTTCCCATGCTTCCTATACTTTGGGTTATTATCGACCATATTTGGGCCATTTGTGTCCCAAATTGTGGCAAACTAGCCATAATGGGATTGGTAACCAATGGGTTAGTGTATAAAGTAGGCATATGGCCATGTTTGACTCATTGTTCCTTCCCACCGTATTTTGCACATTAGGCGGGGACTGAAAAACATTCGGGATTGGCAAGATGCCATCAACCCTATTCCTATTATCATTGGCACGTATATGCCCATTAGCATTAGAAGAAGAACTTCCCAACATGGTGGACACTATGGTACCACAATTTTTTTTTTTTTTATATACCTACTATTTTATCCTAATTCCACTAGGTGTGCCAATTTGTTTAATTGATTTTTCGTTGATAAACAAATAAACGATAATAGCCTTGTTTCTCGATCTCAATTTGGGGAATGGAAGCGGTTCCTTCTATGGATTCTCAAGATTTTTAAATAGTAAGTAAAATAAGTAAAGAAAATAGAATAAATATAGAAAATGGAAGAAGCAAATTCACGTGAAATAAAAAGGAAGATTAAAGAAACTTGAATGAAAGGAAATTATAAACAATGCAAGAACAAAATGAAGCAAAATTGAAATGAATAAAGTAAAAAAGCTTCAGTAAATGAAATAATAAAACAAATTAAATAAAGAAAAATTGAGATGAACTGAAAGCATCATAACATTGAAATGTACGAAGTAAATAAATTGGAATTAAAAGAAAAAGAAATTGGAAAGAGATGAACTAATAGTAATGAAAATGAAACTAAAAAGAAGATAAAGCAAAAATAGGATGGGATGGAATGCTTGACTTTCCCTTGTGTATCCGTCGATGTCAAAGTGACGAGAAGATGTATAAGGTACTTTTTAAAATATTCCCCCCCTTTATTCAAGTTCTACCAATCCTATTTGTAGACAAAAAAAAGTTCTAGAAATTAGGTCTATTATCCCACATTCTCTAGCTTCAGCTTTAAATCATATTCAGATCCACTTTCATTCTTTAATCCCACATTCTGAGTTGTACGTGGGCCCTTCTAATGCTTGGCTCCTAAAAATAGGTGCATGACTTCTACTATCGTCCATGTTCATTAACTGGACTTGTCCATACTTCAAATGATTTGCTTCAAGAGCATCCGTGGGCCTTACCGTGGTCCAAATCTTATCTAATACATATTAAATTCTTTTATTGCTCTCCATGGGTCGAATCACACTCTGCAACATTCGTTGTAGTTTTTGACGTGTTGACACTAGGCTTTGGCAACGTGCTACCTTCGACAAGGTGCTGCAAGCAGTTCTCAACATTTCAACACTTCGACACTTTTTGCCATTGAATAATGGACATCGACACTTATTTATCATTAAATGGGGATGCCAATATGTTGCTTCCACTCTTCGACACTTTAATCAAGCTTGAGGTGTCGATAATGGAAGTTACGAGTCTCCCCAAAACTTGTCGAAGAGATTACACTCCTAACATATATGTACTCGAAAAATTGGTGAGCTTTGGAATTAAGTACGTAATTTGGATGATAACCATAGTGAAATGTAAACAGTTAAATTGATAGTCGATCATTTTGTAAATTCAACCAATATCCATTCATTATGACTTACAATTGTAATATAAATTTTCCATTCAATAGATGTAAAGAACAATATTTTAATGCAAGTGTGACTTGGTCTAACAAAAGTACTAATTAATAAATATCATGACAAGAGTGAGAAGCTTATTCAAGCAAGGAATATGAATAAGAAACAATTGAAATAAACAAGATAAATAAACTGAGGATTACTTTCAGAAAGGACACACAAATGGTTGTATTTCATGTTCTCTTTTAATTTACTTTTTAGAAGAAGGGAGCAGTACGATGCAGTAAGGAAGTAACTTGCGAAGCACTAAGCAAATTTGTTGATGTAAAGGGCCAACAATGGCGCGTGATGCATATTGCAGAGGCACAAGAGTAAGGGGGACACCGAGGCTCTTCTTGTTTAGCAAAGAGGGGCCACCATTCTAAGACCATCGGTAGCTGTGTTCTGCGTACTGTTGTTGTACTCTCTGGCCGTCTCAAAAAGAGAAATATTTTTTTTTGTATCATTGAGGTAGATAAATATTTTAAATACTTAGAGATAAAAAAAAAGTTATAAAAAAAATTAAAAAGAGTAAAATAATTGATAAAGAGAGAAAAAGCTAAGAGAGGATATTGAGATATTAAAATTTTAGATATGTATAAATAACATAATCCTCCCAAAAATACTTCTTAAGCAATGTTGCCAAGTGCCTATTTTTGTCTGAAATTAATTTTAATATACTGTAATTATAAAAGATTTTTATATAATTATTTAATTATATATTATTATACTATTTAAAGTATGTAATTTTTATAATATATTTAATTTTTATAATAACTACTTCAAAAATTACATACATGATGATATCTAATTTGTTAATATCATAAAATATTTTATATTAATATATCAAAATTAACTTCTTTTTTTTTTTATAAGGTCATTCATTCACATACAAGGGCAGAATCAAACACACTAATAGTTGTGTTTTGCTCTATAAAACAAAACAAATAAATTGCATTCATCAAAAGTATCCACTCTTGCACCAAACGAGTCAAGAATTTACTAATTACCCGCGCACTCTCACTTGAAGTTCAACTTCAGCACTCCACTAACACCATAGGCACATGAATGGTGGCAATATAATATAGGTGGAGGACCATGTACTATCAGCCACGACTCTACTAACTTAGAGCCATATCATTATTCGCCCGAAAATTCCATCGACTACTTTTTTCACCTAAACCTTAAATTCTTTACAAGTTAAACAGCAAGACTCAATTTCATAAAAACTGAAATTTATTGATCTAATTAGTTAATACAGATTTTTAAACAATATAATATATATTCAAACTTCAATTTTCTGATGTTTATTTAAGTCTGTAATAATTAGCTTGCTCTAACACTACTAAAGAAAATCAAGAACAATTCATGAAGAATATTTCTGGGGCCAAGAGGAACAATTCATGGACAGGTATGAATTTACTTTGAAAATGATCCTATTCATATCTAACTTTAGAGTTTAGTTATGATGAGAGGGGCATAAGAATTAATAAAATAATGCAGATTTTTCTATATATGGCGAAGCAAGTAGAAATGAAGGATTTTCAAACATTAGTATCTCGTCTTGTGGGGAAAAAAAAACAATCCTTCCATCGTTATCGTTTGCTTCTACCCTTGGCGACCTTGTTTGTTTCCATAAACATCCAACGATTGCATAGCCCATAGGGAAAGACAAAGCGATATGAACTGTTGGATGACCCAATTTTGACCAACAAAGTGGAGGGATGGCGATGAGAAATGTGTGTAGGAAAAGCGAAACACGTGTCGCGCCAGGATTGGTCGGAGGCAGACCCAAAGTGGCACATTTATTTTCTCCCCAAAAACCGGCTATAACCGGTTGGAATATGTCAAATCACATTGGTGGGGTTGGTCCTCACAGTCAAGTTACCCGAATTGGAAAACATTGCTTACCAAAAGGTTTTAAGGTTGGAAGATTACCCTAAGAAGAAGTACTAATTATGCGACTAACAAAAGAGTATTATTATTTGCCCTTATATTCTCTCTCAAGTCACCCTCTCTTATTCTTGCCATATTTTATTGCTATTGCCAAAGGCCAAGTTGCAGTTGTTAGGGAGTTCCTCGTGGATGTTTGGCCATATCAGAACCTTACTGGAGAGGAAAGTTCATGAAACAGGGTGGGGACCTACAAGTAGCTTTCAGCCATTATTTTGTTCCATGATTAGACAAGACACCTTATATTACTTTATTTTATCATGCCATATGATAGGTCACGCTTGACCTTGCACTTAACGACAAATTTTCCTCATTAATGCTATTTAATGATTGTGGTATTTGTCAAATACTGTCACCCACTGTACCATGATAATTTCAAGTTAATTTATAAAAAAATGATAATTTCGAATTAATTACACCGGTCGTGAGAACTTATTTTTCTGGTCATGATAATCTGCGGCTTTAACAAAAATACAGATACTGATATGTTTGGATTAAATTTTAAAAATTTTAAAGTAATTAAATAATAAGGGAAAAAATTGCTTAAATGACTTGACTTTATTTTTTGTGATTACAGAAGCAATACTTTATTCTATTGAAGTATGATCCGTTATAGCAAATAATTTCTCTATGTTCCTATTTATATTGCGAATTATGAAAGTAGTCTCAAGTCAATATATTCTTTCTAATCTGTACTTTTATCTTCATACAATAACCTAAATTTTTAATAATTTTTATATCTTATCCAAAAATAATGTAAATATTTTGAGAATTTTAGTACTATTTGATAACCTCAACAAAGAATAATCGTCACAAAATTAATTGTAGAGCTTAATATTTTTCCTGTTTTTAAATCTGTTTTATACATATTATGAATACGCGCAAATCCAACTTTAAATAAACTTTATTTTATGCTTCAAGCAATAGCACTAATGAAGTGGGACTAGGTTCCATCAAAAAAAAAAAAAAAAATTAAGTGGGACTAGGGTTGGCCCCTCAAGAAAACGAAATCATTTGTCAATTTGCAGGGATGCCATGTGTGAATAGAAAGCAATACTTGAGGAAGCATTCACGCAGGTCTGCACTGTAGAAAATGCAGCTAAGTTAAAACTACAAATTTATTGCTCTAATTATTTTCATCCATGAATCCGAACCGCCCCATGACATCTACGGAATCGTCGAGTGAAGTTCCAGACAGGTTAACATCTTTATTTCCTTTTGGCAAAAGGCTCTATGCACGTGCCTAAAATGTTTGAAACATATGTTAGGTTCTAAATGTTCAAGTCCAAGCATTGTTTTATTTATTTATTTTTTCCTGATAATTGATGAAGATAAGGCTCAACACCGTTAATATCTTCATTTTTCGTTTTATTTGTTTATTTTTTAATAAAAATTTTAATTATAAATTACGTAAAAAAATAATAAGAATCAAATTTAGCAAAAGATATTAGTTTCTATAATGTGACAAACCACATTCAACCATTTGAAAGAAGTGTCTATATTTAATATTTGACTCTATCTCAAAATGGATTGAAGAACTAAAAATTACTTAAAATAAAAATAAATTAATATATATATATATATATAACTTATTTTAATTAAATATTTATATGTATCTTTTGATATATGGTGAAAATACGAGTGAACAAAAAATAAAGAATAAATAATACAAGTAAATACAAATGAGAAATGCTACTTTACGTTTTCTTAAAAATTGCACCACTTGGATATATGAAAAATTTTAACATAAATATATAAAAATAAAATAATAAAAATTATATGAACAAATTATATTGACTTCTCCTGAGGTTTGATAAACTTTATTACGATCCCTTTGATTTACAAAGATAAATATTGATTTCTCTTAAATTTTAAATAATGTTATACCTGATATTCTTATATTTTGTAAAATATGATATTAAATATTTCTATAAATATAATACTAATCTCTCTTAACTTCATTCTCAAAAAAAAGTCAATCTAAAATGGATAAATATAGGACAATTACAATAAATTTTATCAAACTTAAAAAATAGTCGGTGTATTTTGCCCAAATTAAATATAAGTGAAATTAGAGTTGTTTAAATTCAATCCAATCCAATCAAAATTATTAAACTAATCCAATCTAATCAAAACTATTAAACTAATCCAATTTAAATTAAAAATCTATCAAAACGACAAAAATTTGGATTGGATTGGATCTTATTTTTCATAAACCGCTTGGATCAGATTAGATTTTAGATTTAATTTTCAAAATCGATTCAATCCAATCAAAACCGAATAATACCATCTAATATAATTTTTAATTTTTAATTTTATACTTTTACTTATAATAATTTTAATTTATCACATAATTTTTTATATTTATATGTCATTTTTATTTAAATATTATATTATGTATATTATATTAGTTATTTTTATTTTTATTAATTTATTTTATTAATTTAAATTACTTTATATTTATAATATTCTATATTTAAATTTTTTTTACAAAAAATGATTAAATTAATTCAATTCAAACTATAAAAATTTAGTTTAAATTGGATCAAATTTAAAATTTAAATTAAATCAATTCAATTCAAACTATATTTAAATACACTGACAGTGTAAAATAGTTTTACACTGTCAACCAATAAAAATGGTGGAAAGTGTCAACTCATCCAAATAACCACCCATTATAATGAGGGACCCACCATGTATTCTCACTTTCCTCTATTTCTATTGGTTGACAGTGTAAAACTATTTTACACTGTAAGTGCATACCAATTAAACTCATATTTTATTATTTAAATAAAATAAATTTTTTGCATAAAAACGATCCAAATCGTTTTGTGAATACCCTATGTAATATGTTGCGTTGAGCGTGTTTAATATGTGCACACTACTTAATTTCGGAGCCTACCTAAATCCTATACACCTGCCGCATTCATATGGTGCACCATGCGACACGTTGCTCAGAACAATATTGGTAAGTTAACAAAATTTTCAATTACACGTACGATAGGATAAGGAGAAATAAAATTAGTGTCAGATGAAAAAAAGTAAGTAGCAATTATTGATGGGATTAATTTTAATATATTATTAATATATTTATTGTCAATAATTATAATTTTTTTTATTATACAAGAGGCAATGGGCTCGAGTCACGTGCGATCCGAATACAACACTCAGGCATGCTTTAAATTTTAAAATCGAGCTAGATTCAAATTTATTTTCAATTTAATAGTCTAATTCAACTCCAACAAATGATTTTTAAATACGAAGATTACACAAAATATTAAAAAAAAATTATATACTCAACTAAATCGATAAAGTCTTAATTTGTATTAATGTTCAAGCGATTGAACTTTTGCAAAATGAGAGTTCTATTAAGGTTTTCTAGTGCGATCTAATCCTTACAACCGTTTTCTGCCTGGTGTAGCTCTTTCCACTCCAAGTGACATAGTTTTATCTTCCGTTGAGTCGTTACCATTGGCTTCCATCCCGAACCCAGCTCCATTGGTCTCTGTTTCACTCGCTTCAGGGAATATTATTTGCAGATTGTTCTAGACCTGAGAAGTAATTGATAAATCCCCAGCGCATGCAATACTACGTTCTAACTGTCTTTTCCGCGATTTTGGGGAAACTAAGGTTTTTACTGTGAAGTCCTGGGAGAAAAAATATACGCCCTCCGTACTAAATAATTGTTTACTTTTAAAATTCTATTTGTTTATATATAATTATTTATTTAAGAACTTCATGTAATATTAATTATTTTTTTAATTATACCTCTATTAAATAGAGGAGAGATAGTAAGTGAAAATAAATAATTTAAGAAGAAAGAAAATTAAATAAAAATATTTTTATAAAATATTCCTAAATTTTTTTAATATAGAGACTTTTCTATTTATTTTCTTAATTCATGTATGCATTTAAAATTGGATAATTATTTTAGAATGGAGATAGTACTATTATTAAGAAGGACAAGCGCTCTTCTAAGAGAAAATGTACTGTTAATAAGGAGGATAAGTGTCCTTCTAATAACTCAAATTGAAATCTTCGCTTTAATCTTCCCCTATGTCTTGCTATCCTTGCAAAAATAAAAAATAAAAAAAAGAATTTAACTTAACACATTCTTCATGTATAAAATTAGACATCTAGAGCTTGATGAAAATCTTTGCAATGGGAAAGTACCTCGCCACTCAAACTATCTATCCCAGCATAGGCGGAGACAAGAATAGATACGGCATTGATTTGAAGTTGTTTATCATCTTGATTTGAGGCGAAGACTTTAGCGATTCAGTGTAGTTAGCACATTTTTGCATGATTGTCATTGTATCTTTCGTAAATTGTAATTTTCGTCGTTGAAGGCAGAATATTATAGGTCAAAAAGGGCGAACTTTTGGAGCTGCATAGAATATGGATATATACGAAACAACTAGAATGGTAAAAAGCAACAAGGGCATGTGGGGTTGATAAGGAAGCCAACAAGTTGGGTCATACCCCACAGGGCAAATCTTGCAGTTTTCTACATTTGATGTTTCCTATGAAAGAGAAGCTTTCTGGTGCCCCTACGGCTACGGATTGGTTGGATCCGGAACAACTACTACAACATGGTCAAAAATTGCGACGATTAACTGTTTCTTTTCTTTTCTTTTATGAGCCAAGTGGCACTCTGCTCGGAGGAAGCTGCTTAATTAGCAGTATTTGATGCGTCCATTTTGCTCGTGCTTAACGAGCTAGGATGCCGCAACAGGCCTATATTATAAAGTTAATAATTGGCCATTGCCAAATGCAATTTCATGTTTCTTAATTTAACTTTCTTTTGGCACAGATTATATGCTTCTTTTATAGTAACTGTCGGTCACCGACCACTTGAGTAGACAGTGTATTCTTCAACCTAAGTTCTTCAAATAATCATTATTAATAGTGAGCACCACTCTGTAGAGTTTCTAAGAAAGTGGGCTCGCTGGCTCGAGTTTTCTATTTCAAAAATTAAAACAAATAATCATTTCTTAAAAAAAATAAACACATGATTCTCTGAACTTCCTGTTAATCCCCCTAAAGCCGTTGTCTGAATTTTAATCATGAAAGTAAATGCACCGCTCTACATCGTGCCAGCTAATAAAAAATTATATTTCTTCTGTTTCAATATATTTATTAATTTAATCAAAATAATATATTTAAATATAATCATATAATAAATATATTGAAATGGATAAAATATTACATATTAACAAATATCCTTTACATTATATGGATTTTTTTTTACTTCACACAACACTTTTAACACAATTTGAAAAATATAAGAGAATTACTTGGAAAAATATTTAAAATATAAGAAAAATACATATAATTATTTATAAAATTTAGTTTAAATATATTGACAGTGTAAAACTATATTTTACACTATCAACCAATAGAAATAGTAGAAAGTACCAACTCATACAAATAACCATCCATTATAATAAGAGACCCACCATAATTTCTCATTTTTTCCTATTTCTATTGGTTGATAGTGCATACTAATTAAACTCTTATTTATATTATTTTTAAAGTTATAAATTAAATTAAAATATTGTTTTAAATTGTACTGAATATATCTCATAAAAATAAAAAATGTATAATTAATTAGAAAATATTGTAGTCTAAAATTTAAAAAAAAATAGAAAATAAAATGTATCCTCCTTTACGATAATGGAAACTGGAAAGTACCAACTACAAGCGGCGGGGGGTTGGGCGGCATGTGTCTTCCAACTGTTCGTCTTGGCGCAGGCAACGACGCGCACGGTTGTTACCCGCTCTACCCCGCGACGCAAGCTTATTCTTAACAGAACGATTTTACAAAAACATAAAATACTTAAAAAAAAAAATGCAAATATCACAACGATGATCCAATAGTAAAATAAATTTTTAATGATCTAAAAGATGGATTTACCTTTTAATAAAATTAAACAACAGTCACAAATGGTTAAACAAATACTTTAAAAAAACTAGTATACAAGCATAATTATTCCTAAATATATATGATTAAAGTATGCTTAAGGTAGATGATCTTTTTTTTTTAAATTTTAAACAATTCAATTTAACTTTTTTGATAAACTAAATAAAATAAAAAATTATTCTCTTTTTTATTTTATTTTTAAGCCTTTCATTTGGTCATACCCTTCATATCTTTTCCATTAAAAAAGAAACCCTTAATATCTTACTTCTGAATTTAAAATTAAAATTCTCAGTGGCATCCCAAGTATATGCGTCATGTGTATATGCTTTTTTTTTTTTGTTTTTTAATTTTTCCGCCCTATACATATTCAATCGGTAAATATTTTTACTCACACATACTAAGAAATGAAATGGATGAAGGTAAACTTAGATTTCAATTTTTTACAAACAATTGCAAGGGACTTAATTAACTAAGTTAACTGCAAAGTGCTTGTTATTTAAAAAGTTAAGAATCAAGATTATCGCATAACATTGCTTCAATTAGAGTTTGTGAAGCAATTTCTATCTGAGTTCTATGTAATAGCTCACCCTACAATTCAATTACAATAATGTTTCAAGTACACCAATTAGAATGCCTCAAACTGCAAAAATATTGCTTCGAGATTTGGACAAGAACCAGTTTTCGGAGCAAGGCAAAAAGGGTACCAAATATTTATGGTGCCTATTAATTAGTGCAATAGATATCAACTAATGAGTATGTAATATTTTTTATTATGAAATTAATTTTTATATTTTACATGATTTTAGAGGTAGTTATAGTATGATTCAGGCAAATTTAATACCGTGTCTATATATAATTAGATTAATGTGTAAAAAGTTTTATATAAATAATATATAATCTACTAATATTACAATTTTTTATTAATTATTCTTAGTTTCACATTTTTAACCATTATATTAAAAGGTATTTCTTAACAATTTCTTTATTTTATTATATAATTAAAGGAAAATTAATGTGTGATGATTTATATTATGGATACTCATTTTGTTTTGAATATTATACTGACTCACACTCTATCCACTATTTATCCAATAATGAATGAAATATGAATCAATATGGTAGCCTATATAAAGTGAGTACAAAAATTATTCCTCATGCCAATAAAAGCTTTTTTATGGTTTGGGCAACAAGTCTTGCGTGATTTGACTGAGAGATTAGCGAACAAGATACGTATGTCAGGAGTGAGGCTTTCATACTTCTAGAGGAAGAGATTTCTTCCTTCGAAGAGTATGTTAACCATTAATGCATTGTTTGGATGAGAAGAGAAAATAAGAGGAAAGAAAATAAAGAGAAATATGTGTTTTCTTTTTATATATTTGGATGAAGAGAAAATGAGAAGAAAGAAAATAAGAGTTATAATAAAATGACATATATGTCCTTATTATAATAATAAATCAATATGTTATTTTAATTTTATTTTTAAAAACTTTTAATAAATAAAATAATTTTATTGTAAAATAAATAATTTTACAATAATATTAATAAAATATTTAGTTATTAATATTTATTTTTTAAAATTATTTGTTTAAATAAAAAAATATAATATCAATTCTCATAACTTTATCAATTTTTAATGTTTAAGTGGATATTATTGTAAATCAACCTACTCTCTTCTCTCTTTCCAATTTTATGCACATAGATAAAGAGAAAAGTGTGAACATGGGTCCCATAAGTTAGTTTTTCTCTTTTCTCCATTTTTTACCCTTATCAAAACAATAGAACTCCAATCCCAATACATTTTCTCTTCTTTATGTTTTCCATCCTCAGATTTTCTCGCGAACGAAACAGACGCTAATTGTCGTTGAAAAAAGAGAAAGCAAAGCAGAAAGAGGAAAGAAATTAAGGGTGGAAGTTATATTATGGAAGAAAAATTAGTGTAGTTACCCATGCAATGTACAGAAAAGTTACAAAATTTGAATATAAAAAGATTTATATAACTAAAATATATGGTAGAGAAATTATTATTTGTATAATAAACATAAATAGTATTATCTATGTAATATAAATATTTAGTATTAGCTGCTATCAATTATTTATCAATATAAGTTAATTATGACAATATTGCTTATTTATCTATCCAAGTTATTTTTTCTTTTTTTGATCAACTATCTATCCAAGTTATACTCTAGAATTTATATACTTCCTTCAAGTGTGTTAAAGATGCATATTCCATATATTAATATAAAATATAATGATAAGTATAATGTGTATACTTTCTTCATTAGTGCGATGTATAATTGCCTATCACCTATTTTAAATTAACATTTTATAAAAATACTTTTATATGGCAAAGATTATCAAAAACTTTTCTAATGCTATCAAATTCACCAATCACCCTTGCTGCATTAATAGTAACTATACTTTTTCAACCACATATATGACTATCAAAAACTTCTAAACTCCAATTTGCATAAAGTCTTATACCTTGCCTTGCAGCCACATTGATAGCTAGGATGTAGGCCTTGTTAGGCAAATGTGGCGATCAATATCACTAGGGGATATTCCGATCTGCTATAGTCAAATAATATCAATCTAGGTAGCCTTTTACTGCACATTGCCAATTATTCAACAACATACTATATTCATCTTTGCTTCATGATGCTTGGCACATACAATCATGGGATTCATCAACTTCTGCAAGAGATCCAAATTGTAAAAAGCATTTCCAATAAATAACATAAGACCCTAGTGCAAAAACAGTAATAACCAAGCATCAAAGGAACACTAGTAGTGAAGAAAAATATCAATAGCACAAAATAACAACCATCTAATCATCAAAATAACATCCTGGAATGGAAAGCTAGCAACCATATAATTTGATAACTAAGTATATATTGTCTCGCCTCCATACCAACGACTTTGTATTACAGCTGCAAATTCAACATAAATACAATCCATATCAAATTAGCCATTAAATTTCCCAGTGTGCCAATACACATTTACATTATTCTCAAAATATATAAAAAACTATAGACCCTAATCTATAATGTGTGCTAATATTCATTGCACTCATCGAGTATCCTTAACTTCAATCCCATCCCAGTACTATACACTTTTTCACTAGTCATAATCCTCTTAGTTATCAAATATTTTTAGTTTTCATCCAATTGTATCATAAAAAAATTCTAGTTAACATTTACATTCTAAGAATTTTGTATAATTTTTATGTTGAAGAATTTAAAATAAAATTCATTTTATATAAAATGACATAACAACTAAATATGAAGAGCAAAAAGAATACGAAAAACATATTGTGATAAATCCTAATCTTTTGAATAGGAAGAATTTTTCTACCAATTTCAACAATTCCTTTGATATCATGGACATTCCACCTAAATAATCCAATTTTTTATATTTTTCAAATCTAAATAAGTAAAAACTATTTTTTCGCCAAATATTATTTGTACATATTCAATTGTACTAAGATCATGAATCTTTTTATTTTCTTTTTAATTTTGGTCCTTTTAGTTGGAAAGCTTTTCTTGGACTTCCTTTTTTTCATAGGTAAACATATCAATACTCAACTATTGCAAAATGATGGGAGCTAAATGTCCATATAAAAAACATATATAGCATGAACTATTATAGTAAAACACATAAAGCATTAATATATCACTTATGAAAACCATCTAAAAAAATCATCTCCTAATGTGGCTTGTAGTCATTTACTTCAACATAAGAAGGCCCTTCTCATGAATCTTTTTTTGTGAGCAAATACCGCATTATTTAAGCAACATCTTAACCAATGTATGAATAAATGTGGTTCATATTGAGGAGATATATTAAATCTAATCAAGAAAAATGAAATTCCCTAACCTGATGGACATATGAAGCCACGTTGAAAAAACTACTCCCAAATAAAACAAATAATTGCCTACAATCAAGAACTATGATTTATGCTGCATGATAAAAACATATTCCCAATTAAATTGCCCTACTTGAATAACAAAAATTCTTGTTCAAGTTTGGTCCTTATCACACATATTGTTGAGTTTAGATCATTTACCATAATATGCCTTACTTCTATCTTTGCAGCAATCAACTGTAACTGAATCAATTTTTGCTGTAATGTCATCCTTTACATTATCAATTCTTTCATGGCTTGCTTCAAGTGAACTTTCACTAATCAAATATAACTATTATTATTATATATTGAACTAAATAAACAAAGCATTGAATAGAAAGAGTAAAAAATTAAGAGGTCATATCAGTTCAAGTATAAAGAAAGAATGAAGTTACTGATTTCATTTATGTACTGAAGAAATAGGTACTAAGTATATACTATATCCACTATTCACTATTTTTATGTATTGAAGCAAATCAACTAACCAAATAAGAAACAAATAAGTAAAGAAAATACATTTTTTTTTAACTCAAAAACGCTAGAGATGATCAATCAATTAAATATAAATCTTAAAACAAACTATAATGACTACAAGACCATACTACAATGTAATGGTTAGACCAAAAGCATTATCTATACAAAATTGGAACTATTACCTGTAACAGTATTTCATCTCTAATTGCACCATTGATACCGTGAATAATTAGCAACTAAATTAATGAAGTTCTTATAATATTCAAACTCTATTCCATAATAGTAATGGAATCTCTATTGTAAGAAAAAAATACTTTTGAAAAACCAATGTGCTTACCATAATAAATCAAATGTGGCAGTTGCTGAAACATAAACTAAAAGTATCAAGACGCACAGATGATCTACTAGGCTAGGAAGAAATGGAAAGGGAAATAGTCAAAGAAGGAGTGGCATAATAAAAAGATTATCAAATACATAATCCTTGCAAAAAATAAGTAACACATTACCAATCCTTGGATTATCACATTTTTGTGTAACACATGGAGATAATTCTTGCAAAAATTAGCAGGTATTTCTACAAAATTTTACAAATAAAAGAAGAAATAACATATCACCAAAATATTCAAGACAAATTCATTAGTACAATAGACTATAAGTAAAAAAATACACACCACATATGGATTAATGAGCATCCATAAACCCAAATAGTTAGAGTTACATCATGATAGTTCTTAAACAAATGCATAAATAGACTATTCCATAGGAAACTCATAAGTAATAAAAAAGAACAATAGAAAAAACTAAAATGAAAATAAATGAAAAAAAAATAGAACACATCATAAAGGAATAAAATCATAACAATGATAACCAAATCAAATAATCAAATAAAAAGATATATTTCAAAACACCAATCTGAACGACATCGTGCACTAATTTCTTATATATTCAACTACATATTAGCATGACACTAATAATAAAAATAACAAATTGAATCACAAAGAAAATATTGAGCAAAGATGAAAAAATATCTTGTACTAAATTAATATAGATTAAAATAATAATCAAAACAAAAATAGAAGAAGTTTGCAACAAAAATAAGGAAAATAGTGAAAAAAATATAATTAATGAGATAGAAATATACCTAAGAAACATAATTAAGTAATACCTATTAACCAATAAACCTATTGTAAGAAGGAAAAGTGAACCTATATTTTGCAGAAGAAAAAGCATAAATTATAAAATAGACGCAATGGCAAGAAGGAGAAGAAATCGAAGCACCACTAGAAATCCATAAGATGAAAATATTTATACTAGTAATTAAATTGGGATTCACCTTAGACAGTAGCAACCTCGTACCACTGTGGTACTACCGTCTCCACCTCTTTGCCTTGCCTTAACCCAGCCGTCACCAACCATGCACCACTGTTAGAGCATATACAAAAGTGATATGTCTATTTGTAGCCTGAGCACATCCAAGAGTAAAAGCATCTAATGAACAATATAAATAAAAAAATTATATCATGAACAAAAAAAAATAAAAATAGTAAAAAGAAATTAAAATTCATGGAACTTGACAGAGGCGAGCAACTGCACCTTCTTTGTGTCTTCCACTACAATAAACACCTTTGCAGCATCGTTGAACCCCATATTGCAATCCCCTTCATCTTGTTGTATGCTAGCCTTCCTTATGCCACACTGTTGTCAAGACATCAATTGTCCATTTATGCACCATAGCCGAGCTTCATCATTGCTTCCATAACCAGTCAGGCCAGCCACACCACTAGACTATTGATGCGTCATCTTCCACCATGAATTGAAACAGAAGAAATAAAAGAAGAGGCGGTTGCATAGAAGATAAGAATGAAAAAAGAAATTAAATAGAAAGCACTTGAATGATAGATCACAGGTTCCTGTTGTGGTTGCACTTCCTCATGCTTCAAAGGTAAATGCTAGAAATAATTTCAATCATGGTTAGGGTAGACCAAAAGTTGCAGGCACAAGGAATTCTAATAGATGGAAAAAATGGATTTTATTTTATGGCATTGGATGAAGATATACAATGGTAATTGGTAAGTCTTACTTTATAAGCCTTCTCTTCATCTTTGAATATTTAAAAAACTTATTAAGTAAGCTTTCTCATTTCCATGTGTTGAATGATGGGATTGGGAAGGGATTTCGCTTAATGGGATATATTGGTGGTAAATTGTAGATATCTATGGAAAAATACATGTTATTGGTCAAGTAAAGTGGCAGGTGGGTAGGAGTATTATTGGAAAATATGAAAAGAAAAAGAAAAAGAAAAAGAGGTAGTGATATTGGAAAGGGTAGAAAGAATTAATCTTGATTGGTTCTCATGGGTGGCTATTATAAATCTTATTCTATATGTTTCTTGTTTTAAAGCAATTAAAGGAAAATGAAGAGATGTATTGATATCATCAATAAAATAAGACCATGCAAGACAAAAAATGAACATAATGGTTAGTATTGGTGGCAAATTGTAGATATCTATGGAAGAATGTATGTCATTGGCCAAGTAAAGTGGCAGCCGGGCAAGAGTAATAATTGATGACATGGAAAAAATGGAATAATCAGAAGAATTAAAAGATTTTTGAAGGAATTGGAATTAATTGGAAACAATAATTAATTAATTAGAAACAATAAATGATAGAAGAAATCGTTGTCTTGCTTGATGCAATTGGTCAGGTATACATGTAGGTGATATGAGCATTAATTACTAACAGAGAGGGAGAGAGAGTGTGGGTTAGTGAGTGATTAGTGCATTAGTTATGGAAAAAATCTAATCACATGAAATAAGAAAGGATCGCAATTATGAATAAAAAGAATTCAAAGAAGATATGACAACATGGGTATAATTGGAAAGATTGATAAGAACTTGACCCTTATTAATTGATGAAAGAATAATGGGGCAAGAAGAAAAAAAAGAATCACAAACCAAAGACTCTAGAAGAAAAAAAGGGAAGAAGAAACAATCATGGCCATACATCTCTTTTGCCCAGGACCACCTCTTTCAAACCCCTATCA
The DNA here is from genome assembly GCA_031439595.1 of Pterocarpus santalinus. Taxonomy (NCBI): domain Eukaryota; kingdom Viridiplantae; phylum Streptophyta; class Magnoliopsida; order Fabales; family Fabaceae; genus Pterocarpus; species Pterocarpus santalinus. The sequence goes on along the minus strand of CM062528.1, from coordinate 40,778,933 downwards.
CCAAAGATAGCAGCAAGCTCATACCATGCCACATCGCCATCTCCATGACCAGCTCCCTGCTCCCATGGGCTATGGCTGAATATGCAATTCTTATATAATATGTTATGTGTGGTGATTTACGGATTTGATTGTATTTGGGTGAGAAAAAATGAAAAAAAAAATGAAAAAAAAAAGAAGAAGCCTCTAAAAAGCAAGAGACAAAGGAAATTTGAAAAGAAAAAGGACAAATAAAAAACCAAAAAGAAGAAGAAGAAACTTGTAGAATTTGGAAAGAGAAAGAAGAATGGGGATAAATAAGAGAAAAAGGAAGAAGTGTATGGAAAATTATTTTCAGTAAGTTTTGAAGAGTTTTCTTTTAGAAACTTTTATTAAGTTAATTGTTTTAATTTGGATTAGATAGGATGAAGGGATTAGGAAGGTGGAATTGGTCAATTTTGGTGGTAAATGTGTTGATACCAATGAGTAATTGATGAATTAGTTGAATTAAGAAAATAATTGATTGATTATTTGAGCTTTCAAAATTTTTAAAAAATAAAATAAAATAAATTAATCCTGATTGACTGTTATAGGAGGTGGAATTTTTTGGAGAGAAATGAAATAAACCACAACATAACACCTCTCCCATTTCATTTTTGCATAAACTTGTTTTTAGATAAATATATATGATTGATTTACTCCAAAAATGTGATAGAATTTTTCCATATGTCAGTAGTGCTGGCAGATTACCAGAGTCCCTATGGTCCTTTAATAAGATGTTAATTTCAAAACAAAATTATGTTCGGTAATTTAAAAGTTAATAGTAATATTATAATAAAAATATGTATGAATATAATAAATAATGAGATTTCTAAAATTATTTTTCTTAATTTTTTTTCTATTATCAATCATAATTCTTTATTTTTAATAAGATTATTTTCTTTTAATTATTTAATATTTATTGTGTCAGGATAAATTATTATTAATTTTAATTTTAACTATATATATTTAATATCATAATTAATGTGATATATAATAAAGTTACACAAAATAATCATTTTTTCTTAGTTAAAAAAAGAAATTAGTGCAGTTTCTCAAACCTTTCACTTTATACGAGAACAAAATCTACTTCATTCATAATATTTGGTTGGTTTAAATATTTTATCGTTAGTTTTCTTTAAATATAGTTTTGAATTAGTCTTGTAAATAAAAAAGTTAATATTAAAAAAAATTTATTTTTATAATAAACCAATTTAAATCAAGTTAAATTAATTAAAATTTAATAAATTATAAATACTAAAGATTAGGAAAAAAAATCGGCATAATTCAACTTATATGCATAGCCCCTGCGAAAAGTTTGTGGTTGCCTAGTTGTTGTGGAATCTGAAAACATAAAAGTAAGAAAAGCCACAAAAGAGAGAAATTGAGGTTGGTCGAGTTATCTGTGTGTTTGGCTAAAATAGGTAGTACTTGTACGTTGCGCAGTTAAATGACCCGATTTATACATGGTCCCAGGAATGGCTGGATCCTTGGTTTCCTCTTCGCCCTTTTTTTGGGTGTGAAATCCTTAATTGTTCTACCAAAACGTCTTTAGCGACAAGATTTGAAGTGACAAGCCAATGGACCCATCAAGTTACAGAGAGGAATCACGTTTATTTATACCCTTGACGTATATCCATTCACTACCAATAATGCCTTCAGGCACACGAAAAAGGATGAACACCTTGTCCAAAATAATAATTGGAAAAAAAGAGTATATTATGACCACGGTTTGCGTAAGTTTTTAATATATCCAAAAAAAAAATAATAAGTAAGACCCTTCTACAAACATCAATTTAAGAATAAATTATGTTAGCATATTATTTGAATTTAGTGAAATTACATCGATCTCATTTTTAAGTAATAAATAAGACATTCAAAATTTTCTTTTTCTTTTCTTTTTTCACGAATGATACTCAAATTCCCTAAACTGTCATAGGGTAAAAATTTAATATAAATTGAACTTTTGAAAATACTAGAGTATTTCGATCAAGTTTATAAAGCTTGAACAGTTAATGACATAGATCATTTGAGTGGATGATAGACTAAGAGGTTAGACACTATTGGCTAACCTAAACATGCCTAATCTTGTTGAGACTAGAGCGTTTTATAAGAGTGTAGGGAATCCATCAATCACAAGAACATATTTTTTTGGTTTTAGTATGTGTTTGAAAAAATTGTTAAATTAAAATTATTTTAATAATTACTTATTTGAATAATTGCTATTTTATATAATCAAGTGATAATTAATTTATATTTAAATATTTCAATTGAAAAGTAATTTTAAAATAATATATTTTATTTATATTATTTAAAAATAATCACTTTTATAAGGTAAAATACCAAAATGGGTATGAAATAATTTAATATATTAAATGATATTTGATGTCTATTTTAGTTAGTGTGTGCGGGTAAAAAGGGGAAACCAATTTTGTAGGTAAAAGCTTTTTAGTTGCTTTTAATCAAAATGTCCAAGAGATAACTTATGCTTATAAACTAAATTTTAGCTTAAAATTATAAGAATCTAATTATAATCTGTTCCTCCTTTTTATCCAAACATAATTGATTTTTTGGCAGCAACCTTTTTTTGAAAATTTAAGCTGTTTTTCCAAGTTCCCAAATACACATTTGGTGTTACTTTTTTGTTTTGGGGTAAGTGACATTAGTGTTACTTGAATGCATCGTTTGGCCATTTAATAGTTATTCATTACAAAAAGATAGAAAAATTTTAATCTACCATAACCAACCTAACTTTATTGGGTCGATTGGTCCAAATTTTTGGTATTGGTTTAGTCCACAATGTAATTTCATTAAGTTTATGAGAAAAATATACATAATATACTGTCAAACCTTTTTTTTTTTTGAAAAAAAAAGATTTTGCTAATTGGGTATTGGCAAGGGTATTGATTAAGAAATTAAGAATGAAATTTTTTTTATTGAAAATGTAAGATTTTTAAATTCCTAACACATTTGAAGTTTGAAAAACATTCTATTTTCTTTCTTGTTTTTTCTCTATAAGTAGAAAATATCCCGCTTTTATTATTATGGATTCAATTTTGATATATAGTCATTCGATTATATATTTTTATATTAATAAAAATATTTACTTTTTATCATTATTACTTCAAAAATCAAATATATAATAATATATAATATAATTAGATGATAATATAAAACTCTTTATATTAATAATATATCAAAATTAATCTATATTATTTTTCTTTTATCCTTATTTTCCATTCATAGCTAAACAAAAAGAAAATATCAACATATTCTCATTTTTTTTTCTTTTTTCAATTTTCTCTTAAACCAAACAAGAGCTAAAAGTGTTTTGAGTCTACTTATTTTAGCATTGAACTTGGTCAAGCGTAACCTAAGAAACTACTTTACCTCCTTTACATATAGTGTGCCTCAGGAAGACACAAATTTATTTGGTTTGTAATAAAAAAAAATCTCAACCAAACGAACACTTAAAACTTATTTCAACAATAAGATAACATAACTTTAAAAAAGAAAGGTGCTGCTTATATTTTCTAAATAGCTTTTTTTTTTTCCTCGAGCAAGTAAAAAATAATAGAAAAGAAAATTATACAATTGTTATATTTAAGTAAGGACAATTATTTATATACAATGATAATAGACAGCCTTTTCAACATACGTGAATCATGTATAAATAAATAAACATTTCAATTATGTATGTGATGAATTTATCTAAAAAAAAATTTAAGAAAATATATATTTGTGATTTTTAATTATATGAGTGATAAATATAATGAAAAATTTTCTCATACATTATCAATTATTTCATTATATTTATTGGAAACATAACAAAAATTCTTAATTATTTATATATTAATCTCCAAATATCTAAAGAAGTGTCTAAAACCTATATATAAATGTTATTTTTCTATTTAAATATTTCAATGGAGTTTATAAAGAAAAATATATAATCATAATGTACTGAGAATATAATTATAATTATTAACAAAAATTTAAAATTAAATATTTTATAAAATATAAATAATTATACAATTATTCTTTAACATATATCTTATACTTTAATCAAAGTCAAAATTTTATTTTATTTTTTAAGAATTTGGGGCGAACCAAGCCTGACTTCACACACTGACTTACCTGCCTCTATCATCCCATTAACTAATTCTGGTTTAGGTAATTAATGCCTCTAAAGTTAATTAACCTTCTACTTTCATGACTACTCAATAATAAAACGAGTGAAAATCTTAGAGGTAGACCACAATGAAGAAATTTCATAAATAATCTCACTACTCTATGGTGTAATTTGCATCCTTGATGTGCGAAACTCATTAGAAGGTTAATCATCATTCATTTAGTATACTATACTCTATATTGAACTTAATACAATGACGCATTTAATACCACATTCTCGTCCACCACATAAAGCTCAGCCGTTAGTGGTGGACGGCTGTTTCCGCCCACGAGACCACTCGACCGTGGCGCGCACACACACACACAGTAATAACAATAACAATTAAAATATATAAAAAAATCTCCGGTGACCGGTGACCGAACTTGCCGGTTGCAACGATGAGAGAGAAAATGTTTATATATTCCATCTCCCCTTATAATGGGTCCGAACTCTGAAAGTGTTCCTTCACCCGTCTCATCTCATCTCTCTCTTTCTCTACGGTTCCATGGAATCCGATAATCTCCGAATTTTTCACTTTCTCCGGTTCTGAACTCATCGCCGAGGAAATGAAAAATGCAACTACCGCAGATCGCGATGCTTCTTTCTCGCGCCTCGTTATGTGAGTTTCCTTCTTCTCCTCTTCCTCCTTCTGCTTCTCCAGTCGCCGGAAAAATTTTCCGGCGAAGCCTTAGTGACTGAACAAGCTTTTAATTTTGTTGTTTTCTTTCCTTCGTTTCTTTTCTTTTCCAACGCAGAAGAATCGTTGTTCGTCGAAGAAGCTCTTTCTCTTTCTCTCTCTAGAACTGTCTACTGTTTCCGATATCGCATCTTCAACCGTTTTTGCTTACATTACCTGTTTCTTCTGTTTGTTGTGTTCGATCGGATTGGTTATCGCCGTCGGAATCTTTGCTCCCCGGCGATGTTGAAGTTCAATTAGTTTTTTGACTGTTTTAGCTCGAATTGATAGAAACACTACGAAGAAATCAAAAGAGTTTGATATACCTTGAAGATTGAAGAAGCGCGATGTTTGATCTTAACCTGAATGCCGATTCGACTCAGGACGAGAACTCGCCGGTGATGCTCGGGGAGAAGTTTCCGGAAGCTTCCTCGGGGACCTCGAATTCCTCCGTGGTGAATGCGGAGGGTTCAAGCAACGGAGGAGGCGGCGACGACGACTCGTGCTCCACACGCGCCACCGGTAGCGGCGACGTCTTCACCTTCAATTTCGATATCCTGAAGGTGGAGAGCGGAAACGACAACGTCGTCGCCGCAGCGACTAAGGAGCTGTTTCCGGTGAGTGCAGGGAACTTCCAGGGGCAGCTTTCGACGTCGTCGTTTCCGGCGAGGAAAAGCTCGATGAATCTGTCGGTGGATCAGCATCGAGTTGAGAGCGGCGAGATGAAGAAGAGGGTTCAGCAGCAACAGCAGCAGCAACCTCAGCAGGCGAAGAAGAGCAGGAGGGGCCCACGGTCTCGGAGCTCGCAGTACAGAGGAGTCACCTTCTACAGGAGGACCGGAAGATGGGAATCGCATATCTGGTTCGCACACTTTACACTTTCGGAGTGTTCAATTTTAGCGTTTCTTTGATTACTTCCCGCAATTTTAGGTGTTCTAGTTTTGTGTTATATTATTGGTTATTGCTTGATTAGTGATTGCTCGGATGGAATTATAATCTGCCGTAAAAACGAATTTGATTCTATCTTGTTGAATTTGTTAATTATATCTGACTTTCGGTTTTTTTGTTGTGGTTTGTGTTTGTTATTGTCTTGTGTAGGGATTGTGGGAAACAAGTCTATTTGGGTATGGAATTATATTTTGTTTTTAATTTGTTCCATGCTTATTTGCTATTTTTAGTGTCTTTTAATGAAATTTTTTATTGGGGCTCGTAGGTGGGTTTGACACCGCTCATGCTGCTGCTAGGTAAAACTTGTGGACATATTTAAATTTCCTTTGTCCTAGATTTTTTTTTTATTTTTTAAAGATATGGATTTGATTGTTGTCCTCCTCAACAATTGACTTGGACATTTTCAAATTTTAGGGCATATGATCGAGCTGCTATCAAGTTCAGGGGACTTGATGCTGACATCAATTTTAACCTCGTTGACTATGAGGAGGATCTTAAACAGGTTAGAAAAAGGCATAAGTTTTTGATAAATATTAATCTAGATGAAGCATGTGATTTGTTTCTCACCATTTTTCTTAATGATGAATAGATGAAGAATCTCTCTAAGGAGGAATTCGTGCACATACTCCGTCGCCAAAGTACTGGTTTCTCAAGGGGGAGTTCAAAATACAGAGGAGTGACGCTTCACAAATGTGGCCGTTGGGAAGCTCGAATGGGACAATTCCTTGGCAAAAAGTGAGGACCTACTTTTATGTAAACTGAAACTGAAGTAGTGATCTACTATGATTATAGAATTAGATATTAGTGCGGATTCAAGTACCTATTGGCCTACAAAGCGAATTGGTTTCAGCTTAGTTCTTAATGGGTCTTTAGGCTTTTTCCATGTTTGGAGAAACATGTCTAAGATGCCTGTTTCAAAGAAACAATTGGCAAAGGTGTTTTTGTCATAGAGATTGCAATGCTTTCGTGCAGGTATATATATCTTGGGCTATTCGACAGCGAAGTAGAAGCTGCAAGGTCCTAATGATACATGAATTGCATTCTACCTGCACTGAATTTATTACCCTGAATTATCAACTCATTAGGGTTCCAACCAACATAAGTCTCCCTTTTGATTTTCTGGAAATCAGGGCTTATGACAAGGCAGCTATCAAATGCAATGGAAGGGAGGCAGTGACTAACTTTGAGCCAAGTACATACAAAAGCGAGATGAAACCTGAAGCCATTAATGAAGGTAGTATTTCACAGCAGGATCTTCTACTGATGTATTTGATTTTCAAGCTGTTGTCATGGTTAAAAAAAGTTCTATGTGAAACGGTGTTTATATTTGTCTTTAACACAGGTGGCAGTCACAATCTTGACCTCAATTTGGGAATAGCGACCCCAGGACATGATCCCAAAGAAAACACGGGGCATCTTCAGTTCCAGTCTGTCCCTTACAACGTGCATCCAGGAAGAAGTTCAAGGGTATATAGTTGAATTTTACATCTTAATTTACTTTAAGGTTTTATTGCATATTAGGAGGAGTAAAGGTTTATATCACGTTGTCACCGTTTATGCAGTCAAGCAGTTCCATAACAAAACAATCTTTATAGGACATGATAGCTATATATTGAGCAAATTCTTTAATGGAAGAAGAGTTCTTTTGGCCTTTGTGGGGTGGGGTTCACCTGTAACCAATTACACCTACTTTACTTTGACGTTCTTGATCTTCGTGAAACATTGGGTTTCTGGTGTTGATTTGTAACTTCTTCGCATCTTTGTCATTATTGGTGGTCATAATAGGGTGGGTTCTCTTTATTTGCAGATGGAGACCAATGTTAATTCAGTTATTGGTGATCCGTCTTTGAAAAGGCTGGTTGTAACTGAAGAGTGTCCTTCTGTATGGAATGCCTCATATTCGAGTTTCTTTCCCAATGAGGTGAGTTCATTGTCTATTCTTTAGTTTTACAGCTGTAATGTAATGCTTATTTCTTTATTGAGTGCTTAATATAAAAGTGAAAAATTTAAATTATTTCCTTGTTAGTGTCTACCTTGGAACGAGGAATGTTTGACTTCGGATTATGATACTAGCAATCAAAGTTGAGTTTTTATGTTCAGGGAATCCGATTTATATACTAATTTTTATCAATTTTTGGTGTAATCTATGTTGTCAAAAAAGTCAAAGGAATTTGTCTTTATTATGTTTTATATATTTGATGTCCTATGTTACTCACCTTTTCGACAGAGTGAGTTCCGAAGTATGTATCAAAAGCTGAAGTGGAATATGGCTGTGGGAGATATATTCAAAGTAATGGTCATTATATTAATAAAATTCAGATGAATATGGAATATGGCTAATAATTCAATGGCAGCCCATCACAGCATTGGAATAGTATTTCCACTGAACATTCCATTCTGCATTCCTTTTCAACTTTGTATCCTATGTTTTGGAGATTGTGGGTGGTGTAACATTGTGCATTAATAAGGCTTGATGGTGTCCATGGCGTGTTTTCTTGTATAGGCTTCATCTTTATAAACCAATCTGTAAACGATTGTTGAAACATTTGGCAGGAAAGAGCAGAGAGAATCGGCATAGATCCTTCACATGGAGTCCCCATCTGGGCGTGGCAAATGCATGGTCAGGTCACTGCTAATCCGGTGCCACCGTTCTCTACTGCAGCATCATCAGGATTCTCAATTTCAGCTACCTTCCCATCAACTGCCACCTTTCCGACAAAATCTATGAACTCAATTCCCCAGGGTATCTGTTTTACTTCATCCAGCGCATCTGGTAGCAATGCATCTCAATATTATTACCAGGTGAAGTCCCCTCATGCTCCATCGTAGCCTATCTTGTAATGCAGACAAGACATGAAAGACAAATCGCAACAAGTCTTTGCGTTATAAATTCTTTGTATAATTCAGTCGCTGATTGATGTATACTGAGATTTCTGATTGCCACCTCTTGGTTAAAACCATTATGCACGCCATGTGTGAAGGAAATACTATATTTTCGGTGCACTAGTTCTCAGATGATTATGCTTTCTCTTCAGAATTAGATGTTGGATGTCAAAATTCATGACATTCATCCACCAATTTTGAGATGAATGCCCTGCATGTGCAACCCTGAAAATGGGAGGAAGAGAAAGTGTGGGTTTTTTGTATTTCTAATAGCGAATTTCTCGTCGTGCATGATTGACTACAGAGCAGCGCTCTCTTGTATACTTCCTATGGGCTTTCTGAACAGATTATAGGTTTGCATTACCCGGTCGGTACAGTTTTCAGAATGACTATAAAAATCGCTTTCACTTTTTAGGTAACCTTACCACTCACCGCTCCAATGTTGCAGCTTTTTATCCGTGAAACCGAAACAAAACCTGGATAACTGTTCAAGCTAGAATATCTCCGTTTATCTTCATCGCTTTTTTGGCAATTAATTTCGTTTGTAGGCAGTGACCAATCAGATCAAAGTGAAAAGAGTGGAAAAAACTGTGAACTCTGATGTCTCATGAGTCAAACCTGCGACTTTGCTGGAACGAGATTGACCACGTCCAATGACAATGGGTAATAGGTGACAGAAGCATTGCAGCGTTCCAGTGAATCAATGGAGCAGGCTAAAGCTATGAAATTTGATTATTGTTCATGTGCAATCTGTTTTTTATTGTACCTTCAGAACCAAGAATCATTCAGAATTGGGTCTATTATTATATGGGTGAGAGGAGGGGAAGGGGGACCAGTTTTTTTTGTTTTTGTCTTCCTCCTAATAACTCCCAAGAACAAAGTGAGGTCCTTTCGTGATTTTCACAAATAAATATGAATATCCTGCAAAAATTTCAACTTATGTGCAATAATACTAGCTACGAGTTACAAGTTACAACTTAATAGGAATAAAGTAGAATATGATTTCTTTCTTACTAATGAACTCCTAATATGAGAAGTATCGATGGTGCCCATACAAGTCAACGGTTTTGCAAGTGAAAGCAACAATATCTGTCAACTTAAAGAGGGGAGCGTCTGTCGAATCCTATGTTGAAAGTGATCATTATCTGCATAATCTGTACTTACATGATTTTCTTTTTTTGTTTAAGTTTGTAACCTAAAACCCAGAAAAAAGAAAAAAAAAAGAAAAAGGGAAAGTTGATGATCAATCCCTTGCTAATATACTGGCGTTTTTATTTTTGGTTCTAATTTGAACTTCAAATACCATAAAAAAGATGAAATTTGTTTTCAAAGAGAAAATGGCACAAACCTGGACAATTTGGCATTTTTACCCAAAAAATCTTGTCTAGTCTGATGGAGAAAAAGTGTAGGGAGGTTTATACTCGGTGGATATAAAGCCAGGTCTTGATCCTAGCCAAATTGGATAGGATGCTCGCAGTCTGCAATGTCGACCACTTCATTAAAGAAACATTATAAGCGTGTGGCACCAAAGAGTACGATTGTTAGGAGTGGAGGACCACTGGTTGTGTGTGTGAATTATTATTATTTTAATTTACCTCTGTTTTTCTTTAGGGTGGGTGGTATAGGTGATGGGTAGGTCCTTGTTTGCCCACATTTGTCTGTTTCTATGTTTGTTTGTAGCTTTGTCTTATAGTTACTATGTATCATGAATCATGCATGAAGTGGTGCAGCAAAGACCTTGAGAGATTGCTATGCAGAGTGTTTCTACGTTCTCTTTAAGGAGACCAGAACTTCCCCGACAGGTAAGTCATGATTATTAACTTACAGAAATGATATTTACTGTGTGCACAAACAAGTATCATTATTGCTTATGAAAAACCAAAAAAGGTACTATTTGCAAAAAGTGATTATCTGCCACTCTGTCAGCCATCCTACCCACTTGAAAATGAAAGTAACATTATGCTAGAAATAATGCTATATATTTTGGTTTGTCTTCTCTAGCAGTGGCACAGTACCACTCACCGTAATGCGGCGCTTGGTGCAGTCCATTGCCATTTGCCGTTTGCCATGAACTCGATTTAACTTTACTCCACAGTGTTGCTAATGCTAAGACAACCATACAACATGTCACTAGCTAAAAAAAGCACCACACAAAAACGGACGCATGGAACATGATGGTTGGATGAACAGGTTTTTTTTTTTTTTTTTTTGTTTCCGGTCGTGGGTGGATGAAGAATTGAATGCCCAATGTAACAAAATAGACCTAAAAGTCCCCAATACATGTGCAAATTATTGTTGAATGATCCACAGTGGATTTAAATTTATTTCAGTGCTCACCCAAAAAAAAAAAAGGAAAGAAAAGGATTAGTCGATGACAACTGAACGCCGTTAAGTTTCTATGATTGATTTCTTGTTTGTCTATAAAATAATTGATGAAAATATTTTGTGTCAGATAAAAACAAAAATAAAAAATATTTACATTTAGAAAGAAAGAAAAAAAATGTTCGTACACCATAAAGGACTTGTTTTCATACACTTTTATGTCAAAGAGTTGCATATATGCCGCAAGCTGTGGCAAGATATATAATAAATAAAACGTGTTTTTAATGGTGTAGGCTCAGTTTATTCTTAATACAGTTATTTATGTATAGTACTTAAAATTTCATACTTTTCGATTATACTAAATATATTATTAATGCGATTGGGAGGCTTGGCGGATATTCGACCGAGAAGTGAGTCGTATTATATGAGCTAAGCCATTAAGAATGGTCTCCTCATTGTGGTGGGACTTAGTTCTTTGATTTGTGAGTCAAATTCTCATTGCACCGAGAATAGTCAAAATTAGCATAGTATTAAGCTTTTCCATCTATGTTGTCCTAACTACCATGTACTATTTGTCAGAATCAGTTAGGAAAACTGGAAATGTGTTAGGATGTGCTGGACCATTTTTGCTAAGGTTTCTGGCCCTGAAGAAAATCTGATTAATATATTTTGCTGAAAATTCGATGAATATCAGAGACAGTCGAATTTTCAATATTCAGCATAGAGGTAGTTTAGGAAAATAAATGGGTTATGAAATTGGGGCCCATATAGCTCCAAGAATTAACCTCTACTATTGACTAAGGTCCATGCGGCCCTGCACTAGAGACAGTATGAAATCTTGTCTCCTCACTTAATGAACAGATGGGGGCCCAGACACTAGATGGAATATTACGACAGGCGATCCTTGATCGATTGGGGTAGGCTGTCCTTAGCCAAGATGAATGGTTGTGGACTGTGGTGGTTAAGTTTGTTATTGCCAAGTGCCTAAATCAGTGTGAAGCCACCCCCAAAACATATATTTCCGTATGACTATATTCTCACTAATGGAAGGCTATTAGGAGTACCTCCTCCAATAGATCTTTCTAGCATTATGATGGAGCTATCATTGCAGGAGCTCACAAACATTAATGGAGGTGGCAGGCATCATGGCACCCTCAACCCTTTTAATAATAGTAAAATTACTCGTTTGTCCTTTTTTTTTTCTTTTCAAAATCACCAAAATCCAAAATTTATTAAACTCCAACTTAATTTAATTTAAGTCAAATCAACCCACTGTAAAAATAAACTTTTCTTAACAATAATTTTTTTCTATTCACAAAACTTAAATTCAATACCTTGCTTAAGAGATTCAAATACAAAACTATGTAAACCAACCAAGTGCTAGGTCCAAGTTATCTTAGCTTCAGCAACTCATGCTCTGGACACCTAAGAACACCAAATTTGGAAAAATGGATACTGAAGGCATTTACTGGATTTGGTGGGTAATGTGGGTTTAGGAGCGCTTTTTGTACCCAACTTACTCATTCAAAAATGGATAACATCAAGCAACTTTTTTCTTTCAACACGACTTACTCACGAGTGAGTTAGGTTGAATCCAACGTATGAGCTTCATTTTGTTCTGCATGTATAGATTCATACCTTCCTTTTCACGCAATTTGTACTAATCGCAATTGTCAGACAAACAGACCTAGCAGCACTAGAACTTATCCCAACGATATATAAAAGGTTCTTACCGTCCAGACCAATTTCGTAACCCGTATACGATCTTCCCTGAAGCTAAGGTCATCAAAGCCTCACCATTACAACAGTGAATACTGGTGTCTCCGACAAGATTTAGGTTGCAATTCGATTTCTGAATTTAACCAAACATTGATCTTGCACGCTGGCTAAATTTATCCCTAGAACTTATTCAAACGATCTTCCCAGCAGACTACCAAAAAAGCAATCTTCGCAGCAGTAAGCGACAGAAACAAAGTACTAGGGATGTGATCTACAAATTCGGTTCAACTATAGAATTCTATTTTAAAAATCAGCATCCCTTACTGCGACTATTTTCTAATGGAAATAGATCCTCTCAATTTTTCACATAATAGGATCATATATATCTTATCATTGATTTAAAATATAGGACCAACATAAGACATTTCATATGAGAAAATTAATAGTGAAAATTCACACGACCTCATTGGATTATCAATTTGTGTATGCAGTTGTACCTTAGACAAATCAAATTGTAAACTCTAATAACGAGCAAAGGAATAAACAGCACGAATCCAAAGGTAAAAATCTATTACGGTATGGATTATGGAATAATCGTTTTCGTGCTAAGTAGTTGATATAGCATTACAATAGCCCAAAATAGTAATGGTATCACCAAAAATCCGAGAGCTGCCACCGCCTCCAGGCCCATTTTGGGACTTCCGAAACAGGATTTCAATAAAATTCCTATTGTTTCAGCCACAAAACAAAAAGTTAAGCATCCTGCCATACCATTATTCCACCAAAGCAAAAAGTAATCTGCGAACGTCAAAGTCAACATTGTTTATTGTATTTGAAAAAAAAAAAAAAACACATACAAAATATAGTAACCCGACTACAGATTGAATGAGAAGAGAAAAACCCTTCAGACAGATGAATAACCAATGTCATTAACCCGAAATCTACCCTTGGAGAAATATAATATTTATTACGGTCCTCAAAATCATGTTAACTCACATCTAAGAATTTCAGTTAAACAGAGAAATGCAGAAAACTGACTGTATTAACAGAGCTATTCAAAAAGTCATTAGGTGGCACGCGTTAACACAGCCGTGCTGTTATATAGTCTGATCCTGACAATCAGTTACAAAATCACAAAACAACAAAAGGCAAAGAGGATAAACAAAATAAAACAAAGCAGGACAATTAGCAGAAACCATGAATATAGCTCAACACATCAGACTCTCAACCTGCTATGTATATATGATGTAATTAACTGCAATAAAAAAAGTTAATGCACAAAGAAATGACTCGACATTAGTTAAAGATCATATGGGGGAAAACAAGCCACTAGATCTGTCCAGATAGCAACAGCATTATACACATCTTAAGTAAATTTCCCAGTTGAAATGCGAAATGCTTCATCAAAGATGAATATCAAACTATTCCAGGATGAAAAGCAGCAGTCAAAATTACTTCGATTGAATCATTCCCATCAAATCTATTTATATCCACAAGATCAGTTAAAACTAAAGGAAAAAAATTACAACACCAATAAATATGGGATAGATCCATCTGAATGTCAATCAAGAAGTTTCCATTCTCTCTGTACTTCTAAGAGAAAACACTCAACTAAGCTCTACCTGCCAATTAGATAATGATAGAACTGGGTGATTGATATCTTAAATCTCAACACAGCTCGCTTCCACAAATCCAGAACTACATGGAATAAGGGAGAAGAATGAGTGCTTACATTATGAAAAGCGAACTATGTTCTACATTATATGAAAAGATGAATTAAGTCTAGTACCAAATGAAGGAAAATATTTTTAAATCTAGTTTTGACAGACTAGTTTAAGACATTTTCATGCACACATAATAGACAATGTCATTATAAGCCAATTAAACCATAACAAAAAAAGCAAGCAAAGAGGAAGCTTTAATAATTACCAGCTGCAGCTATAAATTACACTTCTTGGGAGTTTCATCATTAGGTAGCCCAATAGACCAGCCTTGTCACAAATCAGTCTCATCACCCACAGCAACACAGAAACTTTGCGTTGGTCCATTTCCGACTTGGCTTTATCACAGCAACAACAGGAAATATAATATAGCAAACAAGTTCAAATCCCAAATGTCCTGTTGTACAGATCCCCAGAATTTGGCATCAGATATTTTGAATCATCATACCCTCTGTAAAACTTGTCAAATCCAAGTCTTTCATTTCTTAAAAGCTCAGCCACACCCAGACTATTTCCACTCTGCACCTCATTCCAACCATTCCATTGCCCATTTGACAAGACTGCATTTCTAGACTGCTGCAGAGACAACTGAGGAAATGAGGCCAGATTATTGACTTGTGACTGATCTAACCTTGAAGAAATACCGTAAGAATCACCAAGCTGAGAAAATGTATTCCCAATTTCAGAAAATCTAAGGTTTTGTTGTGGAGAGAGAGATCTTTGCATCAATAATTGAAGTCTAGCCTCATTTTCAAAGTAATTTAATTGTGGAGTGTAATTAGATCGCATATCCAGTGCTGGGGTGTTTAATGCACCTTGAAGTCTCCCCTTACCAACTGCCAAAATAGCAGGATCCATAAATTCGATGTCCCCTACACCACAAATATTTCCAGCTGAGGGTGTCTGATATGTATTTCTCAGTAATGAAGGGTCAAGCAATGAATTCCCTGTCAAAAAAGATATCAATTATATTCAACCTATATGCAGAAAGGCATGTAAGAGTTGAGCAACAATAACTAACCAGAAATCGAGTCAAAAGCCAGCCCCATTCTCTCATGAGACGAAAAACCAGGAGGTGGCGACCTACTTGGAACTGAAAATCCTGGTGGCGCTGACATTTGAGCTCTTGAAACAGCTGAAAACCACAATAAAGTGGAAACATTAGATTCCTATACAAAGGTATGACAGCTTTAGGAGCTTTTATGCTACTTTTAACTTTGTGACAATCCTTATCCAAAGTCAGTGATCTACTGGAAATCACCGCACAATTGAAAAAAGTATGTTATCCAAGCACTTTAAATAAACAGTGTAAAACCTGACCGTTTGACATGTCAGCTTGTTTTCACTTTCAGTGATTCATGCACATTTAAGCAATTGTCATTCTCAACCACATAATGTAAACTCAATTTTTTTACTCTACACAAATACAACATTGAGATTTTTTAAGTTACAAGTTTAGCTCAACTATAGGCCTTTCACTAGTTATTCCTGTTAAGTCCTACTGAAAGTGATAAATTTTTAAATACAGTTAACTCAACAAGAAAAATTGTCAAGCAAGAATGGCAAAAAAACAAAAGTATAGAACTGAAAGAAGTGGCCTAAGTACCAATGAAGAGAAATGCTTATCTAAGTCATTAATACTCACCAGAAAGCTTGTTAGAAGAAGCAACAAAATGACCACTGCCTGGATTTTCAGATTCCTCAAGGCTATTGGCAACAAAGCCATTATTTGCAATACCTAACTTATCCATCGACAAGTCTCTATCTGCAAAATCCTGTATGAGTGACCGGCTCTTTGGAAACTGTTGGCTGGCATCATAAGATGGATGTACATCAAAGGCTTGGATTTTGGATTCCTCCTGCCTTGCAAAAGAAAATCTTGATTGATTATTACTTTGAACTTTCCAAGAACTAGATTTTTTTAACGGAACATTCTGGTTATCAGTGTTTTCACCCAACAACTTGGTCAAATTCAGAGGTGATGTTAGTGAGTCATCCCAGGCATCAAACTCCATGGACAATATATTTGAAATTATACTACTCTCACCCATATCCATGGCAACATCACTTCTAGTATTAACGGATCCGCTGACTAATCTTTCACTGCATTGCTCGTTTCTTCCACCATGAAGCAGTCCATAGGAGGTGGTGCCAACCAATTTCTGAGGGTATCCATTACATAGTATGTTAGATGCATGTGATAGAGACTCATGCCCAACTTTATTATCTGCAGATAGAGAACCAGAATTCACAACAGTACAAGGTTCACCATGTTGCAGAGGATGGGGACTAGAATGATTTGACACATGACCGAAACTTGCTGACTTTGGCAAATAAGAATGACAAACAACTTCTGGATCCTTGAGTCTTTGATTATCAAAAGATGCTACATCATCTTCCACTTCAACACTACTTGATACAACTTGAGGTTGGGAATCCAATCTCAAGTCACATTGTTCCTTTGAACTACAAACCCCACCACCTGATGTAGCAGCTTTACCAGCCGCATTTGTAATTGTTGCATCACTAGCATTACACTGTAATTGTTGAGACTGAGAAGATTTAACCAAGACACAATCAGAAGGTGGGCTAGTAGGTTTGGTTGGGCTGTAGTATTCATTTTGGGCATTTCTATGAATGTTAACTGAGGACAACTCAGAGGACAAATTATGTACTTCGTTGGCAGCAATAATTGCTTCTGCAGGACTGAAGCTGCATGACTGTGCAGAGGTGTCTGCAGAAGTTGTGTTCATTGTGATACAACTGCCTCTATCACTATCTCTCACTAATTGTAGAGAAGGCAACTGGTTGTTCAAACTTTCAGGTGCAAGAGAAACATCAGAAGCCAGAGTTTTTTCACCTGCACTAGACAGGCTATCCATACTATTGTATTGTTTAACAGGTTTAACAGGTGTCATACTATGACTCCCATCACTTGACAGTGGCCTCTTTGTCACTTCACTATGCAATGAAGCCTGAATTGTCCCTGAAACAGCTGAGGAAAACGGTACTGTGCTGCTGATTGAATCAGGTTTGGATTTGGAAGGTCCATTTGGACATAATATACCTCCAGCAGTGGGCTGCCAATTTGTAGCCCGTGCACCCCTAGCAAATATATCGGTTGATATGTTAATTATCTTTAAATTACTTAAACGTTCAAAGCCAAATACACAATAGACAATACCATGCAGCAACAGGTAGAGATACAGGCCTCCCAGAACTTCCATTAGGAGATGAACCTCTTACAATGCTAGCAGAGTTCTGCTCCATGATTACAATAACAAGTTAGCACCTTCATGTTCAGCTGCAGAGTGCACAAACTAAAATTTCCTAGCAGTATAGTTAATCCGATCAAAGCAACTAAATATCAAATTAGCATACAAAAATGATGGTGAAAGCAAACACCCAAAAAGCGATGAAATACAGAAAAGCAAGAGTTAAAGGAAAGTTGAAGAAAGGTCTTACACATGAAGCATTTTTCACAATGGGTTTTCCTGAAGATATATTCATGCAATCATCCAATGGAGGAGGCAATACATTCCCTGAACGACGTTGCATATTGTTTGTAGTACCAGTAATTTGTTGAACACGACTTCTTCAAAACAACAAAGCAAGTGACTACACCATTATATGAAAAGCACAACATACAGTTCAAGCAAGAGAAAATGTGCAAAAAGAAAAGCACAAATTATGCAAACACTATCTGATTTTAAGTAAGGTGAACCCCATCTAAATCTACTTCAAAAATAGATGAAATTTTAACTAACTGCAAAAGAAACTTAGTTTAAGCTTGCCAGTTTCCCTAAAGAACAATAGCAATACATGCGGAGTTTTAATGATTGCCATTGTTGCCTTTGTCATTCATTATTTCCCCTTAATTTTCTAAGTGGGTGGAGTCCTCAGGTTTCAAGCTCCAAACATTCAACTAGAGCCAATAAGATATCCCAGATACGCTTAAGCAAATAAAATTTTCAGCTCTGATCCTCATATGGTTTCAAATCATTAAAAAGAGTCAGGTAGATGAGTCAATATTTATTAAAAGCTAAGAGCTAATCCATAATGTCATGAACAGGAACAAGAAACATTCTTCTTAACAAAATAAATGCAAAGTATTCTTTAGGATCGGTCATAGCAAATTTCAATATTAGATTTTATCTTTAAAATGAATCGTACCAAGGGCATGTTAGTTTGAACCTTTTTTTAAAGAAAACTGTGCTTTATCAATTAAAAGATGTGAGTAAAGAAAATTGAGATAAATAGGGATTTTTTTATTTTAAAAAAAAAACTGTTTTACTGATTTTTTAATAAGCTGAAAAAAGTAACTTGTGAAAACAAAGAGCTTCAAAAAAAAAGGGCTACATCATAGAATCACTTTCTTTAAAAATGCACCCCAAGCCTGGTGTCAAAAGTCATTTAAGATAAGAAAATTACCAAGTGTGTGCTGAAATTTCATCTTTTTGTGAAACTATCTTATTGAGAGCCAATCTCGGACATGTATAGCCTTGTATGAAAAATTATTTAATATGAGAAAAGTACCTCATGTATGCTGAAATTATCTCATCCTTTGTGAAGCTATCTTCTTGGGAACCAATCTCATGCAGATATAGACAATCCGGATTGCTGCAAGGCTGGTCATCAAGATCTATCCTCAATTAAAAGCAAAATTAAGGCATGAGTTAAAAATGTATAGGAAATAGTAATTTTCATACCATATTTCGCAGCCATGCATGACAATATTTTGTGGTTCCAAAACAAGCCCTGCAAATGTACAAACCAAAAATGTACAGAAACTATTAAGCAAGAGTCTGGCCCACACATCCCATAGATCAGAAGGTACATTACATATAAATATTTGTACCTTAAAGGTCTACCATCCAAAACAAATCCATGTACATTTTGAATACAACGAATTGCTTCTTCTTCCTTTGAATAAGTAATATATCTGAAAAAAATAAAAAAATAAAAATAGGTAACCAAACAAGCAGACAGAGCATGGAATATCACGGACAGGGGAGGGGGGCAGGGGGACATAAACCCACAAACTGACCTAGCACAGATGGCAATGGACATGTTTGGGGGGAGATATCCTGTTCTCAATCTTATATTTGATAAAAGCCCATGCTTGGGACATAAATTTCCTTTTATATTCTTCCACCCAGAGGAAAAAAAAAAAAAAAAAACTGGGATATTCTTTTTAATGGTCATTTCCTACTTTCCAGTGTTAAAAGAGAAAACTATTTGAAAAGCAGCAACTATACAAACTCCTAGATTATCAAATTCCTCTGAATGACAATAAAACAAACAGCAAAAGCATTATTTACAGTAGCAACCGATATGACAAGCTAGCTACCGAAACACCATAACAGTGGTAGTTAATGCCAGAAAATGGTGCGTAGTGGTCACCCTAAAAATACAGGCATGCAGGATCGTGAAGCAGCTACCAAAGCAGAAGAAAACAGCTGCAGTGAATAACTTAAAAAATTTGCCCCAAAAATAATAATTGATAATCCTAGTAGTTATAAAACTCTATGGCATGGAGGGAAAAAAAATAGTAACAGGACTGATGGAAGAGGGAAGAAAAAAATATACGAATAGTTTTTGCGTAGAAAAAGAAATTTATTGATGAGAAAGAAAAAATTACAAAGAGAGAGGATAAGGTGTTCTCACAAGAAAAATGCAAAAGAAAACATGTAGGTTCTAAGAGATTGGACCATGTAACATGGCACGCCAATCTCTTTGCATATTTATTTGAGAAACAAGTCTAAAAAGACCATCGCAGAGCACCAGATGGAACTAGTTATTACAAAACATAAACAACTCACGGTGACTTGTGAACAGGAATAGAGTTATTAGAGAACAAAAAGAAAGAGGAAAAGGAAAAGTACACAAACAACTGCTGTGTGCAATGCTCTGTCAAAGTGATTTCTGAACCCTAAATCAGTTTGTGGGTGTCAATGAACCTAAAAGTCCCTGGTTTGTGCAGCCCAGTGGATGGTCATGTGTTTTAGACTTAGTGAGGTTAATGGGGAAATCAGCTTGCAATAGAGTAGTGGCCACTACGAGCTGCTATGGCATCTGGTGATTGTGGCACTCCACAGCACAACAATGAAGCATTCTGGTACAAGCATTCAGAAGCAGCCAAGAAATGCTTGGCTACGCTGCTTTTGACATGTGAAGAGAACTAAACTTACACACTACATGTATTGTTTGGAAACTGCTGAACAACACCAGCTGCCGTCCGAGACATCGACACTTTTAAGACCTTCCCATACTGACTAAAATACTCACGTCGCTGGAGAAGCTGCATAAATGGCAGAAAGAAACATACTCTAAGAAGAAGGAAAACAAAAACGACAAGAAACAACTACACACAAACACAAGATGGTGACAATTGAAATCAGATGAAGTGAATTTTTACATCTTCATCTGCCAGACTGAGAGGCAATCCCACTATGTAAACAAGGTTCCTCTGAATCACTCGCACACTGCTGAGCTGCTTCCGTCCTTCAGATGACTTAGACTTTGCTTTCTGGCTCTTCATCTTTCTTTCCATATGGACCTCAGCCACCAATCTATGGAAAGATGTCATCAACAAGAGGAACACACAATCAAAAAAAGGCCAAGTTAAACAAGCTTCAAACTAAAAAAGAACTGACATTCTAACCGACAAAAATTTTAATATCTGATATTTTCTTCCATTCTATCTCAAACATAAAGATAAACATAAGAATGACTGGAAGAGATAGTTTTAAAATCTCTGATTGAAATAGATAGTTTTATGATATAGTCATACAAATATATCCACTCATAATTAAAAAAGAAAGGAAGAAATGGCCTATGAAAGCAATACAACAGCTCAAGCCTACAGAAATGTGCTGTTAACAGAATAACCTCTCACAGTTTGCAGCCATCCCGACAATCTTTTCCTTATCATATGGAGAACGACATGCGGGGCATCGCCCCACTGTGTCGTCCTTCTCGGCCATTTCCATTATGTGATGCCAACACCAGACACAAATCTACAATCAAGAAGAGATAAAATTGGCATTCATCAAAAGAAGTGATTATGATAAAAGACATATCCTGAGGAAGCAAAACACAAGCAATAACACCTATATCTCAAATACATGTTGATTTTTACAAAAGATGAAGCAATATTTCCTCTAGCCAGTAAAAAAATTCTCACTGGTACTAAATAATTTGGACAGTAACCACAATATTTCAATTAACAAGTAATAATGTAACAAGTTTTGTAATCAGATCAACAATAAATATCACCTTGAAGAGTCACAGGCTGCATAAAATAGGACTATGAATAGAACAGGACAGGAGACATTGATAGAAAACTTGAAGAATAGTAAAAGATTATGGAAGGAAAATGTATAGGCCAAAAGATTAAATGAGAGAATTGATAAAGAAATATAACAACCTAAAAGACATGCATCGTTTTCTTCTCCAACAGATTATATAAAATTTTTCAGATTATTGCCTAGCAACAAGAATAGACATAGAATCAAACCTCATAACCACATTTGCATGGTTTCAACTGCTGATCTGTCAAATCCATCTCTTCTGCACAGAGAGGACAAGTCCTTTCTCCTTCGTCACTCATGATTGCACTGCATTGTCAAGCAAACACTGTGACAAGAATGCAAAGCAGAATCCAACGACAGCTATTGCAGTGTAAATTATCATCTACCACTTAACGCAAGAATTCAATATTAAAGTCTTACACAGTGCCACAATCACTCTAGGACACTGTAACCACAAAAATATCAGGTAAAAATAAATAAATAAATAAATAAAAGAATGTATCAAAGGGATATTCAAATTTCAACATACAAAAGATGATAGCACCAGGCAAGTGAAGTACAATCATAAAACACAACTTCAATTCACATACTTATATCCAAATTTCAAAAAATAAATAGATTGAAGTCAGCTAAACACTAATCAGAAAACAAAATCAGACAAACAAAGCGGAATAACAGGCAATCGAAGACCCAACCACAAGTGTTGAGAGCTAACAAAAAATCGAAATCAGACGTATAATAGCAGCAATCGAAAATCCAGAGCTGGATTATCAATTTAAACATCAAACCAAACAAAATTTTCAAATGATAATAATGATCGATGACATCAACAGCAAAACAAAATCCGCAAATCCGTTAGGGATCTAGAAAAATTAAAAAAAAATGGATTCATTCGTGAAATTGAGGTCAGCGATTGAAGCTCCATAACTTACAGTGGTGAGATCGGGGACGAAAACTGTGAGGAGGAGATTGTTCGAGAAGGCGCACGCACGATAACGAAGACAACGCAGAAAGGGAGCGAGAGCGAACGAGCAAAGGGTAAGAGAGGCAGAGAAATCCACAAGGTGTCTTTTAAAAGAGAGAAAGAGGATTGTAAGGCTGTGTTTGGACGGGCCCTTGTTTCTTGTTTTTTGTTTTTTGTTTTTTGGTTTTCCCTGCTGCTTCTCTATTTGCGCGTCGCTGTCAATGTAGGTATTCTATCTCTTTCTTTTGCCATCGATTTTTCATATAATTACCGCGACGTGCCCCTTTTTTGGCCCTCTTGCTTTTTACTCGATTCCCTGCTCCGTTACGTTCTGTCAGCTCGAGGACTGGGTTCCAGTGTTTTGGATTCTCTGCGGTACGTGTGTTCATTAGACTCTGTTCATCTTTTACGTGGCGCTTTTGTATCTGACACCTGGAAACCTTTTAGATCGCACGGCTGTCCTTGATCCGTAAAGTTCCTTTCTTCGTAAAGAAACCAGAACTGGCAACACCATAGTTATGCTTTTTGGGTGCGTATATTTTCTTTTCTTTTTTTTTTTCTCAAGCGCTAGTTGTACTATTTTGTAATAGAGTTGTGCTATATTTTTGAACGCACAAAAATTTATGTATTTGACATATTACTAATTTTTTTAATTATTAATTTTTTAAATTAAAATTATCAATTTATTCAATTAATTACAATATAATAGTATAAAATATTTTATATTCAAATAATTGGTAATTCAGATAAATAAATTGATAATTTTAATTTAAAAAAATTGATAACTGAAAAAAAATAATAATTTTAATCCAAAATATTGATAACTAAAAAAAATTAGTAATGTATCAAAAATACGTCCCAAATATATCTATAAATAACATTATTGTTATAATAATAACGAAGTATATTGGCCGAATGATAATTATAATATAAATTAATGGAATAATTTAGTTTCAACGCTAGTAGTACTGTACAGGGGACAATTAGAAAATAATGATTTCATTTTTCTCGTAGAACAACCTTTTTAATTAGTTGATTAATGCTAAAAGACAAGCATCTGACAGACCCGTGGGGAGATAAGGAGAGAGAACCTTGAAGCCATAAGATAACTTTTCTTTTCCTAGTGTCATGGCCAGAAATGCAGATAAATGTTTCCGTCAAAGCAGGGGAATAATAGTTTCGTAACAATTATAGGCTGCATAGTAAGTAATTTCACGCGGTGGCCAAGTTTTAGTGGACTTGGCTAGCCTTTTTATGCATGCATACACAAGCCCACGAACTCCGACATGACCCTGCTGGGCTGTGCCACTCGAATTATTTCAGATTTTAGGGTTGGACCCAGCTAAAAACAATGAAATTTGAAGCCCAAGTCAAAATCAACTATCATTTCTTTTCATATTTACGTTTTCTAATCACACACAGCCAGTCAACCATCATTATAATTTCAAACCGAGTATAGGTATGTTTATTTGTAATTTTTTTGATAAAAAATTATTTTTTATATATTTGGATAATTTTTTAAAAAAGTTAAAATATAAAAAAAATTATTTTCTATTTTTTTATAGAAACTATCCATAATAGCTTAAAAAAATTAATTTTTATTTTTTTAATTATAAAATTAAAGTTTCATAATCATTTTTTTAAAAAACTGAAACAAATACACTCTATATTTATATTTCTCTAGTTCTTTCGTTAATAAGTGATTATAAATACTTCTACAAATATTTTCATAAACTTAGAGATATTCATTGACCTCGAATAGGAACAACTTTTTACCTCAATCTAAATGTTTGAACATTTGACAAAAAAAGAAAAAAGAAAAGCTCCAATTTTTCTAATTGCAAACATCACTTAACCGTAAAATTCGAAGCTACAAATGCCTGTTCTTGAATTAAATTGGTGTATAAAACATAAAGTAACTCTAATGAATGTATTTTTATTCTCTTCATATCTTATTTTTAGCCTCAATTTCAATTTTTTTTCAACAAAAAATTGAGATAACACTTGTGTTTTCCTATGTTGTTATAATAAAAAATTTATTATGAAACATACAATATTGTTATTTGAGCATCATTCTTACAAAAGCCACTAGTATTGAACTAGTAGTGAGGGACTTGAGTAGTTTATATGAGATTATAAATTTGAATTTCAAATATACTGAAAAAAAAAGGACATTGTTCTTATGAACACTAATGGAACTCTTAATGAATCACAAACAAATAATTAACAATTTTAGTTACAATGAAGGAACCTCGAGAGGGTAAATTGGTTCAATAATAGAAATTTTTAAATTAAAATAGAATTAAATAGAAAAAATTCAAAATTAAAGCTTTGAACAATTAAACACAATTGTGCAGAAAATGAAAGAGATAAGAGAAGAGAAGATAACAGAAGCTATTTCTATACTGATTCAACCACAATGTGTGACCTATATCCAATCCCGAATTGTTTGGAATTTTTCTTCACTCTCAAATTTTTGCTTTTAATAAATCTTTCTCTACCCAATTCTCTAGTAGAATATGTGGTGGTTTGTTTCTCACAAGGACACTACAAAACTTCCCTCTATTTAGAGTATACTAGTGACTTCTTTCTCACAAGGATACCACCAAATCTTCTACTCTCTTAACCAAAGTAGGGTAACCTTGTAAGACAGGGATGCTCTTATAGTTAAGCTATAATGGATTTCAAACTCTCTTCAAGAGTGGAATACACAATTGTAAGAGCAAGGTAATAAGGAGCACCACTAATCTTGCTTTTTTCTCGGTGGAAGGTGTCTCTTCTCCATCCTTGAAGGCTTTATATAGGTGTTGGAACGTTGATTAGCCGTGGAGAGAATTATGGCTTGAGTTCTGACCATAATATGCTATTTCGTGTAACTACTGTAACTAGAGAGTAATTGTTGGATCCTGACCCATAATTATTGGTCTAGTTGCTATTTCTCTCTACTTTCAAAACCAAGCACTAATTTAATCTTTTGAACATTGCTTCCCTGATTTCATCCTCTAAACATGATTTTTCTAAGTAATATTAGGTCATAGAATATTTTCAAATTAGGTATGTTTCAGAAAAATTAGATTTTAATAAAGAAATCATTTACTAGGATAAATAAAGAAACTATTACATACAGCATTCCTTTAGATGGAAACAAGAAATCAGAAATTATTGTGCCAATATTCATCATCAAAACTATATATCTAACAATTACATTAGGAAGGAATCTAACAATTAGAAATATAAAGAATCATGTGTTAATGTTATGGTCTTAATACTGAGAGAAGGTATAGCATGGTTACATAAAGCTGTTGGGGACCTTCCTCTAAGGGGTTAGGGAAAAGCATCACTAGAAATGTATTATTTACGGACGAACATGATTTGTCAGTAAGATATGTATCAGCAATAAAAAAATGAATATTATCAACGGAAAAGCTTATCTGTTGGTAATTTATGTAATTATACCAATGGAATAAATCTGTTGGTATAAAAAAATAACATCAGAAATCGTCACTGAGGGAATTAAATAGATGAATTATTTGTCGTCGATAATTTTACCTCATTTTTATCATTTAAAAATATTACCTATGGATAATCTATTAGTAATATAAAAATAATATTTCAATGTATATAACTACTAATAGAAAATTCATCCATAATTGAGTAAACAATAATTTGCCTACTGATTATTACTGATGAAAATTTCATCATATCATAAAGATTTTTTATTTTTCTAGTTTATATTGTTAAAATTTGAAATTAGTACTTAAATATTCAAACTATTGTTTTAATTATTCACAAATCCATATAAATAAAAATATAAAAAAATATAAAAAATATACACTATTAATTAAAATGAAAACTATCAATAATAGAAGAAATAAAATAAAACTATCACAGTATAATTCTAAAAATAGAAAAAATCCTAAAAACTATAAATATTAATCATCGTTAGTATCCAAAATGTCATTGTCATCTCCGAATGTGTGGTGGTGTGGAGGATGTAGAGGCTATGGAGGTGGGGTGAAGGTGGTGGACGTTGTGCACTAGATGATGAATTGCCACTCCGCATATGCTCGAAGTAGTTGTACATGGTTGTCATCCTCTGCTCCATGGATTGCATCTGCTACGTCCACTACTCTTTATTTCTCTCGTGCTGTTGATACAGCTCCATGTACCTCTTGTCAACTTTCTAGACCTGTTTCTACATCGATTCATTCAGTGCATGGACCCGATCATGGGTGTCCTCCACATTAGTCTCAGCATGCGTAGCTCCAAACATAGAGCCTGGAGAATATGACTTTTTGTAAGAAATCCTCATACCGTAAGTTTGCCCCTTATAGCAACCACCGACCATCTGGGCCCATATCTCGTTGTCGCTAGCAGGTAGGCCAGGGATTAGATGCAAAATCAAGATAGATTCAATCAAAATAATGCCAAACTTCACCATGAGAAGGAGTGTCATTACACCATCACTCTTTTGATTCTCAAAGTGTCATCTCATGTAAGGTGTTGAACTCAATGATGCATATAACTTTTTAAATCTAAGGATTAGAAGCAGATAACATAATCTTTTATGCGGAACATCTATATACTTTACACTTTTCCCTCTCTTCAGCTTAAACTTAGGCTCTCCACAGAATTTACAATGAGTTGGGACAGCATCATCTTTGTAATAGAGCATACACTTATTCAAACAATAATCAATCTTCATTTCATTCAATCCAAGCTTAAAAATAACTTTTGGCTTGGTAAAAGTATTTTGGGACAGTTTATGGATGTGGACTAATCTCGCTCATCAATAAAACTCATAGATCAAAGAAACTTTGTCTTTGGTTTGCCTCTGACTTATTACTCAACATTCTTATCTCCAGAGACAACTAGCAATGCGTACACCCTTCCCATAAAAGACCTATTCATTGCCTTTAACAAGCTATAAAATCTTTCATCATCCGGATTGGAAACCTCTTTCAAAGATTCGTAATACATTTTAAACTCGTGGCCGGCAACATAAAAAATCATTCCCTGATAATAACTAAGGTTATTTTTCCAAGTGACATTACCACCCTTTTCATTACATACATGGACCCCAGTCGAACTACTTCCAATATAACCGACACTAAATTGATTCTTCGGTGATAGGGTTTCCCCATATTCAGTCCAAATCCAATAATTAGACTTAAATTCATCCTTGTATAGGTGATATCTAATAGACTTTATGTCTAAAAATCTCCTACAATTATATATATGACAAAGACAATTAATTGTCTCTTTATTTGTAAATTGTTCTGTTCAAACACAGGCCATTATAAATTCCTCAACTCCCTCATAAAATTTTGGTCTAATCCCTCCAACTTGGATGAAATCTATCATACATCCATGCTCAATTTGAAGCAAATATTTTGTATCTCAACAATATCATACACCTATAGAGCTATACAATCACACATCAATAAAAAAATTGGTTAGTCTTCCCATAAATTAGGAGTCCCACTAATTCTTATTATAATAATTTTTTAATCCACAACAATATTTTAATGCACACTTCTAATATTTATTTAATTCAACGAATATTTTTAAACAATGTTCAAAAAAATTTAGACAGAGTCTCTCCTTAAATTAGAATCATTTAAAAAAATTAATTCATCTCCTAAACACAACTAACAATTACTTATTTTATTACAAGAATTATTTAATTTAAATAATATTTTAAAATATCAACAAAATTTGGCTAGAGTCTACCCTTATTTTGGGAGCCTTCAAAGAAATTATTTTATTGGTCAAATACAAATAGTAAATACATGTAGTCATACAAATTAATCAGTTAATTCTAAAAACTATTCTAGAACGCATTCCCTTATTTCATATCATGCAGTCATACAACACCATAACATACAATTCAAACAATATAAATGAACTTTAAGCCTTCCCCCAATCATATAATTCTATCCTCCTTCTTCCATCCTATAACTCTATATTAGAAATTTTAAGTCTCTAATATTTCAAAAAATATAAAGTTAAAAAATGGATACAATGTACATACTTAAAGTTTCCTAACTCACTTCAATCAATCAATGCACTAATTACCAATTGCTCCAAACCAAAATTTTAACAATCAATACAACAAATTAAGTTAGTTAATTAACTTAGAAACGAAAAATTTTGAGTAAAGAGATGGAATAAAAAAAGAGGCTAAATAAAAAAATAAATTGATTAAAATACTCATTGACATACCACGAATACAATGACAATCTTTGGCACCGAAATTGAAGCTTCGGTGGCAAGAAAATGGCCTGAGATTGTAATAGGAGATGAGAGAGAGAGACGAGACAGAGAGAGGGTAAAGAAAGGGTGTAATGAGGAAGAAGAAAGGGGCGTTTGCATTTTAACATTCTATTTCATTATTACCAATGGATTTTCCATCAATAATAATTTAATGAAACGAAGATAATAATTTAATGAGACGTTTGTTTCATTAATTACATATTATCGATGGATTTTTTATCAGTACAATGATAATGAAACAAATCATTTCAATAATCATCTATTACTGACAAAAAATCTATCAATAATATGGGAACTAGATATCCTCTGGCGGTAATTCCTAAATTTTAAATACCGACAAATTAATGTTTAAAAATAAATTCTAAAGAAAAAATTAAATAATTAAATAATATTTATTTTATCTAAATTATAGACGGATTTTCTGTCGGTAATATATTAAGTTTTTAAATTAAATTAAAAAAGAAACATAATTACTTACCAACAATTTTGCTATTGGTAATGATTTGGCGCCATTTAGTAAGAGTATTTATCAATGATTTCATTGACGAAATATTAAATAGTTACTAAATTCTACGTCAATAATTTATTTAATTTTATCGACAAATAATCTGTCAGTTTTCAAAAGAATTATAGCCGTTGGTAAAATTCATCGATTTTTAACGAATTTCTAGTAGTAAAGTCTGCGGAGGAAGATTGAAAAGAATACTCTCTGACATAGGTAATGTGAGTATATCTTTAATCCTTATTTAACTATATATGAGATAAGATCAAATCAAATTTTCTATGAAGAAAAAAAAGATAAGATCATATTTAATGGTATGATAAAAATTACAAAATGTTAAATATTAAGTGCTCATTCATTTTGCCTTTTCCATATTTTTCTTTAACTTAAAAAATTAACTTCAACATTTATTTTATTTTATTTTATTTAACTCTTATTTTATCTTCTTATCCTCACAAAATATTAAAGTGAACGTTAGCAAAGCTCTAACCAAAAATTCCTAAACGATTAGTAGATATTTGAGCGTGAATTTATTTATTTATTTATTTAGTGAAAATCACAACACTAAAATGGTGTAGCTCACTTTTTTTTCTTTTTTGGGTGCATGTATTGGTGTAGGCTCACTTTATTAGGGACGACAGGTGGAGCCAAGCACTACATGAATATATCATGGTCCTTTCAAGTTTGCAATTTTTTTCTTTTTTGGGATTTTCATAAGTATCTTCTCATCGTAGACAATCCTATTCTAATACCATGAGACACTTAAATGTTGGTGACTTTTCCAGCTAAGATTTGGATGGTGATTCATCACATTATAATGGATTATCTTCCTTATTGCTTGATCAAATTTCAGTTAGTCAAGTTTGCGATTTTTTACATATATTTAGTATGATTCTCATAAAGTGAATTAAATTTTTATGCAACTCATTCAATTAATGGTTATTTCCCTTCATCATGTTATGTGCGTTTAGCTCTTAGTCTCTTCACATTCTTTTTTTACTTTGCCCATTTGGCATCATGCTAAACATTGGTAAATACTTTCATGAGGCTAAGCCATCAGTGAAATACCACTTTAGAAGAGCTATAATTCTAATCTTTTGCCAAGACCTATGGGCAAAGAAGTTTTGTTAATAAGGCACATATTAATAAATAAAAATATTATATATAAAGTAATTTTTTACATTTATAAGTTATTAAATATTTTACA
Source organism: Pterocarpus santalinus (assembly GCA_031439595.1). NCBI lineage: Eukaryota > Viridiplantae > Streptophyta > Magnoliopsida > Fabales > Fabaceae > Pterocarpus > Pterocarpus santalinus. Next base: position 40,748,219 of record CM062528.1, on the reverse strand, counting down.
AATACCAACCCATGGTCAATTCAAGTGATTCATTATTTAGTTTTATGCCTCAAGTTCAACTTTTGTAAATATAAAAAACTAATACTAGAAAAATTTTATTTTATAATGAACTAACCTGATTACATAATTCACCCATTACTCTTTTTTGCTATATTGAAAAAGAAGGAAAGCCATAAGTGGAGAGAACAAAGTGAGCGGGGGAAGTGGGGTTTTTCCGAGTGATGGAGGGCGGAAGGTAGGATCGGAGAGAGGAATGAGGGAGCTTCGGGTGACAGCATGGGCAAAGTCTCATTTAGGGATAAGATTCTGGGTGGTAAGAAGGCTCCACCGCCTCAAAGGATAGAGGTGGACCTATTGAATGAAAAGTTAGCGTGTATTGAATTTGAAGAAGATGATCTGCTGCATCGAAAGGTGTTTTTTGAAGAACCTATCATCAATGAGGTAGCAAAATTTTGGAGAAATGCTTTGGTTGTGAAAATGTTTAGTAAATTTGTAGGATTTACTACATTGGAAGCAAAGCTCTTAGCTATGTGGAAATTGAGGGCTAGGTTTGATATAATGGGAGCTGGCAATAAGTATTATATGCTAAAGTTCGATGAACCTGAGGATAGAACTTGGGTTATGGACGGGGGTCCTTGGATGATTCAAGGCCATTATCTTACAATTAAGTAATGGTCTCCTTAGTTTAATCCAAGTGATCCTTGTTTTGGTCACACTATTGTTTGGGTTAGATTATCTGCACTTAACTTCTCATATTATGATGAAAGAATGCTGAGGGTTATTGCAAAAGCAATTGGGAAGCCAGTCAAGTTTGATCTCACGATGGCTAAATTAGATAAGGGGATTATCCCATAGTTTTTGTTGAAGTTGATTTATCTGAACCGATTAAGAAATGTGTGTGGATCCAAGACCACTGGCATGATGTAGAGTTTGAAAGTCTTCACCTGATCTGCTCATCATGTCAATGCTATGGCCATCTAACATGTGATTGTCCCTCTGCAATGTCCACTGAGGAGGAAAAAATTATTTTTTGGGCAGTGGAACAACCATATGTGGAAGATCAACGTGTGCCAAAGTGGATGTTCCGTTGGCAAACCATAAAATTTGGGGCCACTAATGAGGTGAATCAAGGTAATGGGAGGGATAGTGAATGGCAAACTATTACCTAAAAGAAGCAAAATTGCAAGATTAAAGGAGTTGTTTCATCTGCATTTAAACGGAATGAGCGTGACATGCGTAAAGAATCACATCCCATGCGTTCAGCTACTCTAGTACGTGAGGGTGAGAATGAGAAAGTGTCCAAGAAAAATGGGCTAACTCCTTCCTCTGGCCTAACTTCTCAAGGGAAGCAGACTGGGCCTAAGTTTCAATCTTTTAAGTTTGTGTTTGGGGCGGCCAAACCACATGTGATCATCAACAGGGGTAGGGCCATTTTTAAGCCTAGACCAAATGGTAAGCCTATCAAGGATGGTATGGTGCATGCAAGAGCTACGACATGCATATCTCCTCCATCAGCTCCTAAACAACGAGTTAAGCAGTTCTGACGTGTTAGTTTAGAAGGGCTCATGGTTAATGGAGGTGATAAATTTAAGTCAGTTCCTTCATCAGCGGAACCAAAAGCTCATCATGACGTGGTGGCGGAGGTGGTTCAGGAGGAGGGTATAGAAGTGGCTATTTTGGAGAAAGGTGAGGTGGCAGTCCTGGTGGAAACCAGGACGTAAATTAGGGGGTTTCCCGGTTTATTTTCATCTAGTTTCCATGATAGTGTTAAATTGGAATATTTGAGGTGCAATGAATGCGGAAGGAAAGAGAATGGTGAAGGCATTAGTGCATAAATATCGTTCGGATATGTTCATCATTATTGAACCACATTGCCAGTTTTAGAGAGTTCCAAGTTTTGGGAGAGTTTGGGTTTTTCTCTCATGGTAGTTGCAGAGGCTCATGGCCATTCTAGTGGTGTTTGGGTGTTGGGTTTGAAAGGTACTGTGGTTTTCTCAGTTCTAGATGTGTTTCCTTAAGCAGTTTCTTTGATTGTGGGTGTAGGTTCGAGGAGATGGATTTGTACTATAGTTTATGCTTCCCCTATGCCCACTTGTCATACTATTCTTTGGGATCATTTATATTCTTTGCATCAAAGCATCTCATTATCGTGGATGCTTATTGGAGACTTCAATGAAATTTTGCGACCTTGTGAGGTAAAAGGAGGAGAGTTTTCTTATCTAAGGGCTAATAAATTTGTTGAAGTCTTAGATAAATGTGATCTTATGGATATAGGTTCTTCTGGAAGTTTGTTTACTTGGACCTATACTGTGCAGGGTAGGTGTCTTGTTTCTAAGCGCTTGGATAGAGCGTTTGTGGACATTGCTTGGCGTTGTTTTTTTCCTAAGGCTTATGTAGAAACATTGCACCAAATTTACTCTGATCATCATCCCATTCTATTGAGGTATGCAGGTTCTAGTGGTATTGGGGGAACTAGGCCTTTTGTTTTGAGGCATCTTGGACTATGCATGAGGATTTTGAAGCTTTGGTTTTGAATGCATGGAGATCTAGGGGGGTAGCGATTTGTTCCAAGTTGCATAAGGTCAAGGAGGAGGCCTTAGTGTTTAATAAAGAGGTCTTCGGCAATATCTTCAAGAAAAAAAGAATTTTGGAGAATAGATTGCAGGGGTTTCAAGAGAAACTCGAGAGGGTGGATTCTACATCTCATTATTTTAGAGAGGAATGTTCAAAAAAAATTATGTGGAGGTTTTAAAGCAGGAAGAGATGTCATGGTATCAAAAGTCTAGAAAGAAATGGGTTAAGTTTGTTGATAGAAATACTTCTTTCTTTCACACTTAGACCATAGTTAGGAGGAAGAAGAATAAAGTGGATGGTCTTTTTCTTACTAGTGGAGTTTGGTGTGATAATACTAAGGCTTTACAAAGGGAGGCGCTGAAGTTTTATAAAAATTTATTCTGCTTGTTTGAGACAAGCCTTGGGTTTTATTTGCTATTTCATTTCCCCAGCTTAGTAGGGATGATATTCAGATTCTTTGGAAGCCTGTGATTATGCTCTTAAAGGTATGAAGTTGTTTAATTCTCTTGGAGTAGATGGTTTTTAGTCTTTCTTCTTTAAGAAGTATTGGCATGTAGTGGGTGATGAGGTTTGGCATTTGGTTAGAGATGCTGTCCTTTATGGCTACTTTGATCTTGCTCTTTCTAAAACGTTGATTATTTTGATTCCTAAAGAAGATTAACCTGTGAAAATGAAGGATTTTAGGCCTATCAGTCTTTGTATGGTAATTTATAAGCTGATTACTAAAGTCATGGTTAATAGATTAAGATCTGCTATCTCTAAGTTGGTCTCTCCTATGCAGAGTGGGTTTGTTTCTAGTAGGAGTACCTAGGATAATGCGATTGTGGCTCAGGAGGTTATTCATTTTATGAGGAAATCTAAGGAGCGGAAGGGTTCTTTAGCCTTTAAGATTGACCTTGAGAAGGCTTACGACAGGGTGGATTAGAATTATTTGAAGTTTATTCTTTTAAAGTTTGGCTTCCCTCCTCTTATCATTTCATTACTCATGTTCTGTGTGACTTTGTCCTCCTTATCTCTATTGTGGAATAGGGATAAGCTTCAAGCTTTTTCTTCGACTAGAGGGCTGAGGCAAGGGGATCCAATATCATCGTATCTTTTATTCTTTGCATGGAGGGGCTTAGTATGCTGTTTAGCAAAAGTGTGGAATCTAGCAATTGGAAACTTGTGAGAGCTTTTAGAAAGAGTCCTAATTTGTCTCATTTATGTTTTGCTGATAATGTGCTTCTTTTTCTCAAGGTTAGTGCTATCCAAGTTCACTTGGTGGGTGATATTTTAGAGTCTTTTTGCAAAGCTTCTAGTCTTAAAATGAATTTACAGAAATCCAAAGCTGTTTGTTCTGATAAGGTGTCTCAACAATGTTGTGAGGTTTTTACATCTGTCTCTTCCATTAGATTTGCATCTAAGTTGGGGAAATATCTTGGGTTCCCTCTTCTCAATCATAGGCCTAAGAAGAATGACTTCTCGTTTATTGTTGATAAGTTTAATAAAAGGTTGGCTTCTTAGAAGAGGAAGTTTTTAAACAAGGCAAGTAAACTTACTCTTGCTAAATTGATTTTGTGTTCTTTTCCTATTTATTCTATGCAATCTTACTGGCTTCTTACTTCCATTTGTAATGAGATTGATAGAATTACTCATTCCTTTATTTGGAGTAATTCAAATTTTGAGAAAGGGTGGCATTTGGTGAAGCAGAAAAAGATTACTTATCCAATAAGAGAAGGCGATCTTGGTGTGAGAAGGGCTCAAGAAATGAATACTACTTTGCTAGGCAAGCTAGTTTGGAGTTTAATGCATGATCATCATAAGTTACGGGTGAAGGAGTTGTCTAATAAATATATTTACAATTTGTCTGCTCTTGATTATTCCGCCTCGAGTTCTAGTTCTTATATTTGGAAGTCTATTTGTAAGGCATCTAGCATGCTTCATGATGGGTTCAAGATTAGGATTGGAAATGGCTCATTCTCCTTCTGGTTTGATAATTGGACTAGACTTGGCCCTCTTTGCAATTTAGTTGACTTTGTCACATCTCTGATTCTCAGTTATAGGTTTGGGATTTTGGCATCTGGGGAAATGTAATCTTACTGATCTTTTTACTATGTTCTCGGAGTAAGTTAAGAAGTTGGTGGAAGAGATTTCTATCCCTCTTGTTTCTGCTCATGCTGATTGCCTAGTTTGGATGGACTCTCCTTGTGGTGTTTATTCGATTTCCTCTGGTCATAGGTGGTTGTTACGAGGTTCTCCTTCCTCTCTTGGTCAGACCTCTGAATCTTAGAAATGGGTTTGGAGACTTCATGTTCCTTTCAAAATTTCCTTCTTAATCTAGTTGGCTTTACTTAATTATTTACCCACTAATGATATTAGATTCAAGAGAGGCATTGCTAGTTCAATTGAATGTCCTTGCTACCATGGGGCATCTGAGACTCCTTTATACTGTTTGCGTGACTGTTCCTTTGCTAAGGAAATGTGGATGAGGGTATTCCATCCTTTCATGCCTACTGATTTTTTTGATAAAGATTTGGTTTCTTGATTAAGGCATCTTTCCTCTGGTCCTCATGCGATTCTTTTTTGTGTGTGTTTGTGGCACATGCAGTGTGTTCGGAATAAGTGGGTTTTTTTGGGGTGTAGCCTTGCCATGATATTTGGTTGAGAAGATTGTTCTCTATGTTTGATTCGTGCTTGGCTGCTTTCCCAGTTTCTAATGTTTAACGTCCGCATGTTTTGGTGATGTGGACTGCACCTCCTCTTTCCTTTGTGAAGCCCAACTTTGATGGTAACTTTTTGGGCAATTCTAGTCCAGTTGGGTTTGGTGGTCTTTTGAGAAAGGATAATGGTGTGTGGATATCGAGTTTCTTTGTTCATGTTCATTGGGCTGATAATCTTTGTGTGGAGCTTTTAGCTTTAAGGAAAGGTTTGATTATAGTTTGGGAGAAGGGCTTTCGTCGGGTTTTATGTGAGGTGGATTGTCTAGAAGTAGTGAGGTTGGTTTCAAATGTTAGTCACCACTTTCATAGATATGTGGCAGTCATTGATGACATTAAAAGGATGATTGCTTGGGATTGGTCCTGTTTGCTCCATCATGTGTATAGAGAAGGGAACCAGGCTGCAGACTTCCTTGCCAAATTTGGTGCTTCTTCTGGGTCTGATTGTGTTTGGATTTTTGGCAACCTTGGACCACATCTTGCATGCTGATGTTGCGAGTGTCGTCCATTTGAGATAACTTCTCTCCGTTCTTCTTTTCTTAGCTCATGTAACCAAAAAAAAAATTATTTGATTTAAGTCAAATTAATTAAAATATAATGAGTTTTAAATATTGATAGTCTAAACTAATAAAAATAAATATATAATTTTTTTAAAAGAAAAAGTAAACTTATTTTTACGTTAAAAAATGATTATCCACTTTCAGATTCCACTAAATAATTTAAGAATAGGTAACTCTTATTTTCTCACTTGATAGATAAGTTTTTTTAAAGGAGTTTTTTTATCTTATTTTAAATAATAGACATAAGTTAGCATATTAACAAAACGTGTTTTTTAAATCATGGAACACACGTAACACACGCACACACCAACATGCATGGAGACAATAACACAGGTGTGTGTCTGCCATGCGGCAGAATCATCACGAAATTTTCCACAATCTTGGTTGAGGTAGAGTAATCTGTCGTTTCGCAAACACCAAAAGAAAACTGTTAACTACTCGGAATTTATTTATTTATTTTGGTCAAAAACTGTGTTAGAATATAAATAATATGATTTTTTTTATCGGGATAATACAATGGGTTTAATTTAGATACACTGATAGTATAAAACTTTTTTATACTATCATCTAATTAAAACTTTCTTTTCACATGATTATTCAAGTAATGGGTAATTATGTCAAAGAGTTTTACTGATGTGGTAATATATGATTAAATATTTATATAAAAAAATTTTATACTAACAATACATTTGAATTAAATCCTAATATGATTAGTTAGTTTTAAATAAAAAAATAATTCTATTGTTATATTTTATCCAACTAGTACTATGGGTGCGTTTATTTGTGCTTTTAGTATAAAAAGATTAAATTTTTCAAAAAAAAGTACTTATAAAATTTTTAACATTATTTGTTTGTACTTCCAAAAAAAAGTAGAAGCAAAAAATAATCAATTTTTATACTTTTTTGAAAAATAGATAGGGAGCTACCTCTCTTAGAAGTAGAAGCAGTAGAAGAGATAGAATGTTGCTCCTTAAAATTTGCAACCATTTTCTTTCTATTCAATTATGATTTTATCCTTAAAACTTTTAAAAACTACCACTCTCTTCTCACTCTCATTCTCTCTCTCTCTCTCTCCATATCCTGAATTATAATTTTATTAAATAAAATATTTCTATAATTATCACATCCAAATAATTTAATTTCTAATTTTGATAAAAAATATTTATACAATTATATCCAAAATGTAAAATAATTTTTTACTTTTAGTTCTATTTCTGCTTCTACTTCTATTTTTCAATAAGTATTTCTTCTACAATCTTAACCAAATGGATCCTATATTTTTTTTTTGTCAGAAATTTCGATTAAATTATTTTGACTTTGTAACACTGTTCTCAAAATAACATTACTACAATCGTGTATACCGCGAAAGCCTTAACGCCACAATCGTGTACTTACAATATTTCTATATTCCTACAAAAAGCATTCTCAAATCTTATTAAAAGTTTTAAATAAAAATAAATGCAATTAATATATCAGAGAAAGATTATTAAAAAGATTCTGCACCAGATACGTTTCCATTCTCTCTGTTCACTCCCCTCATTTGTCTGTCTCACTGGCGCACGTCAATTACCTATTCCTTCCACTTTAATTTATTTTAAATTGATATATCTACATTATTCAAAGAATAAATCAAATTATCTCAAATCTTATTAAAAGTTTTAAATAAAAATAAATGCAATTACTATGACAGAGAAAGATTATTAAAAAGATTCTGTGCCTATGTTTGGATGGGTATTGGATGTAGTTGGAATTGATTTTGGGATGCCAAAATCAATTCCGGCAATTTTTTATGTTGTTTGGTTTTAGATTTTCAGAATCAATTCTTGTTGTCTCTAGAATTAATTCTGGCAGAAGTGAAAATTTTTTACTTTCTATCAGAATTACTTTTAGAAGAACTATCAAACATAAATCACTTTATCTCAAAATCAATTCTATTCAAATTAATTCTATAAAATCAATTCTCTCTAGAATCACAATCGTGTACTTACAATATTTCTATATTCCTACAAAAAGCATTCTCAAATCTTATTAAAAGTTTTAAATAAAAATAAATGCAATTAATATATCAGAGAAAGATTATTAAAAAGATTCTGCACCAGATACGTTTCCATTCTCTCTGTTCACTCCCCTCATTTGTCTGTCTCACTGGCGCACGTCAATTACCTATTCCTTCCACTTTAATTTACTTTAAATTGATATATCTACATTATTCAAAGAATAAATCAAATTATCTCAAATCTTATTAAAAGTTTTAAATAAAAATAAATGCAATTACTATGACAGAGAAAGATTATTAAAAAGATTCTGTGCCTATGTTTGGATGGGCATTGGATGTAGTTAGAATTGATTTTGGGATGCCAAAATCGATTCTGGCAATTTTTTGTGTTGTTTGGTTTTAGATTTTCAGAATCAATTCTTGTTATCTCTAGAATTGATTCTGGCAGAAGTGAAAATTTTTTACTTTCTGTCAGAATTATTTTTAAAGGAACTATCAAATATAAATCACTTTATCTTAAAATTAATTTTATTCAAATTAATTCTATAAAATTAATTCTCTCTAAAATTAATTCTACAAAAACAGAACCAAATACGCTAAGTAACAGATATCTTTCCGTTTTCTCTGTTCACTTTCCTCTTTTTTTTTTTTTTTTCTGTCTCATCAATCCATGTAATTTTTTTATTTGTCAATTTATTCAAGATAAATTACAACAGAAAGAGTCCTCAATAAAGTGATTCCACGATATCCCGCACCCACAGTGAGCCCCACCGTATATCCCTACTTCATCCGTCCAACCTTCCAAATCAGCAGTAATCAACCGGGTCCGACGACATCCAACGGCTCACAACGAGCCACTCGAACCTTCTGCTGACTTTCTCCGCATCGCCAGCCAGCAAAAACCTCGGTCTCATACTCCACCCACCACTCTCGCCTACATTGATTCAAATCCCGTAACGGTTTCACCTCGCTCCCTTCCTCTATTTATTCTTCCTCTTCTTCTCCGTTCCGTCATTAAGTTACACAATCACCCACCACGACAGTAGCTATTCTTGTGTGTGCGACGCGACTCATTTACAGTTTGGTGCAGAATCGTAATTATGGGGAAGTCGTACCCGAAGGTGAGTGCCGAATACGAGAAGGCCATTGAAAAGGCAAGGAGGAAGCTCAGGGGATTCATCGCTGAGAAGCAATGTGCTCCGCTTATGCTCCGTATTTCGTAAGCCTAAACCCTCGTTATTCTTAGATCACTGTTTTTTGCTCGTTCCTGAAGTGATTGTTTTTTTTAAAAAATTTCTTGGATTTAGATGGCATTCGGCTGGGACTTTTGACGTGAAGACGAAGACGGGTGGGCCTTTCGGAACGATGAGGCACGCTGCTGAACAAGCCCATGGGGCTAACAATGGGCTTGACATCGCTGTTAGACTATTGGAGCCTCTCAAGCAGCAGTTCCCTATCATCTCATACGCTGATTTTTACCAGGTAACAAAATATAATTCTATATTTCTTTTTTATCACTAGTTATCTGAAATATCATGATCGTTTTCGTTTATTTTGTTGATTTACGATTGCTTATATTTGCTTCATCGTATTATTATCAGTTGGCTGGAGTTGTTGCTGTTGAGATAACCGGTGGGCCTGATATCCCTTTTCACCCTGGGAGAGAGGTACCCAAGTTGTTTTCAGCTATTGGCCTCTATTTAATTTATTTTTATTATTATTACAATTTTCTTATTATTTTATTTATTTAGTTATTTAGTTTATGAAGTTGTATATGAGACATTATTTGTCTTTATCTTTATCTTTTTTTTTTGTCTGTTTTTGTGATCTGTATAATAATTCTGGTGAATCATTGCATTTAACTTGATTTGGTATTGTGTTTATGTTATTTGATTTGAGTAAGTGATGTTGGAAATTTTCTTTATTATTATTTTTTTATGCTGATGGTGGTTTTTCGTTTGATCAGGACAAGCCTGAGCCACCTCCTGAGGGTCGCTTGCCTGATGCAACAAAGGGTTAGTATTATGAACTTGCGTAAGGGTAAATAAATGCTATATAGGTTGTCTTTTTGTTCCGAGGGTCTAAATTTATGTTGTTACAGGTTGTGACCATTTGAGGGATGTATTTGTTCGCACAATGGGGCTTAGTGATGCGGATATCGTTGTTCTTTCTGGTGCACACACTCTTGTATGTTGATATTTTGAGCTTACTCTTTTGTTGATACTTGTTTTTCGGGACATTACATTATGATTGCATAAGATTATAAGAATGTTGCTTTGTCTAATATGAATTTGCAAAATAAATTGCAGGGTAGATGCCACATGGAGCGTTCTGGATTTGAGGGTCCCTGGACTGCTAATCCACTCATTTTTGACAACTCATATTTCAAGTGAGTTTGATTCCCGCTCTAAATAACATAGCCTTTAACTGATACCCTTAATTTGCTTTGTTTCTTGATTCATGATAATGTACATAAATTTCAGGGAACTGTTGAACGGCGATAGGGAAGGCATTCTGATGCTGCCAAGTGACAAGGCACTTTTGGATGATCCTGTTTTCCGCCCTCTTGTTGAGAAATATGCCAACGTGCGTACATCATTACCCCCTTTTTTTTTATTTATTTGTCCCTTATTTTTAAGTACGGAGCATGAGAAAAAAAATGTGTATTCCACGAGTTGCTCAATTATGTTTGATTTGCTACTGAATTCAGGATGAAGACGCATTCTTTGCTGATTACGCTGAAGCTCACGTAAGGCTCTCCGAGCTGGGGTAAGTCTCTGTAATTTTTATTGTTAATTTTCCACGCTTTTATGTGTTAATATTTTCGTGACGAATTTGAATGCATTTGAACAAAGAAAGTGCATTTTTTTTTTCATTTTTTTTTTCGGTTCTTTTCTTTTCTTTTCTATGCTGCGGTGCCTTTGGCAGTTGATTATCCATCGGGAGCTGACCTTGTATAATAACAAACTTGTTTCGCAGGTTTGCTGATGCCTAAGAAACGGGACGCGTGGAAGCTGGTCGAAGGATCGCAAAATTCTCTTAATCCTTCTCTCTAATTTCCGTAGACATGGTTTTGAAGGACAATGCCTGGTAGTAGAATCTGGGTAGCTTTTAAATGTGCTTTTGCTGGACGTGACTGTCCTTTGATAAGTAACATTTTTTGAATAACATCTGTGACGATCCTTTCTTAAATAATATGTTTTGGCGGCTACGCTTCCCTACTTGGTTGTTTTGCTACTCAATTTGCTCTTGCTGTCTATAATTTATGAGCTCCTACTACTGTTACATTGCTTTTCTGCTGACAAGGTGTTCAGCTGAGGATAGTTTATTTCTATATCCACTTTTATATATATTCTCTATTTAATTTAATTATCAATTACACGCTTGAAAGTTTTACCTTTGGTCTTGACAAAAATTTTCAATAATGCCTTAGAGGTGTAAAGAGCTGCGAAATCTAAGCTGCAGGAGTTACTAGTCCAAAACCCGTAAAGGGGTGGTGCTAAATAGGCTTCACAAGCCCAAAGATTTCAAAGGAGAAAAGGAATGGGCCATTTTCAACTAAGCAGTGGTCACTGACCAGAGTGGTCCTCGATCCCCAAAAAACAAAAAAAACCCAAGCAGTGGTCAGGCTATCGGGGATCTTGAAAGGAAGGTGCGAGAGATTACTCGTACAAATTGGTGGTACCTATTGACCGAAAATAAATATTGTTGGTACGTAAACTTAAGGTTTCTGCATGTAGCATGACCCAAAAAAAAAAAAAAAAAAAAAAAAAAACTTTTCTGTATGTAGTTGACATGAACAAAAATTGGTTTCTGCATGTACAATTGAAAGCAGAAGCGGCTAACAATTAACCCCATTAATTAAAGTAAATATGAAGGAATTATAACGCCCTTGGATCGAGATTTGATTCTGATTATGGCATGAAAATCGAGAACAGAATCAAGAATAAAATAGGTGCGAGAACATCTGGCTCAATTGATGAAGAACGATCGATTCAAAGCTATTTTTCGATCCTTGATTCTGGATAAACAAGAAAGGAACTGGACAAGGGAGGCCAGAGGGAGAGAAGAGCTCCTCCTATTCTCCATAGAGCCGAAATGACATTCTGTTTCAATGGAGTCATAGGCGCCTATATATAGGATTAGGAGGAGGGGCTTCTTCCTATGTTAGAAAAGTGATGTGCCAAGTCACCTATTATAACAAGACTCATACACACAGAGATATATAACAATACCCATCAATGAGCAGTGTGTAGACCCAATAACAACAATAATTACAATAATTTGGATTTCAACAATTAGCAATAATTAATTTTGGCATTCAGTTAATCTGAGTTCAAAATTAAATGCAATTTGATTTATGTAAGTCCACAAAATTTTCCAACAATCTCCCACTTGGACAACATAAATCAAATCCTTACAAAATAATTCCCCAGATTAGTTCACAAAATGTGGTCACAATATTATGTCAAAATTGAGCCTGCATTTTCAACCAAATGGTCCGATATGGGATAACAAGCACTCAACAATGCAGAGAGTCATATTTAAAGGAGCACTGACATCATACATGTGAGATATTCATTTCCCAGTGACCCAATAAATGGTGGTTCACAAGCCAATGGGAATGCACAACAACAGAATAGCATGCCGATAGATTATCAAAGTGTAATTTCCAACAATTGGCCCTAGCATCTACCCTGAATACTATATGAGATCTAATAAATCTTATCACAATATAAGACAAGTCCGAAATGTCTCCAATATTTGCCATATCCACATAAATGTGCATAATAATATATGGCAACATAAGCATCCGCTCAAAATGCTCTCTGAGATTGAACAAAATATCTAAGCATAAAAAATTGAGATTGGATCCAATATGTCTCAATAATAATGCCATTATATAAAATTGTATAAATAATTAAGTTACGCAGACTTAAATGGCATTAACAGTAGTGTAAGGTCATGATAAATTTATAGGATAAACTCCCACTAACCCAAAATACTAAAGGGACCTCAATATACTCATAAGGATTATAAAATCAACAATAAAACCTTTGGCAGCTAACTATTAATTACGGGATCAACAACAATAAATTCTGTAGGAATATACTCGAGAAAAATCTCAAGTCTACCATGAATTGCCATATAATCACAAAAGGATACAAATTATTATATGGCACAATATCTTCCACTAATCCAATATATCAAACAATATAAACATTCCCATTAGAAACCATAAGGTTTCAATATACTCTAATGGTATAATAATGAATAGTGGGATAAGTAATAATTTATGGTAGAGTATTCAATGTAAGTTTGAAACTCACCATTGTTCTCTCTAACATCAAAAGTACAAACAGAGAGAATCACAAAAGTGCAGAGTTAACAAAACTTTCAGCCATTAGGTTTCATAGAATTGGCTTCACATATTTTGTCTATATAATTGAGGAGATTATAAGTGTCTTTGACACTTTAAAATAAATATCCCCTCTTTCTATCATTGCAAACTCAAACAACAAATTATAAAGGCATAGCAAAATTAATATGCTAGCCAAAGCATTTTAGACCTATATATGACCATTAATAAGGACATAATAAAATCTAAAGTCTCTAACTCCCACTATAACAATAGTTTCTATATATAAATGGGAGCAACATTACATTCTAAGAGACCCAAAGTGTCCTCAATATAAATCTCAAAACAATAGCGCAATGATAGCACAATAGGAAATGAGAAAACCTTACATCAGAATATCATAATTTATTCATATAATAAAATTGTTTTTCTCACATTCAATCAATCGAGCAATTAATTGAATTAAAGACCTTGTATCATTGCAATCCTACCGAAGGGTCTCGGATCACAATAGACAAGTTTTTCCCACTTGATAGAGTCTTCTCTATCACACAATGATTATGTCAAATAATATCATATCGAAGGGTATATCTATTATCTACATAACCCAACAATATTCGCAATTCAAAAATAATTTAATTCAACAAAAATAAGCTTCACAATAGGTAAAAGCAAAGTTCATAAATATTGATTGCTATAAAATGCCCAATTAACGAATGGAACCTCATGTAATTGTAACACTTTTTAGGGTTTCAAATTTTAATACGAGTAAACTCTAATAAACAATAAAATCATGTCTCTAAAGTTAGTATCGAGAGGATACTGAAAATCTTAGGACATAATTTTCAAATTATTAAGAATTATGTCAATAAAGACAAACCGAAAGGTAAGTTCATTATTAATGTAATTCTCAATGCAACAAAAGTAACAATATATTTAAAATGTCCACAAAGATTAAAGACAGCAAAGCCAAAATAGGAGAGAAGCTAAACTTTTGAGTTTATTAAATGAATGCTCACAATATCAAAAATAACTCCTTTAATTTTCTCAGAGGAAAGCACGAAAGATATACAATAAATAATAAATTATGTGCAAAACTCCCCTTTAAAATTAAAATGCACATGGTTGTCAACTTATAGATCCAAACATAAAGAGATTTTCAAAATTTGAATAATTTATCTCATTTTATAATGCTGAATCACATCACCAAAAAATAATTTTCTCTTTATGGAAAGTGAGATTTTTATCCAAAATCAATAATACTTGATTATCACAAATTTTGTGCTTAAATAATAAATACTCCCCAGAAAATAATATTTTAAAAAACCCATAACATGCTCCAATATTTAGGTATGTATTTAATTTGGATTAAATCCAAATTCAAACTTTGATTTATGCAAATCGATTTTGATTTATGCAAGTCCAAAAATATCAAACACTCTCCCACCTAGACTGCATAAATCTGATTCTCAAAATTTTACATAAAAGAAGCCATTATTTCATATAAAATGAGAGTGTGTAGCAAAATTATGTTCTAGAATTTTAGAAAATATTTCTCAGAATAATGTTGCCCAACATTATTCACAAAATTAGCATTTATCACAATTGGTTCCACAAAGGCGAGCTCACAATCATGAAAAATGCCCAATAACATTGTCAAAATATTGTAAAAATTAACTCTTAGAGTAACATTACATAAAAATCACATAATTACAAAATTTACAATGTTCCATAATCAATATAAACAATAGAGGTGCCCAAAATTTATTTCAATATTCAAAATATTCTAACTCTAAGAGTGCACGAATTATGAGATGTTTAGATACGTCATAATTATTCACAAAATTTTCTAGAACAAAATTTGAGAAATATCATATGATTTTAGACAATTTACTTTCTAGAAAATTCAAAATAATTTATTTGATACCCAAAATTTCATTAATACTCAAAATAATAGTTTAATATTTCTTAAACTATAATTCTCAGAGTAATATTGCACAATATTCAACAATAGTAACATCTCATAATTTTAATGTGATATCTTAAAAAACCGTGGTCAATATTTTTCGGGCTTGCTCCAAGAGGAACTGCGTGCGTATTCGCGGTTTTTCACAATTTTCTCCCTTAATTCGCAACGAAAATTCATGTTCTTGGTCTCTATAGATTCAGCTTGAAGAGCTCTACAAAACCCATATGGAGTTCGAATGCAAATCGCTCTAGATAACTAAATTGGTTTTTCGATGAAAGTGTTAAAAGTTCTTCGGCTCTTCTTTGATTTCTCTCTCAATCCAACCTCAAATTACACAATAATCGGTTCAATAAATTCATAATAACATAAACAACAATAACCCTCAACAAATTTTGAAATCAAACGGCCAAAATCACAAATTCGAAATCAATCCCTTTGGGGTTTATGAACATTCGAACTTCAAAATGCCCAATCATACCAAAAACGCAAATAATAGCCATAATCAGTAACCAAAACGGGCTCTGATACCACTTGAAGGAATTATAACGCCCTTGGATCAAGATTTGATTCCAATTATAGCATAAAAATCAAGAACAAAATAAAAAACAGAATAAGTGTGAGAGAACCTAGTTTAATCGATGAAGAGCGATCGATCTAAACCTGTTTTCTGATCCTTGATTCTGGATAAACAAGAAAGGAACTAGCCAAGGGAGGTCAGAGGGAGAGAAGAGCTCCTCCTATTCCCTATAAAGCCGAAATGACGTTCTGTTTCAATGGGGTCACAGGCACCTATATACAGGGTTAGGAGGAGAGGCCTCTCCCTGTGTCAAAAAAGTAATGTGCCAAGCCACCCATTATAGCAAGGCTCATACACACATAGATATATAACAATATCCACCAATGAGCAATGCGTAGGCTCAATAACAACAATAATTACATTAATTTGGGCTTTAACAATTAGCATTAATCAATTTTGACATTCAATTAATATGGGTTCAAAATTAAATACAATTTAATTTATGTAAATCCACAAAATTTTCTAACAAAATAACCCATGAAGATTTGAGACAAAGCGAACTATTGCTGAACGTAAATTGCAAATTGCAATTTGAATACGTTTGATTTTGATCTCTGGCGCCTACGTCAAATGATTTCATTTAATGGCCGAATATGTTGTCACAAGATGGTACAGGGTTCCCCAATTGTTGAACTCTTCGGATTATACATCTGATGGTACCTAGTTCTATTTTTGTGAAACTTATGACTGCCCTGTATTTTAAGGCAAAGATCATTGGCATTAGATGCGCCTATGGACATAGAGGTGAGGTTGAAAAAACAAACAGAACGATGTGAGAAGCTACGTGGAAAACCTACCGTACCTGTTTGTATATTCAATAATTTACTTGTACAAACTCCAACTGAAGCTAGCCAGTCACCAGTGTCCGCGGTTAGTCAATGATTTATCTGACAACCCTAGCAAACATTCTTGTCCGATATTCCCCATTGTTGCTTCCTACCAAACTCACCTTGATCATAATGATCGAATGTAGAAAATTTACCCCAGGGGAAGACGTAGATTAATTTATCATCCTTTTATCATTTATGCTTGAGTAGTTGCGTTGTTACATAGAGCACTGGTGGTTACTGCATTGCAGCATTAGGATGGGAAACAGAAAGCGAACCATGATGGTGAAATCTTTGCTAATATTGCCTTGGTCCAAATTCGATGTTTTATGGATGCCTTTCTACATTCGTATTGAGTGCCCTATGTAATCTTGTCTCGTGGCTAATCGAACTTCTTAGGTAAGGTAAGCCTGTTGTCTGATTTGTGTGACAATCGAGGAGCAGTTACTGCCCTTGAACTATTGAGATTGAGTGCCCTTCTGTTGTAAAATACCTCTTACTGTAATGATATATATTAGGCTCCATAGTGTTTGCCACCTTTTTTTTTTCGAGATTTTTTCTTTCAGCTGATGTTTGCTTGGTTGACTACTTGACTCAACATGCACTTTACTTAAACCATTTGCATTGTGACAACTTGATATCATGATTTGTAGCTTTTTTCTTCTACACTATCTATATGATTTAGTCTAAACTCTGTTTATCTGTATGGCGCATTTAGATTCCTGCCTGGGATTCTCAAAAGTTGAGGGGCCGAGCCCTTTGATTTCTTAAGGTGTATTTCTGAGTTTTGTCATTGCCCTTCAAAATCAAAATTTACAAACACACCCTTAGAAGGTTGGTCACTAACTGCTATGTTGTTACGTTCACAATTTTGGTTGGCATTGGAAAAGCATTGGAAGTGCTGAGAGCATTGTAACGATTGACCAAGATGTCTAGTCCTTGTTGTGTCCAACTTCCTGTGTTTCTAATGATTTTGGCAAGCAAATTCCGAATTATTGCCATTCATCCTTTCCCAACGTAAGATTCAAGAAGGTCGCTTCCTTTTATAGTCACATTTAAATGACTATCATTTGGACTCTTGCCTCTTCGTAACAAAGAAGTCAGTGTTATCTAAAACGTGGTGGGGGTCCAGAGATAATTGGATGGAAGTTGAAAACCGCAATTCATTCATTATTTGATATCATGTACCAGAAAATTAAGTTACAGGGTACAGTGCTTTTAATTAGTCGCATACAGTTAAAAAGAATTGGATGATTAGAATGTGAAAAGGAGTTGTTGTATTCTCCTAAAATATCATCTGAACAATTCTTTTAGAATTTAATTTAAATACACTGACAGTGTAAAGCAGTTTTACACTGTCAACCAATAGAAATAGTGGAAAGTGCCAACTCATACAAATAACTACCTATTATAATGAGGGACCCATCATGATTTCTCACTTTCTGCTATTTCTATTGGTTGACAGTGTAAAATTGTTTTACACTATCAGTGCATACCAATTAAACTCATTCTTTTAATATTCAATAAAAAATATCAAATGCAAATATACAAATTTTATATCTTAGAAACTTGCAAAACGCTCACCTATACTTTTCCAGTTGATAACTGAAAAGATTATCAAAGACAAATATTAATCCAATCCATTTCATGAAAAAGATGTGACCAATTACCCAACCAACAAAACCACTTGTTAAAAATAACAATTTTTTGTTGCATCGAGGTACCGCAATAGAAATAATATAAATTATGTTATATTATATTGAAAAAATTCGATTGTAACATATTCTTAATTCTATTCTACCTTTACTTTTTTATCGATCAAATATCATGTGAACCGAACCTTTTCTATACTATACTAGTAGAATCTTATTCTAAATCGAAATCGAATAATATCAAATCACGATTGAATTCTTTCTTTTTCTATTCTAAACAAGTTAATTGAAGAAGTTGTATTTGGTCAATAAACCCCCCCCCCTTTGATTGGTTAAGGAAGATTTGGAGTTATTCTCCAGGTATGGGCGAATTGATCACTTTTCTCTCAACTGAATAAAATAGGAGGAAAAAATTGTATAAATTAATATAACCCATCTTAATTTTAATATATTATCAATATAAAATATCTTACATTGTTAATCAATCATATGTTATTATTGCAGTAATTAGTATAGAAGTCAAATATTATTGCTTATATGAAAAAAATATTATAATTGAGTAATTGTATAAAAAAAATTTATACCAACTATGTATTAAAATTAAAAATTAATTTTTATGTACTGATTATCAGTCAATAGAATTTAAGGAAAATAACAAACTATGGTGAGTAGTTATTATGATGGATAGTTATTAACCATGATTTATTTATTTTTTAAAAATTGATAATGTAAAGTTATTTTATATTATTAATTTAGAGAAATTAAACCCTTAAAATTAAAGCTAATATTTAATAAAAAACATTAAATTAAGAATATATGTATTTTGGATTTGCCTCCTGTAAGGTGTACGAAAACCAAGTATTTTGTATGTCATGGACATAAAAAAAAAAAAAAAATACCAATCCTTTCGTCTAAATTGACAAGATAAGCAGAAAGATTGATTAGGAAAATTTAGAATTATATATTCTATAGGACAGGCAACATGTCACTTTCCCATTGACTGAAAAAAGAAAAATGTAAAATAAGGACAAAACATGTAAATCAACATACACGACCATAAGTTTTGAAAGAAGTAGGGGTAAAGCAACATTTTCCCATAAAAGAAAACATCACGTTGAGCTTTGAGAACAAGTTGAAGTGCGAGAATGGATGGCACACACTCATCCCACATGGAAGAAGCAAAGAACATGAGCAGTGGGAGCAAGCGGGGCGGTTGGACAAGCTTTCCCTTCATCATCGGTCTCTCTTTCTGTGCAGCATCTAATGTTCCTTATTCACTCACACTTTCACTTAGCACCAACATACTTAAAACATGCTCACATAACTGGATGTTCTTTTTTTTTTTTTTTTGTACTGTTGAATTCAGGGACAGTGGCTGGGTTGACACTTGCAAGCTCAGGAATCTGGGCCAACTTGATTGTGTATCTCATAGAAGAATTCAATATTAAAAGCATCACTGCTGCACAGATTTCTAACGTGGTTAATGGCAGCACCAGTTTATTTCCATTTGTTGGGGCAATCATAGCTGACTCTTTCTTTGGCTCTTTCCCTGTTGCCTTGGTTTCTTCTTGTGTCGCTTTGCTGGTAAGTCATAACTACACATGCAACCATTTTGTTTTGTCTTGCCTTGCTTACTCTCTTTCTCTAGTTCAATCTATTCAGAGTCAGCTTGACTTAAAGTTTAAATTCATAGGCGAATTCTTACATAGAGACTTTGAGTCTGTGACCACATGATTACTGAAAAATATTTTAATAAAAAAAGAAGAATAAAATAATAATTTTGCCCTTATCTTCTTCTTCTTTTTTCTCTTTCTTCCTCCGTTGCAACCATTCCTCCCCTATCAACTTCTCTTGATCAAATTTCAAACTCCAGGTCTCATTTCCAGCTATAAATTTTACACAACTAGACGGATAAATAAATTGGTAGCTTTATTATCCTAATCCAAATTTATTCAAAAGAGTTAAAAAAAAATATATATATATATATGTTGAAATAGAAATTCTAAGAATTTCACACTCTTCAGTTGTCTCCTTCGACCTCAACCTTGTCTAGCAGCGACCTTCACACTATTCAGTTTCACACTCTCTTATTTTTTTTTCCTCATCGTTTTTTGGATACAAGAAGAAAAAAGAAAAAGAAAAAACATGATGAGAAGACCGTAACAAGAACAACAATCTCCGGCATGAGCTATCGGCTTTGAATCTCAACCTCATGCGGTCTCCGCCAGCGCTATTGAATTTCTTTGATCAAGCTTTGATGGTGCTGGTGCTGCCGGCATTGTCGTGGCGTTTGGCGGCGAGCTGTCAGGTGCAGCTCACGTCGGCAGGGTTTGCTTCGTTGCAGCTGGGGATACCGGTGGCTCTGATGCTGTGTGGATCGGTGACGTTCTTCATAGGGTTGATGCTGACGTCGTGGGTTCTCAGGTTGGTGAGAAGATAAAGATTGTGGTTGTACAGCAGCAGCACAACAAAGATGCTAGTGGCTCTCAAGAATGAGGGAAGTGGGGCATGTGGTAGTGGGGACTCATCTGGGTGGAGGTAGTAGCAGAAATCGTGTTAGACAGCAGGGGAGAGGTCATTGTAGTAAAAGATAAAATAGATAAATTGCTTGGACAGAAATATCAAACTATAAATATAAATTATTATAGCATTATTTTTTAAAATTAATAGATATTAATCTCAATCATCCATTCAATTTTCAATGAGCAGGATGTAGTGATCACATGGTGACAAACTCAGACCTCCCCATTTAAGAAGCCGCCTAAGTTCATATATCTTTAGAAGCTTTGGCTGCATTTCTAAATTTGATGTAAATGAAAAATAAATTGTTTCTCAAATTATCGTTGATCAAGTCTTGGAACGATGCCATATATTGTTTGCATTTCTTCTCATCCCAAATATTTCATATGCAAATATATCCTTGACTTTGAATTTTGATTGGTGTGTAATCTTTTAGTACAAATTGTAAATATCTTTTACATATAATATAATAATATATTGGAATATAACTAGAGTTAGTTCACTTGTGACAGAAGATTTTGAACCAGCATAATGTATATAAAAGTTAAACAGAACATAAACACGAGCAATCATAACGTCACGCGCTGTAAAAACATTATTTCTTGAACTTGAAGTAATAGTAGATGAAAACTTACACTAGGACCATCCTTCCCTGCATGAAATGATGATAGCTATTCAATAGTATAATGACCATCCAATGCTTCAGTACCACAACAAAGTCTCCGAATTACCCTTATCAAACATATCCCAAAGTCACTCTGTCATGATACATGGGCGCATGACACATTCAATCACCTTTTTTTTTCCTTCAAACTGAGAGAATAAACAAAAGCAAATAAAAAACTTTGCATGCATTTGCAGGGCACAGTAGTTTATGCCTTGACAGCAACTATCAAATCCTTAAGGCCTCACCCTTGCATTAACGACGGATCAAACGTATGCAAACCCCCGTCGGGAGTGCAATATGCTGTCCTATATGTGGGAACAGCTTTGGCAGCAATTGGTTTTGGTGGTACACGCTTCACAACAGCAACACTTGGAGCAAACCAGTTTGATAAGCCTGAACACCAAGGGGTCTTCTTCAACTGGTTCTTCTTCACAATGTACGTTGCTTCTGTGGCAGGCTCCACTGGACTTGTCTACATTGAGGATAACGTGACCTGGGCTGTGGGGTTCGGCATATGTGCTGTGTCTAACTTGATTGGTGTAGTCATTTTCATACTTGGTTATCGGTTTTATCGCCCTGATACCCCACAAGGAAGCGCCTTCTTGGATCTGGCTCGTGTCCCTGTTGCTTCTATTCGTAAACGGAAGTCTCAGCTCTCATCAAGAACACAGGATTACTACAGTGGTCATGATGGGATGGTTGCAACACCAGGAAAAAGTTTAAGGTACTAAGTTGAGTTTATTGCTGTTGAAATTATACCTTTATTCCCTTAGTAGTTTGGTGTTTAAAATGCTTTAGGTGTGCTTCCTTAAAAGGTTCATGTTTGTGTTTCTCCGTTGCAATTCAAAAGTTGTCAGTCACTCCTGGCGTTGAGACAAGGAGAGTGCTGTAGCTTGTACCTAATCATCAATAGTAGAGTGCTACTTTTAATATTGGTAAAAGGCTGCTTCTTAATAGGACTGTAGGGAACATATTGTGGTGGACCGGCTGTGGTGGTGGTGGTAATGGAGAGAGCACACTGTCGTAGAAGTCATTGTTGCCTCCAATTGTAGTTAATATAGAACTGACAAGGCCAGGTAATGTAAAGGAGCATTAACCTTGAGAATTTCTTATGTGCACAGGGAACAAGCCGTTGATTTTATTCTGATCCATTAATTGCATATTACATAAGTATTGTGGTAGTTAAGAAGATAAAAGTAGCTTACAAAAGTGGGTGGTTGAAAAAAATAAAGATTATATAATATGTAACTAATAGATCAGAACAAGAATAAGAACAATGACATGTTTTCGGAGGACACAAATTTTTCATGAACATTTTTCCTTGACTGTTTCGTTTCTTAGTTGTGTCAATGGAAACTCAAGTTACAAGAGAATTTGTATTCAGAAAATTTTTTTATATGCATCCAATTTTTATTTGTAGTTCTTATATTAAAAAGAAGAAGAAGAAGAAGATTATAATTAAGGATAATATATATACTTAACTCTCTAATCCTGAATTCTAATTCTTCAACTACTAACATACATTTCAATGCAGGTTTTTCAATCGTGCAGCTCTGATAACTGATGGAGACCTTCAATCAGATGGCTCAATTGAGAAACCATGGAGGCTATGCACAGTTCAACAAGCTGAAGATTTCAAAACTGTGATTGGAATCCTGCCACTGTGGACTTCAAGTATATTCCTAGGCACTCCAATAGGAATTCAAAGCAGCTTGTCAGTCCTTCAAGCTTTGGCCATGGATCGCCAAATAGGACCCCATTTCAAATTCCCAGCAGGTTCTGTTATTGTCATACTCCTATTATCCACATCCATTTTCCTCACCCTTCTTGACAGGGTGCTATGGCCTGCATGGCAGAAGCTAACTGGAAAAACTCCAACACCCCTCCAAAGAATAGGAGTAGGACACGTGTTCAATGTTATTGGTATGGTTGTTTCAGCACTTGTTGAATCAAAGAGGCTTAAGATAGCACATACACACATGCACCAAAAAAATCAACCTAATAACCCCACAGTGGCCATGTCTGTCCTATGGTTGTTCCCACAATTGGTGTTGGTTGGCATTGGAGAAGCTTTCCATTTTCCAGGACAAGTTGCATTGTACTACCAACAACTTCCACATTCACTGAGGAGCACATCAACTTCTATGATCTCCTTGATTATAGGAATAGCTTTTTACCTTAGCACAGCCTTGATTGACCAAGTTCGTAGGAGTACTAATTGGTTACCCGATGACATAAATTATGGGAGAATGGATAATCTGTACTGGATGTTGGTCCTGTTTGGTGGCATCAACTTTGGGTATTACCTGATATGTGCTACTTTCTACAGGTATCAGAAAGTTTAAAGAGACGGGGTGTTAATTGTGGTTGTAATAAAATAATGATATATGTTGCATTCGTAGTTTTGGTACTTGTAAGTTGGGTCGTGCTCATTCCAAATAAATAAGGGCACCAATACTAATTTCGGTATGATACACTATTTACGGTAATATTTCTTTTTTAAATGGTCCTTTATTCCAGTACTAGTGTACTATATCATGCATATTGGGATCATTACCCTTGTTAGTGCAACAAAATGATAATCCCATAATGTAAAACATGTTTGAACGAGAACTAAGCCATGAATGAAAACTAATCACAATATGTTTTTAATTTTCTAACTTATCATGTAACTGTGCAGCTGAGACTCAGATCATAAGACACGGGGTACGCCGATAGTATATACGTAAAAGGAGATTATCTCAGTGATATTGTGACGCATAAAAAGTAGGTCGAGTTGATAAAAATCAACAATATAATATGAAGGTAGGTGTAAGTACATATATTAATCGATGTTAGTTGGGGGCAACAATTATTTTATTTATTACTTATCCTATAATCACAATATTACCTACGTACTGTGTCTTGGGAACAGTAGGATATATATATTAGTGATGTGACTCTTAAAAATCATCGTGATCCCTTCACATCCAATTTAAGACAAAATGAAAAGGAACATCTTTCGAATGAATATTGTCCACAATCCGAAGCAAATTAGCTGGGACAAGTCAAACCACACATTTTCTATAATGCTTTCCTCATGCACCTCATGCATTTATTTTCAAGCTGCCCCTTATTGTTGATATTTGTCATGTTGTGGACCGAATCACACACTTGTCGAGTTGTCTCCCATCTCCTTGGTTTTGCTCTCGAAGAAATACCTAATCAGCAGAGTGCTAATTAAATTAACTTCATGCATTACTGCTAAATGTGGCGTCCATTGCATGATTGAGGACATACCGTATGGACTATGGAGTGGTGGCCACAGTAGTGTACCTGGCAGCTATGATTGACTTTGTGGCATGACAATTGCACGCTCGGCGTTGGTGCCAGCATCAAGTGGTGTGTGATTGAATTAGTGGCATTACGGACAGCTCATAACGAGCAGTATAAAAAAATGCGCCAAGTCTCTCCTCTGATCTTATCATATCGTATGGCACAACATTTGAGTTGCGCCCTAGTGGATACACGTGGCTCTATAGCTCTTCCCTTTGAAAAATGGATACGCCTGGCTACCGTTACTCTTTTCCTTATGGCTCTTCCCTTTAAAAAATTTCGCATGCGTGCCGATTCGATTATAGAAGTTCTTTTAAAAAGGTCAAAATAGAAAATTATTTTATATTTAAATATAATTATATAAATATTTTTTTATTAAAATTAAAAATTATTAAATTATTTTGATGTGATAAATATAGAAGTATTTTATTTAATAAAATTATAATTAACGATATTGGAGAGAGAGAGAAATAAGAGAGGAAAGAAAGTGATAGTTTTTAAAAGTTTTAGGATAAAATCATAATTATATGAAAAGAACTAATTTTAAGGAGTAATATTCTCTCATTTTTATTGTTTCTACTTCTAAAAGAAGTAATTGTTTATCTATTTTTAAAAAAAATAAAAAAAATTGATTATTTTTTCTGTCAAATAAATAATATTAAAATTTTTATAAATATTTGTTTTTAATTTTTTTAAAGAAATACTTCTTTTTATACCATATGCACGAATAAACGCACCCATATAAAGTGGAAGTGCTTGATCAGTGTCCAATGCTAAATATTGTTGAAGCAGCGTTGCTTAGTGGACATATTGCATGCTTAAAACTTCAGTAGATGGAATTATTTAGGTTTGACTATGATAATAGTTTTGTTCAATGTGCATGTATGCAGGTTATCCAAAGGATGAAGATCGACGTCCAATCAGATGGTGCAAGTGCAAAACCATGGAGATTATCCGCTGCTCAACAAGTAATAGAAAATTTTAAAACTTTTGTGGGGTCTTTTCCCTTTGGTCTACAAGCTATATCCCCTTTTTTTTCTTCCCCCTATATTCCTATAAATAGCATTTTTCAATAGATCCAAACCAGCTTTACAATCCTTCAAGCTCTAATATGGGTCCAATTTTATATTCTCAGTGGAGTTTTCTGTTGTAGCCCTGATATTCGTATCTTTTTCTATCACCCTTCTTGATAGCTGACCGGGTGCTATGGCAAGAGCTGATTGATAAGTCTAAAGGATCTGTATTTGAGAAGTCCATTGAGATCACAAAATTTCCAATTATATAATTAATTTGGTTAAGTGATCTAATTTCACATTTTATGACAATGGCACTTGATTAATTGGTCTTTTGAACTTGAATATCATCTAAATTCTTCTAAAGTTTATTGACAAATGCCAATGCAAATTGGAGAACTTGCCAGAGTGAGCATTCTGATAAAATAAGGAAAATATTTTTTGAATATTATAAAGCCCAACATCTCTAAAGATATCCCATTAAGATTTTAGAAAAAATTAAAATATAAAATCTAAAATATAAAATTAAATATATTAAATAGTTGAATATAAAAAAGTATTGATGGGACATCAATTTTTGAGTATTCAAATAACACATCTCTAAAATAAAGTCTACTCTTAATAGCGGTTGTGACAGGCCTCGTGTAGTTTTCAAATAAGTAAAGGCAAACCTTCCAGCATTCAATAGATATAGAAACACTAACTAACAATCTAACAACTCTATTAAAACTAGCAATATGAGTCATATCTTGTCTCATTAATTTCACAATGTGTGTCCTCGTAAAATAACAATAATAATAATAATAGTCACAACGTATGCATGGGATAATGGGAGTGAGAGGAGTGAATACTTTATTCAGTAGTCAAGTGATGCAATGCAACTGGGAACATCGAAACGACTTAGATTAACAAAATTACAAGATTAGCCATGATGGAGTAACAAACAGATTTACAATCAAGTCCTTCTTTTGCCCTTTAGGGAGTGTTTAATAGGCAGAATAAATTTTCATTTCTAAGAATAGTATTTACTAAAATGTTATTTTTGAGAATAATTTTCTCAAGTATAATATTTTAGGCGTGTTTGGTATGTAAATTGAATTTTCAAGAATATTTGATAATATTTCAAAAATACCCTTGATGGAGGCGACGACGGTGGTGGATGGCCAGCCAGTGGTGGAGGACAGTGCCCAGCTGCAGCGGAGATGGGTGGCTTTGGATAGTGATAGAAGTATTTTAATCTTTTCATAATAGGAAATATTAGTTTTTTATGGGAATATTGGATTTCTATCGAGAGTGGTAATATTTTTGGAGGGATTTCCTTTTCCGAAAATGTTGCGTCAAACCTCTTACCAAATAATGGAATGTTTTCACATTCTAGCATAAAGCCTGCTTACCAGACACCCCTTACAGTAAAAGGGTCCCAGATCCGGAGGCATAGACACTTTGGAGCAAGGCTAACCCCCAAAAAAGCCATCAACAAAGCAAGAAAGCCCATGAATATTTATTTCGTACCAAAACAACTATTTTTTTGGGTTGACCAGAAACAAAATTAATTTGGCAAAGAGGCCAAAAATAAAAACAAAAAAAAAGTCAACTCCAATTTTGATCTTCTTAGTTCATTCCAAGTGTTTGATAATAAAAAAAGGGGTAAAAACAGTTAATGTTTTCTTTGGGCCAACCAAAAAATAACTTAATGCACTACAAAAATTGTGTTGACGAAAAACATTGTTACGACGTTAACATCATAACAACTAGCAGTAGGGTTACTCACTTATTTGCACAGTACCAAATTTACACTTTTCTTATTTACAAGATTGTCTACTTATTTATTTTATACATGTAGACGTTATAATGTCAGAATTTAACTGCACTTCACCTGAACTTAAAATTGCATCTGGAATAACCAAGATTTTACACTTTACACCCTAATCATTTCCCTAATGAGGTTCATCAGTACATGCTTCCAGCTTGCTTGTCATAACACAGGAATGCATCATTTGGGTGAAAATTTCACATAATCTTGTTATGTATAGATTTTCACCATTGATTGTTGATCCTAACCTAAGTCCCACCAGAAAATCTAATCAATTGTGAAAAATTTACATGTAACAAGTTTATCTGAAATTTTCATATAGGAGAATCTACTCTCACAATGACACGGCTTATTGAAAACAGTGAAGCTAACATCATTTTCTAAGGAATCAATCAGCCAACTGCAACCAAACCCGCTACTTTAAGCTTAGCTAATGTTGCAATCTCTGGAATTTGCAGTCGAATCCTCTTCAGAAGAGGCATCATCATCTGAGAATCCTAGAAGGTAGCCCTCTGCATCTTCTTCATCACTCACAATATCAGCCCTATTATATCTTCTCTCAATGTAGGCCAATGTCTGCCGCCTCTGCAGGCGAAGAACATGCATGATAACATCAGGAGTAAGGGTTACCCGCGATCGGTCTTCTCTGCCCCGTCTGTTTGCCTCAATTATCTGTTTACATGTATTAACAATCAGAGAACTTGCAATCGAGAATAGAAACCAGATTTTGTAAATAAAAATAGCATATTAAGCACTAAACATATCCTATGGTCAAAACAAAAGCATTAAACATATCCTGTATAAGTAATGGCAATAGGAGGATGGAAAAAAGTAAAGACAGCGGATAGTACCTCTTTCACATTTACAGGAATTGGAGGAATATCACTCGCAAGAGGAACCCAGATTTTCACATTGTTTTCTATACCACAAGTTGCTAGAATAGGCATATGTGGATGGGGTTCAAGTTGATTTACAACATGTTGATCACCTACCATTAATCTCACTAGCTTAGCTTCCTTCTTCTTCCAGATGAATATATGGCCACAATCTGAGCCACTCAACACATATTCATCGTTGGGGCCGAAAAAACTCACTCCCTTAACTGTCTGTGCATTTCTGTGGCCCAAGTAAACTTGTGCCTCTTGAATATTCTTCAGATCCTCAGATGTAGCAGTTGAAGGTGAAGAGCCCAAACCTGTATTCTTTTCAAACAGATAGATCAGCTCATCATTATAAGAAACAAGGAGTTCACTAAAGCTTGAGTAAGCCAATCCTGTGATATGGACGTTATTTGACCCAATTAAGTGATGCGGGGAAAATGTGTTAACAGGGCGATCTGAATTTCTTGCTGCATCCCACTGGCATTTCCTTATGTCAAAAACACGTGCAAATTGATCAGATCCACCGACAGCAAAGTAATATGGATTTCTAGAGTCAATCACAATGGAATTCAACCCTATTTTGCTTGAAGGCTGTTTATTGTTCCCTGTTGACGAGGAACAACATAGAAGTTTTGTAGCGGAACTACTTCGCAAATCAAACTGCAAAAGAAACAACAGTTATAACTATTAGCAGATAGCATAAAGGAAAGTGTCAACATACAACATGCTGTAATACTTGACTAACATGTTGAATTAGTCCATCTTCACCACAACTATACAGTATGTGGGGACTTCCTGGCTCCACAGCAAGCTTGTATACAGAACCGCGGTGCTTCCCCAACAATGTAGTGTCAGCTCTACCATCCTCCCGGAGAAGACCAAGCCTTACCTGCAGAGGAAAGATTAGTTCCAAATGAGGGGACTTCGGCAGACACTTTAAAAGAGCATGAGTTAGGCTGGGCTTAAGTCTGGACTTTGAGCTTAGATATTTCAAATATCATATGAATGATGGACCAGAGGTGCCACATGATGATAAAATTAATCAACACAAAGAGAAAATTGATATCAACAATTATGACTTGTTATGCTTGATTATGGCGGCATTCTATTTACCTTTGCTGGCAATTAGTAACTTGCAGCATATTGGCTACTTGGACAAAAAAAGAAGCTGCTTACAGAACATCACAAGGTAGAGCTTAACTACTGATAAAAAGTTTAATGGCTAAAGGCATTAGTCTTCCATTTTTCCTTTCGAGTTATAAAGATTGAAAAGAAAAGAATACAAAGAGCATCAGATAAATAAAATCAGACATATCATACAAAGACCAATGACATCTGTTTAATTATCGATAGAAAAGAGGAAGGAAGCAACCACAATTTAAGCCAGCGACTAAGGGGAAGAACAAACAGAACATTCTATGCAAAGTTGCACAGCTTTACCTGGCCATCACCAGCAGAAGTTACTATTCGGCTGTCATCAGTGAATGGCATGATTTTTGTCTGGAATATGTTGTCTAAGTGGCCAGATGGGTATGCAAATAATTTAGTTTTGGATGCCCAGTTCCAAAACATAACTTGCCTGTCATCGGAACCTGAGACAAGAAGGTCACCAGTAGAGTTGAACTCCACTGCATTCACACATCCTTCATGACCATGTAACTTCCCATCCAAATTCAGGTTCTGTACAAGCGCCTGCAAGTAGTAATAATCCTTATAAGGCAAATAATCAGTGTTACATAATCATAAGAACCATTCTAATTTCTGAATTTGATCCGAAGAATTAGTTAGCATTCCATAACATCGAATTCACAAAAATTACAACGGCATAACATTTTCTATGAAAAAACGAAAACATTTTAGAGTTGAAGAACACGAAACCACACAATTCTCCATTCCTTGAATGACAGTGAAGTGCATACCTGTGACACCTTTTCTAATGTATGCTCAAATTTTCCATTCTTTTTTTTTTTTAAGTTCGAAATTCAACATGCAAACCGATAACGAAGTTCCCAACATGAAAACCAAATTAGAAAGAGAAATCGGGGGGAAACCTCTGAAGCAGAAAAGCGTCGAGCAAAACCGCTAGGGTGAGACAACCCAACCTCTCTTCTATAAATATCTATGAATCCACGTCGAGTCCTTGTAATGGCCCTAACGTTATGGAAGTTGTCCATATCGAAGAGTTTTTTCAGAGTCAGCGTTTGGTTGCAGTTTGCAGTTGCAGAGCTTCGATTCCTTTTGGGACAAACAAGCACTGTTCGACAAAGAGTGAAGACGCCAACTTGGTTGCTTTTATCTTTTAGCAAACGGCAGGTCCTCAGACACGGACAAAGGGAGGGACTTCGAAGTCAGAGGCTGTGTTTTTGGCCTACCCCATCCCCGTCACTTGGATTACTCAAACAGATGGCGGCGAGTGCGTGGCCTGGGTTTGTAGGCCGGCCCAAAGACTGTATAAAGAACATGAACTGAATCAGAAAATCGGTTAATGGAGGACTAGAATATATTGGCCTGGGTTCGTTGCGAGCTGAAATTTAGCTGGCTGGGCCAACCGCCTCACCTAGCCAAGTAGGTACTCTAGCCTTTTTTTTTGGAAAAAAAAATTAAATTCTCTTAATTGTTATACCTAAAAACCCTTCTAATTTAAAATATCACTTATATGTATTAAATAGTTTTTAAATATTACGTAAATTACAATCCTTGAGTGAGTAAATTAGAGAAATTTTTACTGCCTTTTTTTTTGGTGTTTTTTTTGGGGGTTAGGGTGGTAACAAGTGCTCTAGCCGTCTATTAGTCCGTTTTAATGTTGCTATGACGGAACTAATTATCTTTGGCCCGTGCTCCAATCAGCATGCCTAGCGTACCATTGCACGATTTCCATTTACCGAAAGCATAATTCCTAGATTTTCCAATTCCCTTAATAATGAATAAAAAATTAACAAAATAACAAAAAGTGCACACTCAAAAAAATTTGGAAGATCACGTTACACTTTTTTTTTTTCGGGTTCAGAAACTAAAATACACATAACCTATACTTGACAAAAGTAAAATTTTTCCCAACAAATGAATGATATAAAGGGCTTGATTTAAATTTTTTCCTTTCAATAAACTAAATCGAAAATGAATATAATAGTGTATGTAGAAATTATATAATTTTTGTACCAAAACAAATATATATAATCTTGTGTTAGTTGAAAATTGTATGCCATAACATAAATCATGTATCTGATTTCATTCCACAGGCCATCTGAGGAATTGACACATCAAATTGCAACCCCGTCTCCGGGACTAACGTCAGGGTCCCAAGTGCCAACATATCATCATCACAGAAGTTCCATACAGAAGGAATTATTCAGACTTTGTATTTTGCTCTGTTTAATCCTTACAAAAAATATGACTCTATAACTCGTCACTTATCAATACAGGAAAATTTCAGAGAAAAAATGTTTCCCAGAAAAGCCGCGCTACATCGTGTATATGTGTATAACCCAAAGAACCAGAATCCAATTACTACACGCTGATGGATCCCCAGCTCTTCTCTACGAAGTTAGTCTAAACAGTCCCTTCCCTTTTCTCTCCCCGTTTCCTATACTAAGAAAAAGAAAACTATAGAGTAAATATTCTGTTACAGGTGCCCTCCATGACCGTTGGCAGTGACCCCTTACACCAGCATAGCCACAGGAAAGTGCGCAAGAATATCAAGTAGCATATCCTTAGCATATATTTGTGATCCTAACGTCCACAACCTCCAAATTTGGTTCCAACAATTTCTCATTATGTGCTCCTCCCACTTGTGTAAATATCCTTAGCATATAGTTGCTGAGAAACCAAGATAGATATGAATAGATCAATCATCATCATCTGTTAAGGAGGCAAAGGAAAAAGGCCTGAACTTGTAGCCATCACCATGGTAGAATTTGTTTTGAAATTCTACCCAGTGAAGCCGCAGGGCATGAAGAAAAGCACTAAGAGTCTCCATCATAAGTAGTATGAAGGCAGTTGCAAAGGCAAACACAGCCAGACCCAATAACCGAATGATAAGATTGTCATACCTGTAACAATTGCAACCAGGAATGACAACAATGATTAAAGAGCAATATTTTTTCAAAAAATAAAATAATAATAATAATTGATGAATAACTATGAAAGCTGTTGAAAGGTATAACCCAAGCTGAGGCTTTTCCATGCAGCTCTAAAGTAATTTAACCAAAATTTCTACAAATTAACTCCAGTGATGTTTGAAAAAAAAAAAAAAAAATCATAACATGCGGTGAATATATTCCTAATAAGGTGCCAGTCAGAAGCCACCTCATCTAAACTAGCCGGTGGGCCATGCATAAAGGTTGCACCAATATTAAGATAATTTTATCAGCTAGAATTTCCATCATGATTACACCAATAAAATAAACCATAAACACATTGTCTGTTCAAAAACTACTTTTGATAGGAACACAGCAATTACAGAAAAAGATTTGTATATCACTATTACTCAGAACAACCTAAACCTGGGTTGCTCTGGAATTAGGGAATGAAAATACAATGAAAACAGAAGAATATTGCACTGAGTGTTGTAGGGACTCAGCAACCCCCTAGCCCAAACCAAGCAACAAAATGCCTACCTCCCTCTCACACCCCCACCTCAGCATATACTCACTCACTAACCGAAACACACCCCTCCAACCACTTATTCTCTCTCTTCCAGCTCATCACAAGTTAGTTACAATTCCCAACCACAGCTGAGGACTCTCCTCTCATGCTTCCCTCATTGGGCTTCGGGCCCAAGTCTCTTCTCTTCCTAACATACACATTAGTAATCTGAGGCCTAGCATTATGGGCCCTATCAACACTTCCCCCCTCAAGACTCAACTTGTCCTCAAGTTGAAAAGTAGGATACTGCTGCATAAAAGCTGACTTCAACTACCAAGAATTCTCAAAGGATGGCAAGTTCTTCCATTTCACCAGCAGCTCAAGTTCTCCATGCAAATTAGTTCTAACTGCTATGATCTCTTCTGGTTCTAGCTGTAATTCCCATTCTTCATTCAAGCATACAGGT
The DNA here is from genome assembly GCA_031439595.1 of Pterocarpus santalinus. Lineage (NCBI taxonomy): Eukaryota > Viridiplantae > Streptophyta > Magnoliopsida > Fabales > Fabaceae > Pterocarpus > Pterocarpus santalinus. The sequence continues at coordinate 40,714,750 of CM062528.1, read as the reverse complement.
AGTGGTTGGCTAGTAATCCCTGGAGCTACACATCTCTTGAGAAGTGATACATGAAACACAGGATGCCCCCTTGAAGTGTCTGGCAACCGCAGCCTATAAGCCGCTGCCCCCAACTTCTCTAACACTTCGTATGGCCTATAGAAACGGGGACTGAGTTTCTGGTTACTCCTTTTAGACAGGTTCTTGAACCTATAGGGTTGTATTTTCAAAAACATCTTATCTCCAACTTGATACTCCACCTCCCTCCTATGTTTGTCAGCCTGCACCTTCATCCTATTTTGGGCCACACAAAGTTGCTCCTTCAAAACATCTAGCATCTTATTTCGGTCTTCCAGCATTTGATTCACTTCCGGATTGGAAGTTGGGTGGGCTTCGCCTCAGATCAGCACAAGGGGGGGGTCTTTCCCCACACAAAATTTTAAATGGAGTAGCCTTAGAAGATGCATTGTAAGACGTATTGAACCAAAATTCAGCCCAACTCAGCCACTTACACCAGTGCCTAGGCTTGCTGTTAGTGAAACAGCAAAGATATGTCTCTAAACATCTCTTAGCAACTTCGGTTTGCCCATCCGTTTGTGGGTGGTATGCCGAACTGAACTTCAGTTTTGTGCCTGACAGCTTAAATAGCTCAGACCAAAATGAACTGATAAAGACACGATCTCTGTTAGAGACTATAGAGGTGGGAAATCCATGCAGCCTCACAACCTCCTTTAGGAAAACCTCAGCCACTTCCTTGGCAGAATATGGGTGAGTGAGTGGGATCATACTTGTCAATCGCGCTCGATAGCGCCGCTATCGCGGCAGAGCGGGGCGGAGCGGACTGGGAGCGCGACGGACGAGGGCGGAGAGTCGCGTTTCGTCGTCGCGGATGTCGCGGCCGCTATCGCGGCTATTGCGGCCGCTATTGCCATGGCATCATAAAAGGACAATAAACCCCCCCGTTTTGGACCGTTTTAAACACAGTGGAGGGGCTGGAAGGTCATTTTGATCCTTCCCCCCTCCTTTCTTCGGTGTCTTCCTCGATTTCTTAGGGATTTTCATCCCATTTGCTTTCCCTCTCAACCGATCTCTCTCCCCCACCACCCCTCTGACTCTCCTCCAGTGGTTCAACCTCCGGCGGCGCTTATGCGTTCGAGACCGTGGCGGTTTAAGGCGGCAATGGCGGTTGGTCCCTCTCCTTCCTCCATCTCACTCTCTGCGCATTTCTTTCCTTCTTTTCTGCTCTGTTTTTTTCTTTCGTTATTTTCCTCATTTAATATTTTTCTGTTTTGTTTTTTTGTTGGCTTGTTTTATCCTTTTTCCTTCTTTTCACTTGCTTCCTTGCTCCATCTTTTTTTCCTTGCTGGTCCTGTTTATTCGTCCCTCTGTTTTCCTTTCTTTTTTTTTTTTTTTTTTTTCTATTTTCTAGTTCAACAAATGGCAACATCATCAACTCAAGCTTCTAGTATTGCTCCCTCTTCCTGCGGTTTGGTGAAGCCCACTGGTGACAACATTGATATAGCATGGCAATGGAATAGCTTAAAAGATATCAATAATAGGAAGAGTGTTACATGTGATTTTTGTGACAAAATAACCAATGGTGGAATAACTAGAGCAAAGAAACATCAAATGGGTGTGACAGGAGATGCAAAATCTTGTACAAGAGTTCCACATGAAGTTAAGCAACTTCTCAAGGAAGCTTTTGAGAAGAAAAATGCGGAGAAAGATGGTAAATTTAGCTTCATAATGTTTCTTAGTAATGGTGATTTTCTAATTATTGAATCATAGCTGAATGGTGGAGGAAGTATGGAGCATCCACTCCTAGCTTGCAACAATTTGCAGTCAAAGTGTTGAGCTTAACTTGTAGCTCAACGGGATGTGAACGTAATTGGAGCACTTTTGAGCATGTAAGCACATGAAAATAATTTTTTTTTGCATAGTTTTATGCTTTTATTTAATAATTTTAAAACTAACATTTTTATCTAATTTATAATATGAATATCATAGATTCATTCTAAGAAAAGGAGCAAGCTTGAGCATCAAAAGTTGCAAGACTTGGTATTTGTCAAGTATAACCGAACCCTTAAAGAGCACTTTGATAGCCAAGATAAGATTGATCCTATTCTCCTAAACGATATTGATGATAACAATAAATGGTTGCTAGGAGAAATGGGTGCTAACACAGAAAATGCTGAAGAAGAATTTGTTTTTGGTGATGATGGATTGACTTGGGGAGATGTTTCTACTGCTGTTGGGACCGAGGAGCCTTCAAGACACACTAGACTTGCTACAAGATTGAAGAAGAAAGTATCAAAGCATTCTAGTTCAAGAAGAGGGAAGGAGCCTATTCAAGAGGAAGAAGAATTTGATGATGAAGAAGACTCAAAAGAGGGGCAAGAAGAGATATATAAGTCTAGTAGTGAAGAAAGTGATGAAGAGGACAATTTGGCAGTGGTGGAGGATGATGATGATGATGAATGATTTGTAGAATGTTATTAGCTTTAGAGAATTGAGATTGTTGTCTTTTATATTTTGTTGTTCTTCTATGACTTGATGGTGCTGTTTTTTTGGTTTTATTGCCCTTAGAACTTGATGTTTATGTATTTGATTGATGGTGATTGCATGTTTTTAGAACATGGAATAGATTATGAATTTTCATTATTGATGACTTGATGTGAATGAGTTTAATTGTGAATAATTTCTTATTTTTGAATATGTATATATGTTATATAATTTGTATAATAATTATATATATTTTTATTAAATAGCGGCTGGAACGCTATCCGCTATCCCGCTATAGCGTTTTTGGAGTCGGCCGCTACGCGCCGCTATCCGCGTTTGACAACTATGAGTGGGATAAAATGAGCATATTTGCTCAATCTATACACCACCACCACCATGATGGTGTCATAACCCTGAGATTTTGGTAGGCCCCCAATGAAGTCCATGGAGAGATCCGACCAAGTAGCTGTTGGAATGGGGAGTGGTTGTAGTAACCCCGCAGGGCTCAGGGTCTCATATTTATACCTCTGACACACTTCACATCCCCTTACATACTGCTAGACCATACTCTTCATCCCCTCCCAATAGAATAATTCTGAAATTCTTTTGTAAGTCCTGAAAATTCCAGAGTGCCCACCCCACGGTGAGTCATGAAATTCCTTCAAAACTGCATGAACCCAAGGGGAGTTCCTAGGTAACACCAATCTGTCCTTGTAGTATAATACCCCTCTCTTTAGACTGAACCCCGGATGCAATGCAGGATCTATCATCAAATCCTGCACAACGTCCTTTAACCTGGAATCCGCTGCTAGTTCTGCTTCCAAACCTTCCCAGATCTCAGTTTGCACCATGGAAATAGCTGAAAACTGCAGCTTCCTAGACAGGGCATCAGCCACCTTGTTGTCTTTGCCTGGCTTGTATTTGATTTCAAAATCAAACCCCAGCAATTTGGAAATCCATTTTTGCTGCTCCTCACTCATTACCTTCTGGTCTATGCGGAAATGGAGAGTCTTTTGATCAGTATGAATCACAAAGTTCCTGCCCAAAAGGTAGTGTCTCCACTTTTGCACTGCCATCACAATTGCCAATAACTCCTTCTCATATACTGATTTTCCTTGGGCCCGCTCAGACAAAGTGTGGCTCATGTATGCCACCGGTCTGCCCTCTTGCATCAGAACTGCCCCAATACCTTTGCCCGAAGCATCAGCCTCTACCACAAAAGTCTTGTCAAACGAGGTGACTGCCAAAACGGGCAAGGTGGTCATGACCAATTTCAACCTATCAAAAGCCGATTGGGCCTCTTCACTCCACTTGAAAATGTCCTTCAGCAGTTGGGTTAGTGGCCATGCGATTCTTCCATAATTATGGACAAATCGCCTATAATACCCTGTGAGGCCTAGGAAACCCCTTATCCCCTTCAGATCTAATGGAGTTGGCCATTCAAGAACTGCATTCACCTGCTTTGGATCGGCTGCCACCCCTGCTTCAGAAATTACATGTCCCAAATACTCAAGAGACCCTTGTTCAAAGCTACATTTCTTCTGATTAATGAGCAAGTGGCTGCTCCTCAGCAACAAAAGAACCTGCCACAGATGATCTCTATGCTCCACCTTGTCCTTGCTATAAATAAGGATGTCATCAAAAAACACCAATACACATTTCCTTAGGAGCGGTTTCAGCACTTGGTTCATAAGGGCTTGGAAAGTTGAAGGTGCATTGGATAGCCCGAATGGCATAACTAGGAACTCATAATGGCCTTCATGAGTCCTAAATGCTGTTTTCGGGACGTCCTCCTCCCTCATTCTGATTTGATGGTACTAGGATTTCAAATCCAATTTAGAAAACACCTTAGCAGCTCCCAACTCATCTAGTAGTTCATCTATAATTGGGATAGAAAATTTATCCGGAATAGTCACCTTGTTCAAGGCTCTGTAATCCACATAGAATCTCCAACCTCCATCTTTCTTTCTAACCAAAATTATAGGACTAGAGAAAGGGCTGGTACTAGGCCTAATCACACCTGTTTGCAACTTTTCATTAATTATCTTCTCTATCTCATTCTTCTGATAGTATGGGTACCTGTAGGGCCGGATGTTGGGAATTGAGGCTCCTTCCTTCAATACTATTGCATGGTCCTGGTCTCTTTTGGGAGAGAGGCCAGATGGTGCCTGAAATAAGTCATCAAACTGCAACAAAAGCTCCTCCATCATAAGGGAAACAGGGGTGCCCCTCTTGGGTTCAATGTCTAACAACAGAAGGGTGATACAATAGCCCTCATTACTCTCCTTCAAGGCTTTCAATGTGGCCTTCCAAGAGCTTTGAACCTTGCATAATATCGGATCACCCCACAGCTACTTCTTGTCTCCACCCCTTCCCCACGAAAAGCTCATTTCTTGAAAATCAGCTTCAATCTTCCCTAAACTCTGCAACCAATCAACACCCAACACCACCTCCGTGCCCCCGAGCTCCAAAATAAAGAAATTCTGGGTGATTTTCACTCCTTGCACCTGGAGTGTGACCCCTTTGCAAACACCTCGGCCCTTCTTGAGCCTCGTCGTACCCATCTCCACACAATACTTCGGGGCTCCATCTACATCCAGTTGTAATTCCTCAATCAATTGAGATGAAATTGGCTGAAGCTCTAGAATCAATCAAGATCACTACCTTCCTTGCTCCTATAGCACCCCAGAGCTTCAAAGACTTGTTAGAGGTTAGGCCCAGTAGTGATTTCTTAGACAACTGCAAACACTTCAGGTCTAGAACAGCCCCGTCTTCTGATTCAATTCCTGCTTGCATCAGTGCCCTCTACCTCCATAAGCACTAGCTGATAGTGCTTAAATTTGCACACGTGATCTAATCCCCACCTTTCACCACATTTGAAACAAAGACCCTTCCTACTCCTCTCTTGCAGCTTCGCCTGTGATAACTTCTTTCCTCCTACCCCATCTCCCGTTTTCCTTTCCCCTGAACTTCCTTCCCCTGGTACTTTGCTCATTTCAACTTGACGAGGTCCCTGCATGACCTTGGGCCCATAGGAGAAGTTCTTAGACCCACTCCCTCCTATCTTCTCTCGTGGGTCCACTACTCCTTCCTTCCAAGCCCAATTTCTAGCCTCCAACACTTGGGCCGGCTTCATCAACTGGGCAAAGCTCTCATGCTCATACAACTGCAACTTAGCTTGCAGCTCTTCCCTCAATCCATTCAGAAAAATCCCCTTGACTATTTCAAGATCAACGTTTCGCTTGGTGCCTGACGTCACAAGCTTGAATTGATCCCAATACTCCATCACTGAACCTGTTTGCTTCAGCCTGAGGATCGGTCGATAAAGGTTCTGGGTTATTCCTGGTTGAAAACGCTGGATCAACGCTTCCTTGAACTTCCTCCACATTGGTAAGCGCGTCTGGTTTTCCCACCATTGAAACCAAACTAGAGCACGCCCCTCCAGTGCCACCAATATGGAATCTAGCTTCTCATCGTCCTCCACACCATTAACTTGGAAATAGCGATCAATGCATATCAACCACCCATACGGGTCATCGCCTAAGAAAATCAGAAGCTGGAGTCCCTTCCATCGTTGCGGTGAAACGGAGGTTGACTCCCACCCTCGACATCGTCGCTGCTCCTACGCGAGTCCACGCTTCGGTGGTGACAATGCTCGAACTGGCGCGAGTCTTGACTAGGTTGCCTTCGTGCCCTTGGTCGACGACCGCCTCCATGATCCTCTCGGTTCCGCTCATCCTCCTCCCTGCTCAAAGCGCGTCGTCACCATCGACAATGCACGTGACCTCGGTCTTGATTGTGGTGCAGTTCTTGTAACATGATAGTCATGTCCTCCAAACGTTGCTCCAATGCGGTCATTCCCCTAAGCCTCTCTTCAATTCTGTCAATCCTTGCTTCCATTATCGATCGAGTAGTGACCATACATAGCCTCCAGGAACGCTGGCTCTGGATACCACTGATAGGAACACAGCAATTCCATAAAGAGATTTGTACATCACTATTACTCAGAACAACCTAAATCTAGGTTGCTCTGGAATTAGGGAATGAAAACAGAAGAATATTGCACTGAGTGCTGTAGGGACTCAGCAAACCCCTAGCCCAAACCAAGCAACAAAATGCCTACCTCCCTCTCACTCCCCCACCTCAGCATATACTCTCACTCACTAACCGAAACACACCTCCAACCACCTATTCTCTCTCTTCCAGCTCATCACAAGTTAGTTACAATTCCCACCCACAGCTGAGGACTCTCCTCTCTTGCTTCCCTCATTCATGCTTCCCTCATCGGGCTTTGGGCCCAAGTCTCTTCTCTTCCTAACATACACAGTAGTAATCTAAGGCCTAGCATTACGGGCCATATCAACTTTACACCATAAAAAATCTTTTACTGACTTATCCCTAGATTTTGGAAGGAAATAAAACCATTGTTTCTAACAATCATCATCACTGATGCCCATCCCATATTATCTTATAACCTTGTAATAATTGCACAAGGGAAGAGTCCTCTTTTATGTCCACATAATTAAAATATCACAACATTCTCCCGCACTAGATTTAGATTCCTCTCCGGCAAAAGATTAAGTGCACTCTATGGAATATGAAAGACATCCTTTAGCATTGTGTGATTTCTTGGATTAGAAATTACCATATCCACATAAATATTGAAGGGAATACCATTGCGCCCTAGCTTGATTATGAATTTTTGTTTCTTTACTAAGGGAACCACAATTTTTTAAATATTCCAAAAATCCTAAAAAGTATTGAAACATCTAAATAAAGAGGTTGAAAGTATAAAAAAAGAGAGGTTATAAATTAAACTCACCCCCAAGCAAGAAGCAAGACTTTCTCGTAGAAAACAGTAGAAAGTTCCGAGTGAGCCAAACTGCAAAATGGTAAGAAAAATCAATCAAGGAACAAGAATCTATAAAATAGGAATTTTGTGGAGATGAGGAAAGTCATGGATGAGCAAACCTTAATGCCCAAAGTCGAAGATATGAAGCCGTATTTGAAACTGAACCTAGAACAAACTCAATGGAGTGGATCATTTGGTGAACAAAAATCTCACTGAAATTGAATTCTTCATGATGTTGCCTGGCAGAATCTGGCTCCACCTCAGGATCCATCTCAGAGGTATTAAGAATGCCATAATTACGACCTTGAAATCTCTGTACAATACCAGCAAGATAAAATATTAATAATCTTTGAAAACTCATTGGCACCACCTCCTTTGTTACAAGCTGCAACAAAGGTATAGAACAAATAGCCAGAAAAGTTGTCTGCATAGCTGATAGGAGTTATAAGTAGTTTTACGCTCAAGCATATTTGTTCCAGAAAAAAAATGATGTCATAATGGTTCTCAAGGACAGCTGGTTTTCAACAACCTTGAGCAGAAATTCACATTAAAAAAGGGGAAATTCAAACCACAAGCAAATGTACACATATGTATATGAAATAAAGAGGTTTGGTAGAATAAAGTAATCAACTTTCAAGCAAGAAAATCATAAACAAGGCAGGTAAAAGTGGCACCTCGGTATGAAGCTTCTTTAGCATAAAAGGTTTTGGAAAGAGCATCCACGGAACTGCAACTAGAGCTAAAAGCAATAACACAATCTGCAGATCATGTGCAGTAACTCAGACTGATGAAAACCAAGGAGACAGAACAACAATTTATTAAGCAAGTAAGCAACATCAAAGAAAAGAACCAGATTCGTACTTGAAGTGGCCTTTGGCCCCAGAACAACTGATTCTCACCAAGATTATCGGTGGGGCTTAAAAACATGTATATCATTACATGATAAAGGTCTGCCTGAGAACCAGTACACCACTTAACAACAATGAGGAGGGAAAGATACCCAAATAAACTGTTAAGGAAAATCATCTGTGGCACAAACTGGTACCTGCAAGCAACATGAAGAGTAAGGTAAAACCTTCTACAAAAAGGATAACACAATAATAACTGCATGGGCCAGGAAGAGTGAGACACCTTATATCCAGTGAGTTTCCAAAGAAACGAGCATTAAAATAACTTAATATAATTCCTAAGTTCATATGCACCACACCAAGCAGAATGGACATCTTCATCTTCATAGAGTTCAGAAAAGCCAACTCTGAACGACTTCCACGCCACTTGGGATCCACACCAAATGGGTATGGATCTCGGACTTTGACTAAGCCAATAGTGTGTGCATCCCTGATAAAAGGTAAAGAATGATGAAGAATCACTAAATAACTATGTTAAAAAATTGCTACACATCAAAAACAAAAAAGAACTTGGAAAAGCACTTTCCAAGGCATACATTCTTAGCCCATATAACCCAAAAGTAGAGCAATTTCAAGGAGGAAATAAATATAAAAGTACAAAACAGATAGAGAAAAACATAATACTACAACTGTGCAGGAGATGCCAATCATATGATTCCTGACAAATGACAATGACATAAATATGAAGGTAATAATTTTGAGTGAAATGTGAATCATTTGACCTAGGTGAGGTTCAAAGGAATATAGTAACAGATATAATATTAGTATAATATTAATATCTAATAAAATCTCGCAATGGTCATTGATAAAAATTATCACAATCTAATCTATAGAAGTATAGATGCTAAGGAAACTCCCCTAGAACCATCACCAAATACATCTGATGGTTTCAAACTAAAAGCTTCTTCTCATTGTAATGGTCCACAGCGTAAGAGCAGAACAATTATTTGAAATAAAATTTGTATTTTAGCAAATAATTTTTTTTAGTACCCCAAGGATTTTTCCAACAACTTAAACTTATGACCTCTACCCAAAATTCCACCTGCTCCAAAGACACCAGCGAAAGCCTGAATTGCATATTTGAGCAAATATATTGATTCATTTACCCCACTGCTACTCAAAATGCACATCTACAAGTGGACATACTCAGGTAATGTTAATGTTCACACCAAATAGGACGCAGAAGAACAGTAATCTAGGTATATTAGTCAACCGTATTTTACAAAAAAAATAATAATAAAAAGGGATTCTGAGTAATAATTAAAAACATTGAATATACAAAGCAACTCAAAAAATTAAACGGGGAAGGTATGACATCAACAAGCAAGGTATTATACATCTAGGTAATAAAACAGAAAAACATTCAAGTGCACCGAAATTAGAGGTAAGAGACAAATAGAACACACCTGCATGAATTATCTCGGCACCTGTAAGCAGACTCACCAAATATGTGAAAAGGAACAGAAAAGAATTCATTGTAGATTAACCCACAATAGATTGAGAATAGTGACATCAAAAGAAGCACATAGCGTCCACCAAATAGCATCTCCATAAAGCTTCCAAGTTTCTGGCAGAAAGCAAATAGAACTGTTAGGTATTTAACTGCAATACCAAGAGCAGAACAAAATTAAAGGACATTCTTTATCCCTGCTTACACTTGTATGTACTACAATAGGTTTATTTCAATAAAACACTTTAAATTTTCAAGAATTATTCTAATGCAAAATTTTCTAGGTTTTTTTTGGTACAGTCTTCAAAATATTTAAGAGAAAAAACATAGTAGTTGCAAAAAGTGCCACCTCATCAGTGCAGTATTTACAAGCTAAGTCATACTAAACACCAGATACTCCACAGCTAACAATGAAAAGCTTAGTTAGCATCATGCTTTAAACATCAACCATGAAAAGGAAGAAAATTTGAATTTAATATATCTCAAAAATTAAGTTTTTATTCATCAACAATAGACCATATACAGGTCAAAACCCATTATATCTTTTGGCCTAATCCTTCCATTACTGCTTTATTTATAAAACAGTTAGAATGAAATTACCTGCGTGCTGAGCTTGCTTTCCCGTGCTATAAGAACCAGTGCTCCCAGCAACAGGCAAATTCCATGACCCCAGTCCCCAAACATCACAGCAAATAGGAAGGGGAATATAATAGTTGTGTAAACTGCAGGATTTGCTTCTTGGTATCGTGCAACACTGCCAAGTAGAAGGGCTAATTAAGAATCTTATCAGGGTTTTCATTAATTATAGACATAGGAAGTAATAGCTAATACACTGGAGAGTTTGCTCCAGCCATGATACATCCCTAGAATCAATCCAGAACTAAAACCTCAAACAATATGAAGTAATCACGTCATGTGATTCATAACTGCGAAGGAAGTATTACCTACTCTTGGACAGACAATCAGATCAACAAACAAGTGTAGAAACAGGTGGGAAAGGGACAAATCTCCCACTTTTTCTGTCCATAAAGGTTTATGCATCCAAGTGTACAGAGAAATTTGTGAAATAGTGATTAGTTCGAAACTTCAAACTTTTCCCTACTCTTCCCCAATATACAAAGCTTTGTTATCCTTCTTGATTTATCTATTCAGTCAAATACCACTTAAGACAATTCCAGTTGTTGACTTCATCCAGGGATAAGTAAGAAACTTCATATGAAATATTTTATCAAGAACTTACAAATTTAGTTTCATTTCACTGCAAGTTTATCTATTAAAAAAATCAATTCTACAGGTTGGGGGTAGAACATACACAAATCAGACAATTAGCTATGCCATCTGCAAGATAAAAGTGTCATCCTAAATTAACTTTCTATAATTCTACATACACTAATCAGACATTTACCAATCTATTGACAGAGGTATAGCATCTTGCCACAAATTTCTAACTCAAGATAATGCACTAGAAAGCACTCCAAAAAATTAGATATTAAAGTATTCATGTAGTTGCTGCTAAATACAGTAAATATTAGGCTCACCCATATGCATCAACAATTTCCTGATATGGACTAGTGAAACAGTTGGTCCTAAAATATGTAGGTGGTGATTCCACTGCATCCATTTGATGGAAGATTATGCCAACTTGAGAATTGCTATCAAAAGTTGCACGTTGCAGAGCCTCCTGAATCTGGAAAATCATTAAATGCAAGCTCTTTATTAGACAATGTACATCAAAGATATTTTCAATTACTCAAAAATTAGAAGGACATGGAAATCAGTGAGTGGTGAGTATCCAACAAGATTTAGGAAATTAAAAAAATCACCTGTGTTTTGGCAAATATAGGGCACCATCCCTCTCCGACAAGACACTTTTTTGTGACATCAAAATTTAACATGTTCAGTGTATCATACACGGCCTTCTCTCTTCTTACCTAGGACAAGATGATAAGGATGAGGACAATTGGTTCAAAATAAGAATCGATTACTTGCACAGGATGAGAAGATATATAAGGACTGCTTTGCAGTTAAAATACAGAGAAGAAAGACATCTAAGACAAGAAGACATAAGAAACAAACTCTTACCATGTTCATCCATTTTGTTAGATGGTCCCCTACAGAAGCTAGAGCCTTATTACGGTGCCTAAGCCCAGCATCCAAAGTTGCTTCTAAGTCAGTAAGACGTGACGAAACCTGTACCCAAAAACAAACTTTTCAACCATAAACCATCATTGCAAGAATACACACAACTGCAAAGGTAAAAAGTAACATCTTCCTAAGCTGAGCACACCTACCTCTCTAGTTATTTGCCTCTGCTTACTTATATCTTCAGGAACAGGGTAACAATTTGCACCAAATGCCTCGCAAATTTTCAGAATCTTTGTTCTTGCCTGTTCCCCAGAGAAAAACACAACGAACACTGTTTTCTCAATCTGAAAAGAAAATTTCGGTAGTCTAAGTTATCATGCGGACAAGAGTACACACTAATGGGAAAATAAACCAACTGGGAACAGAATAGGTCACAATGATGAGTACAGATAGGGGGAAAAAAGCCAAATTATCTATTGTCTATCTTCTTAAAAGTAATAAGAAGGAAGAAAACCATCTCAGCTGAAACAGGATCCATGATTTGGTCATCAGCTGGTGCCTGATTGAAAAGCATATTGCCTCTTGTAGCACGGAACAACATCCTTTCAAACCTAAGTATCTTGGATTTACAAATTATCCCACTGATAAATCTTAAACCAGATGGATTTGATGGTCCAGGCCTCATTTCCTGCAAATTAAATTTATTTTAGTGGATTTACAGGATATAATAAATTAAATAAGTAGTAACAGTATTTGCACTTCTCAGGCGAGGACAATAGCAAGGATGATAGAGGAAGTTACAAGGAACCTGTTCAAGCAATGATGCTGTCTCCACATAGTCATCATTTGAGTATACATTCTCTTGTAGTTCTCTCCCATTGGGAACAGCATGGCCATGACTTGAAACAAGAAAACCACCTGCCTGAAATTTATCCACAAAATTATTTCAATACATATATGACAGAAAGCATAGAGGTAACCTTTTATTCATTAAAAGAACAGGATTGCATTTGTGATTGTGAGTCAACAACAAATTATCAAATTGATAGTTGACAGAATACATTTAAAAAAAAAAGGTAAAAGAAGAAAAAAAGTAATAATAAGTTAATAGCTAATGCTAAAGTATGATCAGAAAGCCATTATTTGCTAAAACTTAAACAAGAAAAAACTAATGTACCCAAAATAACAGGGTGCTTATCTAAAGTTCTAATCCTTTAAAAGTAAACTGAGAATACTGTCACTACAAAATATGCAAGAATAAAAAAAATACCTTCTGCAATACAATCTTGAATTCCAGGAGTTCATTATATGATTGCCGAAGTTTGTCACTGTTGGAGTTCATTTCAATTAGCTCATGTTCATGCTCAGCAAGTTGTATCTGGTATAACAGAAATCAAACAGAGTATATTGTCAGATTCAACTGAGTGCAGACCACCAACTTAAGTTGCAGCATCATGTCATTGCTGGCAGCATAACAACATGTAAGTTGAATACAAACCCTTAGAAAGTAATCAAATCTGACAGAAAAAAAATCAGTGAAATTGAAAGAGACCTCTAAATCCTCCAACTCAATGTCTGGTTGCAATACAGAACGCAAAGAAGACATTAGACCAGCTTTATTGATTTGATCCTTGAAGAATCGTAGCTTTCTTGACATTTCCGCACATCGCTTTACCTGCCAAAAATGAAAATTAGTTAATATCAGAAAGAAGAAAAAAAAATAGAAAATATTATCACAATCATGACTTCTGAAGATAGATAACAAATTAACAATATATCCAGTTCAATATAAACTAAAAAAGACAAAAAATTTGTTGGATACAAAAGTCTAGTAAAGGTACCCCAAAAAATAGCAAACACCCAAAGTTGGACCTACTTCTTCAGTGTTTTAAAATCAAATTATGCTAATTATGGTAACTATTACCTGATTCACACAAGCAACCTGTGTTACAGATTATGCCTTTTCACATTTTTTTAAGCAAGCAAATCAGTTTGTAAATGCAAACATATACGGACATTGTGTTAAAAAAACTGGCCATACAGAGAAGTCTCAAATCCCAACGGCAGAATAATATCTAGAAACTAGGGCATTCAGAATGAAACAGGATTCTAATTAATGCAATGAAGATTACCTGATTAACAAACGTTCTCTGGAAGGGGCTTTTATCAGCATTTAACTGCAGATGAGAAAGCAATGACCATAAGAAAATGATGAAAGATCGTACAAAAAGTTTATACCAGTGATATCTGAACAAAAATTTTGGAAAGCCAAAAAGTACTGCTACAAGCCTACACATTGAGGGACAGAAAAGCTTGAATAAACTCTGAATATTTACTAATAAACCAGCAAAGCTGCCACCCAAAATATATCACATAAATAGGGAGAGTTCGATTACATTGTATATGATTACAAAGATACAACACTGAAAAGTCAAATAACACCCACGTTATTCTCTCCAACCGCAAGTGCAAGTGTAAGAGAGAATAGACGAGAATAAGAAGTAACATAATCCTTTTTTGGAAATCCAGCATATTTCGATAACGCACAGCCTCAATTTTGGATCCAGAAGAGCTACAGCTCTCAAAACATGTCACAATTATCACATGTTGTGTAGCTGGCTCTCCACCAGATTTTAAGCAACAACTAATGAGAAGCCCCTTCTAACATTCTAAAAAAGCTGCTAATGACAGAACAATAACAAATAACGATTCTCGACAAAAATAGTCCTCCAACAAAATAACATGTGACTGAAAGACATAGTCAACCGCAAGTGAAACCACTCTGTCCAAAATTACCAGTAGAATTCACCATTATCAACTGTATTCAAATTAACATCGACATTCAACACAACCTAACTTCAATGGGAAATCAATCGAATAAGTTTCAACAGACAGCAGTGATCTAGTAGCGGGTTGGAGGTTGGAGCTCAAACTGCATCATATCTGACCCAATTACACAAGGTATTAAGTATTAACCACCTTCAACAAGGACAAAAAATAAAATACAGCTCGGGAACCTAATTACCAAACTTAGCTTAGTCATCTACATTTTGAACACTCCATAATCCATATAACCAACAACGCGACCAAATTCTAACCTCTCAAGTCTCTAACCATAATTCTATTCGACAATACATAAATCTAACACATAAACATACTTAAACGCTGGATCAGTAAACATAAACTGTTCAGCACGTAGGACCCAACGTCCAAATTAAACACTAACTCGTCAACACAGTATTCCTACAAAAATTTGCATTCAACATCGAATCCTGTATTGCTGCATTTCCAACATTTCTTGATCCCCGCAGCCAATTCATTCAACTAACAGTACACCACAAAAACTCCACACTCGACTTCGAGTAACACCAAAAACTAATAACCGCAAGATAAGAACAATACGAGAAGCGAGAAAATATAGAGAATCTGAAGGAAACGAGTTCGGATCTGGAAGAAATAGGAACTTACGTCGCGGAATTGGAGGAGGCCGAGTTCGCCGAGGTAGGAGATGGCTCGGTGAGCGGACTCGGCGGGGATGATGAGCTGGACCAAGGTCATCTTCTCGGATCGCATCAGATCCATCGGCGGCAAGTTGTCGATGAACTGCTCCATTTTCTCGAGAAACATTGCTGAGAAAATGAAAATGGATCTGCCTCTTACGCTCTCTCTCTCTAGATCTGGTTCTGAGAACGGGTTGTTACGTATTTATGCAAGTTTATGTGGGTGTGTGTGTGTTTGGCGTGGGACGGATTAGAGTTAATTTGGAGAAGGTGAAGTTGAAGACTCTGCTTTCAGTTTCCCCTTCCCAACTGCCATTAGAATCGGAAAAAATTCAGTTCTGGTCGCAATAGAATAAAAAAGTAGGAACGAGGATAAATAACGCTATTGTTGCTCTTCTTCTTCTCTGTATAAAATTCCCCCGAGCTCGCACACATGCACGCGGTGACGGTGCGGTTCATATATCATCATCTACCAGCCTGTAATTTTGGCTATCCATGGCTCAATCACAATAAATTATAAGAATTTAGTTTTAAACATTGTCATTTTTATGTATTTATTTATTTACTCTTATACTATTATATTAATAAAAATGTTTAACTTTTATAATTATTATTTTAAAACACATATATATAATAAAATATAATTAAATAATAATATAAATTTTTTATACTGATAATATATTAAAATTAATTTTTAAATTTTATGTTTTTTTGAATTAGCTAATTTATTTTTCCAGAATATGAAAATTATCTGATTTTATAATTATAGCCTTTTAAATTTATATTTACGTCTTTATTTCAAGAGAATAAAATTATTTATCCCATTGAATCACCTTTTATAGATGATTTTACTGCATTTTATATATTTTGAAATTTTTAATGTCTTTATTTTATTTTTCTGTTGAATTGATTATATATTTTTTAATCATTTGTATGTAATATATTTTTATACTTTTAATATTCAAAACCATGTTTTTATAAAAAATAAATTATTATAAGTAATTATCAAAATCTGATGAATACTTCTTTAATTAAAATAAAGTCAAATTTTAAAGGACGTTTAATGCGTGTGAAATAGCTATAAAGTTTTGTTGTGGATGCACCAAAGCAAAGTTGCACTCTTTTATTTGATTTGGAACATATGCCGGAAATAAACTCTCATTTCTTTTCTTTTTTCCCCTTTCTTTTTCACATTTTTATGTTGTACTAAGTTTTTTCTGCAGAATAACGTAGTAATTAGTTATTTATTTGTTAAATTAAAATGGAAAATTTGAAACAAATACTTAGTTAATGGAGTCAATATTGGCAAGATCAAATGCTCTAAGGAATGTATTTAATTATGATTCAAAAATTGAAAGTCATTAAAATTAGCCTAATGACGAAGAATTTGAATGATATATATAAAGTGGAGTTTGATTCTCATTGTCAAAAAACAGATTCATCGATACAACTTTTAATATAGTTATACCACTTAATAATTTTTAATAAATTAATTTTTTTATCAATTAAATTGTTGAATTACAAAAGCATATTGTGAAGATTATTTATGCAAAATTTTATAAAAATTAACTATAAAAAATATATAGCCAAATAGCTCTTATTCATATACAATTTAAGCATATATATTATGTTAATTTTGATATGTATAAAATTATATTAAATAATTTTATATTAATATGAATTATATACATGATATGTAAGATATGAATTTCTAATTCAATAGTGAATTTTGTAAAAGATTATACCAATAAAAAATTATTAATTAGTATAATTGAGCTTAAAATGATATCAATATAACTTGATATTGATCCATATAAATTCATAATTATTAAAATTTAATTTTTGAGAGTAGTAACAAACATTTTTCTATCTGTAAAGAAATTTATTGTTTATGATTAACACTCTCTGTATTTTAATTTATCTATTTATTTAAATAATTTAATATATTTTTAAATTAATATATCTAAATATATTTGAATAACTTGATATATTCTTAAATCAATATATTTAAATATAATTACATTGATTTAAGAACGTATCAAATTATCTAAATAGATAAATAAATTGAAATGGAGGTTGTATCATAATATATATACATTAATTGAACACTTTTATTTAATATTTATCATAAATGGTATTGACCAGATGACTTTGTTTAATAAATGCCTCATTCCTGAATGATTCTATTCCACTTCTTTATTGGCGACTTTAGTGTTGCTTCCATCCCACTTCAACAACGAGGTTTTTTTTTTTTAATTGTTTTTTCCTTAATCTACATCTACCGATTTTTTTTTTTTGGGACATCTAACTTGTTTTTTGGGGTGAAATCTACATACCTATATATAAAATATTAATTCACTCATTCTTTTTTCGTACTGGCCTTGTATAAGCATAGTGTGCTTCGAAATCAAATTAAATATTCACTCTCGAATGTCAGTTTAGACACTTTTAAAAGTCAAACAAGCTATTACTGAAGTTGGATTTACAGGTAGGGATTTTTATTTTATATATGGAAATTATATGTTAAAATTATGATAATAAGGGATAATTTATGAAAATATGGAGACGTGGGAATGTTTAACACATTTCGCTACGTTGCAGGTAGTATTTAGACTTTATTAAATTTTTAATTGAATTCTACATTGATCAGGGCTAAATTTGAAAGGCAATGAATAGATTCTTGAGGCATGTGCAGCAATCCAGCATCTATGTAGTGGTTTTCAATTTTAAAAGTCTTCCTGAACCTGCAGTTTTTTTCAAATGGCTATATATTTTTTGAAAATATAAGATAGTTTATTTTATAATATACTAATTCATTAGTCATTGATATTAACTTCTGTCTAATATTTTTTTTATATTCACTATTATATTATTTAGATAATTATTATATTGAGAAAAAATTTTAAACAGAATTTATATTTAAATATAAAAAATTGTGTTAAACATAAAAATTAATTAATTTGTAAATTACATTAATAGTAGTAAAATTCAATAAATATTTAAGAGTGATAATGTCATCTACTAATATTTTAGAATATAATTTTTAATTAATAAAGCAAGTATAAATAAATCAGTATTATTTTTATTATACTTGCTTTATTATTAGATTAGATTTTTAATTTGTAAAAAGATTAAAAATAGACGTAATAATACTGAATTATTTATTTTTTTGGGTAAAAATAATTATAGCTGCTTTTTATAAACTTATTTTTTATTTTTAGTCAATAGTAGCTAAAGTAAAAATATATTAAACTCTAAATTTAATTAACATACTAAAATTTCAAATTACATTAACTTAAAATGGGTTGATTCAATTTTGATAGTTCGAATTTTGTTTTTGATATAATACAAATCAATTTTAATTAAACTTTAAAATATTATGAATTAAAAGTAATTTAATTCATAAAAAGAAAAATGATAAATAAATAAAGTATAAATTTAATAATAAAAATATTATATAATATTAATCAATTTAAATTAAATTGGATGAGAATGATTTTCAAAATTAAAATTGAAATTTGATCTAATACAATCTAATCCAATATAGTAAACTTTAAACTTAATTAAGGGTAATAAGAAAAATAAGAATTGAAAGCAAATATGAAGGAGTATCAATAATGAGCCAATAGTCTCACTTATAAATAATTAGAATTTCAAATTAAATTAATCAATAAATATTCAAACAAGAACAATTTTCTGCTCAGTACTAATTAGCTCTAGGTCTGAGTAGACATTGTCTGCGGCTATGTTCTTTATCACGACATAAACCACACCATTTTGATCCTTGTATTTCACGAATATCCACTTTGTTTAGAAAACGGGTTGATCTTAGCTGACCTTTCATATTCCGCTTTAACTAGAGGTTAGGACAAATCATCAAATCATTATACGGCGGCCATATACTTTGATTTCCTAGGACTAGAAAACTCCTTATCGTGCACTCTGCAAACCTTCTCCATGCTATCAATACTATTGAAATACACTTGTCAATCGATGTTCTGATTGCAACATGCAATTACATGATGGGAGGAGGGAATAATAGAGACGCCACATAAACTATGATTGCATTATAACATAATGTAAAAAAAAAAATGAGATATACATATAATACTGACTGCTATATTATAGAAATTGCTATAATATTTTAATTGCTTCATGATTTTGCAAACCGATACAATTTAATTCATACTATAATAAAAGTCAAACTTTATGTGTTAAATTAATCTAATGGGCCAACAGCTAATCTAATATGATATAACTAATCTAATGGCTAATGTAATATAAAAAAAAACTAATCTAACTAATTTAATGGCAATTTTCATAATTTCTATTAAATGATAATATAAAATTGTTTCATAATTTTCATGGTCTCAATGCAGGTGGTGCATTCACTACAAACAAAGTGGACGTTTTGGGCTAAGATTGGTCTAAAGCCCAAAAACATGACTATGGGGCGCTCCCTCTCTCTTGGTAGCTCGAATTTTTTTGTTTTTTTTATTTTTTTATATTTTAAAAAGACCCTTGTGTTCAATCCACCCCGACCCGCCTCAACCCATAAGTCATGCAAGTCGAGGTGGAGTAGGTCATTTTTTTGGTAGACTAAAAATGTCACCCTTCCATACTAAAAAAAGGCAGGTTTAGCGAATCAACCTAATGAGTTAAATCCATTTTGTTACCCTTAATAAATCATTTATTTGATTAATTAGGTGTATTGATGGTCTTTTACTCTATATAATTACGTTAGATCTATTTTATTGCATCTAAACCATTACATTATTTTTATTAATATTTTAGACCATCAGCGGTCCAAATTTTTGCCTAACCATGTTAAATACTTCCCAAAATAATAATACTCTTCTGCCACAAATCCAAATGAGTGAGAATCGTCTCATATTTCGCCTATCTGCAAGTAAAAATATGTCAGATAATTAACAAATGATCCGCATAATTCTACATTTTTTAGGACAAAATCTCTAACACTTGATCCGCATAATAAAATTCAAAACATGATATTTTCGGTATATTGATACATTAATCCCATATATAAATAACGTAGCCTTTAGAGGTAACTATTTTTATTTTTTAAATATAATTTTTAAGTGCCGGCACTAATATTAAAAGATGTAGATATTAATAATTACTTTAGCATATATATAATTTTTTGTTTTTGGCTTGGGTGAAAATTGAGGCTACGGTTGGCCCAGCACTGTAATTTTATTCACTGTTAACTTTCCTTTAGAAGACCCCAAAAAATAAAAATCCTTTTAGTATATGGATGGTGCATTTGAAAATTATTTATTTAAATAAAATTTTATCCTTATAAGAAGTAAGATAAGTGTTAAAAAAAAAAATTGACTGAGATTGTTTTTGTAAGATTGTGAATCCAATGTATTTCGAGTGAAAACTAATTTTGCTGTATAAAAAAAATCTATAAAATAGAAAAATATTAAAAATTAATATAATTTTGCGCATTAGCAATTCCCGAGTTTTTTTTTAATGTAATACAAGAATTCATATATAAATGAAATATAAAATTTCATGAAGCCATAAATCTAATGACTCCTGAACTCACATCTGGTGCTGACAAAGACGGGATGGCAGCAAGTCTTTCTTCCCAGTTTTCTGACCAGGTCAACAATTTGCTATGGGATATTTTTCATGGAATTATCCTAAAACACGATGCGTCAAATTTTACTTTCTTTTTTTATTTTTTGCTTTAACTGGTCCAATGATTCAGAACCACTACATTAGCACCAGAAAAGAGCCACTAATCTTAAATTATCATCACCTTTCTTTTCGCACCTTTATATATTATGTCCTTTTCTAATAAATGAAAGTTTTTTTTTTTTAATTGAAATTATCAGTAGTTTAATGTTAATACATTAGCAATATAAATCTCGAAATGATTTAAGTGATCAACAATTGCATATATGATCCAATTTAACAACATTAAAATAACTTCCATCAATCTCGAAATGATTTAAGTGATCAACAATTACATATATGATCCAAATTTAACAACATTGAAATAATTTGCATATAATTTATAAACTAAATTAGATTTTGAATTTTTAAAAGGCCTTTTTTTTTTCAATTGGTTATGTGGAAAAACAATTTCTTCAATTGAGTGCTAAAGTTTTGCAATCTAAATTGATATAAAAAAAATTGCACATATAATTGTAAAAATTTCTTTCAAACGTGAATGCTTGGTTACTCTAGTATTTTGTTATTTGTTTAATTTTTTTTTAAATAAGTTTAAGTTTTGGAAATGAAGAAAATTAGTAATTAAAAAAACTTTATTCCTATAATAAACCAATTCAGTTCCAACTAATTTAAGTAAAGTGTAATAAATACTGATTAATACTTTTGGTTTAAACAAAAATAAAAGAAGTTTTATTTTAAATCTAAATGGCGTGTTAGTAAAGTAATTGCAATTTCATCAAAGAGCTTGAAACTTAATTGATAGACTTTACGTAAGTTGATATTAATAATAAAGGTTTGATCATCAGTAATTTACCCCTTCACCTTTCCTAGTAAAGTACTTGGATACGTACCCCATCAAATATAACAAAAAGAAATTAAAAGCTACTGCAAATTTAATTAAAATTGTTATCTTTTAAGGATTTGTTTTTTGTTTAAACTACTATTCTTTTCATTCAAACTATAATTTATCTTGATTGAAAAAATTTCTTCTATGCATATTTTTATAGGGTTGGGATTTGTTTATTTTAGTTAGTATATTCAACTCAGAATAATGGTTATCCAAAAGTGGTTAGTCGTAATTAAAGTAGACTAAGATGATCATGGGTGAATTTTACCTGCAAGTTAGAAATTCAATCATTATAATCATCACTTTCAAAAAAAGTTTTAGTTAATCACCATCCTCAATACAAAATTATAAAAATAATTCTATCTATTTGTTTTTTGATCTGAAAGCAATGACTTAAGTAAGAAAAAAATGCCACCTCAGAACAACGGCCAAGAAGTCGTTTCTTTTTTCTTGTTGAAATGGGGTGTGGCCGTATTCTAAAGCTTTTTGTTTCTGGTCTAAGCCATATTTTATAATTGGGTTATGATATATGAGCACCTCGAAGAAGGGCTATGTTGACAGTGAGGGCCCTGGGAAAGTAAGTAACTGCGAATCTTAACAGGCCTAATATAAACAACCTCGGATAACTCACACCCGTTTGAAAGCCAAACACAATCCACTCTTAATGTATACAAAGGAAAACTAAGAATGGGCCTCAGACCAAAAAAAAAAATGGAACATGGACTCGTTGCTTCGACTGACTCCCGAAGGCTACAAAGCGATGAACATTCACGTATGCTTTTCTGAAAGTTGATAGGTCACTATCTATGGACCTGTTTAAAAAACGAAACATGGACCTGCTGCGTCGACTCCTGAAGGCTACAAAGCGATGACCATTCACGTATGATTTTCTGCACGTTGATAGTTCACTATGACCATACATTGACCCAATCCAAAAGAAATACGAAATAACATTCAAAAAGAAGTTGAAATACTGTTCCACTGTTGTATGTTGGGCCTAGAAGTACAATTCATGACCAAAATAGAAGAAGAAGAAGTTTTCTTAGCATTTTTTTTTTTCAAATTACGTGTTAAGAATTGGTACTCTCAATGTTTAACTCGTCAGACACTTGAATCAACTGAGCAAAAACCACATGGCAAAAGTGATTTGTATTATGAATGCATTTGTTTGGGATTATTTTGGTAAATAATTACTTTGTCATAAAAAAAATTAATTTTTGTATGTTTGGATAATTTTTTAAAAATCAAAAAAATTTCAAAAAAATCTGTTTTCAATTTTTTAGAAAAGTTGAAAAGAGTAGTTTCTAAAAACAATTAATTTTTAATTTTTTTAATTAAATATAAAATTTAAATTTCAAATTACTTTTATTAAAAGTTTAAACAAACACACAAGATTGCCGCTTGCAGAGACTGCAAAGCGTCAATGAATGACAGCCCAAAAGTTGTTCTTAATTAGATTGTGATCTATTGTCGCTACCTACATGACCACATTTTATGTTAGAAAATGATAGAACAAAGAAAGTGGCGCATTCAAAAAAAATCTGAACGAAGATTTTGAAAGTGAGTTGATACGGATGCGTGTATGTTTCGCACGCACTTCACTTAAACATTCCATAATTAAACCTATTCAATATTTATCTTATAAAATATTGCCAAATGGACAAAACAAGCACGCATGCTCAGCTCACAAAATTTGAACTGGCTCAAATGAAACAAACCAACCCAATAAGAAAATAATGATGGGAACAACTTGGACCGACACACAAATACAGATCAATTGCCAATTTATTTATTTGGATCAACAAACCGTATTCTACATTCTATATTGACATTGAGTGAAGCTATTGGTGCATGTAATTGTTGGGTTTGTACTTTGTAGCATTATCACGACCACGTGGGCAGGGAAAACTTAGTGATGAAGAATAGACCCATTTTTGTTTGCTTCCTTAACCTTCTCCATTCGTACTTTATAAAGTTCTCATCAAGTAATTCGGACATTGTGCTTGATATGCCCACCAATATGTAAGTAATTATAGAACCACTTCACATCACACCCAGGGGAGATTTTTTTTTTTTTTTTTTGCCGGGGGGGTGTTATTTGGAGTTTCATCGAATAAACAAATGTAAATAATAAAAAAGAAACTTTCGTGTCGTGTGACGTGTACTGCATGGTGAGAATTCTTCTCTTTGGGCCTCGGTTTGCCCTTGCCACGTTGAGAATACGGGGAGACGTTACCAAAAAGAAACCAGTTGTGGAGTTTGGAATTGGAAGTTAAGTTAGCCAAAGTTAGCAATGAATAACAACGGATATGATCATACACCGTTTCGTTTTCATGATGTCCATACTCCAAGTAGGCAAATATGAATGAGCAACGGAGAAATATTAGTATAGTCTAAAAGTATTATATAATCTTATTTTTGGATCTATTATATAAATATATTTTATATAAAATTTATTATTAATATATAATCTCATATAAAATACATCTATATAATTGATTAAAAATACAATCATATAATACTGTCCGACCGTAAAAATATTTCTCATGAGAAGTGAACTATTCTTTCATCATTCCCTTACCAAACTCTTGATAACCACGCCGTGTTTCTCTTGATTCGTGCCTCGCGTGTCCGCCATTTTGCTCACGTGCCATATTTATCACCGTTCAGCAGCCGACCCCCTTCCAATTGTTTTATACGTGCTGATAAAGAAAAATTGTTTCATAGCTATGAAGCATCGGGTAGATTATATTTTATCTAGCAGTAAAGTAATATTTTAAATAAAAATATAAATTAAATTAAAATATGATTTTATTATTGGATAAAGTATAATTTATTTTGATATTTCATAATCATGTAATAATTTTTTAAATAGCTTTCCATAAGCTCCACTATAATTCTTTGTTCTAATTTTATTTCGATCCTCCAAATTAAATGTAACTTTTGTCTCCACGAAGATTTGTGCATAAAAAAAAAAAATTATGTGTAATTTTTCATCTTATGAATTACTATGTAATTTTAGGTTTTTCCCAAAATAACAACTTTGAAAATTCGAACTTTTTACGTTACAGATTAAAGTGAATCATAATATATTTTTACTATAACCAACTAATTTTTTATTGTAAATTTTACCAACTAATAAGGATATTATTGTTTATTGCATTTATTCATTAGATCATTTTTATCTAATAATTTTTAAATAGGAAAAAAATGACAAATGCATTTTACTCTTAAGAATTAAATATGAGTCGCGCGCATGCACCTTATTCTCAAAATTTAAAAGCGTGCAACTCAAACCATAAAACTGGATTGCTTATCCATGTTTTGTTGTATAATTAAGAGACAAAAATATCATATGTTTCAAGCAGTGCTTTATCTTTTCATTTGAATGAACATGAAAAAGTAATTTTTTTGGCATTAAGTAAAGTTATGAACTCTTGAAGAAATGAAACTATACCATTTTAAGAAATATAGACCCACAATATATATAGCATTCAATCTGAAAATCCATATTTTATATTGTCGTGAAAACGAAAGCCACTGTGAAGAGTTATGGTTTAGCATTAGGAAGGGGAGTTTAATAATAGTTTGAAGGGAGAACAACCTCAAAGAACATTATTGGAATCCAATACCCATTGACATCTAGGAAGTGTGTGATGGGGGGTTGTTGTTGGAAGCTAGAAAATGGATTCTATGATTATATGTGAATGATACTTTGCTTGAGAAGGGAGGAGAAGTATAGTGAGGACCCACAGAGAAGCCACTAAGGCTAAGGGGTCTAAAGGGCTAAGGGAGGGGGGGCCTAGTAAGTCTCAATCCAAGATTTGACAGTGCTGGGCGCCACTGTTGAAAATCTCTAATGTCTGTTGCTATCGACCTCCTCCCAAACTGAAATATTCGTGTTATAGCCGCATTTCACATGCCACGTGTTTGGTACACACAGCTCGCATCTTCTTCATGGACCCACCTCACACCGACCAACTCAATCTCCTCGCCGATCTCATGCCTCCCACGTCCCAATCCTAAACCCCAGTTGCCACTCTCTTTTTTCCTCGCCCCGCGATCTTGGTTTCAAACATTGCATCGCCGTTACTATTCCGCCTCTACTTTCACACTCAACGCCAATGTAATAACAGTCCCAATCCAAAGCAGTCGGAGGGTAATAAAAAAGAGTAACTAAATTTAGTTATATATAACTATATAATTTGTTTATACTTACTCATACTCAAAAAATACATGCATACACTATATACTTACTAATCCTGGTACATTAATATAAATCGGGTACTATTATTTTAACTTGAACTATACTCAATTGTCGTGTAATTAACTACTTCAACCAACGGCAATATAGTTATGATAATGCTGGAAGAGAATAAAATGTGCTATCAATCCAAACAGCGGGACTCTACAGAATTGTCAAACGTTGGGTATGAGCTTTGATGATGAAGACGTGGGCAAGCAGTGGCTTTGATTTGAGAATTAATTGGAAGAGAGCAGTAAAAGTCACAAGGTAAAATAACATGAATTGAGACCAAATTCATGTTGAAACATAGATTAACTGAAAATTTGCCAAGCGTGTTCTGTTTCATTATTAGAAATTTGTTAATAACGGATGGATATTACCAACAATTTATATCTATCGGTAAAATAAATTATATTATTGAACCATAAATTTATTCATAAATACTTTTTTTGCTGGTAAAAATATCATAAACGTTGGCACCATATTGCGCCAAACATTTATCGAAGGAAAAATCGTCGGTAAATAAGAATAATTATTTCCAATTAAATTTAAAATAATTATCGATGGATAATCTGTTAGTAAGTTAAAATATAAATTAATTTTTTATTTTAATTCATTAGAATTATTATATTTTTATCAATGGATTATCCATCGATATTTGAAAATTGGGATTGATTGCCATTATCTTTTCATGTCTTTTTCATCAGTAATATATGATTAAGGAAACGATTTATTTCGTTTTGTTATTATCGATGAAAAATTCATCAGTAATATTGAGTTAATGAAATAAATCGTTTCAATTATTTTTTATCAACGAATTTTCCGTTAGTAAAATTAACATAGATCGTTAAAATGTAAATCTGCTCTTGTTCTTCCTCATTTCGCGTTTCTTCTCTCTCTCTCTCTCTCTCTCTCTCTCACCCCCTCCATTCTCTCTGTCTCTCTCTCTCTCGTGTTTTTCTGCCATTTTACCTCTGTCGGGGCTCCTATTTCACAATCTAAGACTGCCATTATACTCTTGGTATGTTTTTTAACGTTTTAATCGATTCAGATTTTTAGTTTAGCCTTTTTTTTCGTTTCATTTCTTTACTCAAAATTTTATATTTGTTAGTTAGTTAACTAAGTTATTTTCTTAGTTGATGATTGAAATTTTGTGTGAGAGAATTGTAGGATTAGATTATATGACTGGGGGAAGGTTTATAGTTCATTCCCATTATTTGAATTGTGTACTGTGATGTCATGTGTTTTAAAACAGTTATTAGGAGTAACTTTAGAATACTATGATTATTATGTTTTATTTTAGTTATGTTGTGGTATTGAAATGCTGAATTAATTTTTGTAGAGGCTCCAAATTTAAGAGAAAACTCTGCCAAAAATTTGTTTAATCATTTAATATATTATTAAAATTAAATAATTATTACTATGATAAATATATTATGTCTTTATTTAATTAATATATATTTTATATTTTTTATATATTATACAGATTAGTTATGATAAAGTGGACATAGGTTTTGAACAAGGCAAAAGCAGACCAAGGAAGCATGGTCCACCATCTCACCCTTCTTCCCGCGACCCCCCTCTAGAGTCGAAGACAAGGATGATGACAATGACCATAGCATCTATGATGATCAGTATTCGTAGATTTTACATTTTTTTTTTTAGAATTGTATTGTAAATATTTTTATTTAATTAATTTTTTAAAATTTTTCTGCAATTAAAACTAAAAAAAAATAAATTTATTGGTAATAATATTTATTAATAATTAAAAAATAAATAATCCTTGGCCAAAAAAATAATAAATAATTTTTTATCGATGGATTATCTGTTGGTATATTTAAAAGTAATGACTGAAATAAATTTTGTTAACGATGAAAATTTTTGTCGAAAAAATTAAAAATTTACGGATGGATGATTTTTTCATCAATAATATTAATATTTTTTTTATTATCGACATGCCATTTACTGATGAATTTTTTACGACAGTTAATCTGTCGGTAAAATATACACCGACAAAATTTTGTTATATCTCCATTAGTAAATCCGTCGGTATTCAACACATTTCTAGTAGTGTTTACACCATCTAAACCAAGGTTTGCCAGGCAAATTTACTCCTAGGCTACAAGATAATTCGGACACTCTGAGCTTGATTGGAATTTTCAAATTTAGAATATGAAAAAAACAATAACACACTGGTCTTTTCCCAAAAA
Organism: Pterocarpus santalinus; assembly: GCA_031439595.1. NCBI lineage: Eukaryota > Viridiplantae > Streptophyta > Magnoliopsida > Fabales > Fabaceae > Pterocarpus > Pterocarpus santalinus. Next base: position 40,686,468 of record CM062528.1, on the reverse strand, counting down.
AAGAAAAAAAGGGTACCGTAACCTTGTAACTATAAGCTACAGGGGATGAATACAATTGTGGGTATGCAAATCAGTGGCTTCATTCATCGATAATTAACCACATGATATATGAACATATTTTCAAGTAGTTTCATCCAATAGGCGTTGTAAGTTGTGAGAGTCACATTGTTGCCTTTTCTTAAATATTTATTCGATACTCCAATGAAATAGTAAACTACTAACTTCCCTCGCCTTCATCTCTCTACCCTTCGAAGTTTCCTTTCTTTGACAAATCACATCATTTATTTTTCGTTTTCGTTTCTTCCTTTGAAAATCCATCATATCCTACATGTTAATTATTAATAGGGAGGTCCAATTAATCTAATGCTAAATGATTGTTGAAACATGCAAAATCAGATCATAATAACATATCAAGTTATCAACCTCAATGAGGCGTTTTGTAGACGGAATGAATTTTTATTACCGGGATCCCAGGAATGCTATTTCCGGGAATAATTTTCCCAGGTATAATATTTTAGAGTGTTTGATATACAAATTGATTTCTCGAGAATATTTAATAAAATTTTCAAAATACCCTTGATGAAGGTGGTGGCAAGTGGCTAGCCAATAGTAGCACTGCACGGGGTTGACGGTGGCCAGCAAATGGAGCAGGAAGGTGGCGGACAGTGGCGGTGGTGGGTGCTGGAAGGTGGGGCACAGTAGCGATAGGCAATAGGCGGTGGACAGTGGCAGTGGCCGGCTCTAGAAGGTGGCAAACGAGCAGTGAATGATGGAGGCCGACAGTGGACGACGGACAACGGCGGTGGCCGATGGCAAAAGGTGGTCGGCAGCGGAGGCCGGTGGTCGTTGGCGAGTAGTTTTGGGTGGCGATAGGAGTATTTTGGTCTTTTCACAATGGCAACCATTTCTTTTCCATGAAAATATTGGATTTCTACAGAGAAAGGTGATAATGTTTTTGAGATGAAATTCATTCCCAAAAATGTAATATTCCCGAAAAATGTTGCTTCAAATCTTCTACTAAATATAGAAATATTTTCACATTTTTGGGAATATGAAAAGATGCATGTATACTAAATGCCCCAAAGTGTCCTTACACACAAAAGAATGTGTGGAAGAAAGAAGTGGGTGGGAAGTAGGACTGCCATATTCTTTTCTTAACAGAAAGGGCCATTCTCTGATGAAGCGTAACTTTTGTAATTCACTATGAAGCTCTCTCATGTGAAGATTTTAAATTATTCCTTGCAATTTAAGGACCATCATGGTCCTTGCAACATTTTCACCCATGATTTTTTTTTTCTTGCCACCCTTTCGTTATCAATCATCATCAATAGATTTGGGACTCTTTCCTCCTTTCCAATGACAAACCTCAACTCACTTCAATTGCATACTCGAGTTCTGGTTCTGGTGTTGGCGTGACATGGTGCGGGTTGCCACTTGAAATGTTATCTGTGGAAGCTTGCAACCCCACCATGGGCACAGAAAAAGCTTTCTCTCTTCGTACTTTTCAAAATCAAATCTCTAAAGAGTGTTTTTTCACTTATGGGTGAATTAAATTGTGATTAGTGTTGGTGGATCAACTCTTTTATTTTTTTGTAGCCAATAGACCAAGACCTTGACACTTAATTCTTGGCTTCTTGCTGGTTGAAGATTTGGCTTGGCAACGAATATAGCCAATAGAACGCTGGACGATGGCTTTTAGAGATTTGGTAGGATGGGATTTCATTGAGGTTGAAGATCTTGGTTCAGACAAAATTTTTAGACCCCTTGTTTTCTAAAATTAATAAACAAGAGCCATAACATTGAGACCCATAACTCTAGTTGTGATTATAACTTACTCTTCTGGCTTTATTATTTTTGGCGATGGCTTTGTGGTGGTTGAGAAAGATAGGGCAGTGGCTTGTGGTTGAGAAAAATGGAGGTGGTGGTGGAGACTATCCTGATATAAAAAAAATTGTGATTTAGTGACCACTGTAATCACTAAATTAATAAACACTATTGTAAAATCTTCCAACTTCTATTTTCTTGTACTACCGTCCAAAATACATCAAACATCTTACCTCAATAACTCCACATATTATCTATTTATTTGTGACAACTTAATACTTCACTGTAAATGAGTTTTTTAAAGCTTCAACGCACCCAAATATGCTAATACAGATAGTAACATCACCGTATGTATTGCACTGTGTTGTCTTGGGATGTTGGGCACAGTTTTCCATCACTTGGTCACTTACCTTTACTTTTTTGTTTTCATCGGTGCTTCCTTTGACTGATATAAATTTGACTAGTCAACCGACATGATCTGACCCCACCAACAACATTCCATGCCCCACCGCGTATTTTGCACCCTGCAATCTTTGATTAAGCACTTAGGGTGGTTGAACCGCCCTCAAACGCAACGCTATTGTGCTCGGATTTTTTGCATCATAATTGTATTAATGGGTTTTGCAATCGTAATCCCAATTAGCACTCAAATAAGAATTTGTTGCTTATTTGTTGGACAGTTCAATATTCAATGTATATGTAAGATTTATGTTACTATTTTATCTTTGAAATATCAAATAATTTTTTTATTTTTTTATACACCTTTTAATAATTATATATTTAAAATTGATTTTAACTAATAATATTTAAATTATATTTATTCTATCATAATTACACATAAATCATGTTAAAACTAATCCAATTTTAATCAAAATCAATTTTATAGAATCAAGTTAATATAAACTCCAATTTATAAACTCTAATCTAAAAACACATTTAATTACCTTCAACATCGTCATCCATGCAGTTTCAAACACGTTTGTTTATGTCAATCAGCATATAACGACATTGGGTGCAACGAAGGCTTAATTTTCATAGGATCCAAAGTATATCTAACAGTGCGATCAATCATTGTTTGCTAATTAATTTCCGTCAAGTACTCCGGAAGATAATAAAAGCATGAAATCATAGTTAGCAACGAAATCATAGTTAGTAACATAGTTTTTCCCGCCATCCACTCCAAGATTCCTGCCCCGCAAATATCAGAGGCATCACTCATAACACCCAATTTAGGAACAAATCTAAAGGTAGTGAATACTTGCATTACATATCATATATAGGTTCTACTTTTTCTTTTTTAGAGGGTTAAACTTACAACCAATAAAAGTCCCTATGATGTCTGATTTAGTTGAATTGCTGACCATATATCACATGCAATATTTGTTTCTCCTTATTTTTAATCCAATTTCCGGGATTTGGACATAATAGTTAAGATTTGTTCGGTTAGAGATCAGCCAGTTTGGGTGGGTTGCATGTTCATCTCTTCTTTGTAACTAGAAAAAAACAAAAGTGTCCTATAATTTATTTAAATTTAGGACTAAATTCCACAAAATGTAATGATGGCTGTTAGCTTTAATCTAAGTTTTTTTATTAAATAATTGAGTCCCAAGATACAGATCGCTTATGGAAAAGGGAGGTAGTACTTTTTCTACCAGCTAAGCGACAAATTAATCTCCATGTGTGAGGAATAATCTAACGGACTAGCTGTTGATCAATCAAATAAACAATTAGACGAAACCAATCATTTGATTCTGCACCGCCAAATAATGATCATTGTCATAGAATAGTTTCCTAGATGTTTGGCTGACCAGTAGAATCTGAGTCCGTTGTTTTAGTAATTTATGTTGCATCACTTGGAAATGAGAGGGGCCATTATGCTGTATTTCCAAGGAATGCTCCATTGAGTGTCCATACATATGATTATTTGATCTTTTTCTGAGCTACATATATAATTATTACATATTGAGCTGAAATTAATTAACATTTTCTGAGTCACATACTTATTAAGGACAAACATGAATTAACATATCATTTTTTTTCCCTTTCAAACTTAACTTGAAACTGTATTCGTTTACAAATTATCTGAAGTGCCAAGCCATCATATATCAGCAAAAGTATCTAGTAACGAATCTCGTTTGAAAATTCTAGATATCCCAATTTTTGAACTCACGCAGAGGCAGACATCATAAGCTTTAGCTATGTTAGTAAAAAGAGTTTTTAGTTTTGTTATCCATTATTTTATTTTTCTGAAAAGACATTGGTTTTGGTGTGAACTGACTATAATGGGAAATTATGTCTGTGGAGGGACAGTGAAAATAAAGCCTACGGGTTTCCACGGAATAAGTGGAAGTTGAGTAAGACAAGTCACACCCCATGGACAGATTATTGTCGATCATGATCAGGTTTCAGGATGAGGGACCACAGGTACCCAAATTGAAGGGCCAAAAGGCCCAAACCAAGCAAAGCAAAAATTGACCGATGAATTGGATTAGTGATGGCTGACTGGTGATGTGGCGATGAGTATATATGAATGTACAAGGGCACAACTTGTTCCTTGAAATAATACATTTAATCAAAACATGGTTAATTGGCGAATAGGAATTGACTCACTTAATTAACTTTTCGCTCACATTTTGTTATAGTTTAGGTTCAACTCTAAAGCTTTTTTGTTGATAAATAATGTATAAATAATATCATTATAAAAGCTCAATAAATTCAAAACCATGTTGAAGTCTTAGACTAAATTTAACCTTTTTCTTAACCTAAACTTCTGCCTACTAAGAAAACGATTAATGGAAGCAAATGGGGTGAGCAATAACCGTTAGTGTGTGCGAATAAGTGAATGAATGCACCAAGAGATGTAAGATACATGAAGAAGACAAAGGTGAAGATCCTCTGTGTCACAGTCACCATTGTCCCCAGCCATCATTACCTGTCCACATCACCCGGACATTCAACAAACGACGACAAGAATAATTAATATCTCATTGCTTGTCATAAGCCCCCCCCCCCCCCCAATCATGCACTTCCAAAAACATCTACATTCTCACCCCCATCTTAGACCAAATCTTTTGTTTTTCTTTATGTCCGAGAATAATACTTAACATATTATTCGATTAATAAATGGGGGGTCGAGCGTATTCTTTTATTTTAAAATGAAGACTAAATAAAAATAAAATAAAAGAGAAAAATATGGGAACACAGAGTTTACGAGGTTGATGTTTGGGGCTGCGAAAATCGCAGAGGTTTTGTTTGTCCGAAGGCGATGAATTGGGTGATGGCGAAGTGCAGCATGGGGAGACAGTGGTGGATGCGTGGGGACCAATGGCCTGGCCAGTCCAACGAGGGTAGGGTCCGCTAATAGTTGCATCCACTCGAGAAGGGGACCCAGTAGTACACAAACAAGGACTCTGTACCAAAAACTCTTAGAAATCCTTAAAATAGGATTTTTTTTTCTTCTATATTCATAATTTGACATTTTAATTTTGAAGTTATGATTGATTGAATGTTTTTATTTTTACTCTATTTTTAGTGAAAGAGTTTAATTTCTATGCATCAAATGTAAATAAAATTTAAAAAAAGATGATAAATTATGATGAGTAATTATTATAATAGATAGTTATTTATTATATATCAAATAAAATTTGATCTAATAATAAGATATTAATCCATTATAACATATTGAATTATGGATTGAATTTTAGTTATGAGAATCATTCATATTTAAGTAATTCACAATAGTAAAATTAAATTGTCTTTGATAAAAGAATACTCATAAAAATTTCTCAAAAATGTTACTCATTATGCTTTATCAATTTTTTCAAATTTTATTGACAATCAATATAAAATTATTATATTATTAATGTTTAAAAATTAAATCCTTAGTGAAATAATATGTGTTAAATTATAAATAAAATAGAATAATTTTATTTTTCTTACGTAAGAATACCTCTGCTGATCAGGTTTGAGTTTTATTTCTGGTTGGTATGAAATGAAACCGTTGCACAACAGATTTTGAGTAGCATATGACTGGAATTTTCTCTTATTTAATGCTTTCTCTGCGTGCAAGCCAGCCTCACCATCTCGTACGGCAAAAGCCATCATTATCCTCTCTCTCTCTCTCTCTCTCTCTCTCTCTCTCTCTCTTGGGATTGCTCGCTTTATATATATGTAGACAAGACCTGTGGTTCCATTACCTCACTTTGCATGACTCCTTAAGCCATCTATCTATCTATCTTTGCTCTTAAGTCTTTCTCTTTTCTTTTCCCGTTCAGTATACCACTACAAACACACACACACACACACACACACACACACACGCACATAGATACACCCCACATACACAAAAGAAAAGCAAGCAAAAGCAAAGCACGCCTTTGGAGTTTCGAGTTTCTAAGTGCTTAATCTGATATTGTATGGATGGATCCTTCTAGTGGACAACACCAGGTAGGATATATGCATCATGCATGTGTGCCCTCTTCTCTTTTATTCAAATTTTGAAAATCACATTCCTCCTTTGTTACTTTTGTTTTCTAGTTCTTTCTCAAGAGCAATCTAGAATCTAGAAGTAATAAATAAGAATGAACAAGAGAATGATCGATCTTTACACAGAAAAATTTCACACTTTCTACAAATCCTTTGGAACAAGTACGGGAAAGTTCTGTCCCTCTTTTCTTTTTATTATATATGATATTCATGGCTTTTCTATGAAATATATAGCTGTGGTTCCAATTGATGATCTCTGCTGTGAAGCTGGGAATCCGAAGTTAGGGCAAAGAAATTAACTTTCCTATGTTCATTTTTGTGAATCATTTAATCCAGTGTCAACAAAATTCAATAATTGGACATTAATCACATGTACTTTATATACTAGTTAGGAGTGGTTCATGTGGTTGCTATTTTAATTGTATTACTTGTTTTGCAACATTGACTTTCCATTTCTAATTAAACGTGTATATGTGTAGAGTTACATGATATAGTTCACTTAGATTCAGCTAAGTAAAAATTGTTGTTAATTTCATCTGCACTGATCTGATTTTATGTATGATTTGTTGCAGCAAATGTCTAGCCAGTCACTGGAGAACATGATAGCTTGCTCAAAAGCTCAGCAAGAGAGGAAGCCAAGGCCTCAGCCAGAACAGGCTCTGAAGTGCCCAAGATGTGATTCCACCAACACCAAATTTTGTTACTTCAACAACTACAGCCTCTCTCAGCCAAGATACTTCTGCAAGTCTTGCAGGAGATACTGGACCAAAGGAGGCACACTGAGGAATGTTCCAGTGGGTGGGGGATGCAGGAAGAACAAGAGGTCATCATCATCATCATCAGCGTCTTCATCAGCATCATCAAAGAGGGCTCAGGATCAGGCATTCACGCCCAATCCCAACACACTCACCGGCCTTCCTCATTTGTCTTATGACTCAAGTGACCTCACCCTCGCATTAGCCAGGCTCCAAAAACAATCATGCGGCCAACTTGGTTTTGATGACCATGATCTCTCAATTCTGGGGAACCCCACAAGCTCCCTCTGTGATATTCTTGGCAATCAAGGCCTTAACCACACTTCAACAAACACTGGATTCTTGGATGCACTTAGAAGTGGGTTCCAAGGAACCCAGAATAGTCTTCATCAGAATCTGTACTATTCATATGGAAATGGGGAGATGGGGGAGGTGGTGGACAATGGAAACTCTTGTGGGGTTGGGGTTAGTGGAGAGATGATGCTCCCTTATGAACAAGAGATAAGCAATGCAGCCACTCAAGCAGTGAGTGTCACTACCATCAAGCAAGAACTGTGTAGTGGCAGGGAACACATGAATGAAAGTAGGGTGTTGGGGGGTTTCCCATGGCACCTCAATAATGGGGACACAAATATGGGTGAACTTGATTCAGCAAGAGCAAGTTGGAACGGCTTCACATCTTCTTGGCATGGCCTTCTCAATAGTCCCCTAATGTAATAGGCACTGGATATGGATCCTCTTCTGCCACACAGCGAGATGAATCAGAAGGCACTGATTTCCTCTCACGTTTGACTAAAAACTAGTCTTTAATTAAAGTCCTCTAGAGTAGGTTTGGGTTATAGGGATTTGAATCACATCAATCCACTCTCTTTTCTTTTTATTGTTTGTTTTGTTCTGTTCTTTTTCCTTTTGTAGTTCCTCTAAATTATATAATGAATTTTTTGTACTGCTATCTTTTATTGGTGAATAGACTAATGGAATTTCTGATTTGTTTGCCAACCAAATCATGAAGTTGTAGGGAAATGTATAAAGTCTCATTTTTCCTTATTCGACATGAGGGGGAGAGAGAGAGAGAGAGTTAGAGCGGTGTTTTCATGTAGTTAACTTCGTTCAGCCGAAGTCTGCGCTCTCTGAAGTGTGAACAGTTAGAATCAATGTTTCAGGAGCTTCGGGTTTTGCATTATTGGTGTGGCTTTTCAAGATATTCTGCCATAATTGCATCTTAATTATGCCAGGTAGATTCTTAGAACATGTATAACTTACTATTTACTGAAAGGGAAATGTGTTATTAAATTAAATTAAATTGAACTGAACTGGTGACAGTATAACATGACAGTGTAGCTGATAAGATTCATAAGAAGAATTTCTCGTGTCCCTAAAGAACTAGAAATTTCAGTGAGGCATGAGCGCCAACTTCGGGAAGGATTTTTATCTCTCTTGGCTTTCGTCTGACCAAATCCAACGTAGGATATGGGCGTGAGAAAAGAGCCAGTAATCAGTTTCAAAATTATATGGCTGTCAGAAAGCGCCTCACCAATAAATTACAACGACTAGGCCTAGCACCCCCTGGCATGGGTTTTCTTTTACAAAGAGCATATAATTGAATATTTTTCTATCGACAAAAGTCACATGTACCGTTTAATGTCGATTAATTTATATAGTTTAGTATGTACCCAAATAAATTTATGTAGTTTAGTATTACATTCTAATTTATCTTCACATATTCGTATGTAAGATAACAATTTTATACATGAGTTATTTTTTCGCTATAATTATCTCTAATGTTCAAATCAACTTATTTTATGTTTAAATGGTGCATACTCAGAAACTTTTTTTATATAATAATTAAGCTTAAGTCAAGCATTCGCTTCTATTTTTTCTTTTCAAAATAATGACTTTGAATTTTGAGCTAAAAATTGAAACGAGAAAGAATATTGATTTGCTTGGGTGTCGCTCTTTGTTCATTGGGTAAGAAATAGTTGCAGCTGTAAAGCATTGAAGTAATGAAGTTGAAGAAATCCTTTGCCTTCTAGTTCAGGCAAGATCATATATTTGACCTTGCAACTGCAGGTAGGGTAGACACTGAATGGTAAGGAAGATATAGGCCGTAGTTTTTACTTGGTAAACAACAACAATCTGGAGCCATGTCCACCATAAATTGGCCATCATGTTTACCCCAGCACCTCGACAATTAAGTGGGCCTCTTTGGTTTGGGCTTCCAAAGTGAATGGGGAGGACTCAAGATGGCACCCAAAAAAAAAAAAGACATTTTGTAGACTCGTTTATCTGGCATTCTTGCATGGTAGAAAATGATAGACTATTATAAATTTGTGCTCGTTACCAAAAGCAAAACTGGTATAGTCTTATTTTTATTCTCTATGATTCAGAAAGGTTTAAAATAAAAGGAAGGCAAGAGAATTTCAGCCCTTGAGTTTGTTTAAAGGAATTAGATTCATAAAAATGATTGTTTTTATAAGAAGAGTAAAAGCTGGGGAACAAAAATTGTCCTTAGCTTATTGTCGCTCTGTTTCTAAGCTTTTTTTCTTCATGTTTCAAAAGAAAGAATGATCAAAAAAGAAAAGGTTGGCTTTGTCCCTTCGAGTTATGTACAAAATATTCCAGACAGACTTAATAAGAACTATATCTCCGGAAAGAATGTTCAGATTCTAGCAAACAGCTGGTTAATTTTCTCAAAAAATCCAAAGTAAAAGAACTACCAAATGTGTGTCTGGTTCAGTTTATTTTGATAGGAAAAAATTATTATTTTATATAAAAAATTATTTTTATAGAAATCATTTATTTTAATTTTTACTTAAAAACTGAAAAAAAGCTATTTATAGCTTTTACATAAAAGTTAAAATAAATATTTTCTATAAAAAATAATTTTTTAATAACTAAAAAATCACTTTTTATAAAAATAAAAATAAAACTGAAACAAACTCAACCTAAAAATCACTTCCCTACTACAAAAGCTTTAACAAGCCCAAAGTAGCACTCTGATCCGGTATACCAATCAGACTCACATTATTGCTAAGCTGAGGGGGACCAATTACGAATCTGCAGTTCCAAAAGTTGAAGCATGTGGCATTGCCATTCAAGTGCCAATCGAAACCTTGAGGGAGTAGAGGCGTTAGCTCAGGTGGCAAGCCTTAGGCCTCATTAAGATTGCACCAGCACAAGGAGTCGTGTTCGACTCCCCCGGTCAGAGACCCCATCCCCCCTCCCCCCGCCTAGACGGCCCGGGGGACCAAGAAATTAAAAAACACATTGAGAATCTATACCTACATATCAAAATCTCTTTGGTCTTGAGAACATCTTATAATGAAATAAGATTAGAAGGGTGCTAATTAAAGAAAAATGAAGAGAGGTCTTTAAGTTACTAAAATACAGGAAAGTGATTAAACTTTCTTAATTTCTTTTATCCAGGTCTTGTATTATTATATTTCTAAGCACACATTCAATGTGTATATATATATATATATATATATATATATATATAAGAATCAGAAGTATCAATTTCACATTAAGCATGCATAATTTAGAGTGAATAGAATTTAGCAATTGGATTATATATTATATACTTATGCCTAGTGAAAGGAGAAGAAGAAATTAAACATTGAGAAACACATGATCAAATCCACATTACAGCAACGCAAAATACTGATGTACTACACATTCAGAGCCCTTCATGAATCACACAGTAACTATTTTTGAGGCTTCTTCCACAATACCCCGATCTTCTTCAGCATGTTGCCATTTTTCTTCCTCTGGAAATCATCATCAATGATGTCATCACAATAAGGAGAGTACTTATTCATCAGAGGCTTCTCATAGTTGTTGTCCAAAGACAAAGATCTCTCTGTGAGCTTCCCCTTTCCCGCTGAAAGCACAGCAGCAGCTGTTTCTGCAGCCTTCCTCCATTGATCAGATTGAATTTTGAGTCTTCTCAGCTCTGCTTCTATTTCTGAGTTTGCTGCTTGTGCTGCTTCTAGCTGCTCCGCCACCCTCGCCGCCTTCCGGGTGCTCCGATCCGCCTCCTCCATCACAATCCCAAGTTTCATAACAGCCTCACGTTCTGCAGCCTTAGCTGCCTCCACTTCTGCAGCAACTTCCTCACCCACTTTATGTGAAGGCCTATTACTGATTTCCATCTTCAGCATTTCATTCTCTTCAGATATGCTTTGCAGTGTTGTCTCCTTGTCCATCATATCTGCCTTCAGTTCAGCAACAAATTCATTCAATCTTTCAAGCTCCCTTTTGAGTTCATGTTCATGTTCTCTTTGGGATGACAAGTTCTTCTCAAGCTTCAAATTCAACTTCTCATTCTCCTCCACAATACACTGCAACTCCGTTTCCTTGTCCATCAAGTTTGCCTTCAATTCTTCAATATCAGCTTTCTTTCTTCTCAACTCAGCCTCTAGCTGAGATTCCCTTTGACTTGATTGTGATTTTATCTGCTCCATTAACTCATAGGCATTCCTGATCTGCACTGTGCTCCGAATCTGTTCTTCATGGTATTTAGTCTCAGCAGCCTCCATGGCACACCTCAATCTTTTTACCTCAGACTTCAAAGAATACATTTCTGCTTCAATGTGATTAGCACCATCTTGCTTTTCCAATCTTTCAGCTTCCTGCTTAAAGCTATGATCATCTGTTAGATTTCCAGAATGGTTAAATTTACTACTAATGAGGCCTGTTGCAAGTTTGCTGACAAGTGCCTCTAGTGAGTTCACCCGACTTCTAGATTGGTCTAACTCTAAAGCAGTATTGTTGTGGCCTTGCACTGCTTTTGCAGCATCAGCCCTCAAGAACTCCACGGTTCTTTTTGCAGCCTCAAGTTGTCGCAAAGTCTCATTGACCAATGCTTGTGCCTGAGATGACTCTTTGCAAGCCTTGTGTTGGTTCTTCATGTTCTTCACAAGACAAAGAGATTCTGCTAAGTTTTGCTTCAAGTTTAGTAGTTCCAAATCTGATGATTCTGCAAGCTGGTTTTGTGCATTCTCACAATTAGCTACCAATTCAAGTTGGACTTTGAGCTGTTGAATTTCATTCATGGAAGAGGTAAGGGCTTCAGAGTTGAATAAGAGCTGCTTTTGGGCTGCCTCAAGCTTGGGTTGCCATGCCCTTTCATGTTCTTGTGTAACTTTTTGGACCTCAATAACACGAGATTCTTCAGTAGCAGTGCGCTTCAGAAGTTGCTGTTGAGATTCTTCGAGTTTCACAGACAAGGCAAAGAGTTGCTCCTTGGACTCCTGAGCTTCTTGCTGAGCTTGCTTCTTGCATGATTCAGACAAACTGAGCTGCTCCCTCACCTTCTTCAAATCCTCCCTAAGTTGAGAAACCTGAGATTCCAGTTCAGGTATTCTGCTTGGGCGCTTCCTCTATAGCAACAGAAAATCATAATGGTTCAGAGTTCTAGGCAGTTTTCAATTGTTATGAAGAATTGTAGAAAACAAACACATCGTATTGGTGCTTCCAACTTGGATTACAAAACCCAAGTACAGCCAAAACAATAAAATGAGAGATGGCCAACGATATAATAGAGGCTCAGAAACAGATAAACAAGATTTCACAAGTGTTGCATATACAATGCCATCACACATGTATGGAATCAATAACTAGTTATTATATGGCAGTAAAGTAGCTTATTGCACCCACTCTCTTTACTGATTTGAATAAACTTAGCTGTTCAAGAACAGAATGCTTTAAAAAGGCCCCTAACCCCTTTAATATCTATCTAACTGCTAACATGCATTTGTGCTAGAGCTTTTTAATGTATCCAAATCAGTATATTTATATAAAAATAACAATAACATGTGAACTGAAGTTATAGCAAACTCCAAGCCTTCAAGTAATTACTTAATAGCACCTTTCAAAAAGTAAGTCTTGAAAGAAAATCATAATAACATCCTACATTTTCGGCAAAACTCAAAAGGGCATGCTATTTCCTCCACAAAATCTTCAAAATAAGAAACTGAATGAAAATAATGTAACACTTTTGTAATTAAAATTGAAAACAGGAAATAGGAAAAAAAAAAATCCTAATTGGCACTATGATTTCTATTGCCAAGGTTCCAAGTTCCAACACATGCAGTGACATATTGCTAAGCTGACAGTGTTACATTCACAAAAGTGTTACCTCCGGAGCAGGGCTTCTAGGTGATCTGCGATCAATGACTTTGGGGCTTCTATCCTTTGATGATGTTCTATTAGCTTGATTTGATGCAGAATCAATGTACAGGGCAGCAGGCCTGAGTTGGCGCACACCACGAGGGGACACCTTCTGAGACACTTCAGAGGAGCCAGTTCTGAAAAATCATAGTATATGTGTGTTATGAATTATGAATGATCTAGTAAACAATAGAAACCCTTTGGTAAGTAGAAACCATATCTTTCAAATTCTAGCAATAAAAGCTTTGCCATAAAAAGCTAAAGCAATGGCTTCAAATCACTATGAAGTCTGAACTGGCTTACTCGTTGCAGAAGTTCCATTACATGGCATGGAGCATAGTGTAGATAATCCGAACCATTCTTGCAGACAGATTTTAATGGACAAAATGCAGATTTAAAACCGAAATTGCAAGTATTATAGCTGGAATCAGTAATTGAGTGCCATAAAATGAATTCATGACCATTACTTCTATAAGTTACGAATATTCAATAAAGGCTTGTTAGATGTAACGCAAATGTCATTAACCACATAAAATCAATTTGAAAAGTTAAAAAAGTTTCTCCAAGCACAAATTATAAAAAAAAAAAAAAAATCTATGTCATGATTATTGATTGACAAGATCATATACAGTGAAGTTTCAATTTCAAAATTTGATCAATAGTAATCAGTGACAGGGATATTGATGCTATATATTGTTTCCATCCAAAAAACATGATAATTGCTTTATAACGTAACATAACACTGACAGCTACTTGGGAAAATAGTGACATTGATTGATGCAGCGAAAAGAACCAATCTTTTGTTCATATTATAACTATAATAATCGGGAATAATTTGCCCGGTCCCATCTCTCATCCGCGTTAAAATCACCTAAATTGAAACGTAACTGAACCCCCCCCCCCCGGGGGGGCCAAACAAAAAAAGGGGCTAAGCAAAAAAAATTCTTGTCATCACTCAGTTTTTTCTCTTTTCTTTTCTTTTATTGTCTTTTGTTACACAAATGAAGCTAAAAATGTTTAGGAGATAGAAAAATATTGTTTCAAGACAATTGGAGATAATTTAGAAAAATCCCAGCATTTAGATAGAAGTAATGAGATTTAAAAGGAGCAACTCAAGCATCATAATTTAAGATTCTTACTATCTAGAATGGTTCTTCACCCTTTCTAATAGCTTGATATAAAATATGGCATGAACTCAGCAAAAAAGATTTACACAAGTAGAAGTAGGGACAGTTGCACAAAAGCAAAGTTGAACGAAAAAGGTTAAATTGTGAACAGTTGATGAACAATTGGTTGTGCTGTTTGCTTACCATGAGTAAACTTTTAACTAAAGCCAGCCACTAATGTCGTACAAAGTTACTGCAACCTTTGCACTAAAGCTTTATATCCTAAAGCGCAGTGTTCCCAACACAGTAAACGACATTTGAATTTGAAATATGAAAAATATCTCATGTATTAAGGTAAAACATTCCGCTGATTTAGCACTTTTGTTGCACATAAACAACCAAAAAAAATCATTTTGAACTAGGAACATAGTGAAAAAGAGCCAGGCGTTTCAAATGTTACCTTGTCTTTGGGGTCTGCATGGTTTAACTGGCTTGTATCAGGAAAGTGAAGCGCGTTAATAATTAGGTTCACTACTTGAATGCTCCCTGACCCACAAGGACTGTAACAGTTCAGAAATATATCACAAGCTGAGACAAGGGAATCCAATGAAGGTGAATGAAGTTAATAAGAAAAAAATAAATAGGTTCATGCAGAATGGATGCACTTCCAATCATCATGCATGATGCCATAAATACAGAATATATACCTGCTTACTGTAATTTTCACTTCTAAATTCTAAGAATTCCTCATTTTTTCTACCCTTTTCAAAATTCTTGAAGAATATATAACTAAAATTGAATATATCACACAGTAAAAAGAAGGGCGGAGAGATGGGAAATTGGGAATCACAAGAAAAGAAAGTACAGAGAAATAAATGTCAAGCTGGTTGGTATCAATAAATAAAAATTCGAGTAAAACTTATTTTGGTCCTGGAAATACTTTTAAAACAATTATTTAGTCCTTGTAATAATATTAACATATTATAACATTAAATTTGGTCATTGAATGATATGTTACTTTGACATAAAAACTGACCAAAAACGACTATTAACAGTGACCAAATTGATGTCATGCCATAACAAAAAAAAAAAAAAAATCAATTATTTTGCTCTAAAATATTCTTTTTACCGCTGATGCTATGACAAGGTCTTTCAAGCAAACAATAGATTACATTCAAGAGGGACGTACATGTGCAAAGAACAACAGAGGATGAAATTACAGAGACGTCCAAACTTCCATCCCAGACGACCAAGATACAAATTTACCCATATATATGTACTAGCTAGGCATATACATGAAGAGAAATGTTTTTTGTACATCCACTTTCTCTTACATAGTTGATATTTTCTTCTTATCTTTCTCTTCTTCCCTTTTGTTTTTTCACTTTTTCACTTTTTTTATAATATTTTTTTACTTACTTTATGAGTGGGTATTGATGGATGTCCCACTTTAAAGTGGTACAAATAACATCACTCATCCAATAAATGTGCATGCAATGGCATTTTTGTAATCACACACGAAAACTTCTTAACCTCCAACTCAGTCCTAAAGCCAAAGCGACACTTGGCTCTTTCCCATTGCCATTTTCCCATAATATTTTCAACGAGGAAACAAACAAACTAAACATGATGATTGTGTAGCCAAGTGATTTTTATAGCATGACATGACATATGGGCGTAGCTGGACACTCGAGAAGGAAACTCCGAAAATGGAAAAGGAAAAACACCCCAAAATCACTTGGACTAACGATTTTCACTTAGCACAAAGGAATCAGATCTAAGAGCAAACCAGAAAGCATCGCCAACACCATTAAAATCTGCAACAAACATAGGCAATTAAAGACCCTTTTTTGAGATAAAAAATGAGAGAGAAGGAACCACTATCTAGAAGAAATAATTGATTAAGCGTGAGAAAAAGAAGGAAGAAAAACAGAAACAACAAACCAAAACAAGTACACTTATGGAATCAACCTTTTTTCTAATATATACTCCATCTGCTTTTGAAAAGTTATATCTTAAAATATCAAAGCTATGAATGAAGCCTTGCAGCTCCTGAACCTCCCAAACAGAGAAAAAGCATTTAAGTGGGTTTAAGAGTTTTCACTTTTTAGCATAGCTTTATCAGTATAAAATAAATTATAGAGCAGTTTAAAGTGAAAAAGAGCTTACCAAACAAATTAAAGAAACGCAATAAGAACTTGAAAAGAAGCATGGTTTATGTTCAATTCAATGATGAATATGCTTTTATCTCATTTGAACAAGAAAAATAATCTGACAAGAAAATGTGGAGAAGGAAGGAACGAAATTCAAACCTCCAAGTTAAACGGAACCTATAATGAAACGCAACAAGTAACTAAATTAGCATGGACAACAAATAACTATAGTAACATAATGCTTATGCACTTATATACCACCTATATATCTCCTGCGTTTTCCCTCAAGCCAAAGGATAATGCTGATGCAAAGTAAGAAATTAAGGACATGGCATGAGTCTTACCCACTATCCAATGCGGTTCCAGCTCCTGGTCGAGTTAACTAGCTGAGCTTTCAAACACAACTCAAGAGTTGGATCTTCTTAAGTATACTCGTCTGCTAAGCCTTTTTGGTCTCTTGTACTCTCCTCTGTGACTATGTGATTGTGTGTATCAGCTTTTTGTTTGTTATGGAGCATGCAGCAGCGTTGTGCAAGTGTAGAGGAACCAAGGAAAAGGGAGGGAGGGAAACTACGAATCAGACTGAGTAGTACTAGTGGGGAAGCATAGTACTGAACATTATGTCGTTTCACAAGGATTAATAAATTGATTTGAAGTAGGACCTTGCGTCCAAAAGCCTCGCAATATTATAGATCTATAAATAAATTATAATGCATGCCACACAATGGACTCTTTTGTTCTTGGGCTACCCGGATACCACTGCTTGTCTTGGGATCCAGTATAGACCAAGGAATAATCGCTTATGACATGTGTGTGCATTTTATTTTATTTTATTTTATTTATAAGGATGTAAAGAAAATGAAAAATGTTAGGCGAACGCAAATATCATACCTCACATGCCCGACTCACTGTCCAAAGCAAGAAGATGAGAGTGAAGGGAGAGAAGACACTGCCCGAGAGGGTGAATCCCATGATTTCCCAACTTTGTGCGTCGAGCAGTGAGTCTCGTGGAGTGAGTACACATATCACTGCTCAAAGAAAATTGAGAAATGTTTTTTGTACCACTGGGGTATGTAGACACTTTAGACATCCAGAGATAGAAAAGAGAAAAAAAAAGTGTAAAAGAAAGTGAAAAGAGTGAAATAATTGATGGAGAGAGAAAAAGCTGAGAGAGGGTGTTGGGGTGTTGGGATTTTGGGTATGTACAAATAACATAACCCAAGAAAATTTATATGATGGTAGTATTTGAGAAAGAAATATGTCAAAAGTTAAGGTGTTGTTTACATTGGACTTTTTGTTTAAGAAAATAATGATGTGAAAATGGGACATCTCGACATTCTTATTCATTTTGACCCTGATCGGCCAATGCCGCTTGCAAGCCCAATCATATTAGCTTAATCCCATATTAATGATTTTGCATTTTTGCTGTTGGGTGTAGAGTTGTGATCTGCACTGTTACATGCGCTGTATTAAGGCCTTGTTCACCTAATTAAATTAGTCAAACAAAAACTAGAATCACCAAAAAAATACATTAAGTTTTACCATGAACTAATTAAAAGCAGTGGAAATATGGCAAAAGTAAGCATTAATCAATTTTGAGTAGATAACAGCAACGACTTTGTCTACATTTGAATGAACACCATCTTTTAAATGATGAAGAAAATGTCTTTTAAAAACATTACAAAAATACGTAACATATATGATGAAGCCATTAGTGAAAGCATCAGTTATAGCACCTATATAAAAGGTGAAGTATATATAGTGAACTTCCGTACTAAATCTATCCTTGTATACTGGACAAATTTGGCAACACCAATGGTTATGCTTATGCTGAATATTACTACGATCCCACTCCACTACCTCCACCTCATACTAGTAAATTACTGCTCAATAGAGAAGTTTTACAACAATAAAGTGAACACTCCCCAAAAGGCTAATGCCACAAAGCGGATTAAGGCTGAGGTTGGCCACAATGCCTAACTTGTTAGTGCATTGAGTTATATAAGGTTTTTGTCTCTTGGATACTCTCTCCCACACAGACAGTGTATGTAGTCGTGTTCTGTTTATTGAATAATGTTTTTCTGTGAACAGATTGGAACTGGTAATAAACATCATAGTGAGAATAAGGGTGTGCTTGGGTAAGATTTTTTTACCAAAAAATATTTTTTTTCACTAAAAAAATACTTTTGACATATTTAGATAAATTTTTAAAAATAATCAGAACATCAAAAAAATCTATTTTTAATTTTTTTAATTATATTAAAATTTTAATTTTATAATTATTTTTTTCAAAAGATGAAACAGGTACAACTTAAGGGATGTTAATAGAGTATCGGAAAATTCTAGTTAAGAGAAGAAGAGGTCATGTAAGAATAAAGACAGTAAACTACTCAAATTTCGCAATGATAAATGTAGTATTAGTAAAGCTTTGGATAGAGTAACAGAATCAGGGCAAAATAGAGGCAGCTGTCCAAACAACATTTTACACATTACAAGCTCTATGAAATTTGCTATATCCCTTTCAAGCAAGCACCATTTCGGAAAATAAATTTGTAATTTCAGGCTATTAGATTCAAGCAAGTAGGAACTAAGACTATTGCCTAAACAGCTTCTGTTATGCAAGACCATCCAAATTTTGTATCCTATCAATATTTCGAGCAGAATCATGTCCTATCGAGCTGATAAAATCTATTGGATTGACTTCCATAATGCTATAGATTGCTGTTTAGCAGAAAATCACAATAATGAGTTCAAACATCAAATCAAGACAGCAGAGGAAGATGTGTGTTAATAAACCGCTCTTTCAATGGCTAACCTATCTGGTGAATATTAGGTTAAATTAAATTTTTGGTCTTTTCACTTTAGATTGATTTTTAAAGTGGTGTCTATATTTTTCCCCCTTTTTTATTGCGTTCTTGCAGTAGCAAACATTTCTATATAGATTACTCCTTGTTACCCTTAGTTATAACAACGTTGATTTTGGCTCGAGCTAGTTATGGATCCTTCATCATTCATGGCTAAGAACACGAGAGCAAGGAGAAAAAAGATGAGGATGAAGATGAGTAGACAAAAGTGAGTGGAAAAACATTATGTTTTCACAAACAGTCAATTGATTTAGTATATTGTTGTTTCATGTTGATTGGGAAATAAATTTTCAGTTTGAGGCAACTAATTCATGTCATCTTGATCTCTCAAAACCACTAATCTAACATTAACAAAAGCATTTTGACCTAGCAAGAATTAAGAAGCATCATATTGTGTTTTGCCCCTCATTTAATTTGTGTCCGCCCATGTTAATCCTAATATCTTCTTTCTTCTTCCTCATATGTTCTTAGTCATGAATAATGAAGCGTCCGTCACTAATACAATCCAAAGTCAACACTATTATAATTGAGGGTAACAGGCAGTGATTTACTTAAAAATATTTACAATTATAAAGACATAATTAAAGAAATATATAGGGATCAATTTAAATATCAACGCAAAACAGAGAAGCCAATGACTTTAATAAACCATGGTTTTATTATATATCTAGCATCCTCCTCCGCGCAAACCTTTTGAACTCCTAGCATGAATGTTACGTATGTCCATCTTTACAAATGCTCAAATTCAACATTTTTACTTAAAAGAATGGTGATAATCTCATAAAGTTAAACTGTAGAACATTTAGTAATGCATCCTTTCATAAACATATCAATAGCTAACTATACAAAAGCTTGATTCTTTAGGTAAGATACGTGCATATGACTTTACTATATTTTAATAAGGTAATCTTGGTATTCACTTCTAAGAAAGCTGTGTGGAGACGTCCGTCATATTTATTGACTTGACTTTCTAAAAGTTTATAACAAAATCGGGACATAAGGATTGAACTCCTTATCCGATACTGCTATAAATCACATAATCTCGTATGATACTACGATTTTAAATTACAATTGCGGTCACCGTTATAGTTACATTATGAATATTGTGTTTGTGAAAAATAACAAAAAAAATTTCAGGTCATGCAATTATCATACAGTTATAAAAATCTTCAAAACGATAATATCACAATCGCAATTACGAGTACGAACTATGCTTTAAAACCATGCAATACTCTTAAAGGGGAAAAAAAAATCAAGAAGCAATAAAGGAAGAGAACAATTTCCCACTAAATTCTACATATCGCTTACACATGGTACGTGAAAACTCAATACCGAAAAGAATGCACTACTCTTAAAAGTTGTTAATCACAAGGAAAGTGATCAGCGATATTTCAGGCAAACTTCACTTATAATTTTAAGAATTTAAATCTTAAAATTATTACTTTAAGGAGCTTTACCTAATAAATACCTTGATTCAAAAGCCATTATTTTTACCTTATAAAAAAAGTCATTATAAGCCAATAAAATTGGTCTAGTGATGAGCAGTTTTAATAGTATAAATAAGATTTTAGATTTAAATTTTATTGCCACTAATGTAAAAAAGACTTTTATAATAAATTTTTTTATGTGTCCTTTGTTGTAGAAAATTATGTTGAATACTAGTATTTTAGCTTTAAGTAATATGAATGAAAATGACAATAGCAACAATAAGAAGTAGTAGTAGAACAAGGTTACCACGAATCGTGCAAAGCACTGTCCTTAAGGGTTTAATTCCGCCCTACCCAAAGCTATGCTCGGTGGAATGGCGTTGACGGTTAACCCTCCAGGATTAGACGTGGGTCTCCACAGAAACTCGTCCACACGATGATCCCGATACGTTGAGCAGTAGACCTTGCAAGAAGCAGAAAACGCAGCAGAAGTAGTGGGGGTAGCTTCTACTGCGCAGAAGAGAGAATAGAGAGGTGGATGTAATTCTGTGTTTTTGTTGAGCCATGTAGCAGGCTTTATATAGGCAAAAGAAATAGCTGTTGTAAAAGAGCCGTTGCAAAGCAGCCGTTGAATAACGGTCAGAAAAAGAGCCGTTGCAACTAGCCGTTGAATAATGATTAGAAAAAGAGCCGTTGGAGTATTAAAGAGCTGCAACGGTAAAAAAGAATTAAAAGACGAGACGGGCCGGGGCGGGGCGCGCGTGTGTGTATTTAACTAAGGCCCAAGTCCACAATGCTACCTCAATACCATAAGGTATTTACCGATTAAGTACCATCATATATAAATGCTTATTAAAACATTTTCATGAGCAATGTGGGACTTCTTCCGTAGCTAAATACACGTAGACAAATTAAGTTTGAAACACACTAAGACCCATATATACAACAATCCCCCACATGTTTCAAACTTAGAGGAATAAATAGGAATGTTATGCTTCAGTGTAGTATTCAAAGGATTTGAACTTCACCTTAGGTACAGGTGGGTGACAACCCTAAGAAAATTTGGTAGAGAAAACTCTTTGAACCAAACTTCTAAGGTAATGGTTGGAGCACGTCCACCAACCACACAACATCCCATAAGATATGCTGCTCTTAGCCGTTTTGCACATTAAGGCCGTGCGCTATTCTGGAATCATGAGAGCTCTAGAGTTTTATGCCCAAACTCATAGGAGACGGCCTCATCTCCAATCTCACTTAGGTGGCATCCATCAGGAGTATGCTACAGCAGATACTCCACCCCCATATTGAGGGCTATGGATCCATTAAGAGCATTGCTCATCCTCAAACACCACTGTAGCGGTACTGTCATACATCATAGGGAGGGACTCTTCACCAATCATCTCGTATGAATGGCAGAAATCAATAAGAAGCGACAATACCCTTCGTGAGACTCGTATGACTTTGTTTACCACATTGAACCACCTTCATGGGATCTCCAATCACAGTGGTTGGGTTTCCATCATACTACCTCAAGTAATGGGCATCAGTCCCATCCCCCTCGATGTTTCACTTACTAGCGTCCTAGTAAGTGGCTTCGTCAAAGGGTCAGCCAAGTTCTTTTCTGACCTTACAAAATCTATGGATATCACATTGTTTTCAATTAGCTGCCTTACAATATTATGTCTCAATCTGATATGCCGACTTTTTCCATTATATGTTTTGTTCTTTGCTCGAGCAATGGCAGCTTGACAATCACAATGAATAGAAACAGATGTCTGTGTTCTATCCCATAATGGTATGTCCACCAATAGGTTTCTCAACCATTCAGCTTCTGTTCCTGTGTTTTCTAAAGCTATAAATTCTAACTCCATGGTGGACCTGGCAATACAAGTCTGTTTGGTAGACTTCCAAGAAATAGCCCCACCTGCCAGCAAAAAAAAACGTAACCACTTGTAGACTTTAATTCATCAGAGTCAGAAATCCAGTTTGCATCACTATATCCCTCTAATACTGAGGGATAACCAGAATATACTAAACTGAAATCTTTAGTACCTTTTAAATATCTTAAAAGTCTAATTAAGGCATTCCAATGGATATCACTAGGATTATGAGTATATCTACTTAGTCTATTCACAGCATATGCAATATCTGGTCTAGTGCAGTTCATTAAATACATCAAACTACCAATTATGCGTGCATATTCAATTTGTGATACACTATCACCTCTGTTTTTAACTAGATGTAAACTGGAATCATAAGGTGTAGATACAGGTTTATAGTCAAAATATCCAAATTTTTTAAGCATATTTTCAACATAGTGAGACTGAGACAAAATGAATCTATCATTTGCCTTAATCAATTTTATTCCAAGTATCACATTAGCAACACCCATATCTTTCATATCAAATTGAGAAGACAAAAAACTCTTAGTTTTAGTTATAGTATCTAAACATGTACCAAAGATCAGTAAATCATCAACATATAGGCAGATAATAACACCAACACCATCATTAAACTTGCTATATATGCATTTATTTGATTCATTTGTCACATACCCATTGAAAATCATAACATGATCAAATTTTTCATGCCATTATTTTGGAGCTTGCTTTAAACCATAAAGAGATTTAACAAGTTTGCATACCTTGTTCTCCTTGCCCTTAACCACACATCCCATAGGTTGTTCCATGTAGATCTCTTCTTCAAGATCACCATTGAGAAATGCAGTTTTTACATCCATTTGATGCACAATAAGTTTATAGATAGATGCAATGGCAAACAAAACTCTAATAGATACAATTCTAGTAACAGGAGAATAAGTATCAAAGTAATCAAGATTCTTTTGTTGCTTGTATCCCTTAGCTACCAACCTGGCCTTATATTTATCTACACTACCATCTGGTTTTAGTTTCCTTTTAAAAACCCATTTGCATCCAATAGGTTTTGTCTTAGGTGGTAAATCTACTAATTCCCAAGTATGATGGCCATAATAGATTCAATCTCAGCATATATAGCATCTTTCCAAAAATGAGCATCAATAGATGTAATAGCATCATTATAAGTTAAAGGATCATCAGAAACAAGATAAGTATAAAAGTCATCACCAAAATCCTTTTCTTTCCTAGTTCTTTTGCTCCTTCTCAATTCATTATCATTTTGATCAACTACATCTTCAGATATATTCTCATGTGAGTTACTGATATGCTTCTCTTTAGTTTTCATAGGAAACACATGCTCAAAAAATGATGCATTACAAGATTCAATTATGGAATTATGTTCTAACACATCACTTTTGACAACAAGAAATCTATATGAACTACTATTTTGAGCATATCCAATAAACACACAATCACATGTTCTGGAACCAAGTTTCCTTTTCTTAGGGTCTGGCAACATTACCTTAGCTAAACACCCCCACACTTTCAGGTGTCCTAAATTAGGTTGTTTATCAAACCAGAGCTCATAAGGTGTTTTACTAAGTTTCTTATGTGGTACCCTATTTTGTATATAGCAAGCTGAAAGGATAGCTTCCCCCCACATATAGTTAGGTAAACCTGAACTAACAAGCAAGGCATTCATCATTTCTTTAAGAGTTCTATTTTTCCTTTCGGCTATACCATTAGATTCAGGTGAATAAGGTGGAGTTATTTCATGTATTATACCATGTTGTTCACAAAACTCATTAAAGGAGTTTGACTCATATTCACCTCCTCTATCTGTTCTTAATCTTTTAATTTTCTTACCAAGTTGGTTTTCTACTTCATTTTTATATTTAATAAACATTTCACAAGCCTCATCCTTAGTTCTCAACAAATATAATTTAGTATATCTAGAATAATCATCAACAAAGATTATGTAAAATCTTTTACCACCTCTTGTCATTGTGTGCTTTAAATCTCCTAAATCACTATGTACAAGTTCTAATAATTCACTTTGTCTTGTTACTAGTTTGGATGGCTTCTTAGTTATTTTAGTTTCTACACAAATTTCACATTTATCCAAGCTAGTATTATCCAATCTATTAATTAGTCCTA
The DNA here is from genome assembly GCA_031439595.1 of Pterocarpus santalinus. Classification (NCBI taxonomy): domain Eukaryota; kingdom Viridiplantae; phylum Streptophyta; class Magnoliopsida; order Fabales; family Fabaceae; genus Pterocarpus; species Pterocarpus santalinus. The sequence continues at coordinate 40,661,649 of CM062528.1, read as the reverse complement.
TTTCTTTTAATTTTAAGATATAAGGAACATTTACATGTCCTAATCTACTATGCCAAACATCAAGAGAATCAACCAAGTAAGCAAAAGAAGAACTTCCTTCATTAGTAACAACATTCAAAACATACAGACCATCATTAAGATAACCTTTACCAACATATATGTCATTCTTAGATAAGGTAACTATGTTACTATCAAAGGTTACCTTGACATTGGCATTGTTAAGGAGATGGACCGATACCAGACAATGTTTAATGGCAGGTACAAAGAGTACTTCAGACAGCACAAGGGTTTTCCCAAATGTCAATTTTAATGGCACCTTTCCTTTACCTAAAACTGAGATTTTGCTTGAATCTCCTAGGTAAACATAATCCTTCCCATCCTCTATGGGAGAAAACTCAGAGAACATCTCCTTGTTAGCACAAATATGCTTTGTGGCGCCAGCGTCCACAATCCATCCCTTGGCTTCCTTCACTAAAAAGCATTCAGACACCACTGCCACTATAACATCATCTTGATGTTCCACTACGTTTGCTCTTGTCTTTGATAATGATCCTCCTCCTTTATTTCCGCCTCCTTGATTGTTCCTCCTCAATCTACAAGCGGATGCAAAATGACCTGTTTTGCCACAAATAAAACAAGCACCTTTCTTCTTTTGTTGTTGGTTAGAATCATACTTGAAATGGGGTTTATAAACTCTAATGTTATGATTTTTAGAGCCATAAGATGAATTTTTAGAATGCATATCTTTAGTAATGTTAGCTCTAGCATGCATTTCCTTAGCTTTTTGTTCACTAGCCATTAGCCTATTTTTCTCCTCAATCTTAATATGCACAATGGTTTCTTGCAATGTCATAGCTTTTCTCTTTTGCATGAAATTCATTTTATAATCTTTCCAAGATTTAGGTAGTTTATCAATAAGAGTTTGAGATACAAACCTTTCAGGCAAAACATCTCCTTCCTTGGCTAATTCATCTACAAGCTTAGTAAATTCATTAATTTGAGAAGCAACAGATTTATTTTCATCCATTTGAAATGCATTATAATTATGAACCAAGAACTTTTTACTACCTTCTTCTTCATAAATATATTTTTGAACCAATGCATCCCAAATATCTTTTGCATGAACATAATGACAGTAAATATCATACAAATCATTTGATAAAGCTCTTAAAATATTATGTTTGTACAATTTATCAGCCAATTCCCAATTCTTCAAGGCTTATTAATAATTTTCAGAATCATATTCCAGTTTAGGATCTTGCAAAATAAAACTGATTTAAGAAAAGTCTAAAACTTCTAAAATTCTATGTTGCCATCGTTTAAAATTATTTCCATCAAATGATTCAATTCTTGAAGCATCAGGAATGACCTTAGCAGCAGCTAAAATACTAGGATCCATTTTAAACCCTTAAGAATGTTGTAGAAAATTATGTTGAACACTAGTATTTTAGCTTTAAGTAATATGAATGAAAATGACAATAGCAACAATAAGAAGTAATAGTAGAATAAGGTTACCACGAATCGTGCAAAGCACTGTCCTTAAGGGTTTAATTCCGCCTTACCCAAAGCTATGCTCGGTGGAATGGCGTTGACGGTTAACCCTCCAGGATTAGATGTGGGTCTCTACAGGAACTCGTCCACACGATGATCTCGTTACGTTGAGCAGTAGACCTTGCAAGAAGCAGAAAACGCAGCAGAAGTAGTGGGGGTAGCTTCTACTGCACAGAAGAGAGAATAGAGAGGTGGATGTAGTTCTGTGTTTTTGTTGAGCCATGTAGCAGGCTTTATATAGGCAAAAGAAATAGCTGTTGTAAAAGAGCCGTTGCAAAGCAGCCGTTGAATAACGGTCAGAAAAAGAGCCGTTGCAACTAGCCGTTGAATAATGATTAGAAAAAGAGCCGTTGGAGTATTAAAGAGCTGCAACGGTAAAAAAGAATTAAAAGACGAGACGGGGCGGGGCGCGCGTGTGTGTATTTAACTAAGGCCCAAATCCACAATGCTACCTCAATACCATAAGGTATTTACCGATTAAGTACCATCATATATAAATGCTTATTAAAACATTTTCATGAGCAATATGGGACTTCTTCCGTAGCTAAATACACGTAGACAAATTAAGTTTGAAACACACTAAGACCCATATATACAACATCCTTTATAATGAAAATTTGCTATTTATTTATATGTTTTGCTGGAAAAACTTAATTAAATTTTGCAGATTATTTTTCCGTACATGAAATTTGCTACAGCATCCATTTTGTATTAGATGTCTGTCAACAGTTTCATGAATGTACCAAAATGAGAAATATGCGCAAAATTCGACATTGGTTGGGCTCACGTGAACCTTGACACCATCAAGAAAAATATTCGCAGAATACATTTGCACTTGGAGTTGATTAAACTTGCATTTCTCTGGTTAATATTTTTCTGGTAATATGTTGGAACTTGGACTCGTGATATTCGAATGCGCAAGTTAGTAACTTCATTCCACTGTGAACTTGGGAAACTGTGAGATGTTTGCACGGTAAAGGTCATGTGTGGAACGAAAGTAAAGAAAGGAGTTCTAGGAAATAAAATAATTAATTAAATGTTTAAATATATGTAAGGGTGTGTTTATTTATATTTTTTTAACAAAAAATCATTTTTTTCATTGAAAAAATCAGTTTTTATATATTTGGATAAATTTTTAAAAATAATCAGATTATCAAAAAAATTAATTTTCAATTTTTCCTGTTATATATAAAATTTAAATTTTAAAATTATTTTTTTCAAAATCTGAAACAAACGCACCATAAAATATGACGAATGCTATAGTGTCCAAAAGGCATCATATACCTTGTAAAGGTGTAATATAATATATGGATATGCTTTAAAGATATATCCATATACCAAATATTTATAATATAATTTAGTAATTTATAAATTTTAGTCAAATTTTAGAATTATAATTAAATATATTTTAAAAATAATTAAAATTTATTTATGTGATTCTAAAATATTTCTAGAAAGATTCGTTTACTTTTAAGATCATACAGATAAAATTTTATTTAATTTTAAGATTACACAAATAAAATTAAGAATTATTATAATATATCACAGATATTTTAAAATAATTAAAATCTATCTACGTAATCCTAAAATATCTCCCAAAAATTCTATTTAATTTCAATATTATGCAAATAAAATTTTATTTAATTTTAAATTATACAGATAAATTTTAAAAATTATTATAATATACTACAAATAATTAATATATCTACACACTATCAAATTTACCCGTTAGATTAACAAATTGCATGGTACAACTTCGTGCTGCGTTGCACCAAAGACACAGCCTTAAAATATATGTAAAAGTGATTTAAAAAAGGAAAGAGACATGACAAGTCTCTCGCTCAAAGTTTTAAATTTTTGTTGATAGAGTGCATGTTTGGGAACATGCTTCTAACAGCGTTTTTTTGCAAAAACAAGTTGCTTAAAAAATTAATTTTATTTGATAAAAAATTCGAAATAGATTATAATTAAAAGATGATAATTTTAAGCTGAAAATTAGTTTATAATCATAAGCAATATTTTGGAGCTTATATTATAAATAAAAGCTGATTATTTCATAATTATTATATTTTTACCAGGTTGATCCTAAATAATAAATATTATATAATATAAATAATTATTTTATATCTTTTTTTGTAATTTTATTATATAAAAATAATTTTTTTATATAACCCAAACAAAATAGATTATCTTAAAATTATTTTTCAATTAAAATATCCAAACATAAATTGATTCCCATATAAGCGATTATACAAATAATTAGTGCATGTTTGGAAAATAGCAAAAAAAGTTGTCTTCCTAAAAAAAAAACACTATTGAAGAAAAAAGATCATGTTTGGATAGATTTTATTGAATTGGATTATAATCAGATTTGAAAAATTAAAGCTATTTTGAGGGAAAAAAGCAAAAGCCATTTTTTGGGCATTATTTTGAAAAAGCTTTTTGTACAGTATACATAATATTATATTTTTACCAACTTGACCTTAAATATCAAATATTATATAATATAAATAATTATTTCATACATTTTTTTAGTAATTTTACCTCACAAAAGCAACTTTTTCTATACATCCAAACAAAATAGATATCTTAAAACCACTTCTCAGCTAAAGTATCCAAACATAAATTGATTCTCATATAATTGATTATACAAAAAAGCGGTTATGGAAATAATTTTAATCTTTCAGCTTTCCTAAACACATACAAAATCCCATATTGTTTAACAATATAGCAAAGATAACCTTTATAAGAATTAAAGCAACCTTCTTCTATAAGTTAACTTATAAGCTTAAGCTAAGTCTACTTAATTATAGGATGATATCATAATTTATCTCGTTCAAAGATATGGCTATGATAACTTTTATAAGAGTTTGGACAATCCTCTATTATAATTAGCTTTTGAGATTAGGTTAGATTTGGTCAATTATAAGATTTATCTTTCTTTTGGTGGTTTGATCTAAACCACAAGCGTATGGGGTATATTGAACTTCAATTAATTTGACTCAAGTCAGGTTGGCTTATTATAGGAGTAAAATTTTTCTAGTACTATTTTTTTCATACACAAAACTTGTATTTGAGATTTTATTTAAGAGAAACAAGTGTTGAATCATTTGAACAATTAAGTGTGGGTAAATTTTTATCTTTTTAAATTTAAAGGTCAAAGATAGATTGACATGTAATTTGTTTTTCTTCTTCATTAAACTTATTAAATAGTAAAATAATAATAATATATTTTATTTTATTTCTTACCTTTTATTTTATTTTATTACGAATTATTTCCTTTTGTCATCTTTAAAAGCCCATTCATAACTAAAGGAAAATATCCTACTTCATAATATTGAATGTGTACGGCTTCAGTATATAATTAATAATAGAAATTACGGAGAAATTTTTTTATTTTAAAGAACTTAAGAATCTATCGTAAAAATTTCCCGTGATCACAAGGCAAAAAAAATATATGATTTTGTCGTGGTAGAAGCCTTGAAGTCGTTCATAAAATGAATGGAGAATTGAATGAAAGCCATAAGTCGGGATAATAATGTTTATATATGAAAAAGTAAAAATATATAAGAACCGTGCCCACATGGAGTAAAGGATAATGAACCTTGAATATTTTTTTCAGAAAAATTTCACATGATTTATTATTATTAGATATATTTTTATAACGAAAAGTCAATTTGTATACATTTTAATCTATTTTTATATATAGATACGATTTTTTTTCTACTAATTTTTATTTTTGTGGAGATATATACATACAATTTAACAATAGATTGATTAGAAAAATGCATGTGAATTTTGTTAACTCAGTTACCAAATTAAAAATATTACAATGGATCATTTGCATTTGAATTGTCTAGCAACTATTTTTATTAATTATAGATTAGCAACATGTTTATAATTATGTGAGAATTTTTTTTTTAAGGAAATCTAATCAACCAAAAACTTTAGTATAAATTTTTTAATTAGGCACATATATTATTTATTAAATATTTATTGGAATATTTATTATATGTAAAAATAATTTTAATAATAAATATATTTTGATTATGCTTTTCATAATTTTACACCTCTCAAATATTAGTTTGGTTATGATAGAGCATATTTTCTTTTAATGCTTGATTGATTTTAATGATTTGAAATTTTTTTAAATAGCTCAAATTCGTATTTTGTAAATAAAAAAATTTAATATTAAAAAATTTTATCTACTGAACTAATTCAACTCAAATCTAATATTTTATAAAAAAAAAAATTAAAAGCTACAGACCATGTTTTCTCAAGGAATGAGGATTACTTTTTCAAAATAACGAGGTTATTCGAGTCATTTTGTAGGAAGTATGAACAGAATCCAACGCACACCTGTCCATAATGCACAGCGAGTTGTCGTTTTGTTAATCTACACGCACCGTCCTTCATCCACATTACAATAAATACGACGCTGCACCCCGCTTCCAGTACAAGTAACAAAATTAAACGCTTCTTCCTTTTTAAACATACACAGGATCAAACGCTGAAGAAGAAGCAACAACACAACCAGAAACGGGAACCCTCATCATCAACAATCAAAGATGAGAACCAGCAACCACTTGATTGGTCTACTGAACTTCTTGACCTTCTTGCTCTCGGTTCCAATCCTCGGTGGCGGAATATGGCTGAGCAGCAGGGCCAACAACACCGACTGCCTCAGGTTCCTCCAGTGGCCACTCATCGTCATCGGAATCACCATCATGGTCATCTCCCTCGCCGGTTTCGCTGGCGCGTGTTACCGCAACACCTTCCTCATGAGGCTCTACCTCGTCGTCATGTTCCTTGTTATCGCTGTCCTCATAGGGTTCATAGTATTCGCCTACGCTGTCACCGACAAGGGGTCGGGTCGGGTCGTGCCGAATAGGGCGTACTTGGATTACTACCTGCAGGACTATTCGGGGTGGCTGGAGGAGCGCGTGGCGAGTGATAGCTACTGGGGGAAGATAAGCTCTTGTATTAGGGACTCTAAGGTTTGTAGTAAGCTTGGGAGAGCGACCCTCGGTGGGGTGCCCGAAACTGCTGATATGTTCTACCTCAGAAAACTCTCTCCCATTCAGGTATGTTTCGTTTCAATTTTCTTATATGTTTGGTTGAATCTGGATACTCATCAGCATCTTGATCTCCTGGCCTATTTTTACACGCTTTATTAAAATTAAAACAAAAAGGAAACTTCTATGGTATAGCTGGATAGCCTTAGAGATTTTTTTTTTTTTTTTGCTTTTTGAAAGCAATATAAAATAGGGATTAATAAATTTTAATATATTTTTGGTGTAATAAATTTCGTTATTTAAATATATGATATATAAATAATGTTGACCTATTGATTATAAAAATTAAATATTTTTATTAACGTGAGAATATGAGATTAAATGATATATAATATAAAGTTTTTTTGATACTGTAATAAAAAATAAATTCTATAAAATGATGTTTTTGATGAGTTTTCTATATATTTGTTTATGTTTCCTATAAAGCTTTGGTTGTGTGCTTATGAAAGAAGTATGGGTCGTAGATAGAGAAAGAATTGCTGGAAGGAAACGAAGTGCATGCGCTTTTCGTTGGATGGGTAGATCTGACTCCCGGTGTAGAGTAATGTAGATCTCTCTCCCCAAGGAACCCTAGGGCATGTGGGGATGATGGGGGTTTTGACAACTCAGCCCCCGAAAAATGTGTTCGTGGACCAATCACTTGCATGCTACCCATGTTAGCCAGGGAGTTAATAAAAAAACTTTTAAAATAAAAAACTAACGAGCTCAGACTGTAGCCTATAGCAACAATACTTGATAAAACTCGAAAGAAAATGAGTCGATAGACACCAGGGAATCTCATTATTCTAGAGCACGAATTTGAATTTAGGAAACAGTTTCTTCTGTAAAGAGATTATTATATAACTTTTGTAAGATTAATCTTATAAGCTTCAAATAGACAAAAATATATTGTAATTCAAAAATAGTATATAAACATTCGGACTAAGGGGCGTCATTGCTGGTATTAATTAATATGGGTCACCATCACATATTTTGAAATAGCACAAGAAGAAAGATACCGTGACGAAAATACAAGACATCATACAAAGATATTTCCTGGAGACTATTATTGATGTTATATAATGCGGGGGTTTATCGGTTACGACTAATTATAAATTGGGGCCGGTCAACATAAGTCAGTGGCCACGTTGCTGGTAAGTAAAGATTAAAGAAGTTACGTGATTAAATAATACTTGTAGAACTTTGATTTGTAGTTGCCTGAAAGGCTGAGTTATAGTTGATAGCTACTATGTGTGACTTATTTGATTTTAATGTAAAGATTGCTCACATTGAAATGGGAAAATGCATAAGTAATTTTAGGCAAGACTAAATTTTGATATATTGTTAGTATAGAAGTTATATAATAATTTAATTATATATTATCACTTCAAATAAAAAAATAACTAAAAATAATTAACTTTTAAAATTTCTACTTAAAAAAACCACATATGTAATTATTAGACGATAATGAACAAAATTTTATATAATAATGTATTAAAATTAGTTTACTCTAAGAGATATTGTATGAATAATTTTTAGTTTAATTTTGATCGCTATACAAATAAAATTATTATATTATTAGTTAATAATGTATGTTTACTTTATTACACGGCCAAGTTATTTTTTTTCTTAAAAACTAAAAGTATATGAGATAAGCTCTCAACTCAAAAAATAAAAGTATGTTTGGTTTACCAAACTTGCAACCGATATGGTGCTCTTAGTCGGGAGCTTCTACCAACCTCCTTCCTTTGTTTTTATATCTACCGACATTTTGTTTACACTTTTAGAGAGTTGCACGTACCATTTTTATTTAATTGCATTTTTTGGGCTTCACCTATCTCTCCTTTCAGTATAGTTGCTAAAAAGTGTGTGGGTGGAATGGGGAATAAAATTGTTCTTTACATTAATCATCATTATTTAATTCTAACGGCTTTGTATCACTTGCATGGTAAGATTTTATATATGAATTAATAGTATTCTTTTAAAAGAAATAAATGGAAAATGTTGGGTATATAAGCGATAATAAAATTTAAATATAATATTTCATATAAATTATTCAAATCTCTCACCATTAAATTACTTATAGTGACTTGAATGATTTGAGCTTTGAAGTGTTGGGTAGCCATTATATATTCATTTTCATATATGGGTGTCATTTAGGTGGGTGATCCCTACTCTTTTTTGTTCGCTAGTATAAGATGTGTGAAGCTGGGAGGACAAGATGATAAAAGAAGTGGGAATCTGACCAAGATATTTCTACACTCAAATTATCTGTACAATTTATTATTCATACATATTATCTCATGTTTTATTATGATAATAAGTTGTTATAATAAATAATTATAATATAAAACCAGTGATGTAACGAAAATTTCGTAATAAAAAAAGTCTCTAAGCTATCTTTGTTCTTTAAGCTGTAGTAATATCCAACGTGAATAATAAAAAAAAAAATTGACTTTTAAATTGATAGTCAAAGTTTAATTTTAATATATTATTAATGTATAAATATTTTATATATTATTTAATTATATATTATCATATTATTAAAATAATTTAATTCTTATAATAATTATGCAAAAAATTATATACAGAATAATATATGATTAGTTAATAATATAAAACAATTTACACTAATAATAAACTAAAATTAGTATCTATTAATACTCTCATATAAGGTTAGTGGTGTGTAAATTTGTAGGCAAACATAATTGCACTCAAATAATTCATATTGTAGCAATGATTGATGTTAGTAAAATATATGGTCAATGGATTTATGATTCAATCTGCTGACTATTGACACCAACTTCTTATGATGACTCAACTCATCACACATGGCAGTAGTTGTAACGTCCCACTCATCCATTATTCGTTTTTTTTTGGCCCAAAATAAAAATTGTGACGAAGGCAGCCTTCAATCTTTGCCGGACAAGAGCCCAAAGACTTTATATCATCTAGATTGACAGGACAACTTTCCCTTATCTCATTATCGTTGCGTGTTCTGCTCCAATTGGCAGATCACAACAGTGAAAACGCTAGCAAATTGGTCTTCGGGCTGGGCCTGGTCCGCACACGTTGCAACTCATGCCCAAAGCATTGTGCTATTTAAACTATGAAAAAGCCACCTCATATGTTGATTGCGGGCCGTGACATTCTCACAGCTGTCACGTTCGATAGGAACAACTATAATTTGACAGTACAACAAGACATATGAATACAAAGATATATGCTAGTGAATCATAAACTTGTCAAATTTTAGTTGTGACATGATTATTAACTCTACTATTTCATTTCATTAACTAGTATCATATATAATTTCTGTATAAAATTCTAGTAATTTTTTTTGCAGCTATATAACATTGCTAGAACACGAAACCTCAATTTCAATTTATAGTGTAACTCTCGTCCATTTTGAATTTGTAGCCATATGTCATGTTACTTATTGAAGGATGAATACTGTCGTTTGTTTGTGTTGTAGTCTGGCTGCTGCAAGCCCCCAACGGAGTGTGGCTATGTGTATCAGAACGAGACAGTGTGGAACCCAGGGGGAGGACTGGTTGGAACCAACCCAGACTGCACCAGGTGGAGCAATGACCAACAGATGCTTTGCTACTCCTGTGACTCATGCAAGGCTGGTGTGCTGGCTAGCCTCAGGAAGAGCTGGAGGAAGGTCTCGGTGATCAACATTGTTGTGATGATCATCCTTGTCATTGTCTATGTCATTGCTTATGCAGCTTATAGGAACAACCGCAAGATGGATAATGATGAGCCCTACGGTGAAGCAAGGATGACTAAGGCACAACCTAGCAGAATTCATCTCTAGTTGCAATTATTTTGGAAATATAGCCTAAAGGGGTTTGTTCAGTAGCTTATCTTAGCTAGGTTCTGGGATTTTTTTTTTCTCACACTTAATTATATCCCTAAGTTGTTCTCTTGGTAATCTTGTATCAAAGACTTGTAACTTGAATTTGGTTTGATCTTGAAAGGTTTATGTGTTTATTATTGTATTACTTCACTTGCGACAGTAGCACAACTCCGGTTTCTGCTTGGGAGGAGTTGCTCATTTTGTACTTTATCGAGATTAAGAATTGACAGCTTTGTAAATTAGGATAAATGTTTAACAGTATTTTTTTTTTTTTTTAGGCTGAGTTTAGTAATGTTCTACAAAGAAATGCTCTAATTGATAAAAAGTATAAATCAATTTTTCATGTTTGGTAAATTAAAAAATTGTAGGTGCTATTGAAATTATTGATTAAGTGTTAATTAGTTTATGCTTTTTAAAATTTAAAATATTAATATAATTTTAATCTTTTTAATAATATTAAATATTTATTTTTTTAATATTTCTATTTATTATAATTATTTTAAATTTTAAAATTAATTTTATTAAATACTATTTTTATAATTTTTATTTATTAAAAATAATTTTTATATTATTTTATTAAATAATATTATTATAAATTGTTTAAAATAACTTTTAGAAAGTTTAAAATATTCAACAATTGTAAAAAAAAAAAAAAAATACCGAACCAAGTTTTAATCCTATAAATCTAGAAATATGCCATTGGGTATGGCTTCAGCCCCTTTATGTATGTCGAGCATAGCGAGAATATCTAGATTGTGTATTTCCCAAATTCCTCCTGCTGATTGCTTTGAAAATTCAGCAAGATAGCTGTACTATGATTATTATTATTGTTGTTATTATCTTGTAGGAAAAGATCAAATTAGGAGTTCACTTATTAGCATCATATACTGATGTATGCAAAGTTAATTAATTGCAGAAATTGGTCTCTTCTGGATTTTGAACGATAGCATATCTCAATTTAATTCAACTTTTTTCAATTGAATATTTGGATTGTTAATCTATTTCAATTTGGTTCAGTGGTGCAAATCAGAGTCAGTTACTGTAAACCGGAAAAAAAAAATCAGTTGTAACATTATATTATCATAGGTTTTATATTAATTAGTTTTGCCTTGTTGTGTGGAGGCTGTCAAAATTTTAAAAATTTTGTTAACAATTATTTTAATGATATTGGAATGCATTATTGTAATTTACATAATAAGTAACTTATTTTTTTTATTTCTTCAATTGTTATATTTTAAGTAATGAATTGACTATTGAGAGCACATAGAAAATAAGGTTATGAATTGGGAGTTTTCTTTCTAGCCATATTATGCTAAGGATGTGTTTGGATAAAATTTTTTTGCTTTAAAAATTATTTTTTCTACTAAATATTATTTTTTTACATGTTTGGATCAATTATTAAAAATAATCAAAATTTTAAAAAAATTAATTTTAAATTTTTTTAATTATATATAAAATATTGATTTTAATTTTTTTTAAATTTAAAATAAATGCACCCTAAAATATAAAAAATTAAAAAGCTACAAATTAGCAGAGCCATCCATCCACCGATATGATACTTTAAAAATTCTTGTCCAAGCTTGCAAATTACTCTACAACTTTGAGAGTTTTTTTTTTTTTTTTGGGTCAACTTAAAATACAAGTAAAAGCAATAAATACATGACAGTGACACAATTTAAACGCGTCATAAAATAAATTTATCATATATTCAAGTAATTGGTATTCAAAATTTTTATAAAACAACATTTGAAAAAAAAAAAAAACCAACTCTTTCCATTTTTTATTTTTTTAAAAAGCAACAGATAATCATTCGGGCACTACATTTTCAGGCAGTCCAAAAATAGCAATTCCAGAATTTTATTTTATTTTATTTTTTTTTTTTTTTTGGGCAAGCTATAATTTCAGCGGTTACAATTTGTAGCTAGCTGTTCGAGAATTGAGAATCCAATCTGAAGGCGAGGACCGTCAACGCACCCATTAAAAATAAAGGAACGTTCCCCCTTCTTCGCTCTCGCACTCCACACTACACTTCGCTTCCAAGCCAAAACCCAAAACCGTTTCTCTCTTGTCGCCTCGTTCCTCGGAACCGTAATGGGAATGGTACACTGCATAACCCACTTCGACAAGCTCCCACTCATCTTCCTCTCCCATTCCCCTTCCCCTTCCCCTTCATTCTTCTCTTCCCATAACCAACCCAATCGCACCCTTAAACCCTCCCCACTCATCAACATCTCACCTTCTAGAACCTTCCGAATCCGCTTTTCCCCTCTCCCCACCCATCATGTCAAGAACAACTCCTCCTCGATTCTCTGTTCCCGGAGAAACCGCCACTTGTCCCCTCCGCCGCCGGCGCCACCGTTACTGTCCCCGCTGTCGAAAACGCCGGAAAAGTCTGTAAGTGAACGGACCTAAGGAAGATTCTGATCCTTGGTGCAGGGCCAATCGTGATTGGACAAGCGTGCGAGTTCGATTACAGCGGAATCCAAGCTTGCAAAGCCCTCAAGGAAGAAGGGTACGAAGTTATTCTCATAAACTCGAACTCTGCAACTATAATGACTGATCCTGATATGGCTGACTGGTCGAGCAGGTTCTAGAAGCAGAGCGCCAGGACGCTCTGCTTCCCACCATGGGCGGCCAGACCGCCCTCAACCTTGCCACGGCGCTCGCCGAGAGCGGCGCCTTAGAGAAATATGGTGTAGAATTGATTGGGGCGAAGCTTGAGGCGATTAAGAAGGTTGAGGATAGGGATTTGTTTAAGCAGGCAACGAAGAATATAGGGATTAAGACGCCGCCCTCCGGGATAGGAACCACGCTTAGGGAGTGTATGGAAATCGCCAGTGAGATTGGGGGGTTTCCGTTGATCATTCGGCCGGCGTCTACTTTAGGTGGAACCGGTGGTGGGATCCCTTATAATAGGGAAGAGTTTGAGGAGATTTGCAAGGTTGGGCTTGCTGCTAGCTTGGCTAGTCAGGTGTTGATAGAGAAGTCCTTGTTGGGGTGGAAGGAGTACGAGCTTGATGTTATGAGGCTGACAATGTAGTTATCACATGTTCCATTGAGAATATTGATCCCATGGGAGTTCATACTGGGGATTCGATCACTGTCGTGCCGGCGCAGACCCCGACGGATAAGGAGTATCAGTGCCAGAGAGATTATGCCATTGCTATAATTAGAGAGAGTGGGGTGGTGTGTGGGGGTCAACCCTGTGGATGGTGAGGTCATGGTGATCGAGATGATATCGAGGTCATCGGCTCTGGTATCGAAGGTGACAGGATTTCGAATTGTGAAAATGGCAGCAAAGTTGTCTGTAGGTTATTCTTTGGATCAAATCCTGAACGATATAACAAAAAAGACACCGGCTAGTTTTGGCCCTCTATAGATTACGTGGTTACAAAGGTTAGTAACTCAAAGGTAATGGCATCATTTATTTGCACGATTGAATGCTTAAGGATTTTGAATGTAGTTTGGTTGAGAATTCACAGCACAACTAATTTGAATTTTATTGCCATCAAGGACTTTTATTCTATTCATTTTTTCCCCTCATTGTGTCTTTTCAGTCCTAGTGAGAAAAGGTTTGGTTGTTGTTGTATTATGTCTTTTCAGTCATGAATCTTTCTGCTTTGCACTTTTCTTGAAGTTTTGTTTATATCAGTCCAATTATAGAGTTTGTAAGCTGATAAACCAACGTTTATGCTAGGTGGCAAGACATATCAATATTGTCTCAATGAGACACCGACAATGTCTAATTTGTTATGTTTGCTAGTTTTTATTCAAACTTGTTTTTTAATCTTATATTTACTTTTTCCATGGCTATTCATGTTGCAGATTCCTTGGTTTGCTTTCGAAAAATTTCCTGGTTCTCAGCCAATGTTGACGACGCAGATGAAATCAGTTGGAGAGGCAACGGCAGTAGGCCAAACCTTCCAAGAGGCCTTTCAAAAGGCTGTACGCACTCTGGAATATGGCTACTCTGGATGGGGTTGTGCACAAGTGAAGGAGTTGGACTAAGACTGGGACCAATTGAAGTATAGCCTCCGAGTTCCTAACCCAGAACGCATCCATACCATACGTGCTGCAATGAAAAAAGGGATGAACATTGATGAAATTTTTGAGCTGAGCTATATTGACAAATGGTTTCTTACTCAGCTCAAAAAGCTAGTTGATGTGGAAAGTTTCTTGCTGTCTCCAAATTTGTCTGATTTGACAAATGTTGATTTCTATGAGGTGAAGAGAAGAGGTTTTAGTGATAAACAGATAGCATTTGCAACTAAATCCACCAAGAAGGAAGTCCAGTTTAGGCAACTATCTTTTGGTGTTACTCCAGCATACAAGCGAGTTGATACCTGTGCTGCCGAATTTGAAGCTAATACTCCTTATATGTACTCTTCTTATGATTTTGAATGTGAATCAGCTCCCACTAAAAAAAGAAGGTTTTAATTTTGGGTGGCCAACCAAATTGAATTGGCCAAGGGATTGAGTTTGACTATTGCTGTTGCCATGCATCCTTTGCTCTTTAGGTTTGTTTTCTTGTATTTTGTGATAATAAGATCCCAGAAATTCAATTATTCATGCTTCATTAGTTGCAAATTTGTTTGTCAATAACCCATTGAAAATGGAGTATATAATTCTTCTTCACCTCTCCTCTATCTTCATTTTTTTTCCTCTATAAAAAGTAAAAACTTTTAACTTGGGGAGAGTAGTGCTGATGCATGATATTGTACTGACTCTTTATTAAGCCTTTAATGTTGACATATTAGATTTAAATTTCGTGTGCCTTGTCTATCAGTTTGGTATGTGCTTTAACATGATTTATTTGTCTGTGCTTTGTGTCTGTGTAAGGGACTGGTTCTTACTTATCTTAAGATTTAACCAGCTAGCAGGCGTCTTGATGATTTTGCTGTTGCTTACACTTATATGTCACCCTTGCCCTTTGCATTTGCAGGAAGCAGGATATGGGACAATCATGGTGAATTCAAATCCTGAGACAGTCTCTACAGCTTATGACACTAGTGATCATCTATACATTTGAACCCTTGACCATCGAAGATGTTTTGAACATTAATGACTTTGAAAGGCCTGATGGTATCATTCTCCAATTTGGAGGTCAAACACCATTGAAATTGTCTCTCCGCATATAACAATACCTGGATGAACACAAGCCAGCATTTGCTAGTGAGGTTGGTCATGCACACATTTGGGGAACGTCTCCTGATTCCATCGATGCTGGTGAGGACAGAGAAAGGCTCAATGTGATGCTTAATGAAGTAAAGATTGAACAGCCAGGAGGAGGAATTGCTAGGAGTGAAACAGATGCACTTGCCATTGCTTCAAAAATTGGATATCCTGTTGTTGTTCACCCTTCGTATGTTTTGGGTGGTCGAGCAATGGAGATTGAATGTAGTGATGATAAACTTGTGACTTACCTTAAAAATGCTGTCGAGGTGGATCCAAAACACCCTGTATTAATTGACAAGTATTTATCTGATGCCATTGAAATTGATGTTGATGCACTTGCTGAATCACATGGCAACGTGGTCATTGGTGGGATAATGGAGCACATTGAGCAGGCCAGGGTTCATTCTGGTGACTCTGCCTGCTCTATTCCCATGAGAACTGTTCCATCTTCTTGCTTGGAGACAATCAGGTCATGGACTGAAAAATTGGCTAACCGACTAAATGTCTGCAGGCTCATGAATTGTCAGTATGCAATTACTACTTCAGGGGAGGTATTTTTGCTTGAGTGCAACCCTCGAGCTTCTCACACCGTCCCATTTGTATCAAGAGCAATTGGCCACCCATTGGCTAAATATGCTTCCCTTGTAATGTTTGGAAAGTCTCGTTATGATGTACAGTTTACAAAAGATGTTATTCCTAAATATGTGTCAGTCAAGAAAGCAATTCTTCCTTTTTTGAAGTTCCCAGGCTGTGGTGTGCTTCTAAGTCCTGAGATGCGAAGTACTGTTGAGGTCATGGGTATTGACTCTATGGCTCAAATTGCTGCTGGCCAGAAGTTACCATTTTCTGGTACTGTGTTCCCTAGCTTGAATGACTTAACGGAGCCTCACCTTGAGAAGATTGCAAAGGCTTTTGTTGAGGCTCGATTTAAGATTGTTGCTACTTCTGGAACAGCTTATGGTCTTGAATTAGTTAAAATCCTGGCTGAGCAAGTGCTGAAAATGCATGAAGGTAGGCCTCGTGCTGGGGACATGATTGCTAATGGAGACATTCAGCTGATGGTGATAACCAGTTCTGGTGACGCACTTGATCGGATAGATGGTTTGGCTCTGAGGAGAATGGCCTTGGATTACAAGGTTCCTATTGTCACAACTGTTAATGGAGCTTTGGCAACTTCTGAAGCGATAAACAGTTTGAAGTCCAATTCTATCAAAATGATGGCTCTTCAGGACTTCATTGATAATGAGCTTAAAGAGTGAGAATAATTTTGCGGACAGCCTCTTTCTGAATTGGCTAGGTCATAGATACTAGTAAGCTTCTGCTTTTCCTCTTTGTATTTGGTAAAATTTGACACGTGTGGCATATATTGAGCTTAACATGCATCGCATGGATAATATGGCTTTATGGAGTTTCATGCATTATTTTAAATTGCTAAAAAAGTAATTCCAATACATATTGCCACCAATCAAATCTAAAGAGAAATCTGAATTTTCATGTTTTTAAGATTTATGACTTTGAGTTAATAACTGTCTCCATGCTCTCGCTTTCTCTTTAGAACGAAAACTTCATAAACAGTAGAATAATCTTCTATCATGTTTAGTCGTTATAGATTGGTCTCCTTCATTAAGCAAGTATGCACAGCTTTATCATCTTTTGTTTTGCATGTTGACTGTGCTTAAACTTGGCCTGTTGCAGATTATTGTGAGATTGTACATCGTGCTAGATTTGGCAGAGTGGCAAATGAATTTTGGATGGGATGCTTTCATTTGTAGAGTAAAAGTGACCAGGAGATATGAAAGGTCATGTAGCCTGTCATAAAGCACTTGTCCTCTTGTGCTAAAGTTTTTGGTAAAGCACTTATCGTGTTGTGCAAAGTTTTTGAAGATTGTAGTATGTTGAATTCTACTTCTTGATAATAATTTAATTTTAAAAAATTGTCACTCCTATTCGTGCTGCTGCCACTCTCAAACTGTAGACTGTGCAGTTTATGTACATGCCAACTTTAAAGCTAATAGTATTTTTTTTTTTCATTAATTTAAAGCTAATAGCATAATTATGTTTATTATATGCTTGTCCTAAATATTGTGAATGTTTGGAGTCACTTGTATTGTTTTAACTTTTATCAACGTTTAAAATTCGGCAAATGTGTAAGGAGCACCACACACTTAAATCACATTATAATCATTCCCTCCCAAGACTATTGATGCGCCGCTCACTCAAACATTCTTTTCCTCCCTGACACGTCCGCCCCATCATTCACATCCGTCCCATCCATCATCAACCAAGGCAACTCTGTGTATTATTATTATTATTTGTGGCTTTTGGTCTGCTTCCCTTGAATGAGTCATACATAAAACTTAGATGCCTTTGAGAAGGAAATTTTGTTCTGTTTTGAGGGCTTTGGCTCTTGATTTTGGTTCTATTTGTCGAGCCTTCATTTTTGTTGATATTTGATTCTGCCATGGATGGGTTCGGAAGTGTTTCACATGGTTGCAGGCTTGTGATTTGTTTTTCCTTTTTTTCCAGTGTGTTTTGTGAATGGAATTGAATATCTGACTATTGATAGATGCAGAGCAACAAGCTATATAGCCATGGGAAATTTGGTTTACTTTGAACTCTGCGGGTTGAAAACGTGTTTAATCCTTCTTGAAGCTGAGAATGAGAGGTTGAAGAGTGGGTTGCAGACTTGGAACGGAAGAAGACGCGAGAGAGAGAGAGAGAGAGAGAGAGAGAAGGGTGGGGGGGGGGAGGGGATGGGGTGGTGCTTCTAATGTGCATCACCCATCAATGGTGTAGATGTGTTTCAAGTATAACCTCAGCCATTAATATTAAGATAAATAAGTGGTTGAGATTAAAGAGCGTTTGATGCTCCCTACAACCGCCTTAAAATTTACCTTTGTAAGAAAGGAGTGCAAATTGGAGATATGGTATAAAAAGAATAATACTATTAGGACTATTATAATGTTATTATTGTTATCAGTATTCAGTATGCAAAAGTTCAACTTCACAATAAAAGAGATCATCATAAAATAAATTCATCCACGAAAAGCATACGGATGAATATAAATTTTCTTCCACAGACAATCACTTTCTCTGTACTTTCAAGGTCATTGACTAGATATTTGTTGGAATAATTTATACGTTCATAGTAGCCTCTATGCTTTGAACCACTTGCAATAACTTTTGAATGGTTTATACAGAAGGGAAAACACTGGTCTATCTATGATTCTGTGGTTGAGGATTTTGTGGGTTATTTTGATTACAGGCTGGTAGTCAATTGATGGTCATTTTTGCCTTGTAGTGTTTGTGCCTGGCTTAGGACTTAGTTTATTGAAATTTAGTTGATGAACCTTGGCATTTTGCGGGACTGACATAACGCAAAAACGGAATTTATGTTTTGTGGGAAGGATTATATCTGGGTTTGTTTGTCATGTCTGATTGCAAGGTGTTCGATGCCTGCCGGTACATGCAGTTCTTGAGTATGCATCACATGACCTTAGGTTCAAAGTTTTAGATTTTGTAGCTGATATGACTTTGATAAATGCAGAAGTCAATCAGTCTGACAGAGAAATGCGGGAAAAAGGTTCTAATTGATATCATGTACGTAATCAGATTGAAGTTAGCACGTAATTTGATGTCTGATCAGCGTATTCTTATTTCTTTTTTCAAAATATAAGAGCTTCTTATATCCCCTCTAATGATGGTAAGAAAATGGGCAATTGAGTTATGACTAAAAACTAAGCTTCAATGACCAAAATGCTGTCAGTATGAGTCTGTGCGTTTCAAATTGCTGGATACGAAATAACTTGAGATCCTGCAACAGAGTTTTGGCCTTTATTGTCAAATTTTTTAGGCGAATATTGGTGGCATTGGACTTAGAAGTAATTCAATAACCTTCTTTCGAACGTTCGTTGAACTTTGATTTCATTTGGTATGACGGCATGGTACTCTAGTAGACATAAAGGTGCAACATTAATTTCCAAACGAAAATAATTAAAGAAAAAAAAAACACATTGAATCGAATAAACTAAGTCCTTTTCATTAGCATAGTTCACTTTGGTTCTCACTCATCAAAAATAAATAATAATACTAGAATTCTCAGCGGTCCTTCCTCTTGGCTCTAATCAGCGGTCTAGATGCGGAACTGCTAGCAATTTGGAGCAACTCGTCCTTCTAGTCTTAACCGCGTGGGCCTAATCTAATGCTTCTAGAGCACTGAGAAATGTGGATGAGCTTGAAACTTTCTAATTGTGACAACTAGCATCCATTACAAATTAAGCATACTAATTGACCTCAAATTCTTAAACAGTAACTCATTTAACCGATCTTCGTTTGCGTTTATTGTCACGACCCCCCTTTTTTGGGGTCAAAAATTGGCCGTGACCCTTGATCATCTGTGGTGCACTATTCAGGCCAGAGTGAAAAATCCATCTTGTCAATGAGTGATGTTATTTGTATATTACTTTTCAATACTAAATATAACACTTCTTTTACATAAATATACATAATTTTTTTTTTAGTTTAATATACTTGTATTTTGATATTTACTTGTATTTACATTTATATTCACATGCTATATCTATAATATGTGTATATATTAAGAGTTCGAGTATATAATATTTCCCTTCGTCAACATGGCTTTGGAAGTTTTGTTCAAGTCTTGAGAATGTTTTTGATCACGGTCTTCTTGCACAACTCCCTCCCTATCTTTCTAGATGCCCTGTTGATCACGGTTGAGCACGATCAAAGACCAACCAAATGACTATATGGAATTTGCATTTATTAAGTTTGCGAAGTGGAAACTAACTTTCCATTGTTGAATGAAAAATGTTAATATAGACTCGAATTTTATGATAAATCCTACACGTGGTAATATATCAACCAATAATCTTATAATATTTATATATTTATATATTTATAATTTTAATTTATACCTTGAATTGTTAAAATGTTACCATGTGTAGTATCTACGTTGAATCCGAATCTATATTAATGTGACTCTTGATGAATTGGATTGAATTACAATGAAAAGATGAGGATGAAAGGTAATAAATGCACTTTAAAATTTACAAGGACGAATTTTATAATGTAGTAGTACGACCATTCAACATGATTTCTATATGTTCCTTGCATGGTAGGACAAGTGATGATGATGAATGCATGGTAGGGACTAGGGAGCCCTCCCCCCAACAAAAAATTCCAGGTGGAACTTGTAATTTTGACTGGTTAGCATTTTGAATTCGGTTAGGATATTTCGCTCTTGTTGGCTAATGTAATGATCACATTCACATATGACCATACTGTGGCACGAAAAGAATTCCTTATCGGAGAGTGATACATCTTCTCATTTTTTATTTCTTTCTTAGTGTGGTGCCGCAGTGTCCAATGAATGACCCCTAACTATTTTCCGTTTTTCACACGAAAGAGTTGTTATGTTCTTAGCCAGCTACTATCAAATTGCACTGCAAAAGTATACAAAACATTTGCGATTAGTCTAAAAAGGGTTTACATATTTCATTCTTTTCAGATGTTTAAAAAGTCTCACGTTCAGTACACATTCGTGCATGATCAAATTGCTCTGTGTCTACACTTTCCACTGCTCCATGATGAATATTAGGAAGTTTAATTTTACGTGGAAGGGGGGGAACATAGACTTCGTTCAGCAATAGTGTAATGACCCCCCCCCCCCCCCAAAAAAAAGAAAAAAAAAAAGAAGAAGTTGTAGTGGGAGTAAACCGTAAAGTGGAGTTGGCTAATTAATGTTGCTCTTTTCTTAAGGTCAACACGCAAAAGACTCTAAAAGAGGGCCGAAAAGAGCAAATGGGAAAGAAAAATGTTACAAATTACAAAAGTCCAACTGCTTCCACCGCAAAGTTGAAAGCTCAATTTAAGTTTTTTCTAAGTTGTGGAAAACTTGATCATTCGAAAATAAGATGAACCCCGAAATTAAAAATAAGGCTAATTTTATAACTAGCATGCAGTAATTTATAATGCAGTAATTTATAATGCAGTGTATAATAGAAGATTGGTGCAATAAATAATATAGTCATTCTTCAATGTTTGAAAATTTTATTTAAACATCATTTTTATGGAGAACATATGAACACTTAGTGAATCATGCGTAAATAAACGATGATTTAGTATGCATATGCTTTACTAGTAAATTTCATTTGCATTGCAGATGAATTTGCTTATAGAAAAATAGAGAGAATCATGTATTAATAAATATAGATCTAAGTTATATTACTCATAAATGTGGTGAAAGAATTTTACATCAAGTATTAATTTTCTTACCGTATCAACCACATTCATAAAAAACATAATTTAAATCTCCAATTATTTATACATCTATATCTAAATGTTCAAATGATATCTAGAATGATGGGTACAAATACTAGTATCATTTGTCCAATGTTAATGACAACTTAGGACTTGGATTATAGTTCCTCTTTTTCTTACTTGGTGTGCTCAACGAGCTGAACGGCTCTCCACCAACCTTGCCCCACCTTGTGGCCTATTAGCTCTTGCACACGCATGCGGACACAGAAATATATATAATTTTTTCTGCGAACAGACATTTAGATATGGAGAGTCATTGCGAATCAATGGCATAGTCATGGGGAGGTAGTTAAGGGGGTAGAAAGATAGCATTGTCGTAAACCTAAAAAAAGGAGATAAAAAAAGAAAGATACTAATAGCATATTTAGTCTCAGCGGTGGCAGCAACGCCAATAACTTGCTCCAAACAAATCGTTCCCAACAGATATATGTCCGAACCTGAGCCACTTGGCACAAGCACAAGGTGTCGAGACAACAAGTAGTTTAGTGTGGACCAGAACTAGAAACGATGGACGCAGTAAAAGTAGTAAAGTACAAACACACTAGTACGAGATGCCACAGTTCAGTTTTACCATTGACTGTGTCAACTAGAGTAATTAATAACTAGGTAAAAACTTTAGTCTATCATAATTTATTTGTATTTTAATTTAGGAAATTAAAACTTTATATGGCCAGTAAAACCAAAGATTTGTCCAAAAGACAACGGGAAAAAAATCAAACACAAACAAAATGGTTAATGTCTACCCTACTCCACTCTAGTCTACTAGGTTTGGACCAATTAGCAGTTGATGCGTGTTCAAGTATTCTACTTAGAGCATGACGTTTGGGTTTTTTCTGGATTGGAATTACCATGATTCGAGTCCAATAAAGCTGGAGGGTGAGTAGGACATGTTGCTTATTGCCTCATAGATTGCCTTTTTTATCACAGGGAAAAGTCACTTTGCCAGCAACTTAGGCATAATACCAGGGTTTTTCCGGTGGAAAAATACAAAAATTGCTTCCATGTGGCAAGAACTTACTTGCAGTTATTGTTGTTACTGTTCCTTAAGTTCTGCATTAAAGTAAAGGGGAGGGGAAAAAAAAAAACAATAGAAGAAGCAGAGTCTGTGTAATAGAAAACGGTTTTTTTTCAAACTTGGAAGAGTTTTCATACAACCAGACAAAGAGACATCATAATCCACATCACCTAACAGAGAGAAGTGGGAAAAGAGGGCGCGCAGCGTCGTTATTTTTAACGAATTTCAGCTGTGACATCACTTTTCTTAGTGATGACGCTCCTTCTATAAACTCTTTTCCTATATAAAACCCCCTTTGCTACTGCTTCCAACCCCACACTCACAACATAATCTTCTTCCCCCTTTGCGTCCCAAAAATACACAAAGAAACATCCAAACACAAAACAACAAATTCAAGCCTTTGAGAAAACATGGAGGGCAGTGACACAAACACCCCTATTTCTTCTCCTCCATCTTCTCACTCTCCCACTTCCTCATCCTCCCCTCAACAACAACCTCAGGTTCCTCAAATTGTTCTGAGCCCTTGTGCCGCTTGCAAAATTTTGAGGCGAAGATGTGCTGAGAAATGTGTGTTGGCACCTTATTTCCCTCCCACTGAACCTGCCAAGTTCACCACTGCACACCGAGTCTTTGGAGCGAGCAACATCATCAAGTTCTTACAGGTAGTTACGAGATATGTTATCTGTAAATAATTTCTCAATATTAAATACAATATCTCTTTTATATATATATACACCTCTGTATTCACCGACAGTTATATATCTATACATAATATATTCAAATAATATTTTATTTTTTAACAGGACCAGCCTAGCGATAGGCCTACAAAATCTTAGTTCACCAAACATATTATTTTGTCTCAACTCTCAACTTTAGTTCTAGTTCTAGAATGCAAACTATTTTTCTCATAATTAAATTCACCACAAAAGACCAAAAGATGTGTGCTCAGTGACAATAAGAGAAACCGACGCACGGGAAATGAAATCTTAGCAGTTTTATTAGGATATTGTACACATGTTCCATACATCTTAATTTTCACCTCATCCTTGATATAGTCTATTTTGATGAAATCATGCTGCCGTGAAATTTGACTATTATCAAATGCCATACTTAAAAAAATGGTGAATTCTGAGTGAGGTGCATCACACACTTTGCAAAATTGACGATCAGATGTGAAGGTGCGCAAATATACCCTGTGAAATTAATGGTCAGATGTAAGAGTGTATTTGTGCGTTCTCACATCTGACCGTCAATCTTGTGAGGTGTGTGATGCACCTCACAAATAGAATTCGCCACTTAAAATATTATCAACGTGATTAATCCTTTTTTGAGTCAAAATGATAGGACCTTTCCATTATCGAGTAGTAGATCACTGTTCCACCCGGCAGCAACATCAACATGACCCTTTTGTATATTGTACCGTGTCCATGAGGAAAAAGAGACGGTAAGACTAGTCTACAATGAAGAGAGTGCCTAATTTTTAATGTTCCCTGAAAGTTCGACAGTGACGACAAAGAATAGACAAATAAGAGAAATTATAATTACCTACATTTATTTTATTTGCATTATCAAATAACACACTAGTTTATATACTCACATATCCTTTGTATAGTTTACGCATAACTTTAGCAGAATACCTGAAAGGCAAACGCAAGATGAAGATACAAACCATAGTTTTTATCTTTAGTCAATAAGCGGTCTTTTTCTTGAGTCCTAACCACACGAAATCAAGTCCCATCCATGGCGTTACAATGCCTCAAACAATTGCATTTTCAACGACCTACTTTAACGAATACCTTGTAGTGGGCCTCCTTGATATAATATTTCAAGAAACACAGTTGAAAAGAACATATTTTCTCAAATAAATTTCTAAAAAATGATTTTCTTAATTAAGTAATTAAATGCTTTAATCGATGTGAATTTTCAACATTTTGTATACCTTGTTTATAATTTTTATACATCTTGACTACAAATATAGTATGACCAATTAAAATAAATTAAAATATTCAAGTGCTTCACTGATATATTCTCGTGCTTGATTTTCCAGGAACTTCCAGAGTCTCAAAGAGCTGATGCAGTGACCAGCATGGTTTACGAGGCCGGGGCAAGGATAAGAGACCCGGTATACGGTTGTGCAGGTTCAATTTGCCAGCTCCAAAAGCAAGTCAGTGAGCTTCAAGCACAGTTAGCAAAGGCACAAGCTGAGGTTGTGAGCATGCAACTCCAACAGGCCAATCTCGTGGCTCTAATTTGCATGCAAATGGCAGAGGCTCCACAGGAATCATCACCACAACAATCAGTGGACAACTTCATTTCAAGTCCTCCACACAGCACCGGCTTTCCAAACCTGAATTTCTTTGAGGAGAACACTAGTGTAAACTCATTGTGGGAGCCTCTCTGGACATGAAGAAAGAGAACTATCAATTATTTATATCATATAAGACATTTGAGGAAGTGTTCCGATGACAGTCTCCTAAGGAGAAGTTGAAGGAATCTAGTAGAACTAATAAATTATTAAAGTAGCTATGACTTAGTTAGGTTAGTTCTCTTTCTGAGGAAGGTTTTGGAGGAAGGAGTGTAACTTTGGGTCCATGTTTCGTAACAACTTATTTTGGGAAAATAATCCCCTTTTTATCAAAAGCTGTCTTAAGAAGCTTTTGATTATAAGTTGTTTTCAAGATACCTATAATATTAATATTAGATGGATTTTCTTACAATGTAACCTTTGCAATATTGAATAAAAGAAGAGGAAATGTTATGTTTTAGAGTGTTTGGGAGAGGTGATTTTTCGAATCTTAAACACCTTTTCGGTCACCTACTATAATCATTAAAAAAATTGATCTCTCATGAATGCTTAATTTTCTTTGGCAAAGTAGCTTTTGACCTCGTGGCTTTGGATTCGTTGTAGTTCTTCCAGAACCCCATTTTCTTTTGTAGATAATCCGTCAATCAGTAGGCAACTCTAGGCAACGTCAAGATGGAAGACTGAACAACAACCAAGTATATAGCCAAGCTTCAACATGAATGAATTATAACATAGAAAAGGGGATATTATAGTACTTAAGACCGATTTGTAACCTTTTTTCACCCTATGTTAATTGATGATCAAGAGAACAGTCAATCATCAGCAAAAGCCAAAAGAAGCTCCCTTGATTGAATAAACTCACAACCAACGAGGGGTAAACTTCAACGACAATCCTCTGCTTGATTTTGTTCCCTCTTTTCCCGTCTATCTTTTTTGGAGAATCTATGAATAGCACATAGAATAATGATAATTGTACACACTTATTTAATGTGTTCATTAATATTGAGGACTAAACTTGTAAATAATAGAGAATTCTTGTTGATGAGCAGGGAATTGGATGAACTAAAGTTATAAATGATAATATTATCAATTGTAGTTCTCCCAATTTCATACTTATCAGCGAAAAATTCTCATTATTTACATGTAAAGTTTCAAGTGTCAAAATAGCAAAACTCTTTTAAATACTAATGCATTAACCAACAATTAAAATAATTTGATTAATAGAACAAATATTTATTTTAGTTTTTGGAATATGCATAAAAAATCAATTTAATTTTTGAAAGTTAAAATATAATGTTTTATTCGTCCCTCTGTTAGTCTTTATTAAAGTAAACATTGATTTTGATCATTAAAAAATGTATAAAATATCAACTTAATTCCCAAAAATTACATGAACACATTAAGTAAATTTCTAAAAATTAAAATGTAACATCTTGTGAGTATCTTTGTTATAATTTCTTTTCTTGCTTAGAATCTCTTTCCCTTCAAATTTGAGGAAAGAACATAATGTTATAGATGTTAAATTTCCTCTATTTGAAATTTTCTAAAGATTATGTAACAACAAATAAGTTCTTAAAATTTAAAATATGACATCTTGTTAATCTGTTACTTATAATCCCACAAACAGAAGAATTAAAGTGATGTGAGAATTTAAAATGACTAGTTTCATCGTGAGAGTTAACCAACTCTTCTATTTCTTTTGAATTCCTCAATTCCCACGAGGGATTAAGAGTAAAGAAACTTCAAAATCATCGGTAGCAACACTTAGAGAAGATGGATGTGCATACTTTGATTGGACTCTCTGAGAGAAACAATAAGTGCGCATATCAATATGATCCAGCCCATATGGACTATAATCGGAGTATATCAAACACCAGCGTGGTTATGATGACATGTGTCTCTCCCTAAAACGCGTTTTTGGGGCTATCATTCAAATCACATGTGCTGCCCACGCGAGTTGATGATATCTAAAGCAACTAACCATACAATGTCACTTGTCGGCAACTCATTGATGTGTCTGTCTTTCTTTTCCTTATGGACAAAAACTCCTCTCTCACCCAACAGGCCATTATTTTCTATGCGTGAAGGGAAACAGATTTGCTTTTAATTGACTCAAAGTGTAGCTTTGATTTGTATATGACATCACAATCGTGACTATATACAGTATAATCCGTTAATTCGTCAATAATGATTAGTTCTCACCAAAAAAAAAGAAATATTATTTTCAACGATACTACACAATTAGGATATTTGTCAAAATATGTTATGTCAAATTAATGTGTCAAAGTTCTAAAATAGCATAAAAATAGAAAAATTAAGAATAAAAATATAATGCATACTTCTTACTAAAATGTCACTTAATTTGGGAATTTAGATTCTTTAAATTGATTATTCTTATAAAATGAGAAAGTGAAAAGTTAATTATCATTGTATCAATAACTTCTATTACGTATGTGGGCTTCAATAAATAATTTAAGACTCTTATTTTCTAACTTTATAAAAACACTCACTTTAAAAAATCTAAATTTTAATTTGGATAGTAAAAGTTAAACAAAATTATTTTGGGAATGAAGCTTTTTCTATTGCTTTTAAGAGTTATTTCTCGATAAACATAACATGTTAAGAAAAGATAATAATCCTTTTCATAAAGGTGATTCTGTTTAATAAGTAGTGCCACTGCAGATAAGGAAATAAGTCTAAATATAAAATAAAAAAAAAATTTGCAGTTAAAAAATATGAACTCCATAAGGAATTTAAATAATTCAATCTTATAAAGATAATTCGTAATCTAAAAGAAACATAAAATGCTACAAAATAAAACTATAAAAAGGATCATATGTATCAGCTGCATGTATGAATTGGAAGAGGTAGGGTGCTTCCATTCGAAGAAAAATAATTACCTGGATTTTGGTTGAAAAACAAAATTACTTTTTACTATTTTTTTGCACTAAATTATCTTTTACTAATAATCAATGCTCGAATATTTAATCAATACACGAAAAATAGAAGAAGCCATTCACGCTCAAATTGCTAGAGTTTATTACATGCACTCTGATTTATGCAAAGATACACATACCAACATGCCGCTCTCTAATTTTCTCATTGGAACAATTCTTTTGTCAAACCGTTTGAATATTGTTCGCTGTTTTCCACTTTCCTTATATCTTACAAACATGATTTGCTTCTTTTCGCAGTGCACATTTTTGAATGCATGAACAAGGAAAGAAAATCGAATCAAACAAAATGGGAGTTTTCATGCATCACGTTACCGTAAGGGTGTGATAGCTAGGTGAGATCGCATTCGCATGTGCTTGGCATCACTTGGGAAGTAAGCGATCATTTTGCTAAGCGATCATTTTGCATACTCAATCACAGTCTTACCACTCCATTCCCTCGTGTTTTGACACATATCGATTTTGCCTTTTAGATTTTGATAGTTAATTTGGCTTCTTTTAGGGTGCATTTGTTTCAATTCTTTTGGACAAAAAATAATTTTTTAACTATTAAAAAATATCACTTTTCATAGAAATTACTCATTTTAACTCTTACTTAAAAATTAAAAATAATATTTTTTTAATTTTTAAGTAGAAATTAAAATAAATAATTTCTATAAAAATAATATTTTAAATTAAAAAATCACTTCTTTTGCCAAAATAAGCTGATCCAAACCCACCTTTAATTTCTTTCAACCAATGGAACATGATTCATAATTTGCCTCATTCCAAAAATGAGGGCAACTGCTGTACCAAAAAATATTAAGAATTTACTCGGTGCTGTCTATGCAAACAGCAAACTATGATTCCCTCCAATGCGTAATAACAGCGCCACCACAGGAGGTCTATCGTTCTACATATTTACTACTTAAATATTAGCTCTATATTCTAACAAAACTGAATGATTTATATTACAAAATAATATCTCAATTATCAATAATTTAAATTAATTTATCAGAAAGACTATGCTTGAAATTGCTGGAAAGAAACATTGTTTAGATACTTATATGTTTGTTTTAATTTTTATTTTGCTGTTAATAGTGCTATGTCACAAGATTTACTATTGAGTTGATATAATAATTATAAGAATGGACTTTATAAGCTAAGCAAGAAGCACCATGCACAAAATCTGAACTTGTTCTACTACATAAAAAGGGGAAAAATTATGAGGATTTGGACATTTTAAAATGAGAAAGTAAGGAGGATTTTAGACTTCTAGTCTTAGACAATTTGATAGGACAGCTTATATACAATGTAATTTAATGATTTCTTATTTTTTCACTTTAGAAGAATTCTTACTTCAAAGGATTTTAATCTAAATTATGAACTTGTATTAAGATTATTTGAACATATAATTAATTATCTAATGATATATGGAATAGTGCATTAATTCCGTCTAAGTCAATAATTAATAGTGTCTTTATGGAATATATTCTGTACCATTTCTTTTATATTATGTGATTAATTTTGATATATTATTAATATCAAATATTTTATATTATCAATTAATTATATAACAGTATATATTTGACTTTTAAGTTATCTCTTGAAAGAGTTAAATACTTTTATTATTATGCTGATAATATATAATTAGATCTTTATATAAAAAAAAAAAATTTTACTAATAATGTTAAAATTAAGTCCTAATATATTGAGAAAGTTGAATAACAGGAAAATGTTAAGCAAGTGCCAAGTACAGAGGGTTTAGATCAATCCCCATCATCAGTGGCAGTAGGTTGAACTTTGTCTGAATGCCCATGCAGTTATATATATATAAAAGAAAATTCAAAATAATTAGAAACCAGCTAGACGACGAAACTAGAATTACTTCGTTCATACACGAACTACACGATCGATAAAATAAATCAAAGTTGGTATCCTTCTATGTATATATCAAAATATCTAATCTGCACCATAACTCGATCTTTACCATATTCATACACGAGTTGGTGGTGGAAGAGTGGGAACGAAGACGCAGTTTCTGAATTTTTCTTGAGGAAAAGCAACCTCATAATGTCATTTACTCATTTTATATGTGGATAGAACACCAACAGAAGCCTTTTCCTTCTCTTTTGGTTTCTTGATTTGGCTCTTTTTCCCTTCGGTAGCTAGCTCTTTTACTATCCGATTTCTTCCTGCAATTGTCCAATGCCTTTAGTTTTGGCGGCAGATTCATGTGTCTAATACTACGAACTTCGTTGCATTTATTAAAGCGCAGTCTTTTGATATATCCTTTTTCATATGCATGCATGGTTATTGATTCTATAAAGTGAAACACAGACCAAACACCACCATAAATCGTGTTGACTCGCGTCTCTAGTCATGCACTGTGCGTATTAATTAGAGAGATATGTTATAACATATTCCCACATATGTGCGACCATTTAAAAAAAAAAAAAAAGAGGCAAAATGAATAAAAGCAACACATACCGTGGGTTCAAAAATGTTCAACTGTCTCTTTTTTCTCTTAGGTGTGGCTTATATATGTTAGAAAGGAATGTACAAATTTTTTTTTCATTAGTATATAGAATTCCTTCCGAGTCATCCATCACCAACTACCATAATCTTTTACTTGTGTATATTTTTTAGAAATTAATTTAACAAATATAAAGTATTTACAGTGTCGATCAATTATATATATTCGTATGTGTGATTTTAAGATCATTATGGTAAGAGTCAAATATTTTTAATAATATAATAAAATATAATTTGATCATTATATAAAAAAAATTATACTAACAATATATCACAACTAAATTCTATTTTTTATATTCCAATACTTCAAATTAGACATAACGCCCCCCCCCCCCTTTTCTTCTTTTGTTTCTTCCTTCTTTTTCTCTTCTTTCCCCTCTCACCCATTAGAATACTTCGATTTATCTTTACTTTTTCTTATTTTCCAGTCACGCATATACCTTTCTTTCTTCTTTTTTCTTTTTTGGTTTTCCACAAACACGGTTCAATTTCCTGGAAAAGAAGTGAAGAATACAGAGTATTCTTAAATCTTAAGATTATTCTAGCTGACTAGCTCGGAGGACATAAGTCAGTCATGCAGAAATGGCAATCTATATAAGCTTGTCTGAAGGCCTTCCCCATAAATAAAAATTGTTTTAGTTTGACCTACATTTTATTCCATTCTATGTGCCTATTCTCTTGTATTCTGGGGATATCGACTAGGAATTCATTAGTTAGGACTCACGAGTCGGAAGATACATTTGCTCTGGTGTAAAACCGATTGTCGATCGTTTGAATATTCGCCTGGTTTCTGTTTTATTAATTACTGAATTCAATGTAACAACCTTTTAAAATAAATGTCAACATAACACATCTTAACCAGCTCATTTTGTTATGTCTGTAAATGAAATTATGAATTAATAATTGACTGAGAGTCAAACTAAATGGTCTTTTTGTATATCTAAATATCACACTCAACTTTCCAACTTATCTTGGCATGGAAATCTTCTGCTCTCAATTTTAGTCACCTTTTCTGTCCCATTGGTCACATCTTGTTACTTGAAAGATAATTTACACATAACTGATAGGTGGTTTAAAATTTTAAATTTTTATTTTTTAAATAACAAATCATAAATGGTGGAATAGGAAAGATGACATCATTTGAGAAAAGAAGACTTTTATTTATTAATATCTACTCCATCCGATTTATATATTACGTAAAACTTTAAGAAAATAAAAAAAAATTAATTCATAATATTTGTCATTCTTACATATCAATAAAGTATTTATAATTGTGTTTTCAATTTTACTCTTTGACTATTTTAAACATACCAATAATAGCTGAGAAAATTAATGAGACATTAATGAAACTAATTAATTAGATGTTGAAAGTCAAATAAAGATATTTTGATAAAAATATTTCATAATCAAGCATTAATTTTGATTTCTTAATCTCTTTGCATATGGTCAAAGCAACAAATAAAATGAATTGGATGGAATAGTAATATCAAGAGCTGAAGCAACTACGTACTTTACTATGTCAGTACCAAATTTAAAAGATATATAATCACAATATAAATCTAATAAAAAATTTTCATAATTCTGACTCATTAAAAATTTAAAATTAAATAAAATTAAAATTTTATTAACGTGTGCATAGGTTAAAAATTAAAAAAAATAATAAAAATAATTACATAAAAATATAAGTATATAATATCTCAATAATTGTAAAAATATTTAATATTTTCCTTTAAATAGCAAGATAGATTAAAAAATAATCTATAAAATTATAAGGACAAGTTACCAATGCAATAACCAAACCTTTTAATTTTACTTTTATTATTATCTTTGAAGAGAAAAATACACTCGCAAACGTAAAAAAAAATACCCGGAAAAACTGTTGAGCATAAAATGGAGTAAAATAAAGGTTTGTCTTGTTCATGTTATAAAGAATGAATACGCAATAAATACCCAATTAAGAGAGAATTAATTATCCATTGACGAAGTTTTCCTTTTGCAATAAGGGCTCCACCGGCACCAGCTAATTAAAGTGCACGATCGCGGGATGATGGCCACTTTTTCTCATCTAGAATGTCAAGTGTCAAACCAAGGTGCGCAGTATTGGTCAATACAATAAAAAAAGGTTTTTGTAAGAAATTAAATTTAAGATTAAGGTTAGACATCAATGCCATGCGGCTAGAGAGTAGTCCAATCGAATCGTTAGGAGTAGGGAAGACTTCGAAAAATTGTAGATAAAATTATTAAAAGAAATTTAAATATTAATAGTATAAATATAAATATAATTTGAAATAAAAGTTTAATTTCTAGAAGAGTATTGAGAGAGCTAATGATGATATTTGTCTTATAATGATTCTATTCTGAAAGACATAGTTAAGTGTTATTCTCGGTTTCAATATTTTAGTAGCAGCTCCATCC
Source organism: Pterocarpus santalinus (assembly GCA_031439595.1). NCBI lineage: Eukaryota > Viridiplantae > Streptophyta > Magnoliopsida > Fabales > Fabaceae > Pterocarpus > Pterocarpus santalinus. The sequence continues at coordinate 40,628,465 of CM062528.1, read as the reverse complement.
TTAGAGATTGTAAGGAGTTGCGAATCATCTTGCATATAAGGTGATTAGCGGGGAATTCAGTATTTGGCGGGAAGACTCGCCTAATAATCTTGTGCATTTGTTATTTGATGAGTTAGCAAGCTCATAAATTTAGCTCCTCGATTAAAAAAAGAAAATTATGTATTGTTAATATAAGATTATTTTATATTATTAATATAACTCCTGTAATAAAATAGTATGACGTTGTCTGACGTATGTAATCGTTCCATACGGCGAGAGTTAGTTACTGTTGTCAGAGGTCGATGAAGGCGCTGGTGAAACGTGCAAATCGGTCACACCAGCTGGTTAGTTTTGTCGTATTGTGCTTCACTTTGCATCGTTAACGTTGAGTCAGCCCTGCTACGTGCCATCCAAGATTTTTTGGATTGTCTAAACCCTCGGCCACTCTGGCCATCAAACTGGCACCAGCGTTTCTTAAATTCGTAAGTTGTTAGGCCGATGATGTTAACACCTTTCGGCACGATATAAATTTGGCGCTTTCATTTGAGTTGGAAGATCGTTGAATGCTTCTCTTTTCTGGAATTTTCTATTTTTTTTTTCCCTAGTATTACTTTTTTATCTTGTCTAATGACCGTCTCATTAGTCAATATTGGTTATTGCCTTGCCTCGTCTACTCCTTTCCTTTTCTTGTGAGATTTGTAGATCTATAATTGTTTTGATTTTTTTTTTTTCGGGTTAAAGTTGGCAGATCCAGAAATAACAAGAGTTATTATATTTGGAAAATTGATTCTTTGGAGTTTTGCAACCGGATTCTATTGGAGTTATGATTTTTGTCATGTAAAAACAAAATACTTGTAGAAAAATTAATGGGTAGAATTAATTAGACTTGGTATTTGTATTTTTCTTTTTACAATAGCATTTTAATTATGACGTAATCATTTGTATTGGTGAAGAACTCAAACTAGTTTAGAAATTACTTTAATAATACTATAAATTTAATTTTGATACATTATTAGTATAATATTTTAATTTTTATATTAACATTCAATCATATATTATCATGTCGTTAAAAATTTTTATTCATGTAATTAGTTAACAATGCAACATACTTTACATAGATAGTATATCAAAATTAAGGGTGCATTTATTTGTAATTTTTTGGGTAAAAAGTCATTTTTTTAATTAAAAAATTCACTTCTCATATATTTGGATAATTTTTTAAAAATAATCATAATATCAAAAAAAATATTTTTTCATATTTTTTGTAGAAATTGAAAAGAATAACATTTTAAAAAATTATTTTTTAATTTTTTAGCTATATATAAAATTTTAAAAACTAAAACAAATGTATCGTAAACTTTAAACCTTAACATAAGAAACTTACACCGCATTTGGTTCAAAAAAAAAAATAAGACAATAGAAAATTTGGTGAAGAGAAAATGTATCAGAAAATTGCTTTCCCTCCTTTTGGATAAGGGTGAAATGTAGAGAGAAGAGAAAACAAATCCATGGGTAATGGTGGGTAAGTGGGCTAGCCCAGCCCACTTAGCTCGATCCACGACAGACTACTTTTAAATAAGCTAGATCAGATTAGTTCGCATAATAAATAAACTCCCAATATATTGGCCCGCGTTTACACTGCATAGGGCCGCGGGCTCGCCTGCCAACCCGCACCATGTGATTTTTCTTTTTACTTTAATTTTTTTTTGGGTCTTCTTGCCTCCTGTTTTGCCTTTTTCCTTTTCCTTTGCAGCTTTTGTCACACTAATCCTTTGCTTGGATAGCATGAAAATGGGAGGAAAGAAGTAAGAGAGAAAGAAAATAGGAGTTATCTCTTGCTTGGATAGAAAAGAAAACAAAGAAGAAAGAAAAAAAAGTATGGGCCACATAAAAAAGTTTTCTCTCTTCCATTAATGAGAAAATGAAAGAGGAGGAGATTTATAGCTTGAATTGTCCACTTTACCTCTTTAATATCTTTTTAGTCATATAAAATAAATTAGTAAAATTATTTTTTATATACAATTATATTTTCTTTTTTCCTACTTTTCTTCTTAACCAATCAATAAGAAAGAAAATATACTTTTCTTTTTATTTTTTGTTCTCTTTATTTTCTATCTTTTCATTTTCATTTTCTTTCTACTTATTTTCTCTTTTCATTCAAGTAAAGGGTAAGAGTGAGAGTTTCAAACACAACTTCAATCTAAAATAAAATATCAATGTTAGTCCAATGAGAATGGGGAAAAAAATTCCTATAGAAAGTATCTAAACTAAGAGCAAGCAAGAAAGAATAATATTACTAATATGGAACTAGAAAGAACAAACCAAAAATTTTCTAAACAAAAATGAATGTTTTGGAAAAAGATAAAAATTAAATTAGGAAAAAAGAAGTCAAATGATGAATAAGGGAGCATTGGTGGAGCTCGTTATCCTGCAATAGTGGTGGTGGTGCCGATCCTCTTCTTCGAGTCATTATCGACTTCTAGCGACGTTAGGGCTCGCAATCCTATTATTAGCATTGTGGTGGCGTCTATTGTCTTCTTTAAGGTGAGTACAACTTCTGGCGACGATGGTAGCCTCGGTTGTCTTCTCTTCAACAACGGCAACTCCCACCAATGGTGGAGGCCTTGGTTCTATTATTCGCGAACGACGCTGGTGGTTGTGAGTTTGAGACGTGAGTGATTAAGAATGAAAGTATGAAATCATGAGAAGAGTGGTGGCTGTGAGTTTGTTGACAGTTGCGAGATGAGATCCAAGAGAAAGTAGTGGCTGTGAGAAAAATATTTGAACTTTTAGGGTTTGAAAGCAAGAAGGCGTTATGGGTGTGGTGGGTGTGTAGTTTGTGCGCATTGTGTAATAAATGGGTGCCAAAATTGGGCTGTATAATGTTGCAGTTGTGCTTTGTTTAGCATTCTATAGAAAAGTTTAAGATTTTATATCATATTTGGTTTTATTTACATGAATAATTTTAAAATGATTTTAACAATTTAAATATTAATAAATAAGTATTTTATTAATATTATTGTAAAATTATTTATTTATTTAATTTATAAAAATGTATAAAAATTAAATTAAAATAACATATTTGTTCTTTACTATAATAAAGACATATATATCATTTTAATATAATTCTCATTTTTGTTTCATCCAAATACATAAAAGAAAAACACCATTTTCTCTTTATTTCTTTTTTTCTTTATTTTCTTTTCTTTAATGTCCTCTTCTTATTGAAACAAATCATTAGGATCTGTTTGGTTTTTATTTTTATTTCCTACTTTTTATTTTCTACATTTCCTATTTTTATTTTATATTTTTACTATTTTCTTTACAAAATTCTGAAAATAAGAAATATAAAATAAAAACAGAAATCAATCTGGCCTGAGGATTTTTCTTTTAGTCGTGTTAGGAAAAAAAAAATGGCACAATCAGAATATAAAAGTGCAATGGACAATAAAGATGAATCTACTAATTTAATTTGTGTCTCAAAAAACGTCGAGGCACATACTTAGAATGGATATGGCTCTGAGTTTTTTTTTTTTTTTTTTTCGGTCAATGATTACGGCTTTTTAAGTTTGGGTGAAGATAATAACCATTAGAAGATATATTGTTGGAATAAATATTTTTGGGTTGTAAGAAGCCTGACCAAAATCCATCCTCATTCAGATTAATACGAATCACAAATCAGATTTTCCATAAACCAACAGAGGCCTTTTTATTTGGTCAATAAATGAAGGCCTTCGAAGTTGAATCTGTGCTAACTTTTGGGCTACCGACGACAGTGTTCAGGCTTTAAAGCCCATTTTCATACTGTAAGCGAGATTTAATGGAAAGTTGCGTTCCACGGCCCAAAGGAAAAAAAGAAAAGAAAAGAAAAGTTGCGCTCTAGTCCAACTTAAATCAAAGTATCTGTAGCATGCAAAGCGTTGGTCCAGCGTTCATGTTGTTGGCTTTGCAAGAAAGTGCATATCAGGGTCGCTTGTTCGATTCCTAGGAGCTTAGTCTATAGTGGTTGTGTGTGTGAGTGACAAAAAAAAAATGTATGACCAAAAAAGGGAAAAAGAAAGAAAAGTATGTGTATCATTATATTATTACAAAATGTAAGTGGATCACAACTACAATAGAAAGGGGCATTTTTCTTGGACTTCAAAGGGCCCTTATAGAAGTAGATACTTTAATCCCAATAGAGACTAACCAAAAATAAATAAATAAACAAAACACCAGAAACAGGCATGGGATTTCGATTATTCCAATCATCCATGCATTATTAGCCCATGACTTAATATCTTTGGACATGCAAATTGATATCTGAATGTATAAGGTTATAATCCATATCAAACTTAACACATGTGAAACATTAATTTGTATGGTTAAACCAAAAACTTCCCATCCAATAATTAATCCATTTCATAAATCTTAATATCCAGAAATAAAGGTAAATTTTGCAAAGCAGGATAAGTCAAATGAAGCGATAATGATGTTAACAGTAGAAACTTTCAAGCATAGACTTTGTCTGTCCTTGATCGAATGTTTCTCCCCAGACCTCAACTGTGTGATACTTTACTATAAATGGCCATCAAACTCCCCCAGATTCTACATGGCTGACACGTGTCGCCTTGAATTCTCTGCCTCTCCCTATTTATATATCCCCCTTGTTCCTCATCACTCGAGCAATCAACAACAACCAAACCTTAGTGACAGTAACAAACTATGGGAAACAGAACCACCCTTTTGATCTTGCTCTTTGTTCTTTGTCATGGCGTGGCTGTGACAATGGGGTTATGGAGGAATGAGGGGGACGAGAGAAAAGAGGGTCCTCCAAGGCCAGACAAAATGTTCATGATGATGAACTCCAAGCGTGTGGTGAAGACTGATGCAGGGGAGATGAGAGTGCTAGAAAGCTACGGTGGTAAGATTATGGAGAGGCGCTTGCACATTGGCTTCATCAGTATGCAACCGAGGTCCCTCTTCATTCCTCAGTACATCGACTCCAGTTTCATCATGTTTATACGTGAAGGTATCATAGACTCTCTACCTCTCTCCTGTTTTCTTCTGTCTCTTGTCACATTTCTTACCGTATGCATGGTAAATCAAACATGTTCTCAAAGGAAAAATAATTGAAAGAAAACAAATATACATGTTGTGATATGCATGAAGCTAGAATGTAAGGTGTACCACGTAGGAAAATTGTGTGTGGACTAATATAAGTTTATGATGACCCAAATTAATTGGATGTTAATTGCTTGTTTTCTTTATTCTATTTTAAATAAGGAAAAGCAAAATGCATAAACTTGAATGAAACTTGTGAGGCACCAACAGGTAATTAACACCTCTACTTTATGTATTGTAAATACGAGAATTTGGTAATGAACTTGGAAATTGGTTTCAGGGGAAGCAAAGGTGGGATTCATGTATAAAGGTAAACTGGCGGAAAGACGATTGAAGATGGGGGATGTGTATAGAATCCCAGCTGGTTCAGCATTCTATTTGGTGAACATGGGGGATGGTGAGAGACTTCACATTATCTGCAGCATTGACCCCTCAGAGAACATGGGAGTTGGTACTTTCCAGGTACATGCATCCATAATATACCTTTGTATAGTATGCTACTAAAGAAGATGCCACATCATATGCTGTAGCCTTATCCTTTTGAAATCGTGCTAAAATTTGATTAATCTTGTTAGACACATTCAGTTGTTAGCTTGTTACATTGTCACACTAAGATCTGATATTCTTTAATGTTTGATGGGCTATGCAGTCCTTCTATATTGGAGGAGGAGCAAATCCAGCTTCAGTACTTTCTGGCTTCGAGCCTAAAATCCTTGAAACTGCTTTTAACGTAAGCTAAAAACTTTGTTATAGATCAGCGTGGAGATCCAAGCCACCAACATAGACACAGTATATAGTAACATATGTCTTATTATGACTCACACAGGCATCAGGAGCAGAACTTAGGAAAATGTTCACCAGGCAACATGAGGGCCCAATTGTGCATGTTGGTCAGGATGGTATTGGTGATGCACATGACACAAGTCAATGGACCAAATTCCTTCAACTGAAGGAGGAGGACAAACTGCAACACCTGAAGAAAATGGTGCAAGACCAAGAAGAGTTCGATGATGATGATGATAATGATGATGAAGAAGAAGAAAAGCAAACAAGATGGTCATGGAGGAAGCTCTTGGACTCTGTGCTTTGTAATAATGAGAACAAGAAACCATGGGATCACAAGGGCGTTGGTAAAGCCCCTCACTCTTGCAACCTCTATGACAGAACACCAGATTTCATCAACAGTCATGGTTGGAGCGTTGCTCTTGACGGCTCGGATTATTCTCCACTCAAAAGATCTGGCGTTGGCGTTTATCATGTCAATCTCTCAGCGGTATGCAAACAAACTGCATATTCTTTTTTGGAAAACAAAAAAACAAAGAGATCATAAGATGTTTTAAATAGAAAATAGAGTTATGTTACTTGCATATCAAAATTTGACATAAACTACAGTCTATCGTATTTATAAAATAGAGTTATGTTCTTCTTATATGAGAATTTCAGGTAATATGATCATGTATAGATTTTATCATTGATTAGATTTTTTCGTGAACACCAGACTTGATTTCATCTTTTTAATCAATGATAAAAATTTAAGGATGTTCAAATTATATAAAGTTCTTACGTAAGAGGATCTATCCTCTATTCACTCAAATTCATGTTAGTTTTACGGTTAAAAAAATAATCCTACATAAAATAAGCTAATTCAAATATATGAATATGTAAGGAATGAAGTATGAACTTGTTGCAAAGTGACATTTGCTTTGTACATTGTAGGGAGCCATGATGACACCCCACATGAATCCAAGGGCAACAGAGTATGGCATAGTGTTGAGGGGGAGTGGTAGAATCCAAATAGTGTTTCCAAATGGAAGCAATGCAATGGACACACAAATAAAAGAAGGGGACGTGTTCTTTGTGCCAAGGTACTTCCCCTTCTGCCAAATAGCATCAAGGAACGAACCCCTCGAGTTCTTTGGGTTCACCACCTCGGCTAGGAAGAACAGGCCACAGTTTTTGGTGGGTGCCACGTCACTCATGCGGACCATGATGGGTCCTGAGCTCGCAGCTGCGTTTGGAGTGAGCGAGGAAACCATGAGGCACATGGTTAATGCACAGCATGAGTCTGTGATACTGCCAACTCCATGGTCTGCACATAAAGACCAAAAGAACAAGGAGGAGGTGGTGGAGACCATTCCCAAGCTTATAAGGAATGGCATGATCATGGGATTTTGATAAGATGATTAGAGGAACATTCTGGGTAGTGCTATGCTCCATTCTAATGAGAATAAGGTTGGAACATCAAGGTGGTAAGATGGACTGGCTAGATGGCTAGAACCTATGCGGCTTTACATTTTGTTATCTATTTTTTCTTTGTCTTTCCTTTTGTCGGTTGTTCTTCTTGTTCATTATTATTTTTTGTTTGTTATTTTGTTTTCCTTTTGTTGAGATGATTGTTCACGCTTTGTCCTCAATAGTGAATAAAATCAACTATTCTCATTGAATTCATTCATTCAGGAGCGTCTGGTTTCTCCTTTGAAAGTTCAAGCAGTTTACTTTTCCTTTTATAATTTGCTGATGCTTCTAGATTATAAGAGACTTGTTATTTGTACCACTCCAAATTATGGACACCCCAACACCCTCTCACAAAGATAGAAAAAAAAATTATGAAAGAAAATAAAAAAGTGAAAAAAGTAAAGGGAAGAGGAGAGAGATAGAAATAAGATGTCAAAGTATGTAAGAGAAACTTATGTACAAAAAACATTTCTCAGATTATAAATGGCTCCAAGTTTGACATTGCTATTCTGCTTAGCATACCAGAGAAATTTTTAGGTTCTTCTTTCTCAAAACAATTTATACGCATTAGAGAGCTTCTAAAATCAGCTTGTGATTATCCAATAACTGCTCTAATATGAAAAAAAAAAAAAAGATCACGAATGGTAGTCTAATGATTATTTAGTGTTTTTAGTATTGATAATAAAAAAAGTGCACAAGCAATAATCAAATTTACACTTTTCATTCAGCTTCTTATGTGATTGAAGATCAACACGATAATTCCCTGTGCTTAGAACGCACACTCAACTTGCAAGTGAATTTATACATAAAGCGCCTATTAAAATTTCCTGAATCTTAATATCTTCCTCGCTTTCGCATTTGATGTTTCTGCATTTGTCCTCTTGAAGTTCTTTAAATATCATGTTTGGAAAACCAAACAAGCCATCACCTCGGTCATTGACCCTATACGAGTAAAAACTTTCTCTCCGCACCATGAATGTGAAAATTTAAAACGAAAATTTGGTGATTATGACAGCTCTAAACCTGACGCATGCTTGGTGCTGATGAATCGTATGCAAGATGGCACCTGTCTTACAAATAATGACAATAATCAAATGAGTTTGACAGTTAACATAGGTTGTGGTCCATGCCTCTATGGTAATAACACAAAGGAAGGCTGCTACCATTAATGCATTTGGGCCAGCTATGTTGGATAGGGAAAATGATGTTTGCAAGTATTTTTCTGTTCAAATAACTCATGACTCATTTAAGGGGAGAAAATTATTGAATAAAAATACATGATATTCTATCCCAAAGATGATGGATCCCATGAATTTTTGTGATAGTATATCGAAAATAAATTTCAATTTATAAGTAAAAATATCAGTACGCGTTTGAAAAACGTATCCGGCAGGTGCACTGAATTTGTCCAACGTGCTAGCTAGCACGAATAGCATTTACGAGGAATGTTATTTGTACCACTTTTTATTATAGACATCCAGACATCTAGAGACAAGATTAGAAAAAAAAATTATAAAAAAAAAATAAAAAAGCAAAAGGAGAGAGGAGAAAGATAGATACAGGATGTCAAAATATGTCAATTAGTAGTATGTAAAAAAAAAAATTTCTCTAGCATTTATAGCTATTCAGCTTTTTGTCCTCAAAATTCACTGTTCCGTTGCATGCTAGATGAAAAGAAAAGACAAGCCCGTATCATGTTACATTTTTGTCGAATGAATCCTAGCCAGATATCTTCTTGTCATCCAATAGCCACCTGACACAGTTAAAGTCTTCGGTGTCACTCTTTTAGGTATCATATAAATATAAATAACGTTACTCTATGCCATATCGTGCCAAAGCAAAAACAAACAAAATAAAATTATAACTTCTCCATCCCCTCCGAAAAAACAGAAGGTTGATTTGATGGCGAACAATAACATAATGTGTCGATAATTAAAAAATAATAATAATAAAATAAAAAATAAATTATGCGTCGTAAAGTACATACAAAAGTCCTGGTCTATCTACGACCTACCACAAAGCTTATATGTGCCATACTCTTGAGTGCGGTTATCTATCGAGTCCAAGCATTTGTGTTTTTGACAGCACTTGCCTATGTTAAAAGCGCAATTGTTTGTCCTTTTTGAGGTTTGATTTTTCAAACTGCTTCCATAGTGGGAATTTGTTGGCTCCAGAAGTCATTATCAACTTAGAGTTATTAACGATGGTCCTCTTGTCCACTTAGCTCATCGGCGTTAACGTACAATAATTGATACATTATGGAATGTTTTTCCTGCAATTTGTGTGGTAAATCCTTGGGTGTATTTCCGATATTTTGTTGTGTATCATCGTCCACACATTATAATGTTTGGAGGAAACACATGCACTAAATATCAAGAATAAAATTAGAGAAAGTGAATTTAGGAAAGTATTGATTCTGAATTTAGGAAAGTTATACTTCAAAGTGGCTCAGGTGCCACCATCAATTCCATCAACTCTAGATCTCAGCACGCAGAAGCAAACTGCTCCAGCATCAAGTGCAACACAATTCTAAAGCAGCAACTCGAATTTGCCATTCTCTTTTATGTTACAGGCTTACAGCTAAGTTTCACCTTTTTGATTGATTTCTGTGTCTCTTTGATGTTCACTTTTCTGCAACTCTAAAATCTTCCCAGTTTCCTACTATAGCTCCAAGTGAATTGGAGCGTGTGTTCGATAGAATGATTTTGGATGCAAACTTTGATTCATCAGCTTGGAATCTTAGCAGCACCGCAGAACGCACCATGATCCTTGAACTTAAGAAATCATTGGGTTGTACCACCCCATCAAGCAAAGTGAAGAAATATATTAGGCCTGATCTGATCAATTCAAACTACAGATTCAATTCTAGTGCTTTTTAGAATCGCACATAAGCCAAAACATAATCATGAGGTTAAAAAGTGGAATCCCTGATAGAAAAAGAGAGAGTTTAAGTTAGGCACTTCAGTCAGAACCATGAAGGGTGTAGTATAATCCTTACTTACATGCATTCCATTTGGAGGCACATGTTACATATAAACTGTTTCACGGATGAATATATAATATAATGTCTGCAAAACAAATACCATTATCGAGTTGTAAATTTAACAAAAGAAATTTGAAATCAGACTAGAGCACCTACCTTGGCTTCCTACATAGCTAATGATCTTAGCAATTTTAAAGAACAATGAGTTTTCATTATGCATATGCAAGGTCTACTATGCAGGAGATATGATGCCAGCAGGCCCTGCTCCTACCTGTGCCAATGGATGCTAGGATGGATGCAAGTGACGGCGTCATCTCTCCTGCGTAGCAAACCTTTCAATGCTATAAACTCCCTCTTCAGTCTTCACCACCACTCGTTTCTTGGATTCTAGGCCATGATGCCAAACCCATAATATATAGACCACAATTTCTTACAATTTTAAATTTGTTTATCCACATTTGTAGCCAGCTGGGAATCTCTCACTGTATTGTTACTAATTCTAACCACAAAAGCGCATAGCAGTCTTTGAATATTCACTTGCTGCATTATCTTGTCAACTAATATTATTTATACATTAAAAGTAAATTTTATGGTGGACATTATAAAAATAGAAAGACATATAAAATTTTAATCACATTCACTACCATCAAATATTTTATATCTTCAAAATATTTTTTTTCTTTATGATATACAAATAATATCTCTCTTTTTAGAATATACGGTCCAGATTCCAATACTTTAAATAAGTGTCAATTTTGATGCGGTTATAGCTCTAACGTCATCAGATGAGGCTGCTGCCACTTGTATGTCCACCAAAAACTGCTGCCATTCCCTGCCGCCAGTGCCACTACGGCCCTGTTGGAGCATCTATAAGGTTGTTCACCGAGTCTTTCATTTTCATCTAGCTGGGTTTAGTGGGATTCCCACAAGAACATTCTTGTTCTGATTATTATGATAATGATGAGATGATTGAAATTGGAAAAGGAACAATGAACACATATAATATTAATTATTCAATACCCGGTTTGTTAATCCCGACCACGTACAATGAACATGTGTATAATATGCATTTGCATACTTCAACTTCTCTACATTTTTATAGTAATCAAACGTTTGTTACATAAGTATAAGATTTCTGTTTTTCTTTCCCCCTTCTTGATCCTTAAATAAGGACAACTTATTTAGCTAATGGCTCATTTAGTATGCTTAATAGTATAAGGCCTGATAAGATAAGGGCTAATAATATAAGGTCTGATTGTATAAAGCCTGATAAAAATTTAATATTATGTATTATTTGATATATCATTGTATAAGATATTGTATTATATAAAATGTAACTAGAAGAAGAAATTATAATAATTATAATTATTTTAGTTTTTTTATTATATATAAAAATAATTCTATATTAAAAAATATGAGAGAGAGAGAGAGAGTGAGTGAAATAGAGATGAAATTTTTATACATCAAAATCTAAACAGGCTTAGTATCACATTCCTATATTTAGTTGTATTTTTTATTATATATAATTAAATTTATATTAAATATTATTATTTATATATTTTAATAATAAATTTTTATTCCTATATTTTTATTTTAATTTGAATAGTTATTTTACAATTGTTTTTTAAAAAATATTTTTTATTAATAAATAAGATTATTTTTTATTTATATATTTTTTATTTTTATTTTTATTTAATAATTAATTTTCTTTTAATAAAATATACTAAAAAATAAAAAAATAAACGAACTCTTATATATTAAAAGCTAATCAGGCCTAATACGGCTTTTCTAGGCTGGATTAAGTTATCCATCATTATAATATATAAAAAAGACTTTATGAATAAATTTATATAATATATTGACTGCATTAAATAACAGATAAAATCATAATATATTATATTACCTTATTCTATCATACTTATTAGGCATGCTAAACACCCCTTAAGGGTACTCAAACTTTGTTCCGTGGTCTAGCTCCTTATTAAATCCCTGTCAAAATCGGGAATAAAAATAGAATCATAATTGATTTGCTAAACAAGAAAGTTTATTGGAGAGAGTAACATCACCACACACACACACAAATAGAAGTCATTTTCAAGCAGGTCTGCGCACACGATCATTGAAAATGGCTTCATATACTGCTTTAGAATGTGCCATGACTGCTACCTTGAATTCATAAGAATTAAAACAGATTGCTTTGCCTCTTCCTCTACTCTTTAGAATTATTCCTATGAAATAACTATAGAATGAAAACAAAAGCAACATTGAACATGGTTTGCTGGAGGAATGGATCCTCTTAATTTAATTTCTTCATTTGATAAAATTAAGTGTGATCTCTTTCTATTAATTTAAAAGGTGATATTTAAACAAGTCATATGATATAAAAAAGTAATATAAAAAATTAACAATAAAAAACTATATTTTAATTTATCAAATAAAAAATTAAATTTAAAAGGTCGATTTCCTATTTGCCGGTGGTTTCAATCCATTCAATTCAATGTCTAGATGACGTAGACGTGTGATTAAAATTTGCTGAAAACCAGTGCTATTTAGCCTAACCATTCTATTATGTGATTTCAAAAGGCCCAACTGCCCAAGCAATCTTATATATGGCCTACCCTGTGATACCACACGGTTACTTCACTACCACAAAACTAGTGACCGAAAATAAAAACAAACATTGAACTAAGCCCACTGGGGCTAATAGAAGATTACAGTTATTAAGACCCAAAGCCTAGGCCAATTAGTCTGCAACTCTGCATTTGACTTTGGAATATGCAGATGAGGCTCGGGGCTTAGTGGTTAAAAATATGTAGAACCTCGGTGAGGTGCACCAGGTTCAATACTTGAACCCACCTATCCCCTATCCCCCCTCCCCCAACCCCAACCCCCTCCCCAACCAAAAAATAAAAAAAAGGACTTTGAAATATTATGTGATAAATTGATAATGAAAAATTAGGATACGGGTCCACCACCTGCTCAATATTATATTTGACATGGATTCTTTCATTTAATTAACCAAAAGACGGTACAGAGGCATTAAATGGTGTCCAACAACGAAGCGAGTGGGCCATAACATTTGGTTTGAATTTAAGAAAAAGCAGGGTGTGTGCAAATGCTTTTTGGGTCTGTTCCCATACTTTCTTCTGGCAATCCCCTAGTTTGTTGTAACAAAAAAAAAAAGAAAGGGAAAAAACCTCTACCACGTAAGTTTTTTTTTAAAAAAAAAAATCCATAGAAAGATGGCACTTTCTTATTTAACTATAATATATAAAGTCTTACACCATCATAATTTAAATCAAGAAATGATATATAATGTCATATCTATTTTTCTAATATATAATGCATTTTCAACGAGACTGAAAGCAATTCACTAATCTCCTTTGTGTATGCTTTTAGGTTCTAGATGTACAATTAAATCAGCCATCACCTATCCCAAAATAATGCAGTAAAAATAAATTAGTTACTGCAAAAATATGAGGAAGAACATTCAGTATATTAATACCGTAGGGAGAGCAGATGTATTTTGATTTGATTTTTTGCTAACAATTTTTAAAGATACTTTCTAAACCTATTGTTGTTTTATGTAAAAAAAATTTATAATTTAGTGGAAAATATTTTTTGAAGAGCGTTATCACCAATGGTATGAGGAAGTTAATAAAACTTGGTAATTTTATCAAGTTTTTGGTTTTCGCAGCAGTGATTTTGTCATGCTCAATTGGTAAACAAACCAATAAAACTTACGGTATTTAATGTTTATCAGATTAGATGAAGAGATAAGATCAAAGAGAATGATAGGGACAACCCTTAAAGAAGGCAAGCAAGTAAAAAAGCAATGGAAAAACAGAAGCAAAATTACAGATTTACATCATTGTCGTCAACCTGTTAGTTGCCTACCATTATAATGACGTTAGAAACACACACATTTTATATTGAAAATCTTACCACACGGTGTTGTGAAACAGCATTTTCCTTGGCATAAATGGCTCGTGGATAGGAGTAGGACGCATCACCCAAAAGCTTACAAAACAAAACTGCCCTTTACCCGTTAGAGAGAAACCAAATCAAAACAATGCAGTCCATGTTAAACATTGGTGCCAACCATGGCATTCCTCTGTGTCTTTCAGGGATAACGCACCCCGTTGCTCTTTGTCATGAGTAACCAAACTCCCTTACACTGTTGAATAAACTCTGACCTCGTGAAGTGATCCCTCTCTTTTACGCTCAAAATATATTGATCTGTTGTTTATATATGGTGTATGATGTGGAAGATCATGAGCGCAGGAGGCAGGCCATGAGGACGCAAAGATCACTGTTGAGAGGGGGCGTGCATGCAAATCACGACATAAACTACTTTGGAAGAGATTTTGTGGAGGTCAAAGGTGATGATGAGTCCCTCGGTCACCAGGGCTTTACAGCAAAAGCTGCTTAATTAGCCTCTGTCACTAAAATCTCGCCCGCTACTTGTGGACTTGACCTACCTGCCCTCGTATAGATTCTAATATTATGTTCCCACAGGTAGCTCCTTTTTTGTTCTGTTTCCAATTTCATTTTAACTACAGATCCTTTAGTTGTAGTCCTGCTCCGATGAGCAAGCATTATTAGCCTTCAGATTTGAGTTATACACTGAGTCATTCGCAAGAGCAGGTAACTCCATTTTCTATTGTTGAAATCTCAAAAAACAGTAAACAACACTGATTCTAATGAGTATCGAAAAAGTTTCTAGACGGAAACGAAGATGACAAGCAAGTTCCACTCATTTATTTTCCCGTGTCAATCGTGCTCAATTTTTAGTAGCTTGTGTTTGAGTACTTACAAAAATAATGAGAAAACAGTCAGAACGTTCGCAAGAGTACAAATAACATTTCCCAATTCCCATCAAACAATGCTAAGCAGGTAACTTTCGTGTGTGCACTAAACCCAAGTTAGACGGAACTCACAAATTTTGTAGGTCACTCCAAAGCTGAACAATTTCGAGAGGTTGAAACACTTCCACCTACATATTGTCATTTTTCAGAGCAGGAGCATTGTTACTATCAAAATATTATCATTTACAAACCTTCAAATATTTGGCAATTCTAAGGGCAACAACCAAGTTACTTATGCCTACATATAAATATGCTTGCTTGAGCTGGTTATTTTACATTATGCAGCGTTTCAAAGGCAAATAACTTCAATATCGCGTTTTAAGGCATCAATTGACAAGTCATCTCAACAAGAGAATCGCAGTGCCTCGTAAATGGAGCCGAATCACTTTTGACCAAATTCCATACGCATAAACGAAATAAGGAAGTAGGGATGGCAAAAATACTCATTAAAGCGGGTACCTGTGGGGATTACTCGCAACGGGGACAGGGACGGGGACAGATTTAGTCCCCACAAGGATGGGGGGATGTCCCCGTTTAGCAAATGGGGGCGGAGGTGGGGGATAAAGTCATTACATGGAGCCATGAAATCTACACTTAAATATAAAATTACACACACACATATATATATATATATATATATATATATATATATATCTTATAATAACTAAATATATTATTTTACTACCAATATTTCTCTTTGACTTGTATACTTAGTAGGAAATTTACTAATTGAGTTTGAAATTTGAATATTTAAGTTTATAATTTGAATATTTGTAATTTGTGATTTGGATACTTATATTTCTAATGTCTTGTAATGAATTTGTAATTATGTATTTTATTTTTAATTTAAATTGTACTATATTGTATTGGATAATAATATAAATTATAAATATTTATAGATATTTTATTAAGTTTAAGAGTATTTTTTTATATTTTTTAGATTTTTTAATAGAAACCCACGGATATCCGTGGGGATTCGAATCCCCGTGTGGAACAGAAAATGGGGACCCGCAATGGAGATGGGGACAGGAACGGGAGGCAAAATCCTAAACGAGGACGGGAGGCGGGGAGCATGTCCCCGCCCCTACGGATACCCATTGCCATCCCTATAAGGAAGTGAGACGCAATATAATAATAATAATAATAATAAAATCAATTAAGCCAATTATCCCAACTTTTACACTAACAAAAGACAGACAAAACTGTTGAGCCGCTTCGACAGAACTCAAAGCACCTCGAAGAGCACAAGACTCAAACAGTGCATGAAAGTAAAACCAAAACAAGAAAATGAGAAATCAAATCCTAGCATCGCCACCGTCTATCAAGCACCCAATTCTGAGACTGGCTACTCGATAAAGGTAACAACAACCTACGACGAGAAACACAAAACAAGACACTTAATAAAGTCCTACTACAACCAAAGCACTCAAAGCACTTATTCCTATGACAAACTATAAATGCAGAAATATTCTGATAAACCAGCACGGTTCATTTTCCAGATTTCTTTGCAGCAGCTTTGGTAATCTTGCCAGTAGCCTCTTTCTTCTCAACGCTCTTAATGACACCAACAGCCACAGTTTGACGCATGTCCCTCACAGCAAACCTTCCAAGTGGGGGGTACTCAGCAAAAGTCTCAACAACCATGGGCTTGGAGGGAACCATCTTCACCATCCCTGCATCACCATTCTTCAGAAACTTGGGCTCCTTCTCAAGCTCCTTACCGGAACGCCTATCAATCTTGGTCAAGAGTTCAGCAAACTTCACCGCAATGTGTGAGGTGTGGCAGTCAAGGACCGGAGCATAACCACTACCAATCTGGCCAGGGTGGTTCATGATGATAACCTGAGAGATGAAGCTTCCAGCTTCCTTGGCAGGATCATCCTTGGAGTTAGAAGCAACAAAGCCACGCTTCAACTCCTTCACAGAAACATTCTTCACGTTAAAACCAACATTATCACCAGGAAGGGCCTCAGGAAGAGACTCATGGTGCATTTCCACGGACTTCACTTCAGTCTGTAGTCCAGTGGGGCCAAAAGTGACAACCATACCAGGCTTGAGAATACCAGTCTCAACACGACCAACAGGAACAGTTCCAATACCACCAATCTTATAAACATCCTGGAGGGGCAATCGGAGAGGTTTATCAGAGGGCCTCTTGGGCTCGTTTATCTGGTCCAGGGCCTCAAGGAGGGTGGGACCCTTGTACCAGTCAAGGTTGGTGGACCTCTCAATCATGTTGTCCCCTTCAAATCCAGAAATTGGGACGAATGGGATCTTGTCAGGGTTGTAACCGACCTTCTTCAAATAGGATGAAACTTCCTTCACAATCTCATCATATCTGGCCTTAGAGTACTTGGGGGTTGTTGCGTCCATCTGCAAAACGCATACCCCCACAGACACATAAGCATAGAACATTGAAAGAACAGCAAAATAATCAGAGAGAAAACAGACAATAGCTTAAAAAGCAAATACCTTGTTGCAACAGCAGATCATCTGCCTAACACCAAGGGTGAAAGCAAGGAGAGCATGCTCACGGGTCTGACCATCCTTGGAGATACCAGCCTCAAAACCTCCAGTGGTGGAATCAATGATCAGAACAGCACAGTCAGCCTGGCTGGTACCAGTGATCATGTTCTTGATGAAATCACGGTGACCAGGTGCATCAATCACGGTGCAGTAGTACTTGGTGGTCTCGAACTTCCAAAGGGCGATGTCGATGGTGATTCCACGCTCACGCTCTGCCTTAAGCTTGTCCAATACCCATGCATACTTGAAGGAACGCTTGTTCATCTCAGCAGCCTCCTTCTCAAACCTCTCGATCACACGCTTGTCGATGCCTCCAAGCTTGTAGATGAGATGGCCAGTGGTGGTCGACTTGCCAGAGTCGACGTGACCAATCACAACAATGTTGATGTGAATCTTCTCTTTGCCCATTGTCACACACAAAAAACAAGAAGCTGCACATAACACCAAAACTTCGGGGTCAACTCCAGAAACAACAAATTAACACAATTTCCATAATAAATCAACCCATCCTCAACAAACCAAATCTTCCAGCTAAAAAACTAGAGATATATTATTCGTATATTCAAAACTAGACATTTCTTTAAGAAAAATAAACTGAAAGTTCAAGATGGGTGTTAATTCTTGACAAGTCTTGATAGAGAAAAATCAAAACTATGTCTATCCATCTGAGGTTTAGATGTACAAATAGCAATATAAACTACTACTTTTTCACGACAAACCTTCTGACACAATACGATTATTAAAACCGAAAAAAAAAAAGAACGAAATTTTTCCATCAAATGCATTTATATTTTCTTGTTAACCGACATTTTACAGCACGAACATTACACGAATTCACAGACATTCGCATAGGGAAGTAAACATAATGACAAAAAAGAACAATTTTTTTTTTTTAATCAACTTCATCATATATTTATATTAACCGATATTTAATAGCACGATCATTACACAAATTCACATATGTTCGCATTGAGAAGAGAAAATAATGACAAACGAGAACTACTACACGTAAAAGAAACATATACATTCAAAGAAAACGTGACCTTGTTTTTTCAGAATTGAAGGAAGAAACAGAGCAAGCAGAAAACAGAGATCATAAAATCAAATAAGAGTGATGTTAAAGAAAGCAAGGAAGCGGCGTCTTGACCTTGAAGAGTGAAGAAACCCTAACCGCAGCAGAGAGAAGATCGGAGGAAACAGCTATTACAGAAATACGAACGAAGAATGCACGTGAAGGTGTCACTGATGCTTATAGAGCATGAGAGACCGACAAGGCTGGGATCAGAGGTAGGGTTTATTTATAATTAATTGACGATAATGCCCCCACCCTCGCCTGCGATATTTTCTTCTGATTCTTGCACTGGCGGCGCTAGGTTAGCGTGAACTCCACGTTGGCGTGGGCACCACGTTTCGTTAAGGTCGCGCTTTCGGGAGATCATTATTTATAATTTTGGTCACACCACTTACACAGACTTAAATAATACTTTATTCCCTTTCTGACACTAGAATGTTTTATTCTCTTCTCTTTTGCTTAGAGGCTAAGACTCGATCAAACAAAAACAAGGAAACATCCACGGTTTTCCATCAATGTGATGCGTTAATTTTTGTGAATTATTTTGGATTTAATTGGTATACATCTTCAACATAAAAAAATATATATATATAGGCACTTAGCCATATATTATTATATAAAAAAATGTTTCATTTATTTTATAAAAAATTAATTTAATCACTTACTACTTTAATAATTATATAAATAAAAAATTTTAATCAAATAATAATATAAAAAAATTTTACACGATCAATATACCAAAATTAAATTTATTATACTTTTAGGAAAAAGCCTTTTTCTTTCTTATGTTACTTTTTATAACAATTTTTGTTCATATTATTTATTAAATTGTGATTGTGGGTCTTTTTTCTTTTTCATATGATATTTGATATTTAAAAGTACTGAATTATGGGATTTCGAGGGATTGTACCGAGATATGGGATTTAAAAGGGAATCAGAAATTTCGATTTCACTTTGCAAAAAAGTTTTTTTTTATAAAATTTCCAAATTTTAATTGTACTAAATTCGAAATTTTCGAATTCAATATAATATTATACTCTTTGTAAAGTGAAATTGGGAATTACAATTTCACTATGGACAAATATTTTTCAACCCGTGAACCAAATAGAAAATCCAAAAAATAATAAAAAATTAAAAACATAATTTCTGAATTCAAAAAATAGAATTTTCAAATTCATCACATTTCTACTATATAAGCAGCCTCCTCCTCACTTTAAACCATCAAGAGTTGGTTCCAAAATTAAAGGGGTCTGTGTGTCAAAAAACAAAAGAAGTGTTTGTTTCAAAAAACAAAAAGAGAATAAAAAAGAGAGAGAAAATAGAAAGGAGTGCAAATATTATTGTATATTTTAATGGTGATATTCTAAATATAAATGAGGGTGTGACATTTGTATGTGAGAGGCAAGCTTATTTTTCTAATTCTATATACGATGTCATTTGCAAAATTAAAGAATGAACTCTGTCAATACATGAATGCAGACACTCCAAAGACAATGGAAAATGTAAGTTACAGATGTCCAATATCTATTTTTGGCGAGTTTAGGCAATATCAAGCTATTCCAATAATTAACGACAATAACATGCAACAAATGTTTAGCACACATCAGCTTTATCAGGAAACACTGTTTTGCATAGAACTGTATGTTGATTTCAGAGTTCTTGCTACTGCTATAGAGCTTGAGCCGAACATATTTCCTGAGAGAGATGTACAGTGGGAAGATCGCATCAGCTAAAGTGATGAAGAGGAGTTAGAAGAGGAATATGGAAGCGGTGGCGAAGGTGCACCTGATGATGTGGAGGATGATGCAGATGACGAGCAAGTGACCAGTCAACATCCATTCGAAGAGCCATCTTTTATGCTTGCTTTAGATCTTCAAGCAACGCATACACCATAATTTTCAGAGCATGCAAATATGGATATGTAACACATAACTAAAGTCTTAAACATAGGTTAGTTAGTCTTTAAATATTGGCCTAGTAGATATTAGTTAATAGGATTTTAGATATTTTAGACACTAATTAGTTAAATTATTTTTGTATGAAATAATTAGTGGCTATATTAACCTTTGGTGTTTAGATATAAGTTCATAAAATATATGGATCAGTTATAAAAATATTAGGGTGTGTTTGGTTTGTAAAAATATTTCCTGTTTTCATTTTCTGTTTTCATTTTCTGAAAAGATTTTCATTTTCAGATTTTCTGAATTCAGGAAATGCGTTTGGTTTAGAAAAGTATATTCTGTTTTGAAAAAGTGAAAATAATGAAAATATGTTTGGTTTGTTTGTTTTATAAAATATAATTTTTAAAATCAAATTTGAGATAACAAAATTGTATTTATTATTCAATAATAAAAATGATGTATATTCCATTTGTATATTTTATTCATTTACTAAAATTATTTATTAAAATAATTAATAATTTTATAAAATATTAAGATTAAGAATAAAATAAATTACTCACTTTTAAAATTATTTAATTATCATTATCAATTATTATATTTTGATTTGTATATCGATAAATATTTAAATACTATAGTTAGTATTATTTTATTATATAAACTATCAATGTAAAAATATTTTATACAGGTATTCAATTATATATTATCACATCAATAAAAATGTTTGATTTATCCCTTTTGTTTTTTCCTTTTTTTTTCTTTTAAAAAAATTAAATAATTGACAAAAATAAAAAAAAATGGGCTGGTGGGGTTCAAACACTCAACATCAACTTTGTATGCTCAGCATGAGCCAATTGCGCTGCCAGCCTGTTGTTGTTGTTTTGTCCTTTTTTATTCCTTTTGTCCCTTTTAAAAAATTAAATGATGAATAAAAATAATGCAGGTGGGATGGGGGGGATTCGAACCCACGTCCCAAGCCCTTCAGAGTCAGCACATGACCACCTACGCTGCCAACACGGGCATGCCATGGTTTGTCATAAATAATACATAATAGATTGGTGAAAGAGTGCGTTTGACATAAAAAATAACATCGTCCGCGCGGATCGAACGCGGCTCGCGGAGGATGATTAGAAAAGAGTTTCAGTTATTTACCGCAATGCCACCGCGCATTCATAGGAAATATTTTCAACAATCAAACATGAAAAGATGAAAACGTGGAAATGACATTTTCAAATTTTCAAACATTTTATGAAATATTTTCTGGAAATATTTTCAAAACAACCCTAACAAACATATTTTCACTCCTATTTTTTGTTTTTACTGAAAATGGAAATAGAAAATGGCAAATCAAACACCACCTTAGTTTTTAAAATTAATTTTCCTATCGTTAAATTAAAAAATTTCATTAAATAATTTAGTAAGGACATTTTGAAATTAATCTTTACATTAATAGTATTTATTGTTGAGATTAAGATATTAGAGTATGGAAGAAGTCCTATTGCATGTTTATTATAATAATTGGTTGTGCATTTTATCGTAATTTTTTTTAAAATTCAAAATATCATATAAATTGGGTAAATTTTATTTAGCTTTACAAATTAGATCAAAGAGTATATGCTAATTAGCGAAAAATATTAGTTTTTAAAGTAAAGATTTATTATCATTAATGTGAATTTAATTTGTAAATTTATTTTATTTTTTGTTGGTACTTATGGATGCTCCTACTGCGGATGGTGAATTGTACGTTGGAATACAATTCAGTGATAGAGAGGCTGTTATACGAGTAATTAAAAGCTACAATATATCTATAGGAGTTGATTATAGGGTGTATGAGTCAGAATCAATGACATTTTATTGTAAATGTGTCCAATATGACATTGACTGCAGATGGCTTGTTAGGGCCAGTTGTAGGAGGAATAAGTACTATTGAGAAATTAGAAAGTACAATAGCCCACACATTTACATTGAGACGAGGATTTCCCAAGACCATATTGGTAGTAAATTGTTTTTTACAAAATTATTACTATATATTTTTTAAAATATTTTCTCTACTATATCAAAATTATTTTAAAAAAATTCAACCATGATTTCACAAAGAAACCAATAAAGAAAAGTCCAAATTCCAAATTACTATATATAATTAACCTTTCTATTTAATGTGGTTTATATGATAAAATAAATAGTAATAAACTTAGTTTTTTTAAACTGAATTAATATTAAAATAATTAGTATAAACACGTAACTTTTTATATTTTTATAAATAAATTTATCAATTATAATATACCTGAAATTCTAAAATATCTACAAGTAATTCCCATATATTCTAATAGAGTTAAAAAGTGCCTCATTAACACTACTGATAATTTAATTTGAACAGTTAGCAAATACACTTCAACTACATCATCAGCAAATGTCAAAATTCATGATAGCCAAAAAGTCATATTCATGCCAATATAAGTGTCATATACAACCACTAACAGCAATGCATACATGCAAGTTAGAGGTACAAAAATGTATATATAATTAAAATTTTTAATTCAATTATAGGGGTATTATTTAATAATAGCAAACTAATTAACAAAATATTATGCCCAAAAAAAGATTTAAATATATTATTTCCAACAACAAACTATTTTACATAATAATATCAGTAAACTTTTGAAAAAAATAAATATTATCACATAATAACAAATTAAATTTATCAAAAAAATAACTTACATTATGAGTGCGAATTTCTTTTAAAATATGTTGATGCGGATCTATTATTATATCTTGAGCCATTTTTGTGGATAATCTATTTTTTTAAATAAATCAATATTTTTTTAAATACAACTTCCATAACACAATACACACTCTCTTACTTTCTTTCTTTCCTTTCAAAATCCACATAAACAAATCAAATATACTCAACACAGCACACATGCAGTCTTTTTTTTTTCTTCCTTTCCTCTCACCCTTTTCTTTCACTCTTTGTTGCATTCATATGCGCATTTTTTTTTCAATTGAAGTGTGCACTCATATACGCATTCTTTTATTAGTTGTAATGTGTTTATACAATTAGTTTGTATAAACTGTATGCATGTGAATTTATACTGGCAAAAAAATCCACTTGTCACGCCCCTATAGAATTCGGAATTTTCGAATTAGTGTTGAACAGGGTAGATTCCCTGCAACCAAAAATCCAAATGTCACGCCCTGTGGAATTTGGAATTTTCGAATTTGCTTTTCTCCCTGCCACCTGCAATGCACATGGGGAATTTGCTTCTCTCCCTGCAACTTGCAACGCACAAGATTCGCCAAGGAATTTGGTACTTCCGAATTTTGACTCACACATGGGGAATCTGCACGATTCCTTTCCATGCCTAGTAGTGTATGAAGGTTGGAGAGTTTATACTGTTCATTCCTTAATTTGGGATCTCCAAATTTAATAAGAGTCATAAACCACTAAATACTACTTAAATGCCATATTAGTGTACATATTACACTAAAATTCCATGTAAAAAATAATTCCCCATGATTGTGAGTACATACAACCTTTTTTGGGGGGGACACGGTAGCTTAGTTTTTAATACTTTTCACTTGTCATTACCATATCATTATTAAGTTAACGTTGATTATGTATTTATTAATATACAATTTTGATTTACCTTTTGTTTTATTAAGATAAACTACACAAAAATAAAACAGCATTTGAAATAAAATATTTGCTCCACGCAAAAAAGAATTAAAATATTTGCTGTACAAGGAAACTAGCAAGTCTTTAAAAATAGTTATAATTAAACAATTATTTAAATAATTATGCTTTTTTAATATTTAATTAAATATTAAAACATGTAAGGAATTTTTTATTTTCAATGCTAAAAATTAGAAAAATGATTAATAAAAAAATTATAGTCAATATTATTAATAAATTTATAAAATATATATACTTAAATAATCATTTCTCTTCATTATTAATTATTATTAATAAGTATTGATCAAAAGAATTTGTAAATTATTCTTTTTAACCTTTAGATACTTAATTTTTTTCATTATCATTAACAGCCGACAGGTATTAGTGTATTACTTTTATTTCAGTTATTAGTTTAATATTTCATAAACATATATATATATATATATATATATATATATATATATATATATATATATATATATATATATATATATATATATATATATATATATATATAATTGTCGATCAGTGTCTTTTGACATGGCTGGCAGTGCATTCTGCCATCGAATGAACTATGCAGAGCACACATTACAAAACTAGAACATTCGGCATGCTTTCCTACTGCCATCGAAAAATAATTCTGCAAAATAAAGTGAAATACACGACCAAAAAACAAAAAAGGGGAACACAAATAGCGCCCTTGCTTTGGTGCAGATAAAAAAAATCTGCACCATAAAAATGTGAGATCTAATGAATAAAAATATAACATATAAAAGGTGTATCATATATCCCATTAAATATGATATACTATAAATTTTTTCGTTTCTCTCCTCAACTACCCCAATCTCACTTCATTCCCGTCAATTTTCCAACTCTCGTTTTCCCCTTATTCTTGTAAAGAAGGAGAGGCCGCCACCCACCGCCATTGGGCATCGACACTGTTCATTGCAGAGTCACGATGTCACCAGTTTCGTGTTGCCCGTTGTCGCTGGTCCTTCGCTGCCGCTAGAGAAGTTGCATGAAGTCACGAGTTGCGTAGATCTAAGCATGACAGAGATGAAAAAGACAGTTTGTGGCCGCCACTGCCGTAGGAATCGCAAGTTGCTGCTTATGGTGCCCTTCCTATGCACTGCCCCTATCATCGTCACCGCCGTGTTTTGGATCTAGTTGTTGTTGTTGTTCAAGGGTTCTTAGAGAGAAACTTGAGAAGACAGGGAGGCAATTGTCACTGTAGTTATCGTAGTTGCGGGAAAAATGGAGATGAATGTGAATGTGAATGGGGTATGTGTTGCTGAGGGAGAGGGAAGGTGATAGCACTAGAACAGAGGAAGCAAAAGTGAGTCGGAGAAAAGGATTTGGGAGTATTTGGTGGAGTTACTAGAGTGCACCCATAAAGTTGGGGTAGCCATCTAGAGTGCCACATGTCATATTTTTATTGATTAGATCTCACATCTTTATGGTGCAGATATTTTTTCATCTGCACTAGAGCAAGGCCCCAGAGATAATGGCCAAGACTGTGGTGGACCACGTTGAGTTTTGGTCCAAGTTGGTTTTTCATAATATTATAATAAAAAAGTATGAAGTTACAATTTTGTCCTTTCTCCCTTAATTTCCTTTTGATGTCGTTTCTCTCCTTCTCTCCGTCGTTCCCTATTCATGCTCTCTACTTTCATGGCCTCGTTCCTTGTGCTTTCGTTCTCCTCCACTAAATCACAACCTTCTGGATTTTTTTTTTTATCAAAAGTTTAGAATAGTCTTCTTCCCTTCCCTCTTCCCTCCCCTTCTTCCTCCCAGCTCACCAGTCACTACGCTAGCACCAAACGTTGCACTAATGTGGCCTCCAATCCAAGAATGCATGCAATCCACAAACAATAACTACTTCTACTTCCTTCTAATAGCAAGTGATGAATATATCAGATCCACTCTCTGTTGATGATGTGCGCCACTTCTCCGTCAGCAACGCGCAGCACGTCAGCACTGGAACCTGGGGATGCAATCATGGGTTGTGGCAGTTTGGGGAGGGGCATGGCAGCAGAATCGAGCATGGTGGGTGGATGGTCCTAATCTGCACTAGTGGAGAAGAGTGGATTCTCTGAAGGCAGATTGGAGGAAGAATGATGAAAGGGTGAAATAGATAATTGGATTGCTTGTAAATATTGAAATATAAATATAAATTATTATAAAATTATTTTTTTACAATAAAAAATTTTAATCTGAATCATTGACTATAATTTGAATGGTCAAGATTAAGGGACCATTTTGATCTCAAACCCAACCCTCCTCACCACAGACACTGCCCAGAGATAATATATAACAAAGTTTCAGAGAAGTCCTAGAGAGGAGGTAAAAGATAAATAAAATAACATTCAGGTCTAGCTGTAACCATTGTGTGTGGAAGTCAAATCTAAAGGCTGCTATTACCTTATTAAATCATTAATTCACATGTGTTGAACCATCCAAATGACTATCTCTAAAATTTATTATACGTTACAAACTATACACATAAACAAAAAAAAAATTTAACTATATATATTTTATATAAAATTATAGACTATCAACATAAAAAATTTTATATTATTATCCAATTATATATTTTTATATTAAAATGAGAATAAAAAACTTTTATTAATATATTAATATATAATTTTATATTTATATAAAATATTTTATACTAATGGTATATTACAGTTAAATGCACTTTATGTTATTAAATTATGCCTTTTATTATCATAAAATTCAAGAGTTTAAGGTAAATGATACTTTGAAGCGAATAGAAAATAACAAGGCATTGGGGCCTGATATAATATACCTTATGAAAGTGTATAGAAGAAAAGGGTATAAGTTGGCTCACAAAATTATTTTACCAGATTATGAGATCAAAGGAGATGTTGGATGAGCGGAGAAATAGTACCTTAGTTCCTATTTATAAAAACAATGGAGACATACAAAACCATGCGAATTGAGAAATTAAACTCACAAGCCATACTATGAAGTTATGAGAGGGGGGTTATTGAGATGAGACTCAGACAAGAGAATCACATCACAAAAAACTAGTTTGATTTTATGCTAGAAAAGCCTACTATGGCAGTTAGTGGGATATGAATTAGTTGTCATTGTATATCATTAAAAGGATTACTAGTGATATTAAATATTTTATATAATGCATTTACAACCTTAGAATATCTCTTTTTTTTGCTAAGTTTTTTTAACCTCAGACATTGTCACGATTAAGAGGTCATCTCAATAATTATATTCTTTAGGGTTTGAATTTTGTTTCTCTCATTAAGAGTACAACTTGTTTATCACTGTAACCAACTTTTGTTGGTAAATATTGGAATATCTAATCAAATAGAAATGATATATTGTACACAAGTTTGTTTATAACAAATCCCTCTTAAAATACATGATGCACTTGAGTAAGTTGGTATGTTGATGGAAAAATATATAAATAATAACATATTAATGTTTTTTTTTTCCCAATAAATGATAACATATGATGCACATTATTAACACATGCTTTTATTGAAAAATAATATGTTGTTAATAAAAGTCATATGCTATAATTAAAATCATGTGTTACTATTTTACTAGTATGTTATTATCATATGTTATCGAAATAAAAAACTAACATGCATCGTATGTAATTGAAATATGAAAATTCATTAATAATTTTTGTAACACCTATTCATAGTAAAGCTACTAGTACAATATAAAAAGTTCTAAGTTGGGAATTAATATTTATAAATACAGCATAGAGTTCGAAAGTAGGGATAAAGTTCTGCTTGCTATAAGTTAAACACTTTAAAGCTAGATAATGAAATTACAATTTATTTAAATACAACTCTATTTGTTTCAGCAGTTCGAAAAGTCTATTTTCCTTTACGACGTTATTTAACTAATCTGAAACCACCATAAATAAAGTGAGAATTTAAAATTCTCAGTAGATAATGAAGAGTTCTAAAACATTTGAATTATAATGGTTTCAGCCGTATCTTAGTACAGAAATTCACACAGCTACTATATCATAATCTCATCACATTATTTATAAGTAATTTCATATTTCATAATATTATAAGCAGTAAATGCTAAAAGAGGTACATGATATGCAATACATAATGCGACAAGTATCAATATGATTATAATCTCTTTACTTTAAATTCTACTTTCCTTTATTTACTTGTCTCACATATATTCAAAGACCTTCTCTCAAGGAATTTCCATTCTCTGGTGTTATTTTTAACATCGTGATGATAAGCAAGACTTTTATGCCACACTAACTAAGGCATATAATATAAAAAGATCTTACATCTTATCCCTCTACCTTCTTGACAGTTAGCGGCAAATTTTAAATATCTTTTTCACTTGCCATAATGCATAAATTTATAAAAAAAAATATAGAGATGTATAAATCTAAGCTATAAATATAACTTAAATAAAAGACTCAAGTAACATAAAATAAATAATAACTTGAATAATATAAATTTATCTCATAATAAATTAAAACATAAATTTAAGCAATGAACGGAATAAAGTGTGAAAATTATAAATTTAATTCATAAACTTAAACTAAAAGAAGTGTATAAGAACTAAAATGATATAAACTTGAGTAAAATAAATAGCATAATATCTTAATAAAATTTTTCAAAATATAGATCTGTCAAGTCTAAATGTTAATTTCTAAATGGACCGAGTTTAATATCATTTTTATCTAATTCCTTTTTAAACTTTCTTATAATAATCTATAAGTTTGTCCTTGTTATCATGGCTCATTTAGTGCACAAAGGCCATCTCCTTGCAAGAGTCACAATACTGTTCATAAGTCAAAAGTTATTATATTATCTGTAAATTAAGGTATAAAATTCCAAGTAAAGGTGTAAATAATTTAATAGTTCAAGTCCATATATAATCAATTTTACTCATTTAAAATATTAGATTCAATAATTTGTTTTTAATATTGGTCCCTTAAAGAAATTACCATAAAAAGTGATAACTTAAAATAATATATCATTATAATATCTTTTTAATAATAATAATAATAATAATGAGCAATTGTAAGATAAAAGAACAACTAAATAACTTGAGAGGATAAATAGAATAATTTGCAACAAGAATAATATGGAGCAATTTTAATAAATAAAATAACTTAGAACATAAATAAATGGTGATAATAGATAATAATGAGTAATAACATAATCTTGCAATGAGTAAATATAGCCATAATTTTACTTCACAAATAATTTCATTATCTACTTTTAATTATTATAGACAACCAAAGATAATACGTGCACACGGAGTTTCTTTTTCTTTTCTCTCTCTTTCTTATTTTTCTTTCTTCCTCTCTTTCAACCTTCACTCTCTTGTGTTACTCTCTTTTATTTTCTTTCAACATAATGTCAGTTCATTTATTCGTTGTTTTAATTGTGCTTTCGTCCCCCTTTTTATAGAGTTTTACAGGCAGTGAAAATGAAATTAGTGACATTTTAGATTATCATTTTATTGTTATATATATATATATATATATATATATATATATATATATATATATTTATCTGACATTTATTGTTTGTGAAATTTTTTTCTTCTTGCCACTACTTCGCGTCATTGACATGAATTTCCCTTCTTCTTTTTCTTCTTCTTCTTCTTCTTTTTTTCCTAAGTCTCTAGGCAAGACTTGCTGAGTCTACCTTTTTTTTTTTCTTTTTTTTTAATATTATTATATTAGTATTATTATTAGTTTACCTTTTTAATAAAATTCTTAATTAATAATTAGTTTTATTTATCATTTGAAATGGAGTCACATATTTTAAAGTTATTATTATTAATTTATAGTCTTATTTTAGAAAATTAATATATATAATTTAACTATTTGATCAATCAATTATTGTCGAATTAACTTAAATAAATTAAGTTACTCTATATAAAGTATTTCATAACAAAAGGGAATGTTATAATATATATATATTTATATGTTTCTTCACATGATGCAACAAATATGATAATTAACACATGCTGCATTTAATTTTTTAATAACAAATTATTTTCATAAATATAAAAATTAATTTGTTATTAATCTATTAATCGCATATGGTTTTTACATAAATAAAATCATATAATTTTCATATATTATTATTAAAATCATATGATGCATTTAATTTATTAATAACGTGTGATTTATTTCATAAATAAACCCATATGATCGTACTTTTGATTAAATGCATCGTATGTTATGTAGAAAATTTATACTTTAAGTAAGGAGTTCATAAGTTCATAACTCATGGTTTCATATTACATAAAGTTAGAATAAATCATGATCTCCAACATATTTACCACTACTATTATTATATAGATCCTGCTCTTGTTCTCCATCATCTTCACTACTGTCAACAATGTGAATGCTAAGCAAACGGTGAACGCTGATGATTGATGGAGGCAGTAGCGCGGTTTGTTCTTTGATTAAGAGTGACAATAAAACTCTTTCTATTGTCCTAGTCTAATGTTTGACCAGGTTAATCTATGTCTAGGTCCACTTTCAAAACTTAAAACCCATCAAATTGGTAAAATATTGGCTTAATAATGACTCAAATACACGAAAATGCAAAACCATTCCCCAATTTTTTTTTCAATTTTAGTGCTTTAAAACGTGTTTTGAAACATCTTACCTAATTTTAATTTTATTTAACATCTAACAAGTTTTTATAGTTTACTTAAAACTCGCTTTTAACAATATTGCTTGAGGTTGGTAATGATATTATACAAAATTTTTCATGTGCAATAATTTTTTATTTCATAAATTGGTATTTATTTTAATAAATAAAACTATCATTTTAGGGGTGATTCTTGCATTGTGATCAATTTTTATTTTATATTTTGAGATTTATTTTAGTAAAAATAATTATTCTTTTAAGGTTAATTATAGTAACTTGAACATTGGCACAGAAGTAACTTGGAGTACAATTGCATCACGATTTACTCTTTAAAAAAATTTAGTCTACTCCAATATGCAAGTCTCTGTAATGCATAGTACTTTTCCTAGTAATAATATCTATCAAATCCAACATTAAACCCGAATGATTTTTTTAAGCTCAATTACATTACTAGTGAATTTATTTATAGAAAATTTTATGTTAATTATAGGGTTCCAATAATTCTACTAATAAATGTAGTGAAAAGATTTTGCATCATTGGTTACTTTTACCATATTCATTAATAAAATAACTGAAAAATGTTGATTAATAACACATAACTCCCCTTATGCAAATTCACATTAATGTATTTTTTCTTTTGAAATCTCTAATTATAAATATATAATCATCTAATTGTAAAAAACAATATTTATAACATTATTGTATAAAAAAACATTATTTTATTAAATCTTTAACCCACAAGCACTACTAGAAAATGTATAAATAGTGACCAATTTTGCTATCAATTTTTTTTTTTCAGTCGCACGCAACTGGATTTGCGACCAATTTAGGTAATAAAAGGAAAAATTGAGGATTATAAAATCGGTCGCAAATCAAGAATTTGCAACTAAATTTGAGATTGATTTTGAAGAAGAAAGGAAAAGATATTAAGAGTATATTTCAGTCACAAACTCAAGATTTACAATAGATTTTGCGACCGATTCATAATAGTCAACGAAACAAAGTATAAAAAAATTGCGGTTGCAAAATTGATTGCAAAATTTAAGATTTGCGATCGATTTTGCAACCAATTTTATTGGTTAAGTATATTGAAAATGTGTATGCCAAATCGGTTTCAAAATTGGTCGTAAATCTTAAATTTTGAGACCAAAAAATCAATCTCAAATATAAAAAAATTTGCAATCGATAGGTAAAAACTATAATCCATCATATTACTAAACAACATGATGAAGTTTGCGATCGAAAAATAAGTCACAAAAATTAGAAGCTTTACAAAGTTTGCAACTGAAAAATTGGTTGCAAATTTAATAACTCTATCTTGTTAGTTAACTTAAGTGAAATGTTGAAATTTGCGACCGATTTTTCAGTCGCAAATGTAAACACTATAACAAAATTTGCGACTGGAAAATCAATCACAAAAATTAAAAACTTTACAAAATTTATGACTAAAAAATATGTCACAATTTTAATAACTCTACCTTGTTAGTTAAGTGAAATGTTGAAATTTGCGATGGAAAAATCGATCGCAAATGTACACACTCTAACATTCGGTCGCAAATTTGAAGACTTTACAAAAAAAAAAAGACCCCATAAGAATGCTTAAAGTGTTAAAATTTGCAACCGAAAAATCAGTCACTAAAACTTTAACAAAAAACCTATCAGAACACTTAAGTAAGGTGTTGAAATTTGCAGTCAATGCCTTTAAAATCCAAAATCCTCAAATCAAAAGCCTTCTGTTATTCTTTTCACCCTTCTTCTTCCTTCTCCTTCCCTCACCTCTCCCCCTCCCCCACCTCTCTCTGTCATCTCCACTACTCCACAGCCGCCACCACAGTCCAAATGTGTCGCCGCTGCCATTGTAGCTTAGAGGAAGGTTCTCTAGCATCCTAGTTCTCTTCCACCCTTTCCCCAGTTCCTATTTTTTTTTTTGTTATTTAAAGATCTATTTTTTAAAAAATAATGGCAGTTTTGGTGTTCTTAATTGACTATATTGGTTGGTTAAGATTGTGAGATTGATTTTTTAATGTTGTTAGTTGAGTTTAAGTTTATGTTGTTGTTCTTTTTTTTTCCTTAAACTTTCACGTATGTTTCTTTTTCTAAATAATGGTAGTTTTGGTGTTGTTGGTTGATTATATTGGTTGCTTGAGGTTGTGAAATTAATTTTTTGATATTATTGGCTGAGTTTGAGTTTATGTTATTGTTCTTTTTTTTCCTAAAATTTTCAGATTTATTTTTTTGTAAAAATAATGGTAGTTTTGATATTATTGGTTGATTATATTGGTTGGTTGAGGTTGTGAGATTGATTTTTTTATGTTATTGGTTGAGTTTGAGTTTTTGTTGTTATTCTTTTTTTTAAAAAAATAATGATAGTTTTCATATTGTTGGTTGATTATATTGGTTGGTTGAGGGTGTGAAATTATTTTTTTGATGTAATTGGTTGAATTTGAGTTTATGTTGTTATTCCCATTTTTTTTAAAAAATTTGTATATATTTTTTGTTTAAATGATGAAATTGTTGGTGTTGTTGATGTTGTTAAATTGGTTGATGTTGTTGAAATTGATTTTTTGATGTTATTTGTTGACTGTGAAAGTATATTGTTTTTGATGATGAATGTAGGTGGTATTTTGAATAAGTTTTTGTTAATAAGAACATAATTCTTAAGTTATACTATGTGCTTTTATTTAGTATTGAAAATCAAAACCTATTGATTGGTCTTAAGTGTGTATTAACTATATTCCTTCAATTTTTGTATTTTTCTTAGCTTTGCATTTTGGTATCCTCACAATGTTATACAAAAGCACTACCCACGTTTCAAAGGGTTTCTTTAGTGAAGAAAACTTGGTAAAACTCACAAGAGAGAATGAGATTCTTATATGTTGTAAGTCTCTTGCTATTTTCTAAATCCATGCTTTTTAATTTTGGAATTCAAATAAGTTCTAGCTTTAATGCTTTACTTTAGTGGAGGGTCATGTATAGTAAGCGTTGAGGGTATTTTTTTATTTTTCATTTTTATCTTTGTGCTTATGATATTGCTTGTTTCTTCCTGAGACTTATTAAACTTGCATTAGCTAAATAACTTTGTTGAGAAATAATTTTGTTCTCTATTATTAGTAATATTGTGTTAACAAATTTTAAACTTGGTTTTGCATCTTGTCTTCAGTAAAATCCATGACATTATGTATTTACGCTTAGCTATTTACGTAATTACTCTGATCAATTTTATTTATGCTAAGTTATGTATTTTATGTTGAGTTACCTTTTGATATGGTGCAACATATTCAAAATGACATTGATGTTGTGGTTCTAATGACTTAATGGTTCTTTAGAAAAATAGTGAAACCAACAAGGATTGAAAGACGGGTTGTGGTTAACTTTTATGTATGCTATGATATATAAGGGCTCTTCAATTAATATCTTAGTGATGCATATTTCTTGATGGAATGCTCTGGGAATGATTACAAACAAGATGCAATATGAAATCAGCATCCCTTTTGTTGAAGTGTTAAATTTTCTAAAGATTTGACACTTTTTTACTTTCAGCTTTGCTTCCATATTCTAGTAGGTGATTAGTCTTTTTTTTATTAAAATGTAATTTGGATTATATACTATTGTATATATATGGATTTTAGTGTGTTTCAAACTTAATTTGTCTATGTGTATTTAGCTACGGAAAAAGTCCCACATTACTCATGAAAATGTTTTAATAAATATTTATATATGATGGTACTTAATCAGTAAATACCTTATGGTATTGAGGTAGCATTGTGGACTTGGGCTCAGTTAAATATACACACGCGCACCCCTACCCCGTCTTGTCTCGTCCGCACGCGTATGGGCCTGCCAAGTTTTTACTACCTGTACAAATTTTATTTTTAATTTAGCCAAATTTCCTTTTTATCGTTGCACCTCTTTAATGCTCCAACGACTCTTTTTTTTACCATTATCCAACGGCTAGTTTGCAACGGCTTTTTTACAACAACTATTTCTTTTCCCTATATAAAGCTTGTTACATGGCATAAACACTATACACAGAACAACAATCATCTCCTCATTTTCTCTTTTGCACAATAAAAGCTGCCCTCACTACTTGCATTTTCTATTTCTTACAAGATTTGCTGCTCAACGTACTGGGACTATCATGTGGATAAGTTCCTATGGAGACCCACGTCTAATCCTGGAGGGTTAACCGTCAACGCCATTCCACCGAGCATAGCTTTGGGTAGGGAGGAATTAAACCCTGAAGGATAGTGCTTTGCACGATTCGTGGTAACCTTGTTCTACTACTTCTTATTATTGTTGTCATTTTGTTCTTATTATTTAAAGCTAAAATACTAGTGTTCAAAATTATTTTTACAACATTCTTAAGGGTTATCGATCCTAGTATTTTAGCTGCTGCTAAGGTCATTCCTGATACTTCAAGGATTGAATTATTTGATGGAAATAATTTTAAATGATGGCAATATAGAATTTTAGAAGTTTTAGACCTTTCTCAAATCAGCTTTGTTTTGCAAGATCCTAAACCGAAATATGATTCTGAAAATTATCAACAAGCCTTGAAGGATTGGGAATTGGCTGATAAATTGTGCAAACATAATATTTTAAGAGCTTTATCAAATGATTTGTATGATATTTACTGTTATTATGTTCATGCAAAGGATATTTGGGATGCATTGGTTCAAAAATATATTTATGAAGAAGAAGGTAGTAAAAAGTTCTTAGTTCATAATTATAATGTATTTCAAATAAATGAAAATAAATATGTTGCTTCTCAAATTAATGAATTTACTAAGCTTGTAGATAAATTAGCCAAGGAAGGAGATATTCTGCCTGAAAGTTTTGTATCTCAAACTCTTGTTGATAAACTACCTAAATCTTGGAAAGATTATAAAATGAATTTCATGCAAAGGAGAAAAGTTATGACATTGCAAGAAACCATTGTGCATATTAAGATTGAGAAGAAAAATAGGCTAATGGCTAATGAACAAAATGCTAAGGAAATATATGCTAGAGCTAATATTGCTAAGGATATGCAGTCTAAAAATTCATCTTATGGCTCTAAAAATCATAATATTAGAGTTCATAAACCACATTTCAAGCTTGATTCTAATCAACACAAAAGAAGAAGGGTGCTTGTTTTATTTGTGGCAAAACAGGTCATTTTGCATCCGCTTGTAGACTGAGAAGGAACAATCAAGGAGGCAAAAATAAAGAAGAAGGATCATCATAAAAAACAAGAGCAAACATGGTGGAACATCAAGATGATGTTATAGTGGCAGTGGTGTCTGAATACTTTTTAGTGAAGGAAGCCAGCGGATGGATTGTGGACTCTAGTGCCACAAAGCATATTTGTGCTAAGAAGGAGATGTTCTCTGAGTTTTCTCCCATAAAGGATGGGAAGGATTATGTTTATCTAGGAGATTCAAGCAAATTCTCAGTCTTAGGTAAAGGAAATGTGTCATTAAAAATGACAATTAGGAAAACCCTTGTGCTGTCTGAAATACTCTTTGTACCTGCCATTAAACATTGTCCGGTGTCGGTCCATCTCCTTAATAATGCCAATGTGAAGGTAACCTTTGATAGTAACATAGTTACCTTATCTAAGAATGACATATATGTTGGTAAAGGTTATCTTAATGATGGTCTGTATGTTTTGAATGTAATTACTAATTACAATGAAGGAAGTTCTTTTTTTGCTTTCTTATTTGATTCTTTTGATGTTTGACATGATAGATTAGGACATGTAAATGTATCTTATATCTTAAAATTAAAAAAAATACGACTAATTGATAGATTGGATAATACTATCTTGGATAAATATGAAATTTGTGTAGAAACTAAAATAACTAATAAGCCATCCAAACAAATAACTAGACAAAGTGAATTATTAGAGCTAGTACATAGCAATTTAAGAGATTTAAAACACACAATGACAAGTGGTGGTAAAAGATTTTGCATAATCTTTGTTGATAATTATTTTAGATATACTAAATTATATTTGTTGAGAACTAAGGATGAGGCTTGTGAAATGTTTATTAACTATAAAAACGAAGTAGAAAACCAACTTGGTAAGAAAATTAAAAGATTAAGAATAGATAGAGGAGGTGAATATGAGTCAAACTCCTTTAATGAGTTTTGTGAACAACATGATATAATACATGAAATAGCTCCACCTTATTCACCTGAAGCTAATGGTATAGCCGAAAGAAAAAATAGAATTCTTAAAGAAATGATGAATGCTTTGCTTGTTAGTTCGGGATTACCTAACTATATATGGGGGGAAGTTATTCTCTCTGCTTACTATATACAAAATAGGGTATAACATAAGAAACTTAGTAGAACACCTTATGAGCTCTGGTTTGATAAACAACCTAATTTAGGACACCTGAAAATGTGGGGGTGTTTAGCTAAGGTAATGTTTCTAGACCCTAAGAAAAGGAAACTTAGTTCTAGAACATGTGATTGTGTGTTTATTGGATATGCTCAAAATAGTAGTTCATATAGATTTCTTATTGTGAAAAGTGATGTATTAGAATATAATTTCATAATTGAATCTTGTAATGCATCATTCTTTGAGCATGTGTTTCTTATGAAAACTAAAGAGAAGCACATTAGTAACTCACATGAGAATATATCTAAGGATGTAGTTGATCAAAATGATAATAAATTGAGAAGGAGTAAAAGAACTAGGAAAAAAATGGATTTTGGTGATAACTTTTATGCTTTTCTTGTTTCTGATGATCCTTTAACTTATAATGATGCTGTTACATCTATTGATGCTCCTTTTTAGAAAGATGCTATACATGCTGAGATTGAATCTATTATGGCCAATCATACTTGGGAATTAATAGATTTACCACCTAAGACAAAACCTATTGGATGTAAATGGGTATTTAAGAAGAAACTAAAACCGGATGGTAGTGTAGATAAATATAAGGCCAGGTTAGTAGCTAAGGGATACAAGCAATAAAAGAATCTTGATTACTTTGATACTTATTCTCCTGTTACTAGAATTACATCTATTAGAGTTTTGTTTGCCATTACATCTATCTATAAATTTGTTGTGCATCAAATGGATGTGAAAATCGCATTTCTCAATGATGATCTTGAAAAAGAGATCTACATAGAATAACCTAAGGGATGTGTGGTTAAGGGCAAGGAGAACAAGGTATGCAAACTTGTTAAATCTCTTTATGGTTTAAAGCAAGCTCCAAAACAATGGCATGAAAAATTTGATCATGTTATAATTTCCAATAGGTATGTGACAAATGAATTCGATAATTGCATATATAGCAAGTTTAATGATGGTGTTGGTGTTATTATCTGCCTATACGTTGATGATTTACTTATCTTTGGTGCATGTTTAGATACTGTAACTAAAACTAAGAGATTTTTGTCTTCTCAATTTGATATGAAAGATATGGGTGTTGCTAATGTTATATTTGGAATAAAATTGATTAAGGAAAATGATAGATTCATTTTATCTCAATCTTATTATGTTGAAAGCATGCTTAAGAAATTTAGATATTCTGACTACAAACCTATATCTACTCCTTATGATTCTAGTTTGCATCTAGTTAAAAACAAAGGTGATAGTGTATCACAAATTGAATATGCACGTATAATTAGTAGTTTGATGTATTTAATGAACTGCACTAGATCAGATATTGCATATGCTGTAAATAGACTAAGTAGATATACTCATAATCCTAGTGATATCCATTGGAATGCCTTAATTAGACTTTTAGGATATTTAAAAAGTACTAAAGATTTTGGTTTGGTGTATTTTGGTTATCTCTCAGTATTAGAGGGATATAGTGATGCAAACTGGATTTCTGACTTTGATGAATTAAAGTCTACAAGTGATTATGTTTTTATGCTGGCAGGTGGGGCTATTTCTTGGAAGTCCACCAAACAGACTTGTATTGTCAGATCCACCATAGAGTCAGAATTTATAGCTTTAGAAAAGATAGGAACAAAAGCTGAATGCTTGAGAAACCTATTGGTGGACATACCATTATGGGATAAAACACAGATATCTGTGTCTATTCATTTTGATTGTTAAGCTGTTATTGCTCGAGCAAAGAACAAAATATATAATGAAAAAAGCCAGTATATCATATTGAGACATAATATTATAAGAAAGCTGATTGAGAACAATGTGATATCCATGGATTTTATAAGGTCAGAAAAGAACTTGACTGACCCTTTGACGAAACCACTTACTAGGACGCTAGTAAGTGAAACATCGAGGTGGATGGGACTGATGCCCATTACTTGAGGCGATATGATGGAAACCCAACCGCTGTGATTGGAGATTCCATGAAGGTGGTTCAATATGGTAAACGAGGTCATACGAGTCTCACAAAGGGTATTATTATTTTTTACTGATATCTGCTATTCATATGAAATGTTTGGTGAATAGTCCCTCCCTATAATGTATAACAGTACCGCTACAGTGGTGTTTGAGGATGAGCAATGCTCTTAATGAATCCATAGCTCTCAATATGGGGGTAGGGTATCTACTATAGCATACTCCTAATGGATGCCACTTAAGTGAGAGTGGAGATAAAGCCGTTTCCCATGAGTTTGGGCATAATACTCTAGAGCTCTCATGATTCCAAGATAGCACATGGCCATAATGCGCAAAACGGCTAAGAGCAGCATATCTTATGGGATATTGTGTGGTTGGTGGACGTACTCTAACTGTTATCTTAGAAGTTTGATTCAAAGATATTTCTCTACCAAATTTTCTTAGGATTGTGACCCACTTATACCTAAGGTGAAGTTCAAATCCTTTGGATACTACACTGAAGTATAACATTCCTGTTTATTCCTCTAAGTTTAAAACATGTGGGGGATTGTTGTATATATATGGGTCTTAGTGTGTTTCAAACTTAGTTTGTC
Source organism: Pterocarpus santalinus (assembly GCA_031439595.1). Lineage (NCBI taxonomy): Eukaryota > Viridiplantae > Streptophyta > Magnoliopsida > Fabales > Fabaceae > Pterocarpus > Pterocarpus santalinus. The sequence continues at coordinate 40,588,580 of CM062528.1, read as the reverse complement.
TATATGTATTTAGCTATGAAAGAAGTTCCACATTACTCATGAAAATGTTTTAATAAGCATTTATATATGATGGTACTTAATCAGTAAATACCTTATGGTATTGAGGTAACATTGTGGACTTGGGCCTTAGTTAAATACACACACGCGTGCCCCGCTCCGCCCTGCCCCATCGCTTCTCGTCCGCGCGCATGTGGGTCTGCCAAGCTTTTACTACCTGTACAAATTTTATTTTTAATTTCAGCCAAATTTTCTTTTTAACGTTGTAGCTCTTTAATACTCCAACAGCTTTTTTTCTGACCGTTATCTAACAGCTAGTTTGCAACGGCTCTTTTACAACAGCTATTTCTTTTCCCTATATAAAGCCTGCTACATGGCACAACACTATACACAGAACTACAATCATCTCCTCATTTTTCTGTTCTGTGCAATAGAAGCTGCCCCCACTGCTTCTGCTGCATTTTCTGTTTCTTGCAAGATCTGCTGCTCAATGTACTGGGACCATCATGTGGACGAGTTCCTGTGGAGACTCACGTCTAATCCTGGAGGGTTAATCGTCAACGTCATTCCACCAAGCATAGCTTTGGGTAGAGTGAAATTAAACCCTTAAGGACAGTGCTTTGCATGATTTGTGGTAACCTTGTTCTACTACTTCTTATTGTTGTCATTTTGTTCTTATTATTTAAAGCTAAAATACTCGTGTTCAAAATTATTTTTACAACATATACTACTTAATTATATCTTTATTTGTATCTTTTAAACTTTAGGCATTGGACATTTATGTTTTGGGATGTTGTAGTATTAGATACCAATACTCAATTATATGTAATATTAACTTCTTAGCTTATGGATTATTAGATGTACTTTTCTAGGCTATTGTTGAATTCAGATGTATGAAATATGGATTTTATAAGATTTTGATTTTTCTTTTATTTTTTGGTTTAAAATTTGTGACCGATTTTTCGGTCGCAAAAAAGTCAACAAATGACCAACCCAAGCACTGTATAAGATTTCCTAAAATCAATTACAAAAATTTGCAATTGATTTATTTGCAACCTACCTAAATGTGACGGACAAAATTAGTCGCAAATGATCTTTATGACCGAAAAATTGGTCACAATTAGACAATTTTTTAGTAGTGAAAGAACGTGGTTAAATGGAAGTAAAAATTCACCTCGAACAATATAACTTAAAGCCATTTATTAGATAAGTCAGGAAAAAAAACCTAACATAACTTTTGATTGTTTGATTTATTAAAACCAGGTGAGAAATGATGCATCGACAACTACAAAAACTACAAATGCACAAATTAGCCTTATGACATGCAAATTACTGTCATAAAAAAAAATATTCACTGATCAAATAAACTATTGTGCAATAAGGAGGGAAAATAAAAAGAAGGAAAAAAATAAATACAAAAATAAAATAAAGAATCACCATGGAGATTAGGCATGTTCGTGGTGCGGTTTTGATTTGTTTTGAGTAAAAAAATTCATCCGATCCAAACAATAAAATATATAGCGATTTAGATTGGATCAGTTTAATTAATTTTTATAAAAGAAAATTTTAAGTATAAAGTAATATAAATGAAAAATAACTTGAATCAATAAAATAAATAAATAAAAATAAAAAATAAAAATGAATCATATAATATGGATAAAATAATATTTAAATGAGAATGATATATAAATATAGAAAATTATGTAATAAATTAAAATTATTATAAGTAAAAGTATAAATTTAATAATAAAAAATTATATTATATAATATTATGCGATTTAGATTGGATTGGATCGTTTTTTAAAATTAAATCTAAAATTTAATCCGATCTAAGTGATTTATGAAAAATAAGATCCAAATTTTTGTGATTTTGATCAATTTTTAGTATAAAGTGAATTGATTTAGCAGTTTTGATTGAATTAGATTATATTTAAATATCCTTAATGGAGATTAATCACCTTCATGGAGCAGCTCTATCTTTATAGTGAAATCATTTTTTTTTTTTTGTCGGGGGGTTGGGGGTTCTTTTTCCACGTCCTGCCTCTGGCTGGATTTGAACCCGAGATGCACGGGATGCAAGGCCAATAGAGTGGCCACTAAGCTCAAGCCTTACGTGCCTTTATATTGAAATCTTAGTGGAGAGAAGATTGTGACAATAAATTTTAGGGTGAACTTTAACAACAATCCATATCAAATTTAACCTAACTCGACTGAAGAACAAAAAATGCAACTCGCAACAACAAAATGCGAATAAGCCCACGGCCCATTTTGATAGCTCTGAATCATCACCTCTAGTAAATTGTAGCAAAGCGTAGCAAAGATATTTAACCTAAAAAGAAAATTATATAGCAATAGCATTGACAACGAAGAGCTGAAAAGGCGAAGAAATCCATTGTACTTAGACGCGAACGAGCGCACCGAAACCTAACCCGGACGTGTTCGTGTAATAAAGCAGGATTGGATAATCGACGATAGGGTCCGCGCTTTGTGAGTGTAGGCTTAAGTTGCTGGTCAAAATACAACAAACGAGTACAAAAACGCATACCGGCGCAGTGCTAAGTGCAGAGACGAAGCGCTCTGAGTCGGCGTAAGCTTCCAAAACCCTAATCGTCACTCTCTTCTCTCGATTGCGATTAGTTTCTATGCTTTCATTTCGTGATTTGAGCTCAATTTCCCTCTCACATGGTCTGATTGTGACCATCAGCTATGAGTTTCGCTTGAAATTTGTTGTTGAGCTGCTAAATTGGAACTGATTGATGTTTATTTTGGTTCGTCGGTTTGATTTGAGTAGGATCGGTTGCTGCACGGGGCAGCAGCATGCGATAGCTTCCGTGGCTTTTGCTTGCCGACTGTTGCAGTTGCAGAAGATTCCGTGAACAATGGACTTGGTTTCCAGTTGTAAGGTATATATACGGGGATTCTAGTTTTTACTTGTTCAATGTTATTTTCGAAGATTTTTCTTGTTACTGGAGTGCTTGTTAAAATTTGAAGGTTATGGGAAAGTAGCATTTTAGGATAGCATTGTCATTCAATGTGGTTCACTTTTGCGTACTGCTACTGGGGAATTGAAATTCAAAGCTGAAAGTTTGTGTTGGCTTTGTTTCTTATTTAGTGGTAGAATGTTAATGCAGTAGGAGGAAATTTCATTTTTTAAATTTGATTTACGTGGATAGGTGTTTTTTTTTTTTTTGGCAACTATAGTTTGTGTGCATTGTTCATTGATTGGACTTTTTTCACTTTTTGGTAAGTTTGGCTTACTTTGTGCCCAATTAAAAAAAAAAAAAAAGCTGTGTGTTTAGTACAGGTTTTACTTTTCAGTTCTTTTCTACCACTCACGACTTGGGCATTTGTTTCTGGTGATCATGTTGGTGTTGGATATCGTTAGATTCTTTTTTAGTTCAAATCGTTGTGATACCATACTATAGTTTGAAATGGATATGTGTAGTCTACGTAATATAACGCTGAAATTTGGTTTGCATCACTTCTTTTGCAAACTATGAGAATATTAGTTTTCTTCGATTCTTTTTATTGTAGCTAGATGTTAACCGGGGTTATGCCGATCTACTTTTCTGAGCTAGTGACATCTCTTGTAGGAAAAATTGAATTATTTTCGCATAAGAGAGCTTAAAGATGTGCTCACTCAGTTAGGACTTTCAAAGCAGGGAAAAAAGCAGGTGAGCTAAGAACGATATTACTGATTCTTTCATTGTCAATGCTAGCTCCCCCCCCCCCCCCTCTCTTCTCTTCTCTCTCTCCTTCCTTCCCTTTGGAACCTGACTGCTATAAATAGTGTTTGTTTGGTGATTGCTTGTTATTTTTTATGTAGTCTTTTTTATACCTCCTTATCTGCTCGATTACATGCAATTCAAAATCACTCTATTCAGATGTTGTATTGCTTAGACTTCATAATACTCTTAGTGATGAAGAATATGAGCTTGAAGCTCTTAGAACAGGTGGAAATTGTCAATCTATGGCTTGTAGTGCTTAACTTCATCCTATCTCTTTATTATTATTATTATTTTGAATTTTAGGATACTGTAACTATACCAATGCTTTATTTTCTATTTTTCTGTAGGATCTTGTTGATAGGATATTATCTATTCTCTCTGATGAACCGGGTAAGATCCTACTCTATCTTTATTGCACACACAAACACACACCCACATATGACTCAACCTTTGTTTCTAATATCTTGTATTCTGTATAATTTTCATGATGTTCTTGTTTGGCTTCTGTGAAGCTTATATGTTGGAAGTTTTGGACTACATCTGCATAACAGAGTTATTAGCTAAATTCTTGAATGTAGAGATGTTGCAAATGTTGTATTTGTCTTTTAATATCTTATTGTGATGGTTAGTTGGTGCCGGATAGCATGATCCAGCCTATTTCTTGGACCATGTGATGGTCCATCATTTTTAACCATTAGATAATATTTCAACTGTTTAGATTTAAAAGTATAATAATCATATAAAATTATAAAATAAAATAATAAATTTAAAAACTAAAAATTATAATTTCTGAAAGACCAAACTACCCATCTTTGCTCCCTTTTGGTTCCAGTGCCCACTACAATCTCATTCTCTTCTCTTCCTTTCTCCATGACTACCACCACCACCACCACCACCAAACCCATCTCTGGCGAATGGGCTCCGACGCCTCCACCACCCTCTTCGACCACTCCCGTCACCACCTGATTCCCCCATAGTCATGGCCTCTGATTTATTATCTTCTTGAAAATAAAAGTTAAAAATTCACATACTCTAAAATTAAAGAGAAAGAAAAAAGAAAATGAAGAAACAGCGTAAACCCAGTTGAGAAGAAACAACACAAGCAACATCCATGGGAAGATTAGAGATAATCAATGACTGTTTTTGATTAAATAGGATTTTTTAAGGGAAAAAAAAAACCACATGAATCAACATTAGGCAACATAACCAATCATAAAGGTCTGTGACAAGTTGCCACACAAGTTACACAACTACATTAATTTGTGACAAGGTCGGGGAAGAAGCTGGCTGCAGTGGGAAAGAGAAGGAATCGACTGGATCTAGGGCCATGAAGTAGGGTGGAGTCATGATGGTGACTGGCAACGCTGGAAGTAAAGGTCATGAAGCAGTGGTTGCGTGTTGGTGCAGATTATTGCGATGGAGCTTGGGGCGGCAGTGGCTCCATCACGAACCTGGATGGTGGGGGAAGGGGAAGTCCATGACAGTGGTGATGAAGGTGGGGGGTTGGATATGGCAGCGTGGCAACAGTGTGGCTGGGAGGGTGGGTGAAAGAGAAGGAAAGTGAATAGCTAGAAGGAGGAATTAGAAATTAAAATAGGGTCAATTTAGTCATCTCATAGATGTCAGGTGTGGACCATCAGAAGGTCCTAAACATGTAAGGAACCATGTTAACGCGCACCTGGTTAGTTGTAGCATTTTTTTTTTTTAAATTGATTCAAGTCAAAGGGAAATCCTTGGAAACTGCTGTGATTTTTTCCAATTGCAGAAAATAGAACGCGTTCCTTCTTAATGATATGAACTTGAGCTGTTTCTTTCCGCCTGGGCTTGTGTTTGACCTGATTTTTGTTTTGATATTCCCTTTCTTGTTAATTTTACGGTGGTCTTGTCATATTCTTTGTGCATTTGGAGTGATGCAACTTCTATGCGGGCATAGTTTATTTAACCATATGACATTTGGAATATTTTGTAATTATGCATCTAATTCAATTTTGTGATTTTAATGTGAATTTGGCTTTCTTGTTTTCCTCCTTGCTTTTTTCCTGTAAACTGAGGAACTTGTTGCCTTTTTTCCCCAGTTTCCAAAATGTGGCCTAAGAAGAATTCGGTTGGAAAAGAACAGGTGGCAAAATTAGTGGATGACACATATAGGTCAGTGTTAGAGGCAACACAGTTGACGACTTCTTTTTCATATAGCTTTGGTATGCTTAAGATAAATGTAGTATCCAAAAATTTATAGATCAGTTCACAGTTCTGACATGATTTGGTAATTTGTTTTTTGGTCTGATTTTAGTTAATTACACTGGTATTTATATGCACTGTAATCTCCCAGCTTTATTATTTTTCTTTCTTGATGTTTGGTATTTTCTTTTTGCCCAGAAAATTGCAGGTATCTGGGGCCATTGATCTAGCATCAAAGGGTCAGGGTGCCTCAGATGGCAGTAATGTGAAAATTAAAGATGAAGTTGATGAGTCCTTTCAGGAAGAGACAAAGATTCGCTGTCTTTGTGGTAGTTCGTTGGAAACTGAGCCAATGATAAAGGTGTAATATTCAAGATATTTCTTCTTTCTTCATGTAAAATTCATCCATTTTTACATGCAATGCCCATATGATTTCATTGATAATCAGCCAAATTATACATTTAGTGTCTGTTTTTTCCTTGATGAAATGTACTTTAATTGCTTTCTCCAGTTACAACTTATATTTGATACTTACGGCCTCTTTTTCTCTCTCATGTAATTACAGTGTGAGGATACAAGATGCCATGTGTGGCAGCACATTAACTGTGTTATTATTCCTGAGAAACCTATGGAAGCAATTCCTCCACCAGTTCCTGATAAATTTTACTGTGAAATTTGTCGACTCAGTCGTGCAGACCCGTAAGTCATGTTTCCTTTATTTTTTAGTTCATATCGGGTCGAAATAAATTGTTTGAAAGTTTTTTCTCCATAATTTAGTGCCAAACGTTTGTTTTTACTTCAAGAGCCGTTTTGTGTGTGTATCTTCAAGGGCTTGTGTTGTTTTATAATAGGAAAAGATTTAACTGATAAGAACAATGGAGACTCACTCGTTACAAGAACAGAAAAATGTAGAAAATAAAAGATAAACTAGACTTCTCCAGCTGCAGTGGGCCTCTGGCCCAAACATCTACCCCTTTTGTCTCAATTCAAGCTCCCTTATATTCACTCATTTGCAACAACTGAATTCCTGCTTGTCCTGCTGCTCCTTGACAGCTTAGCATCTGGTTATGCTTCTCAGCATGAATATTCTGCTTAGTTTCCCATTCTGTCCTCCTTACATCCATGGGTCTAACAGTTTACATATGTGTTTGTACTTATCAATTTGTAAGCTATCACTCCCGGTGGGGCGATGAACTGAGCTTTAGTGGTTGTCACTTGTCAGACGTAATACAATACAATTTTGTGATTTTATTTTCTATACGATGACTGATATGTGGTGCATTGGCAGTTGTAGAGTTAGTAAGTGTGTATGTTTTTCCTTCTATGACAGCATTGTTATGTATCTTAGTCTTATAGTTATGACTCAGAGATTAATTAGTTATTATGGTGCTTTGCGAGGCTTTCAATTTTTTAAATTTTTTTTTTTTTTTAAATTTTCATTTCAAGGATGTGATTGTGATTCTTTAATTATTTTAGGTTGTATTGAATGCCTTTTTCCTCTTTTTTCTGTCGTGTACTCTTGTAATTGAAAGAGATTTCCTATCCTTTCACTTCTATTATTTATCATTTTCATTAGCCCATTGCTTAAATTTACATTTTCTGCTCTTTTCTCCATTACAGGTTTTGGGTTTCAGTGGCGAACCCTATGTTTCCTGTGAAGTTGACTACGACCCATATTCCAGCTGATGGGTGAGTGCCTTGTGCGGATAGTTGAAGATAGACATAATCTGTCTAATTGTATTAATTTCTCTTAAAGAAAAATGAATTTCTTATTTAACTATGCTATATGCCACCTACAGATATCAAATTGTTTCCAGCTTTTAGTTGCTTTCCATAGATATTTTACATTAAGATTTTTTGTGCTACATGAAGGGATCATAATTTTAGTGCTATTTCACTTTTATGTTGTGTGAAATAAGATTGGGTGGGTGTTAAATTTGTTTCTCCGGGATGAAAATTCTCTCTGGAGAACAGTAATCCGTTGAAAAGAAGTTTTCTACTCTTCTTTCTTTGAGTTTTTCTTCTCTTTGCTGAAGTTTTTGTTAGTCTTTCTCAAGTGAAACTAACCAAGTGAACATTTATCTTTTTTGAATGTTAAAACCTAGTTTTGATATTTGTCTTTCTGCTTGAAGGACTTAACCCCTCTTAGTGGAACAAGGCTTAGTTGATGTTGTTGCTTGAGTGATTTGACCATATTTCTGTTTGAATTGTTCAGAACCAACCCAATGCAGTGTGTGGAGAGAACATTTCAACTTACAAGGGCAGAGAAGGAGTTGGTATCAAGACCAGAATTTGATGTTCAGGTTGGGTGTTTTTCAGTTCTAGTTAGTTAACGCATAACCTACTACCTAGGTAGTTTGTTGATATATGCCAAATGATGTTTGTAGGCCTGGTGTATGCTTCTGAACGACAAAGTTTCATTTAGGATGCAATGGCCACAATATACAGACCTACAGGTCAATGGTATGTTATTACAGTCACGATCTCCTCTCTGGTGTCTGCTTTTGTGAATTGGTTCATAATGTTGATCTTCTTGTAGCTTTCATATTGTACTCTTATGTGATTAGAAGTACATCATTTTCAAGTAGAACAGAAAACATTTCTTTATGGAATCAATGAATTTGGTTACATTTGAATTTTTGTTCTCATGGATTTGAGCATGACCATGTAGGTGTTCCAGTTCGTGCAATTAACAGACCTGGTTCACAATTACTTGGGGCTAATGGTCGTGATGATGGCCCAATTGTGAGTTTATTGTTATCAGTGATTATAACTGTTCAGAATTTTCTGTAGTGAACTTATCTTCTGTGCTTGTACTTTACATGTAGATATTTTGCACCTGGGTGCTAGGTTTAGTCTAATCTTTTCACCAGTGTTTATTAATTTTATTGGTTTCATTCAATTTCTTTTTTATTTCTCCTTTGTCAGATCACGCCGTATACAAAAGACGGAATTAATAAGATTTCCTTAACAGGGTGTGATGCTCGCATTTTCTGTTTGGGGGTCCGCATTGTTAAAAGGCGCAGCAAGCAACAGGTAGATTGCATTCTGTGGTTGTTTAATTTTTGAGTATTGTATTTTGGATGACTGTTGGTTCCTTTAATCCAGGCTTATTGGAATAATCCAGTTTGATTTTAAAAAACCACCCTGTATGTTCTCAGTTCAAAGTTTCTGAGGCTTGTACCTTTCGGTTGATTTCTAAAAGGATTGAAATTTGACAGAAGTTGGAATGGTTATGATTTTTCTGTACTTTGTTGATTTGGAATAAAACGATATTATAGTATTTGATTGTCTTGGCATTTGGCACATTTAAATAATAAAATGCATCTTTTTTGTTATTGTATCTGGCCAAAGATTGTCTTTATCCTTGAGTTTTAGCGTTTGTTTAGTTTCATTTTTTTTTTTTTCCGCTTATTGATTTGAGTTTTCGATAATATATCTTAGTGTTCCACATATATGACAAAGTTAGGCTGGGTTGGGTGTACTAACCTGTCCAACAACAGCAACAACTAAGTCTTATCCCGCTAGGCAGGGTCGGATATATCGATTAGACGACACCATAGTAGTAAATAAAAATATTTTTAATTTAATTTTAATGTCTGAATTGAAGTTTTCTACTCGGTGAATGAAAGCAAGATTGCAAATGCTTGTGAAGGGTATACTGACTTGCTTTATACACACTAAACTATTTTGATCTCTGTCTATTGATTTTAATTGGCATGGCTGTTTTCATCAAGCTGCATGTTGATCAAACATAATTTGTTTTAGATGAAATTTTGGTTTCCGAACAAAGCAAAGGTGGTGTTATGCTGGTCTTCTTTTTCTATCATTCATATATGTTTGAAGGTAGTGGTCTAAATTGTGTGTGTCCCAAGTTGGCGTGCAACGTGCAGCAACTTCTTAACTTTTTCAATGTGCAGGGAGGACATGTGCATGGATCCCAATGGGAGTTAACATTGCAGTCTTTACTGTCTAAATAATCATATTTCTTTTATGGAAAAAAAAAAATTGTAGTAGGTAGAAGCTAGGGAAGGTACAAGGGGTTGAGCATAGGTTATCTTTTAATACAGACCGAAACAAAGGGAGAAAATAGAAGAACAGGAAACTAAGACTGCAGCAACCAGCAAGGCTGCCCAATCTCTACATCTTAGAGATGCCTACTCTATTGAAACAACCATGGTCAGAATGCTGAACATTGGAGAAGCTAACAACGTCATTCATATACCCACCTATTAAGAAGTTACATGAGCAGTAGGAGATTGGCTCCACAAGCGAGCATGAGTAGCAAGGGAAGTAATTAACATCCTATGTGGCATGGGGAGAGAAAACAGTTGAGCAGTGTGGGATATATTGGGAGGGAGGGAAAGAGAGTAGGTAGGAAATTAGTGAGATAAGGAATTCGGCGGGAGAGTTCAGGCCTGTTGAAGAGCCCGGGATATCTGTTCTGTTTCGTATCCTTGTTGAGTGTGTTTATCTTTGTCGCATAAACCGTAATGGTTTGATTCCTTGCTGGAATCAGGACCAGACTGAGTAGATAGAACATTTCCTATATAGTTTTCTGATCAGTTCTATCAGTCCTCTAAATTTATCCATGATCGATATTTAGGTCTATACTTTGTTGAAATGCCTTTTGCATGTATATAGAATTTTTAAAGTGGTTACATCTTGAGGGAATATTTTTACTTTTGCTTGTCTTCTGTGAGTACCTCTAAATTAAATGATTTGAGTCTCTGTTGTCTAGATCCTAAATATGATTCCAAAGGAATCTGATGGCGAGCATTTTGATGATGCTCTTGCACGTGTATGTGGATGTGTTGGGGGTGGAAATGCAAATGATAATGGTGACAGTGACAGTGATTTTGAAGTGGTTTCAGATACTTTTAGCATCAACCTTCGATGTCCAGTAAGGCTTTCAAGTATTGGATTATTTTATTAATTCTTTAAATTTTACAAATCAGTTCCCAAAATCTTAAAATTTTTTATACATGTGAAATTTATAGATGAGTGGTTCAAGAATGAAGGTTGCAGGAAGATTCAAACCTTGCGTTCACATGGGTTGTTTTGATCTTGAAATTTTTGTGGAAATGAATCAACGTTCAAGGAAGGTAAGATTCTCAAAATTGCCCATGATTTGTATGACAGCCTCCATAAAGATATAATTTTTTAATAATGTTTGATAAAGCATTAATTTTTTTCTGCAGTGGCAGTGTCCCATATGTCTTAAAAACTATGCATTGGAGAATATCATTATTGACCCTTACTTTAATCGGATAACTTCTATGGTAGTCTTTCCTCCTTTTGATCTTCATTTCTCTCTTCATAAAGCTTATATATGATGAACCAGTAATTATTTATATTGGTTTGCTGGTACAGATGAGAAATTGTGGCGAAGATATTACTGAGATTGAGGTGAAGCCTGATGGTTATTGGCGTGCCAAGGCTAAGAGTGAAAGTGAACGCCGGGAGTTGGGGAATCTTGCTCAATGGCACTGTCCTGATGGATCCCTATCTGTTTCTACTGATGGAGAAGTCAAGAGTGTGGAAGCTTTGAAACTCAAACAGGAAGATGTTTCAGACATTCCTACTGGTCTAAGAATTGGCATCAGGAAGAACTGTAATGGAGTTTGGGAAGTCAGCAAACCTGAGGACACAAATACCTCTTCTGGTAATAAATTGAACAAGGATTTTGGAAATCATGACCATGTGGTTATACCAATGAGCAGCAGTGCCACTGGCAGTGGCTGGGATGGTGATGATCCTAGTGTAAATCAGGGTGTCAGTGGGCATATTGATTATCCTACTACCAACGGGATTGAGATGGATTCGGTGTGTCACAATAATGTTGATCCAGCTTATGGATATACTGTACATAGCACTTCTGCTCCAGCAGCTGATGCAGAAGTTATTGTTCTTAGTGATTCAGAAGATGACAATGATATATTGGTATCTTCCACAATTGGGTACAAAAATGATCAAACTCTTGCTGCAGATGTTTACTCGGTGCCACAGCCTGGAATTATTGATTATAGGGAAGATCACAATCTTGATAGAAATCCGTGCTTAGGGCTTTTTAATAGCCCCAATGAAGATGATTTTGTGATGCCCTCCTCCATCTGGTCATTGCCTTCTGGAACTCAGGCAGGCACAGGATTCCAATTATTCAGTTCTGATGTGGATGTGTCAGATGCATTGGTCCATTTGCAGAATGGTGATATTAATTGCTCTTCGTCACTGAATGGTTATGCGTTGGCTCCAGATACTGCTTTGGGATCTAGTACTCTGATACCAGATTCCTCTGCAGGTCGGTCTGATGCTGATTTAAATGGTGGTTTGGTTGACAATCCTTTGGCATTTGCTGGAGAAGATCCCTCACTTCAGATTTTTCTTCCAACGAGACCACTGGAATCATCTGTGCAGCATGAAATTAGAGAACAGCCAGATGTATCAAATGGTGTCTGCACTGACGATTGGATCTCTCTTAGGCTTGGAGATGGTGCCAGTGGTAGTAATGGTGATGGTTCCATTCCAAATGGGTTGAATTCCAGACCGCAAACTACACCCAGAGGAGGTGCCACGGATACTTTGACTGACTCTGGTTTGTTACTTTCTTACCTAAGTCTTATGTATTTTATGATTGAAGTTACTCTTGCAAACTCTTTCATTATATGGCACTCCGCCAGAGTTTGTTGTTAGCTGTGGAAGGCATTTTTGTTCAACTTGCCCTCATGATACTTGCTATCACGAGGGCAAGTTTGGTGGTTAGTATCCAACACACCTTTGGTGGTTAGTATCCAACACATTTTCAAGTACACAAACTATGTACTTGCTATAAAATGACCAAAAATTAGGTCATCTTAGGAATAGAGAAATTCTTAAAATAGTTTATAGGTCATTGGAGGAATAGAGAAATTCTTGATAGTTTTCTTTTCGAAGGCAGTTCTTTTGCTCTGTTCTGTTGTTTCTCTGCTTTTCACTTTATGTAATTGTCCCCCCCCCCCCCCGGCGCACAGGGGGGGATCCCTGTCTCCTTCCTCCTGTTATGTTCGCTTAATTTACTCCTGCGCAGGGGGGGGGGGATCCCTGTCTCCTTCCTCCTGTTATGTTCACTTAATTTACTCCTAATCAAAAACAAATTATATGCACAATTGTTTTTTCAACACTTCATGATTATTGCGACTGTGTACCAGTTCTAAGTCAGTGAATTTTAATGCAGTATGGCTTTATTTGTTGGTCTTTACACCTTGACTGTATTCCTCTTTATGCAGCTTCTTTGCTTCTTGGTATGAATGATGTTAGATCTGACAAGGCAAGTAGGCAGAGATCTGATAGCCCATTCTCATTTCCCCGCCAAAAACGTTCAGTAAGACCCTGCTTGTATTTTTCTATTGATTCAGATTCGGAGTAGAGGTATTAGACCTTGTGTATCTAATAACTTTAGATGATGCCCTTCTGAACGCCCCATTTTGTATCTAGAAACTGAAGAAAGCTGAGCTGCGATATTGGGGCTCAGGATTTGGAAGTTGATGTCGTCTGAGGCATATCTGGAGGAACGTAGCTACGAAATTTGCCCGGCCAAAATGTTTGCACCTCTAGGGTATTATTTGGTAAAGATGATGCTGTAAAGATTCTCAATTCTTGACACTTGATATTCAACTTGTCCTTATGACACTTGATGACAGATCCGGAACAGGCTATTATTCCCGTTTTCAACGAGGATGTGCTGGTACTGGTGTAGTGTTGCTACGTTTTCTGGGTGGTCGTTGTTCAAACTTTTTGATATGGTGGGGAGTCCTTCGTTAAGAACATTGGTATATGCAATTTTCGCTCTGCTGAGAGCAAATCACCTGTAAATGTTTAGCCATCAGATTCAAAAGTAAAATCGAAAATAGTTTTATCTCAATCACACCCAGCTAGATGCCCAATTTTGTGTAATATATGGTTATACATTTGTAAAGGACATTGGTAGATAAGGGTACGCTTTTCTTGAAATTGATACTCTCTATTTGAAGAACATAGATACTGTTTGGTATATTATCTACAAAGATTATTGTTTGGTATATTATCTACAAAGATTATTAGTAATGTAAATTATTACTTAGAAAGATTATTATTTTTTAAGTTGTTAGTCAAGTTAAATGCTGTATTTGATATATATAAGTAATTTAAATAATAATTTATATTGTTCAGTTTGATATATTAAAAAGATTTTGATATATGTTTTAAATTAATATAATAATAATAATAATAATAATTAATATTATTTCTAATAATAACTATAATAATAATAACAATAACGGTAGAGTTGTTATGTTGTAATCCATGTTATTGCTTTTTATGGGATAATCTATATTATCAAATTATTAATAATTTATATTACCTTGAAAATTTGAATTGCTAATAATATTACTCAATTAAATAAAGTAATGTGGATCGGATAATTTAATCAAATATTATCAATAATCTAGATAGATTATCCATATTAAATGCTATCATAATTCTTAAGTCTTTTCTAGCATATGACAAACATCTCTTTTTTTTTGGGTCATCATTGACAAATGGTGAATTCTACCATGTATCTCACAAAGTAAGATGTATTAAACACCTTGTGAAGTTAATAATCAAATGTGACGGTGTATTTATGTAATTATTTCATACTCCTCACATCTAACCATTAATCCCATAAAGTGTTTGATGCATCTTACAAACCATCTCACTTTGTGAGGTGCATAGCAGAATCTGCCTTGACAAACATATCCAATGCCAGCAAGTTCAACTGGCATCAGCAGAGCAAAGGAAGGAAGCATTTATTTTGCTGGTGATAACACTATTTTTTATCTTTTTTTCGTTAATAAATTTTTTTTTATCTTATTTTATTTTTATTATTAGCTTCTAGAATCTTATCTTAAGATTTTAATTGCATCTCAAAATTTTTATCTCATCTTATCTCAAGTCTTTAATTGCTCAAGCTTTTGACTGTTTTTCAAATCTTTATCTCGTCCTACCCCAAATTTTTTAACTACTTTTCCAATTTTTTATTAGTCTGTTAACAAAAATTTCTCTTTCTTCTCTTTATATAAACCCAATTCTACCATTTGAAAGGAGGATTTTTTTTTTAATCAAGACAGGAGGAGACAATTGAGAGCATTTGTGAGAGTGGTTGTATGGAGCATAAGAGTAGCAAACTCAGTTTTTGGTATTTTCCGTTCAGTCAAATAAGATAAATTGCACTATCTTAGATTGTTATTTATTGAAATACATATGATATTTGCCATTGTTATCTTATAATACATATTGTCGCACATGCGCTTTCTGTCAAACTCAAAACTTGTTCACTGTATGTCGAGGACGGCATTGAGGACACCAATCATGTTCTTCTCCATCTCGTTCATGATGCGTCGCAGCCATTCAAATCTTGCAATTCACATCTCGGTTTTAGGGTGTTAAGGGCGTTGGTTATAGTACACCATCACCATGGTGGTGTTTTCGTGTTCCATTTTTTTTTGTTGTCTATTATAGTCCCTATTTTTTTCTCAGGAAAAAAGGGGTTTGGAGGCCTTTCTTTCTTTCTTTCTTTCTTTTTAACGTATATATTTTTTTATTTTTGATTTTTTTACCTTTTTTGTAAATGTACCTAAAAATTCAGTGCTTTTTTTTTCTCATTCATTTAAATAATAAATTAAATTTTTTGAATCCATGCAACAATCTCTACAATCTCTAATATTGATGTATGGCTTAATCATTCTCAAGAATTATAAGAATTGTAAAAGTTTATTAAAATGAATGCTATGCAAGAATGTATTGTTCTTTCTTTTTTTATTTTATTTTTTTAAAATAAAATTGACCGAACACATAATCATTTTCTATAATAATGACGAGGGCTTTGAGTTTCTCATTGCATTGGATAATACGTAGGAGCGGGCACTCTCCGTCAAGCCCAAAATAAAATTTTCTTAAATTTTGTTTCTTCTTCTATTTTATTTGTAAATAATTTGTTTTATTTTCTTTTGTAAATAAATGTCATAAATTTTTAAAAAGGAAAAAAATAAATATAATTATAGTTAGGGATTAATTTGCATAATAACTCTAGGTAACCGTTGAAAGACGGACGTAACAGGGCTTCCGTGGGATTAAGTTTTCATCCTTCTTCGTACATAATTAGACCTCTGAACCCAATATCATTTTCAAAAGACCAATTTTTCCAAAATAAAAGGTTTATTTTTTTCTTAAATAAAAATTAGTGGCGACTTCATTGAATATTTTTTTTATAATTTTTTGTTGCCTTGCGTCGTAGTGCCCTCTGGGCACGTTGTGACATTTGGGCGACTCTATTGGGGATGGTTAGAGAGTCAAGCCCATTAGAGTTAATTATGTAAATTATATAACTAAAATAATGTATTTTTTCCCTTCTTGTTGCTTTTCACTTTTTTGTGTTTTGTTTTTAATTGTAAATAATTATTTTATTTTATTTGTCACTCAAACTTTAGGGTAGTAGACTTTTTTTTTCCCTCTCTTTTTGTATATATCTCAAACCTTAGGATAGTTAATTTTTTCTATATATTGTTGGGTCTTTATTGCATAATTTTTAGGGTTTTAAGGTTTTTATACTCTTTACACACACTTTGCTTTCACTTACCTTATGCACCATCTGGGCTCTATACCTAAGCCTTGGAAATCCATAGGAATAAAAGGGGTTTTGACGAAGTTATTGTGAGGCTTATATTTCCCTAGCAGTCGTTGATTCTCTTGCTCAAATTGTTATTAGAATTGTGAGTTACCATATTGTGACTTCTATGCCTCTGTAGCCATACTCACAAAAATTGGGTCCTTATCTAGAAGATAGGGGCAATTTGGGGACCTTGACTTATAGGGGTTTAGATCCTTCCAAGGAAACCGTGCACAATAGAGCAAACTAGTGGACCATTCAAATTAGGATATTGACCATAGAAATAATGAACCACTAGGTCCCACCTTACTAGGACACAAAGGAGCATACTTTTTTATTTCCTTATCTTGTAATTTGAATTTCAAATCATGCATCTAAATAATATACTATGCATATTCTATTTTTAACTCTCACGAGTTTCCGTTTTCCACATTATTTACTATAACATTCATAACATCACTTTTTTGTTACACATGACAGCATGCATAAAAAAAAAAATCATTGACCATGCATTTTCTTTCTTTCCATTCTATTTTTTGTACATATTCATGGCATGCAAGAAAAGAAAAAAACTTATTCATAACATTGCATCTTTTTTTTCTTTTCTTTCCATGAATTCGTGACATGTATAAAAAAAATCATTGAGCATGCATTTTCTTTTCATATATTCAACACATGCATAGAAAAGTTAAAAAAAAAAAAAGGGTCATTCATAGCATTACATTTTTTCTGAAAAAAAAAAAAAAAACTCTTCAAACATATATTTCTCGTCCTCCTCTATCTCTTTCACATTGTTCATTACAACATGCATACATGCATACCTAGACAAGCAAGGAAAAACCATTGAGCATGCATTTTTCTTTTTAATTTTTTCTTTCCTCTTTTTCCTTCCCATCATTCTGATACATTCATTAGGTTCAAGTAGTCATGCCATGCATATTCTATCTGTAGTTGTCATGCATCATGTATTTTTATCACATATGATAGGCATACATCAATAAGTATCCACAAATTCATTCCAAAAAAAATAGGGGTGTGATTTTTTTTTCTTTCCTTTTCTCCTTTAAATAATTTTGTTCTTTTTCCAATCAAAGATAAAGGTTCACAATATCAAAACATTGCTTCTCGAAAGAAGACTTCGTCCAAGCCTAGTAACTCATATAAGTTACGATCCAAAACCCATCTAAAACACATGGAGAGTGAAAGAAACCTAAGCCAAGAGATTGACAATTTAAAGACCATGATGCTTGAACAAGGAGCTGAGTTTAGAAAGATTCTTGAGGCTATAAGCAAAACCAAGGAGGTTGACAAAAACAGTGATCCTCACGATCAGCCAGGATATGAATAAGAGAACGACAATAGGGCTGAGATTGAAAAGGAAATGGAATGACTAAAGTTAAAAGAAGAATTGCAAGAGAAGATGCAAGAACACTTTCGAATGTTGCGAGGGCCTAACCCATACGGCCCTATAAGCATCAATGATTTCTATTTGGCACCAAATGTCATTGTCTCCAAAGACTTCAAAATGCTCGAGTTCATTAAGTTCGATGGCAGTACAAATCCTATGATACATCTGAGGATGTACTGTACCAAGATGGGGATGTGGTCTAAGGATAAGAACTTCATGATCAGCTTTTTCCTTGAAAGCCTAGATGAAGCCACGTGGGAATGGTACATGCAATTAGATCAAACCAAAATCAAATGTTGGGAAGATCTCGCTACAGCCTTTACTAACCAATACAAGTTTAATATGGATGATGCACCTACTAAGGACCAGCTAAAAAGCTTGAGAAAGAAAGAGAAGGAGTCATTCTAAGAATATTCTCAAAGGTGGACGGTCATGGCAGCTAAGGTTGTTCCACCGATACTAGAACAAGAGATATGCTCTTCCTTCATCCATACACTAGAGGGCCCATTCTTTATGCTTGGGACCCATGTCAAGGAGTTTGTCGACTTGGTGGAAATTGGAGAGAGAATCGAGGCGAATATCCAAGAGGGAAAAGTGGAGTTAATAATAGAGGAGCCACAATCGAAGAAATAATCATTCCATAAAAAGAAAGAAGACACTATGAATCTTATACAACTGCATCACCCATACCAAACCCATCAACCTATTTTCCACCCCAAACACAATCTATCATATCAATATCCATCCTACCCACCTCTTGTACCTTACACAATGCCATACCAACCCCAACCATACCAAGTTAATAACATTTCGCATCCCCAGCCATATTTACCCACCATGCCTAGACATCACCAAATAAGCAATTCACCTATGGCTCTTTCACAAATACCTACTAATCCTACTCCTAAACCGCCCATGAATAAGCGCCCTTTACCAAACTTCAATATGAGTAATTCTGAGGTGTTTAAAAGCTTGTGTCAAGCAAATCTATTAGCTCCACACCCTGCAATAGTTGTGACACCGCTATATCCCCATTGGTACAATCCAAGTCATGTGTGTGAATATCACTCTAATACTCTTGGGCACTTGATTGAAAACTGTTACAACTTCAAAGATGTTGTGTTACGTTTACTTGATGCCAAGGCCATTAAAGTACTAGAGGCAGGGAAAGAAGAAGACCGTGTTGGAAGTGGAACTTTATTTTATTCATCAACATTAAGATCGACCTAAGTTGCGATATGATTAAAAATTTGAGTCTTTATTTGACTTGATATATTTCGAGAAAGAATATCATGTTCCTTTTGCTTATGTTTTGAGATCCATCAGTTTTATGATTATATGTGTTTTTTAATGCATCATATGCTTTCTTATTCTTTTATTTTCATTATTTTCATTATTTCCATTATTCCCTTTTTCTTTTTCTTGTTGTTTCTTTTGCACCTTTTTTCAAGCATTCTCGTCATTTGGAACCTCAATCCAATGTAGATAACATCATGGAAAACCCATGAATTGAGCGTTGTGTTACAAATGGACATAAATGATCATTAACATGATGAAGGTCCTAAGCTATGTGAATGATTTGCTTAGATGTCAAATTTACTGAAAAATGACAAAGTAGTTGATGATCAGAGAGCGAAAGGCTGCCCCCGTGCATTTCAATTAGCTATGCAGCTTTGTATGAAGACAACAACACTAGAAGAGTTGAATATCATAGAGGAGAAATGATTGATATCAATCTACCCATAGGCAATTGTACCAAAGAAAGATGACAAGAGCCTTTAACAAAGGTGTTCGACTTCAAATGTTTTGGTTGGATAATTTAGTGTTGGAAAGACCTTATCAAATCAAGAGAATAACCAAGGCAAAAAAGGTAGCAAAATTTGGCAAGATAGTCAACTCAAGTACAGTGAAAAAGAAAAAAAATTAAAAAAAAAAGAGAGAAGCTCATTAGATTGAAAACCTGAAAGAACGATCTAGGCAAAATTTAGAGCAATAAAGTATCTAAAAACCGGAAAGGGTGGCCTAGATGAAGTTGTATCAATTTGGAAGTTAGGCAGTGAGTTATAACAAACAAAGAAGGAAATTGAATAATTGCTAAATTGAGGTAATTTAATGATAGAAGATCAAAGAAGAATTATTCAACAAAAAAGGAGGAGGCAACAAGTAAAGGCAGATTAGGTTGTCAGATAACAATATATTATAGTCTTGGACATGAGTTTTGATTTGATGTAATTAAAAAATCAATGAAATGGGTTAATCATGTGGAGTTACATTGCAAGTCTTTTTAACCCTTTTGTTCTTTGTTTATTTTCTTATGCTTATCCATGTCTTGTAAATATTGTCCAATTTTGAGTGCAATAAATTTGTCTTATTCCTTTATGTTCCCTCTATATTTTCTTCTCTTTCCTTCATCATCAAAAGCAGCATGTTACTGGATTCATTTATTTTCTCTCAAATCATACATAATCAGAATATTATATTTCCATTAAAGCAAATGGCATTATCCAATAAGGCTCAATTACAACAAATCAAGATATAACTCAAAATCCACATTTCAATGGGTCAAAAGAAAAAAAGAAAAAAGAAAGTTTGCTACATTGAAAACCCAAAAAAATAGTTTAGGTAAAAGCTAGAGCCAAAAAAAAAAAAAGAGCTTGCTAGATTGAAAACTCGAAAGGACAGTCTAGATAAAAGTTAGAGTAAAAAAAAGAGCTTGCTAAATTGAAAACTCGAAAGGGCGATCTAGGCAAAAATAAAAAAAAGAAAGAAAGAAAAAAAAAAGGCTCATTAGATAGAAAATAAAAAATGGTGATCTAGGCAAAAGTTAGAGCAAAAATCCAAAACATTCAAGATCAAGAATCAAAAGCCAAAGTGGGGCCAAGGATTCATTAGAGATTGTTAAATGGAATAGGCTTTTCAAACAGAACAACTTATTTGCATCTGATTAGGATTTTTCTACAAGAGTAATGTTTGGAAATTACAAACTGGGGCAATTTTTTTTTTTTTTTTTGCATTATCAAATCATCTAGGTCAATGCACATGTCATTCTTACTGCCTCATTCTTCGTATCATTCGCCTTTTTTTTTTATCAAATACCACAAACTGGGGCAATTTTTTTTCTCCCCTTTTTTTTTTTCTCATTTTCTTCTTTCTAAATCTTTCTGATCATGATTGAAGCATTCAGCATCAAATCATCTAAGTTTTGTCACTACCTTATTCATCACATCATCACTACATCATTTACTTTTCTACAATTGGCTCTAGACATTTACTTTTTTGTATCACAAATTATTTTTATTTTTTGTAAATATCATATATCATAGATCATTCATTTTCAATAGTCATCACGAAGCATTCCTTTTCTATAAACATCTCATCACCATCATTTTACTTTTTATTCATTATCACTATCAATTTATTTTTTAGTAATTATTACTGTTATTTTACTTTTCAGTCATTATCACCATCATTTTATTTTTTAGCAATTATCACCATTACTATCACTTTATTTTTCAACAATTATCATTATTATTTTACTTTTCAACAATTATCATCATCACTTTATTTTTTTAGCAATTATCACTATCATTTTACTTTTCGATTATTATTACCATCATCTTATTTTTTTTAGCAATTATCACCATCATTATCACTTTATTTCTCAATGATTATCACCATTATTTTATTTTTCAGTCATTATCATCATCACTTTACTTTTCAGCAATTATCACCATTATTTACTTTTCAACAATTATCACCATTATTTTATTTTTCAGTCACTATTATCATCACATTATTTTTCAACAACTAATACCATCATTTTACTTTTTAGCAATTAACATAATCATAATCATCATCATTTACTTTTTGCAATTATCACAAATCTTTTGCATGCTTTTCGCACTATAAAGCACTTACTTTCCACATTTGTTTACTTTTCTACATACGTTTACTTTTCCACATGCGTTTACTTTTCACCTCAACAATCATTCATTTTTTGTATTATTACTGTAAGCATTTTCAATTTGTCGAGACTATATTTTTAATTTCAATTTCAATTTCAAAGCTGCATTTTCAAAATTCAATCTCAATTTCAATTTTACACGACTCATTTTCAATATCATGTTTACACTTTCAAAATTCAACTATGCAAGGCTATAGTTTCATGTTTACACTTTCAAAATTCAACTATGCAAGGCTATAGTCCATTATCATTAAGCTACATCTCATGTTTCTCAAGAGTGCATTTCATTTTTTTGTGTTTCATTTCATTTTCCGAAAGGTAAAACATATAAGTTTAACATGAGTCATTCATCCTTCGTCACATATTGCACACTATCAAACAAGTCATATATTTTCATCATTTTTTTGGATAAAATATGTATTCATATCTTTACTTGTTTCTTATTCGAAAATATAAAAACTAAAGTTTTGATATTTTCCTATAAAAATAAGTAAAGAGAGGCAATTGTGAATGCTATATTTTTGTTCTTTTTTTGTTAATAAATTTTTTTATGTTATTTTATTTTTATTATTAACTTCTAGAATCTTATCCTATCTTAAGATTTCAACTCCTTTTCAAAATTTTTATCTCATCCTATCTCAAGCTTTAAATTACTTTTCAAATCTTTATCTCATCTTATCACAAATTTCTCAACTGCTTTCCAATCTTTTATCAATCTGTTAAAAAAATTTCTCTTTCTTCTCTCTATATAAACCCAACTCTACCACTTGAAAGGAGAATTTTTTTTTTAGTCAAGAGAGAAGGAAATAGCTGAGAGCAATTATGAGAATGGGTGTATGGAGCATAAGGGTCGCAAACTTAGTTTTTGGTATTTCTCGTTCAGTCAACAAAGTAAATTGCACTATCTTAAATTATTATTTATTCAAATACAGGTAATATTTGCCATTGTTATCTTATAATAAACACTGTCGCATATACGCATTCTGTCAAACTCAAAACTTGGTCACTGTACGTCAAGGATGGTATCGAGGTTGCAAGTCATTGGATACCAATCATATTCTTCTCCATCTCGTTCATATGCATCGCAGCCGTACAAATCCTGCAATTCACATCTCGTTTTTAGGGCGTTAAGGGCGTTGGTTATAATACACCACCATCATGGTGGTGTTTTCGTGTTCCATTTTTTTTAGTCTATTTTTTTTTCTCAACAAAAATGGTTCGGAGGCCTTTCTTTCTTTCTTTTTTTTTTTGGACATATATATTTTTTTATTTATGATTTTTTTTCTTTTTTGTAAATATACCTAAAAATTCAATGCTTTTTTTTTCATTCATTTAAATAATAAATTATTTTTTTGAATCTATACAACAATCTCTAATATTGATGTATGGTTTGACCATCCTTAAAAATTATGAGAATTGTAAGAGTTTATTGTATAACTCATACTTAAGAGTTCGCACTCTCTCGTCAAGCCCAAAATTAAATTTTTTTTAATTTTGTTTCTTCTTCTATTTTATTTTTTTTAAATAATTTGTTTTATTTTCTTTTGCAAATAATTGTCATAAATTTTTAAAAAAGGAAAAAATAAATATAATTATAGTTATGGATTAATTTGTATAATAAACTCTATGTAACCATCAAAAGACGGACATAACAAGATACAGTGGGATTAAATTTTCATCTTTTTTTAAATATAATTAAACTCCTAAACTTAATCTCATTTTTAAAAGATCAATTTTTTCAAAATAAAATTTTTCTAATTTTTTTAAATAAAAATTAATGATAACTCTATTAAATATTTTTTTAATAATTTTTTGTTGTCTAATGTCGCAGTGCTCTAGCCACGGTGTGACAGCTGGGATCAAAATTCCTGCGCCATTTTGTCAAACGTTCTGGCTACTAGTATCCTGCCACCTTTCACTACTGCTGTTCCTCTTTCCCAAGAGGATAATGTGTGAAATAAACACTGCAATGCTGATCTTAAGTCTTGGGTTTGATAAAACGTTATTTGGTAGCCATTGGGTGCTTTTAAAAGGGTAGGAAACTAGGATAAAAAAAGAATTTACGAAAAGTCGTTCTCCCTATTTTTTCGTTTGTTTTTAATGTCACTTAACTCTTGTCAATTGACCTGTGAACTGTATTTGTGCTGCCTAGATAATTATTCAGTTTTATTTCATTAAGGGCAAGCTATAAATCAGCCATGCCTCTGGCTCTGCAGAAGGAAGAACAGATGAATGATATTTTTATATTGTGGGTGAACTTTTTGGTATATAAATAAAAAAGAACAATTGCTTCTGGAATGAACTATTAGGCTACTGTATACTTTGCATGTTCTCGTCGAGAGCCCAAATGTGAAGCCCTTTGCACGATGGCCAGATTCATATCATTGGGTGGGACTAAGGACCTTCCCTGAAACCAAATGTGCGGCAAGTAGTTACGGGTTTCGCAGAAAGGCCAGGTCCGAAGTTGTTTTCTATCTTACGTTGTTATATTAGACCGCCATGGTAGTGAATTAGGAGTCAACCATTATTATTCAAGAGTATGTAACTCTTAAAGCGGTAATGGCCTTATTACATAGTGCCAAGACAACAGTGCCCTTATTCCGCAAGTCAAGTTTAGTGGCCATAATTGCCAGTCTTGCTAGCGCATATTTGTTTTTCTCCATTGCTGAGTTTACTAGCTCAAATATACTAGTCAAACATGGGATCAACAGATATGAAAATGGTATTGAATTATATTGCAGAGAAAGAAGAGGGGCAACATAACACTTAAAGACAACCCCGAAACTAGACTCTAACTACTGTTGGGGAAGAATCTGGCTGACCCACTGAGGAAGACTTTGAAGCCTCCATAATGACTGGTGCCTGTTCCAAACAGCTGTGTGTATCATCACTGATCATCCCAATTGTCATCTTCTCCACTTCTTCTTGCGTATATATATGGATCTTGGATACCACATCGCAGAACTCACTGCAGCCAAAGGGGCCAAAAAAAGCTATTTTAGTATCAGCCAGGTCTCAGGATATTGTTACATTGAATAAAATGGAACATATGTATGTATTGTGCCGTATAAAACATAAGTAGAGTAACATTATTTGTGCATAAAAAATGGATACTATTATTGGACACCATCATGAGATAGAGAAACAGAGTCTTGGCCTTATCTGCTATGCCTATCATTAAATATTTAGTATCTTTTTCTCTATTTGGTGTCCATAAATATCTTTGCTTTTAATATACAAATAACATTAATCTGAGTAAGGTGGCAAAAGCAGCATCTCACTTTAAGTAAATGGTGAGCGGAGGAAGATGAATACTTACTGCCATGGGTCATCCCCCACAACCATGATGTCATTTTCGCTGTCTGTGTACAGGATTCTCCATCCCTTATCAGGATCTCTTAGTAGGCCTTCCATGCCAAACAGTCTCTCAAGTTCACTCATCAGGTCACTGTAGCTGCTCAATCTTGAGAGATCAATGGCTCTTCCAACTAAGCTGCCTTGCTTGTGAACCTTCATTCAGTGTATGTTACATGGTTGGGCAAATTGTCAAAGTAAGAGAAAAATGGCATATCATAATATAACTCTGTTGCTATCATCGCTCACCTTTGTGCAACTTCTCTTAGCAGAGTTCTGTATATTTTGGGTGGTAGTTTCCCCAGACAAGGGAACTCCAAATAGTTTACAAGCATTTATCTTACCCTTGAAATTGTCTTCATTTGGAATCCTCATGTTGTTTGCCCCTAAAGAAGCAGCCCCAGAAACATTGTCCTGCAGCTTTTGCTCATGTGGGATTGAGAGATCTGACCTTCGAACTTCATTTCTAATGATGCCTGGCTGAGTGGAAGGAGTGCTAAATGGGACACTCTCTCTTTGGAAATTGGTGGGTTTAGAGCACAACATGCTGCTACCATGACCAGCTTTGTGAATATCACCATAAGGAAAATATGCAGTTTGAAGAACTTCCGGTCCTAAAGAGTCAAACTTGGGTTTGGTCGCCTGATGCAGGTTGTAAGTTGTGCAACTGCCACTAGGTTTGCCCCAAGCACCAAGGTTCATATCAACCTTTCCTGTCAGGGACCTCAGTGGACATATTTCTTGACCTTGCAAGACCCTAGGAAACCTATTCGCTTCTGCGAAGCCTGCATAACTAGGTGGGTGAATCCTCATAAGCTCAGCAGCAGTAATCTTTCTTGCTCCAGTTGATGCAAGATTTGGATGACTTGGAGAACTGATCTCAAAACCTGGCTGCTTAGTTACTGTGTCACATCCATAATATAGTGACATAAAACCTGTATTTTCTTGACCTTGCAAGACCTTGGGTGATCTTACAGACTCCTCGAAGTCCATAAACCCACTGCCTCCTGCTGCCACCCCTCCAATTCATAAGCCAAACAGGAAATATAAAGAAGAGAAGATGATTAGGATGCATTAATTTAACTGATCTATGCTACTTTGGCTAATATGATATTAGAATGATGTGTCAAACCAGTGAAGAGGTGAGTGGGTGAGGCAGCCTGCAGACCTGTCCGCAGTTTCTTCAGCCTTGGGGAAGACTGAATGCTCAAGGGAGGGAGAGAAGCAGAAGGATCAATCTCCCATGGAGATACTCGATCCTGATGATTAGTCTCAATATCCTCATCCCATCTGACCTGTTGGATATCACAGCAATAAACTTCAGGTGAAATGCTTCATTAATAGAACTCAGGATGATAAAGCATCTGCTTCAATGGAAAAGTTGGTGAACATAGAAAAGTCCAGAGCAAATGCTAAATTTATGATAATCGGTCAAAAAATCCTGCATAGTTATAAGGCAAAAATGAAAATGTACCATCAAGCACCTCCATTTTGATTTAGGCCATCTATAAGGATCCAAATCACTCATACCAGTCACGATACCACTAGTACACCTGCAAGATAGGAAGATGACATCATATTCCTGACAAGATCTTTTTTTCATGGGAAATATATGGCTAAATATATATGCCATAGTTGACCTTCTTTCTGGTGATTCATCCATTTCGAATTTCATTTTGAATCTTGTCCCGATGGTCACTGGATTCTTGATGCTTTTGACATACTTTTGGTAGGGCACAACAAAATCTGCATGACTGGCCCTGTAATACAGCAAATTCAAACTTGTTACAAGTTTATTATGAATCATGAGTAGTTGAAATCCTTAGCAAGCGAGAAACAGATAGCTCTTTGTAAGAACATAAAGCTTCACATGCGATGAACATGTTGCAAGATGCAAGGATCCAACCAACAAATGAACAGTCAGAGAAAGTTCATCAAGCCCGTCATTAAAAAAACATAGGCTCCTTACTGCTTCACGCAAAACAATATAACAAAGCAATTTATCATCTGAGTTTCTAGAAAGGCCATGAGCCATTTCTGTCCAAATTATGAATGTACTCACTGCTCTTCAACCCACATACGTTCATATGATATTAATCTTGTGTTTCAGATTCCACACGCCATCAGGAGATTCAATAGTCCAATCCTAAGAACATAATTTTTTGATCTTCAAGATATCTCTACCTTCGGAACACATCACAACCAAGAAACTCTCCCAACATAACTGGCTGATATGCTATCACAGCCAACATAACAGCAGCTGGTGTAGTTCTATCTACAGCTGACTATCCACTCCAATTTTATGTATGGTTTGGGCAGTATTTTGGGCATAACATTCAAATGATTGCTATAGATATATTGGTTGATAGAGCCTACTTGTCTATGGCTGAACATTTAATCCCGTAAACCGGATTTGTCTGTTATATCCACTGCATCAAATTGGAGGCATAACGGACAACTAAGAGATATCAAATAAACATGCAGGCTAAGGGAATCCCTTTATAATATCTATCTAGAACTCCCTGTGGAATAAATGCTATCGCTGGGTAAACATCCACTTCAAAAGGCATAATAAGCACATCACTCTGTTCTCCATATATTACCATGTCAACATAAATAATACTGTCACTCTCATTGTACAAGGTCAGTTTGTGACAGAGTACATTACAAATTGACAGATAACTTGTCGGGGATTCTAAAAATAAAATAGATTATAGATGTTCATTGAATTTATTATTGTATGCCACCTAACTGTCATCATTGCATACATTAAACTAATATAAATAATAGGAGACTAAGGTTTTATTTCATATATAATTGCCACAACAAAATGAAAATCAAAGGCTAAATAATAAGGGTGTGAACTTCATACATTTTGCAAATCGAAAAAAAGGGGGGTGGGGGTGGAAACACTAAGCTGATCTATCAAATCTAGTACCTTGGACTGTAGAAAACATGAAACATGCTTTTGGCGGATATAGCATTAGCCACAGAAGAAAGGAAATTGGGATAACAACTCTGGTTACCAACTATAGATTCCGTAAGACCATTTCTTGGTCGAACGGCTCTTCTGATTCCCAATCTTAATTCTCCATTTTCACCCCTACAAAATAAATAATATGCAATAAGGGATCTGTAAGGCACTAGAATGATAGACTCAAATTGGCATTCGGACATTATCATCATCACTAATTTTTCATGCATTCAAAGTTTGTCAAGACATAAATTCCAGAATCTCATGTACGTGAAGTCACGGCTTCAGAGGTATGTTCTATGAATAGATTTTGGCTACGGTTTCCCTTTGCTAGTTTGGTACTTTACAGTGACTAAGACAAGAAACTCTTTAATCAACACAAAATATATAACCATTCCAATGAAAAGGCCAATACTAACTACATCCAAATATTTTTTATTTGGCAGTTGATAATTACTTTCTGCTAAATATGGCAACATGACATTAAGAATGTCAAGAACAATTGATGTGAAATCTGTCCTATACAGATTAATGCCAATTAAAAGTCCCAGATCAACATATATACCTCAGAAAGAGCACTGCATCACCAGACACAAGATTCTTTTGGCTAACAAAAATACTCCAGCCAGTAGTGAGCAGATGCCGCCTTGGCTGACCTGACAAAAATCACCACATCCACTTTCTGTATAATTTATAGCCAACATAATGAAGCCAGCCACACACACTGTTTTCTATTTCGGTGAATACCTCTGTAAATATGGCGAAATTTCCACTCCACACCATGCAGGTCTTTTGCAACAAGCTCTTGAGAGGGTCTCTGCTGCTTATAATCCTGTAATTACAAAAAATAATATTAAAAGGAACTCATCACCTTGAAGGGATACTATAAATTCAAAACTTAAGACTAATTTTATATGTTATAAAAGTCGGCTTTAGCTAGATTAGTTGAAGTCCAATGGAATACAGATACTGATGTTTTAGACCAAAATAATTGAAAAAAAAAAAAAGATTAGTGCAAAGAAGAGCATGATGTCACACCAAAGGAGGAAAACAATCTTCAGCAGCTCTACGAGGAACTGAGAACCCTCCATGAGTGCTTGTATCAGAGGCAGTAAGTGTCTTGCAGAACATGTGAGGGGTTGATTTTGTAGGTGATCTTCCACTTCCCTCCTCATCTGCTCCCAATTCCTCAAGCCCTTTGCCCTCCAAATACTTCCCGGCCAACTGAACACAACCCAAGATTTCAAGTTAGTACCCTTCCTTGAGTAAACAAGTATTCTCACCATGAATGAACCTCCTCCAAAATTAACTACTCAAATGAAAACTAACCTCAGCACGGGGAAGCAAAGTGACCTGTGTGTAAACCTCATCATTCTCCTTATTGGCCTGTTGATAGAAAAGGGAAAAATGACAAATAGGCCAAACCAAATGAGTAGAACCAACAATCAAGTCAATTTTAGAAGAGGGTTCACTCAATTCAGTACTTACAAGTAGCTGGACATTGACAACTCTACAAAAGATCTGTGGTTGAAGATCATATGTTGCCATCTCCATTGGGGTGAAAGGAGAGAAAGATGCAGCTTGTTCGAAGTGCCCTTGTGGGAAATACACCACCACATTCCCTTTCTTTGGAAGAGAGGTAAGAGGGCCAGCACAAGCATGCCAAAGCTCCAGATATGAAGAAGACACACCAGCTGAAGGAGAACCAGAAGATGAACAAGTTGAAGATGATACACAGCACACACAAGCAGCATGTTTCTCACAGTCCCCATTGCAAGTTGCAATCTTTTCAACCTCAGTCACTGCATGGTTCAGATCAATTTCCATGAACACCAAGTGTGGTTTTGGTTTTGGTTCTTGTTGAGAGGCTCAAAGTGGAAGTAACCAAAAACAGAATATAAAAAAACAAACAAAAGAAAAGATAAAGGAGTGTAATCAAGTGGATTTTAAAAAGGGAAAACCAGAAAGAGGAAACTGTAATGAAATGGGAAATGAGGTCAAATCATGAAAAAGGAAATTCATGTTTGGATGGGCACCACAAACAGGGGAGAAGGAGTGGAATGGGATGGGATGGTCAACAGAGGAGGTGAGGGAAGTCATGGCAGGAAGAGGGTCACACACACACAAACACTCACACACACCAAAGAAGAGGACAGAGAGAGAAGAGAAAAGAAGAAAAAGAGCATCAAATGATAACAAGGGATTCAAAGTATGATTCCTCCTCCCCCATTTGCAGGTACTGTGGAGAGGGAGCAGAAGAAGCAGCAGACATAGACAATTGCATAGGAAGCACAGAAAACACAAAAGGCAAGAAAAGCCAACGTGGTGTAGTAGTGGCTTTTGGACTTACGAGTGTGTCAAGAGAAAGAGATAGAGAGAGAAAGAGACTGTGTGTGTGGGGAGGGGGGGACAGGCCAAGGCAGTACAGAACCCACACTCCCCCACCCTCCTCTCCCTTTGCCTTTGAGCTTAGCTTTATCTTTTTCTTCTTTATTAATAATTTCCTTCACTTGTTGGTGACTGGTGAGGCCCTCCACCAACACAACCAAAAAGGGTGAAAGAGAGAAAGAGCGAGGGAAGGGGCTTCATTTCATTCATTTCACACAACAAAATCTACCATTGTTTTCATTTTTTTCCTTCCCTCCTAATTTCAAAGGAAAAAAGAAGATATACAACTTGACAACTCAACCCAGAACACAATTTATTACGTACGTGAATATTAAGGTAATGAATAACATAGCTCAACTTGAGTACTAATTATCCAACCATAACATAAGTAGAATAACATGATCTTTTTTTTCTTTTAAATTTTGAGTTGTGTGATTTGGAGGCATGGGATATCCGACAAATGGAGCTACAGCGGTTCATTTATTAATGATGAAGAAAGTGAGAGTAAGAGAGTGTGTTTGTGAATGAGAGTGTGTTTGTGAATGTGTAGGTGTACGCGTACTTGTACTGTAGTGTAGTTGTTGTTTGGCCGCAACTATATGGGCGCGTTGTTAATTGTTAGGACCCTTCATCTCATCAGTTGCTCCGACTTCACAGAGAGAGAGAGAGAGAGAGAGAGAGAGGCAGAAGCCCCTTCGCTGCATCAGTCCACTCGTTTTACATATCTCACGTCTCATCAATCTTGCTCTTTTTTCAAATTTTCATAGTCATCATGTCCTCAACTGCACCTCACGCGCCTCCAACTTTCTTTAACTTACTTATCCTTCTTTTATGTGATCGCTTATGCCCTTCATCCTCATTTTGTGGAGCACATACCAAACTTGGGGGTAAAATTTTGGTTGAAACTGGCTTGTGTTAGTGTACATCACATGAATTAACCGAACCAGTGAATTACAAGCAACATATACAGTACTTTTTCAGAACTGTTATTTGAATTAGACATACTTCTTTAGGTGTTAAATTATACAAGAGGTTCATGATAAATGAGTGAAAATTTTAAATATATGGCTAATGAATGAGATGTACACATTTTTTATCCATTATTATTTACCACAGTATTCGCCTAATTCATAAGTCATGTAACTTAATTCTCTATTTATTTATATATAAATTTCTGGGATCAATTTGACATTTAGATAACTATATACAAATAATATTTTTTTATTTCTTATGTATATCTGCCAACCAAACCCAGAAATTGGACACCTAGAAAATTGACATTACACTAAGCAAAAACTTGCAGATTGAAATAAGTTGAATAAGACAGGATCTTTGAATGCTACTTTTTTTTTTCTATTTTTTTTATGGTAAAGTATGATAAATAACTAGGGGACGTTGACTCTTTGACAAGCAAGTAAAGAGAAGATTGAAACAAAGATGGCCAGTTGTTTGACTAGGGGGTTGCTTCACAAGTGTAAAATAATAATGAAAGGTTGGAGTAATTTGAAGGTTTTGATTCAAACCTCCTTGAGTTACTGAGTTGAATTCAACAGCCTTCACTGTCATTGGTTAAACGTCAAATAGATGTAAAAATCACCAGTAGTAATTATCAATAGTTAGTGCATGAATGTGAAAAGAAAAAAATTTTGGCCAATGAAGGGGAAGTTGGCTAGTTTTCTTTCTCCTTATCCTACACAGCGGCTTCCCCGACAAAGGGATAAGAATTGTTTGCACAAAAGATCAATTAAGACAACACTTTTCAAGTGCTTTTGGAGAACTATAACATTTTCCCCCTTTCAATTGTATCATTTGTCTGTCTCTTTACTAGCTCGACTCTTGAGATGCACGTTGGGCCTCTTCTTGAGAGAGGCCTAATGCATACATAATCAAAGCACCCCTAAATAGTGCTTTAATGTCTTTTTATAAAGTAATACTAATTTTGGCATGCACGAGCCAATTTGCCTTTTTGGTTTTTATTTTTCAGAAATATTCATTTATAAAAGTGTTAAGGCAATCATACATCGTAATCAGTCAAGTTTTCGATTTAAAAAAAAAAAAAAATCATGAAGAAAAAATCGCTTGTAAAACTTTATCTTTTTTTTTTAAAAAAAAAAGTCAACTTGTAAAACTTAATCATTTGTATACATAAGAATGGACGCGGAATATATACTGATAATGAGTTATGAAACTTGGTAGTGTGAAGCAATTAAACACTAAGACGTTGGATAGACATATAAACAAAGCATCGAAATGAAGTGGAAGCATATATATTATTTTCTTGCCTTGAAAATGGAAGCATTGGAATGAAACCTAAATGGGTGTTCTACCTTCAATAGTGTAGATACATTGCAGGTACCTAAAAATGTACCCAAAAAAGTGTAGATACATTGCATATGTACGAAGGATTTTGCTAAAAATATGTTTATGTTGTAGAGTTCTGTACTCTTCCAAGTTATTATAAGCTGGTAGTGTTCACCAAACATTGCAGTCGGAGTTGTAACTTTGTTATATCTGTAAGCGATCATGGATTGTGACTATCACAATCATAGTAGTTATTCTCAGAACACGATAGATTGAGGCTTAATATATATTCTGTTACATATGTAACAGCATACAATTAATTTGTTTTCAATCTCTTGTGATTTCAATTTTATCATTCCATTTTGCATAGAAATAGATAATTTTTTGTGGTGCATTAACTTCGTTCTGAAAGATGCCCACAGAAGGTACATACACCTTCCACATGCCTACAAATAGAAAGTAGACAATTAGATATGGTCATGACTTAAAGCTTTGTCTGTCCTCGTGCAAAAGTCATGCATATTTCATAAAAGTTGGTTTAGTCCACATCAAAAGTGCGGTTAAATTGACTGAAAAATTGGAGTTGGCTTCATTTTTCAGTTTTGGTATGCGAGGAAAATAAAAGGATTAATTGTATTTTGCTTTACTATGTGTCACCGACAACAAGAAGTACCTTAATATTTGGTTACCTTAAATCAAATAATTACAAATTTTTTTTTCTAAATTATCAATATATGGACTCTACTACGTACATCAAATAATTACACATGTTTTTTTTTTTTCTAAATTTCAACTAACTTAATTTGAGTAGAGTGAAGTCATGATAATAATAAAGTTCATTGAATGTTATTCTTTTTATTAATTTATTTACAAAATGTGAAACCAAAATCTTTTAGATGTTAGTAAATTACACTGTATTTATTAATTAATTAACATGATTCTTTTTTTGTTTTACAAGAGTATACTTTGTCCCTATTATTAAGAAAGAAGACTATCCTTTTTAGGCGCAGTCAGACTTGTCCTTTCAACTGATGTTATTTCAAGAATTGAATTGAGATCTTCCTTAAATCGTAGTGCACATCTATCATTACATCAACTCCCTTGTTAGTTATTAATTAAAATATATTAATTCCAAACAAACTTTTATGAATATTTTTATTGATGAACCAATGTGTACTACACTTTTCTTTTTTTGAGAAAAGTCCATACACTTTTCAGTATTTTCTTGTAGTTGAATTGGCCTTAAAGTATTCAAGTTTTTATTATTATCATGCATGGTGTATATTGGATTAAAAATTTTATATATATGTTCGAATGATTTAATGATGATCATGAATATTTAGCATGTTGAGATATATTGAACTGTATTACATGTGTAAAACATAAAAAACACAATAAGTTTAGAGTTTAACCTTAATATATTGGCAGTATAAATATTTTTTACAAAATCAACCAATTATATAATTCAATTTATATAATTATTTAAATAATTGATATAAAATTTAATTATATTTATTGATATAATAAGATATTATTAGATAATAATATAAAAAATTTTATATTATCATTACATTAAAATTGAATTTTTTTAAATATTTTGGGTTAATATTTTTTACATTATTAACGAATAAATGGCTTCAGAGGGTAAAATCTAAAAAGAAAGCAAAGCAGCACCGCGAGACGCTATACATGACTATAATTAGTTATTCGATATTCTGCCATCAAAAGCCTTAACAATTATTCAGCACTGAACATATTGAGATATTACTGTTTTTTGTTTTTATTGGCCCTGTATCCTGAATCAGGGATGCCGACAACAACAGTCTTCTTGAAGAGATTCCTTCCTTTTTGACTGCATGCGCCATATTTATCCTTTTTAAATTGCCAGTTCAAGTGACATTTGCTTACCGTAAGTGCTGGTAAGATAAATTATTTAACTTTTTCAGAACAACCGTAGAGACTCTTTCATGATTAAGTTCAGTTTGTACTTTTTAAAACTGCATTTTTTTTAATTTTGTTTAATGTTCACTTCTACATCATTTTTTAACTTCTGATGTTATAAGCTCTTGATTTGTATCATATATAAATGTAAAATCAGTTATTCGCTGTACAACTGAAAGAGATAAAAAGAATGATATGCAATTTAAAGTAACAGAAAATCATATAATAATAGTTAATTCGTGCCCAATTTAACCCATAAAAAGGTAGCTATTGCCCAACAGGGGGACCAAAAAAGAAGAAAAAAGGTGGCTGAATTGCATCAACCGTTGGAGAAAAATTAAGCATGGAATAATGCATACTTTGACGCGCTACAAACCGCAAAACAGCATCATTACAAAGTTGTTTCATGCTTTGGATTTGGCCACCTTTTATTTTTTCACGAAAATTAAGGATATTTCTTCCACTCATCTTGGTGGCACTAGCGCACGTGGCAGGTGGGCAGTAAATTCCCTTATTTTTCCCCCGTGGTTTTCTCTGAACTCTTTTTCTGGATAGAAAGCTAGGTAACATTGTGGCACAGACATTGACATGCATAATGACTTTATTAAAGCAACAGCACAAGTGTCTATCTATCCATTGCAGTCCTCAACAAACAGTCAAATATAGAAAGAGGGCAAAGATTATGGTGTATCAGACAAAATATGATATATCATATATTAGGTGATTTGATCTCAAATATATTATACACCTTAAAAATTTAAAGGTTGAGATCAATGAACTACATATACACCCAATAAATTTTGTACATTATATTAGCTCTCATTCTCTCTCCTCTAATTGTCTCTCTCCCACTACCCACTTCCCTGACCACCACCCCGCCCCCAGACCACCACTGCCGTTCGGCCACCACCTTACCACTATCAGTCCACACACTTGGGCTGTGCCTAGTCTAACCCTCAGCCGCAACAGTCACCATCGTGCTTCAACCGAATTGAAGCTCAGCCAACCAACCCCCGTGAAGCCTTTTGCCTTGCTGTCGCAAGCTTCACTTTGCCGTCGACAAGCATGCAGCATAGCCTCGACAATGTCTCTTGCCTGTGAACTAGCCTCGACAATAACGGTTTTGAGCTTTCTAAAGACACTTCTCACTCCTTCCAAGCTTCCATCCAATTGCAACTTCGATGAATCTAGTTTCGAGTTATGTCACACAGAAAGCTACAGATCTGGCCAAATCGAATACAATGGCGTCTGAGCCACCCCACTAGCCACACTCGCGGAGTTTACGTTGCTCACCTTCACCTCATGGGAGTTGCCTCAATGACGATGGGGGCGACGGTGGCACCGACGACGGAGACAGAGGGCCGTGGTGGTGTTGGAGACGAAGGGCTGGTGGTGGTGCCGAAGATACGAGGCGTGGTGGTAGTAGAGTGGTGGCCAAGCAGTGGTGGTGGTTAGGGCGGGTGCAGGGTCAGGGAAGTGGCCAACGAGAGAGGGGCAGTTAGAAAGGAGAGAATGAGAGCTAATATAGAGGACAAAATTTATTAGTTGTATATGTAGTCCATTAATCTCAACCCTTAGATTGTTAAGGTGTGTGGTGCATTTGAGATCAGATCACCAAGTGTGTGGTGCATCATACTTTATCTGGACTATAGCATTGACCTAGAAAGAGAGAGGGCTTTGTCTTTCTGTTCGTTTATGTTTTAAAATAATACCACTATTATTTAAAAAATAATTTTGTAAATATTATTTAGGTATATAAAAATTTAGTTTAATTTTGACATACTGTTAGTGTAAAAAAATTTATAATGATATTCAATCATATATTATCATATTAGCAAAAATATTTGATTCAACCATCAACTATCTAAAAAGTTTTATATATAAAAATATATGATTAAATAATATTGTAAAACTTTTTTAAATTGACAGTGTATCAAAATTTTTCTCATAAAAAAATTATATATAAATAATTAGTAATTTTAGTTATATTTTTAATGAATCTATTCATAAGATAATATAAAAAATTGTTAATAACTATACATTTGAGTTATATTATTAATAAATTTAAGAGTAAAACCCCATTTTAGTATCTAACAAAAATGGTGGGAGATAAAATCATTCCTCAAAATTTAAAAGTCCAATAATAATTCTTCACCATTAGAAAAAAAGAGACATGCTAGTCCCTTTGTGAGCTAGCCATTACCAAACTTAACAGAGAAGCATTCGTGGTACATTAAATTTTCGAGTTCCTAGTTTCAAGCTCTTTGTCTGTGTTTTGAGTTCCATTTTATTTACCGTTAAAAACTACTTTCTCCAAGTTCCAAGTTTCAAGTTCAACTAAATAGAGAGAATTCAAAGTTTCTGAGTTTCAAGTTCAACCAGAAAGAGTTTGAGTGAGTTTAATGATGTTGTTTTGATTAGAGATGAGCTTTTAATGGAGAACTAACATATCACGCATGCTTCTCTATTAAATGTAGTAATGGCAAGTTCACTGAGGGACTAACATGTCCCTTTTTTTAAATGATGAGGGACTATTGTCAAATTTTTAAATTTTAAGAGACTATTTTATCGCCTGCCATTTTCGTCAAGGACTAAAATAGAGTTTTGCTCTAAATTTAATAAAAAATTCATATCTATTATCAATTTTTAATTAATATATTAATTTCTAAATATCTAAATAATATCTAAATTTATAGAAATTAATTTTAATATGCTATTAATATAAAAAAATTTTATATTATTATTTAATTATATATTTTATTTATAAACTTTTTAAAATAATAAATAATTAAATCAAATATCTAAAAATATATCAAAATTAAACTCAAATCATATCATATATCTACATCTTAAAGTAATATTATAACTTTTCATATTTTGGATATCAAAAGTCTCAATTTAATATTATTTATTTTTATCTTTTTCCAACACTTGCATTAAATAGTTGTACAATCAATTTTAGGTTTCTCCACCCATTCATCGACAACCATTTTTTGTCTCTTAAAACCAAAATTTTTCAATTATAGAATAATTTATGCCTTTCCAAAATATATTTTTGGTTACAAATCAAATTCATTTTATTTTGGTACAAAATTAAATATATTTTCAATCAAATAAATTTGATTTGCTTGATGAGATTTCTTATTTGATATAATTAGCATATTGATTGAAAAATAAAAAATATAAATTATTTTAAAAACTATTTTAAAAATTATTTTATAAATTCCTATTTTAAGCATTTGTTGAATTAGTAGGAAAATAGAGAAGGAGGAGTGTAAGTGAAATAACTATGTGTGGAGGAAAATGCTTTGATTTAATAAATGCTTGAGTTAGACACTCATCGACATTATCTACATAGTGCACAAGAAATAAATACAACTCACATTTTTTATAACCACAGTACATAGTGCATAGGAAATAAAAAATTCAAGTTTCACAATTATCTTTTTTAAAAGTCGAAACAAATGCATTTTTATTCACATGCATCAATTCTAATAGTGTTTATATATGTTTAATAAAATTATCAAATATTTTTACTTTTAACAATATATAAATAAATTTCATAAATATAATTTTTCTATATTATTCATGTAGTTTTTTTTCCTAATTTTATGTGTTTTATGTCTTTACTATGTAGTTATAACTTAAAAAAAAAATAACATCATCTAATTTAATCGCATTATAGAAATAATAGTGCATATATTTTTTCTTTTAAATATTCATATTGCTTATCACTTATTTCATAAAAAAGGGGAATATTTAAATTTATTTTGATGAAGGTAATATCTAAATTTTAATTTAGTTAGTTAAAAATATTTATATCTTTATATGTTATATTATTTTAACTAATTGGGTATTCAAAACTTTTATTATTATTTAAAAAATATATGCTTAATCAAATTATCAAATAAATTTTCTTCATTATTTTAATTTAACCTCAGTAGCAAAACTAATTTTATAATCATATTTGGGGTGTCTTATTAAGTAAAACCAATATCTTGCTATAATTTAATTTAATTTATAAAAATGTAGTTATAAGGGTTAATTTAAACTTAATAAAAAAATATTTAGGACAATTTAAGTGATTTCAGCTATTTTTTAAGGATACACTTTATAATATTTTGTAATATTTTAATATACTTATATTATAGATTAGTTTAATTTACATTGAATTAAACTTGAGGCTTGATTAATTTCAAAATTTTTATGATGAACAACCATGTACAACCATTCAATAATCATAATATATATAAATACCGTTGTTACAATTTAAAATAGTTGTATCAATTATTATCCAATTTATGACTAATATATTTATAATAAATTTAACCTAATAAAGATAATACCAAAATTTTAAGTTAATTAATTTCAAAATTTTTATATTTTTATATGTTATATTATTTTTAACTAATTTATTATTTTATTGGATAATTTACCTATATATTTTTTATTCCCCATTAACTATATATATATATATATATCCAAATCTAAAATTATAAAAATTTAATATCTTACAAATTAAAATATTAAATAATTTTAAATCCTGTGCAGTACACGAGTACAGTTTAGATTTATAAGTAACAACAATAACTTTGGCGCTCTTGGCGGGAGGATACGGAGTCTAGAGACAGAAGATGAAAGGGTGACGTTTGGTGAATGGACACTAATTACTAGTAATTAGTAGTAATTGCTATTAAGAGATAGGTCCGAAAGTATTATATAATTATGTTTTTAAATTAATTATATAAATATATTTTATATAAAATCTATTAATAACATATAAACTCGTAAAAATACTTATATAATTAATCAAAAATATAATTATATAATATTCTTAAATTATATAAGAATTTCTCCTAATAAGTATGAGTTGAGTGTACCTGAGCGAGAAAAGAAGGCCACTGACCACCCCACGCTCGAGACTCATGCCGGTTACTTTCCTTCAACCTCCAATCTCTGCGTGACACACACACACTACACACTTTCTCTTTCTCCTTTCCTTGCTTTAATCAATGTGTCTTTGTCTGGTGGATTGATTTTGTCTTTGCTTGGCAATAAGCAGCTTTCCCCTGTTCCGTTCCCAGTCTTATTAATCGCCCGCATTCATCGTACCCTTCATCATATGTCCATGTCTCCCTTCCAATGTTGTTGGTCCCTGTACAATACTTCATTCAAGAATCAGTATTAGTGTATTACTCTAGAGAAAACTATATATTATTAAATTTTCAGAGTTGTATCTAGGTTGTGATTGAAACTTAAAGAGAATGATTAGTATCTAAAAATCTATAGTTTATTTAGAATAATCAGATAGGACGATATATTATAATATTCGATTCTAAATATCTAGCTAAGAGAACAGCTTAGATGGGGCACCGATGGTTGGTTGAAGGCATACTAGAGCATTAACATGAATTTTCTATAGCTCTTATTAAGTGTACTTGTTTTATGGACAACTTTAAGTAACAATTAGATAAAACTTGGCATAGGCAAGAATTGGTTGATTCCCGTAGTGTCTAATAAGGATTGTATGCGTGGTAAAGGTGTTCCGTGCTTTGCTTAGTTCCAAAAAACAAATAGCTGGTGGGTCCATCATAGGAGACAAAGGGTATCCCCATGATTACTGACCTGCAATCGGGGGTATCACAGCCATAAATTGGTGCTTTTATCAAAGTTGAGCATGGACGAAACATCAAGAAAGAAAAGAGGTGCCTATGGTCATTATCACTCTTTTGGATATTATACTAATTTCCGCAAGCATAATTATAGATGAAAGATTTAACTGGATTAGGGTTTAGATATGCTTCAAGAGGCTTTCATTGCCACTAAATCGTGATAAGGTTATCTTAATCAAACCGGACCTACTAATTTGGTTCTTTTCAGCTTGCAGATGTTAAAAGACTCCTGAATCCCTCTATTAGGTTGAGTGAATTGGTAGTAACCAAGATCCGTAATTTAAAAGAGAGTAGTTCTTCATAAAATTTCTATAATTATTTTCATGCGATACAACAATGT
The DNA here is from genome assembly GCA_031439595.1 of Pterocarpus santalinus. NCBI lineage: Eukaryota > Viridiplantae > Streptophyta > Magnoliopsida > Fabales > Fabaceae > Pterocarpus > Pterocarpus santalinus. The sequence goes on along the minus strand of CM062528.1, from coordinate 40,547,672 downwards.
TAGTTGCATTTTATTTTGTAATTTATTTGAATTCCGAATAATCCTCCAACAAGACTATATCATAAGGGTAGAGCTATTGGCACTCTCAACGATTTATCTATACTCTTTATTAATTAATTATTATTTTTATTTCCAAAATTACCCTAACCTAAACACTTTTTTTTAATTAAAGTCAAATTTTAATCAAGCATATTTATCTTTGTTTATTTACACTTCAAATTATTAATTATTCCATATTTTTATTTTTATATATTAAATTAAACTCTTATAATTGTTCAAATTTTCTATTAATTGTCTTTCTCATAGATAACACCTAATCAATATAAAGTCATAACAATAATTCTACCAAAGTTGCATTTGTTTAAATTTAGAAAAAATATACTTTTGTGATGTAATTTTTTATATCTTTTTTTTAATTTATTCATTTCAATTTGTGAACAAATTACTAAAATATTTTTTAAATTTTAGTTTTTTAAAAATAATTTAATTAAGTTAAAATTTTTATACATACCTTTTGATTAGAAAGTATTTCTTCTTAAAAAAAGCTCAAATAAATGCCCTAATTGTTATTGTTTAAAACATCATTAATAGAATAATAAGTTAAATTAATCATTTAGTTTTCTTAAAATATGAAATATACCGTATTAATCACCTTCAGTTATATTTTACAAATTATATTATAAGTTTATATTTCAAGGAATGAAAGAATATTTCTGAAAAGTCTTTTTTTATTATTTCAAGTTATATAACTTTATATTGCTTCTAACTATCTGTTCAAATACATGTTGAAATATGTTTTTGCTATAATAGAATATTTCTCTAATATATTTAAAAAAGAATACACTCATAATGAAAATTTTATCGTTAGCCATTAAGTTTTAGAAGATTACAATATCATTTATGGTTACAATAGTTCAATATTGAAAGGGTTTAGGATTTAGGATAATAAACTTTATTAAAGTTTGTTTTTAGCAATTTATAACCAGTAATTTATCTTGTGAACATAAAATAATGAAGAAAAATTTAGAAACAGAATAGAAAAGTATTGGAGAATTTTGGTAATTAAAAAGTGAGAGATAATAATATATTATAATAAAAATATAAATAGATAAATGAACAGTAATATAACTAATTACATGACAAAAATATTTTTTCAGAAATTAAACAATTGCACCTTTAATAGACATATTGTTATGAGTTTATATCAATTAGGTGTTATGAAAAAGATAATTGATGAAAAAATTGAATAATTTTAATAGTTTGAATTGTTGTACAAATAAAAAAAATGAAATAATTAATAATATGAACTATAAATAAAAAAAGATTAATGTGCATGATTAAAGTTGACTTTAATTAAAAAAAGGTTTATGTTAGGGCAATTTAGAAAATTAAAATTATAAGTAATTAATAAGGAGTGTGGATAGATAATTGAGAGTGCCAATAGCCCCACCCATATCATAATCATCTTAATTATAGAATTCCATCTTGGGATCTTGGGTGTCAAAAGATGTATCAAGTTGTCCAATAAATTTTTTGAGTAATGCTACACTGTCAGTAAAAATTATCAAAACTTTTGATAAAAAAAATAAGGATAATACTTGAATATAATAAATTAATATGACTCATTTACCCATTAAAGAGTCAATATATACGACATGCTATTTTGACAAATAAATTTAGGTAAAAATTTGGACTCTTAAACATTTTTCAATTCTTTTTACTGATAATGATCGAACACAAGTACTCGCATTTTGAGAAATTTCATTAAGAGGGTCGGGGTAATTAGAAATTATATAACCAAGATACATCGATTTTTGTAAGAAAGAATCAAATAATCAAATTTTGTTGTTTTTAGTTCCTACCTACATGATATTATGTTAGGTTTGCCCTTTATAATTCTCTGTAAAATACAACGCTAATAAGTCTCCGAAACTTGAAAAATTAACAATGATGCCTTTAATATTTGAATTACAATAGTTGACTAACTACACAACTAGTTACACGCAGTCTTTTTTTTTTTTGGTCAGAAGTTACATGCAAATTTTTGTAGAGTGGAATATATATGCAATCAGAAATAATTTTTGCATTGACCGGTCACGGCCCACCATGTGGATGCTAGACTAATTTTAGGCTGCACTCATAAGTGCATTCTGAAAAGCCCACTAAAAGGATGCAGCATGGGGCTCATACGGTAAATTTTCAATTTGCCAATAGTAATACAGATAAGTCAAGAGATAAAAACCAACATTTGGCGTTCTAGTGACTTTCTTTGGATTTGAGTTATGTGAATAGAAAAATTAGTATTAAAAAGAGTTTTATCTTTATGATGAACCAATTCAGATCAAGCCATACTTGTTGGAGTCTGTTAAATTCTGAATACTAGAATCCAATCAATGATTAGTCAGAAAAACTTCTAATTTTGTGGAGGATGCTATTGACAATTTAGTTAATCACTTGTGAGAATTGAGAAAATATACGGATGATCTCATTACTCCCCTCGCTACTAATTATAATTGACAATACCATCCTTCTCTAGTTCTCTTTTTGTGTTGGTGTGACTGCCTCCTGAAAAATCCTCTATAATAAATCTCCTTAATTCCATACACAAAGGTAAGGATGATCATTTCTTAGTAACCATTGCTGGTGAGACTGTGAGAGACAATGAAGTGTGCAACAATTAATTATGTTGAAAAATATTGCTTTCACCGTGCAACTGTGAGATGGTTGTTGGAACATCGGCTTCCATCTGTTAAAACACATTAATCGGCAGTAGGGCATATGTTTCCAATAGCAATTGGCAGATATTAATCACTGTCCACTATTGGGTCATAGTCTTCAAGTGTGGCCATGGATAGTTTGTTTTCGTATACCAAGTTGACCAAGAATATAAGGGTTTGCGAATAAGATAAGATCCAACCAAACGAGGTAATTTGTGTTTTTAACTTTTACTCTTTTACTTAATCATTGTGATTTTGTTTTTGTTTTGTTTCTGTGGGTGGGTGGCATGTTTCAATCGTTTATAATTTTTTTTTTAATTGCGAGAATATTAGCATTATGCTATTTTTATATAATTTGAACTTTTGTTCTTATTTTGAGATATGCAAATTACTTATAATTTTAATTTATATGCATTGTTAGTTTAAAATTTTTTTACATAGGTATTTAATCATGTTTTATTATATCATCTAAAGTGTTTGACTCAATCACTTGTTGTTTTAAAAGTCTTATAATTTGAAGCATCTGATTAAATGATAATATAAATTTTTTTGACATTAATCGTTTATCAAAATTAATTTCATTATTTATTACTTCAATCCATTGTTTATTGGTTCATAATCCTTATGGTATGGGATAATAAATAATAAATTAATATACTTAAATTTATCGAATAATATTTAAATATACAATTGAATTACAATATAAAATAGTTACATCCTGATGATGCATTTTAATTAATAAAATTATTAAGTAAATACTTATAAAGCAAATGATAGAGCTGTGCTTGCTCACACCAATATCTAAGGTACTAGATACTTTAGACTCACATGTTTTGAGTGTAAAAATAATAAGAATGTTGAATATTTTCAATTAACTCGTCGTTTACAAGATTCTACAATTTTTGTGCGCACTTTTAGTAATTATTCTAGACATGAAAGCTTTCATGAAATCACGTTCAGATTTTCAAAGCTTCACCTAAAATCCTATCGAAAAGGATTTGTAAGCTATAGATATTTACATATAATTACTTAATCAAACATGACAAAAAGAAGGTTGTGGTTTACCAAATTCACCTTAATTATTTTCAGTGATGTTACTATACAATCAGCGCTAAACTTTGTTTAAGGAGGAGATCATCCTGGATGCCCGTAAGTATTTTAACTTTTTGAACTCCCTCCACAAGGGCATTTGGTCTAGTGGTATGATTCTCGCTTAGGGTGCGAGAGGTCCCGAGTTCAATTCTCGGAATGCCCCTTCAACGCTTTTAAATTAATTTACCTTTTTTTTTGGGTCGAAATTAATTTTTCCTCGCACATCGTTCACTCTATCGGTGGTTAACTGGTAGTTGTACACTTACATTACTAACTTTAAAAAGTCGGCACCCATAAATTGGTCCAACGATTGCGTGTGCTAAGAACGGGCCAAACCCAACAAGATACGTTTCAAGCCTATAAATGCAACATTTGCAACTGAGCCCTAGGAAATAATACTTTATTGTGGCCTACCAGGCTGGAAGAAAGAAAGACAAGTCCAGTGAGAGATAGCAGCCCTTCCCAAAAAAAAAAAAACCAAAACGAGAGATAGCATGTTTGATTTTGTATTTGTAGAATTAATTTGAAATAAAATTAATTTTGTTAGAGTTGATTTAATTATAACTAATTTGAGATAAAATAATTTATATTTAATAATTTGATCTGAGAAGTGATTTAAGTGATTTTGATAAAAATTAAGAGAGTAAAAATCTAGAAATAACAATTTTTCACTTTTATATAGAATTGATTTTGAACTCAGACTTTAAAGAATGGATCAAATAGAAAACCAAACAAAATAGAGAAAGTAAAAAATTGATTCTAGTGTTCCAAAATCAATTTTGGAAACCCCCAACAAAAAATCAAACATGCACTAAATTTTTATCATTCTCTGGCATAATTAGATGACTTTCAAATCCAATCACTTGTAGGTAGAGTAAATTATTTAAAAGATTTTTTTAATTGTTTTTCCTACTTTCAGAAAAATGTAATGACTCTTATTTTGCACAATTAGATGCTATTCCGCCAAGATCTTGGGTGAGACCCATTTTTTACTTTTATTTTCTTATGAGTCAAGTATGCGTCACGGTCAAGAGCCATTAATTTGTATGTTCATTTTCATTTGATAGAGGAAAAAGCCCCCCCTGGATGATTGGATGCCTTTTTTCAACATTCTTATGAGTATAATAAACTATATGAATTATGAAATGCCCATCTTTGTCCAAACCTCGCCCTTCTCTCCCCCCCCCAAAAAAAAGAACTAATAGAAATATAATATATAGTATCCGCTACGCAAAACCTCCACGCCACACTCTCTCTCAATCGAATTTCGCCGTTCAAAATTGAAGAGCTTCTATTAGGTTACCATCATCAATAATCTATTTCGTTACCCCTAGATTCAACGAAATAAAAAAGAAAGTAGTATCACATTGCTGGCACCTTAAGAAGCTACCATGGCAGGAGGAAGCGGAGGAAGAAGCTTAGAGGAAACGCCTACTTGGGCTGTCGCTCTTGTTTGCTTTGTTTTGCTCTTAATATCTATTTTCATAGAGCACATCTTCCACCTTATAGGAAAGGTATGCGTGCATGCAAACATGTATCACATTTAATTTTAGAGAAATGTTATTTGTATATTATTATGGGATATTGTATATAATATTACTCTTACATCAATATATCCTGCATTCATCTGATTTAACCTTTGAAAAACCATATCACAAAAGCTAATATATGTAGGAGGATTGCCCAAACTCTTATAAAACCTATCTTGACCATATCTAAACCTTGCACCATGTGCATGTGTGCATTCAAGCAGTGGTTGAAGAAGAAGCAGAAAAAAGCTCTGTACGAGTCACTTGAAAAGATCAAATCAGGTATGAGTTTATAAATCATTTATATACACTCAAGTATAATCCATCAAATTAATTTTTAGTTGTTTAGCATTTAATCGAGAAAGCTTGACGATATACGGAAACTTTATATTTGAAAAGGTGCTGTTGGTGCATGCAGAGCTTATGTTATTGGGGTTCATATCGTTGCTGCTGACGGTAGGACAAGTTCCAATATCGAGGACATGTGTATCGGAAAAAATTGCGGCGACATGGCACCCCTGCAGCAATAAAGAAGAGCCCTCATCATCAGATGAAGAAGGACAGTCACAGAACGAAACCATTGGCCGCAGATTACTTGCGGCGGGAGGAAGTGATGAATGTACAGCCCTGGTGTGTTTGGACTGAATCTGTTATTACTGCTTTCAACACATATATCCACAAAGTCAATTCCACAAATTTAACTTCTTCTTCGTTGATATTGAAGCCCAATATCCATATGGTTCTATTATAGAATTTGTTATATATATATATATATATATATATATATATATATATATATATATATATATATATGTATGTATATATGACGTGTTCCTATATTAATGTTTTGAGTGCTGAATGCACAGGGTAAAGTCCCGCTTGTGTCATCACAAGGTATTCATCAACTCCATATATTTATCTTCGTGCTGGCTGTTTTTCATGTCCTCTACTGCATACTTACTCTGGCTCTCGGTAGAGCAAAGGTAAAAGCACATTCCACTATATATATATATATATATATATATATATATATATATAACAAATTGCTATATATAATAACTCTTTCCATCCTTCTCCAAGTTACTTACCTACTTGCATTGCAACTCAATAGATGAGAAGGTGGAAACGATGGGAAGAGGAAACCAAGACACCTGAGTACCATTTTTCACACGGTTAGTCGCCTGCATATATAATATGTGCATGTTACCTACTATATATAAGTATATTCTGCAGTGTTAGGGAACTAACGTTTATAGGTGCATTGTCTGTATACCACAGATCCTGAACGGTTCAGACTTACTAGGGAGACTCCGTTTGGGAGGAGACATTTGGGTGTCTGGACTACTAATCCTAGTCTCATTTGGATTGTAAGCCAAACCCATTTGTATATGCTCTTTTTTTTTTGGTTGGGGGGGGGGTGTTTTCAGAGAGATAAATAAGAATCTGTAGATCTATTCAAAATTCTTTGCTTTGCCTCTTATTACATCTTCTGAGCTATTTTTTATGGCAATCTGCAGGTTTGTTTCTTCAGGCAGTTTGTACGGTCAGTTCCTAAAGTGGATTACTTGACCTTGAGACATGGATTTGTAATGGTAATCACATTAGACCCTTGCCATTATCACTTATCATTCTTTAGTTATTATTTATTAATTAAGTACTTGTTTTATTTCTAGAACAAAAGAATTTGGAATTTAACTTCATTTTATATAAATTATTTCACCTACAAAATCAACATGCCCAACTTAGCTGGTTATTGCATTTTGCCTTTTGTCCTTTACATGCATTGATCGTTAACGTTAATTGATTTAGGCACACTTGGCGCCTCAAAGTCACCAGAAGTTCGATTTTCGGCAATACATCAAAAGAACTTTGGAAGAGGACTTCAAAGTCGTAGTAGAAATCAGGTTTCGTTGGGATGCACGCAAAAGTTATAAGTTGATTGACAAGTTTATAATATAATTAACTGCTTTGCTTCTAAATTTTCAGTCCTGCAATCTGGTTCATCACAGTGTTGTTTCTCCTGTTTCACACGCATGGTACGCAAATACATCTTATAAACTCACTATGCCGAATCATTTAATTTGCTGATTATCGTCACTATATATACTTTCCTCTATGTACATGCATCATTTATATATGACCAGGCTGGTACTCGTATCTGTGGCTGCCTTTTGTTCCTTTGATTGTAAGCACTTAGCTTTATTACCTAATCTCAAACACATGTACACTTTGGGTCCAAATGAAGATCGTTAATGATATTGGTCTAATCTAATGTCCACAACATGAAGATCATTCTAGTAGTTGGAACCAAGCTGCAAGTGATCATAACCAAGATGGGTCTTCGAATTCAACAACGAGGAGAGATAGTGAAAGGCGTGCCGGTAGTGCAGCCTGGGGATGACCTCTTTTGGTTTAACAAACCTCGACTTATTCTCTACCTCATCAATTTTGTGCTCTTCCAGGTATATACGTATACTTTCCCTAAGAAATAATTACATAAATTAATGTCTTTTTTTTTTTTTTCAAAATAAAAATTTCCTCTCATTGGGACAGTGACTGATCAAAGTCTCTTTTCTGGCGTATTTATCCAAACAGAATGCTTTCCAGCTTGCTTTCTTTTCATGGACCACGGTAAGTCGTCACAAAATAAATTTCACTTCTTGCTTCTGCTCTGGTCAATACAAACGAAATTAACTGCATGCAAATGCATAAAAATATATGATAAAAACTTATGAGTGCATCTTTTATATCTGAATAAATGCTGTTACCATATTTGTGTTCATTTATTTTTCCCATCAAATCTTATGCATGATGCTATCTTGTTTTATACACCGTTTACAATTTATATGTATGATGAAATTCACTGTTTGATTTTTTCTTTTTTCCAGCTTCAATTTGGGATAAAATCTTGTTTCTATTCGCGTACGGAGGATGCAGTGATCAGAATCACAATGGGGTGAGTCTTATTCCATTTGATCTTAACTCGTATCTCAACTTCTCGAATATTAGGGGCTATGTTTGTTACACACAATTAAAACATGGATGAATATTCTGCCAGGATCTTAGTTCAAATCCTTTGCAGCTACGTGACTCTACCTCTCTATGCTCTGGTGACACAGGTAATTTGACATTAGCTAATGCCACAAACAAACTTTTAATTTTATTTTTCCTTTTCATTTGTCAACAATCTCCACATATCAACATATCTATAAGAAATTAAAACCAAATTCCATATTTTGTCATTTTCTTTTCACATGTTTACGTATATTAACTTTTTCAAAAATTTTACAAGTTACCAAATAAACCCAAGCTTATATTATAATCACTTAAACCAAAAAAAAAAAAAAAACTATATCATATTCTATTTTTTTTTTTTTTTTGAAAAATTAGAGCTTATCGAACACAAGTTAAGAATGAATGAAAGTTGATTGATTGGGTGGGGTGAGAACAGATGGGTTCAAATATGAAGCCATCGATATTCAACGAAAGAGTAGCCGTTGCTCTTAGGAATTGGCACCACAGCGCGAGGAGGCGCATAAAACAGAACCGTGGATGGTTGTCTTCAAGCCCAATGTCAAGTAGGCCCACAACTCCATCCCATTACCCCATTGCACCGGCCCAACTCATGCGCTACTGCCGCGGCGAAATGGACAACTTCCCACCATCTCCTATGAGATCCAACCACGATTCCCCTTCACCCTCTAACTCAAATCATCGCAAGGCCAAGGTCCATTCCTTCGCTTCATCTTCGTCTTCTTCTTCCTCGAGTTCAATTCATCGCCATGAGGTAGAAATGGGCCACTTGGCCCATGACCAACAACAACAGATCAACGAGCCCACCACCGTTGTTGTTGGTTCATCTCTGGCCTAACATGAGATTGAGATTGAACACAGCAAGGAATTTTCATTTGACAGGACTATATAAGTCAATGATGATGATTTTCGTATAGTGTTCCCCGTACCATATCACCTTCTGGTGGCTAATTTTGGCGGAAGCGAGAAGAGAAGTTTATTGTTTTATTTATTTATTTTTTTGGTTTATGTATTATTTGTATAAAATTATGGGGCAGGAGTTCCTATTAGCAAATTGGCTTTCAAAATTCGGAATTCTTATATGATGTAATTTCCACAAACATTGTAAACAAAGGAACAACGAACGAACTACTTTTGAGTTTTGTGCACATGTATCCTGATCGTGTATGTATATATATAGAGACGAGCTCTTTGCATTAAAACTTTGGATACTTTTTAAAAAAGTAATAACATTTATTAAAGATATGAGATATTGGTAACAAATGTTAATGATATTTAAAGAGGAGAGGCCATAGAAAAATATGACAGGTGATATAAAGAGATCGGCTTTGGTGGGTAGGTGGTGGTGACGCTAGCTGTGTTGTGGCCCTGTCAAACTGGTGATACGTGCACTGTACACACTGCACAAGTCAAGCAGCGGAGACAAAACCATGGGCAACTATACTATTTAAGACTACCACTGTTTTGCTCCCTTTATTACTAGACCGGATGGCGCCCCCCTTTTCAACTGCATTGCGACATTAGTACCATCATTCTATGCTTTGCTGCTCCCTCTAGAATCCAGATATACTTAAGTATCCGCTCACATTTTAACTTCAAAGTTTTATACACATTCAAACATTAGCGAGTGAGAGAAAGAAATGGTAACGGTGCGGGAAGTCTTGGGAAGGTTAATTCGCCATTGGTATGCGATGGTGTGCTTGCTAGTGGTTCTGGTGTGGGTTGCAACTGCTCACTATGTTGTTGGGAAGGGGGATGTGGTGGAGAAACCGGACAACAATCATGACCGTACGATGCGGCGTCTTCGTGCCTTGCATGGTCCACCTCTTCATCTTCGCCCCCGCCACCACTCTAGCTTGGTAGCTACCTTCTAAACGACATGCTGGTGCCATAGTCATGCATGTCACTAACGTCCAAGGATCACACAATTTTGTACTTCTGTTTGTGTAATATATTCATCGTTTCATGTTTCTTAGTCAAGAACTCAAGCCCAGCTATGTACGTAGTATTAGCTAGTTTATGTTCCCTTCTACTTCTTATTTGCAATATCCAACTGGTATACCTTCTTCCTTGCTTTGCTTTACTTTTTCTGCATTAGAGGAGAGGAGATTGATTACCCTAACCTTATTTCCATCTTTTTTATTTTTGCTTTCTTCCTGTCTGCGGAGTAAAGAAGTTACAAAATTAATTTTCTTACTTGTACCTCAATTTTTTAAAATGCCAAAGGGAGCTTAACTTAGCCATTATCATGCGAGTCCAAGGGGGAAAAATGGCTAGTCGTTATCATGCCTATCTCAATCACGCGGTAGAATAAGTTAAAGTGATTATTTTTAGACAGCTGAACTTCCTTTTTCATGTTGAACTTTCAAGAGATTATCATCCACGTTATATTGAATATAATTATAAATATCGCATATAAACTAAAGTAGGTGTAACCAAAACACACATGTATCCATGTGCGCATGAACGTACGCAAGTACCCCGTCAAATTGATATCGATTTTGAAAAATGGACTAAAAAAATAGAGAAAATACAGGGAAAATTTATATTTGAGTGATAAAAATAAAAAATTATGAAATTACGTAATTGCCTATTCCTTTTAATTCTTTTAGCCAAAGTTAAATTCTTTTTTGATGAAAGCCAAAGTTAATTCTTGTGATTATTGATAACGCATATTCTGGAACGAACTTGTAATTAATTATTTATGTCTAGTGTCACCTTCCGCACGATTTATTTTATTTCCTAATTCTCCATCCAAAAAGAAAAACTTATTACAGAGAAGATTAAATCAAAATAACATCACGATTCTATCTCACAGTTCAAATATATATATATATATATATATATATATATATATATATATATATATATCATCGTGACTCTATATTCTATTCTTTTCTTTTTTTTTTTTTTTTTGACGTGATCATGATTTTATATTCTTTTCCCATTTTTCATATCTTGTACAACAAAGTGGATAAGCACGAAGTACAAAATCATGTCAAAAAAATAAAATAAAATAACCCAAATAATAACAAATTTCCAATTCCCACCCCCCCTCCCCCCAAAAAAACACAAAAAAAAAAAATTGATTACACCATTTACAGACAAGTTGGGACCATTCTTGTTCTCATTCACCATTATCCCCTTTTTCCTCTTTTCACCTTCCATTCCAAAACGCCTCTCTCTTTCCCTCTCGCCCTGCAATCTCCATCAACATGGCCAGAGGCTCCTCTCAATCTCAGTCCGCAACCTCCGCTGGCACCACGCGGCCGGGAGTCATGGCTCCCCGCGGCTCCGCTGCCGCAACCGCCGGCATGCGCCGCCGTCGCCTGGGTGGCGGCACCAGCGGCGGGAACAGCTCCGGCAGCGTGGGAGGCGGCGGCGCAAGCAACATGCTCCGCTTCTACACGGACGACGCGCCGGGGCTGAAGATATCGCCGACGGTGGTGCTCGTGATGAGCCTCTGCTTCATCGGATTCGTGACCGCCCTCCACGTGTTCGGCAAGCTCTACCGCTACAAATCCGGCGGCAACCCTTGAACGTTGAATCTGATGAATCCGAATAGCTTTGTTTCGGATCGGAGCCGTTTTGAATTTGTTGTTGTGATCCTGTGCCCTAATTAAGCGCTTGATTTTTCGGTTCTCCGTTCTGTAATTGAAACGCTGCGTTTTTCGTTTCTCCCTTCGCCAGGGTTTTTTTTGTTTTTTTTTTTGTTTTTGTAACTTTGCCCTGGACTTAATTTTAATGCTAATTTTGTAGCTGTGAAATGATTATTGTTGTTGAAGAAAGTCACTTTTGGGCTTTTATGTGAAAATTGATCTATATTCTATGCAATTTAATTTATGTTATTGGTTTGTAACTTTTTAGTTTAGTGCTGAAATTTCCCTTTTTAAAAAGTTGTTTCTTTATGGGGCAAGTTCGGTTTGATGAGCTAGCTAGGTTGCTTGGTTGTTATCAATGTAGCTTGGTTATTTGCGTGCGTTTGTTTTCCCCTTCCAATTCATGTGTTTCCTTGGCTTGAAACAAGTTGTGATCTTTCTGTGTGGAAATTGTATCTCGATGGTCTAACACAATCATGTCCGGATCCGAGATACGATAATAAAATTGCTTCTCAGTGTGTAAATTTAAATTAAATGGTCCGACTTCGATGTTTTCTATGCGTATCCCAGGATGTGCACCGAGGTGTTTGATATTGGAATACGTTGTTGCACGTTTTTATTGTTGATGGTGACTGCTTTGCTTGTTCATGATGTTTGGATCAGGATAATGTTACTAATATCAGTGTGTCATGTTAAGTGAAAAAAAATACAAAAATAAATCTGATATCAATATAAATAATTATAAGTTTTATTTTTTCATTTGTCACTCCCATGTTACCAACTCAAAGTTTATGATAGTTTTGATCAAGTTACCACTGCATCACGACCTTGTTCGATCTGTGGTTTTCATCTTAAATCCACAGCTAACAAAATTAGGTAGTCTCTTTCAGAGCAACGTTATCTTCCATTGATTTTGTTAGATTATGAATGCCGCAATTATAGAATAATTTTGGGTGACATTGACCCTTCCTGGCTTGGGTAAGTAAGTCCACACCCACACACCTGTCCAAATAAATGAACCCCAGTTAAGAATTGAGAAGAGAGAAGGCAGGGAGAAAGAGTAAAGAAATGTAGACTAAATGAAAGAGAACTCTATAAATAGCTGATTTTCCAGCCATCATTATTTTTGGTGATTTTCCAGCCATCAGTATAGTTTGTACTGACTAATTTCAAATATTCAACTATCTCTTTGAAAAAATATATAATTTAATTCATGAAAAGAGGTATATTTCACTAAATCTCTTTTAAGTGAGTAATAAACAGGCATTTTGGTACTCCTATTAATTAATAAAGAGTAATGAAATATGGTCAGAAAAAATTACAAGAATTTTTTGATAAAAAATAAAAATAGTTGTTTGATTAAATAAAATAAAATAAAATAACATAATCTACTTTCTCATTCAAAAGACAATAAATATCATATATTATTTTAACAAATGAATTTATATAAAAAGTTTGTCTTTCTACTATTTGTTATTAATAAATAGCTATATTTTTATTGATGCTTAGTTAGTTGAAATGGTCTGACACTTATTCCTTTTAAATAAGGTCTCAGATTTGAATTTTGTAAATGAAATTAGCTTAGGAGAGCTTTATTCCTATAATGGGTCAATTTGGATTAATTGGAATCCAGTGGATTTTTAAATACTGGTGATTTATATAAAAAAAATTATATTTGTTTTAAAAAAAATTTTAAAATATAATTTGTTAGTTTAATGTGAATAGATAATTTGTAATATAATTTTGGAATTTGAAGTTTGTCTACAAAAAATTAGGGAATTGATAATGAAATTTGAAAGACCACGAGGGAAAGGGGAAAAAAAAGAACAAAAAAAGGGGGGATAGGATGTTGAAGGCATATGGATGGAAGGAGTTGTCACCCGCGAGAAACGAAGTTGAGAGAAGGATACATAGATAGATAGACAATATGCATTGGCATCGCAGCGTTCTCTGCGCTCAGCGCCTCGTTTGCGTCTGAGATGGAGCACTGCTAACAGAGTAACTGCATGCAATGCATGTAACGTTACCACAAACACAAAACAGAGGCAATAACAATATCAACAACCTTTGCCTCTCTCTTTCTCTCTCAGCACTCACTCCTATCCTATGAGCACCCCTTACGTTGTCAAAACACGAAACTGAAGAAGAGAAACAAAAGAAATGTCGGTAATAGACATCCTCTTCCGGGTCGACACCATATGCCAGAAATACGACAAATACGACATTGACAAGCAGCGCGAGCTCAACGCCTATGGCGATGATGCCTTCGCTCGCCTTTACGCTGCAGTTGAATCCAGCATTCAAGCCGCCCTCAATGTTCCATTCTCTTCCCTCTTTCTTCTTTTTTTTCTAAGGCAAAAAAAAAAAAAAACTTTATTCTTGTTAATTTTCTCTACCCCATTATTTTCTTTTTCATCCAAGACAAATTTTGGATCTTTAAGCTAGAAAACTATAAGAGAAAATTTTTTCACGCAGGATTGGAAAATGGGATTAAATGGAATTAACGTATATGGCCTGCACCTTTTTTGTTGGGATTGGAAAATTTGAAGAGCTTTATTTGAATGCAGAAATCGGAGGTTGCTTCCACGGAGAAGAACAGGGCAGCTGCTGCGGCTTTGAATGCAGAGGTTCGACGAACCAAGGGTAGACTTATGGATGAGGTTCCTAAACTCCGCAAATTGGCGCATAAGAAGGTGAATCTTTGTTTCGGGCCTTTGATTCGGGTGGTGTATTTTAAAATTACTTTACTTTTTTACCGTATTAAGTGCACCTCTTTTACTCAGTTCCAAAAAAAAAAAAGTGTAACTTTTGTTTGCTTTTAACTTGAGAACGAGGAATGGAAAAGTCTTCCTCCTTGAGCATGACAATCATTAGATTTCTTTGTTTTGTACTTATTACGTGGGTCCTAAAATTTTTTTGAAAAAAAAAAGGTGCGACTTTTGTCATGTGGCTCCATTCATCACTTCACTTCCATTATGCTTCTTCACTGTAGTCCATACATGCCTGTGTAAAATATGATAGCTGGAATAGAAAATCATTTGCAAGTGATCGCAGTTTAAACCATATTGTGTTTTCATGTATTTGAGTGACATAAGAAGAAAGTGTAGGCTTTATTTGGTCAATTTCACCATTAGGATCCAATAGGCCTAACATCGTGGCCCATCATGACTATAGTGGATTCAACCCCTTATTCTAGAGGCAGCTCTAAATAACTTTATGGAAATAAAGTTATATCCTTTCTGTTAGTTATAGGCTTTGACTTTATAATACTTAATCCAACAAGTGGTATTTGGACAACATGGCATACAGATGAGTGGTACTAAAGGAAATTGTTGGCTTTATTTAACCCGTAATATATAAATCTGAATAAGGAGATGAAGATGTGGATGGAGGATAGGCTGAACAGCTCCAAAAAATAAAAATTATTGTCTCCATGATCTAGAACTTGAATAATTTATCTCATAGTTCTAGTTCTTAATCTGCTTTGAAAACATGTTACAATCTTTTGATTGTGAATCTAAATAATTTGTCTTCTAGTTCTAATTCTTCATCATCTATTTTAACATGAAGTTTTAGAGTCTTTTGATGGTTTCCACTCTATAAAGGTTACTCTCTTCGTCAGTGGTAGAGGGTTGGCTGCAATATTATGTTTCAGAAACCTTTTGAATGTAAAGTAAATAGGATTTCTTTTCACAATGGTGTAAATGGCAACCAATTCTGATTACTATGTTTTACAAGAGGGAGGGTTTTAGTATGCTTCGGTTAGCTTTGTGCCTTGGGTCCATGTTATCATCTACTAGCACTAAAAAAAAGCAAGGCTATGATATCATTTGTAATTCTAATACTACCTGTAACAGGTCAAAGGTCTCACAAATGAAGATTTGGCCATTCGTCAGGATATTGTTCTGGTATTGCCAGAAAGAATCCAAGCAATACCAGATGGTATTACTGGTGCTGCCAATGCCAATCAAACGGGAGGATGGGCAACAACCTCATCTCATCCGCATATCAAGTTTGATTCTTCAGGTTATCGCTGTTGCTGATACTAAATGCATTTAATAGCAACATTTGAATTGAGTTTTAATGATAGCTGCCTCTATCATTCCCAACCTCAGATGCACATCTTGACAGTGAATATTTCAATCAAAGTGAAGAATCCAGTCAGTTTAGACAAGAGTATGAAATGCGCAAGATGAAACAGGCATGAAAAATTCCTTCTTTATTTCGTTTGCCTTGGTGTCTATGCTAAAATAGGAAGGGCTTGAGGTTTATGGTCATTTTATGGTATTTGTCATTTATTGATCAAAAGTCTTAGATGATTCAAATTCTTATTTGTACAGGATAAAGGGCTTAATATCATATCCGAGGGACTAGATACCTTGAAGGATCTAGCCCATGATATGAATGAGGTTGGTTGTCAATTTGTGAATTCCATTTGGAGATGTTAGATTTCAAGATGATAACCTTTTTCTTTTTCTCTTTTTTCCCTTTAACTATGTTTAGGAATTAGATCGGCAAGTTCCTCTAATGGATGACATTGACACAAAGGTAAGAAAAGTTCTTTATTAAATCCTGCTTTTCTTTGTTAAAATACATAGAGAGCAAACATTGCAAGTATGTCATAATGCATTACATGGTGCTTCCATGGCCTAATCATATAGGTGGATAGGGCAACAGCTGACGTGAAAAACGCTAATGTAAGGTTGAAGCAAACACTCACCGAGGTAATTGACATGATTAATTGCGCTCTCCTTCCTGTCAAAATTCGCAAGTTTCCAATGAATAACAATTTTTGTTTCCCCTCCAGCTGAGGTCTACCCGAAATTTCTTCATTGACATCATTCTGCTATGTGTTCTTTTAGGCATCGTTGCCTATATATACAAGTAAGTCCTACATCCTATCCTTGATCCCCAAGCTTTCTAATTCTAGTTTCAAAAGATGTTCTGAGATAATAGTATCTTCTTTTGTTCTCCAAATTCACTTGTCATGCAGTTAATTTGCTTTTATTGTTGAACTCTGCAACCAGTTACCTGAATCACATGATTTTTGACATGATTTGCTTTCTTTGGTTTACTTAAAGCCAGTTAGCAAGGATGGACCACATTTCTGGAAGCATGATCTTTTTTTCTGCTTTAATTTTATGATTGGTATTTATTGGCTTTATGGACTATATCTCTGAACTCCAATACATTATATATTCAGATGCAATTTATTCATCATAACAAACCAATGCCTTATTTTGTTTCAGTGCACTGAGGTGATTTGATCTCGAACTCTTTCCCTTGTTGTGCCTATTGTATTATGGTTTTACATCCTTAGACCATCTGGGGGCTTTCTGTATAATTTCCAACATAACATTATTGTTCAGCTGCTGGAGGATGGCAACATACTCTATTACCGAAGTGCTTTATAATTCTTTGATGTATTAATGTGTCCCTGGGATTTGTCATAACTCTTTCCCATACATTTCTTTGCTCATCTATTTCTCTTTAGATGAAAGTACGTATATTACAAATTTATATTTGCAATGCACATCGCTCTTCTTAGACTCTACCTTCACCCCTTACACATAACTTTTTAGCGTTAAATATTAACTTAATCTACTGTTTATCTTAAATCAATAGCTGAAATGATGCAATTGTAATGTATAAACATTGACGTGGATGTACTTATTAAGTTCACGAATATTTATGATGTATTCTTTACGAAACAGTTGCCAACAAGCTTTGTACTTCTATATGATTTTGAGATAACATGTAACTCCTGTAGGTTGGAACATGTAACTCTTGGAGGAATATAAATCATTCTTACAACTTATCACTACCAAGTAGGATAAAATCCTAGATGCAAATGTCATAGTGAACCATTTAGAACAAGCTATGCTAATTGGCCGAAAGACAAGCTTGTTTATATGGCCATAGCATTATTCACACTGTTCCAAGGAATTTCATGACTGCATATAAACTTCTATATCTAGTGATTGCTCGATGTTGCAGGTAGCAATAATTATAACCACGCATAAAGAACAACAATTAACATGAGTATTGAAGGCCTATAGTCTTAAGTTGTATAATATAACCTGTGGAGTAGGCATCATTGACTGTGTTATGGTTAGTCACTTCATCATTGCGGGTATGTTCGTGTAAAGGCTAATTCGTTTAGCTCTTGAAAATTTATGCTAGGCTCTGGTGGTCTCCCATTGAACATGTCATCTTGAGACTGGTTTTGGTTATAACAATTCAAATCTCTATTCATCCTAGAAGAATCGTCTGTTTTGGTGTCACTATTGAACTTCTTGTTAAAAGAAATGAGATTCTCATACTGATTATCCTCATTAGATTTTCTTTTGTGGTCCAAAAGAGGAATTGTCATATGAGGATTCGCTTTATTCAAACTAGGCATGTTCTCAACGGAAGGTACAGGGCCACCACCAAGAATAGAGGCTAGGATTTGATAGTCTTTGTATTGATAATCAGTGCTCACGTCAGCCTGAAAGCTTGTGTTTGTTGGATAATCTTCACACCTTGGTAAATTTGATAGCAAGTTTGGCTCATGAGGATTTTCTTGATTTTCACATGAATTCTTTGACAAGCACCCTTTGTGTCGAACCCGACATAGTACCCACTCATCCAACTGTGAAAACAAGGGACACGCATATTACTGCATTTAGTTCAAGTACTATGAGTAACATATCACAATTTTAAAGGCACGTATGAAGTAGGAATTGACCTTTGATGTTAACTAGTTCAAAAATAATCCTAGTTTTTCTTTTCTTGGCCTAAGATGTTTGGCATCAACCATTTGCATATTAAAAATGATAAATCTCATTTTGGTGGACAAGATTGAACTGTTCGTGCCTATCGAAGTTGCTCGGCTTGTGCTGTTCATTAGTAGGATTAATATTTTGTTATACATTACTGTTTTGATCAATTGGCTTTTTTAGGAATTTTTTATTGAGGGTGGTGAAAAAAGCAATACCCAAAATTTTGTCCCTCAAGGTAATTTGACCTCTTCTCTTGAGTTGTCTTTTGTAGTGGTGTTAGCCATCAATTATAAGATAGTATAAAAGCCTATCCTATGCTAAATGTTAAAGCGCCAACAAATGTTTAGCCCTTCAAAATCTACCCTTCTAGACGTGAAAAGTGTGTTAAGCTCACGTGTGTTAAGTCTCACATCAAACAGTCATATGGTCAAAATAGTCTTTATAAGATTTGGACAATCGTCTTTTCTTGAATTAATTTTTGGGATTGAATCAACCCTACTCAATTCTAAGAATATACCTGGAAAATTTGTAGGCATGACCTATTGTATGACTTGGTCTCAAAAGATGGTTTTATTGCAGCTATTGGACTATGTTTCTGGTTTCAACAACTTTAAAGTTGCCGGTAATAATCTGTTGGAAGAATTTGTTTAAGATGCATTTAGGAAATGAGAAACAGAATGACTAGTTAGTGTAGTTCAAGCACCTACTTGAAAGTTATTTGCTATAAATATCCCATTATGTTAAACCACATATTTTCTTCTTAAATGAGACAAAAGTTTTGTGTACATAAAAACTTACGCGCATGGAACCTTTTAGCCTAGAAGGTTTGGTGGTTGTGTCAACCAATCTATATTCATTCATGATCCAGTCAGTCTTAGTCCCCTTTGGAGGTCGACCAGAATAAAACACGAGAACTTTCTTCACTCCTCTGCACTTTGATCCACAAGAAGTAAGAATTGGCTTATCAGTTCCAGTAGCCTTCCAGTATCCTGAACCTGCTGCTCTGTTTGGCCTTAATCCGTTCGGGTACTTTCGATCTCTGGGGCTAAAGAAGTACCATTCTTCCTCCCCAAACAAAGCCTTATCTGCACAATGAGAGAAAAAAAAGAAAAAGCAAATTAAGCAAATACATTTTTTCTAGCTATGTTGATAAACAAAGTCTTCGAGAGTGAGCCTTGGCGCAATAGTAAAATTGCTGCCCTATGATTTGGAGGTTACAGGTTCACAAACAGCCTCTTCACTTGTGGGTAAAAGCTATACATCTACCCTATCCGGATTCCACCAGGTAAGAGCCTTGTGCACTAGGTCGTCTTTTTTATGACGATAAACAAAGACTTATTGAACACAAGGAGTGGATGAGAAAGAACATACTTGGTAAATCCCAGGGGTTATACTTATAAAGATCTATTTCAGCTATAATGGATGCTGGAAGTGGACGTGAGCTGATTTTGTTTTGTAGGTAATGAACTATGAGCTCCTCATCAGATGGGTGGAATCTGAAACCAGGTGGCAAAGTGTAATTGGAGGCTTGTTGATTTCCCTCCATCTAAGAATTCTTTGTTCTTGACAAAGGAATCAACAAGTGCTGATGATACCAATTTTGCTGGCTTTAAAGAAGAGAGCAAAGTGTCATCCGCATTATATATGGCTCTTGTCCCATGCACATGCTAACATTGCTGCGAAGATAAAAGGGAGAGGAACCAATTAGTTGCATGTAAAGTTTGAGAGAAGAAGATAGAGAAACCAACCAAATTGGCTTTACTCCTTGAATTGACCTTCACCTAAGCACTGCTAGCAAGTTGTGCGTGAGAGATGTAGATAATATATTTTCTGCTTAACACCTCATAGCTTGGCACAAAATTAAAATTAATTGATTTGAAATTGATATTATGGCATAATAAGTTGGTGTCACTCTCCCAACCATGTTGTAGTACTCGTGCAAAATTAAAATGTATCTAAAACAAAGCAGCTTAGTAGCTAAAGAGAGTAACTTATTTGATTGGATAACATAATACATACGAGCAATATGATAGCTTCTGACACTAACTCCCTTTATTAATTATGCTAGACAGAATAAAAGAATAAACAAATTTCGCTGATGGTGTCTCTGGCTTTTGTTTTTCTCATTGTTCTACCTAGCTACCCATCACTGTCAAGTCTGAACTTGAAATTTGAGAATTGATACCATTACCTTTGCACAAGGATCCTTCAAATTTATGGTATTTAGATTATTATTGTTTTCCTATTTAGCTTTGGGGAAAATCAACTATGTAGTAATTAAATTTGATCTTGTTGTTTTTCCCCATCTTTTTTGTTTCTCTAAAAGCTCATGTCTTGGATTGTAAAGTTCGTAAGCTAACGAAGAATTAAAAAAGCTTAAGCTGATAAGGTACAACATTTTTTCTTTTTTTATTTCTCTTAACACCAATGGTGGTTAATAATGTTATAGCCTCACCCTCACAAGAATTGAAGATGCTCTTGAGAGCTTAGTGCCACCGATGGCATAGGTTTTGGCGTTGAGCCTCTGTCCTTGTCGAACTATGTGAGTTGTCTTATTGCAAAGACATAATAAAGCCATCGGGTTCTTGAAATGTTAAGAGTTTTTATTGCCTTGAAACTTCCTCATTTGTGTATTAGCTTTGTCGTTGTTTCTTGTCTTTTTTTACCTCCTATCCCATAGGGCTTGTAAAGTAGTATGAGTCTACAGGGCCTCCAAACACTGAACCATGAACCCTAACATAAGTGGGAGCTACACTACACCTTGCATGAGTTCATAACATTTACTATTTTTGGGTATTGTGATCTAAATACTAATAAAATATTTGCCCAAAAATGATAACATACTATTTGTTTTGAAATTGTTAAATTGACTTAATTGGTTCGAGTGATTTGATATTTGTTCCTCTTAAATAAGATCTAGTACTAATAAAATTTTACTGCATGGAGTGCTAATATGCCTCATGTCATTGGTAGTTTGGACAAAAAATATTTGTTATGAATTGGAATCTTGTTAATGAACTTAGAGTTAATCTAAAACAACCAACTAGTGAAATAGTACCTTTTATTAACATTTTGGTTTCAAACAAATCGATGAAACCCAAGTAAATATCTCATATATACACAGGCTCACGTTGAAAGACATGGCTCCAATCGATTTAGGTTGTCACCTTGCGCCGGTTAAGACTTCGAAAATTTCATGCTTACGTCCATCACGAAGCCTATCTAGCTGCGAAGCAAACACTCTTCTGTATGTTCCAAGTGTCCAAATTCATGATATTGCTTTTCCTCGACAAAATTTAACGGGACTTTGACTATAATAGTATAAAATGATATGAAAAATGTTATTTCGTAAATAGGTTTTAAAGAAATTTGGACATTTGGAATCAATGTGTAAATAACTTGATATTTTAGTTCAGTCTTTAATGATTGTGGTAAGATAAATAGATAATTAATAATATATGAGAAATTCATTTATCAAATTCACTACTTACATAATTGAATCTACAATCATTAATACAAAATTTTTCATAATTTTTATAGAGCAATTTATCATTTATATAACTAAAATCTTCAATTATTTGAGATAGGGTAAGTTGGTGTTTAAGTTTGAAATCCCTCCTTTTGCCTCTAAAAGAGGAGGATATATAAAGGATACATGCCATAAAAATGGGAGACCCTCTTTAGGCATAAATGAAGGGACTAATGAATATTATCTGGAGTGGAGATCTCAAGATCTATGCGAGAGTACACATGGGGGTTTAAGGTCGATTCTGAGGTAGAGGATCGGATATGCCCTAAGTAGAGGTCACGAGGTTGGACAATCAGGCTATGAAGCTATGGCTTCTGAGCCCACAAGGGTAGAGGGGTGGGGGTTGGGAGAGTATATCCAGTAGATAGATTGGGCCACAATTCTCCCAACTTCAAGCTTGGAAAAGCAAAGAGATTAAGGTTTAAGGTAGGTCAAGTGGATTGACCAGGTCAAAAATCCCTAGCTTGCTCGAAAAAGGAAAGAGAATGAGGTTTAGGATAGGTTGAGTAGACCAATCGGACCAATGACATATTTAAATTAAGTTCAAAATAAATACATCCTTACTTACATACTTTAATGTTACAACTTTTTTTAAAATTTTTATAATATACTCAAAATGATCGAATATTAGTTCTATTTATACACATTTTGCATGCAAGCCAAAATCCAACTCAGAATTGGACGGGATTTGTGGTTCCACCCGAATCTTTCCATTTCCATTTTCCGGTACTTTTCTCTGAACTTATTATTTGTCATATGAGGCCAAAGGAAAAAAGATTCCAAACTTTTTATCAGCTCCTTTTTCCCTGGGCTGGCAACTACGTCTTATTATAATAATAATCTTCCTTATTTTGTTTACCATTAAAAATAATGCACGATCGTTTTATTTCAAGTCTTAATCTCTACTTTTTAAAGAAGCAATAGTGGTTATTTGATGAGTATATTAGAATGAAGAAATTTGATTCTTTTCTCAACTTACTCTTCATTGTTTCAGAATGAATATTAATATAGATTTAAAAAAATATTTGCGCTACTCTAAATTACGTATAACAAATAAAAAATGTCAAACATGATAAAGATCAATACCTTAAAAAAAAAATCATAATTAAAGATCAATATTTTTAATAAATGAGGGTCTAAATCCCCAGCCTTCTACATGTTATTCAAAGCACTCACTGCTATTGCACTTTTGTTGATTTATAGCTAGTTTGTTCATTCTAATTAATAAATGATATTAAATAATTTGGCGTTACCTTTATAAGTTTAGGGTACAGAAATTATCTTATTTCGATGAGTACATTATTATTTTATCTTATGCATATAATTTTATAAGCTTAATTTTTATATTTCATGAATGGCATTTAAATTTTTATTAGTATGAGTAATTCTATTATATGATAAAGAGTGTGTTTGTTTGTGCTACTGGCACAAAAAGAAGTATATTTTTTTTCCAAAAAAAAGTACTTATAAAATTTTTAATATTATTTATTTATACTCATAAAAAATATAGGAGCAAAAAATAATTAATTTTTCTGCTTTTTTTAAAAGCAGATAGGGAGCTACTACTCTTAAATATAGAAACAATAGAAGAGAGAGAATGTTATTCCTTGAAATTAGTAATCATTTTCTTCTCACTCAATTATAATTTTTTCCATGAAACTTTTAAAAAATATCACTCTCCTTTCTCTCTCTTTCTTCCCATATCTTTAATTATAATTTTATAAAATAAAGTACTTTTATATTTATCATATCCAAATAATTTAACAATTTATAATTTTGATAAAAAGTACGTACACAATTGTATTCAAATGCAAAATAATTTTCTACTTCTGCTTTTTAAAAAATATTTTTTCTATAATTTTAACTAGATGGGTTCAAAATATCTTATATCAATCATAAAACAAAAGAATTATCATGACAAGCTATTAGTATTATGCTAATAGTGAGAGATTTGATTAGTCTAAATGAGATTATATGTTCAAATCTCAATACTATCGATGTATAAAAAAAATTATCATCACATTTTTAATTAGAATCAAACGATATAATAAATTCCAGCTCCAACAGTATAATAAATTGGTGCAAGTTGCCTTTTTCTTTTTAGGTAAATATCTCCCCCTTTTTTTTTTTTGATCCACCCGGGAGAAAGAAAGGAGAGAAGGGGGGGGGGGTGGGAGATGGGAGAGGGTGTTGGGGCGACTCAAGCCGCTCCCTCTACTATGCGGCTACCAAGAGGCAGGAGGTTGGACCACTAAGGCACAGGCCTATTCCGCAAATATCTGCCCTTTACATTTTTGGCCTCGCTGGACACCTAGCCCAACAGCAGAGTCCGAACAACAAGCAAATCATGGCCCTAGAGCAGCAACGAGAAGCCCAATTTTGCCTTCGCCAGCATTGTTGTTTCATTAGATTTAGTTGTTGTTTGGGCCCTTTGTTCATCACTGTTCACCAAAATAGAACGTTCGTGTTTTAGTCGCTATTTTCGCCCTCAGAAAAAATACTATTGATTTAATTTGGTGCCAGTTTTCTATTTTAATCAATGAATCTTGGAATGATTTAATTTACATCTGGTGCTCCTTTCCATTCCAACTACTTAAAATTTTAAATCCAACTCATTCAATGTGAGCAGAATGATCAAAACACATTAAAATATTGAAAAGCATTAATTCATAATAGAAAAATATATCCCATAAAAAAATAGAAAAACATATAAACTGAATTTGTATAAAAAAGCACAGTTGATTTAATGTAGAGAACCAAGAGGACTTTTCCCTCTTTATTCTTGGAACTGTTGGAAGAATTTCTGTCATTTGTACTAAATACTCAAACTCAGCATACGCATATTTTTTTCCCGTCTGCTGTTCGCTAAGCTAATATTAAGATGAATGATTATCATAATAGAATCTAATTTCGATATACTTTCAATACAATTTTTTTTACACAAATATTTAATTATATATTATTATATAATTAAAAAGTATTTGACTCTTATAAAATAATATATCAAAATTAATCTCATAATAATAATTTAGTGCGTCACTATTAGAAAATATATCATAACCAGCAAAGACATAAGATATCACTCTATAATTAGTATGCCGTATAGGTTCCATTTTGGGGGGCCTCGACCAATAGACCCGCATGCTCCAAGAAAAGATTTTGCTCTAGGGATATCAAGTTACGTGAGCAGCATTATTATTTACTTATAATTAAAATGCGCCGTTTCAAATGTACGTATTTGGAAGGATGATAATAGGGCAGGGATAGAGTAGGGTTTCGGCCTAATTCAATTTTATTTTGCACCCTTTTATACAAATTTCAACTCGTCCCTAAATTATTAGGCGAGTTTTGAAAATAAATTCACGCATTATACTTGCAGGAAAATAATGGAATGCTATCTATTAATTTAATGTCTTGTTAAAAAATTTTAAATTATTAAATTTACGTAAAAGATCACTTAATATCTTTAAAAATTATTATCTTGTAAATTGAAAGACATGTTTAAAAAAATTATCTATAAATTAAATAAATATATAATTTAACATCATAATTTCTAAACATAACAATATTATATAACTTAAGCCAATAGAATGGGAGATGGGATAGTCAAATCAGGTTTAGATTATAATAGAAAATGGTAAAAATGATTTTGACATATATATTATCTTAAACCTTAGCCTATCACTATTGGCATTAACCTTTTTCACTCTATACTATACTGATTAGAGGTGGCAAAGTAGGGCCACCTGCCTCAATTTGCTAAAAGTAGGGCGGGGTGTGGCATAGCTGACTGAATTAGAAAAACGGAGTCAACATTTTAGCTTATCTCATTTAAGAGTTGAATGGTGGGTTGACCCACTAATATATATATATATATATATATAACTTTTTATAAGATTTTTAATGAGTTGGATTATCTTTAAACATTAAAAAAATATATTAAATGAAAAAACTACCTAAATAAAATAATTAAATTACATAATTTATATCTAAATTTAACTCAGATATAAATATAATAAATTAATTAGAATGTACGACTAAGAAGTTCATAAATAATAATTAATTATAAGTCCATATAACATAAAATCCACAAATTAATAAAGTATAATAACAACATACTCTATAATAAAAACCAAAAAATTAAAAAAAACCTTGCATTAAAAAAAAAAGGCACCCCTAGGCGGGGTGAGTTAGGCAAGTCGAAAAATTTTAACGAGCCAAATATATTAATTCAATCTATTATTTTTGGCAAATTTACTGAGTCAATTCGACAAGTTGAATCAGATTTATTATCTCTAATACCGATCGATTATAGGGTGGGTTTAAAATCGGACCCAAGTAGGTTGGGGCGAAATCTGTATCTCTAGACAGGGTATAAATTATCATGTCCAGTGCTTCGTAACAATTAGTATTTACAAACTGCCATTACAAATTATATAATAAATTTAATCAAAGCTATCAAAATATAATATTTAATTTAATGTAAAATATTTTTAGAAAATTTAAATTTTGGCACTATTTAATAATTATAAAAGAACTGTATTAATATATATATATATATATATATATATATAGAGAGAGAGAGAGAGAGAGAGAGAGAGAGAGAGAGAGAGAGAGAGTTTAAACCTAGGTTTTGTGTCAAAATTTTACATATATAATCAGCTAACAAAAAATTATTATATAATAATAAAATATTAATTTTTTTAAAATAAATGTGCATCACATAAACTAAAATTAGATTGGTGATGATAAATGGTTAAATTAATATATATGTATTAAGCACTTATTTTTCCAATTAGGTCTATATATGTATTTTTAAAATATTTAATTATATATATCTTCATGGTTTTAAAAATTTATGATTAGGTTCTTATCATTAGACTATCATAATTAAGCTAGAGTAAAGGATCAAGTTATAAATTTTTTGGGTTGTTATAGTTTTAAAATTTCTTAAATTTGTCTCTTAATGTAACACACTATTAGAAATTTCTGGCCGCGTCCACCAAAAAAAAAAAAAAAAAATTTCTAGCAGCACAGACTTCCAATGATAAAACCTCGGTTACAACTTTTTAAAATATAATAAACTAATTGTAATTTTTTAAATAATATAACAATCTACGCGACTTAATTTATGTACATGGTTAGTGTTAACAAGTCTTACACAAAATTTCAATCATATATTGCCATATCAACAAAAATATTTGACTCAACTATTCATTATTTTAAAGGTTTTATAAATATAAATATTTAATTAGATGATAATATAAAATTTTTTTACACTGTCAATACATAACAATTAAACTATTAATATAATCTGAATAAGTTTGCTTTTTACACTTCTAATGAGTCCGGTGAAATTTGTTATCCCTTTTGTTAATTAGAAAAGGCTCTAATTTACATAATTTATAATAATAATATATAAGTAGTTATTTGTATAAAATTAATTTCTTATCAATAACTGACTTGTTAATAAAAGTATTATAATCAACTTTCCTTCTGCCACATATATAGAAAGAGAATGCTACTAACAAATAACAATTGGTTGTTTTAAGTGGTTAATAATCATTGCTCTTTAGCAAGATATTAGATTTGAGTCTTATAAATAAAATAAACTAATGTTGAAAGAATTTTATCTTCATAATAATTTAATTTTGTTTTTTTTTTTTGGTAATAACTTAATTTGGTTTAAAACAGATTAGTCAATTTTTTTCAAAAAAAGTAACAAAAGAAAAAAGGAAAATACTTTGTGGAGATAAAAAAAGAGAAAAAAGAAAAACACTAAAAGGTGATAATGAATCTTCTCATATTGAAAATTGGCAAGATCATTTTGACATCATCTTGTTGCATGTAAATTTTTATTATTAATGAGATTCTTTCATATACTCTTGTTCTGACCCTACTTTTGTGATCTAATAACAGTAAAATTTATATATGGCATTGGCAAGGTCATATTAAATTTTAACATGAGAGTCTTCATTCGCTAAAATGTACTATATTATTACTTCATCGATCCACACCCTTTTTCCTGTCATTCTTTTGGGGGCACTTTAAGACTATGGTAAATATGCTTTCCGCATTATATTATTATTCGTACGTCCGAATAGGGTTAGTAATGCATGCACGTGAGTCTCCATGGATTTGAAAATTTGGATTTCAAACTCGTGACAAACAAAGAATTTTTTAGGAAATGATAATGTTACCAGCACAAAGAGATGATGAGGAATATTATGGGAGGGTGGGAGCCCAATTTCCAGTGGCTGCTGGAAGGTAGTCTTTGGCGAATGTGTGCCATGATAAGTTAGATTAAAAAAATTAAAAATTAAAAAATGCAAATGTCTTGTTTTACTTTTGATTCCCAAGAGAAATATACAGTGAAGTGATATCAAGAAGTATAGCGTCTTAATTAGAGGGTCGAGGAGAGATTCTCCTAAAACAAAAATAATCCATTCATGACCTTTCAGTGGAAGATTTGCATGCTTAAGCCAAAAAGTAGTTCAATACAATGTAGCTATTTGCTCGATGCAGTGTCATATATCTCATATTGTCTGTGATTTTTGTTTGTTAGAATATTATCTTGTGACTAATCCTGTTTGTCTAGTCTCGATTGTTGGTGACTGCATGATCATATCCACAAGCACGTATTATCATTAACGTACTATAACAGTTCTTCACGCGAAAGGATATCACTAGGGGTTAATTTGAGCAAGAAGAAACTACGTAGTACAGTTAAAAATTCTTTTTCCGTTCATATTTTAAAACATGTATATTATGGACCTAATTGTATTATAGTCTTTACTAACCATTCATAAATTAGAGGTTCGTTTTAATATATTGTAAGTATAAAATAATTTATATATTTATTAATCATATATTATCATATATTTAATTTTTATTATAATTATTATATAAGAATAAAATATATATTTTTTAATAACATAACAATACATGATTAAATGATAATATAAAAAATGTTCACACTAGCATAATATTAAAATTAAATACTAAATATTATGCCCATTAATCAAAACAAAATTTCTATATATGCTTTATGAGCTACAAAAATACAAGGCGTTGTTCAATTAACATGGTAGCCTTCAAATATCACCAAAAAAAAAAAAAAAAGTCTTCAAATACACAGAATCAACTATTCCCAAATTTTAATTTCACTTCGGGACTTCACCAGTGAAGTGCAGTGGGATCTAAATTACTCTTCAAAAATTATTAGTACGGGCTTAATTAGAAAATAGTTCAACTTCGTACATGCCACTTATTAAAGAAGTTTCTGGTTTTTTACTTTTATTTTTTTGTGTTTTTGCTTTCCCGCGATAGGTTTCACCACTAAAGCCTAATCAAGCTAGCATTCTATGATTAATGATTAATGATTTCTACATACCTTTCCGCTTTAACAAATTAAGAGAGGGGAAGGGGAGAAGGTAACTACATATGGAGGTTGTAGGAATTAATAACCTGAAGAACGCTCAAGTATGTAGTAGATGGATAGAGAAACACAAAAGGAAAACGAGGGCAGAGCAGCCATTCTCTTTACACGAGAAAATTCCAAATGATTGAATTGACTCTCAAGTGGATTTGCGTCCTCAAAATGAAACAGTAATATTGAGAACTGATGTTTGGTAATTTAGTATTAAATATTAAACAAAATTGCTTGCTAGCATAGTTCCAATTCTCCACGGCTCTACGAGTTGCTTCATATATCATCATGAAAATAATATATGTATATTTAATCAAACACAATGGCGATAATTTATTTGGGAAGATTTGTAGTGTTTAGCTTTAACGTTATCCTGTGTCAAACATTGGAACGTAAGTTTAGCCATCAAGCTCGATATATAGAATAATTCTCGTTCAAATCAGACCTACGTCCACGTAAATTCTTAAAGGTCTGTTGATCTTTATTAATTTGGTGATGACCTTTTGATACGCCACCCTCTGCTCTCCCCAATTAATAGTGAAACTCTTTGTCCCTTCTTTTTTTTTGGGGGAAATAATATAAAACATATATCTAAGTGATTGAAGCAGTTAACTTATTTTAAAATTTACTATGCCAGTAGAATAGAGTCAGCCACTTGCTTAATTTATAATTATTTCATTGTTTAAACAACTTGCTTGATTTTTTTAAGAAAAAAGTGTTCAATAAAATAAATATGCTTAATTTAAAAGTTATATTAGAAGTACATATCTTATACAAGATATCGTATCGACTCACACTCAATCCACCGTTAGATAGGATATGAACTTAATTTAAGAAGAGTCCATGCTCCATCCAATAATAGATAATATATGAATCAATATAATATCCCATACAAAATATCTTAACCAAACATTTCTCTTGATTTAAAGTGGATTAGCCAAGATTTTGCTATGACAAACTTATGAATGAATTTGTTGAGACAACGACGACGACGTACGATATGCGCACAAATATATACGACCGAGTCAACTCGGTTAAAAAGGGTGTCCTTTACTTGTTCTGTGATGCTACTCATTTGTCACGTTTGAATGATTAACCAGTCAGAGGCACAGGCGCTGACCGACTGACTCACTAATTAGCGGAGCCATGAGGGCATTCAGAGGGAATATAGGTGAAACTCATAATTTTGTTTTCCTTTTCCTAACAAAATATAGGAGATAATTAGTATATTCTATGTCCAAAATTAATGAGGAAGGGAACATTTTAATAACGAAATTAATTAGCGAATGATATAAAAACTGCTTATGTCATCACAAAACTGGAAAAAAAAATGAAGGCGTTTATTCTCTTATTCGAATCTTAATTCGCATAACATAATCAATTGTTGAAAATAGATTAGTAAATAAAATTCACCATATGGTCATCGTATAATTAAGAATTTCATGCGAGACCGATCATGTGCACGGGATTATTGATGTGTGTTTGACCGTATATGTTATTCCAATGGAACTGTTAGTAAATAAAGAAGAAGGAAGACACAAATCAAATCCTGGGGGAGAGGGAGATCAAAGATGGGACTGAGGGAACGAATTTGTGGAGAAATGTGAAGCAAATCCGATAGATAATGGTGGGAGAAGAGAGAGAGAGAGAGAGAAAGAGAGGGTGGTGGCTCGACACATGAAGCGGTAGCAGTCATCTCATGTCTTTGGATTATCAAACTTTCACTCTCTGACGATTGTTTTTGTGGGCTCCCACTCACAGTCAGTGGTGGCTCACGGACGGCACCACCCTTCCTTCTCTCTCCCCATCCTTTTCATGAGATTACGCCCTTAATACAATTATAGCATAATCATTTTCATCTCTGGCTGTAAAGCTCACTACTTTCCCATTTTTATGCTATTTTAGATACTATTTTCACACCATCCTCCAACACACATTTTTGTCATAAATTTTATGTTTTGGTAAAATAAATCTAAAAATTGAAGTTTATTGTATAATTTTAATAACAGTGATACTATTTGTATATGAATTTTATTTTGATGTATTGTTATTATAAAGTATTTTATATAAATATTCAATCATATATTATTACACCAATAAAATATTTGGCTCACACTCTACTATTTTAAAAGTCTTGTATACAATATTATATAATTAGATAATAATATAAAATATTTATTTTACAAATATAAAACTTCTTTTTACTCTGATAATATATTAAAATTAACCTATTTATACGTATAAAAAATAAATATTAAAAATAGACAAGTAAGAGAGAGATACAAAATCTTAATCCTACTTACTACTATGGTATGTTTTGTCTCTTTCTTGAGTGCCTACTCTTTTATCTATATTTTATACAAATATAAAATTAACTTTAAATAAAATTATTTCTTTTTATCTTTAAGATATTTCTATTTGATGCATTGATACGACGAGTAAAACATCATCCCAACAATTATTTTTTCTAGAATTAATTTGAATTTTAGTTCTCTCCCTTAAAATTCAGTTGGCTTATCAATGTTTTACTATACAATATTTTCTTTTGAGAGAAGTAATGATATATCAATGTTTTACTGGTTTGATATATTTATGTAGGTACATTAAATTTATTCTAGAGTCTCTAATAAAGTTATTACAAATAGGTAATTAATAGGAAGGTGAAGCAATACTCCATCAATCTACAAAGACACTTGAAAGTTAAAATGCTCCATGTGCTTGGTCTAAAACAACAGTACGAACTACCCTAGTAGCTCATTTGATACCTGGTAGAATTACGTAGTTACTTGATTAGCTAGCTGCTACTGCTAGAATTAGTATATAACTATATATGGAGCGTGAAAGTGAGAGACAAACAGAGAAAGTGGTCCAGCTCAGTCTATGGCTGACTGACACCCACAGAGCAGCCGTGTTGATAAGGAGAGAAAGAAAGAAGAGATCCAGTGCCAAAGAAAATTTTATTCTATTATTATTCTTTTCTCTCTTCATCGTCATAACTCCAAAAATTCACCCAACACTCAACACTTGTGCTGTCACTGCGATTCACACATGTAATACCAATTTCAATTTCTTCTGAGATATATATATATATATACACCCTTTCTTGTCTCCATGTTGCAGTTAACGAAATGGAAATTAGATTTTATTTTTAACCCTTGGATACTACTTTTCAATTTTTCCTACACCACCAAAGCAGCATGCGTAGTTTTTTGGTTTTAGAAGTGCCTCACATCTGCTTCAAAGCTTTTGAGCAAGATCTTGGAACTCGGAAGCTAGCTAGTTTAGGACACACCAATTTTCTTCGGTTCCAAAGATGATGTCTTCTGAAGAAGCCTTCTCTGTTCCTTCGAACATCAGAGGCACCTTGGTTCAACCCCATGACCCAAACTCAAATGCAAACCCTAATCCTAACCCTAATTCAAATCCAGTCAAGAGAAAGAGAAGCCTACCCGGAACACCAGGCAAGTTGAACTTCTTCTCTTTCCAGATCTCTTCTACATAATAATTTTCTTTTACCAATTTACAAGAGTCTTACACTAATTAATCAATCACTGGTTAATCATAATTAACAAAATGAGCATATGATTTTGAATGAACCAAGCAGATCCAGATGCAGAAGTGATAGCTCTTTCGCCGAAGTCACTCATGGCAACCAACCGTTTCATCTGCGAAATCTGCAACAAGGGTTTCCAGAGAGACCAAAACCTTCAGCTTCATCGGCGAGGGCACAACCTGCCGTGGAAGCTGCGGCAGAGGACGAACCAGGAGGTGAAGAAGAAGGTGTACGTGTGCCCGGAGAAGAGCTGCGTGCACCATGACCCTTCGAGGGCCCTCGGAGACCTCACTGGGGTAAAGAAACACTTCAGCAGGAAGCACGGGGAGAAGAAGTGGAAGTGCGACAAGTGCTCCAAGAAATACGCAGTTCAATCTGACTGGAAGGCCCATAGCAAGATTTGTGGGACTAGAGAGTACAGATGTGACTGTGGCACACTTTTCTCCAGGTAGCTACTGTGCGCTTTAATTTGATTTTGATATAGCACATATGAGTATAAATCGAGTCGGAGTCCCACTTATACTCTGAGTCTTTGCTTTAATTATGTTCCATTGCATTAACATGAAAGGCAAGAACTGGATCTCTTTTGAACGCTTAGTTGATCCAATTGGTCTGCTACTTATTCTTTTTTAAAAAGTTTATAACTTCAAGTAGTGTGAATATAAAAAAAGAAATATAACATTACTAGTGAGAGAGTTTTATTTTTATAGTTGAGGTCCATTGAACTTTAGATACTAGAAATTTAATTAGAAAAAACAAAACACTCAATCTCTTGAGACATGACTAATCATGATTACTTGGTTTAATTTGTCCGACAATTTAACGTGCAGTTAGATATCAAAATGTCCCTAATTCATTGAAATTAATGCATGCTGGACGATGGACATATTTAAACTTAAGCCAATGTTTTTAATTTGAGGAATTGAGAATGTTTAGGAATAATAAATAAGGATTGTTATTTGTTAATTAATTGTTATCCGTATACATTTGTGTGACAAATCAGGAAGGACAGCTTCATAACACATAGAGCCTTTTGTGAAGCCTTGGCGGAGCAAAGTGCGAGAATGATGACCTCAGTCCCCGCGGTCTTATCCAACTTCAGAAACGATCATTTGATCAATGCTCAAGCA
Organism: Pterocarpus santalinus; assembly: GCA_031439595.1. Taxonomy (NCBI): domain Eukaryota; kingdom Viridiplantae; phylum Streptophyta; class Magnoliopsida; order Fabales; family Fabaceae; genus Pterocarpus; species Pterocarpus santalinus. The sequence goes on along the minus strand of CM062528.1, from coordinate 40,513,297 downwards.
CCGAGAATCCCTCAGAGTTTACTTGGGTTTCATCATGAGTTTGGTGGGTCCATGCCAGAACCATTATTGGCGAATCTCCCGGATGCTGACCGTGGACAGAAACTGAAGCTGCCGCTATGGCTAGACCAAGCCAGTTCTCAGCTTCATCCTCTTAACATTCCAAGCAATTCAAACGTCACCATGCCTGAATTAGTCCAAACAATGAACATGCTTGGGTCATCGTCACAGGCACCTTGGGTGAATTACCGGTACCAAGAAGCATCATCATTCACAAGTGACAATAATCTATCTATGCCTGCAATGCCGCACGGAGTACTGAAGAGAGAGCAATTAGAAGAGAACAAAGGAGAGTTGTCGCATAGCGTGATGAGTTCATTGTACTCAAATAGTCAGAACACGCAAGGAGGGCCATCTCACATGTCAGCCACTGCGTTGCTGCAGAAAGCAACCCAAATGGAATCTACGAGGATCAATATTGATGATAATGCTGTACCAATATTCAACAACAACAACTACTCTAACAATGCCTTTGGCTTGTTGGTGAGTTCCCAAGCAAATATTGGAGGTGGGTTTTCATTGAATGAGTCAAACTCGAGCTCGTTTGTGATCGAAGATTGGCAATGTCGAGAGCCACAACTTTTGGGGAAGCAATTACTACATTCGAGTTCAAATAACGAAGAACAACTAGGCTTAACCAGAGACTTCCTTGGCGTTGGACAACAAGAGCTCGCGAAGTTCAATCCAATGGGATCGGTCATGAACCTGCAAAGCCAGTTCGGTGGACATCACTGATCAAATTGCAATATAATGAAGTAGCTTAGTTAAGAGTTAAAAAGCTGAAGTTGTATGATACAGAGCTTAAATAGCTATTAGCATTAGCAGGTATATATATATATTTTCATGAACAATAAGAAATTAATTAGGGGCCTTGAGAAAATACCGAGTTAGACCGAGGGAGCAAGCGATCGAGTCGACTCGGCCACACGGAGGCATATGCGTACAGTGAAACATGGAGATATCACATGATCTCGATATCATAGAGAAATCTCGTGAATGAGGTGGGGACCATTGCATGTTAGAAAGGACTATATACAATATTCTCTCCTTTATGCTTTTTGTATAATGTTAAATGTTCAGTAGAAAATTACCCATTCATTTTTCTTATATTGTTGTATCTTTTCTTGAGTTAATAACGTTGTATTAGAGTGCGTAGTTAGAAGCAGAGAAAGCGAATTCCTCCATGCATGCCGTAGAAGCAGTAGCACCTAGTATAGTAAATTTCTTCTGTTAACCTAGCCTATGATCTAAGGTTGATAGAACTTTACAGCGTCGTACATGGTGGCCGTGACCTACTTTTATTTGTTTTCAGTGTCCTTTCTGTGGAGGCCGTGAACTGCTATTTTCCCTGAAATAAAATACTATATAAAGAGGTTAGTGTTTTCTCCCTAGCTATTTCCAATTTGTTATGGATCTCTTTGTCGTCTTTTTATTTGTATTATATAGCATATATAAATGTTGCATTATGCATCTAGGAACATTAAGCAGTTCCTGTGTGTGGTAAGATTATTTAATATAAAGTTCGTTGTATTTACAAAACCTTCATTGTGATTCAAAGCATAGACAACAGTTAAACGAACTGATTTCTCTTTTTATTTGAGAAATGTTACTCAGAATAATTTTGCCATAATTTTTAATCAAAATTGTAAGGCTCACTTATTTATTCAAGATTTAATAATATGCTTACATTATTCTAACAATTTGACTCTAAAAAAAAAAAATTGGCTCTCCATCAATTTCCTTTTTACTTAAACCAAAATTTCAAGAAGATTAAACAATTTAATAAACATGACTAATTAAGGAGTTTATCTCGTATTCTTACAAAATGCAGGAATACCAATATATTTGAATCATTATTGTTTAACTTACTGCTACGACTAAGAAGCCCTCTCATTATTATTGTCCAGAATTTAGCAATTTACGCGTGATTTTTTTTACTTAAACTACTAAACTTTAAAAACTATTTTTAATTATACTTTATACATAAAAACATATAATTAAATATGAAGAGACCGATAACCTTCAAAAAATAAGGATAGCGAAGATTTTTTTTTTTTTATACATATATATTTGAATAACGAGTTTTGGTTTGAACGAGTTTTAGTTTGAGATATTCTGAACCAAACTTTCGGTTTCCAATAAATTTTTAAAATTTAATTTGACATTAAAATGGTTTCTATAAAATTGGAGACATACGCTCACACGTTGACACTTAACATTTACCCAGGCCAAATGGCTCATATATATATATATATATATATATATATATATATATATATATATATATATATATATATATATATATATATATATATATCCTTCATGCAGTCATGCTTATGTGAAAACCATATTATACAAACGTTATCTTAACCTATATAATTATACTATAAAGATGACAATTCTTGTAGCTAGCTGATAAATTTATTAGGCATTAATTATTTTAATATAATCGTAGCAATGAAACAAAAACATACGCATATGGTATTCATCCATTGTTATACATGATATATAATCTGTGATAAAGTGTTTGAGGGAATAATCTGCGATAAAGTGACAAACAAAAGAATAACTAATTTTAATTGTTTGTTACTTCAAGATTAAAGATGACGACTTAAATATATAACACCAAATAAATTATTAACAGATTAAAATTATTATTCAGCAAATACAAACAGCTTACAATCTATTCACAATAACAACTTAAAAAAAAAAGAAATAAAAAATAAAAAACCGATAAAAAAAAAAAGAAGAAGCATATATTCGGGTGAAAATCACAAATTATGCCACAAACGAATTAGCTATTATAGGATTTAAGATATTCTTTTTTTCTTTTAATTCTTATTCACTTAATTAAATATCGTGATCTAAGCAAAAAAGTTACAATTAGTAACGAGAAATTATGGTTCATTAAAATATAACTGATCATTAATCTCCTGTACTCGGCCATTCAATCGCGACCATAAATGTAACTGATCAGAAAAATACTGCGGATTGAAAAAAATCTCCTGTCCACACTTTTTAGCGTCTCCTATCTCACTTGTTAAATTTGAGATTTCAATCCAAATATTGGAAACAAGACAGGAGAGGGAATAGGAGATTTCAATCTAAGCGTTGGACCCTACCCTTGCATCAATTTGAGCTTCACATGTTCCACAGCCACCAAAGCCACGCCAACAAAAAGAGGCATCCACATTACCTGTAAGCTCAAACCTACAGAATCAGAAGCGTTCACCAGAACGGCATCATTATCGTTAATTCTTATCATCTCATTTTCACCAGCAGTTGCTGCTGATTTCGGCAAATCTTCTTTTGACACCGACGCCATATATGCTGGTATCAGAGCTTTAGCCTTACGAACGATGCCGAGTAGAAGAAGCACTTCTCTTCACCTGATAAACGACGAGTTTGTTGCCTGTAAGGGTGGTGAACATAGATTGTTTGATCTATCTTTGCAGTTTTCTGAAGCAAGATGAAATTTTTGTGAGGATAGGGGATGTTGAGATTGGTGTGGTACGGTACCAAACAAATTGAGTGTCTAAGTAAGTGATATTGTATATTTAGTATTGCGCACGTTGATGAAGTGTACTAAGTACTAACTGCTACTTCTTGTTCTTGAATGTTTAGTTGTGAGAAAAATTAAATTGGGAGAGGGGACAGCCTTGTGTTATGGGTGGCAGAGAGTGACAGGTTGACTAGTACAAGGTTTACTTAAGAAGGAAAAGCTAATTAGTACTGAGAATAAAACTGCTTAACTATCAAGATGCTGCATCATCTACGGTTAGCGCGGTTGGCGGTGAAAGAAGAGTGAGAACGCACCCAACTGGGGGAAGGTACATCAAATCGAATATGCAGGTATATTTTGCTTTCACATCTCGCAGGTTGTACCAACAAACTTTATATAACTTATGAGGCATGTTATTTGAAACATATCTATTTCACATTACTTAGGATACTATACAAGAGATAAACGTAAGAAAATTGAGTAAATATGGTTTTTAATTTTAATATTTTGAAATTGACATTATCTTGGTTGAAAAAAAAATTGACATGAATTAATTTGAACATTTTAAATTTTGATATCAGTTTCTTCCTTCTGTTAAATTATTTATAATTTTTGTTATTATTCATGGTAATTAGCACGTTGACTCCTAGCTTTACAATGATATATGTTCATGAAAAAGGGAACAGATAAATGCTTAACCAGATCACAAGATGTTGTATGCCATTAGAAAAATAACGTTATGCAATTAGAATTTTAGTGTCACAGCTTTTACTATAATAATAAAGTGATATTGTTTTTAACTTTTAAAGGGAGAAGTGATATTTACTTTTAACTTATCCAGCTATCCTACTTAAATTTTGATAATAATTGTGACAAATAATTTTGGTTATGCAAAGTTACTTGTACTGTTAAAGCGCATGCGATTCTATTTGTTTGCATTATAGTTTCCCACAGACACCACACTGTTCTGTTATGTAATTATCAGTTTTTCTTTCTCTTTTTTCTTAGGCTTTATTTCGGCATTACCATGTAGTCATTTACTGTAAATTAGAATGGACTGCGGTAGAACGTTACTTAAATGGTTGTTATCCAATATCCTAATGAGAAATCCTAGTCACAAGAAGTGAGTCCTATTCCGGATGGCACCACTGATGGGTCTGATTTTGGAATGGATTCCAAGGTGGTTTAACCCTTCTGTGAAATATAAGCACTTGTATGTTGTCATCCAATTCAAGATACAATTCGTAGCTCAAAAATCACAACATATATATTTTTTGAATTATTCAATACAAGAAAAAAAAAATACAACTTAATTAACCAAAAAAAAGAAAGAAAAAGGAAACAAGAAAACAGACATGCAGCTACAGAATTAATTCGTCCCTCAATGACACTGCTGCAAGCAAATCAAACCCCGAAACATGACAAACTATTCACAAAAAGCAATCGCAAAGTCGATGGTGACCCTTGAATCGACCTCAAATCATGGCTCCAAGCACAAGAACGAGAGGCACCCACACTATCACCTCTACCTTGAAACGCAAGTAACCCGCAGAAGAAGTGTCCACGGGAACAGCACCATCATCATTATCACTTTTCTCACCGTCGCCACTTTCATCTGCAGAAGACTTGGTCTTATCACCCTTAGCTGAAACGCCTTTAGCCGGTGACGGAGCCTTAGCCTTAGGAAGCACGAAATCGAGCGGAAGAAGCACTTTGTCCACCTGGTAAATTGCAAGCTTGTTGTCCGTGTAAACGGTGCCGGTAACGGTGGCGTTAACGGCGCCGGTGGTCATCCTCACTTGGCTGCCGCCGTAAGTGGTGACGTTAAGTTGCAGTCTTCGGGAGTCGTCACCGGCCTGTGTCTGAACCGGGTTGGTGAGGGTATCAAAGTTGGAGATAGAGATGAAGGAAGAGAGTGTGTGGAACTGCAAGAGCTCCACTTTTTCCCTGTCAGTGAGGGAGTTGAGGAACCCTGGTTTTAGCTTGGAGAATGCATTGTCCTCTGGGGCGAAAATGGTTAACCCTCCGGAGCCTGAAGTAACGAGTTGAGAGTTGAGTTGGTTGATGAGTTGGGTTGTCTTTAGGAGGCGGATGAGGACGGAGAATCTCTTGGCCTTTGAGAGGATTTGGACCGTGTCAATGGTGGGAGCTTTTGGGATGGAGGGTGTTGGGGCTCCATTGGGTGATGACGGTACTAAGGGGACGGTGTTGAATCCCGGCGCTGGTGATGGGGGTGATTGTGGTTTTGTTGGGATTGGAGGAGATGATGCTGGTGGTTGAACTGGGGATAGCTGCTGAGCTAATGTTGTTGTGGTGGTGGAGAAGAAGGTAAGTAGTAGCGCCAGTGAAGTGGAGAGGAAAAACGGTTTCATCATCATTTGTAGTGTTTGAAGGGTGTGGTTTTTGTGGGGTGGATTGGGGGCAGGGGAGTGTTGAGATGGTTTGAGATGTGGAATGCTAGAATGTTGTTTTGGACACTTTGAGAGCTCCTTGATGTTGTTGTGTGTTTTGCTGTGAGGAAAAAGGCCGAAGGGGCTTTCCTTTATATTGAGGCCGGAATGGAGGGAATGATCAGTATAGGTCGCGGAAGTTAGAAAGAAAATATTTGCTATGCAATTCTCCCTTACCTACCAGTGACAGGTGGTGCATCATGATGATTAGGGGCGCGAGAGGAGATATCAATGATCTGGTAGTGAGAAGAAAAAAAGGCTAAAGTATCGGCTTTTGAGACATGCATATCTGGAACCATTTTTCTTTCATATCATAGGTTATCATCAGTTAGATGCATCGATGTATGATAATGTCATTTGAAAGGTGGTGGCTCTACATGCATATAGATATTGGTAGAGCATTTACATCAAAAAGGAGGAAGTGATATTACCAAACTGTCAGTCATTGTCTGAGAGGTTTTGTTTAGGATTGAGATCACTGACTGTGATCCTAGCTGAGACAATAAGATCTGCCATATACTCTCATCTCTTCATTCACCTTATATCTACAAATAAAATCTTAAAGCTAGCTGCTGGTTCATTCTTACTTTATTTTTATTATTATTATTGATGACAAGGATTGAAACTCTTATAACTAAACCTCATCCATTTCTTGTCACTTAAGTCCAAGTAACAGAGATTGATATATTTTGCACTTTAGCTAATTAATGTTGAAGTCTTATTAAAACTTTAATTAAAGGACCAACATTATATAAATAACACTAATTTGTGCCTACAGAATGTCCTTAGATTGGTGTTAACTTAACAGACCAAAGAAAAGGGTCGGTGTAAACTTATGAAAGATAACATTTAATTTGTATATATCTACAATGGTGTTACTATTTGGACCCAAAATAGGGATACCAAATAAGACACTTGGAGTTCAAGCAAGCATGAGATATATACAATAGTGTGAGAGCTAATTATATAATTTAGAGATATGTTATTTATATATATAAAAAAAAACTAGACTAATCTCATGAAAATCTTAGAGAGAGATAATTAACAAAAAGCTCTAAGTGGTGGTAAGTGTGTTGAGAGAGAAAAATAAAAGCTTTGTATATATCTATCTCTCTTTAAAAATATCTTTGCGATGTTTAATTTTTTTTTTTTATGTAGAAATAATATTTTTCTATAATTTATGTCTAAGAATTAAAAATAATAATAAATTGTTTCACTCTAAATGTTCCATCTTATGTTCTTATTTTATGTCCAAAAAAAAAAAGTGGCACTTTTGTTAAATCTTTGTTGATAAATTACATCTCTTATGCTTTCTCTAATTAAGAATTGGGTAGCATTATTTACACATATATCACTTTGCTATTACTTTTACAATATAATATAAATGAAAATGGATGTACTTAACATTGATGTGCACCAACCATTGCTAATTAATTCAAATTTCAGGTCAGGTTAGTATGAGCTAAAAAATCAGAAAAAATTTATGAATTAAATTTGAGTAAAATTGTATGAAAACTTACTCTCTAAAATTTTCACTTTTACTTTTTACCTTAAACTAAACTCACCTTTTGTGATTTCTTTTTTGGTATCGGTTATTGCTCATATAATTTCGAGTCAAATTTAGTGGTGAGTTGAAATTTTTCAAAATTTGAACTCTTGACTAGGTAAAATTTACTCTGCAATTAACCATTTTTAGATAAATTTTGTACAAAATTTGACTTCAGGTATTTAGTTCAATGAATGAGGCCTAAAAGATGAGTTGTAAAATTCGATCTTACCTTTATACTAAGTTTAATTCGGAAGTTCTCATTGTGCAGATAGTCAATCTCTTTATGAGAAAGTATATATAATCCTTCTTGTAGTACAATGTTTTTATTGGCTTTTTGGACACTTGAGAGTCTCTTATTTGTTCAAAAAACAAACCAAAGCATGCATCAGAAGAAAACATAAGTAACACTTTTATAAGAATAAACTAAAGATCTCGTACATAATGCGTAAATCCCCTATAATAATCCAATCCGATAAATATTCTCTCCGTTTATCACCCTCCAATTCTATGCCCAATTATAACATACTTGAACATTAATATATCATATAGTAGCTAGGCCACTCGTACATTTAGACCTTTCTATAGTTTTATGTTGTCAAAATCACCACAAGGACAACTCCAGCAACAAGGGACACCAACGTTCCGCACATGCTGGTGACCCTCAAAGCCCCAGAGGTCTCAGAGGGAACAACCTGCGACGATGATTCCGACGAGTCATCCAACGGCTTCTCCTTATCAGGCTTCGGCGCCTTCGCCGCGTCGATTGCCGGTGCCGGTGCTAGAGTCGGCGCCGCAGCAATCTTGGTAGCAAAGAAGTCCGAAGGAAGAAGCACCTTACCCACCTTATATATAGCAAGATGCTTATCCGTGTATATGATCCCAGTGATCGTGGTGTTAACCTCACCCGTAGAAATATTCACACTTCCACCATAACTAATCACATTCAACTCAACCTTCCCAGGTTTAGAACCCGCCAGTGTTCTCACGGGGTTGGTTAAGGTATCGAAGTTTGAGCTTGAAACATAGTCCGGAAGAACATGGAACTGAAGGAGCTCGAGTTTTTGGCCATCAGAGAGTGTGTTGAGGAACCCTGGTTTGAGTTCTGAGAAGGCGCTGTCATCTGGGGCGAGGATGGTTAAGCCGCCAGATTTTATGGTTATGAGCTGTGAGTTGAGTTGGTTGATCAATTGTGTGGTTTTCATGAGGCGGATGAAGATGTTGAAGGACTTGGCCTGCCTTAGGATTCCCACTATGTCAACAGCGGGAGTGTCAGGGGTGTTGTCACTTGGTGATTTGGGTAGTGTGGGGACTAAGGGTGCTGTTGGTGCTGTGGTTGGTGGGGCTGGTGCACCGGGTTGCACTGGTGCTCCTACAGGGGATAGTGCTGCTAAGGTGGTGGTGGTGAAATAGAGGAGGGAAGCTAGGAGTAGTGACAATGAGGTGGATAAGAGATATTGCTTCATCATCATGTTGATGAATGGAGATTATAGAGTGGAGGGGTTTTTGTGTTTTTGGGAGTGATCACAAATGGTTGGAATTGTACTTTGCAATGAATGCTTGTTTGATGCATTGGATGGAATGGGGCCGTGCGGTTTTATTGAGGCTTGTGGAAAGTGACTGGCAGGTAAACGGTTTGGTTATGAGAACAATTCTCCCTTGCCTATCAGGGAAAGGTGGTGCATCATGATGATTAGGGGTGAGAGTGGAGAGATAATTGAGTTGGTTGTAAGAGGAGGAGAAACTCAAGTATAGGCGAAACATTGAGGTGTGCATCTATGATACTATTTTGCTTTCACATCATATGTTATCATCAGTTAGATACATGTATGTATGAAATGTCATTTGAAACGTGGTGGCTATATATATATATAGTATAGAGGTTGAGTATTTACATCAATAAGGAGGAAATGATATTACCAAATTCTTAGTCATTGTCTGAGAGATTTTGTTTATGATTGAGAAATGATTGGAATCCTAGCTGAGACAATAAGATCGATCCGCCTTATACTATCTCTGCATTCACATGTATCTACAAATAAAATCTTAAAATCGGCTCATTCTTTACTTTTTTATTATTATTTGACAAGGATTGTAACTATTACTTACAACTAAACCTCATCCACAGCTTATCACTTGAGTTGTATGTCCAAGTGGCAGAGTTTGATTCTGCATTTTAGCTAATTATAATGATCTTTGATTGAAGTCGTATAAAAAATTAAAAGATTAACACTATAAAAATAACACTTTGTACCTAGGTGCAGAATGTCAATATTTTTATAATATTGAATTTATCGTTGAATGTTAAAATTCGTTTGCACACTTATCTTTTCTTTTTGTCTTCTTTAAGAGCATTGTTCATACTTCATATGATACTATTTAAAGTTTAAAATAGCTGTATAACACTATTTAGGTCTTAAATTTGATTCTTGAAAATGGAGAAAAGTTAGTGTTTTAAGAACTCTCCCATACTATACCCACTTGACCCAGATTTTAAATATTAGTGATTAATTAATTAGATAAAAATGTGCAAATTTTGACTTTATATTTTTAGTAACTTCAATTAATGGGGCCCAACGGATGAATTGAAAATTTCCATTGTAAAGACCTTTAAACTATGTTTTAGGATACATTTATTTTAGATTTTACTAAAAAACTTAGCTTTTTTTTTAAAAAAAAACTTTTATGTAGAAGTTGAAGTGAATAATTTTTATAAAAAATATTTTTTTAGTATAAAAAAATTAAACAAATGCATTATGAAACATTTTATAAGCTAAAAAGGTTAAAAATTAATTTTTTTTAAAAGTTACACTTTTTTAGTTTCTATTAAAAAGTTAAAAACAATTTTTTTAAAGATTTTGATTATTTTTTAAATTACTCAATATAGAAATGATATTCTTTCATGAAAAAAGCAATTTTTTTATCTAAAAAAATCTTAAACCAATGCACCCTTAGTCAGAAATGCTCATATAATAAACCTCTTTATGAGAAATATAATCTTAAACATTTTACTTGCTTAACCTAAGAAAAATAGTCTTCCTACAACTCCTTTAATCAGTTAATTTATTTAATAGATAACCATAATAAACCTTTGACCCATAACCTCTACTAGCACATTTGGTTTTCCATTTAGAACCTTTATTAAATTTTATTTTGAGCAAAACTTTTCTCTTGTATTTTTGCTGTATCTTACAGTTCTAAATGGAAATGTAAATATGCTATGTTATACCTAAAATTTTCTACTAGTTTTAATTGGAGTGCTGATATTTGTATTCACATATTGCGACTCACCGTCTAATATACCCTCACAAAAACTTTTGCCACATATACTCATATGGGGAATCCACCTCTAAACAGTATATTATATACTTTTGTTTAATAGCTCTTCTTTTTTAAGTGAGTCAGGCAATAAATTAAGCAAAAAAAAAAAAAAAAAAGTGTTCAAACATCATTTTTCTTAATTGGATTTCTGGACTCTCGAGAGTTGCTTACTTGTTCGAAGAACAAACACCAAAGCACTCATTAGAAGAAAACGTAACGTAACACTCCTTTATTAGAATAAACTCAGAGAAATACAAAGATCTGGTACATAATGTGTAAATCCCTATAATAAGCCTTTCTAATAAATATTACTCTGCTTTCTCACTCTCCAATTCCATACCCAATCATAACGTTCTTGAACATTAATACATCATAGTAGCTAGGCCACTGGTACATTTAGACCTTACCATATAGTTTATGTTGTCAACATTACCACGAAGACAACTCCAACAACAACGGACACCCACATTCCGCACATGCTGCTGACCCTCAAAGCCCCAGAGGTCTCAGAGGGAACAACCTGCGACGATGATTCTGACGAGTCATCCAACGGCTTCTCCTTATCAGGCTTCGGCGCCTTCGCCACGTCGATTGCCGGTGCCGGTGCTAGAGTCGGCGCCGCAGCAATCTTGGTAGCAAAGAAGTCCGAAGGAAGAAGCACCTTACCCACCTTATATATAGCAAGATGCTTATCCGTGTATATGATCCCAGTGATCGTGGTGTTAACCTCACCCGTAGAAATATTCACACTTCCACCATAACTAATCACATTCAACTCAACCTTCCCAGGTTTAGAACCCGCCAGTGTTTTCACGGGGTTGGTTAAGGTATCGAAGTTTGAGCTTGAAACATAGTCCGGAAGAACATGGAACTGAAGGAGCTCGAGTTTTTGGCCATCAGAGAGTGTGTTGAGGAACCCTGGTTTGAGTTCTGAGAAGGCGCTGTCATCTGGGGCGAGGATGGTTAAGCCGCCAGATTTTATGGTTATGAGCTGTGAGTTGAGTTGGTTGATCAATTGTGTGGTTTTCATGAGGCGGATGAAGATGTTGAAGGACTTGGCCTGCCTTAGGATTCCCACTATGTCAACAGCGGGAGTGTCAGGGGTGTTGTCACTTGGTGATTGGGGTAGTGTGGGGACTAAGGGCGCTGTTGGTGCTGTGGTTGGTGGGGCTGGTGCAGCGGGTTGAGCTGGTGCTCCTACTGGGGATAGTGCGGCTAAGGTGGTGGTGGAATAGAAGAGGGAAGTTAGCAGTAGTGTTAATGTGGTGGATAAGAGAGATTGCTTCATCTTGATCATGTTGGTGAATATTGGATTGGAGGATGTGGAATGGTTTAGTGCTTTTGGGAGGGATTAGTGAAGTGAACACCAAATGATTGGAATTGTCCTTTGAAGTGAATGTTTGGTTGATGCATTGGAGGAATGGGGAAGTGGGGTTTTATATTGAGGCTTGTGGATAGTGACTGGCAGGTAAACGATTTGGTTAATTGTGATTTGTGAGCGTACATGTTAGTTATCTGGTTGGGGGATTAAGGTGTTGGATCAATTAAGATGGATATGTGATTGAGAGAAGTTTATGTGACGGAGCATTTGATTTTTGCTTGGAAGGGACCGGTTAAACAGAGTGAGAAGCAGAGATCAAATAACATGTGAGCAGCATTAGATGCGTGGGAATGCGTAGTGAGCGCATGTCTCATTGTCTTGCAAGGAGATAGGTGGCGCGTCAGTGAACATTGGGACCAATAAGCCTATATCAGAGTGAGAGCTCAATTTGATGTATGCGTATAATTTACAAAGGAGTTAGATACATGCACCTGTTGATTATAATTAGGATCATTCAGAAGTCCACCCTTTTTAACTCTGAATAAAAACTCCTTGAGGTAATTGATAAGATTTAATTTGTATGTATTCTAAGTATAAATTTATATAAATATCCAATCATATATTGTTATTTTAATAAAAATAATTGACTCAACTACTTATTATCTTAAAAGTCTTATAAATATAAGTATTTAATTAAATGTTAATGTAAAATTTCTTTACACAATTGGAGCATAGCAATTAAACTCTAATTAATATGTTATTTTTTTGTTTTTGATATCATCTTCTAATTGTATAAGGGAAAGAAAAATGCTTTACACAGATTGCTTACTCTCAATCAAAAAAAAAAAAAAAAAATTCCAAAAGCACACACACGCACACACACACACACAGATAGATTGCTTACTCATCATAGTCTAGCATTGGGAATAAGTGGCAAAATCAGCATAAATGTGTGTAAAAATTTTAATAAGACCAGCTATACTTGTATGGTAAAAGAATATGTTAATGTATGGTGAAGTGGATGTTAAGTTGTTAACAACATTACTCTAAGACATAGCCGTGGGTTATGCTGAAAAAGTTTTGGCGACAACTTTAGGTCATCATCTTAAAAGATTTTTTATTTTTTATTTCTTGATGCATCTTATAAGAATATTCAATTCCTTTAACTCATTCTCAGGTTTATTTTTCAATTTTTTTCTTATGAAAAATATTAGTCTAGTCTTATCATTTTTCACATCATTTTTTGACTTATTTTTTGTGCAAGTAATCATGTTGTGATATTAGAAGTCATATAAGCAAATATCACAATTGTTTTTATATCACGTTTGCACTTACTAGTAAAAGGATATCAAATCATAATAGTTTGGTAGGGTTACCTCTTAGGCTGTGCATAACTCATACGCCTAAGGTTAACCAGAGTGCACTTGCGATGGGAGTGGTGTAGAACATCTTGGCTCGGTAGCAACGATCACATTCGATCCATTTGCAAGGAGGGCACCAAATGCGAGTGTCAAATGAATGCTTTCTTGACAATTTTTACTTATTATTTTGTTGTTTCTGTTCACTCTGCTGTTAACTTTGATGCTCGTTGAACTGTTCAGTGATTTCATAGTTTTTCTGTTGTTAAATTTAATGCTCGTTGACCTATTGAGTGATTTCATAATTTTTGCGTGAATTTTTTTTTATTAGAACAAAATTCATTTGTACGTAGTATGTAAATTACACAAATCCCAAACTAGTACTCTTCTCACGCTTCATGTAGTAACTTTTTTGTGTAAATTAAATCTATCATACTTATCCATTCATTCTTTTGATCTTTCCTCTGCTATTCGCTATCTTTTATTAACGTTAATCCATTTTTCTTTTAATTAATCCCCCTATTCAATTTTCATGGTCTCTTCAACTTTATATTGGACATCACTATAAGATATTCGATGTATAGTTACACTTATTTTGTATCAAGTTACTGAAAGCACATCAAACTTTTTTTAGCAGAACGAAAGGTAGATCACTCAAGGATTCGCATAATCTTCATAATGCCAATACTTCAGAATTCCACAAAGAGAAGACTTAACTAACAAAATCTAAAGAAACAAAGTAACCAACAAATGTGCTTGTTTCAGAAATTCAAATGCAGCTAACTAGCAAACGGTTGAGTATCTTCAACTCCATAACGTTGCTACTGCAACTAAAGCTACCACAAGGGACACCAATGTCGCTCTTTGAGTACTAATCAAATTCACTGTTCCAGAATTATAATGATCCTGTATTGTCTCGTTCTCAGCTTCTGAAGATGGTTTCTCATTATCAGCTTTAGGTGCCTTTGCCGCAACAGGAGCAGAAGCTGGAGCCTTGATTGCAAAGAAATCCAAAGGAAGCAGCACCTTGTCCACATGATATATGGCCAACTTGTTATCCGAGTAAACTACTCCTGTGACTGTGGCATTGACCACCCCAGTTAAAATGTTCACACTGTTACCATAGGTCATGACATTCAGTGGAAGCCTTGTTGGGTCTTTACCTGCCACTGTTTGCACAGGGTTGGTCAAAGAATCAAAGTTTGAGCTTGAGACATACTCGGGTAGGATGTGGAATTGCAAGAGCTCCATCTTTTGGCCTTCTTTTAGGGAGTTGAGGAACCCTGCTTCGAGTTGTGAGAAGGCATTGTCATCTGGTGCAAGGATGGTTAGGCCACCACTCTTTGCTGTTATGAGCTGTGAGTTGATGTTGTTCATGATCTCTGTGGTTTTCAGCAGCCGGGTTAGGACTGTGAATGTTTTGGCCTTCCTCAGGATTCTGGTGATGTCATCAGGGGTTGAGTCAGATGAGTCTGGAGTCTGAGGTAATGTGGGGACTAGTGGTTTTGATGATGGTGGTGAAGCCTTTGGTGCTGGGGCAGCTTTTGGTGTGGCTTTTGGGGCTGCTGCAGGTAATTGTGCCATTGTGGTTGAAGGATTCAAGGAGGAAAACATAAGTAGGAGGACTGAGAAGGAAACTAAAGCTTGCTTCATCTTTTAGTTGATAATTGAAGGCTGTTAGTTGATGGCTTTAATTTGGTGCTTAGGAAGAGTGTAAATGATAGGAATTTTTTTCCAATGTATAATCGATTTGTGGGAGGTGAGGAAGGGAGGGATTATATAGAAGCCAATGAAATGATGGGTACTTGGGTAGGTGAAATATTATAGTTGTGAAACATTACAGTTGTGTTTTGGCCTCTTGGGAGAGTATCTGTCATCTTTCATGGACCTTAAGGATCTTTCATCTTATTATTAATGGCATTTCTTCCAAACCTTAGTCATGCTTTAGATCACACATATCAGGATAAATATTAGGTTAAAATATGGCTAGTTGCGAATGGACAGATTAACATTTTCTCATTTGTTAGTGCAAACTGCAAAGAATATGGTTGGAGTACGGGACCACACAATTAATAGAGTGGTTCCAGATTGGCCCCGAATGATAATCTAAGACATGTAATTTTAGAAACATGGATCGTTGTAATGGGATGGAGTCGTTGATGCAGATCAGTGGAATACAAATCAATTCATGCAATTAATCGATTTTGAGTAAGGAGTGCTGTATATTCGAATTAGATTGAGACCCACCCAATCTACGAACATAGAAATGATTATGCTTCTTGGTAGCAAAAAAGAGATCAGTGATATTAATTAGACCAATATAAAAATGATTTAACAAATTTTGTTTTAATGATTTGAAGACGAATAGAATGTAATTATTCTTTATTTAGGATTAGATGATAGTTTGGTAATATAAGTAAAATAAAGGTATTAGTCTATTAAGATAATTTTAAACACTATGAAACTATCTATAGTAAAGTTTAATTTAGGTACACTGATAGTATAAAATTTTTTTTACAGTATCATCCAATCAAAATCTTCTATTTGCATAACTATTCAAGCAGTGGGTGGTTATATCAAAGAGTTTTGCTGATGTGTCAATTTATGATTGGATGTCTGTGTAAAAAATTTTTACACTGACAGTATATTCAAATTAAATCCTATATAGTGTGGTAGTCAAATGAGCTTCATCTTTTTAACACCATATTTGTCTTACTTTTAATTTAAGATTAAATTATGTGCGTTTTATTTCCATTGATACATTTATTATTCTTTTATAAATGTCTTTCCCATTTGAAGATGTTGTATCTTATATTTGCTTGTGATATTTTTCCCTTAACATTTGTATAGATATTGACTCCTCATCTGATGATATTATTATTAGTGTATGTTCCTAAATTATATTAAAAATAAATGTTAAGAGCTAAAGATTTGTTTATATCATATGAAAGCAATTATATGCTTTTCATTTATTTTTCTTTAATTTTGTTATTTTGGAATAACAAAGAAAGGTTACTTAGGGTTTGAAGTTATTATTTAGAACAAAAGTTTTTGTGATAGTATAGTTCTTTTATATTGTGCTTGTTCATATTTATTTAGAATATAAGTGTGCAATAACAAAGATTTTATAATATTGATGGCATGTCAAAGTTAATTCAAGTGATATTTTTTATTTATTTAAGGTTGTAATTTTACTATTTTGTGATGTTCCATAGACTTATTTTTGTCTTGTTTAGTAGTAAGACCATTAAAAGGATAATAAGGTTAAAAAGAAAATGTTAAACAGTTGATTAATGGCCGGTAGGAGATTGATATTTTTATAAAATTATTTTTTTAATTATTAAATGTGGTATTTTTTTGTCTATTGATAAAATTTGGAAAATATTAACTTTGAATAATTTTGAGTAAGAAGTTAATGGTATATAATTAATTAAAGTATATGTAACTAATTTTGTTAATATTGGTGACTTTGTGCATCTTGCCATAATTAAATAGTAGAATGCTAAAGGTTGGTATAGTTGAATGACAATTTGCATAATAAAATGACTTGACAACATTATGAGATAGGAGATAAATAAAGTGTCAATATTATAACTTATGCTTTACTTATTCATGATATTTTATAGAACTTTTTTTTCATATTTGATTGTGAGAATGTTAAAAAGATAATAAGATTAAAAAGAATATGTTAAACAATTGTTTACCGGTTGGTAGGACATTGACATTTTTGTAAAACATTATCTTTTAATATTTAAAAAATAAATATTAATTGTATTTATTTTGTTTATTGAAGAATCATTAGAAATTAAAATTTTGAAAATATTAACTTTGAATAATTTTGAATAAGGAGTTATGATATGTAAGATGCATTTATTTCAACTTTAAAAAAAATGATTATGAAATTTAAATTTTTATATATAACTGAAAAAGTTGAAAACTATTTTTTTTTTTTACTTTCAAAAACTATTTTTTTCAACTTCAACAAAAAAGTTGAAAATAAATTTTTTTGGAGATTATGATTATTTTTAAAAAATTATTCAAATATAGAAAAACTGATTTTTTTCCCATAAAAAGTGATTTTTTACCAAAAAATCACAAATAAACATACCCATAATTAGTTTAAAGTATATATAATTAATTTTATTAATATTAGTAGCTTAGCGCATCTTGTTATGATTAAATAATGGGAAGTGAAGATTGGCATGGTTAAGTAATAACTTGTATAATAGGATGACGGGGCAATATTGTAAGATAAGAGATAAATAAAGTGTCAATACCACAACTTATGCTTCAGTTCTTTAATTAAAGTATAAAACTTAAGAATCAGATAATAAGAATGTTAAAAGTGAGCATAAGTTTTTTTTGTTTTTTTTTTTGTCTAATATGATTTAGTCTATTTGGCTCGATTCAGTCTGGTCTAGTAAGATCTAGTTTGGTTCGGTCCGGTCCAATCCAATTTGATTCAATTCGATTCGGTTTGGTTTGATTCAGTTCGGTCTAGTCTAGTCCATTTTAGTTTAGGTTCGTTTGTTCTGGCCTAATCCGATCTAATTTGATTCAGTTCGGCCTAGTTTGGTATAGTTTGATTTGGTCCAATTCAGTTTAGTTTAGTTTGATCATGTCCAATTTAGTTTGGTTTGGTCTAATTTATCACGAGAAGATGTGATTTTATAAAATTAAAAAGAGTACATAAAAAAATGACATTTTTAATAAAAAGCTGAAATAACAATATTATAGAGTCTTTAAATATAATATCTTAATGTGCCATAACTTGAATTTCAAAATTAATATATTATAAATAGATAGATAGAACTCCACCCATTGTGCATTTATTCACTTGCCATTTATCATATTACTTGAGAAGAGGATGAATTTCCTTTTTCCTAAGCTAGCTCCCTCGGATCTCCGGAATAATAATTATAAAGATCAATATGGCTATTAAAAGGTAAATGACTAAGAGGAATCCAAAATTGGGACATTATCGCTTACTTTCCGTGTAAGCTCTTTTCTTCTTCCATTTAAATAACTATCATTAATTTTGTGTCAGCCTCATTCCTGTATGAGTGGCATTACTAACCGAATAGTGACAATCCTCTTCCAGAAGAAAAAGCACTTGCTCAGAGATATATTGACCCAAAAAAGTACGAAACCATAATGTTCCTCCAAAATTACATTTTTTTCAATACACATTAGTAGATTTTTCTTTCCACAAAAGTTTGGGAAAGAGAACGTTATCTCTTTTTTTTTTTTTTTGGTCGGGTCAATATTAAGTTATTAATGTATATATTGGTCTTGATATATTCTTTTTTGGTCTCGGACCCGAGATGAAAACATAAGCCGAAAGGCTTACAATGGCCCAAACTTACAGAGTCTTCTGCTTTAACATTTTTGGGTATCAAAAGCAAAAAGCCTGAATTGAGAATATGAAACGGGCCTATCTTTGATAAATCCCCAAAAAAGGTTTTAGGTTACTGTTCATTATTTGTAAAGCAGTGTCTATTTCTCGGTTATCTGCAAGACACACTTCCGGTTTCAGTGGTAAATTTTAGTGAGGACAATTCGAAGGTGCCCATGGTTAAGAGCGGGTACCAATACTCGGTTCACCTGGGCTATCATATTGGCTCCATCTGCATACTTTTGAATAGTAATATTTGGTCCAAAAGAAAGAAAAAATTGATTTTAAAACTAACAAAGAAATGAACGGTATCAAAACTCTCCGTCATATTATTTTCCCCCAAATTTGAAACCCTTAGCTGTGATTCAAATTATCTTGCTCCATTTTATTTATCTCTATCCATTTCAACTGTCTCACTTTGTTTGGCAAGAGGAATGTGGTATAGTGGTGGCTGAGGTCAAAAATATGAAATAGAAAGTTGCCCAAGATATTATTGCTCATTTTTGTTGCTTTTCTCCATTAAGAAAATTGCTTGTTCTATCAAAATGAGTAATTGAAAAGAAAGAGAGCACTAAACAAGTAACTTGATAATGGGATGCGTTTAATCAAATCAACAATAAAACGAATAATATTTCACATTACCAACAGACTAAACAAGTAACTTCTTAAATACATAACTCAAATGAAAAAAGATGAACTGGAGTATAAATTTCTGTAATGACTACTAAAGGTAGCTCAAATGGAAGTAGATAAACTAGGTAGAAAGAATTTTGATGCACAGCTTAGAGTTCAAAATTTGAGAGAAGAAAATATAACAGAAAGCACCTTAACTTCAAGCCATTTGCTTCTTTGTTAGTTTTGAAATCAATCTTTTCTTTTCTTTTCTTCGACCTTATATTACCATTCTTTGAATAGAGCAACATAATACGGACAAGTGAGCCGGGCATTGGTGACCACTCTTTGAATGCACCTTTTAGTCAAAGTTCTAAAATCTATCCTACTGATGTCTTTCTTCTTTTCCCTACTTTTATAGTTTATAATATAGGTTAACTCTCTCCTTTCTAATCAACTGTCACCTGCCACCTATTACACTTTCATAGTCTACTGTAAGCATGAAGGCATTTTCATGTCCCAGCTCCTAAATTTTCATAGTCTACTGTAGTGTAGCCTTTCTGTGAAGAAATAGATTAATAGGAGGTAGCACAAAGATTCTGTTCTCGTTTTTTCTTTCTTGGTCGTCCAGAAAGATTGTACTGAATGCATAGAATTTGTAAATATCAAATTAGCCAAAGCAAATCAAACATTTTAATAACCAAAAAAAGAAGAAATCAGACAAGTATTCATCCTCTTCATAATTACAATACAATCCATAGATAGAATAAGTAGCAAAATTTAAGAGGAAAAAATTTTCAAAAAAAAAGGAGCGTTTTTCTTTCATAAATGCAGCAGCCAAATGGATGATCATCTTCAAGTTCATATCAGTGCCACTGCCCCTAAAGCAACCCCTATGGACATCAATGTTGTTCCTCGAATGCTAGTTAAACTCACTGCTCCAGATTTATCCTGATCCTGTGTTGTTTCCTCTTGATCTTCAGATGATTTCTCCTTGTCAGCTTTGGGTGCCTTTGCGACAACGGGGGCTTCAGCTGGAGCCTTCACAAGCAAGTCCAAAGGAAGCAGCACCTTGTCCACACGGTATATGGCAAGCTTGTTATCAGAGTACACTACTCCTGTCACTGTGGCATTGACCACCCCGGTTGAAATGTTCACACTGTTACCATATGTCATCACATTCAGTGGAAGCTTTGTGGGGTCTTTACCAGCTACTGTCTGAACCGGGTTGCTAAGAGAATCAAAGTTTGAGCTTGAGACATACTCGGGTAGGATGTGGAATTGCAAGAGCTCTATCTTCTGGCCTTCGTTTAGGGAGTTGAGTAACCCTGCCTTGAGTTGTGAGAAAGCATTGTCATCAGGTGCAAGGATGGTTAAGCCACCACTCTTGACTGTTATGAGCTGTGAGTTGATGTTGTTCATGATCTCTGTGGTTTTCAGCAGCCGGGTCAGGACAGTGAATGTTTTGGCCTTCCTCAGGATTCTGGTGACGTCATCTGGGGTAGAGTCAGAGGAGTCTGGAGAATCTGGCAATGTGGGGACTAATGGTTTTGATGATGGTGCTGAAGCTTTTGGTGATGGGGCAGCTTTTAGTGGGGGTTTTGGAGCTGCTGTAGGTGCTGTTGCTGAATTAGTGGAAGAATACAAGGTGGAAAACATGAGTAGGAGGAGGGAGAAGGAAAAGAGACCTTGCTTCATTTTCTAGTTGGTAATTGACGGTTGTAAGTAAATCAATTGCTTTGATTCTTATGGAAGTAGGTAAATGATTAGAATTTTTCTTGCTACGTGTGTTGGATTGGATAGGGGTTATATAGAGACCAACGAAATGATAGGTAGATGAAACGTTAAATTTCTAGTTGTATCTTGTGAGGGTATAGCTCATCTGTCATGGAAATAAAGGATTTTTTATCTTATTATTATGATATTTGCCATTTTATGTCAAACCTTGATCGATGGTCTAGATTACATAAATCCGGGTAAATATGAAGTTCAGATATGGTGAGCTGTGATCAATTGACAGAATTAACATTTTTGTTTCTGAAATTTTAGTGTGAAGAATGTAGTTGGAGAGGGGAAACAACAATACAGACGTCACAGGGGAGCCCTCAGAGTTATCAAGGAACTGCTGAAACATGTCTATGACATGAAGGCTTGCAATTTAACAGCATTGATAGCTAGGAATAGATGTAGCATTGGATGGGAACTCTTCCCACTGGTGATATTGTGTACTCCTCATTCCTAGAGGGGCATTATTTGAGAGGAGGTTAAATTTCCCCTTTGCACGTTAGTTCATTGTATATTTCTGAATTATTAAATTATATATGATCAAATATCACTGTTAAAGGACTGCAAAGGAATCCAAAACTACGTTCTTTAGGCTTGTACGTTGATTAGAAATAATCAAAGGCTTATACGAATGATAGGAAGGCAAAAGGATTAGTCATGAAATTAACCTATAGTCTATGTTTTATGATGGTATTTCTTCACTGTCATGGAAATTGAGGGGGAGCATCAAGGTTGATACTATAAAGGTGACTGAGAAGGAGATTGGGCTGCTAAAGCCACTGTCGTTTGCTTGGAAATGCAGGAAAAAGATGTGCGAGATGTGATGTGAGAATATATCGGGTGCGAGCGGATAAAAATGCACATTATTGAAATTATGATGCATTTTATTTTTTTGGTCACAATTGTGATGCACTTTTGGACCAGATCGCAAGTATATGGCAACAGCCCGTAGCATAGTTATGTTGGGTGTTGTAGTCATTATCAATGTGGCAGCTTGGGTAGGCACCAAATGTTTTAACAAGAGCGCTTTCTTGCGTGCCAGGTCTATATGGCTCAAAAAGAAGAATACATGTATTTACCACGCAGGACAGATTTTATTCTTTTATATCTTCGCAGTTTCATCCAGAAGCACGTCGTGGTTTTTTTTTTTTTCACTTGTTTTAAAATAATTGTTATTGTTATTTACTGAATTCTGTTTATAATTTCACAATAAGATGATCTGTTATATATAATTTTCAATAGTGCCAGCAATTAAAGTTTTTTAAAGGCTTCCCACAAATATTAGATGTGATTTCGGCCCGAACTTAACGATCAAATTATTCTTTAAACCTATTGTTCGCATCCTTTGGACAATCACATTGCCAGCCCGATTTAAACTGCAAGAAAAACCTATTCTAATTAAGTTTTTGGTTTACCTCATGATTTACGCATATAAATATTCCAATAATCAAAAGCTATAATTGCATTAATTGTTCCCGTGCTTCTGCTCCTTGTAGGCTTGTAGGCTTGTATGATTGCACTAATTGCACTGATAAGTCACGGTGAAGTGGTGGTCCTTTTCTTGCGGTTGTAACATACTTTTTTCTTTTTTTTTCACAGAAAAAAGGTACGGATTTGTTTTTTCTTCTATGTACGGATTGAATAATAATTCTACAAAAAACTTCAAAGGAATGGTCAAATTTTAGATGAGTATTTTATAAAAAAATTAGCTTCTTCCATATGTATCCGGTGAATTTGGAGACTGCTCTCTCTCAAAATAGTTTGTAGCCTCATACCAAATTACTGTCACAACTAAGATTATACCTTAAAAAGTAAAAGTTAAGTGCTACCATTTGCCGAGAAAATTTTGAATAATGATCAACTTTGGCAAACTTCATAGTTCATTTATAATCTTTCGTATTTTGTCTTTAGTAATTAATCATAATAAATTAGACCATTAAAAGAAAACTTATGATGACACTTGCTTAGAGTCCCTTTGTTCCACAAAGTGCTGCCAAAGCAGCCTCCGCCTCTCCCAACCTGTGCTTTCCATTAAAAGAAGAGAACTATGAAAGGAAACATTAATGCTTGATCAAAAATCTATTATAAATAGTGAAAGAATTAAACTAAGGAAAGTGCATGTAAAGGATTATCAAAATATGTGTGTACCAAAATAAAATAATATGAGAGTGGATCCTCTTGTATATTTGATTTTTATATGACTTTATTATTTATGATCTCTAAACATTAATTTAAAAAATAGAATTTAGATAAGCCATATGATATAAAAGAATTAATAGTAAGAAATTATATATAATAAGATCATATAAAAATTTAATATCAAAGGGTTTATTTCCAAATAATGTATTATATATTTATGTGACAATATATTATATTTTAGTATGCTTGTATGATATTGAAATAATGAAACTCTTAAACTAAACAAACTTTAACCATACAAAACAAAATAGACAAACTTCTGTCCCATTATCTATTGAAAGTACTTTGATTACAATTTGCAAGAGTGCACAAGATGAGGACCTCAAAAAGCAAAAAGAAAAGTTTTCAAAAATCGAATACAATTTTCACCACAAACTGACTTGATTCGTGAAAGAAGACAGAAAAAGCAAAAGGAAAAGAAAAGAAGACAATCATTGGAAAGTGCTACAAAGTCTTGATCATCCATCTCCCCTTCAATCCAACCAAACCCAACGCAGCATGTAGAAACCAATCAAGAACAGCAACATTGGACCGCCTTGTTCATGTGCCAAGTTTGCTAATAACCGCTTCAATCTCCCATAGTCACAATGAAAACACTGCTGCTCCAACTGCACCAAGGGTTACCAGCATTCCACACTTCTGTCTCAAACTCATGGCAGAAGAAGCATCAGCTGATGCAGGTCCCTCAGCAGATTTCTTCTTAGAACCCCTATCCTTTTCAGGTGCAGGTGCTGGTGGTGGTGGAGGCTTAGGAACAAAGAAGTCCTTAGGAAGAAGCACTTTGTCCACTTGATAAACCGCAAGTTGATGATCAGAGTACACACTACCACCAACTGTGGCGTTAACAATGCCGGTTGTCAAGTTCACTTGGTTCCCTGTGGTTGTTATGTTCAATGCCAACCTCTCAGGATCATCACCAGCTTGTGTTCTCACGGGGTTGCTCAACGTATCAAAGTTTGAGATTGAAATAAATGTTGGTAGCACGTGGAATTGGATGAGCTCGTTCTTTTGTTGGTCATCGAGGGAATTGAGAAATCCAGGTTTGAGGCTTTGGAAGGCATTGTCGTTTGGTGCAAACAATGTTAAGCCATTGTTTGAGTTTAAGAGTTGGGCATTGATCTGGGTGGAGACTTGTGTGGTTGTGAGGAGACGGATTAGGGTTGTGAACCCTCCGGCTTTTTTGAGGATTCTGATTATGTCTGTGGGGGCTGATGAAGGTGCCGGGGCCGGGGTCTGTGCTGAAGTGGTGGTGGAATAGAAGAGGACCATTAGAAGAAGTGAGAGGGAGAAGAATGGATGCTTCATCATCACCATCTTTTGTGTTTGTTTGAAGCAGTGAGGGTGTGGTAGTGTTCAAGAAGAGGAGAATGGAAGAGTGGTCCTTGATATAGGAGTGAGGGGAAGGAGTGAAATTTATTGAGGATTCAACGGGGGTTATCTTAAAATTAGGTGGAATGTTTAGTTAGCAAAACTTAGCTATTAGCTTATCTGCTAGAAGATAATTGAAAGGTGGTGTGTCAACGGAGCAATATTATTATTAGAGTCATGTAATTTAAACTTATTTTTCGGACATCAAATTTATACATACAAAAGAAATAATATTTTTATATATAAATTAGACATATTGAAAATATAAAAATATTATTTATACATAACATTACATTAGAGAATATATATGGAGAAAAAAGAAACAGGAGTTGTGGATGCTGAAAGAAAAAATATATATGAACTCACCACTCTCATATCCTTCTTTTTTTATATATGTCTTTGGGATATCCAATTTGTACGTATAAATAACAATTTTAATTTAATAACATGGAGTTTGATTAAAACAATTTATGTACCAAAATTGTTTTGATTTTGTCACTATGTTTCATTTGGTTTTCTTTTTTGATGTGAAAAATTTCTCCTACTATAGTAGCCAGTTGGATATTGCTTGGGAAGGCAGGAACAGCATTGTGATCTCGAGTGGGTGTGTGGGCAAAAAAAGATGAGCATGATTGCTTAACGTTCGCTTGTTAGTTGAAATTGTTCTGAAATAGGTAAGAAAAATCAAGTGCTTGCTGCTATCTTAAGGAACAAGGCCCACATTTTTGCTTTTGCTAGAGAAAATTGATGAAGTTTTAATGATAATTTGGGTTGGGTGAGCTGGATTTCCCTGATCAACCCCATTGGATGTTAGCCTCTGACCTACGACGCATTGCTACTTGCTCGGTGTTCAATCCCAGTGGGTCACCCCTACTGATTATGATCTCTTTCTAACATATAGTCCTTTCGTTTGGGGAAGGAAAAGAGGGGTTAAAATATGATCGTGTTTCTTTTAATATTATTGTCCTGTTTCTAACAAAGAAGGTGCTACTTAATGCTTTTATAATACCTTTCATTGGCAAGTTAAGTTAAGATCTCGATTAAAAGTTTTTCTTTTATTGCAACATATGATCAGGTGAAGATATTTTGGCAAAGTTTCGAGATCGCAAATTATATGTGGGGCTTCACACCCACTATTGTGTACACAGCCATCAGCCCATCAGCCAATGAGGCCGAGTTAACATGGGTTGAAAAGCTTGAACAATCTATGCTAAAATTAGCAGCGGATGCTATATATAATGGATGCCTAGATCCAACATGACATAATCATTTTGACTTGATCTTGACTATTCAGCTAAGGGAACTCATTCACGGAAATTTATTTCATCATTCATGGGCTTGTAATAAGTGTTGTTGAAATATCCTGGATTCTAAGGCTGGGATAAAGATGGCTATCACAGTTGACATTTAACGTGACACTAACTGGACCAGGTTCCCTAGAGCTCTTTTGACTTTAAACATATTATTTGGGCATAATTTGTTGGCATAGCTACTCACACTAGGGATTATATGTAAATAAACAGAGAGTTTATGTACATAATTGAAAAATCGAAATTAGCACTTATCACTTTAATTAGTCAATTTTTCAATCATATATGTGAAATCTCCATTTATTTGTATGTGAATATCTAATAATGATACACTCAAAAAATTACGCTCAAATAACATGAATTTTTTTTTCTCTTTTGGTTGCTGATCGAATAGCAGCATATCTGTGAATTGGTAGGCTAGTTTTGAGTCGACAGCGCTTTAGCTAGCTAGAAAACATGAAAAAAAGGGTTCAAAAATAAAAAAGAAACGCAGTCTAGTCTTGTGATGGCCCGTTAGCGTGATTCCATGCTTGGTTCACTTGCTTATTCAGCCACCAATTTAAAATCTATATATATAAAAAAGAATGCATGCAATCAATTAAATTTCCCCAGTGCTGGAGAAAATCAATGGCCCCAGGCAAAGAAAGGATTAAGGCCTCAAATGAGCTTGTTGTGGTTACAGTCAATAACAGTTTGGCAGCTCTATGTAGCACAAGATCATGTTTTAGATTTGCATTTCTGTACTACCTGGTGTTGACAAGTACCGTTCAATAACTTCAAATAGAAGTTGCTTGAAAAACACAAAATGTCTGGAGCAGCAGTTTGCAATGGGAATTTCTAAAATGTGTAATGGAACATGAACTCAGTAGACTTTATCCAGAGCACGCATCTATGATCCAAATGCAGGTAGTTGGCTTTTTATTCTATACTTTACAAGAAAAACATTTCATGCTTTGATGCTCCACACTGGCATTTAACATAATTGTTTTATTTGGAACGTGAATTTATCTAAATCAACGTCTCATCCACTTCTTTTCTCCAGAACAAGATCTGAGATAATACAGAGAAAGTTAAACTTCTCATGCACACCGCCCAAAATCCATTCTCTAGAAGACTAAATATAATAATGAGTGACTTTACCTTAATTTCTTTTCTTATCTTCAAACTACAACGCCGAAAGTGACGTGTGAAGCGATTTTCGCCAAAATCTTAACCTTGAATTGTTATGGACGAGTGTCCATTGTCCACTTTGTGTCGCTTTCATGGTTCCCCACTCTCGTTTTTTTGGTCAAAAAGTGATGTATGAACCCTTATAATCTTTGCATGGTGTCCTGTGCGCATGATTTGTTATCTTATGGAAGAGATAATAAATCAAAGACTTTGCGAATTAACCTTTCATAATCACTGAAAAAAACATAATGGTCGGAAATATTACGTATCTCTCTTTACATACTTACATATAATTATTAAAAATTTACGTGAACAATGACATGTAAAAAGTGGCATAATTTGACATAATTCAAGTTTCATTGCCTATAGTCATGAATAAAAAGATGAATTTAATTAATAAGCAATCACACCCTTATAAAATCTTTCTAGTTTTTTGATTAATTAAATCTTTGACGCTCATAAAAATAAATAAATCTCTCATCTATTACCTATATTTTTTAAAGAATTTAATTTATATATATTATTAGTGTAAAAAAATTTTAAAAAATATTCTATTATATATTACTATATCAGAAAAAATTTTATTTAATTATTTACTATTTTAAAAATTTTGTAAATATAAACATTTAATTGGATAATAATATAAAACTTTTGTACACTATTAATGTATAATAATTAAACTCTTTTTTAAATATCTATCTTTCACATATTTTAATTACTCATATAATAGACAAAATGGTTTCAATGGAATCTTGATCTTGATCGACTTAGTTATCACAATTCACATGCATTGAACTACCAAGTTTTCATACTTCATAGAGGCAGCGTATGCTACGATCCTTACCATATTTGGTGCACCAGACACCTCATCCATCGAAGGATGAAGATTGATAGTGTATATATATAACTAATCACTACAATTATACCATAAAATTCTCTCTCTCCATCAATTTTTTTTTCCCTCGTCCATCAAACTTCTCCATCAATGATCCATCCACCATCGTCACTTCATCAACTCCTTGGATGCTAACAACAACACCATCGTAGTTGTTGCCACCATCATCAAAGCTACTCTCACCGCTATCACGGAGACCATCTTGTAGTGCTTTTTGTCGCCTTTCCGTTGTGTTGGGTTAGGCGGCACTGCTAGACACGGTGACATGCAAGAGGTCATTGAACTACTTGCATGAGCTCCAGAGCCTAACAATGCTACCTCCCTCTGTCATAGGTCCAACACCCTTGTCGATAGATCTTGCTCGTCGATCAGGGAGAAGTGGCAATGTTTGGGAGAAAGAAGATGCTCACAGTTAGAAGGTGGGGAATGGTGGTGGGCGTTAGAAGCGACTGTGGCGGGTGCTGAAGGGCGATGGCGATGGCATCAGCAATGGGGTAGAGGTGGTTGGAGAATTGGGGGAGTTCATCAGAAGGAGGGAGGAAGAGAAAATATGAACATTTTTATCATGTACCATAAGCTAATGGTGTATAGTTACACCATCAATTTTTTGTGTTTAGATCATTTGGATGCGTGGTGCATCAAAGTGAGGGCAATGCATAACATATGCCGCCGTTCATATTAGACCCCAAAAAATTTTATGGCATGTTTGGACACCTGTTTGCAGCCTATGGAATCAACTTTGATCCTCTAGAATTGATTCTTTCAAATTTTGATGATGTTTGATTTTTATTACTCAAAATCAATTTTTATCTTTAGAATTGATTTTGGGATAAGTGAAAAATTTTTACTTTCTATCAAAAACACATTTAAAGGAATTATAAAAAATAAATTACTTTACTTTAAAAATAATTCTAATTAAATTAATTTTAACAAAATCAATTCTACAAAAGCAGAACCAAACATGCAATACGAGTCTTACATTTTTATAGATTTTATACGCAGATTTAGTGCATTTTTACTTCTACTAGTTAATCATCGTTCCATGTTGTGCATCATGCCTTGAGGTTATGATTATTGGAATAGGAGTAATGGCGATAGGTTTCGGCAAACAAAATTCCGTTTGCGTAAAGAGAAGAAAGGAAAGAAGCTAACCAAAGTATCAAATGAACATATGAAAGGGCTCCAATTCAGAGTAAAAATAAAAAATAAAAATAAAAAGGAATCACTGATTTGTCATTTAGGTGTGACAGAGGTGCGGGCTAATCAATGGAATCGTAGAAATCAATCGTTAAATTATGCTATTTATTTACTATAAACGAAATGTCACGGTCCTGTATAGTGTCCTATTACCGATAGTCGCGTCTTTATTTTTTTATGAGGAGGAGAATTTTTCCGCGATGACGGTGATTGTTACAGTGTTTATTTTTTATTTTTTATTATTTTAAGGTATTATTAATGTGAAAATTTTATGTTATTATTTAGGGTATTAATTTTAATTTATTATCAACACAAAATATTTTACACTCTTAATCATATTTTATCTTTTTATATAAAATTTAAAGCAGTAATGATAAAATTCAAACAGCTTTAATATCATGATTATATATAATTAGATTATTTGGTAGAATCAAAATGATTAATATTAAACATATTTAATTGTGATAATTATATAATAGATAAATAATATAAAAATTTATATTAATAATACATCAAAATTAAATTTTAAAAAATTAATGTATTAATAATTATCTTAAAATTTATAAATAATAATATAATATTTATTAATAATATTAAAAATTCTATATTAATAATATATTAAAATTGAAATTTTAACAAGTACACATTCTGTTTGTAAAATTTATTTACACGAAATATTTTGATTCATTTTTACATTTTTTGTGAGTTCTTAACAATAGTTTATATTTAAAATAAATTATACTAATGGAAGTTAGTTGGCTTAATCAATTTTCTCCTTATGTGTACTCATAACTTAAATTTAATTTTAAAATTTTTTATTAATAAATTATCTATAAATACTTTGTTTTGGTGAACATTATCTATAATTACTTTTACAGAAATTCATTGACTCTGGCGACATGCCTAAGCCCTGAGCTGCAGCGAGCCATCGCTTGCAAGCTTATATTTTGTTAAAAAAAAAATTTTGAAATAAACGAATTACATGTTAATAATGTTTGTTATTTTTTTCACAAAAGACCAATTTTTGTTTTTACGATTTTTAGGGTATCTCCCTCTCTATTTTTAGGAAAGTAGGCAATTTTTTTTTCAAAAGTAATCAAATTTAACCTCTCCAAAAATTGAACTAAAATCCTTTTCCTGAATCGTATTAAACCTTTACCAATATACCAATAACTTTTTCACTGACCCAAATTTTGTTTAAAATATAATACTACAATAAAGTTTAGTTTACAAATAAACATTAAATGTTGGCAGTGATACCGGTGAGCTGATGCAACTCCAGTACCGACACATCAAAGTAGTTGGCTGACTCGCTTGCCTGTATGCTGTATAACACTGCCACTTAGCCATTTAACAAACAACAAAGTAGAATCTCTGTTATACCAAAACACAAAAGTAGATATTGTTGGTTGACATAAATACGTTTGAAAACTGCCGAGTTTTTTTTTTTATTTTGTTGATGATTATTTTTTACTTTTTTGGGGGGTTAAAAATTGAATGCCAAATAAACATTATAGAGTGGTTAGATTGAATGGCAATTGAACATTATCCCCTTTATCTATTGTCCTGGAACAGGGTTACAGAAGTGTTACACCTGTGCCCTGTGTGTGTGTCTTCTAGCCAAAGTCTTCTCTGGTTCACGAGCTTTATAGCTTTTTCTGGGGTCACATTATCTTCCAAAGCAGTAACATTTTCCATCAATGATTGCTTGTAGTACACCACCGACCCATGATTCACCACATCTCACTCTCCATGTGTATGACACAAATTGAGAAGACCCCCATTTTCCTCTGAGCTCCAAAACACACATCATTCTTATCTTCTACCGATAGATCCTTAATCTCCAAACATAACAAAGTGCACAGTGACTGAGTCAGAAGTAAGTCAAGTGTGGTGTAAGAAGACAAGACAGCACAAAGTGCAGTGAAACTGAAAGAGCACCGTGTCACCGACAACACAACCTTTACCTTGTTAACATAATATTAACACTTGTCGTGTCCTTCTCCGTGTTGAATACATGTTGTATACATAGAAAGCTTATTATCTCTACTATTCACTCATTTGATTCCCTTCCTTCTCTCCAAGCTTGTTTCCATTATCATCTGTTCACTAAGCGGCAAAAGTAAACACAATTTACATTTAACACGCATGTGAAACAAAAGCAAGCAAGCAAGCTAACACATAAAAGGCAAAGCAACATTGTTTTGTTTTTTTGTTTTTGTTTTGTCTACACAAGAGGCTCTGGAGAACCCAAAAAAGGGCAATGAGAACGACCCAGATTGTGTTGGTTTTGCTTTGGATTCTCGGCATTTGTGCCCCCACGTTGTTTTGCACAAGTGTGGAGTATGATCACAGAGCTTTGGTCATTGATGGCAAGCGCCGCGTCTTGATCTCTGGTTCTATTCATTACCCTCGTAGTAGTCCAGAGGTGTCTCTCTATCTATGTCTTTGTCTGTGTGTTTGTTATTTTATGAGTGGTCTTTGAACTTGAAAGGGTAAGTGTTCCTTTTGTTGTTGCAGATGTGGCCAGACCTTATTCAGAAATCCAAAGATGGAGGATTGGATGTGATTGAGACCTATGTTTTCTGGAACTTACACGAACCAGTTAGAGGCCAGGTTCTGTTCTGTTACCTTAACCAGTTTTGCATGTTCAATTGTTCATATGCCTTTCAGCATTGCAATGTGAAATATGTGGAAGAAAATATTGAAGTTTGTAGCTTTGATTTGAAGTAGAAAAAGGAAGAAGTTCTCATGCTCATGCTACTCAGCTGAATTGCTACAATCCTTTCTTTCCACTTGTTTTTCATACTGAAATTAACATAAACATGATAGTTAAAAGTGTGAAATGCTAGCATCAAATGTTCCAGAAAGACTATAATTGGTGACATCAAATGTTCCAATGGATGTTGGCAGTATAATTTTGAAGGAAGGAACGATTTGGTGAAATTTGTTAAGGCAGTAGCTGCTGCGGGTCTATACGTGCATCTCCGGATTGGTCCATACGTTTGTGCTGAATGGAATTATGGGTAAAGTTTGGTGCTTTCTGTGTACAAATTTCCAGGGGCTTTCATATCTGATTGCTGGCCTTAACTTCTCAACAGTGGCTTCCCTCTTTGGCTGCACTTTATTCCGGGCATTAAGTTCCGAACTGACAATGGACCATTCAAGGTAATCCTTCCTTTCTATCCATCCATACCCTCATCTTGCTGCTTCATGCTGTTGTCCTTGAATCAGAGTTCACTTGCCAAAAACTTTTGACTTCAGGCAGAAATGAAGCGATTCACTGCCAAGATTGTGGATATGATGAAGCAAGAGAAACTCTATGCATCACAGGGAGGACCTATTATTTTATCTCAGGTTTTATTTTTAATTAAATAGGTGGTCTTTTATTAGGTACACCGTCCATTTTGTGCATGTTTGTGCATTTTTTCTGTTAAAGAAATTATTATTAGCTTCTACATGTTAAGTTTAATGTTATTTTCTAGATTGTCTTTACAGCCCTAGGGTTATTTGTTAATATAACAATATATGTATTTTCTAATGCCAGATTGAAAATGAGTATGGAAACATTGATGCGCCCTATGGTTCTGCTGGTAAATCATACATCAAGTGGGCAGCAACAATGGCTACTTCTCTTGATACAGGGGTTCCTTGGGTCATGTGCCAGCAAGCAGATGCTCCTGATCCAATTGTAACTTTGCTCATTTCATATGTCAACATCAAGTGCTTGTGCTTTATGTTTTACTAGATTATCTGTCTACATTCATCTTACTTGATTTTTACTTTAACTACTTGCAGATCAATACATGCAATGGATTTTACTGTGATCAATTCACACCAAACTCTAACACAAAACCGAAGATGTGGACTGAGAATTGGACTGGATGGTCAGCGTCCTGTTCCATATAAAACATTTAGTTATTTGAATGAAATATATCCCTCAAAAAAGTGATCTGATTGGTTGTGTAACTCCTTTCTGGTTCAACCCTCTTTTTCCTTTCAATCTTTTGAATTCTTTGGAATAGCAGGTTTCTTTCATTTGGTGGTGCTGTTCCTCATAGACCTGTGGAAGATATTGCATTTGCTGTGGCACGCTTTTTCCAGCGAGGTGGAACATTTCAAAATTACTATATGGTAAAGCAACCTTACACGTGGTTAGTTCATTATTATATGGTACTTCAGGGGGAAAAAAATCAGCCGTGACTAACAATAAATGAGGTGATACTGCAACTTCTTTGATTGCTTGATCTGAAACAGTACCATGGAGGAACCAACTTTGACCGTACAAGTGGTGGACCTTTCATTGCTACAAGTTATGATTATGATGCACCAATTGATGAGTATGGTATGCCCTCCTTCAACCTATTATTGACATAGTAAACGTTGTAATGTATCATCAGTTGTTCAGTAGAATGCAGCCTGGCTTTCCATATGCAGTCAAGAAGATAAGAAAAATAGCATTGCGTGTCCAGTTTATTCTCTTCCCCAACATGTAGAACTAGAACATAAAAATTACACTGAACAATGTTGTGTGTGTATGTCTACGAATTTTAATATCTTTATTTATGCTGCAGGAATTATTAGACAGCCTAAGTGGGGGCACCTTAAAGATGTGCATAAGGCCATAAAGCTTTGTGAAGAAGCACTGATAGCTGCTGATCCAACAATTACATCTCTTGGTCCAAAACTAGAAGTATAAGTGGTCTTTATTTAAATCTTTCGTGCTGTTAAAACATCTTACTCATAGTCCATGCATTAGGATAGATTTATGGATAAACTTCTTTTGGGCATAAAATCCCCCTAGTTTATAAACTCTCTAAGTTTCTTTCCCTAGACAGTGGAGTTTTGACATAATTACCGATTGGTATACTGCATCATTTTTATAGGTTTCTCTGATTTATATTGATGGTGGCAAAATGCTGCTGTATGCTGAGGGCTGTCTTTCTGCATCACCACTTGTTTTATATGTTTTATGAACAATTAATCTCTACATAATGTATGCCTTTTACTATTTAAACCCAGGCTGCAGTTTACAAGACAGGGTCTGCCTGTGCTGCTTTCCTTGCCAACGTGGATGACAAATCTGATGCAACGGTGAATTTCGGTGGCAATTCATATCACTTGCCAGCTTGGTCTGTGAGCATCTTACCAGACTGCAAGAATGTAGTGCTTAATACTGCAAAGGTTTGCCTCATGAACTTCGTTTCATGTTTGTGTGGCTTCATTGATGGATGGATCAAGGTTCCTAGATGATAAATGTGATGGTGATTGATTTTCCCAATCGAAATGAGTAGTCAAGATCTCTTCTATTTATTTGCCAGTAAAAGTAGCATGTAGGAAAAATAACATTTTGTATGACAGATTAATTCTCCATCTATGATTTCAAGCTTCACAACTGAATCCTCAAAAGTAGACATTGGTTCTTTAGAAGCTTCTAGTTCAGAATGGAGTTGGATAAATGAACCAGTGGGTATTTCGAAGAAAGATTCATTCACAAAAGTTGGATTGCTGGAGCAAATAAATACAACAGCTGATAGAAGTGACTACTTGTGGTACTCATTAAGGTATATAGGCCTCCTAGGTTGGAAGATCTTTCTTCTGACCAATAATTCTGTGCTCGTTGACAACATTTTTCTTGTCTTTTTTAAAGCATTGATCTTCAAGATGATGCTGGTTCTCAAGCTGTCCTTCACATTGAGTCACTTGGTCATGCCCTTCATGCTTTCATCAATGGGAAGCTTGCAGGTAAATAAAATTAAAAACAATGACAGCTGATTATATATCTGGATAACCGTGCGTCTATACATGTTCTTCCTATTCATTTAGGTTTCTATGTTTTCTATTTTGGATATCCCTTTGTATTCTTTTTCCTTTCTAAAGGGTTTCAGAGTTCTATCTGGTAGCTGATCATGCAGACCTTGGCACCATTTTAATGCCTGCAAGCAAAAAAAAAAAATAATAATAATAATAAAAAGAACTTCTTCATCTCCCATCTTCTTTGAAAGTTAAGTTTTAAGGATGAGTTTCAGGTGGCATTGTGGTGTGTCTAAATAGCACATGAATATATCTTAACAAACTATAGATTCGTTAGATGTGTAGATTAGTATACACTGAGTTTTAACATGATCCTAATTTGGCCATTTCTTGACATGCAAAATTTGACTCGCATTAAATGTGTAGGTAAAATAAAATTAAGGTTGATTTGAAATAAATTAAGAATGTAAGTTCAGTTGCTCATGGATGTTCTCTGTTCCTTCCTAAAAGTATTCAGAGAATTCATTCTTTCAATTAAGTTTCTCTTGAATTATTTAATATTAATTATATGTGATATTGTTGAAAACTTCTCAGGGAGTCAAGCAGGCAACAGTGGCAAAGCTAAGTTCAATGTGGACATCCCCATCACACTAGTGGCTGGAAAGAACACAATTGATCTCCTGAGTTTAACTGTGGGACTACAGGTTCAGCTTTTCTGATTACAATATAATAAGCATTTACAGGAGAGGAATTATGGTTTATAGTATGCAATTAAGCATTAGCTTGTTAGGTTCCATCCTACATGATTTGGCTTGATCATCTGGTGATTTCTTTCATTACTAAATTAGCTAATCTGAATCTTTAACACGTCAGAACTATGGATCCTTTTTTGACACATGGGGAGCAGGAATCACTGGTCCAGTGATATTGAAAGGTTTGAAGAATGGCAACACTCTTGATCTCTCCTCCCAGAAGTGGACTTATCAGGTCAGTCTCAGCTTTTGGTTAAAGCCTATTCTTTTATTTCTCCTTTTGAGGATTTCATCAAGTAAAAAAGGGCTGAGAGATTCAATCAGTAAGACTGCTAACTTTGCAAGATTATTCTCTTCCTGTTGCTTTTAAATATGCTCAAAGTGAACTCTTTTGAAGCTTTAGCTAAAGTGGTTTTTTAACAGGGCCTTATCTCTAACTACCTTGTCTCAGGCAACAGTTCAACCAATCCAAAAAGTTTGCTTGTAACAACATTGACTTCTTTTTTTTCCCAAGATCCCATCTAGCAATTTTAAAGATCAATAGTCTGCCAGAAAAACCAATCGCAATTATTTATTTCAAGAGCCTGAAGAATAACCGAAGTCAATTGGATTCCATTATCCTTTTTAGTTGAAGTCATTGAATACACTCTTGATATTTGCCATGCAGGTTGGCCTCAAAGGTGAAGATTTAGGTCTGTCTAGTGGAAGTTCTGGACAGTGGAACTCACAGTCTACCTTGCCAAAAAACCAACCACTGACTTGGTACAAGGTAATCTCGTTTCGCTTCTTGATACACTGGTTATAAGTTAGGGAATTCGGAA
Source organism: Pterocarpus santalinus (assembly GCA_031439595.1). Lineage (NCBI taxonomy): Eukaryota > Viridiplantae > Streptophyta > Magnoliopsida > Fabales > Fabaceae > Pterocarpus > Pterocarpus santalinus. The sequence continues at coordinate 40,476,484 of CM062528.1, read as the reverse complement.
TTACATTATCTAATGTTTTTCAGGCTAGTCTTCTTTTTGATTTTAGTCCCTCTAAAATTTTTTTTTTAGCTTTTAATAATTTTTTTTTAATATTATGTTTTTGATCCCTATTGTTTGTCATAAATAATAATATTTATAACGATTAAAAGAAGATTATTAAAATATTTATACAGATAAAACAAAATTTTTAATATTTGTAAGGGTTAAATGTATATTTTAAAATAATTTTTTGGACTAAAATTTATAACGACAAAATCTAAAAATATAATATTAAAGAAAAGAGGAACCAAAAATAAAGAAATTTTTTTATAAAAATTAAAACCAAAACGACCTATATTTACAGGGACTAAAATTATATTTAAGACACTAAAATGATATCCAAAAAAGAAACCATATTGTAGATATATTTTTCTCCAATTGAGTTTCCGTTACCAATTTAATATAAGGACTACATTTACGAGAGTGTATTAAAATTTGAGCAAATGACCTTCCTCTAACAAGGTCAATAATTGGTGCTTACTCTGCTGTAAGCATTTTATTGGCAGAATGTGCGGCTTTTATTGTTTATTTATGTTTTTGTTACTTTTCACTTTGACTTGTCAAAATATCTGGTCTGGAACACCGCTTCCTGCATTGCTTCCTCTATGCTAAGAATTGTTCGTTATTAGATGGTCCAATAGCATATATTTAAGGTCTCAAGTTTTTCTTAGTTATCCCCTCATTATTTTGATTGCCTAAAACAAATCCACCTTGCACATATTTGGTTCAATTGGCTTTGGGTTAGAGTATGGCGGTCCGATGTTGTAGTCCAAACTAGTTTGAAGATAAAGCCGGTACATTTTAGGTATGTGATGTTCTAGTATTTAATTTATAAATAAAGGATTGAAGTTTAGGAACTATATTAAATGCTGTCTCAAGGCTAGAATAAAGAAGGAAACAAGATTCCAAGTTTTAAAAAATATTCAACTTATACGTGTATATGCTCGGTACTGAAATATTTTGGACCTTCTGTTGCTAAAACAGTTGCATTAGTCTTCAGTTATTAGTTATTACTCATCCCATGCTTACAGACAAGTAAATGATTCACATCCTCCTGGCCTGTCCTTTCGTGACTCCCATATTTCTTTATAGTTCTACAGCTGCTATCTTCAACATGCAATGCAATGCCACAATTAAGAGTAAGGGAATGCTACTATAGGACAAATATTTTTGCTACTAACTAATATATTACATGCTGGATTAGACAAACTTTGCCGCTCCATCCGGCAGTAATCCAGTTGCAATTGACTTCACGGGGACGGGAAAAGGTGAAGCTTGGGTGAATGGACAAAGCATTGGGCGATACTGGCCTACATATGCCTCTTCAAATGCTGGTTGCACAGACTCATGCAATTATAGAGGGTCTTATGGTTCAACCAAATGTCAAACGAATTGTGGAAGACCATCACAGACATTGTAAGTGTTGGATATTCTAAATGAGAAAAGTTGAAAACAATTATCTTGAATTTCTGATGTCACTGAGACACTACTCCCACAGATACCATGTACCGCGCTCATGGTTGAAGCCAAATGGCAACATTCTTGTATTGTTTGAGGAAAAAGGAGGTGATCCAACAAAAATATCTTTTGCTACCAAACAGGTAGCAAGTTTGTGTGCACATGTATCTGATTCTCACCCACCGCCTGTAGAATTGTGGAACTCAGAATCAGGAAGGAAAGCAGGGCCTGTGCTGTCACTCAAGTGCCCTTATCAAAATCAGGCCATCTCTTCCATTAAATTTGCAAGCTATGGAACACCTCTTGGAACTTGTGGAGACTTCTACCACGGGCGCTGCAGCAGCAATAAGGCTATTTCCATTGTGCAGAAGGTGCTTCCTCTTAATACCTAAAGTTCTTATGCCTTTTCCCTGGTTACTTCGATATTTTTCACTTTGGTTTATGGACTGAGTCAAATGAGCTTTAACAGGCCTGCATTGGATCAAGCAATTGTAGTGTTGGAGTATCAACTGATACATTTGGAGATCCTTGTAAGGGAGTGGCAAAGAGTTTAGCTGTTGAAGCTACTTGCACGTAGACATGTAGCTTCAAGTCTTCATTTTACCTTCTTGGGGTTCGGCTGAAGAACATTCCTCAAGTGTCTTAGATTAATAGAGTATTGGCTGAAAGTGCTTCCTTCTAAGCCAAGGAAAGATTGCATTCTAGTAGTAAACCAGGAAATAAATTGTGAAATGAAAAAGTGTAGTCCCACCTGCAAGTAAAGAAAGAAAAGTCTTTAGCTGATGCAAGATACGTGATTAAAATAATAACTCCCAAGTCTCATGAAAAGTTGGAATTTGGGACTTCCTCACGAGAGAAGTTGGATTGATATAATTGTATGGGGAAATTTTTACTGAGCATTTGAAATTCATTAAGTTTGATCAATAGGATTTAACTATGGTTTCAAATTGTAATTGTGATCGTAATGTTGCTGTGATAAAAGGTCTTTACAATTGCGTTGCAAAAACACATCGGACATATTTTTTTATAACTTTTGGCAATCGTAATAATAGTTACGCAATTGCAGGACAACCCCGGCGTTGTGGCTTCAATTTAGCGCATTCTGTTGTCATCAGGAAATTGAGCGCCGTTTTAGACAAACTGAGCCTTCCATTATTGACCAATCAGTGCAGGTTGTTGAACTACAAATATATATGTATAACAAGTTATCACTATAAGATTCAAGAAAATGATTGTCAATGGAGGCTTTTATTTGTCTTGGATACAGCATTGAATATTCAAAGCAGCATCCAAGCTAACGAATATCCCTTCCTTTTTTTTCGGTGATTAACGAATATCTCTTCTAGTTCCATGTCATGATTGACTATATCAGTATTGACTATCGAGCAAGTCCTTGATCATGTTTGGTAAGTAATCTTCTCTAAATGGTCATATAAAAAGGTTGCCTATCGCATTCACCAAAAAAAATAAAAGGGTTATCCATGACCATAAGAACAAAAATATTTATTTTTTTGTCATTGAACCACAAAAAAAAAAAAAATTACAAATCTCCTACCTTTACTAAACGAGAGATTCAGAAAAGAAAATTAGTTATTTTTATTACATCACAAAAAAAAAAAAAAATACTAAGAATAAATTAATAACATATATGTAGTTTGATAAGGAGAGACAACAAAATTACGGAGTGGCGTGGTAGCAGGAGCTGCCTGCTTAAAGTTGAAAAGCTGTGATGAGTGATCCCAACATGGCCAACCTGTTACCGTTATTCCATTCCTTCTAAATCCTCAACTAATAATTTCACATATTCGCTATCATGCCCCTCTTTAGCTTCAAACTTTCACATTTGGCACATTCAACCATCTCTCTTTATTTACACTTACACCCCCAACTTTCCATCATTCTCTCTCTTCTATCCTCCCCAAATTGATTTCTTCTGGCTAGGGTTTCTTTTTTAATTTTTTTATCCGCATTCGGATTGCACTTTCTCACGCATTCTCATCCTCATTTCATATTTACAAATTCACAATTGAGCTTGTTTCCTTCGATTGGCATCTTGGGTCACTGCAGCTTCCTCGAACAAATTTGGAGCTAGGGTTCGCCAAATTTTGCTCCCAAAATCACCCATCAAGTTTGGCCTTTTGAAGCTGCAAACAGAGGGTTCTCGCATTTTGTCATACTCCTCGAGAAAAAAGAGGTATCTTGTTATACCTTTCTATTATTATTATTATAATAATATTCTGTTGGCTCTGTCATTGTCGTTTCTGTATTCTGCATGCAATTTTGTCTCTTTTTTCTCTTATCCCAAACCCAATATTCAGACAAGTGTTGTTTTATTAATGGGGTGACTATTCTTTATTTTTTTCCCATTTTTTTTTTTATTATTTTGATTTTCCTCTGTTTCCTTTCAGGGAAAAGGTCAACGAATTGTGTTATGTTGCGAGTTGTGGGCTGAGCCTGCAACCATTGTTATAAACTGGAGTTTAAGCAATGTTGCGTGTGAAGCATAGTGGGTTCAATTTCTCTGCCCGTTTTCTTCATCTAGCTGAATGGCATCCTTTAAAATAGCAGTGTTGAACAGGGCTTGAAGCCCTTCTTTTCCTTTCGTATCAGGTAACTATCTTCTCATTAAGGTGGTAGTACAATCTTATTTTGTGCCTAATCCATGAAATTCATGCAATCTGATTTAGCTTCCACCTGTTTGATGGGATTCTTGTTGTCAAAAACAATTTGCAGGGTCAGCAGAGAACATAGTTATTAGGATATTTGCTTTGGCCATTTGAGGTGAGTCAGATTGATGCTGTGTTTGGATTGGAGAGTTGTAATTTTATTGTTGTTGGCTTGAAAAAAAAAAAAAAAAATCTTCCTTTGCAGATTTTCAGTTAAAAGAGTCTTTTTTCCTTTTTTGGTGGACATATCAACTGACAACTCATCTAAGGTGCATGCTCCAATGTTCAACGAGAGTGTTTCATTTGACAAAATGATGGGCTGCTGTAGTTGCTTTGGGTTGATCAAGAAACCAAGACGTGAAAGCGGTAAGCATGGCATCAACAATTTTCTCTCCCGGGGGCTATTGTTGGATCAAGAAACTGAAGATGATGATGTCTTGTATGGTGAGTTCACTAGTAACACCAACAGTGGAGATGATAGTGAGGGGCAACCCCAAGCCAACCGTTCAGAGGAAATTTTGAACTTGAGAGCTGAGAATGACATGATTTGTAGGCAGGTTCCTGTTAAGGAGACTAACAAACTTGTTCGCTCAGAGGTAATCATGGGAATAGCTTTTTAGTTTTTGCTGTAAAGGTGCTTTCAATGTATAGTCAAACATCAAGACTATACATTGTATCGTTTTTGCTGTAGCTTTTTAAAAGCTGTTGAGCTCTTTCGGCTCGCTAAAAGCTGCTCTCAAAAGTCATAGTAGTATCATTTGGTAAAATAATATAAAAATTGCTCTCAATAAGCAGAAGCCACAAAAGTAATGTTTGGTAAAATTGCTCTTAATATTTAAAATGACTATAATGGTTATAAATACTAGAGAGAATAATTTCTATTTCTAATGTTATTAAATAGAGTAAGGTTATATTAGTATTTTAAATTTTGGAGAGCACAAGTTAGCTCTGAAAAACACCCCATAAGGGCTCCCGAGAGTACCCCCTGACTCTTAAAAGCCAGGAGCAAAAGCACCCCAGCTTTTTTGTTTACCAAACAGAAAAAATTGGCTTATGTTTTTCAGAAGCCAGAGTATTCCTTCGAAGAGCACTATCGAACTAGGCCTAAGTGTCCTAGTTTGATGTGTGAGTGATTTTAAGTTCGGTATTGGTGAAAACTGCACTCATTGTGTTTTGATTATCTTATTGTTTCCAGACCTTTAGGCAAAATTCATGAGATTTTAATATAATCACAAAAGAACTCTTGTCGATTTTTGATGGAGTGCTACATGTCAAAGAAAGGCTGTTTAGTTTTTATATACTATTTTTACCATTTATGTTGTCTTGACATGAAGTTGAGGCTGAATTTTGAAATGTTTTTGGGTAATTTCTTTCTTCTTAGTTGTTGCTTTGTTCTATGTTTCTTCACTTGTAACCTTAAATTTCCAGAGTCTTATATCCTGTGCGTTAGTCTTGGTGTTGAATTGCATGTAATTTAAGTTCAATGTTTGTCTAAACCTATCTGAATAGTTATTTGTATTCGGACTAAATTTCTCTATTTTATTGGATGCCTTTTATGTCAGAAGTTTTAAGTTATCGTCCTTTCAGGATGAAAATGGGAACAAGATGATCAATGAGTATGTTCGAGAGTGCAAGATTGGTTCTGGTAGCTATGGCAAAGTGGTAGGTGTGATGTTTGTGGAGTTACGCTTTCTCTGTTCTCAGTGAATAGTTAAATACAGCTTTCCTGAGCCCCGCTCCTTATATGCATTGCAGGCTCTTTATCGAAGTAGTGTAGATGGAAAGCATTATGCAATTAAGGTAAGAACACTTTCTGGTCTGGGCTGGTGGATTACCTTGTGGTAGCATATGGGATGGTTTTTTAGTAACAGGGCAGTAGCAAGCATACCTGATAATAGGGAAGTGTGTCATAGGCAGGTGGTTGCACGAGCTAGTTTGACTGAGAGATCACAGACTCTCTTTTATTAGAAGACTAAAAGAACTTATGAAACAATCAAAGGCTCACTGTCACATGCATGTGTACAATGTTAATATCAAGACAAGGGCACAGTTGGTCATTAATTGTGGTTAAATCTTTTGATCTGCAGGCCTTTCATAAGTCTTATTTACTGAAGCTTCGAGTTGCACCCTCTGAGACCGCTATGTCTGATGTTCTATGTGAGGTATTATTTATTGTTATTTATTTATTTTTTTCTTTGGTGAACATTGGATGGGGGGAGGGGAGATTGTCCTGTTCCAAGGTCAAGGCATTGGCTTCTTTTTAATATCTTCAGTCATAGTTTATGCCAGAAATATTATTCAAGTGTGGATATATCGAATTTGTTCAACACATTGCTTATTCCCTGGTGGCTACTGCTTTACATGGCAGTTTATATCTGCTGACAATATATGGAAACTACCACTTAATTTGCAGCTCCTAGATTTTCATTGCTGTTCTTATGGCATCTACTATAATCTAAGATTCTATTTGTAGTTGTACAGTAGCATTCGTATAGGTCAGTTTTAGAAAATAAAAAACATTTATTCTTGTGCCAATGTTTTACAGTTCATTTTAACATTTTATCATTTTAACAATTTTTTTTTGTTTTGCCATGGTTTTGTGTGTGTGTGTGTGTGTGTGTGTGTGTGTGTGTGTGTGTGTGATTTATTACATTCATTTACTCAATTACTATAGCTGTTCTTTACTGTCCTGCAGTAAGTTAAAACACACAAATACGTTATTTTCAGGTACTTATTATGAAAATGCTGGAACATCCTAATATAGTCAATCTCATTGAGGTGATTGATGACCCAGAGTCAGATTGCTTCTACATGGGTACTCATGACTAGTTTCTTCTTCGTTTTGTTATTTAGTGATTGACTGCTTCTCCTGAAATTTCTACATTTATACTTGAGCTTCAAGTTTGAATAAGAATCTTTTTGAAATTATATGTTTAACTGCTGTTCTTTTCTTGTGCAGTACTAGAATATGTGGAAGGCAAATGGATTTGTGAGGGTTCAGGTCGTGGTTGTGCCTTAGGTGAAGAGACTGTTAGGAAGTACATGCGTCATATAGTCTCAGGATTAACACATCTTCATGCTCATGTATGATCCTTCAACCGATCTTTTTGTGGTTAATTTTGAGTTTTTGACTCAATTCTCTCTCTCTCTCTCTCTCTGTGTCATGGGCATGCACCGCACACAAACACACTTTTATACCTTCCATGGTATGCCTATAGTTTTCACAATCTATGTTACTTTAATTAATGTGTTTCATATATATAAGCAATTTTATGAATGGAAGAACATAATTAGACACTTGCAAATTTTTAGTTGGATAACTATAACTATAGATTGATGTGCATTAGCCTTCATGGTACTCATTTTTTTTTAATATTAATATTTTAAGTCTAAAGTTGTCTGCAAGTACGTTCTTTGCATATCAATGGAAATACATGATATTAGATATGCATGCTAAACATAAATTTTAGAATTTGTTTTTTGGGATTTTTTTGTTTTTTTGTTTTTTTTTTGGGGGGGGGGGGGGGATCATTGATCGTAGACGCTCAGGCTTATTCATGTTACCTGCTTTGAAAGTATGTTACTATGGTGATTCTTTACTGGTTTGTTTGCAAAGCAGAATATCGTACATGGGGATATTAAACCTGACAATCTGTTGGTTACTCATCATGGTACAGTAAAGATAGGGGATTTCAGTGTCAGCCAGGCTTTTGAGGTAATGTAATTACTGAGCTCAAATTCAATTAATTATGATACTTGAAAGATATGAAAGCTGATTAACGCACCCTCTCAATACTTTTCTTGAAATTCACTATTATGTCAATTATTTAATTTAATTTATACAAGCCTCTTGTCTTATGAAAATATATTTTTCATTGTGCTAATATCGTGTGTGCTCAACCAAAATGCTAACATGGGATCTTGTCCATATTATCCCTCTAAAAATCCAGGGGCAGATGGAAAGCTGTTTGTAAGCAACTGTTAACCGCCGTAATATTGATTGTTTATAAGCTAAGCTCCACATAGTCTTTGCAAATCCCTATTATTCTGGCTCCATTCTTGCAAAGACCATGGCTATATGTCCATAGGAGTAACTAATGTAAGAATTTAGCTAATTGAGGTGGAGGTCAGGACATTGAAAAGTTGTGATTTTTCCTCAAAAGGATTAATCAATCATGTACATTCTTTGAGGCACATTGACACACCTCTTCCATTCTTTTTACTGAAATATATTGGTGAGATTACATGGGTACTAGGATATATCCTAGCAACTAATATTGAACCCGTACTTGGCTCCATTTTGCAGGATGATAATGACGAACTTCGTCGATCACCTGGCACTCCTGTTTTCACTGCACCAGAATGTTGTTTAGGTTACAGTTTTCTTTTCAAGCTTGTTAGATACTTTGCTCTATGGAATCTATGAAAGTACGTTTTCTCAGAGTTTTCTTTGTTAATATTATTTAGGTCGCACGTACCATGGTAAAGCTTCAGACACATGGGCAGTAGGAGTTACCTTGTACTGTATGATATTGGGTGAATACCCATTTCTCGGAGACACACTTCAAGATACATACGACAAAGTACAATATAGATTAACTTGTTTCCATCTGATGTTATACATGGGAGTGGATTATCTCATATTAAAATTTCACATAATCTTGTTATACATAAATTTTTACCGTCAATTACGAAGATGGGGCCTACATAGGAACACACGCGAGGATCTCGTCAAAGGTAAAATTTTGGACATAACAAGGTTACGTGAAATTTTGACATGGGAGAATCCGTTTTGCATCATACGGAGAACTTCATGTTACATGTTTTCAGTGTATACGACAAAATCTCAAAATCTCAGCATGTTGTTTTCTTCTTTATCCAGATAGTCAATAATCCTATTGTACTTCCAGATGACGTTAACCCGCAGTTAAAGAACTTAATTGAAGGACTACTCTGCAAAGGTATATGACATTCATCATTTCTGTTAATTCTTGTTTAAAGAGACATAACTATATAATATTCCTTGTCAATTTTCACTGTTTAGCTCCTTCTCCCTGCACGCAAACTTCTTTATTAATGGTCCTAATTTTATGTTGTTGGGCCACATATTTCTATGGTTCTCAACGAAAATTTGTGCTATGCAGACCCCAAAGTAAGGATGACATTGGGTGATGTTGCCGAGCATAGCTGGGTTATTGGAGATGATGGGCCTATTACTGAGTACTTGTGTTGGTGCAAACGCAAGAGCTTGACAAAGGAAGACCTTTGATATGCGCAATATGCTTGCTGGACCCATATTGAGTAATTGTTTTGGGTTGGATTTCTTTATGTACAGTGAAAAAGCCCAGATATACTATATAACCCTTTGGACTCGATGGATGTATGTTATGATTATACACGAAGTCTCCAATGAATCCTTGGAATTTACTCATGTTGCCCACGATAGGTAGCTAAGTCATGCTTTTTATTTTTGGTACATTAATTAATTATTTTTGTATTGTGAAAACTTTGGTGTGTAGGGACTCGAGAGTCTTTGTATACGGCTCTATTCATATATGATGAGTTTTTCCTCAAGCATCTGTTGAATTAATGTCAGTTTATACTTTATCTGCATCCTTGTGCCATATTTTGTCATTCGGTTTAGTTTAAACCTTGAAAAATTTATAGCATGTTTGATTTCTCGGTTAAAAACCTTCAAACCAAGGTTTTAGAGTTTCAAATGAAACTTCAAACATGGTGTCCGTGATCCAAAATTTACCAAGCTTCTTCTAAGGTCTTTATCTCCCGGTGCATTTTTGCCAACCGTCATGAAACACAAAGTGCTGCGTCACCAACCCCCTTCTGTTACATGCTATTCCTTTGCTTTGCATTGGTAATAAATTAATAACTCAGCATGGTAGTGAACACAAGGTGCTTTTTCATTTCTGGAACTCTGATTGGGGCAGAGCTGTTAGCATAGTACTCACCTTATAATCTGCTTTGAGTGAGAGGGTGAGAACTGAGGACTTCCAACTCAAAAAGCCATTGCAAAACCATTGTTCTATTAGGACAAAGTTGTTATTCGTTGCACTTGCATCACTTTGGGGTTCTCGTTTACGTAAACGCGTTGTACTCTTGAAAAGTCTTGTTCATGCACGGAAATAGACAAAAGTAGATGCAGTTTTTGGCTGTGTTATCGTCACCACCACCCTCCTCAAGCATTTGTCTTTTATTTATTTATTTATAAATTATAGAATGCTCACCCTGTAAAGCAGCACGTTGAATGTTCACCTTTCTTTACGCGGTTGATGAAAGCAATGGAAGTATCGGACAACCAGAAAGTATGCGGGTTGCTTGCGGTGTTCAAGCGAGCGTGGCGAGTATGTGGTCCTGCCTGCAGTGACCGGTTTTCGCCGGAAACAGAATAATGGAGAAGGGAAAACAATTTGTAGGTGAAATTACTTATAAGGGTAAAAGGCCGGGCACATGATAAAACAACAATAGTTAAAGTAGTAGTCTGTGGTGGACAAGTGGGTGGGCAGTCCATGAATGGTATATGGTCCTCCAGGTTGGTTTTAGTAAGTACGAATTAATAATAACAATACATTGATTAATAATTTTTTAAGGAACGAAGTTGATATTATTAGTAATTTTATTTTTGAAGGGACAAAGTAAGTAATATTAAGTACTAGTTGATAATTTTAAACAATGAAATTAGTTAATATAGAAAATATTTAAAAATAACGCTATTGCATAATAAGGATGATAATTAATAATAGCCAAACAAAGTAAGCTTGGACGTGAAATGTTATTCGCGCAGAATTTATAAGAATTAAATATGAAATATCAAGATCAAACATAATTGGTCATATTTTTCAGTGAACTGTTTGTAGAGAATATATTTTATAGCAATACAACAATATTTTTTTTTTATGTATTAAAGAAGGTAATCGCTGCATTAGGACATTACTGGCCATTTTGTTGTAACACTTTTTGTGACTTGATTAATTCATTGGGTTACGTATATTTAGTCTGGAGAAGTCATCAACTGGGAAATGAGAATAATCTGAGGAAAGAGTTCCACGATGAAAGAGGAACTCAGATGTGAATTTGAATCAACTATTATCAATGGTGGAGTTGTCACGAGTTCACCCACTTCGACCAGAATTTGGAGTTTGCATTAAAGAGGATTTAACAGCGGAATTTGCTCTATATCTGAATCGAATGTTGTAGTGAAATGCAATTTTTTCACTATTTACGAGTTCATATTGAATGTTGTCCTGAGTTATCATCAGAGGCAATCAGCCGTGGTTTTGGTTTTTTTCTATTGCATTGCTGGAGTTGACGATTAAGAATGATTCAGCAGCGATTTTGAATAAACTATTTTCTAATTTCATTGGTGGAGTTGATGGGACTTCAGAGGTCTACACTAAATCGAGTACCTGGATGACAACTATGAGGAATCCAATGCAAATTTAAATGTGTCCATTGTTGGCATTGAGGTGACTTTGCAGGTCGTATTTTATCGTAGTTCCTAGTTCGCGAATACGAGCTGGGATGTTCCCGTTGCACGAATGATGGTAGTTCCATTCTCGCCTACATGATACGAGTTACGAGTTTCATTCAAAGATGAATACAGCTGAATTGGAATCTGTAGTAACAGTAGCAAATGCATCGTAACCTGGAGTGCGAAACATAAGCAACAGTGGAGAAGTGGCAGATTGTCGCATTTCTTCCTATCAATGTCCGACCCCCTAACACTGCGGTTGAGCATTTCTTTTAAATGTTTGTAGCTGCATTAGTATTGTTATAGTTGTTATTAGTATAATATTTTGAATTTTGATGGTCTTAGATTACGAAGTAAATGTATAGGATTTAAGTATCTAATCAATTGTTGTCACAAAAAATACCCTAAATGGTAAATGAAGAAAAATATTAGGATAAAATCTATGAAGACCAAGATTGGTAGCAACCATAATTTGACTATTTATTGAGTGGTGGTAACCATAGTAAAGAGGCAACTATGCGGTACAGATGGCGCAGATTTCCAATTGTCGAAATCAAAACTAGTTACCGTTACACGATAAATCGAGGACAATAAGGAAATAATCACGGAAATTGTCTAGTCGAGAAAGAAATTATCTCAGAACCTTGAATTCCCAACAATAAAGAAATGAAAGCGGAAGATAGGACTGAACTTGGCTGTCGGATAGAGAAGCACCTATTGGCCATTTGTGCTACAACACCTATAGCATCTGTACCAACAACCATCAGCACTAGCACCCCAGCATTGAGTATTATAAAATTGTTTCAAAACTTCAAACCGACGAGTTCACTTTTTTTTTTGGTTAAATTTTTAATTTTGAATTACCGACTTTAACCACAATCCTTGTAGAGTAAGGCATGTCCTTCTGGAGGCATGACAGTGTTGTCGTTAACCTGGACCATTGGAGACCATTAATTTGATCAACGGTTAGAATGAGGAGTTACCTCCATTTATGATTTTTGACTTTAATCATGTCCCTTGCAATGCGCTGGCAACTCATTAACTTGGAACTGAGAAATACGTAATCGGATATGATAACTGAATAATTTATTTTTAATAAAACTTCTAGGTAGTGGGCACATCGATATAAATTTGCAAATACTTTATCCTATAGTTTACCAATATTCATTATTATTACAATATTATATGCCAGGTCAATGTACTTGTAATCAGAAGATTAATCCTAGCACATTAACTAACGATTGAAAGAAGGTAGGTTTCAAAGTAGGAAGCATCATAAAGTGGTAATATCACATATGCTAGATATACCCTTTTCCTAAAGATATACTTCTTACCACTTAGTCGAATGGTATCCAACACTTAAATTACATGGCTCATTAAATGGTATTGTTGAAAATAACCTTTGAATGTATAATTAGTAAAAAGGTACAAATTTCATAAAATCTTTATTGTATTTCCTTTATAATTATTTCATTATATTTTAGTTTAGTTAAATTTGATAAAGTTAGAAAATAATATAAAACAATTTAATTTAACTATTAATGTTATTATTAAATTTGATACAAATTATAAAGTTTATTTTATTTTTGAAATGCATCATATTTTTTGAAAATATTTTAAATAATATTAGATATCAAATCAGAATATATAAAAATGGTTATAAAAAAGTTATAATCAAAGTGAAAATTGATTTGGATTCTCTTTCTTTTCTTCATTCAATGACCGGTTCCTCTTTTAATTTTAGCGACATTTCTGATCCTTCTCCTTCGTAGCCTTCAAAAGCCGGATGAAATGGTTTAAGCAACTGTCGAGTTCCCGCGTTTATGGCAAAGAGAGCCAGGGTTTTTTCTAGAGTCAGATGCCCTGGAAAGCAACAAGACCCCAAATCGAATTGGATGGACTGGCATCGGTAGGAGTTCAGTTTCTATAGTTGATTCGGCATCGAAATGAAATGTGGAGTCCGCTTGGAATATCTATGATTACCTGCCTCTGCCGTGGTATGGAGACAGATCGTACTTTGTGGACGCTTCTGTGAGGGAGTGCTGGTTGAGAAGGTTTTGGAGAGAAATGGTCTGTTTGACGCCTGGAATCACGTCAAATCGTTTCTGGGTAATGAAACGATCATGTCAATCCTCGCCATTTAGGCGCTGCCATGTGGTGATTCTGTTTCACCGCTTCCCAATGCCTAATTATTTCAATTGATTGTGTATTTACGTTGCTATCCTTAAAAGGTGTACTGACTACTGTTCATACAAATATCGCTTCTTACACACCAAAAAAAAAAAAAAAAAACAAATAGCCCTTCCTTCTTTCGTTCACAACCTTTTACCACTTGTTAACCATAACTACTTGTTGCATCAATTTTTCGTAACTCTTTGGAAAGACTATAGCATCCACCATTCCTGGAGATTATATTGCTTTTTGGCACTGCTGTAGAAGGTTCTGTTGTTAACTATCTGGTTAGTGTCCTTTCCTCTGCTTCTTTATTATGCATTTATTCTGCATTGTATGTGAGGTTACTTTTATTTGAGGTAATTTTTTGGGCATTTGGTTGGAGGAGAGGGCATCACCTTTGCCCTTGCCCGGCCGACCCTGGCCATCAGTCCATTAGTTGGGGGTGGGGGCACCGCCTTAGGCCTTGGCCGGCCATCTCCAGCCATCAGTCATTTAGTAGGGGGAGGGGGCACCACTTTAGCCCTTTGCCTGCTGCCCCCAGCCATCAAAATGGTTTAATTGGGAGAGGGGGCACCAATGTTGGTCGTTGTGGGCATATTTTCATCATAGCGTACTAGCTACTTACTAGCGGTGTCCCGGTGTAGGTCATCTGATATGGGTAAGAGAAAACCGTTTCGCAACTTGAAGGTTCTAAGGGAGTTTCAAGATCCACATGAACAGACCTTGTACGGTTGGGTGGATACAGAGGTTTTAAGCATCCCTTCTATTATCCAAGAAGAATACATTGAGTCATATAGAGAATGTCTTCAGCTTGCCCTGAGGGGTGTGAAGGACTCCGATTATGTCCTTCATGTGCCCTCGAAGGATGAGCGTATCTATTTTCAGAACCATGGCAACTAGCCTCACTTCTTGTGCATGTACGAGGCGCTGTTCAGCAGGCTGGTATTCATCTTTTGTTAACCGACTTTCAGGTAGAAATGCTTTTAGGCATCCGTGTCGCCCCAAGTCAGCTTCATCCCAATAGTTGGGCGATGATTCGTTATTTTGAAATAGCTTGTGACCATTTCCAGTTTTCGGTTTCAACAAACGTTTTCTTTTCACTTTTCGCATTATTCCGCCCTGGCCCAGCCTAGGTGACCCAATAGTGGCTGTCCTTTCAAGCTTATCCGGGTCGTAGATTTTCACCCTTTATGAAGAATCGTACGAAGACTTCAAGTGGTCCTACTTCAAGGTGGTTACTTGACCTGATGTCCACCCCTTCTTCCTTACTTTAGAGGGAGAGCCTCGGATAGATATATATTGGCAGAAGAACTTTTCTGGGTTCCGTGTTAACAAGATGTCTTCCGTCAAGACTGAGATGTTAGAATTTTTTGTTGGGTGTTGGGGTGATCAGCCGCTGAAAATGAGAGAAATATTATATGGAGATAACGATAGTGTTCAGGCAATTTTAGGTGATTGATCCCTTTATGTTTTCAATTTTGTTATGGTTTTGATTCATTCCGCATTTGTATGTACTCTTTTATTTGTATTCTTCCTTAGTTCCTTTTTTCCAGCAGATAGTCTGTTACTGGCAGGATGGCTCCTAAATCGAAACTGGCTTCTCTTAAGAAGAAGATTACGGCCCAAGACAAAGGGAGCTGACGACAAAGTCAGCAGCCACTGCTGCTGAACTTGAAGCTTGTGTTGAAGATGCTGCGGAAGTTCAGTTGAAGTGGAAAAGGCATCAGAAGACTCAAGAGGCTCATGTGGAAGGAGGTCTCCCAGACACCAGTCTCCAGTCTGGGAGATCGAAAAACGCCCCTCTTGCTAGCTCAATATGGGGAAGGGATTTCAATTTCAACACCATTGTGGACAGTTCCCTTTTATTTCCTTAGGCCGTTTTAGATCTAGAGAAATCCGACTTGAACGAGATAATGTCAAAGACTGCGATGTCATACCTTCGAGATGCAGTTGTTCTACACTTCATGTATGTAATGTTGGAAGTCATAAGATATGTAACCTTAGCAAAGAAAACAAAGATGCAAAGGATGCGCCGAGTTGACATGATGTAAATAATTAAGAATGCATAAAGGTGGAGCCAAAAGCAATGTATAAATGAAGAAACAAAGCACCACCGGTGAACAGAAAATGGCTTTACAAAAAATGCCGCAAAGGAATCAATCACCTTCGAGTGGAGTCCCCTCCTGGTTGACCTCATCATCTGAGCAGACATTGTGAATTCGTCCAGACTTCTCATCAAAATACTTGAATGCGCTAACCTAACTCCAGTCGACGTTGGGGGCTAGGTGGCGGACTTAAGTCATGATGTTAGCATAAACTTCATCGATGACTTCTTTCCTTTCTGCAACGGCCTTGTCATACAGGCGTTGCAGCCTGTGCACGTCAGAAATAAGGTCGGAAACCATGTTCTCCGATGCTTTTAACTCACCTTCAAGCCGCCGTTGAGTCAAATGAAAGCCGGCAATCTCCTGGTCAGCCTTCGCTGATATCCTCTACAGCTCCTCATCCTTAGACTTGATGGCAGCCTTATTAGCCTCTTCCAATGATGACTTCGTCGCTCGACGTGTAGACAAAGAATCTTCCAACTCTGTAACCCTTCGGTTGAGGGAACCATCATTAGTATTGATGTCGTTGGATATCGAATTAACATGGAGTTGGATACAACGGACGAAAGTAGCACCTTGGACATTTGCCCTAATTGCGCCTGACATGATCTGATCTAAATCCGATTTTTCAAGAGCAGAAGCGGCCTCCGGGAAAAGAAAGGAGCCGTCCACAAAAGAGTTGAAGTTGAAATCCTTTCCCCAGATGTCGGTCTGGTCTTTTGAACTCGTTGACCCGACTTTCCCTTCAACAGAATCATTGTCAACCCTTTTCCGCTTTATTGGAACTTCATTAGGATATGAAGCAGTGCAAGTGTTGAGTTCAATAGTCTAGGCCACTGACTTCCTCATCAAGTTCCCCACAGTCTGGGCCGCAATCTTCTTTTGAAGAGAAGCTAGTTTTGATTTGGAAACCATCCCGCCACTAAGCAGACTATCTGTTGGAAAGAAGGAAACAAGGATTATAAATAAATTACAAACAGGGAATCAGTCAAAATCATAAGAGATTTACGAGGAAAAAAAATTCAATCACCTAAAGTTACCCGAATAGTATCCTTATCCCCATCTATTATTTCTTTTGTGTTCAACGGGTCATCACGCCAACTCTGGAGGAAAAATTGTAGGATCTCTTTCTCTACCAAAGACAGCTCGGGAACCATCGCTGCGGAATCACTCTTCCACCAGTAAATCTCTATCCGAGGGGTTCCCTCCAAAGTAAGGAAGAAGGGGTAGACACCCTGTCGAGTAACGACCTTGAAGTAGGACCACTTAAACTCTTGGTACGATTCCTCGTACAAGGTGAAAATCTTCCGACCTGGAAAAGCTCGAAAGGGTACCCACTTCTGGGTAGAATAGGAAAAGGGACAACGAAACCTTTGATGAAATCGGAAGACGGAAGTGCTCACAAACTATTTCAAAAGTGTGAATCATCGCCCAACTATTTGGGTGAAGATAGTTTGGGGCAGCACAGATGGACAAAAGCACCTCTGTTTAGAACTCTATAAATGGAAGACGAATGCTAAACTTACTGAAAAGCACCTCGTACATCCACAAGAAGTGAGGCTGGTCACCATGGTTGACAAAACAAATATGCTCATCCTATGATGCCGCTTAAAGGACATAATCGAAGTCGTTGACACCTCATGGGATAAACTCAAGACACTCCCTATACGAGTCGAGGTGTTCCTCTCCGATAATAGATGGAATGCTTAGAACCTCTCAATCCACCCAACCATGCAAGATACGTTCATTGGGATCTCGAAGCTCCCTCATTATCTTCAAGTCATGAAAAGCTTTAACGTGAACCATATCGGAAAATGTAGTAACTGCAATGGAACCGCTACTAGTGAGGATCTAATACCGAAAAAACAAATCGAGCCTGCAAGGACCGAAGGTTATGCCCTCTCCTGCAAACAATAGGATGATAGTCGGCTGTAGCCGGCGAAGGGCAAGAAGGGGAAGCGCTTAGGGAAACTATTGAAATAAAGTTAGCCCACAAGGAAAAGGGAACAAATGTGAAGACAACGGCACAAACCTGAAAACTGCGCACAGATGCAAGCCACCAGAGTAGAGGCAATAAGGAATATATGCTCCACCTAAAAGTAATTTCCGTCAGCACCTTCTGGAAGACCAATCCCGTAGGGAACGTTGGATGGTAAAAGCTGTCGGAATAGTAAGGAAGAAATGGACACACGAAGTAGTTATGGTTAGAGTTGTAAAATGGTTTGATCAAGGGAAGGAATAGGCTTTTATACGAAAAGCTACCATAACTGTGCAAAATAGGCAATGAAAAGGCGTAATGAACACTCTATTCACTGTCAAGGGTGGAAACGTAAAACACCTAACCATTTGAAATGATTTGGCCTTGGGAAATGGTGAATTAGATTCGTCAGCTGGCGCCATAGGAATGGTGAAGATTAGCGTGATTGTCCTGCACCAATAAACGAAGCGACGGGTTTCAGGATATGGACAACACCGTTTCAGTGTCCAAAACCTTCTCAAACTGTGCTCCCTCACGCCAGCATCCTCGATGTACGCTCTGTTACACGATGCCCATGTCACTCTATAAAGAGTCAACTAAACCGATTCCACTATATTTGGCCCGAGTTAGGAACTGGTACGATCTACGGGATCGGAGCCCTTCTAAGGCACACTTTGCCAAATAGTCTGAAACTCATCCTAATGGCTTAACCATGCCTCCTGCTTAACAAGCCTGCAAACGGACACTTCAGCGGATGATAAATGTCATTAATTATGGCGTCAGTAGATCTCGGGACTCGATTTTTCATTATTTTAAGAAAATGAAAATTGGAAGACATGCATATAAATTTGTTATTAATATTTTACCTATATTGATTATTATTAGATAGGGTGAATTTCATTGACCTGTCTAAGGTTAAGTGCAATTGCAATTGGTGCCCTCTATTTAGGTATATTACATCCACCATATCCTTTACTATAAGTTGAAGTTAACTCAGTTGTATCTGGAATATCAGAAATCGTTGTATTGATTGATAGAAATGGCAAACATGAATTTGGAAATAAAACAAACAAGGAACTCATTGAATATAGAATATAGTTGCAACAGTGACCTTTAACGAGTAACGAATGCCATCATGGTTTTTGTCTCGGGCAATGCTTTGGGGATGATTCTTACAAATTGCAGTTTGGGAAGGTTATCGAGAGTGATACGATCTTATGCTCGCCATGGAACACGTCGCTTTGTTTGTTAATGCAGTATGATGTTGCCGATCTTGACCATTTGTATGCTGCCACGTGGTGGTTTAGGTTCACTATTTCCCATCACCTAACTATTTCAAACTAATGTATATTTACGTTACCACCCTTAAAAGGACATACCGTGTGAACTTGCGCCATTTTGTTTGCTTTATGCCTTTATTTAAGGGTTACGGCTTTTCACATAAACACTCTTCCTTCCTTTGCCGGCAATATTTTAGCACTGTGTACGTATAACTCTTTCTTTCATCCGTTTCTTCGTTACTCATCTGAGAACATTTAGCATCCACCGTTCTAGTTAGATTCGTGTTGTTGACGAAGATTAGTTTCCGTTGGAGATTTTGTTGTGCTTTTCCTCTAAGGTTGCGGCATTCATTTCTGGTGAGTAAACCTGTGTTGTGCCGTTAACATTGTGGTTAGTGTGGGTTTGTCTTCTTCTTTCTGCATTTACTCTTGTGCATGTAATTTTTTATTTGGGATAGTTTTGGGCCGGGTTTATGGAGATCATAGAAAATTTTCTTAAGTAGTGGCGTCATGACCGGTTTAGTTGACTGATTAATGGTGTCTGTCATTTTTTTCTACTTTTGATTCTTTCCCCATTTGTAATATTTATATTCTTGTTTTTTTTTTTTTATTTTGCAATTGATAGTGTCATTACTGTCCGGATGGCTCTGAAATCGAAATTGGCTTCTCTTCAAAAGAAGGTTAGGGCCCAAGCTGCATGGAAGCTGAAGGGCAAGTTCGCATCCTCCATTGTTGAGCTTAACTCTCCTCCTGTTCGAGATACTGAGGAGGTTCTGCTGAAGTGGAAAAGGGTTGAGAAGGTGGCTGAGGAAGCTCGTCCAAAGTTGGGTTCCACTGAGACCGGCGCTGGGTCCAAGAGTTCCAAAAACCCTCACCTGGCTCGTTCCATCTAGGGAAGGGATTTCGATTTCAACTCCATCGTCGATGATTCACTTCTGTTGCTTAAGGCGGTTTCTACTCTTGACAATTTGGACTTGAACGACAACATGTCACTGGCCATGAGTTCATACCTTAAAGCTGCTACCGTCGTTCACTTCATTCAACTCCAAATTAGCGAAATATCCTATGATATTTCCATGTCCACCCTTCGAGCAGAGAAGTTGTCTAAGGAGGAAGCCCATAAGGCTGTCGTGAGGGTTAAGGATGACCAGATTGAGTGGATCTTGGCCAAGGATGCGGAGGCTGAGAAGGAGATTGCCAGTTTGCATTTAACTGTGGCCCAGCTTAAAGAGCAGTTAAAGACTTCGGAGGAAATGATTTTCGGGCTTAGGTCCGACATTGAGCTGCTGTAAGCCCAACATGATGAGGCTATTACTCAAGGGAAAGAGGCCATCAATGAAGTTTTTGTAAACATCATGAGTTAAGTACGGCATCTCGTCTCCCGGCTTCGACTAGGGTGAGGTTAGCACCTTCAAGTATTTTGACGAGAAGTCGGGAAGATTTCATAATGTCTGCTCAGATGATGACGACGAGGACCGAGATGGGACAACACCCGATGCTAATTTAAGTTCTTGGTTTTTGTTCTTTCTATTTTTGTGGCATTTGTATTGTATTTATATTTGCTTTTGCCACTTTTATGATTTGTTGATCAGTTTTATGATTTCATTTCCACTCGCCCACTGGAGGTTAATGTTATGCTTTCTTAGTGTTTGAAGATTTTT
This sequence comes from Pterocarpus santalinus, assembly GCA_031439595.1. Classification (NCBI taxonomy): domain Eukaryota; kingdom Viridiplantae; phylum Streptophyta; class Magnoliopsida; order Fabales; family Fabaceae; genus Pterocarpus; species Pterocarpus santalinus. The sequence continues at coordinate 40,455,636 of CM062528.1, read as the reverse complement.
TAGGGTGAATTATATTGACCTACGTGGAGGTTTAATGCAATAACACTATTAAACCCCTCTATTTTAACTTTAAACTCGAAAACTGGTGTCAAGGAAGAAGTGAAACATTGCGATTGATGATTTCAGAACTATTAAGTCATTCAGTTGGTCGGTTGATGAATGGGCGATGGATTAAATCCGACTTCCGATCTATGCCGGTTTCATAGTTCGGATAACCCTTTTTATGCCATTATACATGATTTAGCTTCAAGAAAATCAACGTTACCTTACAATATCGAAAACGGTATCTGGAATAAACTCGAGCAGGCATGCTGAACATGGAGAATGCAATAGATGTAATTAGGAACTCCGAAGCGTCGCGGACCACTGAGAATTTAGGAGCCATAAACTAGACTTGTGTCAAGTTGGGAGCCCAATTGTCTACTTGATGGCGATCCGAGTTTCTATGGCAATGAGGAATTAGGCTCCAGCTATGGCAATGTACCTGATGTGAGTTCCCATTTTTGGAGCTTTTGTGAGAGATGGGCTGAGGCCGTAATGGACGCGAGCTCAGACTTCTTGTTGTAGTATGAGGAAACGAGGCTGGCTTATGCGAGTTCTAATTTCCAGTAACTAGATAATGAATCTGTTGGTGAAATTGATGCTAGTAAATAGTTTCTATTTCCTAGTAGCACAAAAAAAAAAGGGATCCGCTGCATTTGTCAATATATATATATAAGGAAAATTTTTCCTGAATTCCAAAGATATGTTACCTGATTCCTGGTTTTTGAATTTTTTTTTCTGAATTCCGTTGAATTTTTCTTATTAATGAGTTAATCATAAATTGAAAATTAACATAATTAGTTAGATGTTTATTATTTTCATTACAATAACAATTATTGTTTATTTAAATTTTTTTGCCCTAATGGACCCCCTTCAACCCATATGCTGGGTACTATAACCAGAACCTATAAACCCTAAACCCTACCATTCCAACCTGGATCGTTTGTTGACCTAAACCCAATATTATAACCATGGCAAAAAATTACAGTAACTTCCCTTGAGTTTTTCCTAAATTGATCCTGACTCCCCTCATTGTTGTACAGTTTACATTGACCTCCCCTGCATGCAATAAACTTAGAGTAAGTTAAACCGAGGTTAACATATGGGTGAATTGACCAAATTATCCTTTATCCTATCTAATTAACCCCCTTCTCAAAGCTGCTAACGTTGACGTGTGTTTCACCTTTACTCTCAACTTCTGATCGTCATTGTGGACTAAAGAAGAAAATGGGGTAAAAAATCGTAAGTTACATCATTTCTCACCGTAGACGGTTTCATCAGTGGCTCCCCGTGTGATCTTTAAAGGTAAAATCTTTCTTCTACTACTCTTCAAATTCTTTCATCTTCGATTTGTTGGTGTATTTAGGGTTTGATTTTTTGTGTTGTTTCTGTAGGGAATATGGCGACCCATGCGTACTTGGGTCCACAGCCGAGTAATGTGGACATTCTTATACATTGTGTTGACAAAGGTGGTTCTCCTTGGAGCATTCAGAATGTGGACCCAGACAAGTATAGAGTTTTCAACATTCAAGAAGATGTTAATGGGTTAGCCAAATCAATAGGGATTGGCCATAGGGCACCATTCAATATTGGCTTTCTTCCCCGGAGGTGGTAACGATATTTTACCAGTTAAGACTGATAAAGATGTTTTGAGAATGTTTGAACTAAATGCTAGCTCCGTTTATATCCATGTCTATGCTTCATCTACGAAGAAAGGGTGTCGAAGTGGTGGAACTTGCCCTCCAATTGTAGTTATTGATTGCACTGTACCTGATAACCCCCATGCACCCACTGATGTCCCTGCAAGTGATAACCCCCTTGTTGATGTAATTGATGCTGGTAGTTGTAAGGTACCCACCCCTGATATTGTTGGTGTCAATTATGTGACTGTCAGTGATAGCAATTTAGGTCTTCGTGGTGATGTTCTACATAATGAGATGGTAGATAGTGAAGAGGATGTTGCGATTAGTGATTCCAATGGTGAATGGCACCAAAATGCCGAGCACGAGGAAGATGTTGGTTTAGAGTCTGATCCTGAATATGATGAAGAAGAAGAGAGTCAACATGAAAGTGACAGTGACAAGTTTAGCTACCATAAGGAGAGGTATGATAACACTGTTGATGTCAATTCTGATAATGATATGGAAGAGGTTTACTTTGATAAAGGAGCAAGAGGGCAACAATTTGAAAGAGTAGCTAATGGTAAAATATATTTGGAAAAAGGTTTGTTATCTATAAATGTATATGAATTCAGAGCAACTCTTAAGGACTTTGCAATACAAGGGTTTGAGATTATGAGGGTCAATAATGAGAAGTCAAGAGTTACACGCAAGTGTGCTGTTGAAGGCTATCCTTGGTGCATTCATGCATCCCCTACCCCTGATGGTTACACATATAAGATAAAGATATGTAACCCAGACCATAGTTGCATTAGAACCACTAAGAACTCCAATGCCAATTCAACCTGGATTGCCAATAATTTAAAATCTAAGCTGGTTGTTGATCCTAATAATGTCATATTCTAGTATGCGGGCTGTGTTGCTTGAAAAATATGGGGTGGAGCCAAAAAATGTAATCCAATTGTATCGTGCAAGAAGAAGAGTGAGAGAGCAAAATAAGGGGAGCTATGCACAATCATATAACAAGCTGCCAGCTTGGGCCAAGGTTGCAAGGGCTACAAATCCTGGAAAAGCATTGTTAAGATGGAAGAAGATGGAAGGATACATGGGAACCCTTTGTTCAAGAGATTATTTGTTTGCTTTGATGCGATGAAAAAGGGAATTGTGAGAGTGTGTAAACCCTGCTTTGGGATTGATGGCTGCCACTTGAAGGGCAGTTGTGGGGAAGTTCTTCTTTCTGTTGTAGCAATTGACGGTAACAAAGGAATGTTCACAATTGCTTTTACTGTCTTTGAAGAGGAGTGTATGGATAGTTTGAAATTTTTCCTGAGGCTGTTGCATGATGTATTGGCATCGGATCCAAAATGGGAGGAAAATCCATTGACCATAATGAGTGACATGTAGAAGGAATGACCATTATCTAGTTTTAGTTGGTTAAATTTATATTAGTTGCAGGATGTTAGCTAATATCTTCTGATTGCATGTATTACTGTGTTGAAGGGTTTGAAGGATGTTGTTTCTCAGTTTTTTCCGGCAGCCAATCATAGGTAACATTGAATCATTTATTGGTTTTAGTAGCATAAATAATTTGTACATTCCCTTTATTGATGTGTAAGTTATATAATTCTAACTTTTTTTCTTCACGATGATAGGTATTGCTGCAAGCATTTGTTAAATAATTTCAAATTGATTTTTGAAACACTTATGCTGAGCATACACTTCTAGACAGTTGTAAGGGCGTATAATGAAAATGTGTTTCAAATGAGAATGGAAAATCTTAAAAGGATTGATAGTGAAGCTATAGATTGGTTGCTGTCACTTGAGAGACTGAGAGAAATGTGGGCTAGGCATACAATAGATCCTAGGTGTAAATTAGACCACATTACTAACTATGTGGTTGAATCTTTTAATGAGTGGGTTGGAGATGAGAAGAAAAAACCTATCTTGGGACTAGTTGAGTCATTGACTTGTAGGATTATGGCTAGATTTCAGAGAAAGTATGAAAAGGGGTATGGGTTTGAACTGACAAAAACACCTACAGTTAGGAAAATTCCTGATGCAATAATGCAAGATGGGAGGGTTTATAGAGTTACCTATGCTGGGCATGAAGAATATCAGGTTAGCGATGGGTTCATTAGTTTTGTGGTCAATGTTGCGAGTAAATCATGTGGTTGCAACTATTGGAACATATGTGGCCTGCCACGCAAACATGCTTGTGAATGCATAGCATATAAGAGAAGTGATGTGGAAAGGTATTGCCATGATTTCTATTCCAATTCAATATATTGCACTACACATCAAGAGATGATCCATCTAATGCTTGAACTGGATGAGAGAGACCGAGATGGATGGCTTACAATTGAACCACCAAAGCTGAGGAAGGTACAAGGGAGATGTAGGACTGCTCGAAGCAGTGCATCTAATGAAGGTAGGGCTGGATAGCAAGATGCAAGAAGGTCAAGCATGGGTAGGTGTGGTATGTGCAAGCAATTTGGACATAACAAGAAACGATGTCAAAGGGCAAAAACTGCCGAGGGAAAGGTATACATGATTTCATGTTTTATTTCATCCTTCTTTGTTATATGTTGAGGTGTTGATTTCTTGTTTCATTTTATCCTCCTATTGATAGAAAAAGGAAGCTATGGGTACTGCTAGAACTCAGCCTTCAGTTCGGACAACTACTTGTGGAGCCACTGCAAACCAGGCTAGCGGTGCAAGTCAGCCTTCAAGTCAGCCATCAATTGCTCGATAGGTAATAGGGTTTGAGTGAATGAAAATTTTGATATGTAGTTGTAATTATTCCTTTCCTTTGATATTTTTTGATTATTACAAAAAGAAGGACCTACACATGGAAATGAAATAGCCCATGTGCAGAAAGAAGGACTTGCACATCGGACTAGGGCAAAGGTATTTCCTTCTTTTTGGTTTTAACATTACAATTGTTTAAATGTATTAGATTATAACTTCGATTTCGAAAGTTGCAGATACAAATGATTGTAAGTGCAAGCCAACCACCGCCGTGCAAAACCATTGCTAGTGCTAATACCATGCTAGTGGCTGGAAGCCAACTTGATCTGCAACCAAATAGGCAGAGGCTTTGACCAAGGAGGGGAATAAAACACGGCGCCTCATGAAGGATTCCTTGGCACTCGACTTTTTTTGTTTTGCTGCAGTTAATTTGATATATAGTTTGGGATTAACAATGCTGCATATATGACATGGTTTTTCGGGACTGGACGCTAGATTTTTTTCTGCACAGACACGAAATGTTTTGTTTTGTTACATGGCCCCTTTTTATTTTGACATACTGATGTAAAAGAAAGGAAGCGCTTGTGTAGCTGGTGCATAGGTGCTGATATTTTGATGTAAGGTCCATTTTTTTTATGACAATTATGTGCAAACAGCTTGGTTAGTGTAATTGCAATCTCGTTATCAATATATAACTTTCATGGATTTTATTTTATTTTATTTCCCATTCTTTGATTATTTGGAGGAACATATGCACAATTTCAAGGAATTTTCAACTACAATTCTTTCCCAAACTTCTCCCAACATTTGCAAGCAACAACAATGGCGATAATATAGTAATTTTTAGTTTCTAAAACTGTTTACAATGTTGTTAACAACCACAATGCCTTGAAAAAATTGGAAGCATTTAGAATGCTCGCCATAGAATATGAACATTGAATGCTCACTTAAAACTAAACTGTTTATCTAAAGCTATTCACAAATGTAATGGTAGAGAATGGTATAATAACTTTAATATGTTAATACATGATATGTTCAACTCGGAATAAGGAAATATGCATCTGTATGTTTTTGTGACCCAACGCGGAATTCGATATTCATGTAATATTATAGTCGATGTCAAACCCGGCAACATTAAACCGATACAAACCAGTTGCAGTAAAAATCGCGGATGATGTCGTATATCGTAAATGTTCTGTTATGGAATGATGTAGAATTGCTTCATGATTTGCTGTTAACTCATAACTATGTTATTACAAGAACTCGCATCATGTCCAGCAATGGCAATAGAAAAATAGTTTTCATCTCTAATCCATATTTGGGTTACCATCATATAGTTTATTTTATTTACTCCCATTCACAAGAATGGGAGTTTTGGTAATAGTCAGGACCAGTGTTCTTTTTCCCCCGCTGACGTCATTCTCAATTCATGACTTCTCCAAACCAAATATATACGCATAACGGATTAATCATGTCACAACCAAATGTACAACCAGTAATGTCATGATGTGGAGATTACCTTCTTTGATGCATTAAATTTTTTTTTTTTACTGTATACGGTGATAATATGACCAAGTTATATTTCATATTTAATTAATTCTTAAAAATTACAGTCGATTAATATTACACTTCCACGCTTACTATGGTTAACTACAATTAATAATAGTATTTATTACGTAATAGAAATATTTTTTATTGTCAATGTTATTTATTAAATCAATATATTTATGAGGTAATGGTTATTATTATTTGTCATTTGCAAAAGTAAATTACAAAGCAAGGTGCCGGATTCCTTCATGTTGGGGAGGACCATTAGTACCGGCATTTGAAGATGTAAGCTATCTGAGCAGTCCTATTTTACGTGGGAACTACGAGTTGCTACTAAGAAATCGCGACCTTAGTGAAGGAAAAAATTCCAACTGGGCACCGAATTGAAATTACAAAGGTAATCAACAGAGCATAAAAGCCCGAGGCAAAAGCAATATAAATCAACACAGACGCCAGCATGGGTCAATACAAAATGTTTACAAAAAAGAAGCCACAAAAACAAAGCAAGGAATGAACTGGCATTGTATGGACTTCCCTCCTGATCGGCGTTTTCATCATCTATGTGGACATTGCGAATTTGGCCCGACTTCTTGTCAAAATGTTTGAAGGCTGAAACCTCACTGCAGTCAAAGTCAGGGGCAAGGTGCCTAACTTGACTCATGATGTTGCCATAAACCTCATCCATGGCTTCCTTCGCGTTTGAAACGGCCTCATCATATTTTTATTTCATCGTCGCCACATCGGCCTTAGCCTCGAATACTTTCTCCTTGGAAGACTTTATCTCTATTTCAAGGTGGGATCGAGTTAATTTGAATTGGGCAATCTCCTTCTCAGACTCTGAAGCCTTCACTGAGATTCACTAGAGCTCCTTATCCTTCCCCGTCAGGACAACCTTATAGGCTTCCTCCAAGGAAGACATCTCCGCTCGATGGGCGAAGATAGTATCTTCCAATTCCTTAGCCCTCTGCTCCAGGGAATCAGTAGCAGCAACTTCATTGGAGTTCCCGCCAATGCAAAGCTAGAGGAAGCGGATGAGAGCAACACCGCGAAGGTAGCATCTTACGACCTGTGACATGCTCTCGTCCAAGTTCGATATCTCCAGAGAAGAAACAGCCTCAGGGAAAAGAAGGGACTGGTCCACGATGGAGTTGAAATCGAAATCCTGTCCCCAAATAGAATTAGGAAGAGGGTTTCTAGAACTCCCAAACCTGACGCTGGTTTCAAGGCCACCCCCTCGGGAAAATCCTGTTGAGTCGCCTTCTCAACCCTTTTGTGCTTTGGCAGAACCTCCTCAGGATCATCAAAAGAGGGAACATCAACAACGATTGCCACCGACTTGCCCTTCAGCTTGTCCGTAGCTTGGGCCCCAATTTTCCTTTGGAGAGATGTCAGTTTTGATTTCGGAGCCATCGCCGCACTAACCAAACTATGTAACTACAAGATTACAAACCTGCGATCAATCAAAAGCATGACAAAATTAAATCAAAAAGCACCACACAATAACAGAGACAAGCAATCAATCACAAAATTGGCCGAACACTATCATTATCCCCATCCATCACTTTTTTTGTTTTTAAAGGCTCATCACTTGGCTGAAGAAAAAATTTCATGATGTCCTCAACGAAGAATATCACTGAAACTGGGACCTCGGATTGGTTCCTAGTGTAGTATAAATCTATCTGGGTGGCGCCGACCCCGCCTGCTCGGGTCAATGCAAAAAGGTCTAGACACAACAAAACCGAAAAATGTATGTGGTGGCAACTATCTCTAAAGTGGGAATCATCGCCCAACTATTGCCGTGAAGCTGATTTAGGGCAGCATGCTTGGACAATGGAAGGCGGTAAATGGAATTTGGAGGACATAATTAGTGAAGAGCTCCTCGTTGATCCACCAGAAGTATGTGTTAGTGAACATGGTTCATTGAAAAAATATGTTAATCCTCTGAGGCCGCACAAAGGACATAGTCAGATTCGTTCACACTGCCCGGTTAAGGTCATCGCACTCGAGTACAATCGAGGTCATGTTCTCCGACAATGGATGGGGTGCTTAGAACCTTTGGATCCACCCATCCGTACAACATACTTTTATTAGCATCTCGTAACTCGCTCGAAACGTTCAAGTCCTGGAAGGAATAGCTTCATAATGGGACATCACTGAGCAAGCATACAATATGCTAATGAAGAAACAAAAAAATTCTACATCAACCACCTAAGGTGGTGCCCCTCCCCCACCTCAAGGAAACACCACTAGGGGTTATTGGTGAAGGGGAAGCGGCTGTAGAACCCGCATGCCCCAAAATTACCTCAAATAAAAGTTACATGCAAAAGAGAACAAATGCAGAAAGAAGTAGACAAACTGACACTCGCTAGAAAGTTAATGATAGAACACAAGTGAAAACTCCTCGGAGATGCAGGCCACCACCGCAAAAGCCAAAACACAATAAAAGCTCCACCACAAAGTAATCTTCGTGAAGAACTAGAATCCCACCGGGAACGGTGAGAAGGCCTTGGGAATAGTTAGCAAGAAATGGACGCAAGAAATAGAAATGGTTAAAGAGTGCTTAAACGTTGCAACTAAAGGAAAGAAGAGGTGTTTATAGAAAAGACCCCAACCCATCAATAGGGCAAACAAAATGGCACAACGAGCAGAGTATTTTCAAGGGTAGCAAAGTAAGTACACAATGATTTGGAATAATTAGGAGTTGAGAAATGGTGAATTAGACCTAACACGTGGCAGCACAGGAATGGTGAGGATTGGCACGATCATACTGCACCTGGAAACGAAGCGACGTGTTTCAAAACATGGAAAAGACCATTTCCGTTCACCAATTTGACATTCAGTGTATAGCAAAAGTGAACATTCCCTTTTTATCCTTCAATAACACTACTATTATATTTATGAGTTTAATTGACATGTACTGGCAGTGTAAAACACTGCTAACCAATAGAAATACTGGAAAATGAGAAATTATGGTAGGCCCTTGTAGGATAATGGGTGGTTATCCAAAATCATTATTGTTATTAAAAATTTTTTGTGGTTAATCAAATTGCCAAATTAATTACCTTCATTATTTTAGTTTAACCTCATTAACAAAATTTATTTTATAACCATATATGAGAGTGTCTTATTCAATAAAATCAATATCATGCTATTATTTAATTTAATGTATAAAAAATATAGCTATATATATTAATTTAAACTTGACAAAATAAAAATCTTTTGGACAATTTAAGTGATTTCAACTATTTTTTTTAGATATATAGTATATAACATTTTGTAATATTTTAATATACTTATATTATATATTAGTTCAATCTATGTTAAATTACACTTAATAAACACAATGTCTACAATTTGTCCTAATTAATTTGAAAATTCTAAGACGAATAATTGTAATCATAATATACATAAATATTATTATTACAATTTAAAATTGTTGCAGTAATTATTATCCAATTTATGACCAATATATTTATGTTAAATTTAACATAATAAAAGCAATATCTAAATTTTAATTTAATTAATTTCAAAATTTTTATATCTTTATAGTTACTTTATTTCAGCTAAGTCATTGTTTTATTGGTATTCAATTGTTTTTAAAAAATTATGTACTCAATCAAATTGTCTAATAGATTACCTACGATTGTTTTTTTTTTTTTTTAAATTAAACTCATTAACAAATTCATCTTATAGTCATATGGTGTATGTTTTGCAAAAAAAAAACAGAAAAGAAAAAGAGTTGAGTAATAAAGATATCTCTTAAGGGACGAATGTCTAATTTATTCATTTTTTTATTTTGCAATAACTAATAACAAATATGTATAAAAAAAGTCATTTGTTCATAGGTAATATTATAAAAAAAATTAAATATCTTATAAAATAACCGCTTGTATACTTTGTATTTATTAATCCAATGCGCAATTGTTATCCAGTTATTATTTGTATTAATTTTAATCTACTTCTCTGATAGTTGTGCCATATTTTTGATATTTCATATGCAGAGTGCATATTAATATTTAAAGTGCTGTTGAACAAAATAGCGTCAAGAAACTGAGCATTGTTTAATATTGTACTACACATATTTGACGTCTCAATTTGCCAAGCCAAGCTAGATATGTAAATATTGTTTATGTCGTATAACAGTTATAACCAGTTGTAATATCAGATAACGGCATCATTCGTAATATTATAAGTCCATGGTAATTTTTTCATGGACTTGGGAAAATAACAACTGAAATAGAATTTAACTTACAATTTCTCTACGCTCCAAACATCTTACAAAATAATGTTAGTTCATACTCTGCATAACAATATTTGCATGAAATGCCTTTAATCCCATCGTCTCCATTGGATGACCATCTTGTTGAAACATTTTATTGTATCCGGACCGTACTCCCGCATGTGGTCGAATGGCATACAAATTCTTCCTCACTTGCTATCTCCATGTTATAATAGATGTGCACGTTTAGAAGAGATCAAATCCCTGTTTCCTCAGTTCGTCTTTTTCACTGCACATCAAGATCATAGAATATACATACTTGGCTTCATTGTGGCCCTCCAGCGTAGCCCTCCTCAGTTTGTCAAGACCCGAATCTATGCTGGCAGAAGTGAAGTATTCAAGCATCCCGTCATGGTAACAGCTCTCCATGTTGCCACTCTCTCAACAACGCTTCAAGAACCAAGATTCGATGTCGTCGATTGACCATGGCACCAGTGCAAATTTCTCCAGGGATGCATGCTGGTACACATGATCTTTTTCCCCAGCATGAAGGAACTGTTTGCAACTTTCCTTGAGATTGCAGAGGTCAACAACCAAACACGACGCCACCTTGGCGCATATGTCGACTAGCAACTCGTTTGGGAGAGCTGTTGTGGGAGAAGGGAAGTCGTCACCATCGTTCTTGGTCCCCTTGGTTCCGTTGTTTACTTCTCCTCCATCCATTGACAGGAGCTTGTGCCCTAGAAACAACGAAAAGAATAACTCACAGGAGAAGAAAACCAATAAGGTACGTAGAAAGAAAATGGGAGGGAAAATGTTGAACACAGAACTTATAGAGGCGTCTTCTAGAGTCATGCCGTTTAGGAGAGTCATTGTATGTTGTCTCTCAATGCTTTATAACCACCAGCATTGTCGCGCCATTTCGTAGTCTAACATGCCATTGAGGTTTCGCCGGTAATTTGCGTTGATGACTGTTGGTTTTCCAAATGTATTTTTTTATTTATGTATTTTTATTGCAATGTTGTTATTAGTTAAGGTGAAATAACTCTTAAAAAAAAGGTAAATTGGATGTTTATTCACTAACTGATATTTTTATTACAGAGGAAAACTTATGTTTTTCAAAACATACACCCCAAACATAGTTATAAGATGAATTTTGTTAGTAACTTTAAATTTTAAAAAATTGAAGGTAATTAACTTGATGATTTGATTAACTACATAATCTTTTACAAACAATTAAATATCCACTGAAAAATTTAGACGTTAAATAACCACTACAATTATTTTAAACTGTAAAAATGATATTTATATATGTTATGATAATCCAATGATTGTGCACAATGTTTAATCTGAAGAATTTCGAAATTAATGAATCCAAATTATAGAGATCATGTTGGTCAACTTTAATTTAACATAGATTGAACCAATATATAATATACATATATTAAAATATCTCAAGATAGTATACATTGTATCCCTAATATAAATAGTGGAAATCGCTTAAATTATCCTAAAGCGTTTTGTGAAGATTAAATTAACAAATGTAACTATGGTTTTTTTAAATTAAAGTCACATAACAAGACACTTTCAAAATATGGTTATAAAATTAATTTTATTATGAGGTTAAATTAAAATAATGAATGTAATGCGCAGATAAATTGACCAACCACATAATTTTCTAAAAGAACAATAAAGATTTTGAATATCCAATAAAACAATGAATTACTTGAAAATGATATAACTTATAAAGATATAAAGAATTTGATATTAATTAAATTAAAATTTACATATTGACTTCATCATATAAATTTAGAAATTCCCACTTTTTTGTTGAATAAGCAATAAGCAATATGATTATTTTAAAATAAAATACATATACATCCTTATTTATATAATATGATTAAAGTAGATTAAATTAAAAATTTAAAATTATAAATACGAAATAAAGATATGAAATGGATAAAAGTATAAGAAAATTACATGAATAATATAACAAAATTATATTTTTTAAATTTATTTATATATTCATAAAAGTAAAAAAAAATATGATTATTTTACTATATATATACACACACTCTTAGAATTGATGTATGTGAAAAAAAGTACTTGGTCATGTCTTGGTATTGGCTTGGAAAATGTAAAATACTTAAAAATAGAAACTTGTAAATATGCTTGAGTCCTTAATATATTATATGTTTTATTTAATGAGTAGATAGAGAAGCTTTAGATCGGTGGCGTGACTATTACTGAAAGATTCTAAAAAAAGATAAGAATATTAAATTTAGACTTTTGGTATTCATAAGCCATAGTATTAGTTTAATGTATAGATATAGATAGATATATGATATGATAGGATAGATATATCATAGAGATATGTGATATGATGTGATATGTGATATATTATGAATATTCAATAGTTTATCCTAAACTATTATATAATATGTCAGATTATACTTAATTCCATTTACTGTGTTATTCAGTAGTTTATCCTAAACTATTATTCACTATACTATATGTTGGTAGCAAACATTTGGGAGGTGCCCTTGGCTAAAGATATAGCGAAGTTTGGCTTGGACACTATCTGCATCATTAGCTGAGTCATGGGCTGGAATGGCCGAGGAAGATAATGGACGACGGTTAAGTCGAAGTACTACTCAGCCGAGCATAAAATATAAAGGGTTGATTGGCTCCAAAGGGAAACCACTCTGGAATATAAGATGGTCAATCTCACAAGGGCAAGGCGTAGGTAAACGGCGCTAACTCTAGAGGTTGGAATGCAAAAACCTACCAGCAGGGACGTGGCAACCTTTCCATGCCATGGCGAGGAATACCCACACAGCTAAGGAGAATTTTTGGAAAGATTTGCTAATAAATAGAGCAAGACCTAGGCCTTCCACAAGATCCCGGAATAAACAACCAATCCATTCACTTTATTTTACTTCAGTTGGACTTTTAGTTTTACCCTTTATAGTTTAATGTTGATCTTTTAGTCTTGTAGCCCCTCAATTGCAGTCATTCTTCAAACAACAAGGTGCTAAAATTTTCTGCAGTTGTAAATGAAACATATTTGTATAAACATCTCTTTATAAACATTTTAATATCAGACACACATCCCTACTGTCACCAATCCTAGATCATGGCACTCGTATGAAACAAGCCCTCAGCTTCCTAATTTATTGTCCCGCAAACTTCGAAATATGAACTCTTGTCAAGTGGAGCCACAGCTTCCTCATCTTTGTCACGGGTTTGACTTGCAGGTTTCGTTTACAAGATAAGGAAACGTGGCTGACTTGAATCCAGTTCCTGTTTCGATGCCCGAGTCTTATTGGCAACCTGTTATGATCTCCAATTTCTGTGAGCATGACGAAGCCGAGGGTCTTCCAAATCCGCTGTGCCTAATCCAAATTCCTATGTTTCGGAGTTAATGCGACGGAGTAACCTTAATCTACTTGATGCGAGTTCATTGTTCCCGTGACGATGAGGAGACGGGTATCGATCACAGGAGTTCCGATTTACATTGACGACAATAAAATGCACTATTTGTTGCTATTTCCCATATTTGATATCGTCATAAAACAAACCCAAAAAATATAAAGTTCAAGTGGATTCTTCAAAGAATCCCATAGTTCCTAATTTTTCCAAAAAAGCCATATTTCATTAATTATTCTACCAAAATCTTGATTATTAAAAAATATCCCCTGTAGTGTACTAACCCCTCCTCCTGATAAAGTATTATTTTTTTTTTTTTTTTGTGTTTTATGAAACAATAAATGCTTATTTAAGACATATATAAGTATGAAAATGCTTATTCGATATAAATAAATAAAAATATAATAAAAAAAGATATGTTCAAATTATTTATGCATGAAGATGCAAATTATTTGAAATATTTTTTGTTAGTCTAGGTATGTAGTAACATAAACCTAAACTATTTAATTATTTATATTATACATTACAAAAAATATATGATTCATTTATATAATGTGAATTATTTGAAATATACTACTTGCCTCGATTCATTTGACGTGCTCGAGGGGCTTTGTATCCCTAGTGACGTGACGGGACGGTGAACTGACGGCATGATTACTCCTACTCTATGCTGTGCAGCGCTGCATACAGCCCAAGGAGAGTATTGTACTATTGGAAAGAGTGCATTGGGAAAGAATACGTCCTATGAAACAGCCTAATGCTTGCTTTGGTATTGGTGCCGCTTTTTGAGAGCTGCTGAACTCTATAAAAAATGTATCAAGATAACACCTGGCTTTAGTTGTAGTTTGAGATCATTGCCCTAATTTTAGGAGTTCCGGGATACTCATGTCACAGTCAATTAATTCGCCTACACTTCCCCATTTTTTGATCTTCAGTTTAATTTGTCCGCACCGAAATGAACCCATCTGGTGTGGAATTTCCAAAATATGAGTTTACGATGCATTAACCTCACAAACCCTTCGCTAAATTGGCAAGCATAGGGAAATGCAAGCAAAATATATACCTGCAAACTAAATTGGTGGCGTAATCGTAGTTTAATTTTAACGTGTAAACATTTTAAGGGGGCATGATACCTGAGTCTTCTTGACCAAGCCTCCCTTCTTTTGGGTAATTTATTACTTGGTCAAAAATCCCAAGTGTACTTGCCAACAACTTCTGTTATTGTGTTATTTGAAATACTCTCCAACAACTTCCTTCTCCATCCCCAGCGTTACTGTGCTAAAGCACTAAGTTAAATCCTTCCATTCTCCATTCACACAATAACTGTGTTCTCGTCGCATGTCCCTCACCAACAGAGCACATGGATAACATACCAGAGTAGGACACCCCAATGGATTAATTCACATGCGATTTGAAATCAAATTTTATTGCTAATGCTGATCTCAAAGTGAGTACTGATGTCCTCTTCGACGATCCCGACTCTTCGAAGCTGTTTGTTGTTTTACACTTGGTTGTAACATGAATGGTGAGTTGACTAATTCATTACATATATTTGGTGTGGAGAAGTCATGAAGTCAGACTACAGAGTTATATATGGTACTTACATAATTGTTCTCCATAAATTGCAATCAGCCGCAATACACATATATTATCTGTTTTTATATTTAACGGGTCATGACTCCAACACTCGGAAAAAGTCTATGATCTCCTTCTCAACAGAAGACATGTTGGAAACCTGCCAACTCCGAAGAGATGCAGGCCATCAGACCATAGCCTAAGAGCAAATAAAAGCTCCAGCAAAAAGTAATCTGCATGAGGAAAGCAATATAGCATGAATCTTGGCAGCAACGGTTGACGCGAAAGCCTCACTGACTATTTAACTAAGAAATGGATGTAGGAGATATTTATGGGTAAAGATTGCTAAATGTTGCAAATGAAGGAAGGAGGAGGTTTTTAGAGGACTTGCCCAATCGTTCAAAAGCACAAACAAAAAGGCACAATGATCACAGTATGTCCCTTGAATGTTAGTAAGGTAAAATACATAATCGTTAATAAATGGGCATTTGGAAGTGGTGAATCGGAGTCACAATGTAGCAGTGCATGATTTGTGAGGATTGGCACCATAGTCATGCGCCCACAAACGAAGGGACGTCATTCCAAACGAAAACATGGTTTTAGTTTGTAGAACCTTCTCAAACGGCACATTGGGAGAAGCATCCATAAACTGCGAACTGATTCCAAACCAGGATGGACGTAGGTAGTGCGAAAAAAGCCACAACGAACCAACTTTGAACTGTAGCAGCCGCACTCGAAGCTGAGTCCACTTTATCCGGTTTGATTTTGCTTCCATTTATGAACTATGCCCTTAGAATCAGGAACAAGTTGAGGCTCTAATCACCATATAAGTTGCAACTCCTCTCCATACCTCATTTACTCCCATTCATGAATGCTACGAACGGGTTTCTAAAGAATCAGAAAGGTCACAAAAGTGTGCCCGGTCATTGTGTGAAGAATAGAAAGAGAATAAGAAATTAATTTGCTAACCTTTTTTCAAAAATCAAAATAATAACAAAATAATTTGAATGCGGTACAACCACATTCAATGATTTAAAATACAAACCACAAACACTATGATGGAGGAGTTATTTTCTGAGATGTTTGCACATGTATATAGCTCATTTTGAATCAAATTATCTCGAGTTGTAAATAGAGGATTTGATGGCAGTTATGAGTTACAGTGTTTTTTAGCAATTAATATCGGACAACATATAATCGGTGCGAACATTGAGTTAATGTAAAAAACTTGATTCGCACAGTTCGAAGTTCAATTAAGGTGACAAATGTCACTTTGTGCCCAATTTTGCAAGTTTTGAGTTCACTATACTACAAAGTTCGCTTTGTCTTTCTTCCCAAGTAAACTACCATATTATGTTAAATCGGAGGTCCACCGATGCATGCCCCATTTTTTATTGCTTATCAAATGTTCAACTTGCAACACTGTACCACAACTGGAAATTTGTGATTAATTTGCACTGCAGTGTTGGTAGCGAGTTCAACTTAATTTGGTCTACAGTGCTTAATCACAAAACTTCATATCACAAGTTTAAAAGATTTCAATTTCACGACATATTTATTGTTAGAACTGGAACTTATGCAGTAAATCTCCAATCCTTAAAACATCCATTGTTAGTTATGATGTAAACAATTAATTCCCCACTATAGCAAAAGATGCATCTGATGCTACTTATATAATAGAATAAACAAAGCTAAATTACAAAATTAGAGAATTATGAGGCAAAGTAGAAACAAAATTTGATTAATATATGTTCATTGTCTGCAAAAAGATATTACCATAAAAGATATTAACCATTTTTCATTGTCTACAAAAAGATATTAACATGAAAACTAAAAAAGATAACTTCTACCTAAGCCACGATAATACATGTTCCAATTATACATTTACCACTTTTGCCAGAATCAATCCCTTATTGGCAGCAGAGACCTTGAACCTAACCAAACTACTACTCCTAAGATGATTATCCTTGCAAAACTGCATCCAGCCCTTTGTCAGATACACCTCCGTCCTTCTCCTTGGGCTCCATCTCAAAAAAGCATCATAGGATCTACCATCAACTTTCTTTAACTCCAATCTACTCAACTTGGAAGGAAATGCTTGTGCAGCAAAAGCAGAAGGAACATTCTACATCATATATGAACAAATGAGATTAGAAAATTACACAACATTCCATACTATAAATAATAAAGTAAAAAAATAAAAAGAAGATAAGAAATCACTAGACAACCACATCTAGCTTGATAAGCTGTAAACACTTTCTCAAAAGTTAAAATTTGAGCACCACCAATGATGGCATCAACCATTTCAATTTCGTCGAGAGACGGGTCATCACCACCAACCGCCATTCCCTCATCGACATTATCAACAACAAGGTCACCAATGACATCAAGATTAGCAGCAATCAGATCAGGCACTGGATTAGCAACGTGATCAACAAGTTGAATATCTTCAAAAGGAAAGGGGTCACCAATGACTCGTTCCATGTCATTCCCTACAGGATCAGCCATAGCCTGATGACTAGGGCCAGTTCCAGGATCACTTACATGAAGACATTGAGGAGCAAAGCAAACTTGATATCAAGGTGCAATCTTTTTGGAGGATTCAGATATTCTATTCTTTTCATGTTTATATCTCTTACACTCATGTAAAACTCATTATTGCCAGCATAACCAACTTTTAGCCAACCACCATTATTCAGATTATAAAACTAAATCAACTGATGATACCCATTAATGATATATCCTAAACGGATACCTTTCGCCAACATTAACTCCATCTCATTGCCATGGAAATCCTTGAACAGCAACTCTGAAGATAGTTCATGTTTGAAATTTCAGTAAAATATGGATAGCAATTCACCAACACACTACAAGTAATTAAGAAAATGGAAAATAACACAAATAACCACAAACTTATTATGATTGAATAAAGTCAGTAAAGTATTTACCATATATTTCCATCAAAATGTTTTAATTTAGAAGAAGTAATGACTTACAGCTTTCAGATCCAACTCCATGTGAAAAAGGCGGTATAACTTCTCTACAGACTCCAATCTTAAAGAACTCGACATGATTCCTAGGATTAATATTATCAATGTTAAAATAGAAGCACAAACAAAATATAACAAAAAAATGGAACATTAAATGAAAGATTAAAAAAGGGAAGCAGTTTACCTGTTAGCTGCGAATCCAAAAGTGAACAAGCCGATGAGATTAAAAAGAGTAATGAAGAAAAGGACCAAATGGAAAATAAGACCGAATGAATAAATCCACAAGAGATTGACGAATGCATTATTTATAGACGGGAATTGAAGAACGACCCGTCGATTCTCTGAAACGTCGTTACAGCTTCTAAGCAAAATCCAAATGATAAGGAATTAAATGGGAAACCATCATAACCTGGATAAGGGACATGAACTCCTCCTTATTAAATGATGCATCGATTCCCAACTAGAGAGCCAATGGAGAAACAGCATGCGTATAAAAGCAATTTGTATCTATATCACGGTTCTCACATTGGGTGAAGAAGAATGATTGCTGATTCATTTTGGATGGAAGGTAATTCAATTTATGGAAAACACGCCATTCATTCAACCAGCACTTGGACTGGGCTTTTAGAAATGGTGTGGATATGTGATATGATACATGATAAATCATTACAACATTGATCTGCTTCAGCGACAGAAAAAAATCATTGTTGGGAGACCCGTACCCTGCTAGGGTGACCTGACTATGTTCGATTCGGGTGCGACTAGTTGTGTTCTCGGTACAAGCATCCCGAATCAGGGGGTTGATTGAGGAGGAAAATATTAAATAATTTTCAATTTTCAATTTTCAATTAAATAGTTAATAACAATTAGTACTATATAATAAGATTCTTTCTTATATTTATAGAATATAGGCAAGATATCAATAAATTAAACAAGTAGTATTATGTTTTACTTCAAATATATAAGTAAGAAATGCTTATTCAATATAACTAAAAAAGGGATATAATAAAAGTAAGATATGCTAAAAAATTTTATACATGAATATGCAGACTATTTGAAATATATTTTAGTATTTAATATATATGTTACTAAAAAAATATAAATTTTTATAACATAGACTACTTGAAAATACTACTTGCCTTCATTCGTTTCACGTGCTATGATAGATTGAGGGGGTATGTACTATGTATGAAGAATGACATGACTAGACCGTAGAGTGACCGCATGCTCAGTTGACTTTGCGTGGAGCTCGACGACAATCTTATACTATTGGAGTGACTGCATTCGGAACAAATCCGTCGTACAATACTCAACCTAATTGCCTAGGGATGGAAAGAATAAAAATTAAAAACCCGACATTATGGGTTGTGTCTAATCCTTTAATATGTCGTTTCTTTATCTATATCAACATATTTAGAATGGGTAAAGTGATAATTTACAATCTTAAGTCTAAATATTATCTATATATGTGTAAACCACCACTAGACCACCTTCGTTCATTGACCCAACAAACGGAAAATGAAATGCAAAAACAGCTCCAAGTGGCACATTGTCTTCTCCGGGAGAAACCCTAGAATCTACCCAACTTGGGATGAATGTGAGAAGCAAGTTTCTGGATATAGCGACAACTCACACCGAGCATATCATACCTACCAAGAGGCCTTAGAAGCATGGATTGCCCATCATAAGAAGAAAATTGGTGAGGCTGACGACTAACACAACTCTCCACCCGGAGGCAGCCGTTCATTCGGACAATCTGGTCCTTAGGCTATGTTCCACCACGGTCAGGGTAGTGGGGGAATCAATGAACATGCAAGTGTGTCCACCCCGGCCAGAACTCAGATTATATCAGGCATTCTCGACTGGGCATTATTTTTGCGGTGCAATTTTGGTTGATTTGGTTGTCATCTCACTATGAGTTCCTTGTACATGCAGGTGCTGAGTTCATTCCATTGCAGCCCACAGACCACATACCACCTGGACAAATGGCTGAATCAAGCTTGCAGCTATCTCCATATACCACCTGCAATTTACACCCACGAACACCACCCGAACGTCCGCGGAGTTCCTTGTTACTAGGTTGTAGCATCTTTGCCAAACAACTCAAAGGGGCGACCACTTATGGCTGTTGGGCATTTTTCTCAAGTTCAAAGCGAAGCACGCGAGGATGTAGCATATATGCTGTTGTCCCAATTGCTCGAAACAACTGGTTTGCAAATTCTTGACTTTCATCGCAACAATGCCATTACCATGCAAAAAAGCATTATGCAGATGGAAGCCCAAATCCATGATCTCGTCATGGAAGCATTAAAGGTGGATTTAACGGTTAGTGTCAGAGGCGGTTCCGTGCAACGGTTAATTTAGCATATTTATTCATAATATTAGCTTCTTTCACCACATGTTGCTATTATGCTCAAACAATGTAGTGTAATGTTCACTATATTTATTCGTGTTGCTCTTATGGCTCCATCACTCCATTTTTTGCATGGTCCGTCTTGTTAGGATGAAGCCCGAAGGCTATCGAGATTGATGTAGTCCTAACAATGTATGTATGACCTCGGTCTTACATTTTGTGAGGGGCGCTGTCTTAGATGCTCGTCGACCATCAAAGGAGTATTATGCACCATGTCATCCAACAGTCATGATGCAATGGTTTAACAATACAATTAAGTGTGGTGAACCACAATAAAACTTCCCACCCTCTTCTGGTCCCCTCCTTGCTACCCCTTCCCCACTGCAACCCATAGCTCCTTTGTTTTGCCACACTTCGCTGTTCCCTTCCCAACTTATCTCTCCCTAATTTTCTTCCGTTTCTGGTTTCTTCTTCCCCCTCATAATAATAATCACCACCCCCATCCCCCTAACATTTAACCATACTGGCATAGTGCTCTATGTAACAGTCAAATTTTTTCTTGGAATACATGACATTCTTTTTCTTACAAAATCAAAATCATCAACAAAAACAACAAAAGCTAGTTAGTCAAATAAGGTTGTAGCAACTCAAAAATCTTCAAACTTGTGGTTTTAATGACATCCCACGACACCATATACGTGTATCTAGCATTCCTAGAAAAGCAAGTTCTTAGCTTTTTGGACCACAACATACACTACCGTTGGATTCTATTTTTTTTTCTTTGATCTCTGGAATCTGATGTCCTTTTTCTCGAATTGCAAAAGATCCTACGCATTTCAAATTTTCCCACATTTACCAAATTCTTTAGGGGCGTAAGCGGATCGGGTCAACCCGATGCACTCGATAAATCCGAAACGAACAAATTGGTTCGATTCAATTCGGTTAATTGGATCAATCGTGTCTAATTCGATTGAAACCAATTAATACTTGGTTCGAGTAACGGATAATGAAATTTCTGATTACCTGACCTGACCCGACCCGACCTGTCCATATATTCTTTTCTTTTTTTTTTTTTAATTTTAAAAGCCTCACTAACACACGCACACGCTGACACTCACACACAAGTCACTCACTCAGGACACTCACGCTGTCGCGCACAGTTGGCACAGACCCCACCCCTTTCACTTTCCCTTAGCCTTTCGGCGTTTCCCTCGCCCTTTACAAATCCCTCGCCCTAACTCACCCACCACCACCACCACCACCACCAAGCTCACCGCCTGCCAGCTTCGACGCACAGACCCCACCCCTTTCCCTTTCCCTTTCCCTTTCCTTTTCGGCCTTTCACTTTCCCTTTCCCTTCCCAAATCCCTTGCCCTAACTCACACACCACCGTTGCCCTAGCCTAGCCGCCGCCGACACCTACACCCACCAAACACCAAGCTCGTCGCCTGCCACCCCCGAGCCCGCCAGTCACTGCATCACTACCAGCTCACTTGCTGCTAGCCTGCTACAAGATTGAAGATAGATGCAGAAGCAGATCCATCTCCGCTGCACTGCCGAGCTTGCCACCGCCGCACTGCCAAGCTGCCGCTGCTGCTACACGAACCAACACAACACAGCGCACGTTAGTATGTGTCTTCTACTGCATTGAGTGCATTCTTTTTCAGAAAACAGAGCTGATATTTCATGTGTGAAAGAAAAAGATTTCTTTCTAAAATGTTATCCATATTTGCTGAAATCTACATTAACAAACGAGAAAAATGAGTTTAACAGTGTCATACATGTGGTTAATTATTTCATCTGTCTCATTTTTTTCAGTCACCGAATATTTACTCCTAAGACATGAATAGGAAAATTGTTTCAAATTTGAAAGCTTATTGACTACTTTTTTTTCATTAATTATTGACCAACCATGAATACT
Source organism: Pterocarpus santalinus (assembly GCA_031439595.1). Lineage (NCBI taxonomy): Eukaryota > Viridiplantae > Streptophyta > Magnoliopsida > Fabales > Fabaceae > Pterocarpus > Pterocarpus santalinus. The sequence goes on along the minus strand of CM062528.1, from coordinate 40,433,192 downwards.
GCATTCTGTTCTGTATAAAAAGAAATTATGTTAATGTTTATAAGAAAAAATTATGTTGTTTGAATTAAAAATTTGTGTCTGACTTTATGAATTTGTAATACAAGTTATGTTGCTTGATGTATGAATTTGAGTGTGGATAATTTGTCTCTTTAATTGTGTTAAAGGATGTTAAGGTTGGGCAGTGCTATGTTAATGACCTTTGATGATAATGGATTGGAATGAAAATTATTTGACATTTGTGCTTCTTTTAATTGTTAGTGATAATATTGGGATGATTTAATCTTTGGATATTAGAATAGAATTTGAAATTTGCATACATAAAAATTTTGATGCTTTTTAATTTTTTTATTGTATTTTTTTTGGCTGAAATTGAAAAGAAAAAACATTTTAATCCAATTACCCGAACTCAACCAATCCGAATTTAATTGGTTCGGTTTGGTTCGGATTTAGTCAAAAAAATTCATGAATCCGAACCAAACCAAACCATTTAAAATTAATCGGTTCGGATTTATTTTCCCCCCAAACCCGATCCGAACCAACCTGTTTACACCCCCTAATATTCTTCATATCTTTGCAGAAATTCTCCAACATTTTTTGGCCCTTACAGGACAGAAACCGTGGAAAAGAACCAGCCCCTTTCGGTCTTCACGTTCACTTGCTTTGTCCCTCTGAAGTCTGAACAGAAACTGCATAATAAACCAAAGACATGCTGCATAGACCACTTCTTCACTCCTCCAAAACCCTAGTCACCCTCGTTTCCGATAGCATCTTCTTCAATTCATCGCTACGTCATCTGTTGCATAACCAAAAGCAACAAGCTTTCTATTCCTCCAACAACGATAGCTCCAATTCCCCAGTTGGGTCACCAGCCAGAGTCCAGAAATTGATAGCTTCCCAAACGGACCCTCTTCTGGCTAAGGAAATATTCGACTACGCCTCTCGGCAACCCAACTTCCGCCACTCCTACTCCACCTACCTCATCCTCATCCTCAAACTGGGTCGCTCCAAGCAATTCTCTCTCGTTGATGACATCCTTCGCCGCCTCAAATCTGATTCGCAACCCATCACTCCTAACCTCTTCTCTTACTTGATCAGAGTCTATGGAGAAGCTGATTTGCCCGAAAAAGCTCTCAAAACCTTCTACAGCATGATGCAATTCGGTTGCAAGCCTTTGCCCAAACACCTCAACAGCATTCTTGAGATTCTCATTGCCCATCGGAACTTCGTTCGACCGGCATTCGATCTCTTCAAGGATGCTCATAGGTATGGGGTGTTTCCCAACACCAAATCCTACAATATTATGATGCGGGCATTTTGTTTGAATGGTGATATTAGCATTGCATACTCGCTGTTCAACAAAATGTTTAAGAGAGATGTTGTTCCAGATATCGAGTCTTACCGGATTTTGATGCAAGCATTGTGTAGGAAGAGTCAAGTGAATGGAGCTGTTGATCTTCTGGAGGATATGTTGAACAAAGGGTTTGTTCCCGATACTTTGATTTACACCACTTTGTTGAATAGTTTGTGTAGGAAGAAGAAGCTTAGAGAAGCTTACAAGCTTCTTTGTAGGATGAAGGTCAAAGGGTGCAACCCTGACATAGTTCATTATAATACAGTTATATTGGGGTTCTGTAGGGAAGGGCGTGCTCACGATGCTTGTAAAGTTATCGGCGACATGCAGGCCAATGGGTGCTTGCCTAATGTGGTGTCTTATCGCACCCTGGTTAGTGGTTTATGTGACAAGGGAATGCTTGATGAGGCGAGTAAATATATGGAGGAGATGCTGTCTAAAGGTTTTTCTCCACATTTTGCTTTAATTCATGCATTAGTGAAGGGCTTCTGCAATGTTGGTAGGATTGAGGAAGCTTGTGGAGTTTTGATCAAGTCATCAGAGCATCGGGAAGCTCCTCATATGGATACCTGGGGGATCATAATTCCTTTAATATGTGAAGTGGACGAGGGTATGAATAGCAAAGATGTTTTGGAGGAAGTTCTCAAGATTGAAATAACAGGTCATATCAGAAAACTAAAAGAACTTATGAAACAATCAAAGGCTCACTGCCACATGGATGTGTACAATGTTAATATCAAAATTAGGGCACAGTTGGTCATTTATTGAGGTTAAATCTTTTGACCTGCAGGCCTTTGATAAGTCTTATTTACTGAAACTTCAAGTTGCACCCTCTGAGACCGCCATGTCTGATGTTCTACGTGAGGTATTATTTGTTGTTATTTATTTATTGTTTTCTTTGGTGAACATTGGATGGGGCGAGGGGAGGTTGTCTTGTTCCAAGGTCAAGGCATTAGCTTCTTTTTAATATCTTCAATCATAGTTTATGCCAGAAATATTATTCAAGTGTGGATATATCGAATTTGTTCGGCACATTGCTTATTCCCTGGTGGCTACTGCTTTATGTGGCAGTTTATAACTGCTGACAATAGATGGAAACTACAACTTAATTTGCAGCTCCTAGATTTTCATTGCTGTTCTTATGGCATCTACTATTATCTAAGATTCTATTTGTAGTTGTACAGTAGCATTCACATAGGTCAGTTTTAGAAAATAAAACATTTATTCTTGTGCAAATGTTTTACAGTTCATTTTAACATTTTATCATTTTAACAATTTCTTTTTCTTTTGCCATGGTTTTGTGTGTGATTTATTACATTCATTTACTCAATTGCTATAGCTGTTCTTTACTGTCCTGCAGTAAGTTAAAACACACAAATACATTATTTTCAGGTACTTATTATGAAAATGCTGGAACATCCTAATATAGTCAATCTCATTGAGGTGATTGATGACCCAGAGTCAGATTGCTTCTACATGGGTACTCATGACTAGTTTCTTCTTCGTTTTGTTATTTAGTGATTGACTGCATCTCCTGAAATTTCTACATTTATATCTGAGCTTCAAGTTTGAATAAGAATCTTTTTGAAATTATATGTTTAACTGCTGTTCTTTTCTTGTGCAGTACTAGAATATGTGGAAGGCAAATGGATTTGTGAGGGTTCAGGTCGTGGTTGGGCCTTAGGTGAAGAGACTGTTAGGAAGTACACGCGTCATATAGTCTCAGGATTAACATATCTTCATGCTCATGTATGATCTTTCAGCCAATCTTTTTGTGGTTAATTTTGAGTTTTTGACACAATTCTCTCTCTCTCTCTCTCTCTCTCTCTCTCTGTGTCATAGGCATGCACCGCACACAAACACACTTTTATACCTCCCATGGTATGCCTATAGTTTTCACAATCTATGTTACTTTAATTAATGTGTTTCATATATATATATATATATATATATATATATATATATATATATATATATATATATATATATAAGCAATTTTATTAATGGAAGAACATAATTAGACACTTGCAAATTTTTAGTTGGATAACTATAACTATGCATTGATGTGCATTAGTCTTCATGGTACTCATTTTTTTTTTTAATATTAATATTTTAAGTCTAAAGTTGTCTGCAAGTACGTTCTTTGCATATCAATGGAAATACATGATATTAGATATGCATCCTAAACATAAATTTTAGAATTTTTTTTTGGGGGTTTTTTTTGTTGTTTTTTTTTTTGGTTTTTTTTTTTTGGGGGGGGGGTAATCATTGATCGTAGATGCTCAGGCTTATTCATGTTACCTGCTTTGAAAGCATGTTAATATGGTAATTCTTTACTGGTTTGTTTGCAAAGCAGAATATAGTACATGGGGATATTAAACCTGACAATCTGTTGGTTACTCATCATGGTACAGTAAAGATAGGGGATTTCAGTGTCAGCCAGGCTTTTGAGGTAATATAATTACTGAGCTCAAATTCAATTAATTATGATACTTGAAAGATATGAAAGCTGATTAACGTACCCTCTCAATATTTTTCTTGAAATTCACTATTATGTCAATTATTTAATTTAATTTATAGAAGCCTCTTGTCTTATGAAAATATATGTTTCATTGTGCTAATGTCATGTGTGCTCAACCAAAATGCTAACATGGGATCTTGTCCATATTATCCCTCTAAAACTCCAGGGGCAGATGGAAAGCTGTTTGTAAGCAACCGATACCAACGTAATATTGATTGTTTATGAGCTAAGCTCCACATAGTCTTTGCAAATCCCTATTATTCTGGCTCCATTCTTGCAAAGACCATGGCTATATGTCCATAGGAGTAACTAATGTAAGAATTTAGCTAATTGAGGTGGAGGCCAGGACATTGAAAAGTTGTGATTTTTCCTCAAAAGGATTAATCAATCATGTACATTCTTTGAGGCACATTGACACACCTCTTCCATTCTTTTTACTGAAATATATTGGTGAGATTACATGGGTACTAGGATATATCCTAGCAACTAATATTGAACCCGTACTTGGCTCCATTTTGCAGGATGATAATGACAAACTTCGTCGATCACCTGGCACTCCTGTTTTCACTGCACCAGAATGTTGTTTAGGTTGCAGTTTTCTTTTCAAGCTTGTGAGGTACTTTGCTCTACGGAATCTATGAAAGTACGTTTTCTCAGAGTTTTCTTTGTTGATATTATTTAGGTCGCACGTACCATGGTAAAGCTTCAGACACATGGGCAGTAGGAGTTACCTTGTACTGTGTGATATTGGGTGAATGCCCCATTTCTCGGAGACACACTTCAAGATACATACGACAAAGTACAATATAGATTAACTTATTTCCATCTAATGTTATACATGGGAATGGATTATCTCATGTTAAAATTTCACATAATCTTGTTATACATAAATTTTTACCGTCAATTATGAAGATGGGCCCTACATAGGAACACACGAGAGGATCTCGTCAAAGGTAAAATTTTGGACATAGCAAGATTACGTGAAATTTTGACATGAGAGAATCCGTTTTGCATCATACGGAGAACTTCATGTTACATGTTTTCAGTGTATACAACAAAATCTCAGCATGTTGTTTTCTTCTTTATCCAGATAGTCAATAATCCTATTGTACTCCCAGATGCCATTAACCCGCAGTTAAAGAACTTAATTGAAGGACTACTCTGCAAAGGTATATGACATTCATCATTTCTGTTAATTCCTGTTTAAAGAGACATAACTATATAATATTCCTTGTCAATTTTCAATGTTTAGCTCCTTCTCCCTACACGCAAACTTCTTTATTAATGGTCCTAATTTTATGTTGTTGGGCCACGTGTTTTTATGGTTCTCAACGAAAATTTGTGCTATGCAGACCCCAAAGTGAGGATGACATTGGGTGATGTTGCCGAGCATAGCTGGGTTATTGGAGATGATGGGCCTATTACTGAGTACTTGTGTTGGTGCAAACGCAAGAGCTTGACAAAGGAAGACCTTTGATAGGCGCAATATGCTTGCTTGACCCATATTGAGTAATTGTTTTGGGTTGGACTTCTTTATGTACAGTGAAAAAGCCCAGATATACTATATAACCCTTTGGACTCGATGGATGTATGTTGTGATTATACAGTAGGTCTCCAAGAAATCCTTGGAATTTATGAAACATACGGCTCATGTTGCCCACGATAAGTAGCTAAGTCATGCTTTTAATTTTTGGTACATTAATTAATTATTTTTGTATTGTGAAAAATTTGGTGTAGGGACTCGAGAGTCTTTGTATACGGCTCTATTCATATATGATGAGTTTTTCCTCTAGCATCTGTTGAATTAATGTCAGTTTATACTTTATCTGCATCCTTGTGCCATATTTTGTCATCGGTTTAGTTTAAACCTTGAAAAATTTATAGCATGTTTGATTTCTCGGTTAGAAACCTTCAAACCAAGGTTTGGGAGTTTCAAATGAAACTTCGAACATGGTATCCGTGATCCAAAATTTACCAAGCTCTTCTAAGTCTTTATCTGCCGGTGCATTTTTGCCAACCGTCATGAAACACAGAGTGCTGCGTCACCAGCCCCTTGTGTTACATGCTATTCCTTTGCTTTACATTGGTAATAAATTAATAACTCAGCATGGTAGCGAACACAAGGTGCTTTTTCATTTCTGGAACTCTGATTGGGGCAGAGCTGCGAGCATCGTACTCACCTTATAATCTGCTTTGAGTGAGAGGGTGAGAACTGAGGACTTCCAACTCAAGAAGCCATTGCAAAACCATTATTCTATTTGGACAAAGTTGTTATTCGTTGCACTTGCATCACTTTCGGGTTCTCGTTTTTGTAAACGCGTTGTACTCTATAAAAGTTTTGTATTAGAGACTTGAGCATGCTGAATAGACAATTGTGACATGGCAGCAGCCACTGATGACTGCTAACAAAATACTTGAAGTCATTATGATGTAGAAAAGATTTAGTCAGCTTGGTGGCCTTCAGCTTAAAGGAGATGCTGGAGCTTTGGTAAGCCATTGCAAAATCATGACACGGAGAACTGTTAGCGAGACTTTTGCACGTATTAGTAAAATGACAACAGTTCAAAATCTAGATGGGCTATTATGAGATTCTAGATTTCTGGGGAGAGGACTCTAGAGCAATGCCCTGAAGATGTAACTCCAGCAGACGTCCGACGCGTTTTGGGTCTGCGAGTTTACTTTAAACCAGAAGCAATAGCTGCTCTGAAATTGTGAGCCCGTCTATATGGTTCTTGAGCATTCTTTTATTTGTCTTTTTTATTTTTTTAAACATTTGCATGTGATAAGTATTACATCTTCATTATTGTTGCCATTATTTTTGGTGTTTGGACAGCTAACATTCAGTTCTGTTACTGCTATTTGCATGATGCTGGTTTCACAAGCAAAATAACACGAGAGTAATCAGATTTAGCCCCAACATTGTCCTTGATTAATGTTTATGCGTGGAGCGCCTTGTGTTCTTCATTACTACCTGTCAGTCCAATTTTGAAATAAACAACCATTTTGTGAACTATTTTTAAGACGTAGTTCAAGTTTCAAACCAATTAAGGACCGATGTTTGGTTAAGTTTGTTCACAAACTTTTACTGCCAAGCTTCATAAGCATGCTCATTTTTTCATTGCAAAACTACCAATTTTGCAGACTAGCAAATATTTGGACAATTAAATACTATTTGAATAGTACTACTTGCACAAGTAGCACTTGTATGAGCGTATGACGACTTCGCATAACTTCCGCAGCATATCAGGAATTTTTGTAGAGTATATAGTTAACCCCCATAGATATCATAGTTAGCAACCTGGTGTGAAAGGAAATACGTATTGTCAAAGTTACTAATATTTGTATTGTCACGAGAAAAATCATGTTCCAAGCACACATTAAGATCATTTATATTGCTGATTACAATTACAATTTGAAATATAAAGACGACAAGAAAATGAATCCAGAATTGATGGAACTGAATAGCCGCAGTAGGTCACCTCTACTTTCAGTGACATTTTCTAGTTTAGGAAGGTCCTCAGATCAATCTCAGCCATGAATACCAGAGCAGAGAGCTTTCCTCTTCTGATACAACCAAAATTGCAACCATTTCTACGCAGTTTCTGAAGCTTCAGTTAAGTGTCACACTTCTCGATACCCTCTCTAACCACTAGTGTACGACCACAAAGTTCCTGCAAGAAAAGACCATACATGCTAGACATCAGACACAAACAAGCAAAATACGAAGCAATACATTGAGAAATGGCAGAAGCAGATTTTACTGTTCCATTGAGGGTCAAAGCAGCATCACGTTCTTTCTCTGATAGAAAAGAAAGAAACGCATAAACCCGGGTTCGCCCTTGTTTCTGATCTTGCAACACTCTTACACTAGCCACATTGCCAAATTTGCCAAAAAGATGTCTCAAATCTTCAGGCCTAACAGTCCTAGCAAGATTCCCAACATACAACTTATGAGGAGCTTCATAGTATATAACTCTCTTGGGCAAGGAGTTCATTGTCTCAAGATTCCTCCTCTGGGGATTCATCTCAACCGAGAATCTAACCCGCATCTCGCGCCCACCAACATCCTGCAGTTGCGGAAAAGAAATGAAAAAGCAAGTTTTCAGATAAAAATAGGCAGGGCACAGTGACGAAAATGAAACAGAAGGAGGTAGGCAGTTTCACACTAACCGTTCCATCCAATGCAGCGACTGCATTTCTTGCAGAGGTAATAGATGACATTGTCACATAAGCACACCCTCTACTCTCACCTGTCTCAACATTCCGGCAAACCTGAAGTAGAGAAACTAATTAAGCATAAACACAAGGCATTGTGCAAGTTCGGATTATATAATGAACGATGAAAACTTGATGACAATTGGACTATAGCAAATTTCATGGTGAAAACAAATAAATGGAACAAGCTATGAAACTCTGCAGAACACAAAAATTTGAGCTTTATGGCTATATTTACAGATGTTAGACTAGCTAGCTTGATAATGTAAACGTTTGTGCTTAGATTGTAAAAATAATAATAAAAAAGGGTTTTATGACAGTACAACACAATATAGATTATGAAATTCTGAATAAGCAAATTAAACAAATAAGAGAAACTGAAAGAAGAAAAAAGGAGGAAGAAGAAGCAATAAACCTCTGCGGATAGAATTGTTCCATGAGGCTCAAACATCTGACGTAGCTGTTCCGAGTCACAGCTCCTTGGAAGGTTGCAGACGTAAACTTCCGTCGCTCTCGGCAGCTTCCACCGCCCTTCCTGCTGAGAAACCCCGCCATCGTTTTCTGCCTCCACACGTTCCCCTTGCTCCACCACCGCCTCTTCATCCACCACCGCCGCCAACGCCGTGCAAACCCTAGCCTTCGAGCGGAACACAGCGCCCCGCAGCCACAAAGAAGACGAAGGCCCCGCCGAACACGAAACGAACCTTTTCCCTACACCCCCAAATCTAGGCCTGTGCTTCAATTGCGAGAAAGAAGCAGAAGAAGAAGAAAAGGAAGAAGAAGGCGAAGCAAAACAAAGAGACAGACTAGTATTAGCTGCCATTTTACCGCAAAGTTTTACACTTGAGGCTAAGGCAATGTGCTACACTAACATGCTTCGTGTCATGTGCTATATAGTTCGGGTTAAACCCGACCCAATTAACATGAGTCGGAGCTCCAACTTATACCTTTCCTGAAAATTAAAAAATAATAATTAAAAAACAAGGAAAACGTCTTTCTTCGGGTCAGGATGCGTTGGTCCAACTCAACTATTGGACTAACGTTGATGTGGTCAAAATAATCACAAAATGTACCCCGAATGCGTTGTTTTAAAATTGCAAAAAAGTTCCTAAAGTTATTATTTTACAAAGAGAGTTAAGAGTCGTTTTATCTTTGATGTTGTCGGAGTAGAGTGTTAATGGGATTTTGAGCTTCTCTATGAGCCGAGATTGAGTGACAGTGTAAGATGGTTTAGGGGGTGCGATGGCCATTTATGGTTTGGAGATTTGGTGGCACTGCGTTGTAGAGGTTGAAGATCTGCCAAGAAGGGGTCTTTGGTGCTCGGAGGAGGGTGAGGGCTTTTGAAGTAGGGATTTGGGAAGAAGGTACTTGGATTTACAAAGTGCCAAAAGGACTGCACTAAAACGAGGTCTGAAACGCATATGAAAGTGGGGCATTGCTGCAGCCTAGGTGAAGAAGGTAGGCCAAAATGCATTGAACCTTTATTATCATTAGTATTTATTTTTTTTAATGTTGCATTCGTGATTTCTTTTTCTATAAACTCGTTTGATATGTGATACCTTTTTTTTCCCAATTGGCACAAAACAACATTTAACGAATGCAACCGGCGTGTTGGCAGGTCGCTCGAACGTCTACTTTCTCTTTTGGCCTTGTTTATGGAAGCATTAAGCTGAAATACCTCAAGGTATTCTCGTGAACCCGTCATCTTTTGTTTGCATATGATCGTTTACTATTTGTTTTTTGGGGGTTAGGGTTCCAATTCTTTTGGCAATTCGATGATCTACCTTTTTGCATTGTGTTAGTGCTATTGCTTTCTACAAATTTACCTGTTTGACATATAAAAGAAATAGAAATCAATGTTGATCTGAATTGCAATTCACACACGTGATTTAATCACTGCATTCATATTGAGTGTGGTTTATTAGTTTGGATTTGGCTCAATTTGATTACTAGCGGTTTGATTATCGGCTGCATAAGCAACGTAGCTTTACTGATGAAAGGGATTTTAAATATTTTTGACTGAATAACAAATGCTTATTTGGGTTTGATGAATCAAAACTTCGGCTTTCAGATCATGTCTGGTGCCACTTTTGGTGGGAAATATTGGTTCATAGCTACTTAATGATGATGCTATAAATAATTTGGCTAAAGATAAATTTTTGTTTGGACCATGTCATGAAGAATATTCTTGAATCAATTGCAATTGTGCAGTATATGTTGGCCCATATTATAGACTTCGATAAAATTAGAAGTTCAGAGGAAAGAATAGCTAAATTAGAAATTGAGAGTAAGAAATTGCTGGACAAGAAAATTGTTCAATCCGAATTATTAAAAAAATCGCAGTAGGATGTTGTAGACTGGATATTGAAGTTGGAGAAATAGAAACTGACTGTAGAGAATTCCAGCTCATCCACTATGGCCAATGATAAGGTTGATAAACTACAAAAGAAAGTATTGTAATTAGAATGTCGCTAGGGGAGTTCCCGAAAGGAAATCCACATGTTGGAAGATAAATGGGCTTTGTCAACATGCCAGTCTTTAAAACCACTAGTGCATATTTAGTTTTCGATAAATGATGCAGCTTTTTTACACTAACTTTATGCTTATAGATTCATATGTTTTTTTGATTCGTTTAGATAGTTGCAGTGTTACATAATGTCGTTCTCTTTTGTTTTGTAGTTTATAATATTAAATATGTTATTATGTTAATTTTTTCATATATTAAACAATAGAATTTGTTAGAAGCTACATTACAAGAGTATATATGTTCCAATAACTGATGATATATTTCCAAGAGAAATATACTATATGCGTGTTGATTTAGAGAGTTTTTGAAGGTCTAATTGTTGTTGAGTTTTTAAGTCGATGTTGATTAACTAGGTGAAAAAATATAGTAATTAAAAATATGTTTTCTATTATTTATGGTTAGACTATATTATTCTTTTGAGTATATTTGTCTATGTGGTTTCATTTTCGCATTTTACTTTATCTATATTTTTAATCAAATGAAAATTTTAAACATGTTTTGTTAATTGAGTTTTGATTTAAAAATTTGTGATTGAACTTTTTATTTTGAATACTAATTTATTTTAATTTTTAGTATGTGATCTGCTGATGTCGGTTGTCTAATTTTTGGTGTACTACCTGACTATCTAACATGCCAGATTATTGGGTAAAATTGCTGATGACTTTTTTTTAATATTCAATAGTTTTGGGCTCTAGATCTGCAATCTTTGCTTGAATTGAGTCCCTATGCTAGGTTCATTGCTTGAGTGATATTATGGTCAACGATCTCGATACAAGTGCTAAGTAGTCCCTTGATACTGGGAAGATAGTTAAATGTTCTCGGAGTAATACTCTCAGTGGTTTAAATCTGATATAAATGTTATGTTGTGCTGCATGTTATGTTTTTATGGATTGGTGTAGTACTCTTAGGCTATGTTTGGATATTTCATGGTGAGTGGAATGGAATGGAGTATGCTGGAATGGAAAGACGAAATAAATGTTCTGTTTCATTGTTATTATCATCAAAGAATGAAGTGCCATGGAATGGAATGTGCTGGAATGGAATAAGACAAAATAAATATTGTGAAATGTCGTAGGTCGAAGAGTATTGTGAAATGATAAAGGTGAGTGGACATTGATTTATTTATTTTATTATAATTTAGTAATTACTCACTACAATTGTATTTTGGTTGGATCAATTAACACATAGCAATGTTTGTTCCATAGTAAAAGAGGTAGTAAATTTTGTTAAAAACTAAGCTCCCATCTATTTAATATAATTGTGGGTGTCCTAGAAATCGATTGGGAAGATGATGTCTGTTTGTGATTTGTATTTGTGTGTAGGTTTTCTATTTATGTGTTTGAAATAGATTGATAATTTTGTTCAGGAAGAGAAGATAGGTGAGCAGGGTATGGATTTTGATGTGAGTGAAGAGGAAGCAGTGGAAGAGGAGGTCAGTGAGGAGGAAGGAATAGAGGAAGGAGGTAGTGAACAAGAGGCCAATGCAGAGGAGGCGAGTGAATATGAGGGAATGGAAGAGGAGGCGAATCATAAAATGGGAGAAGACGATGACACTGTATTTGTTTATAACAATGATTATGGTATTGATTCAATGCAAGATATTGGCCTAATAGAATTCCTGAATTTAGGGGAAAATGAAGTGGGTAGATTTCATTTTGGAGATCTTGCATTAGCATATGAATTTTACGATGCATATGCAAAGACAAAGGGTTTTAGTGCCTGAAAAAGTAAGACTAGGAATAACAATAAAGGGGAATGAATGCAGCAATACTTTGTTTGTTTTCGTGAGGGTTATAGACTGAAGAAATATTACAACCTAGCAAATAGGAAAAAGGAGCCGAGAGTAGAGACGAGGTGTGGGTACACTGCTCGGTTGCAGGTTGGTTAAGATCCATCAACTGGTAGATGGGTTGTTGTATTTTTTCAGATGAGCACAATCACCAATGCCTGGAGCCAAGATTTTACGAAATGCTACCAAGTCATAGGAAAATGAAAGAGCCAGACATTGGTCAGATGAATTGCATGAGAAGTGGGGGAGTTAGCACAAGCCATATATTTGGGTCACCAGCTAGTCAATCTGGGGGTTACCGGTATGTTGGGTTTAGGACTAGGGATATGTACAATACAATTGCTAGGCAAAGACGTCAAATACCAGGTGATGCCAATTCAGCACTTGCATATCTTTGAGAGAGGTCACTGAAAGATCCATTGTTCTATTTCAATAAGGAGGCAGATGGAGGTGTGTTGTGGAATTTATTTTGGAGTGATGGGATAAGCCAGATGGATTATAAATTGTTTGGAGATGTATTGGCATTTGATGCAACATACAAAAAGAACAAGTATTTGTGTCATCTTGTGGTGTTCTCTAGTGTAAATCATCACAACCAAACGGTTGTTTTTGCTGCTGCTCTTGTACCAGATGAGAAAGAGGAAACTTATGTATGGTTATTGGAGCAGTTGTTGCAAGCAATGGCGGGAAAAGCTCCGATTTCTGTTATAATTGATGGTGACTCATCAATGAAGAATGCTATAGCAAAAGTGTTCCCTAATGCCCACCACAGATTATGTGCTTGGCACCTGATTAGGAATGCTACAAGTAACGATGGTAAGCCGAAATTTACATCCATGTTTAAAAGGTGCATGTTAAGGGACTATGAGACTGGAGTGTTTCATCGGAAGTGGGTTGAAATGGTTAAGGAGTTTGGTCTGCACAATAAGCAATGGATTATTGACTTGTATGATAGGAGGCACATGTGGGCAATTGCACATATACGAAGGAAAACTTTTGCTGGGTTTAGAACGACTTCTTGATGTGAGGGCTTGCATGCTATTATTGCAAGATATGTGAAATCACAGTACAACTTGTGTGAATTCTTAGAACATTTTAAGAGGTGTCTAGATCACATGCGTCACAAAGAGTTTGAGGCTAACTTTGATTCTGCAAAAGGTGTGCCTGTATTACAAAAAGCAAAAGTTATAGAACACCAACTTGGATTTCTTCACGGTGGAGGGCAAAATACATGCATAGTAAGAATAGAAATTTCACGTGCTATTTGTCACGTGCTATGGAATTTAAATACATAAATTAAAATGACATTTAATTTAAAAAAAAAGAATAAAAATTATTATATTTGAAAATTTGCATTGAAATTAATTTTAGTATGTTAATTACTTTAAAATAAAAGATAGTTTTTTAAAAATGATTATTTATTTTATAAAATAAAGGACAATTTGTTTTATAATATATTAATTCATCTTTATTAGTATTCACTTTTGTTCAGTATTTTTTTATATTCAGTATTATATTACTTAGATAATAGTGCAAAAAAAATGAGAGAAAATTATGGATATCAGTGTAAATGTTATTGTTATTGTATATTTTAATGGCTTTATTATTAAAAATACAGAGAAAGTTGTGATATTTATATCTGATAAACCGCTTATCATTTTCGTTCCTCAAATCATATCATTTGAGGAACTAAATGCTGTGCTTTGTCAAGGTATAAAAACCAACACTCCGAAAAGAGTGGTGAGAATTAGATATAGGTGTCCGATCTCAAATTGGAGCAATAAGATACAGTTTCAACCACTTAAAATAAGTAGCAATAGAAACATGCAAATAATTTTTAAGACATATAGGTAGTATTTGAAGAAATTGTTGCTGAAGCTAGTTGAGCTAGTCTACATCATAATAAAACTGTTCAAAGTGCATATCCCGTTGGACGGTACGAAGACACTGTCCCCAATGCATATCACGTGATAGTTTATTATATTTTTTTATTTCAAAATTATTTATGTAAATAATTTTTTATTATGATGTAATTTATTTATTAATTATGCAGTAATGTGATTAATAGTTTTAGTTGAATTAAGTTAAATTTTTATGTTAATTAATAGAATACATGTATTATTTTTCTTAAAATTTTTCAATAATCCTTGTATCAGTATCATGTAAATAAATAAAAATATTAATTTATTATAGTTACTTTATTATAATTTGTTACACCAAAAAACTATAAACTATTATATATATTAAAAAATTAGCAAATCATTTTTCTCCAAAAAAAAAATAATTTAATATCATTACACAGTTATTTAGATTTAAATACAAATTATGTTTAAAATTTTTTCTCAATATAATAATTATGTAAATAATATAATATTGAATATAAAAAAATACTGAACAAAAATAAATACCAATAAAGATGAATTAATATATTATAAAATAAATTATCCTATAATTTATAAAATATATAACCATTTTAAAAAAACTATCTTATATTTTAAAATAATCAACATGCTAAAATTATTTTCAATGCAAATTTTCAAATATAATAATTTTTATGCTTGCTTTTTTTAAAATTAAATGTCATTTTAATTTATACATTTAAATTTCACAGCACATGACAAACAGCATGTGAAATTTCTATTCTTATTATGCATGCATTTCGCCATCTCCCATGAAGAAATCCCAGTTGATGTTATGCAACTTTTCCTTTTTGCTGGTTGGTGTTTGTGAATTGTGCACACCCAAATTTCGCCATGCATCATATAGACTTCTTTAAAAAAATAATAAAAACTAAATTCTATGGTATGTAGGGCGAAAAATGTTAACTTTTCCCATAATTTCGTATTTGTGTAAATTATCCCATATTTTCATATTTTTACTACACAATTACCATAAAAAAAATTGAAAAGCCTTAAAACAATTACATTACCCGAATGAGTATATATACACACAAGGCATATTCAAACTCCGCCTACATTTACTTAATAAAATTTTTTTACTACACCATGTACCTTTTTATGTTTTGCTAGAAAATTCGTAGAAAGCCCCAACAGAGAAGCCCAAACGAATAGAACCCAGCCACAAATGGGCAGAAATATAACATAGATTGGGCCACCAAGTGTCAAACGGGCAGAAATTTAACAAAACTTTCAGCCAGTAAATCTCTAACCGAGTTCACTCAAATCCCCATTATTTCCCACCAGCCCAAAACGTATTTCCCATACCAACTTCCGTTTGGCCCAAAAAATTGATATGACTTTGGCCCAAATCTTTTATACTAAACTCCAAACTTCGTGGCTGTAATAGTCCATGACAATGCAGACATTGGTCATTGTCATTGACTAATTTTCCCATTTGCTGCAACAGATAATTAAACATTAGAAATGAATTGTTGCTCAAAGATTCTTTTGGAGGGAAGGGTGAGTAAATAAATTACAAATTTATAATTAAAAGTGTCCAAAGTAAAGTTTATTATTTCTTAAATATTATACATGAGATTATTATGAGCAAAATGTATGAATGACGGAAAGAAAGATCAAATTTGAGATGATAGTAGACAGTAGATTCAGCACCCAGCTTTAGCAATATCAAATGCTGAACTTTGTTAATTTTATGAATAACGGCAAGCTTATTAGTTATAGTGAGGCATAAACCCATGGCCAAAATTGTACAAATTCAAACAAACTATTTTCTGAAATAAAAGGAACAAAGAAATTAGTCTAGACTCTAGATGAAGACTACCATAACAGAGTATTAAATAATAACCTGTGAGAAACTATACCTTCCCCTTGAAAAATTTTGCTGCTTCTTGGAATACTGGAATGAACTTCTTTGAATCTTTCCAAGTTGCAAACAGCAACAACTAAAAATGAAGTTTTAATCACGTAACAGAGTTAGAAGCTAGTATTTCGAAGATTATTTCTTCCTAAATTAACAAATGTAAAAAGGTACACACACAATTACCTGTTTCTTGATTAGACTTTCAAAGATTTAGGGCACTTTCTCTTGTGAAAGTTGTAATCAAAGGAAGCTTCTTGGAGGATACAAAGTCTGCTATTGCAGATTTTACAAATTGACCATATGCAGAGACAAAGCTTGTTGGAGGATACAAAGCTTCTTTAACCCAAACCCAATCAACCAAATGCACCATGATCCATTCACATTGACATTGCGAGGCCACCAAAATGTTCTGACTCTTAATTAAACTATGAATCACAATTTGCTCACATTGTTGATGACAGTAAGAAACCTCAAAAGCCATGCCAATACCGATTTTAAGCCTGTGATACCAATTCAACAACATCCCCCTCTCAGGTTCCTTGTCAACCGTAGCTCCCATTAGGCAATAGGCAGCAAATCATACAAAATCAACAACTCCCCTTTGTCAACACATCCAACCTTGGAACTGAACCAACTTCTTCTGCCTCAATCATGATCTGGTTAACATCTCATCAAGAAACTCTGTAACAATGCTACAGAATTGAAGAAATAATGCAGATTGAATAATGCAGATTGTATTGATGTTACGAATGGAGCTGTGGTTCCAGTTGTGTAAGTTTACAACTCAAAACAAATGTAATTGAAATTGTCTATAGGATCAACAATCAGTTCCAGTATGCTTTCACAAGAATCAGTAATAATCAATGAGGACAAATAATGTTGGGCTTCCACAGATCAAGTCAGAGTTCACACCTGAGATAGAGAAGAATGACATCAGTTGAGAAGAGGAAGGAAGAGAGAATTCAAAGAGAAGAGGCAGAGAGAGTGTTCAGGGTAAGGTTTATACCATGCATAATCCCCCACAAGAGTTCACACCCTTTGCTTTTAATCCACCCATGCATTTTGGGCTTGGTCCCATTTTACTTGTTACATTACCTCCCCCATTAAAATGGACCTTGTCCTCAAGGTCTTTGCTAACATAGTGAAACATCACTCCCTCAAAGTAGTGCACTCCAAGGCTTCTAATGCTAATCCCGTGGCTAGGTCCACAAGTTACACTTCCTTTGTCAACATTTAAGGCCATGGGTCCCATTGAAATGCAATTATCACCATGGTTTACTATGGAGATATATATCCCCAACAGCCATTGAGTTGTCTACATGGACACCATAGATGACTATAACTAAATGGCGAACACATTGTCCTTGGGATATTTTGTCCTTCATAGGAGGATTTATAGCATGATGCTTAGGTGGCGCATTCTTTGAGTGACAAAAGGGTACAAACCATAGTCTTCTAGATTTTTCACTTTGCACCTTAGTCAATTCCTCATCCAAGACAACTAGCTCTCTAAGTGCCATTCTTGGATCAATTGACTGTATGAAGCTAAGGAAGCACTGCAGAGTAGTGAGCCAAAATGTTGCCAGGTATTGCTTTACAATGAATCCGTGCAAAATAAGCCATAAGCACCAATCAATGGTTGATTAGATCATCATAAAAGCATCTCGAATACAGTCCCTTCTGGAGTGAACTGTTGTTAGTGGGTGAGAGGTGTTCTTCTGAGTTTCTAGATAGCATCTCATGAAATCTAGAGGATGTCCTTTGACTAAGGTCAATGTACTTTTGAGCCCCACCTTCGTCAGTCTTTGAATAGCATTTCGTAATTTGATTTCCCATGAATATAACTTCAACAAATTCAACCAAGGCAAATCATCAAATCCAAAAGTCTCAAGTTCCTCCCATAAAAAGAGAAGTTCCTCAAAGGCATCATCCTTGCTATCGACCAACATTTTAGTCTTAAGAAAATGTAGAACGCTGCCCAAGGGTGGAAACCATCTAATGAACATTGGACAGCAACTTCTATTCTGCTGGTATTCAATAAGTGGCAGATGCTGTGAATATACTTTCTCTAGTGATTGAGCAAATTATTTTTCTATTTTACCTAAAACCCTGAAATCCTGAAAACCAGATTTTAGGAAACCAGTAATTCGAGCTCCAAGATCTAATTGCTTCGCATGTCCTGATTCCTTGACAGAGGCCTGCCCCTCTATTGTCTGTGTCAATGTGCTAATCCACCGATTAATTAGAGACACCGTGAAATTTGCAGTTATGCTCCATCCCAGACCAAGTAATAACATGACATTTTTGTGAGCAACTTCACGGCATAGCTCAAAAGAAACTTCAACAAGAGCAGTAAAATTAACAACAAGAGTAATTCCTTTAGCTCCTTCAACTCCAACAAGAAGAACAGTGAGAGTAAATTTAGTAGCAGGAATGATCTCAGTCATAGCTTCAGAGCGTAAAAGCACCAAGCGAAGAAAGCCACTGGTTATTGCAGTAACTAGTTGCAAGTTGGAATACCTTATAAAATCAATCTGTAAATCAAAATTAATCTGTATTTGTATTGTAGATGTGAAGAGGTCATTGTAATGTACATTTGTTTGGGTACTTTGGTCAAACAGATTACCTCCAGGATCGAACACAAGTATGCTTTTACCATCAGCATTTTGTTTTGATTCACGTCCTTCTACCGATTCCTTTGGTAAAGCCACCATCTGGATGTGACAAATAATTCCGCACCAGTTCTGAAACTAATTGAAAATGTATGCAGTACTTTGCATGAGGTTCACTTGAATAACACATCATTGCAGGAATCAGTTTCCTTGGGTTTAGGTTCTTTGTAGCCATCCAGGATTCCACAGTTCATATGCATCAAGAGCAATAAGGTCTGGAGCAAACTTATACTGCATAGGACAGGAAATATTGTTCGTATAACATTTATTGACAGATTGAGAGGCTTTAGTGCCAAACAGAAGTAATAGAAGAAAAAGGTCAGGAAGACTGAAATAAAACAGAGGCAAAACTGTTATTATCACACCCCAAATACTAGAGCTTGAACCGTGCCTGAAGGTCTTCAGGCACAGAAGGTTTCTGAAGCACTTCCATTGCTTTTTTAGCTTCTTCTTGCTGAATCAAAAATCCACAAAAACAGAAAGAAAGAAAGAACAATGAAATGAGATACAATACAACCAGTATGAGATAGTAAATTTCAATAAAGCAGCAGAGATCTGGAAATGAAAGTCTTTAGTAATCACATGGAATATAAGTAGAATCAGAGCACCTGAATGTAATGGTGAACTACAATCTCATACTGCCCTTTTAAGCTGGCAAAATATACCAATTCATCAGCCCTTCCATAACTGTCAAAAGTTGCAAAAGCAGAATTATATTAGATAAAAATAAATGTATATAACTAACTTTAGCCTAACCCATCCGAAAACATAATGCAGAAGCCATATGCATCTTTCTATTCCAACTTTGGATAACGTATAGGATTTCATCACATCAGTATCCATAGAAAAGAGATAAAGGAATAAAAATGGAAAACTAAATTTTCCTTCCAAGTGTCAGGCATGAAGTAGAACCTGATCCAGGTATAATTCAGTTGCCCATGTAGATATCATTGTTATTTGGCATATATCGTCCTTTCCTGCACTCACTTTTGCTTCATGCAAATAATGCCTCCATCTTTTAACAGCAGCAATGATCCACACCGATTCTCAAAGTAGCAACTGCTGCACTCTTATCTGGGAATATGTGAGAAAGCATATAGTTACATGATAGCATATTCCATTAATTTGTCCAACTGCCTCACTAGCACAAAGTGGCATGCTATCTATGTCCTCTGCAGTTTAATTCAAATTGTAACCAAAACTACCTAATGAAATTAAGACGCAGTGGTCAAATCTACATATACTGTTACACATCAATGCACACAAAATGACAGATGTTCATAAAAAGAATACATAAACCATATATTCCAAGCAAATACGTCGATTATTCATAAAAAGCAGGGGTACAAGGGAAGCCATTTCCATATCTTCAATAACTACATATGCAGGCCAAATTGACAAGATACCACAGAACATTCAAAACATACGAATGAAATACTAACATAGCTAAAGCCTATAACCCAGCAATATAGCGAACCCGCTTCAAAATAAATGGTTAATAATAAAAAAAGTGTCAAAATTTTATGAGATTGAGCTAGAAGACCCAGACTGAAGCTCCTACACTACATAACAACCGCATGAACAAAGCTACTTTCAGCTGCTAACTGGGCAAAACCTGTCAAAGACACCTAAATTTTATCTTCATTTTTGCATCATTGAAACCATCCTAACCAGATAAATGCATGTACAATTCGACAACTAGAATTCAGACAAGTAGCAACCCAATTGCATCAAACCTGTTACAACAACATTTGCAAACCATCAAATATCGACAGCAAACTCAATGACCATTAACACAAAATCTACCCGAAGTTACGACATAATCAAGCCAAAATTTCAGAAATAATCAGTCAAACTCCTCCCAAAACAAATTTTAAAAAATATAATAGAAAATATATGCAAGGGGGAGATTTACAAGCGTTCCTCAAACTAGCTTCCCCAACATAACCATTGAATGGCTGCCACATAATCAATCTGACAAGGGGGGAGATTTGCAAGGGAGGGGGGAGGGACGGAATACCTCACAACCTATATTATCGAAAACGACCATCATACCTTTCTTCAATCATCTGATTTTCATACTAAGGTTTGACAAGCTCCCTGTCTAAGCCCGGTTTTGCTGCCACCTATAGTCAGTAGTTGCTGCGATCCACGACGTGCATGCCGTCAACTCACTTCTCCGTTAACACACAGCAGGAGAAACTCTGTCTAGCGTTCTTTCAATGCCAAGACACACAGTCGAACACGCCGCCAGTGTTCCTAACCCACCCACAGTCATCAAACCAAAAAGGACTTATCTGCAAAATATTAAGAGTTGAGCCACTAAAAGGAAATCCCATTGATAGAAAGCACGGGTGAAAGCTAAGCCGTGCGATGTAAAGTATATTGCATCCGACGGCCAAACACAAAGGCAAGCAAGGGTGGAGCAACGTTAGTCAAGGTGACGTCTAATAGGGTCCCCATCATTTCTGGCACTTCTAATGGTCCTGCAAAAAAATTGCTGCATCAATAAAGGAGACTGAAACATATTTGCAAGGAGGGGTCTCACTAGTGTTAGATTACCCAGGTCTGTTTTCTGCCGTTCTCAGTCGATGACTGAAACATCCTCATCGTTACCCATTTGGAATGATTTACCCCCCAACCCAAAAAAACCAAAAAAAAAAAAAAACAAACCCACCAAAATATTGAAGTGGGCAACAACTTTATCAAATATTCTTCAAATCTAAATTAGAAAGCAAAAGAGAAACCGGTGAGGACTACTTCTCGTATTACAGTCAATGATTTTGGCTTCAATCAAATAAGAGTAGTTGATGATGCATGCATATTCCTAAGTCACCATAGCTGAAATACAAAGTACCTGAGAGCAATCTGAGAAAGAGAGTTTCTTCCATCAAGGTAAATAACCTATAAGTTTCAACCACATAAGAGCGGCTAATTATACACCAAGTTCCTATACCATACAACTTTTACAATAAGATTACCAAGCATAATATACTTTACACTAAAATAGAAAGAAGTAGAAATGATAACAGGTTCATATTGTGATTCTGTTGTATGGGCCGAGAAAGCAACTAGCTGTCTAGAATGTTCTGACTACTATATAGTTCTTCCCTATAATAAAAGCTGGACTATACTGCTACTAAGTTATTCTCCTATATGCCTGCAATAAGCATGCAATCCATGAATAACAATCATATGAATCACAATTTACCCATGAATAAGCACTGCAAGTGCACACCATGTCTACTATGGGCCACATCCCTCATCATTAATACCAGGACAGCAAATCTTCTTTCCTAATTACACACAAGAATTTAGATAAGGGTACATATATTCATATCATGCTTCATACCATTATTCTAACTCTCATGAAATGATCGATTTTAGTGTCCATATTTTCTGCATAAATTAGTTTCATACCAGTATATGATTACCCAAGATTTCCAAGTTTTTATCTCATCATTTGTATAGTGCAAGTTGCCTTTACTCATAATCTAACAAAGGGTTAGTTGACTTAACATAAAGACCTTCCAAAACAGTTCAAAAACCAGTATTATTCGAAGAAAACTCATTTTTTCTGCATAATCTGCTGTATACTCAGCATGTGTTGAGCAAGGAGTCTTAAGTTTTTATCTCATCACAACTATTCTACAAGTCACCTTTAATCATAATATAACAAATGGTCACTTGGCTCAAACATTAACAGCTTCCAAAACACTTCAAATGCTTCATGAAATTATGGGAAATGAAGATTTTTTTGCACTATTATGGGCTGGCCAATTTCCATCCCAACCATGACAGATTTTTGTTTCACTTCATCAATCATATTCAGCATGAATCAACTAGAATGGTTATAAACTATATGATTTCAAGCCATCACCAATTCTTAAATTTTGCTTCTCCCCCTCCCCTGTTTCTGCCATAGCAACTTATAAAAGGGAAAGTTCACCTGCTGTCAATAATTTCTCATCCCAGTTCAGCAATTATGCATAACTAGAAAATGCAAAGCTACATTTTGCCAACCCACACAAAGCTACAAATTCTAACCTCTTGCCAACCAAACACCAACAACACATTAGTAATACTATCACAATCATTATGCTCACTACACATCAAAAATTTAAATGAGAAACTGCAGATGCATGACAACTCCAAACCAGCTGCATCCAATTATACTAACATAAGCCAATATATGCCAAAAGCTGTACATATCAGGTCCTATTTGGTCTTCTTTGTTTCTTTCATTTTTTTTTTTTTTAACTGCCATGAACAAAATTTAGCTTCATATAAAGTCTAGTGTTCCATGAAGCATACACAATTTGATCTTAGAATCCACTTTAGACAATTTGATCTCAGAAACAACAATAATTCCATAAACTTAACTGAAATGCTAAGTCAACGCAATCCTAATAATCAATCTCAAACACAACAGCAACAGTAGTGAATGAAAATGAAATGCCAATAATAAGACCCAAAGGATTTAAGCATGCAACAGTCTCCAATTTTCAGAGAAAACCAATCTTCATGATGTTCAGTGATAATATTCCCCAGTTCAGAGGGGGGAAAAAAGTAGGAAAAAAAAAAAATTAACCCAACTCCTTGAACACTCTACAGTACATGCCTAACTAACAAGTACACAAAGTCTCACCTCTGGAGCAAATACCTCAACGTGTTCCTTCTCCTTTTCCAAAACTCCAGGAGACACAAACAAAGGGAAGTAGCAGTTCTTGATTTTCATCTTCTTTATTTCTGGATCGAAGAATGCCTGTATACTGTTTTCAAAACGATAAAAGAACCTGAAACCAACTCTGAGTTATGGAAAGCTTACAAGAAAATAAACCTGCTCCATAGAGGAACATGATTTGCTCCAAAAACACCACAAATGGTATGGAACGAAATTTATGCATTGTTGCCAGAACAAGCACGCTATAAATCAATCCATTCACCTAATTCTCTAAAACAAACAACATAATGCACCTAAATTATGAAGAATTAAGAAACTCACATGCATGATCTCCCATATTGACATTGCCCAAGGCCTGAGAATGTAGCAGCCAGAAATATCATAGTATTCAATCATTTCCGCATTAACAACCACCCTGTTCAAATTAATCGAAATCCAAAGCCAAACAACACATACACAACTGAGCTTATCACAAAGTGAAACAACGCCACATCTGAACAAGCAATTTTGACCGAACACACGCAAGGTCAAAATCCAAAACCCCCTTTTCCACTTCTTCACACAACTTACGCCGACCTCCTCAATCTCACCGAGCTGAAGGAGTCTTTCCGACTCCGCTCTTCGGATTACGGTTTCAAAACCTCCATCAAACATCAATCCCAAAAAAGAGCCATTGAATCACACTAACAAAAACTTTAACCCTGATCATAAAATAACGCGTAAAAAAATACCTTCATGGGAGCCTTCCACGCTCACTGTCTTCGATCATGGAGAAGCCGGCAATGTTTCCGACCAAAAACACGGCCGACATACGGCTCCATGGCCTGCCCGACGACTTTCCCCTCTCCACTGTGGTGGTGCCAATTGAAACACACAAGGGACCGCTTTGCAAAACTTACCAATTCCTATACTAACAGCCAATTACAAAAGAAAAAAGAGCTGGTGAAAGGCGAACCCTCCGATCTTCACTAATTCATATCTAACGGTCCATAAACCTGGAGCATGCCAAGCTCCAGAAATAGCCCTGGAACAAATTAGACGTCACCCGTTAGTCAGTCCCAAATTGGCACCCCGAATCCTGACCTCTTCTTCTTCTTCTTTTTCTTCTTTGTTGTGAGATCTGAGAGGAGTTTTGAAGTGAGGGAGAGAATAGCATGGGGGCTACTCCTCACGCCAACGGGATTGGATCCATCATGGATCAAGAAAACGGCACCGTATCATCCCCCGCCGCCGGCGGTACGATGGTGTTGTCTTCCGTTGATTTCGGGACGGCGGAGGCGGTGGATTACGTGCGGTCGCTGACGGACGTGGGAGGTATGACGCGACTGCTGCACGAGTGCATCGCCCACCAGAGGGCCCTCGACCTCCAACTCGACGACCTGCTCTCCCAGCGCGGCGACCTCGACCGCCAGCTCCTCCAGCTGCAGCGCTCATCGGAGGTTCTGGAAATCGTGAAGTCCGACTCCGACCACATGCTCTCCAACGTCTCCTCCACCTGCGACCTCGCCGATGACGTCAGCCGCAAGGTCCGCGAGCTCGACCTCGCCCAGTCGCGCGTCCGTGCCACGCTGCTCCGCATCGACGCCATCGTTGAGAGGGCCAACTGCCTTGACGGCGTCCACCGCGCCCTCGACAACGAGGACTACGAGTCCGCCGCAAAGTACGTCCAGACCTTCCTCCAGATCGACGCTCAGTATAAGGACTCCGCCTCCGATCAGAGGGACCGCTTGATGGCCGCCAAGAAGCAGCTCGAAGGGATCGTCCGGAAGAAGCTCTCCGCCGCCGTGGATCAGCGTGACCACCCCGCAATTCTCAGGTTCATTCGGTTGTATACGCCGCTGGGTTTGGAGGAGGAAGGGTTGCAGGTTTACGTTGGGTACTTGAAGAAGGTGATTGGAATGAGGTCGAGGCTGGAGTTTGAGCAGTTGGTGGAATTGATGGAGCAGAGGAGTGGCGCTGGTGGTAACAATGCTGGTATGAATCAGAATCCTGTTAATTTTGTTGGGTGTTTGACCAATTTGTTTAAGGACATTGTGTTGGCAATTGAAGAGAACAGTGAGATCTTGAGTGGTTTGTGTGGGGAGGATGGGATTGTGTATGCGATCTGTGAGCTTCAGGAGGAGTGTGATTCGAGGGGTTCCATGATCTTGAAGAAGTATATGGAGTATAGGAAGTTGGCTAAGTTGTCATCTGAGATCAATGCGCAGAATACCAATTTGCTGGCTGTTGGGGGAGCTCCTGAGGGACCCGACCCGCGAGAGGTTGAATTGTACTTGGAAGAGATTCTCTCGCTGATGCAGTTGGGTGAGGATTACACTGAGTTCATGATTTCCAAGATTAAGGGGCTTACTTCTGTTGATCCGGAATTGGTCCCTCGCGCAACTAAGGCTTTCAGGAGTGGTAGTTTCAGCAAAGTGGCTCAGGATCTAACTGGGTTTTATGTGATTCTGGAGGGATTCTTCATGGTGGAAAATGTCAGGAAGGCTATAAGGATTGATGAACACGTGCCTGACAGCCTTACCACTTCTATGGTGGATGATGTGTTCTATGTCTTGCAGAGTTGCCTAAGAAGAGCAATATCCACTGCTAATATCAGTTCTGTTGTGGCAGTTTTGAGTGGCGCCAGTAGTTTGTTGAACAATGAATATCATGAAGCCCTACAACAGAAAACAAGAGAGCCAAACCTTGGTGCAAAATTGTTCTTTGGCGGCGTTGGCGTGCAGAAGACTGGGACAGAAATTGCAACGGCTTTAAATAACATGGATGTTAGCAGCGAATATGTTCTGAAGCTAAAGCACGAAATTGAAGAACAATGTGCTGAGGTAATTGCCATATTTTTAGTACCTTACAGTTATATTCATTAAAGCAGTAAATGTGGTTGGCACATCATTAGACTTATGCACTCCATGTTCTAGTATAAGGCAATTTGATATTCCGAGTTAGTCATAAAAGAATTTGATTTTTATTACACACAATCATGATGAAAGTAGACAGAGGAGTTGTTTGTTCCTGGCTGGCATATTGACCAGGACTTTGCCTTAAGCATGTGCATGGATTTTCTATATCATTTAGCTTGCACAGGATGTAGTTCTGAAACTGTGGTGACATGGTTGGAGTTTGATAGTAATGCTATGCCCATATGATCAAAAGTAGAGCTTTGAGTGGTATTTAGGAATTACTCTTAGATAAATATAGAAGGACGTCAATATTGAACACAAAACAATTTCCTGATTCACATTTTGGCAAATTCAAAATTACAGATCAAGGACAACCACATTTTGGCAACATCAATATTATCCCCTGAAGGGTGTGAAATATAGATGGGTGTGAAATATAGATGGTCAAATTTGTATCAATTTTGGGCTAGCTGATGTTGGTTACGTAAATCTGTAGATAATTGATTGGAGAAATGCTCTTCCAATATGCTTCATAAATAAAATTTTTGATTATGTTCTCTTAAAGAACTATAATTTACCTGTTTAATGCCCTTAGTCTTCGAAGAGTCTTTTTTCACAATATTGGTCAGGTGACAACCCCAGAGAAAACCCTGATTTATCTAATTACAAAATTCTCCCTGGTTCCTTCTGTTCTGTTTGTCCTTCTTGGTGAAGAACTGTGTTCCTTTGGTACTCATAGAGACTGATGTGATCTCCAAGTCTTGATGGGAAGGATCCTTTTTATTGTGCATTCTTTGTATGTTTCTTCATTTTTACAATTTTGCTAATTATATGTCACATATTTGTCTTTAGCTTCCATAATGGCTTCCCTCCCCTTCAAATGAAGTGAGTTTGTAGATGGAACAGAGTTACAGGTTATTATTATTATTATTTTTCAAATTGGTCCTTGATATATATAACTTTATCTGGTATTTTATGGAGCCATAATCTCTGATAGGGTCTTGAAATGCCTTGATAGGTTAGTTTGCTTTGCCTAATATAATATGTATCATTGTAGAATTGTAGCATTAACTGACTGAATTACTTTATATAGGTTTTTCCTGCACCAGCCGATCGAGAAAAGGTAAAATCTTGTTTGTCTGAGTTGGCAGATAGCAGCAATGCTTTCAAGCATGCTCTGAATGCTGGTATAGAACAACTTGTTGCAACCATTACACCACGAATACGACCAGTATTGGACAGTGTAGGAACAGTCAGCTATGAGCTTTCTGAGGCTGAGTATGCAGATAATGAGGTGAACGACCCTTGGGTTCAGAGACTTCTCCATGCTGTGGAGACAAATGTGGCATGGATGCAGCCATTGATGACTGCCAACAATTATGACGCTTTTGTTCATTTGGTTATTGACTTCATTGTGAAAAGGCTTGAAGTCATTATGATGCAGAAGAGATTTAGTCAACTTGGTGGTCTTCAGCTTGACAGAGATGCTAGAGCTTTGGTAAGCCATTTCAGTGTCATGACGCAGAGAACTGTTAGAGACAAGTTTGCACGTCTTACTCAAATGGCAACCATTCTAAATTTAGAAAAGGTGTCTGAGATTTTAGATTTCTGGGGTGAGAACTCCGGACCTATGACCTGGAGATTAACCCCAGCAGAGGTTAGGCGTGTATTGGGTCTGCGAGTTGATTTCAAGCTAGAAGCAATAGCTGCTCTAAAGTTGTAATGCCAATCTATATGGTCTCTGCACATTCTTTTGTTCTTTTTGTTTTTGGATTTTTTTTTTTTTCTTTCCAGCTTCCTGATAAGTATTATTACATCTCCATTTTTATTGTCGTTATTTTTAGTGTTTGAAGCCAGCTAACATACAGTTCTTATATGCTATTTGCATTATATTGGCTTCAAAAGGGAAAGAACGCAAGTGTAACCAGAGTTGGTCCCCAAGCTTGTACTTGGTTATGTATAGAGCATCTTGGATGAACCGGGCATTGTTCTTCATTGCTTAATGTCCAATTTTGGAATAAATATCTATATTGTAAATCATTTTTGAGACTTAGCTCAAGCTTTAAACCAGTGGAGTTTGTCCTTAATAGCCTTTATTGCTAAACTTCCCTAATATGAACGTTTTTCCATTGCATTTTTACCAAATTTACGGTTATCTAGATAACTAGTTCATACATTACTTGAAATTATTCTGTTGAATTCAATTCAAAAGAAAAAAAAAGAAGAAAGAAATTATTCTGTCGAATTCAAGTATAACATACAGCTTGTAAGAAGTCTATATGGGAAGAGCTTGCCTAATATAATACTCTCTCGGGACATGCACGTGGTGTCCCAAAAATATAAAATTCAGAAACAAATTATTTGCAACACTCACAAGTCACTAGTATCTCAGCAGAAAAGGTGAGGATTAAAATTTTACGGGGCATAAAGGCTATGAAATCTGCAAAAGCAAGGCAATCAACCTTAACCTATGGGGCTTGTCATTGTTGACACCGGTTCCACAAACAATGATAAATATAAAAACAAAATTCTAATCTAAAGAACAAATCCTGCTTATATTAGAGAAGGTAATACATTCTGTGAGCAACATCTGATCTCTAGTAAGTATATGAATAAGAATATGCACCCAAAACTGAGAGTCCCAAGCAGATAGGTGTCAGATATAAAGAAATTAGACATGAGCAGTACCCTCGGTGAATTTTGGGTCCTCACATTTGTACCTGCCATCAGGTCCAATTCCAAAATCTTTTGGATCAGCAAAGACATTCTCTCCAGAAGCTGACTGCGGGGTGGAAGAGGGCTCTCATCTGCAAACTCAACAGCATCCTCAAGGACCTCATCAATGTTCTTCTCTATGGTCTTCAATTCTTGTTCACTGGCTAATTTGTCCTCAATCATGTATTTCTTCATTGCAGATATAGGATCCCTACCAGCATAGTGTGCCTTCTCAGCTACCGAAGCAGGAACATATGATGATGAATATGTAACCTTGGCAGACATAAACAGAAGACTTCAAGAAAACTATAACAAGATGTGACCTAATTGATTATGACATGAAAAATCGCTAGCTTGTTGTGATAAGTAAAACAGTTGTGGCAGTCAAAATACTGTCACTGTAAGAATAACGTAGTTAAAAATGAATAGAGAACACGTATTAATACATTTAGCAGGATATTTTGAAAGGTTAAGGTGCGCTAGATGTCAGGTAATGCAGTAATTAAGCAACTAAAACCTTCACAGCGTAAGCAACTAATTTCACATTAATAACATGTGAAAAGGCAGAAAAATACCTAGACAAAACATCTGCAACCAAACTTCTAGAATGATCGGAATAAGCATTCAAAACCTAGTTTATGAAAAATGTTGATAAATGTTAACCAGGGATGTTAATCAAACCATTGGCTTTATCCTCATTTATATTTTTCAGCAGAGAATGTTACTTATTGAAAATACAACTTACTAAAGAGAATAATTAAGTATAGATAAGGGATCAAAATATCTCATTGTGAACCCACAACTTTTTCCTTAACTCCATCCAAATTTGAGGATAAGAGCTCAAGGTTAAGAAATTTGTTATTTAGGCTAGAGAAATCTTCATTTGCTGCTTATAACAATGTCTTAATCCCGTTGGCATTATTCTTCTAATGAAGTTATAAACATTTCCAATACCCACTTACCAAGCTTTACGTCTTTCCACTATTAACAGGTTTGGAGCGCACAACTTTAACTTCAACACCTTCAAAATGCAAGATTAATACACTTATAATCTATACGCAAAAGGTTGATTGTGTAAAAGACTCGGAATGTCTTTTTTGTGTATAGATGACAAAAAACCACCTTATTAACTTAGTAGCCATACTTTTTTTTTCTGTAATGTATAGCATCCCCCTTATCTTGATTGGTAGTATAGTTTATTACGACAGTGTCATTATATTCTGGGTCTGTAAATGCGAAACACTGAACTTGTAATATAATACTGGAAAAAAGTGTCATCCCTGACGACCAATCTACCTGGACCAAGTATGATGGAACCGAGGAAGAGCTTTTTTCCAACAGCACGACCAACGAACTATTCTTCCAACAGTCGTTCTCTCTTTTATTTTGATTGGAAAATGGTAATTCATTGGTAGTGAAGTAGCCCATAACCACTCCAAAAAATGCAATTCACAGCCAGTCCAGCGTTACGGCTGAAACTAGGGGGAAAAGGAAACTCCGGGTGAAATGGAACAAAGATTCCAGTTTCTGACTTGTATAGAGGATAGCTAGCTAAATGTTCAAACAAAATGTTACCGATTTAAATAATCCCCACATCCATCAGAAGAGGAAATAGAGGGTGGACATGTTTAGCCAAAACCAGAAACTAACCGACTTACCATCCCCGGCTTTTATCTAATCAAAAAAGAAGCAATCGTGGTTTCAACCCTCGACATACAAGTTAACTTCTCCCGATATGATCTTGACATCAGAAACGTTTCAGTATAGCATTTGAATAAGAAAATTCTGGCTCCGTACCATGATTCCGACTAACGGTAACCGACCTTCCTTCAAATTGGTTGCCTACATGGTCCCATCTATACGATGAACTTTCCAACATAAGGTATCATCCACTCCTTTGATGACTGACCGTCAATAAAAAATTAAAAAAAAAAAAAAAAAGTGGGAAAGCATGATACAGTCATGATGTCAAGCGTGGGGCGGTTATGTGCCATTTTGTATGATTTACGACTTCCTTGTAAATTTTTCGACTTGTAAATTCATTTTTTGCATTGCCGAATGGGAAAAAATCGTACCATAATCAAATCATTACTCCGAAGTCTATGTTGAATGCGGCCGGAGTGCAATATTTCTAGAAGTTTTAGTGTATCTGCAATGTCATGAAATTACAAGAGGGTTAAGTACAAATTACCTATTTTGTTTTTGGGTTTATGGCAAGTGTAAATTACCCAAAATCGCCCCACAAGACATACAAACTAAGAATGTTTTATATTAAAAAAAAGGGATGAATTATACTGACTTTCCTTATTACTAATGGGTGACCGAGTTCCGATCTAAAAATATCTTTTAACGTGATAATTCACTTCTAAGTTTCGAGTTCCGAGATTATTCCATGATAATTCACCCCCTCTGTAGGTATAAAAGACATTTTTTAACTCGGAACTTGGTAACTTGGAACTCAGAATTCGGTCACCCATTAGTAATAAGGGAGGTTAGTGTAATATAGCTAAATAGAGGAATGCCAAGTATAATTACACTAAATCTTAGGGGAGGTCAGTATAATTCACCTTAACATATTTTTAAGTGAACATTTTATAATTCACCTATTACTCTAAGTTTAATACAAATTAGAGATTCTACTACAAATAGAATGTATAATAGTAAATGTATACATAGTATAAATTTATACTATTCCTAATATGGAATATTTAGTATACTAATAATAATAACCTCATGGATTAATTTCAAATCGGCTGGAATAAACCTCAATCTCATCAGATTAATTTCAAATTCCCTACGATAGACCACACGAATCAATTTCAAAGTTCTACCGCAACCTACACGCATTTATATCAATTTCAAATTTCGGTCAACTTGGGACAATGCCCACCTATGTTGAATTACAATGACCTCCCCCCTGACGTCCATCATAGTTACACCAAGTACCGTTCTATTTACGTATATTACAATGACTTCCCTGAATAACAACGTACGTTAACCTACTTGACTGCCAATGAACTTGTAAGTCAGATACGGATCCACTTTGAGAGCGCTCCCTAATAGTTTGATATCAGACAACAAACTTGTCTAGGGGGTCAGTTTAATAATATTGACGATTTCTGTGTTCCGATATTAACATACCACGATGTTGTACGACTAAATATAAACACGAGTGCCGGATGTAAATACACTGACCCACAGGGAAGATCAGTGTAAATCATCCTCAACTATATGCCTAAAATCGGTCCTAGGTATACAAGAATTACGAGATTACACCGCTGTCGAAATATGTTCCACTCAACCAAAATCAATATTCAGACCCGCAAATACACAAGCACGTCCATTTATCCACGTAAGCAACACAATGGACATTACAACCCAAAAATTAAAAAGCATAGATATAATCCCCTGCTTCAACTCAAAGTTGAAACATCAACTCTCTTCAAATAACTAAATATTTCCTTATGTACATTACTGACCTTTGAATTTTAACTTTCTCAAATGCAAGGGACTTCCCACTCGTTTGACAATACTCGATCATCAACTACTACATGATATGCTCGGTCAATTAGTCCCAACAAACACAACCGCATGATTCACAGATTCAGCCGCATTCCCAATGTTCTCTGCAACGTGCGCAAAGGACACCTTAATAAATGTATGGGTGAATTACACTGACCTCCCTTGAGGTTCAGTGTAATTACACCCGGCATCCCTCTATTTAGCTATATTACACTGACCTCCCTTATTATTAATGGGTGGCCGAGTTCCGAGTTCCAAGTTACTAATTTTCGAGCTAAAAATGTCATTTAACATGATAATCCACTTCCTAGTTTCGAGTTCCAAGATTATTCTATGATAATTCACCCTCTCTATAAACGTAATGATCTCAAAACTCGAAACTAGAAAGTGATTTATTACATTAAAAGATATTTTTAGCTCAAAACTTGGTAACTTGGAGCTCGAAACTCGGTCACCCAATAGTAATAAGGGAGGTCAGTGTAATATAGTTAAATAGAGGGGTGCCAGGTGTAATTACATTGAACCTCAGGGGAGGTCAGTATAATTCACCCTAAATGTATGTAAATTTATCAACACAATCAAGCGGGGCAAGAGTAAGCATACCAATTGCCATACAGCCACATCATGAACATGATGAGTACTATGCCCTTCATCTTTCATAGTTCGTATTACCTGTATCCATACCCACGCTTGAATGACCCTGTACATATACAACTACCATAAATACAATATTTTATACTTGTCTCATAAATCGTACTTTCAAAAAAATAAAGAAAAATTTTACTCATAATATCATCAATCATGTAGTCACCTTCACATTCTTCTTCTTCAATCATTGACAGTGTCATCCTGTAAGGGCAAGTTGCTCGTGTGTGCCCTTGACGTCGGCAAACCCCACATCGCATAACTCGTTTCCCTTTTCGGAACCCACTCACCTGTTGCAATCCACATGCCTTCGTCCTCACAACTACCGGATCCTTCACCACTCCTTCCGCAAACCTCTTACATGGTAAACCAGAGCCAACTAAAATTCCACGTTTGGTTTCCAAATGATTGGTCTCATTGTGCACCTTATCCCACTGATCATAATAATCATCATCACAAAGGCATGCCACTTTAGCAAGCCTTTTACATTGTTCAACAAATGCCACATAACGAGTCCGGTACAACTTCGTATCTTCGCTATTCCCTAAATCAGCAATGGGCTCAAAATCAAGGCATTGCTTTGCTTTCTTACTCCATCTTTCAAGAACAAGAGATTTTGGAAGCTCAACCACGTCTATATGTACCAACACAACAATTATATGAGGGCATGGCAGACCGAAAAATTCCATGCATAGGCATGAACACTTAAATTCCATTCCATTTCGGTAGTGTGACACACACCATGTTAAGTTTGGTTTGCAATACTTACCTATAGTGTAAATGTTGCATGTTCCTCCTTCCTTGCAATCAATGATCTTCACTGTTACTACCTTCATCAACACAGTATGATACATGTAAAATATTTCCCTTGTAAACACCAAACCTCCAGACTTCTCTAAAGCCTCTAGATGCGTCTGTATGATTGGTAGGCCATTCAATGACTTAAACTCTGCCTCAAATTCATTGTTGCGGAGGTAATCAAGGCCCCTCTGGAAATACGACAAGAATTCACTCAAATGAACAAATCTACTAATCTTGCCATGCAATGGCTCACATCTTGATGTTGTCCTAAACCTTGCAAAGAAGTTTTCTCTAATATATATCGTTGCCCACATTCTCTTCTTCTCATACAGCTTCTAAACCCACTCTCTGTCACTTATGCCACATTCTTCAACCATCTTTTTCCACCTTAACTTAAACTCATCGACCTCAATGTCCACCACCATACATAGTTTAAACAAATAGGTGAATGTTAGTTTAGCCACATTAGAAGTTGCATTCCTCAACAAATGTCATGCACATAATCTATGATAAGCATTCGGAAATACTTCATTAATTGCCTTCCTCATTGCTTGGTCACCATCAGTTATAACCAATGCTATAGCCTTTCCCTTCATTACTTCAAGAAATTACTGTAGCACCCAAACATATGTCCCCTCACTCTCATCCGACATAATAGCACTTCCAAATACATAGGTTTGGTTGTGATGATTCACACTAGAGAACACAATCAGTGGACACTTATATTTATTTCTCCCATACGTCACATCAAAAGCAAGAACATCACCAAATATTGAATAATCTAATTGACAAATTCCATCACACCAAAACAAATGTAGCAATCTACCATCATCAGTAACCTTTGACCTCCAAAACAATATAGGGTCTTTCAATGGCATCAATTCAAGGTACTCCAATGCTGCTTCTGCATCTCCACTTGTAATTGCCGATCTTTTTCAACTTCATTATACATGTCTCGCTTCCGAAAACCAACCATATTAAATCCTCCTGCTTGGCTAGCAAAGGACTCATAAATTTTTGGCACACTAATCCCAATTCCTCTCATTCTTTTCATATGGTCTACCTCACAATCTCCTAATTTCCTGTGTGACCTAAGCATGTCAACATACTTCTCACCAACTAAATCATGGTTATGGTCATTGTTGAATGAATATACACCCCATCACCCACTACATCTATCAAGCCGAATATGCAATCGTGCCCGACACCTACATCTAGTTAGTGCCCTATACTCCCGCTTCCTGACACATTTTTCCAGCCATTTTTGCTCTCGAAATCCTTCTCTGCTACACATAAATGTATACCTAACTACTTCCCCTTCCCTGCTTTTAACTCTCTTCCCCTTCCTTACACTAAAACCATTGTGATGACCAAACTTATTATAAAACTGATATGCCTCCATCGGATTTCGAAATTCTAGCTCATTTACTTCTGAATTTGTTAACGTCTCAAAATTTATATCCAATCGTTCAAAAATCACATGATTTGCACTGTCCTTGCCCTCTAAACTCTCTCCTTCACCTTTATTCTCCATTTCGTCATCACCACTTACGGATACCTCATCCCAATACTTAGACAAATAACACACAAATTTACAATCTTTGATCAAAACGAACAACAAAATACACAAAAATATAATGTAGCATTGCTGCACCACTTACCTCAGGCCTCCAGTTTGACAGATTGTTTGAGCATGATCCTTCTATCTCATTGTTCGTACTATCATGCTCCAGATTGAGACCATTATTCCCCCGTCCGTTCACCGACATACTGCATGACTCAATTATCAACATTTCATACTCAACTCAAAACTAACAAAGCATCAATTAACAACATACTGCATAGTACAATTAACCCCATTATCAAGCATTTGAATATTTCAAATTACAACTTGCCAAACCACACTAGCAAATTACTCAAAACTAGACGCATTAACACTAAACCACAGACAAAACTTACTCACATTCTACTAACAGACTAAGCCATATCTATGAAAACTTCTCATAATAATCGATAGCTCTGTTCATATCTGTCCATTTGAATACAAATAATGGTAGCAATTTTTTTTTTTTTTTTGCTTTTACAATACAAAACAATCCAAGTAATGCTACCAAATCAGCTTAGCTATCTCTTCAATGCCGAATCTTCCTATCAATGACACCTAAACCCAAAACTAAACTTACACCCTTCACCATAACGGACCACATGTCAACTACATTACTCCCCTCATTTCGAACAGAAAACAAATGCCCAAATTCGCCAGCAACAATTTTCGGCAATTGTCTCCTCTGCACTCCCAAATTCCCAGTGAATCCCCACTCCCAAACTCAACCCTAACTTCTATCCCAAATAGAACCATAAATATCAATTCCACAAAAAACACATTAAATTACTTTGCTTCATGTCAAGTTCATTTTTCATACCTTAATAGGAAATACTAGCTGCGACAAAAACAACGACAACCTCCTCCGAGCGCGATAGTCAGGTTAACTCCTAGCATGATGTTCAAGCTCCACAGGAATCACGAGTTGGGTTCCACAATATACTCCATTCCATTCAAATTACATTAATACAAAGTAAATCTGGTACATTTCCCCTCTTTTCCATGATAAAAAAGACAAAATGGACTTCTCACTTCAAATAAGTTTAATATTTTTCAAAACCATAAAGTGCTCTTATTTTGCTTTACCCGGTCACAAGAGCTACAAACAGGGTGAACATTCAATGTGCATTTTTGCAGATGAGCACTTTAAACTTCTGCTTTTTTTCTTTTAATGCTCAACCATTGTTTATTTATAAAGAGGATGAATTACAGTCTCTTTTCTTAAAATTAAGTAATATTATACGTAATATCTCTTGATTAGTTATGCCTACATTGATAGGTGTATTCAATATTATATTTACAACAATGCTCAATGTCATAATTTATAAAATATAAAAATATCGAGTATAATATCATCTTAACCTCATGATAGATTAGTATATAATTTTGCAAATTAAAAGGGTATCATATATACTATTGTTTAATTTTAGGAAACCTAATTTTTCCATTTGACTTGCAAGTTGCAACTTCAACTTCTTCGACTATGTAACTAACCAGTCCAATTCTCCACGGCTTTCCCTCTAGCCAGTAGCACGCGGGAGCCGGTGCATGGAGGAAATTCCTACCATTTGAGTAAAAAGAAAACGTGCATTTTGGTTACAAAGAAAGTTCCTTAGCAAATAACAAGGGCTTCTTTTTCTCCTTGATAAGTGTTTCATACGGCACCATTACTTGTCAACACACATTGTCACATGGACTTCATTGAATACGTTGTTGTTTAAGTATTACCTGTTAACTAGTATCCGCATGACTATGTCTTTGACGGTCATTTTCTTGTTCTATAAAAAAATGTGCAAGGAATAAAGGAGTAAATAGAATATAATTAAATGAGAGCCGTTGGCATTGGTGTATTGGTGTAAGAGAATAGGAAAAATCCAAGATAATCTACCAGCCGTTGTTGTGATAAGGTGGTGGAGTACAGAAAAGAAGGAACCACGTCAACCAGTGACCAAGTAACACGACTTGTGTCAGCCGAATCAAGATTCTCTGAACAAGTTATTATCACTATTAAAAATTATCCCTTATATTTATTATTTACAATTCTTATTCTAATTCTCAATCTGAATGGAACCCACTTGAATTATTTTACTGACTCACGGGGTAAGAGTCACGAAAACGAATCATCGCCATGACATATGGTAGTTAATTACATATTTAATAACAAAATGAAAATATCCCATGTTATAAATAACACATTTCCGTATGTAGACCAATGTTATCCAAGGTAAACTTAGGGTGTGTTTGGTTTATAATTTATTATGATTTGATTTAATAAAAAAGTTACTTTTATTTAAATTATAATTTGAAATTAAACATAATTTTTTTAAAATATGTTGAAATGAATTAAAATTCAATTTATATCTTTTAAGCTATAATTTACGCTTTCTGCATAATAAATCAAACACGTACGTAGTCAATTATTTATTTTCAATTAACCAATTCATCAGATCTTAGTCTTCGTGGCAGCTCAGATGTGATCCACTGAAGAGTTTGGATCCCAGTACAATACATAAGTGCAACCGAGAAATATAACTAGAGTTAAAAGAATAGGGGGAAAAAAAGAAGAGCCGCTAAAATTTCTATTTATAATGGAAATAAGAAAAGTATCTTCAATTAATTTATAGTGTAACTGATACAGTAGAAAGAATTAATGCGATAGCCCCTCACTAATTGCAACCTTCTAACTAACTATGAACTAACAAATCTATGGCTAATCTCAATTAATAATTTGTAACTAACTATACATTCTCTAACTAGTGTTTTTCTTTTTCATTTTTTTTTCCTTAACTTTTTTTTTATATAAAAATAATTTGAATGTCAGTAGACAATGGTTACCATTGCAGTAGCAAGTACGATCTGTAACAGCTGTGACAATCCTACCTGGACTGACGAAATGACTCGACATTCGGTGCAGATAGCAAGGAATAGGAAATTTGCGGATTTGTTTATTAGAAAAGAAAAATGTTGTGAGATGCTGGAGTGATGTTGACGTGAAAACGAAACTTGAACAAAATGGACGGGATGTGAAACATGTGGCTTGCAATGTTCTAATCTAGATTTACTAGAAGATGCGATAAGATTGTTAATTTTAGTTCGTATAAGTAGAGTATCTGACATTTGACAACGGATGTTATAGCATTAATGGATGTTATGGTGAGACTTAGGCCGTTAAATATTGGCCTTCATGCGTGATAAGATGGAACAAGTTTTTACTAGGCGACGGCTAATTGTAAGCGTCTGCTTTTACCGCTTATGGAATGTTTGGTTAGGCTTTGGACAATCTCAAGCCTTGGTTTCAGAAGACTGCAAGCTTTTGTTAAAATCGTACTTTGTAAATTTTCAAATTAAAGTAAACATATATTTATCAGTTCCTTTTGGTGAATACAGTCTAGTTGGATGCACACTTTAAGATGGTTTAAAAACGTTTGGAAAAAAAAAAAAAAAACTGTCAGCAAAAACCTATGTTTTGGATTTTTTTTTCTTTTGTTCAGAGGGAGGGAGAAGGAACTCTTAAGATGTGTTTGTTATGAAGTGAAAATTTCATGAATAAATTATATATATATAATTATATATAAAATTTATTTATAAATTTTCATCCTTATTCTTATTCCATACCAAGCACACCGAGCCGGTGTTCACGTGTTTGGCTTTTCTTCGCTTTTCCTAATACCTGCCCATGTCACTTGGTTTTCCCACCCTCTCAAGAGAATGTCTTTTTTCTTTTTTATTTTCGTTGTCCAAATGACAATGAAACTCATGATCGCATAGCCTTTTATTTTGGACCTTCAAATGTTGACCTAAAACATGCCAGTTTTAAGATAAATGCATTTGTTAATTTTTTCACAATTATTATACTTCAAACTTCTTTTATTATTAAAAATCGTAAAGTGATTGCTTAGGTAATTTTATATTAGGATGATAGTTAAAAAAACCTTTTCTAAAATGATGTAATACATTTAGTTTTCTTTATTAATAGTTGTTTTCTCTTTCTCTGTATATTTTGGAAGGCATAAGATATGCAGCATTTATTTCCCAAACTCTCCTACATTAGCTATAATAGGATTACTGCTAAAGGAAAAAGTTGGATTTTATTTGGCAAAATCAATGATCGAGTCCAGCCTTTTTTAAACAATAAATAGTATCTTCTGGTTAATTTTACTTCAATTAATATTTATTTTTGGTGGGTACTTCAATTAATATTTATTATACTTGTAAATGTAATTCATGTGATGATTATCAGTAATACGCTCTTCCAAAATTTTAAACCGAGGTACAAGTTTATAAATGCCTTTATATGTCTTATAATATGAAAAAATATTAAAGACAATACATCAAATGAGTCGAACAATGATTTTTGACTCCTTGCTAAAGTTTGATAAACATACATTTTTATGAAGGTTTTAAAAAATAAAAATACAACATTCCATCTATTATATTTGAATCCTCTTGATCAATTTTTCATCTTTCAAACTAGTATACATTAATTTATCTCTTATGTATGTTAAGATTTACACTAACAATTTAGCTTCAAAATAATCTATAATAAAATATAACAATTTAGCCCCCGAAAAGCTCACTATCTTTTGGTCCAATTTACTTTATTAGGGTTTTTATTCATCAAATAGATTTCTTTTCTTTGTTTTTCACAAATATCTTTTATTAAAAGCAATCTTATTTGAGGCATAGTTAAACACTAAATATAAATATCTCTCTCATTTGGGATTTGAATTGTGATTCATCAAATATGGGAGAATAACCCTTTTTGCTATGTCCAATCTAGTTGGTTTATTCGTCAAATAGATGAATGCTAAACATTTGTTCAACTATGTAAAAACATGCATTAAAAATAATAATAGTAAGATACAAGATAAAGAGTTATGTTTCGTTTTTTACTTTACTCATGAACTCTCATCAGTTAACTTATTTAGAACTCGCTTGCCCTCAATTCTTGTTGTTTAAGGCTCACATTTCTTTACGTATATAGGGCTTTTTTTTCCTTCCCCAGACAATATAAGTGAGTTGTTGTATCATAATCTTAGCATGACTATATGGCAGTGAAATTAAATGTTTCATCGTCCTTTGAAAAAAGAGAGGGGACATAAACACTTATACAGTTTTAAAGATTTAGGGTTTGATTTCATTGTTTCAATTGCATTTTCAGCATCAAGTAGTCATCATAGAAAAACTATAAGGTTTTTGAGGTTGAGAAGTGGCATATAACGAAAGCCATTGCCTTTTTTTTTTCTTTTTATTTTTGGGGAATAATTTCACATTCATATGGCACCCCATTGGAAAAGAGAACGTAATAGATTCTTTTCTACCATCTCATGTTGCTGATAGTTTTGTTGATTCCCCTTTCTTTGTGAGATTAATTTTGATATATTATTAGTATAAAATAATTTTATATTATCATATAATTATATACACTTATTTATAAGACTTTTAAGATAGGTGGTGGTTACGTCAAATATTTTTGCTGAT
Organism: Pterocarpus santalinus; assembly: GCA_031439595.1. Taxonomy (NCBI): domain Eukaryota; kingdom Viridiplantae; phylum Streptophyta; class Magnoliopsida; order Fabales; family Fabaceae; genus Pterocarpus; species Pterocarpus santalinus. Next base: position 40,391,989 of record CM062528.1, on the reverse strand, counting down.
ATGACAATATATGATTAGATATTTATGTAAAAAAAAAATTACTGAAAGTGTATCATTTTTTTTTTCTATTTTGGCATTCGCAGAAATATATAATAGAGAATTTCTGTTTACTATAAAATCTTCGGGTCGTCCGTCTTTGTTATGCTTATGCTGTTTCTATATATACTAAACATGCTTTGCCAAGTTGCTTCAAAGTAAGCGGGATTTATCTACGGGTAATATTAATTATACATAAAAAAGACATTAAGGTAGACATTATAAAGAGAAAAAAATGATTTTTTAATGCTATCCACTATTATTAATTACTTTGTATCTTTTTTTCTCTCTATAATATCTATCTTTAGTGTGTATTTTTTATGTATAAATAATATTTTTTTATTTAATTAGTAATTACTATGAATCAAAGAATTATTCAGTAGATAAGATGGAAAGTAAGTAGCTAGTTGTAGTATTTTCTTTTTTATTTTTAAGGTATTTGTAAAGAAATTGCTTTAAGATTAAGTCTTCGAGTATTGGCATGACTAGAAGTATTTTCAATAATTGTCTTCTTTATAGTTAAAACTTGATTTTCTTTCTAAAATTGCAACTTCCTTATTGGTTAGCTGGTTTTAGTATGAAGACATAAAAGAAAAACATGGAAGAAATACGACTTTCGGAGGACAGATATATAATATTGATTCTCCCATAAAAAATTAAAGTTCCTCAAATATGCTTTTTATAATTATTACTTACGTCTTAATGAGGTCTCCTACCACAATGGTACAGACCCTATATATATTCTTCCCTCTCTGTAAGGAAGGTTAAGATATTCCAAACCTAAATATTAGCCTATCTTACCTCAGAGCATGAGAGAGGAACAATTGCAAAGAGAAAAAATGCCAAGTTTTTCTATTTGATTTTCAACTTGATAACTGTTACATTTTTTAACGGCAAAAGCTTTTTAGTATGAATCCAGTTTCTTATTATTTGTACAAAAGAAGTAAATTAGTCATAATTCTTCTCTTAGCGTTTAGGGTGTATTTATTTTAATTTTTTAAAAAATTAATTATAAATTTCGAATTTTTTTATATAACTAAAAAAAGTTAAAAATAGATTTTTTATTAAGAAGTTATTCTTTTTAGTTTCTATTAAAAATTTGTAAATAAATTTTTTTGAAATTATAATAATTTTAAAAAATTATTTAAATATAAAATATATAATAAGTATTTTTTTTTGTTAAAAGAGTTTTTTTTAATCAAAAAAATTGAAACAAACGCACCTATCCACCACCGCTATTTCCATTTTTCCTCAAATCTAGTTGATTTTTTTAGTTTCGTACATATTTTCATTAGTTTTTCTGGGTACTATAACGCAGCACTTCTTTTTTAAAAAAATAAAAATAAAAATCTCATGTCTCACTCGTTCTTCTCGCGACGAGAATCCTTCGTCTTTTTGTCCCCTTAATATTTCAAATCCAATTTGTATTTCAATCTAATGATCACGCTTGCTCATACTTGATTGGACAGCGTTAATTATAATCAGAATGGTATTTTTATTCTTCCTGCTTGAAATATTTTAAATTTTTATTAGAAAAGAGTTTAGAATTTGGGTAAAGATATATATGTTAGAGTTTAATTTCTAGTGGCAAAGCTACTAGGAGTAGTATAATGGTGAGGGGTTTAAATAATATGTATAGACTTAGGGGTTCGGATATCATTGCTATTGATGAACTGAAAAAAAAAATTTAATTTCTATACATTGATAATATAAATAATTTTATATAATCAATAATATAAAATTATTTTATATTATCAATATATATCAATTAAATTCTATATGTATTATATATATACTTATGTTTTGCATGTTTGTTTGAAAAAATTATTTGATTATCGCCTTTGTGTAGTGTAAGGTGAGATCATAGCTAATTTGTTTCAGCCTGCAAATCTATATTTGGGGGGTTAGAATCGATTTTGACCCACAAATTAATTTTGTTAATTTTTTGTATTATTTGCTTTTTAGAGATCAAAATCCATTCTTACTTTTAGAATTAAATTTAGAATAAGTGAAAATTTATTATTTTATATTAAAATTACTTTTAAATAAACTATCAAATATAAATTACTTTACTTCAAAATCAATTCTAATAAAATTAATTTTATTTAAAATTAATTTTATAAATAATGAATCAAACACTCACTTTGTCATTTTTGCGAAATTTTGTTGCCGCATCGTCGTTAATCATTTGGTATTTTCGTTCTTCTCTCCTAGTTTTGCATTTAGGTTGTGTTTAAATTAGCTTGCAACCATCTTAAATTGCATTTGCTTCAGCTTATTTTGATAGAAAAATGTAATTTTTTAATAATAAAAAAATCACTTTTATAGAAGTTATTTATATTAGCTTCTATTTAAAAGTTAAAAAAAATTTAACTTTTAAGTAAAAATTGAAATAAATGTCTTTTATTAAAAATAACTTTTTTAATCGCTAAAAAATTATTTGTTGACAAAAAAAAGTTCAAATAAAGGCACTCTTAATCAATTCATTTAATTTCTATGTTCATAGCTATCAAGATTGTGGTTTAATGGTAGCGTTAACCTTCTTGCTAATAAGTGGATGTTGATTTTTCGTGCATATATATATATATATATGGGTTTATTTACAACTAAGAGGAAAGTTAAAATAAATACACCTTTTTTTATAATTTAATTATGTCGGCCCTCTTGTTTTGTACACACTTTGACAAAATTGATTGTGTTTTAATTCCAAACGTAAATACTATATGAATATCTTTGATGTGCAAACACAGAATGGTATTTTTATGAAAAATAACTTTTTTAATAGTTCAAACCCATATATATATCAGAAATTTTTTTTTCTGATGGAAGGACTAAAAAGCTAGCAAAAATTATATGTAATTCAATTTTATGGAAATACATTAAATTATATATGAACTGGCCTCCACTAGCCTATTCCAAACAGTGTTCATTTACAATTTATTTAAAAAACGTGGCAAACGGGGTAGATGTAAAGCACATGTTGGGTTTTCCGTTTTTTGAGAAGGAACTGAGATTTGGAGAAAGATTCTTTGGATATCGATTTGGGTTGGAAATGGAATGGAGACTCGATCTAAAGAGGAAAGTAATAGGAGTCGACAAGTCAAACTTTGGTGCTCATTGGTCGGATTGAATTGTTCTTGATAGGATTGAATTGTTCTTTCTTCTTTTGTTCATCCGAAATTTTTTCAATTTTTGTTGTCGGCCCTCTTCCTTCCCCCCCCCCCCTCTCTTCTCTTTTCTTTTTTTTCCGAACCCCATATGTTATAACCTAGTCATGTCCATTTTTATTTCTAGTTTTGTAATGCCAAATCTTATGAAAAACCAGTGCTGATTTCTTTTAATCTTTCAATTTTTTTTTTTATATGACAATGGGTGATTTGTTGTAGGACTTTTTTTTTATTATATTAGTTGTATGACTTTTAAATATAAATTCATGTTAGAGGTAAATTATTCACCATAAATAAATAAAGACTCGGTGATTGTATTGTGTTTTTCTTTAAATTATCAATATTTAGAGTATATCAAAAAAGAGTATACTTAATTTATTTCAAAATAGATCAATTTATTATAAGATCAAAATATTTGTAGTATTAGTTTTTAATTTAAAAGATTTGAATTCAAAAATTTTTTGTAAAAAATTAATGTTAAACCATTTAAACTAACTAAATGTCGATAGCTGATTTTATGGTTGGCAATATGCATATATGTATGTGGTACACCTGTTTTCCATTGCTTGATTATACCGTATTCGGATTAGTGTCGCTTGGTAGCACTACTGAGAAGGAAATTCAAACGGGTTTATATTGCTCAATTTTGATTCGGATTTATTATTGATCTGTGACAGGTGATTTTTACCTTTCGGCCTGAACCAGTTAGAGAACAACACGTACTTACCACTTCCAAGTGATAAGTGCCTAATTTCATCATAGGAATAGCTCATTGCCATTATACTTTTTCACCTTGCCATGTGTTATTGTGTTGGTCGCCAACTTCGGAGCTTCTTAAAGTAGCATTGGATAAAATCTTCACATCTAAGCAGTACTTAACAACCTTAATCATTGTCAACGGAGTCGTTTTTGCATGATCTTTGGGCACAAACGCTTCAAAGATGGGACAGTATAAAAACTTATGCCACATTTTCCTGCGTCCACTTGGATTACAGTTCTTGCATTAATATACTTTGCTTTATATTACAAGTTTGTTCACGTTAGTGTAAGTACGAATTATCATATTTATTTGTTATAGTTAAGAAAATGGTAAATCTTAGAATATCAAGTATCATCATAGTGTCCATGATCATAGTATGTAAATGGCCTAACAACATTGGTTGACACTGGTGCGTTAGTTTACTTGGACGCTGCCCTACAAAGTACAAAACAAGTGATGTCAGTGAAAGGACTAATGTTGGTGAAAACAATTTGTTTAAGCACCACCACCGCTGACCAGCCAAAATTTGGGTCATGTATCTACGACACGTGTTTTGAAAATCCAAACAAACCCTTCAATTAAAAAATAAAAAACACAATCAAACCCACTAAGTTAACCACTTCTATTTCTTTCTTTTTTTTTTTTTTTGGTCGGGAACCACTTCGATTTCGAATGTTGATCCGGTTAGGTTTCAAACTGCTTCTCAAAGTAGTTAACCCGGTCAAAATAGATAAGATCCGTCAAAACTGGCAGATTCCGTGAACCAAATTGCATCCAGCTCTTTGTTGGATTTTTTTGAAAAAAATTATTTTTAAAAATTAATTTTTATGGACAAACTTCATACTATCGACCAATAAAATTAGGGACAAGTTCTATCTACTTTAATACAACACTTTCTTACAATATTATTGATTATCAGTTTTAATTTTTTTACACTATTAAAATATAGAAATTAGTCTCTTTTATTTAAATGTTCAAAAATACATATAAAGAATTTGTTTCTTATATCTTAATCACGATTGTCTTTAAACACTTTTTAATTAGATAGTCATAATCTCCGTTGGCTATTCTTTATTAATATTCATTTATTTTAACAAAAATAATAAATTCAAATTGCTAAATATGTAGTGTCAATTAAACTCTTTAATAAAAAAATGCTGGAGCTAAATTAATAAATTTTGTAGTTAATTTAATCGTAGATAACAAAGAGACTTGATCAACATATATCCACCTTGTTGCACAATCAAAAAGAAGTTTAATTTTAATATGCTAATAGTGTATAATTTTTTTATATTATTATTTAATTATATATTGCCATATCAACAAATATGTTTGACTCTCATATCTACTACTTTAAGAGTCATGTATATGGAAGGATTTGATTGAATGTCAATGGTAGTACATCAAAATTAAATAAAACCTTAAAAAATATTTCATCCTTATTAAAAACACTTAATGAACCTTGTTTCTTTTTGACATAGAATGGGTGTAGTTGAATGATTCGATGTGACACAACATGTATAGGATGGTAGTAGGTTATATTATGTTAGACTTTAGCTTAAATAGGTTCAGCTTATACTTTATATATGTGGTTTGAGTTTGAGTTTATTACCTGACATAAACTTTTTTTTTTTAAAGTTAAGTTTAGTCTTTTTAAAAGTCTATTTTGGCCTAAAAGTTTACTTGATAGTAAGGCTTTTAAATAAAACAAAAAGTCCACTCTTAAATAAATCAAAAAGCTTTTAAATATGTCAAAAATATATCTTTAAATAAGCTAAAAGGCTTCATAAATAAGACAAAAACTTATTTCTATATAAACCAAAAGGCTTCTATTATTATTAGGATTTTTGAAATAATAATATTATTATTATTATTATTATTATTGAAATAATAATAATAATAATAATAATAATAATAATAAATATATCAGTCTAATAAATTTTTTTCATAACCTATGATCCAAATTTTTGGCAAAAAAGACTTTTTGAAAAGTCTTGACCTAACTTATTCATTAAATAGGTTAAACCAAATTAGGCCTAACGTGAGTTAAATCGAAGGTCTCCAATGAATTGTCTAACCTATTTCCACTCCTAACCATTTATTTAAACCACTCATTTAGTAACATAACGAATTTATATAGGTTTATAAAATCACTTTTTAATTTATGAAAATCATATCTCATTTACTAACTAAGATTTGGTTTAGTAATAAAAGGGCTAATCTATCATAATGTGATATACCACTATTTGAATCGTAGTTGGAAGAGTCACCCATTTTAATTGCACTCTAGTACTCAATTAGAATTATCTCCGATGAAAAGATATCTATGAGAAACCACAATAAAAAAAAAAAAAGAAACCATGTCTAATTTAAATAATGATTTTTTTAATTCACATGCATTTAACTTAAATAAATGCAAATAAAATTTACGTATTAAAACATTTTATAAATTCGACACTGATAGCAAGTGCTAATGTTTAAATATATTTTCTTGACTTTATAAAAAATGATTTAAAGTAGTAAATAGACTTGAACTCAAGAATTAAAGAGTAATATTTGCAATTGTCAACAAACACTTATAGAAGGACAATTTCAATATCTCAAATAAAAATTGATTTAAAACACTTACATGGTGTGGATAAAATCTACCAAAAAAAATGGTGTGGATAAATCCTATGAATTCTTAAAAGATTATATGTTTAAATATATTTTTAGTCTTCATAAATAGAAATTATTTTGATTTTAGTTCGTCTAAAAATTTTACTTGAATTTTGGTATCTTTTTTTTAATTTTTTTTATCCATGTAATTCTAAATTTTTATCTTTATAAATATTTTAAAATATATATTTAGTCTTAATAAATATTCAAAATTTTATTTTTGATCCTTAAAAAATATCACTATTTAATACTAGATCTAAATGATAGAGAAAAAAAAAATTAAATAATAAAAAAAGGGATAAATATTAAAATAATAATTTTTAAAAGACTAAAATTAAAATAACTTATATTTATTAAAATTAAAAATATATTTAAACTAAAATTATATTTACATGACATTTTTTTCTTTTGGCTTACGTGGGACTAAAATGAAATTACATTACCCTCGAGCAGAACTCAAAAGGAAATTACACTAAAATGAAAGGACACAGCAGCAAACTAAGAACATTTTGATGTGCTGTTATTTATAACTCATGACTCGCATAGTGCCTCGGTCATTCCCTGTCCAAACTCGCAAGTTATCTTTGTCTTTCACCCTTCGCCGGTTTCCGGCAGCATGCTTTGACGCTTCTTCAATTCATGCGCCTCTTCCTTTTTCTGAGATCTTCCCTTCTCTCCACTTCCAGGTACCTCCACATTTCTATTTCCACTTATCTCAGCTTCTCAAATCAATCTTCTTCTTTTTTTTTATTTATTTTTATTTTTTATGATTTGGATCCGAACTGCTCCTCGAATCGGATCAGAGCATACCCTTTTGCTGAAAATTGGCTTTTTCAGCATAAATTTTCTGTTCCAAGCAAAGTTGGTCTTCTTTGTTATGTTCATTTCTTATTCTTGTCAATTTGCAGGTGATTCTGTCTTTGTAGCTGCAAATCAGACAAGCAAGTTGGCTGGGAGTTGTGATAGTTTTCTGGTGTTTCCGGAGTTTCAAATCTTGGCTCTGATTCATTTGGTATTGCACTTTTTTTTTTCTCTCTATTTTCATCAGAGATTATGGTTTTTCATGTACAAATTGGGAGAAGTTCCTTAAGGGGGTGAATTTTTTTAAGTATAAGGCTATCTCGGATTCATGACTGAAGTCCCTAATTGATAGAAAGAATGAATAGATAGAGATTGGTTGCATGCAGATACTAGAATGATTTTATTTTATGGGTACAGGAGGCATATGAAGGTATTCGTGAAATAACAGTGGTCTTATTGGGATTCACTGAAGAAGATTCCTTGATATGACAAAGAAAAGACGTCTAGATTGCTCTTTGCAGGAGGATGGAAAGAAAGTGTGTAACTTTCTGAGAATTAATGCTAGGGAAGGAGTGAATGATGGTCTTACAAGACATGGACCGAATGATTCACTTCTCCCTGGTCTTATTGATGATGTTGCGCTGAATTGTCTTGCTTGGGCTAGTCGATCAGATTATGCTTCACTGTCATGTATAAATAAAAGGTACAACAAGCTGATTAATAGTGGATACCTATATGGATTGAGGAAAGAGTTGGGAGCTGTGGATCATTCGGTTTATTTGGTTTGTGACCCAAGAGGATGGGTGGCATTTGACCCCAATATAAATAAATGGATGGCATTACCTAAGATACCTTGTGATGAATGTTTCAACCATGCTGATAAGGAGTCCTTGGCAGTGGGATGTGAACTGTTGGTTTTTGGTCGGGAGTTGATGGAGTTTGCTATTTGGAAATATAGCTTGGTTTGTCGAGGTTGGGTTAAGTGCCAGGGGATGAGCCGGCCTCGCTGTTTGTTTGGATCTGGCAGTCTTGGTTCCATTGCTATTGTTGCTGGTGGAAGTGATAAAAATGGAAATGTTCTAAAATCGGCTGAGTTGTATGACTCTTCATCAGGTACATGGGAACTTTTGCCAAACATGCACACACCACGTAGATTATGCTCAGGTTTTTTTATGGATGGCAAATTCTATGTGATTGGTGGGATGTCCAGTCCAACCGTTTCATTAACTTGTGGGGAGGAATATGATCTTAAGACAAGGAGTTGGAGGAAAATAGAGGGTATGTATCCTTATGTTAATGGGGCTGCTCAAGCTCCTCCACTTGTGGCTGTTGTTGATAATCAGTTATACGCAGTCGAGCATCTAACTAACATGGTGAAGAAATACGACAAGGAAAAGAACACCTGGGATGAATTGGGAAGGCTTCCGGTCCGGGCTGATTCTTCTAACGGCTGGGGGCTGGCTTTCAAGGCTTGTGGAGAGAAACTTCTAGTTGTGGGTGGACAAAGGGGTCCAGAAGGGGAAGCTATTGTGCTGAATTCATGGTGTCCTAAGTCAGGGGTCAGCAATGGTACCATAGATTGGCAGGTACTTGGTGTGAAGGAGCATGTTGGGGTTTTCGTGTATAATTGTGCTGTAATGGGATGTTGAGATACTTTTAGATTGACTCAGCAGAAGATGCTGGTATGTACAATCTGACATAGCCTTCAAGGGTGTTTCTGTGTCCAGTCCTCATTTACTGAGTTAATTGTTGCTGGGATAGCTTGCCGTAGCTGAGAAGTTGGTTTCTTTCTTTTAACATGGTTTATTTGAATGTATTTTTCACTTTCATGATCCATAATTTTAAATTGCTTTTGAGATTAGGCTTACACAGATATGTTGTGTCATCTTTTTCTTACCCAACTATGTAAACCAATAAATCAAGGATTTTAATTGTTCAATGCTCATTGTTTGCTCACTTTGCCGCTTCAGTCCTGAAGTGTGTAGTATGTTTATCAAAATTGATGTCCGCTATTCATGCCTAGAGAAATATATGGTGTCTATCTTCACACTTGGCTCAAAATGTAGATGTCAGATCGCAAGCATAGGCGAAAAACAAGGTTACCAGCTTATTTGAAATAATTGGCATCATGTTATATCAAAACGAGGTCCCCTCAAGTGTACAGTGCGTTTGTGTGCAACATGTCCGTGCCTCCAGCTGTAGTTCCTGTATTAAGGTCTTGATTCTGTGTTCCTATTTATCCGTGGTACACACTTTATCGGCAATATGGCCTAAAAATGATCTCTCTTCTTTAATCAGGAAGATTAATTTGGACCACTGTTCAGTGCTCTAGTAGTAGTCGATTCCTTTCTTCACTGCGTTTGTGGCCCATTATTTAATCTTTCAATGTCCTTGGTATATCTTATATTCACTTAATCCTCCAATTTGACCTATTAGCAAAAGAAAACACCAAAAATAAAATAAAATAAAAAAACCCTGCAATTTGACCTAGAGATGGTTTAGCCTCTTCCATCTCGGACCAACATAAGTGTTTGTGATCAAGAAGGAAGCCCCAGTTCAACGCCGAATTTAGATTATGGTTAATGATATTTGCGCACGCGTTTTACTCTCAACTTTTATTATTATTATTATTAGCAGGTGAAATTTTGTGTTATATTACTACAGTGTTTGTTTTTAAGGCCACAAGATTTCCTCACATTTTTCAAGTCTGGGATTAATTTCTGTTCAGCAAACGTATGGCTTGGGCATGTATTTATCTATCTTTTACGGCATACTAAATGCTAGCAGTGAGAAAATATAATAACTAGGAAGTCTTGTTCCACTAGATAGAATTAGTTATATGTATTAGACAATGACATAGTTTTCTATTATAAATCATATTTATATTTAAACCATTAAAATCTAAATTTCTTTTAATAGTTTTATCTATAATTTTTTTTAAGTCTCTCTAGTTTTCGTTATTAAACTATCATCTATCTGATCTAATCTTCTTATCAAGGTTTCTACAAATCTTCTCTTTGCATACACAAACCCCATAAGACGGGCATCGGCGGGAGTCAATGTGATTCTTTTTTTCATTTTTATTTTTTAAAATGATTTTATAATAATAATTAAGGGAATGATTGATGCAGCTACTCCCTCCTGAGAATGATATACGTGCTAATTCAGCAAAATGGAATTAACCAGAGTCAATCAATTTTCTAGAACTTGTTCTGCATGCAGAGAATGCCGAAGAGGCATCTAAGCAATACATACGAAGGTTGTTTATTGTTTTCCACTAATTTTACTCGACTCTTTAACATTGCTTGGGACACAGATGATCATTAGAAACTAATGCTTACTTAAGAATGCGATGGTAGTGGTAGAGTTTAGTGACCCCTACCGTGAAGAGAACTCACATTTGATTTGGATTAAGAGCCTTTCGGCCTGGTGAAATGAGGAGCCCACTTTTATTATTATTATTATTTTTTTGGGTGATGAGGGGGCCACTTGTAAAACATTGAGCCCCAAAACATTGGACATAAAACATTAAGCCCCGAAACTTGGACCAAGAGAACAGGATGAACCCAAGAAGACAAGAAAAATTTGTAGTCTGAGTTTGGAGCCGCATTCGTTCGTCGAAAACAGTTTTAGATCTTCCCTCAAATAATTTGAGCACTCTGCTCCCTTTATTTAATGCGGCATTATGGCAGGACAAAAATGTGAAGGGGCTCAAGTCTGTTTCTTTTTCTCTTGTACCTATAAAACAGATATTATCAGATATTTTATGGTATAGAAGAGCAAGAAAATTGAGGCAACCATGATCTGTGAACCAAATTCACCTTCAAGAGTCCTAGATAAGTTTCTTACGGAATCCCACTAAGAGGTCAATGAAAAGTCTAAGGAGGGATACTAGATGGAACGGTGAGATGAAACTATGTAAAATCTAAAATGCGAAAACAAGGCAAGATAGAGGAAATTCGAAAATGAAGATCCTGATAAATTCGAAAACAAGGCAAATTTTCTACATCCCTCCATACAAGATTGAGTTTTGCTTAAGTCATCTCCCCCCTCGATGTTATTGTGAACTCATTAACTATCGAATATAGGCCTAGCTATCACTTAAATAATTCCTTATGACTAAAACACAGTTTTTGCCACGAACAATTTTCTTTTTCATTTTTAGGTACATTAGAAACGAAACATTTCAGTTGATCAAAAGATAAGTAGTTAATTAAAAAAATGCACCCTTCAATATTAACAACGTAACTTTAATTTCTAAAGCTAGTGTCCAAACTAATCAAAGTTAAATTAATCTTGCAATTAAGTTAAGTCTAGAACTAATTCCAGTATATTGATTCTTTTTTCTCTTTTCTTTTTCTAGCAATAGCTCGACTCAAGATTCTTTGACATGGAACAAGTAATATTATTTTATACACTACATTATTATATAATTCCACCCTCCTCTTCTCCTGTTTTCCTATGGCTATATGGCACTAAAGTGTAGCACAGTAAGCAGAAGCAATACTTTCCCTTCGTCCGCAAATTCTCCATTCTCAACATTAAAATATCATTTCCATTACCATTACCATTAAGCTAAGTGCAACCAAAACCAAAAAAAAAAAAAAAAAAATGGGCAACAGCGTAGGTAGCAGCAGTGGCCGCCGCAGGCACCGTGGGAGGCACCGTGCTCCTCGCGACGCCGTTTATGTGGCCACCGTCGCCGCCGCCCACCCTCCTCCTCAATACCCGAACACCGTTCTGCCACGGTATCACAACTACCCTGGATACTACCCGCGATCGGGTCCAACGAACCAGGGAAACGGGCCCATGAACTTGGTTGATGGGCCCCAGCAGCTCCCACGTGGGCCCGTTTCCCCGGCGGTTGGGCATGAGAAAGCGGTTACGATCAGGAACGATGTTAATATCAAGAAGGAGACGCTGCGCATGGAGCCTGATCATGATAACCCCCGTGAATTTCTTGTTGCTTTCACCTTTGATGCCACCGCACCTGGATGGTACTTATTGTACATAATCCTTCATCATTATATTAATCTTGTGGAATATTTATATATAATCTTGATATTATTTATATGATGAGATGTGGTATATTGAACTTCGTTTGTTACATATTATTTATGCTTACTGGTGTCCTTTTCTCTGCAACAGCATTACGGTTATGTTTTTCGCCAAGGAGACTGTAGATGGAGCGCTGATAGCAGTAAAGAACAGCTTGCTCAAACAAGTCTCAATGCCCTTTCAGCAAGGTCTTTGTCAGAAATTTAGGCAGCCTTCTGGAACTGGTATTGATTTCTCAGTGTTAGAGGAGGCAGGAACAAGAAAAGAAGGTGTTTATCCTCTTGTGCTGAAGGCAGAGGCTCGACCATTAAACCGTTATGAAACTGATGGAAACCTGTCTTCTCAAATTACGTTGGCATGTTTTGAGAAGAAAGTGAAAGGTGGGTACGAGGTCCAAGTCATGAAACAGGTTCTCTGGGTTAAAGGGATGAGGTATGAACTGCAGGAGATATATGGCATTGGGAATGCTAGTGATGGTGGGTCTGATGGCCATGAATCTGGTGGAGAATGTGTAATTTGCTTGTCTGAGCCACGAGACATAACTGTCCTCCCTTGCCGACACATGGTACTTTCGAATTACTGATTCTCCTTTTATCCTCCACCTTCTTGTTCTGGTTGTTGTTTTACTTTGGTAAGTAACTCATGTTTCAGTTGGTAAAGTTAGTTGTTCAATCTAAGGATATAAAGTCAACAGGATGTAGATTTCACTTAGAACACAAAAATGCATGTTATGAATGCTTTCACATTTTGTTTAGAGTCTTGACATTATTGTGTATTAGTCTTTGATTGCTGTCAAAGACTTCTCGTTGTTTCAAATTTGGATGCTGTATTTGATGCATAGTGCTTCCATATGGTTCACTCTAAAGCCCACAAACATGCAAGACTGAAACTGTGCTAGCTTTAAAATATTGAATGATTTGGAGATTTCTTTCTCCTAATTTGGACAATTTCCCTTGTGATATTTGTGTGCAGTGCATGTGCAGTGACTGTGCCAGTCTTCTGAAAGCCCACACAGCCAAGTGCCCCATATGTCGGCATCCAGTTGAGAGGCTTTTGGAAATTAAACTAAATAAAGGATCCAGTGTGCAATGAAGATCTTAATTTTAATGCAATGTAAGTGTATTTTTTTACCCCCTGGTTTCCTGAATTTCTCAATTAGGACCTACGCCTTTGACAACTTGTACCCATCTTCCTATGTTGGCTTTGCTGTTGTCTAGTTGTCTATTGCTGTTGCAACTTGCAACCAATAGAGTATTGCCATATATATGTGTAATTGAAATTTCCTAGATTTGTTCTTATTCTGAGTCATGGACTCAGAAAAGAAGTGCATGAGTCTTGTTTGAGAATGAAACTTTTCCATAATGCAGTGTGTTTGTAATTGTAGATCATTTGCTCCTTGTGTTTCTGACTGAGTACTTATTTTCCTAGCTAAGATGGACATATAATTTCAAAACATATGGGGAGATAGACACAAATAAGTGATAGGCACAAATAAATTAAGTTACAGCCACCGTATTGCAGAATGTTTTGCTTGTAGAAACAGCTTGAGTTCTGTAGGGGTGTGTGTGTGTGTGTTTTCGTTTTCTAGGGAGCTTCTAGTGGTTTGGTCCACATTGGTCTGACTCTTTTTTTAACTTTTTTTTTTTTGGTGTAGTGATCCATTGGTCTCACTTTTTTTTTTTGGTCAACAATTAGTCTGACTTATCAGCCTTCAAAACTTTCCCAATAAAAACTTGGTGGATCCTCCACCTAAAACCCAAATCTAACCATTTATAGGCCATTCCATTTTGGCCCAAATTTAGTTTTAAGTCTTATAGCCCATAATTATTGGGCGTGGCTGGTCTGATTTTAAGAAATCCATGGTGGTTAGGTAAGAACAAGACAAGAGTTCCGGGGCATTATAGAATTTCTTTTTTATCTTTTGTCACTCACACACAACTCTGAATTGGTTATGCTCCATGAGCTAGGTGGACTATAGTCTATGTAATGCTATTGGGTTTATCTCCTAACTTGATTTTAAAGCCATTTTATTTTGGTGGCTTATGCTCAAGCATGTTCTTTATTAAGCTTCACCCTTCATATGATCTCCTTTGTAATGCATGTATCATGAAGCATTATCTGTATATTGTCGTTTTTTGCTTTCATGGGGATTATACTAGCCTGATTACAGCTTGAAAGTGACCTAGGATTATCCTAAATTGTGGTCATGCATTTTTACTTTCAATTTTATTGATGGGACCTGGTGGCTTTGTCATATTGCGTGACCTCAACAAGGGGTCACCGCACTGACAATCCATGTGGCACTTGATGTATGAACTTTTCAGATTGCTTGGTGTGCATAAGATTGAGAGTTTTTCTGCTTGGTCATAACCAGTCAACAACTAGTGGACCTTTGTGTTGGCATTTCATAGCGTGGACATATCCAATTCGTCAAAATTATAATGCCTCACTAAGTACTTGTTGGAGTTGAGACCCTCATTACACTTGGCCTTAGTCTAATTTGCTGACCGACCTGTATTTTTCTATTTAAAATATAGTTAAGAGAATTTCCGGAAGCAACGCAATTACAAAAGTGTTAAATTTCATTCCCACTTTGCAGTGTTCACCGCAAAAAAAAAAAAAAAGAAAAAAGAAAAAGTATCTTAACCCAATAGTTAGTTATGATTTTTATTAATTACAATAAGGCATCCACCGTTGGCCATTTGATCCAGTGGTCTACTACTACTGCTACTACTTTGATGCTACATGTTATGGTCACATTATTTTTCTTCCATATCACAAAGTAACGATTTATTTATCGTGTAGGTTAACCATTAGCGGTGGCCAACATCTCTCACTTATAAAAATCCCTGAATGTCTTTCTCACGTTGTGTAGAGTAACCACTTGTCATTAGCAACAATGGCAATAAATTACGTGGTCTAAGGTTGCACACTTGCACGTAGGAACCAAGGAGGAAAACAACTTGCATCCCTCTGCATTAGGGAATGAACAAAATAATGATGAAAAAGCATTTATGGAGCCATCACGTCTCAACTATTATACATTGTTATTTCCTTGTCACGTAAATGAATTGAGTCGGTGGTGGTAGCTTGGCCTTTGCGTCCTTTGCTTCATTTTTGCTTGTCCATTCATAATTTAATGTAAACGACATGGCACATATGGGGACACTAAAAATTAAACAAAATATACACGAACTTAAACAAGTAAAGTTAGGTGTCAGTTTTGATTTTGTTGGACTCATACACATATGAATCTGACCCTTGGAATGTCATGTGTCGTCTCTGTCACGTAATCAAATCAAAGTGGTTGTTAGCTATAACTTTTGACAATGGCTTTTCCGGAAGGAGAAAGTTAAGGGTGCTCTTGAATTCTTTAATTTCGTTGCATGAAAACCACAAGCCCGATATTACTATAAGCATCCCGTGGGAAAAGCAAAAAGCAACAAATTTGTTGATTAAACTTCATAAATAATCATATGGCCGTCTACTCGAAATACTTATGTCGAGCGCCATGTTTGATGCTTTAATTCAAAACTATGCGGAAGCAATCAAAGGATAATGATAATGGGTAGACCTACAACTTTTCTCTCAACTCAAGCATTACCGTTATATAATGCATGAAAAGCCGAAAGAAAAAAGAGAAATAAAATAAAAATATGGCTGGAATATAGCCATGTTAATCATAATTAATTAATCATTCTTGCCGTTAGAGTGGATTAAGGCGAGTTATAGACACTCCAAGAATCATATAAACTCCCTGAAAGAATCTAAGAGTTAAGCATGTTTCTTCTTCAAATATTATCAAAACATTAAATAATCTTCTCAAATTCTTTGTTTAAGATTTGCGACTAATTGGAATAGCTAATAAAAAATTCACCCCAAAAAAAAAAAAAAAAACTTCACCGGCCATTTTGTTTCTGAATTTATGACATTCAGATACATATAAATGTGTGAGATTCACGGTGATTGAATTTAATGAAGAAGTTTCCTTATTCGTTTTTCATATTGATATTGAATGTTAAATTAGGAAAAAAAAGAAAAGAAGCTACTTTGCCCTTTTTGTCCTATCTCCAAAATGTCCACGGTGTGTTTCTCTTTTTCCACATTTTTTTACCTGTTTACGGGAACAAACTATGCCACAATAACAAAGGAATTTGGTGAGTAACCCCAAAAACAGGCAGAAAAAAAATGGCGTAGTGCGTTATTGAGCTGCCTTTGGCACCGGCATTCATCATCATCCCACATTGTGGAAGTGGAGAGGCACGAAGCATAGCTAGCATTCTGTGTGTATGTGTGTGAATTCATCCGAAGCTTCGTCTTTCTAATTTTTGTCCTTGCCGGGATTGATTGACATGTACGTTAAAGGCAAATAAGTCGTTGTGTAGTAATTTATAGAAAGCAAAAAAAAAAAAAAAAGTTGTACCAATAACTTTGTGGATCCAAATCCTCTTATCTTCTTAACAAGAAAAAGGCACAATTATTAATTAATGATTAATTTGAACATAATTAATTAATGATTAATATGAACTAAACCAAAAAGCCAAAACTTGTTTTTTAATATTGTCCTCTCATCTTCTAATGCTTGTTTTTAATTTATTATTACTAGCTTTTAAAAATGTTATATTAATCATAATAATGTAAAAATCTTATCTTAGTAATTCTAGAGATGGGGAGACAAATGTGGAGGGTGGAAGTGCATGTGGGAGTGAGTAGCACTACAGGCTCCCCAACCCTGTTTCATAAATGCTCAAAACTTTAATGATGTTCACTACCCCTTGTGGCACTTACCCAATTTAAAGCCACCCTATTTCCCTCTCTCACAAGCCACAAACAAAGTGACTAAAACTGATGCACTAAGTACTAACAACGTGGCATATGAGTTCTGAGTTATATGTATTATATAATATAAGCATGATTGCATGATATTGGGTATGATTGTTGGCTTCAAGGACTGAAATTTATTTGCTCTTTCGGTTACTCCATAAATTCCAAGTTGTGGGTTTGTTTTGTCACCACAAAATGAGTGCCGAGGAAAACCATGATGCAGCTTCTTGCAAACGAACAGTTCCACTACCACTTCACGAGGTAGCTTAACTTTTTTTTTTTTCTTCCCGCTGCTTTTCACTTTCTGCTGCTTCTTTCTGTGTTTGTCTTGCGTTCAACCTTAGATTTTGCTTCTTTTCTGCTTACTTCCAGTTCACGAGTTTCTTTTTTCAGTACAATCTTAGCACAGTTTTTATTTAGTCTAATTGTGTTGTAGTTTGGTGAGTTTCAAGCTTGACAATTTTGAGGAAAGAAAAGAGGGTGATTAGTTTGTCACTTTGTGACATGTTGAATTAATTGTGTTTTAGTTGGTAGATCATGTATCACTTATTTATCAATTCCTTGTCATATTTTTATAGGTTGATGATCCAATGGGGTTGAATGAAGAAACCTCACATGTTCATCATTGGAAAAGACAGAATCTGTTCCTGGATATACCATCAAGATCATCAGAAGAGTCATCTCTAGATTTTGTTGCAATAAAGATGCCACTGACACCGAGTCCAACTGCTACTCATAAGAAAGTGAATTTTCTTGTGAGTTCTCGCTCTGTTGATGCTCCAAATAGTAGTTGTTCTGGGTCTGCAGCTTCAAGAGCCAAATCATCCATAAGAAACATCTTGCCAAAATTGAGCTTAAGGTATAGGACATCATCATCAGATATTGAAAAGACTACTGTTGCAGCTCCAGAAGGTTCGTCTTCTGGCCCTCAAGAGAAGTCTTCAATCTCAACATCAGTGTCCATGACTAAGATGTTTACTACTAAGATTAAGAGAACATCATCATTACCAGTAGAAGAACTTGGACAAGCAAACGCAGATTCTGCTCAGGGTGGAAGTGTTGGTGGTTCTCCATGTGTAAGATTTCAAGCACTATAGTAATATAACTTTAAAATGAGTCTTTTATCCGCATAATTAATGGACATCTTGGCTTTTCATTTGTTAATTTGGATATGAGGGTTTAAATATTTGTTGGATTTGTTCCAATGGAATTATTGTTTCACGAAGGATTAGGGGCATGAGAATAA
Source organism: Pterocarpus santalinus (assembly GCA_031439595.1). Taxonomy (NCBI): domain Eukaryota; kingdom Viridiplantae; phylum Streptophyta; class Magnoliopsida; order Fabales; family Fabaceae; genus Pterocarpus; species Pterocarpus santalinus. Next base: position 40,373,439 of record CM062528.1, on the reverse strand, counting down.
TTCATGTACATCGAAAACTGTTAATTTTTACCATACATGTGAATATAACAAGTATAATGAACATCGGCTTTTAAAATCCTATATTTACTGCTTGCTTTTGAGTTCAATGCTTCCTTCCCTTTTTTCTAGAGTCAATTATGCTATTCAATAGTTGCAGAGTTTTGCATCATTAAAATCTATACCCTTTGCTTTAACCTATTAGACCCTTTTGCAGAGAAGAGAGACGCAGGGGATGATAGCTCGCTCTCGTTCGGTGCCTGTCAATACCAAAGAAAAAAGCATAAGGAGGATGGATTCATTTTTCCGCATAATTCCTTCCACTCCTCAAATAAAGGAAGGGAATGATTGGTTGACCAAGTCCATAACAAAGGATACTGGTATCTTATTCTAAACACTTGCATAAGCATCAGTGAAAAATGATATAATCATTTTATGGAACGGTGTCTTTTGTTTTGTTGGGACCTAAAAATGGCTAAAAATGTTTTTTCTGTTTAAAGTTGCTACATGATGTTATTAAGACTTTTAACCTTTCTTGGTTCAGAAAAAGATGATGCTGAGGGTGAGGATATAGCTGAAGAAGAAGCCGTGTGTAGAATTTGTCTGGTTGATCTATGTGAAGGAGGCGAGACATTCAAGATGGAATGCAGCTGCAAAGGTGCACTTGCTCTGGCTCACCAAGAATGTGCTATTAAATGGTTTACTATCAAGGGTAACAAGACCTGTGATGTGTGCAAGAAGGAGGTTCAGAACCTCTCTGTCACTCTCTTACGGGTCCGAAGTGTTCAAATTCAGAATACTGGAGCAAGGTCTCAGCAGGAAGATGAATACAGGCATGTTTAGTTATTTTTCTTTGATAATGATCATTTCTGACTGGTATCTAGTGAATGAGTTATGACAAGAGTCCTATTATTTAGACATAGCTTTTTAGCTCGTCAATTGATATTGAGGAGTCATGTACAAAAAACTAGGAAATTCACATATATGACTAGGATTAAGGTAAAAACAATCGTAAGTAATAACGTTTTCACTAATGTACGAATTCTCCACTCTTTTATACATAACTCCCTAGTTATGATTGATGGACTAAAATGTTATGTCTAGATAACATTTTTCTTATGACAAAATACTTCAATTGGCAGCTTAATGGATATCAAGGAATCTTATGGCCAACTTGTACTATCTGTTCTTGTTACACATAACACTTCTAATTTGTGTGCTCAATTTCACAGGGTTTGGCAGGAACTGCCCGTGCTTGTCATTGTCAGCATGCTTGCCTATTTCTGTTTCCTTGAGCAGCTATTGGTAAGAATAACAATCCTCTCAGATCTATCAAAGTTAACATTTTTTCATATAGCCTAACTTATTCAACAATCTACAGGTTAAGAAAATGGGACACAATGCAATTTCCATATCTCTTCCATTTTCCTGTGTACTAGGTCTACTCTCCTCCGTGACATCAACCACCATGGGTAGGTTTTGCAGAAGATCTTTGATAAATATTGTCAAGAGACTTTTCTGGGGAATTCATCATAGTTGAGTTTATAATTCCAAAATGGTGCATAAGCAAAAGTCATTTGGTCATTTCTGCAATGGACTGAAACCCTGGCAATTGTTATATATCAGTCAACATTATTTGTAGAAGCTTGTATGGTCCAAAATGATGTAGCAATTGCTGATAGATTTATGACATGATTTTTATTTTCTCACCAAGTAATTTTGGAGAGTTCTTATTTATGATGCCCTTTTTTCCAGCTATTTTTATCATGCTTAGTTGGGTTTCACTAACATATGCAAAACCTAAACCTTTTTAACTTCTGTGTCCAGTGAAAAGCAAGTTCATCTGGCTTTATGCGTCTGTCCAGTTAGCTCTGGTGGTTCTCTTCACGCATATATTTTACCCCCTGGTAAATGATTTTGATATGAGCTAAATTCTTGTTACCTCTATTTTTCACATTAAACCAATATTGAAAATATTATGCGGACAAAGAGTCAAATGGATCAAATAACAAGAGTTGACTCAATTGGTAATATAAAAGGCCTTGGATTATAGTTTATTGATTCTAAAGCATATTCCACAACTTGTTTTAGCATAATTGGTTGGTTAAAGATGCATGACAATATGTACCAAAACTCCTACATGAAGAATCACTAGCATTAGAATACCGACTTCAATGCATTAGCTTTGTCAACTGCAGGTTACCAAGCAAGCAATTCTGTCAATCGTTCTTGCAACATTTGCTGGGTTTAGTGTGGTGATGAGTGGAAGTTCAATTCTTGTGGAGATTTCTAGATGGAGAAGAAGTTGGCAGCGGCAACAACAACATGGTTCTCAAGTGATGACACAAGCAGGAGAATACCCTCTAACTGTACATACAGGCCTTCCAAACAGCAGTCAAAGTGGGGTGCAAAATCAGCACAACTCAAATCAGAGCTGAAATGATTGTGCTGCGATGTCTCTATGGCTTCTTTCATATTGTTGTTAACTAGCTTAGGGGATGTGCCATTACTGATTGTCATTGTACAGGCTACAAGAATTTTACTACTTTACATTTCTACACCGGACTTCAGTGTACAGCTTATATGGTAGCAATATAATAACTTGGGACTACAGCTTATCTTGATGTGGAATTTCTGTATATGTCTTTATACTAAGCATTTCAGCACATCAAAATGAGAGGGCTTCCGGCCGTCTTTATTGTAGTCTTTTGTGCGACACAAGGATTAGGGAAAGCCTTTTTTTTTTTTTTTGGTCCAGAAATTCAACTTCATTGGTAGATTCAGGCACAACATATAAGCAAGTATTACAATAGACCTGGGATAATAAACAACACATGCAAAAGCTATTGCCTTTCTTAAGCCATTTAAACTAACAATGCTTATGGCTTTTAACTACTGTTCGCCAAATCAGCTTCTACCAATTATGCTATTTGAATTTGGCATCAAATTCCTCTTGCAGCAAGGTAAGTAATCAGACGGGCAACTTTGTTTCTTGATCTCCTTTCCATGAGAAACCAGTCTTTGATGAGAATCTGGCCTTCAATTCAAAGCATTTTTCTCCCATCTCTTCATAACTCTCCTATAATCTTCAAATACCTCCAAATTATCTACCTCCAAACAACTTGGGCTGTTACTACCAAGCGGACATCATAGTTAATACAGACTCAGAAGCAACCATAGAACTTGAAAAGGACTACCCAAAAAGAGGCCTACTGCCTCAAGTCATGCGTTGTCACACATACTTACAACACGAACTCAACCAACTGCCGCTAGTACACCGTAGATGTCATTGATTTGGTACTTGTCTCAAGCACAGCCCTCTGATGTAGTCAAAGCAAAATGTTGACGGGTCAAAGGCCAAACTGAATGTAACTAGGATTCTTAATAGGTCAATTTAGCTTTATGAAGATGATCTATTTAGCCCCGAAAGTTAAACTAGAATAGTAATTTTAACCAAAAAAAAAAACTAAAGTAGTAACGATTTGATTTCATCTATTTATTTACATTTGTGATTTTAATATGAATGCTTCATAACCTTATAAAAGAATCAATTTATGCAACCAAAAAAAAATTCTTCCCAATAATTTTAAGAAATTAATATCAAAATATTGTCGGTATAAAATATTTTATACCATTAATCAATCAAATATCATCGTATGTGCAACTTTTGATATACTTATTATAAAAGAAAAATACTGTTAAATAATCAAATATTCCAGTATATAATTAAATAACTGAACAAAAATATTTACACTGTCAATTGGTTAAAATTAAATCATAATTTGATTAAAAAATTATCAAATAAGACAAAGTTATACATTGCTCAAATGTTTGAATAAAATCTTACTTAACTTATTCCCCAAAAAAAAAAAAGACCCGAAAAGGGGAAAAGTAAAACAAACAGATACAGTGGACGAAACGGCCAAGCGGGTTTTATTCCAATTCGCATAGGGTTTGTTGGTTGCTACAAACTACGGGGGATGGAGTGGAGGCTGTAGTTGACATAGCAATAACAGAGGATGAACATTCCGACAAGAATCTCACCACAAGCACTACCTCTGTTTCTTCTCTTCCGAGGTTCGCCTTTACTTACAACCCCTGTCAGTCTCAGTCTCTCCCTCTTTTCCTTCCTACTTCTCTCTCTCTCTCTCTCCTGCTTCTTCCGTTTTACATGTTTTACCACTTCCACGCATAAATTGGCCGAATTTGAGACCCTTTAATGCCCTTTTTTTCAATCTTGGTACCCGTTTCAGCTTCATGGCTAAAAGTGCTTTCTTTGCTTGCATTTACCGTCAAATTTTCAACTTGTTGCGTTACTTCCTATGTTCTGGGAGGCCTTGAGAGCACTGACTCAACCATTTGCATTTTTTGCGTCAGGGGTCCGCAAGTTATCGCTTCCACACCATTTTCAACAGAGTAGTAGGAGGCTGAGAAGGGCTTTTTCCAAGAACATGGCTTGTGGTTTGGATAACAAGACAGGGTTGGTTCGTCCTGCAACTGATGCTTACGCTGCGGAGGCTGTTGAAGCTTTGAAAGCTGGAAAGGTTATTGCGGTGCCCACTGACACACTCTATGGATTTGCTTGTGACGCTTGGTATGCTATTTGACATCCAATAACATTTCATCTTCACATAACGGGAATTATATCACATTCCTCCATGAAAAAGGAGCCATGTGAATAATTGCTTCTTTATATCAATCTAATACATATTTTATATATATAATATGTCAGTTTTGTACAAAGACATCTTAAGTAATAAGAGTTGGGTACACTTGATACTCATCCTTCCTTCTGCATGCATGTACTCTAAACTTTTTTGAATATTCAATAAATATGCTTCCTAAGATTTCATTTTCACTCCACAGTTTCCACACATTTAGGCCAACCTTGTTCCTTTTTGTAGGATAAGATTATGATTTGTGAATGGTTTGTATTTACCCTGTTACCTTATAATGGGGCATGTCTGTAGCTCGTTGGAAGCAATTAACAGGATTTATGAGATCAAGGGTCGCAAACATACAAGCCCTCTGGCTATCTGTGTTGGAGATGTATCAGACATAGACCGTTTTGCTGTGACTGACCATTTGCCTCATGGCCTGCTTGATTCCCTCCTTCCGGGGCCTGTTACAGTTGTACTAAGTCGAGGTTTGTAAGTTATTGGAAAATGATGATTATGGAAGTAAGCAGAATAGTTTAGAACATTTGTCTAAAAATGAGTTCAAAACATTAGTTTAGTCTTATTTCTTCTATCCCTTTGTTAACATGTGTTGTGTAAACATCGATTAAATTGTTGAGATCCTATATTATGTGGTGGTATACTTTGACATTTTACAGGAGAGTCAAGTGTTCTTGAACGATCTTTGAACCCGGGATTTGATAGTATAGGAGTTAGAGTGCCTGATTGCAATTTCATCAGAGTCATTGCCCGCTGTTCAGGAACAGCCCTGGCCCTTACCAGTGCAAACCTTAGTGGACAGCCAAGTAGTGTTTGCATCAAAGATTTTGAGAATCTTTGGGAGCATTGTGCTTTTGTTTATGATGGTGGCTTGCTTCCATCAGGTCGCGCAGGTTCAACTGTTGTGGACCTCACTACACCACGGAAATACAAGATACTTAGAGCTGGAAGGTAGATCCACTTTAGCTAATTCTTTTATGCTGCATTGTTTAAAGAATCTTATTATGCATTTTACCATAGTCTGTGCTTTGTTGGATGCTGATACCTAAGAGTCGAGAACTATTTCCGTTAATGTCCGATAATCTTTGTTGTGATGGAAACCTAGATTTTTAATTTTCTGATATATCACAATGGGTTTTATAAAAAATGTTTTGCTAACTAGTGTCCTTAAGTGACTGGTTAGAGAATCAAAGAAAAGGAAAGTTTTGATCAAAAAGTAGAATTTGTAAAGTTTTGAAATGCATTGAATATATTGGAAAACTTCAAAACTTTTTTTTTTCTTGATTCCTTAACCAGACCCTTATAGGGCACTATCGCTATGGGTATGAAAACCCTTTTAAAAATGAATGATAGTGGATTCATCTCAAGTTAGGGAGAACTTAAAAAGTTCAATGGGTTGCAAAATGCATGCAGAACACCATAATCATTTCTGTTTGAAAACTTTTATTTTACATATTGAAGTCAAAGGGAAATTTTCAAAACTACAGGTTTTTGTGAACAGGATCTTTGGTTACTTTGCCTTTCGTTTTGATCGTGAATATTTTGATATTTACAAATGTACCAGCTTAAATGGCATTACAGTGTGTATTAACATTTTTGTTATTCCCGTGCTATTTGCAGTGCAAAGGAAGAGACAATTGTTATCTTGGAAAAGCATTCTTTAGTTGAATCAGCGGCCGCTCAAATGAGCGGTGATTAGTCATTCATATGCAGTGCCACATTCAAGGCCTAAAGTTTTACTTGTAGAACACAATTCTTTTGCTTGGACGTGTGAGAAATTATAACCAAACCTATTTATTTCCATCAATTATATACGATATCACGTATCAGGTTGTCTTGATAGGTACCACAGGCGGAGGGTCTCATGATACATGAGCATACATTAGGCATCCCTGTGAAGAAATATATAGCATTGGGATGTTTTGTACTTAGCTGTCATTCTGTATCTCATGATTTAAAAAACATTTTATTAATTATGTTGTTAACTATAATGGGGAATGGATTCTTTCATATAAAAATTTTATATTCTTTTTTTTTTTTTTTGGTCAAGAGGCATGCTCTGGTGAGGTATAGATTTTTCATTATTGATAAGATTCTTTTGTGTGCTTTGGCTTGGGTTCACCTTTTTAATCAATAGTAAAAATTTATATATGTTTAGATTGTGCACAATTTTCACAAAGGATTTATTACTGGTTTTTAATGAACCTAACATGCTATATCAATGCGGATTATCATAATTAACGTATGATGGAAAGCAGAAAACTTGGACGGTTCCCTTTGCAATTTGATCGAACAGTTTATATATAGTCATGGAGGATTGTGAATTGAAGGAGTATTCGATATTTGTACTTGAAAATAAACCAAGCACTTAGAATCGATATGCAAGTAAGAATTTAGAAAGGCCTGTCGGATTCGCAATACTTTAACAATTAAATGGAGAATTGGTCAGGTTAAGCAGCAGATGGTGAAGGGCGAACATCTAATAATTTCTTGTGTTTGTTGGATGATTAACGTCTTTATATACCTTCCACATTTGATGACTACTCTTTTTTTTTTTTTTTTTTAAGTCTCGATAGAATTATCGATATCCGGACTTTATTATAAGAAATTTATTAATTCAGCTTGACTGTCTCAATTGATGTCTTTGAAGGGGGTGAAGGTCTTCTAACAAGGGTTTTTCCATTTTTAGGGCTCAAATTCGAGACTTCTGATTAAAGAGTTAAGATACCTACCACTTGGACTAACTTCATGTTGGTATGACTACTTGTTAAATAAGTGTAAGAATTCAAATCCGATATATTATTACATAGTTTTTGTATAATATGATCTAATGATGTCTGATAAATGTTAGACTTCCTAGGAATAATTTGGCAAAATAAGATAGGATAATAATATGAGTTTAATTTGTATGTATTCTTAATATAAAAGAATTTTATACTGATATCCAATTTTGTGCTGCCATATATATAAAAGTAGTTTTTTTTTTTAAGATAGTGAATGTGAGAGTCAACCACTTTTGCTTATGTGGTAGCATACAATTGGATATTAATATAAAATAATTTTATACTAACAGTATTTATAAATTAAACTCTAATAATATAAAAAACTTTATATTAACCATGTCAGTAATGTTATATCTTTTTAACCAATTCTCTTCACATCTTCCAAATTATTAAAATTAGAAAAACATCTAATGTCCCAAAAGTCAAAATGCATATCTTTTAAAGTAATTAGGGAATTATTAGAAAAAAGTTAAAAGGAAATAGAATTAGTCGTTAAATAAATGAGAAATCCTATATAATATTCTTAATAAATCCTTCGACAATTTCTTCAAAACTTAAAAAAAACATATATGTTTTTAAACAATTAAGATACTTACTAAAAGAATAATTAAAACAATATAATACTATCCTACTTAATTAGGCTTGACTTAGATAAGGTGCATGTCTAATTATTGTCCTTTGCTAGATAAGATCATGAATCTTATACCAACGTCAACATCAAATTCCCCAAACTTAAGATTAATTATATATCTACAATTTCTCATTATATTAAAATTAATCTTTTAGAATATGAGTTTAATTGGTCTGTACTGACAGTGTAAAATAGTTTTACATTATCAACTAATAAAAATAGTAGAAAGTGAGAAATCATGATAAGTCTCTCATTATAATTTGTAATTATTTATATGAGTTGATATTTTTCACTATTTATATTAGCTGATAATGTAAAATTATTTTACATTGTCAGTATATTTAAACTAAATCCTTAGAGTGTTGGTTAAAAACTAAAAATTACTATATGATCAAATATTTAATATATTACAAACTTCAAAAAATTTAATATTTTTATCATTAAAGTATGCACCGACTGTAATTCAAACAAAACTGATCCTCTATATTCCTTATAATTGTAAAAATACATGTGATCAGAGAAAAAAAATAAAAATAAAAATTGCAAGACTCCTCGACGAGGTAGCCATTAGCATTATTGTCCAACAACGGGCGTCACCTGTCTGCCGATGGCGGAATACCCTTAATGCTAATTCCCGACAGTTTGGAATCTTCTTCATTTTATAATAAACCTACTCCTTAAAATTTCAATTTTATCACTCTTTTTTCTCAATTTGCAGTCACACCCCTTATCTATCTGCGTTGGATTGGGCGTGTGTTTCCTCCGCGCTTCACACTCCATTACGCATTATCCATTGCTTTATTCATTTTATTAATTCTATTTAAAAGAAAAATAGCCGTCTTACACTCAAAGAGTAAATATTTATTTTAATTTTTAAAATTTACGTGTGTTTCATTTTAATTATTAAAATTAAGAAATTAATAATTTATTTTTAAAATTATAAAATATAATTTAATTTTTTTGATAATTCAATTTAATTTTTATGATCATTCCTTTAAAAATTAATTTGAATCAATTTTTATAATTTTAAAAATTAAATTATTAATTTCTTAATTTTAAAAATTAAAATAAAGCATATATACAACTTCAAATATCAAAATAAACCTTTATTCTACATTCGTGTATACCAACAAAGCACTCGAAGCAGACGGGTGACACAATAACAAAACAGGCCTTTCTACCTCAAAAAAAGGTTGTCTTTCTAACCGGTGTTGTTAAAAGAAATAAATATTTTTTTGGCCTATAAAAAATGTTTAATAAGCTTGAGTGAAACTAAAATAAAAAATTGGGCAAATGCGCAATGTTGTATGGCTGGTAGTGGCGGAGGATAATGTTGGTTTAGATGCTGAGTAAAACTAGTTCTTGTCTTGTTCTATGTAATGTAACGTAAATGCAAATTTATCAGCTTTTTTTTGACCTTCCAATCTCATTCGTTAATTCTTCCTCTCAAATAAATACACACACAAGTCTCTAGGCCTCTGAATCAGAGGCACATAAGAATCAGAAAAAAAAAAAAACAAGAAAAAGAAAAAAGAGGCCTGTGAATATTGTTCCACCACCAGTTTCACTTCTTCACTCTCCAGATTCTTCCCCTTTCTCCATCAGTCACCTTCTTCCTTCACAACCTTAGGTAAACCCAACATTCTTCACTTCAACCCTTCCTCTCTCTCTCTCTCTCTCTCTCTCTCTCTCTCTCACTGACACCCCACTTTTCAAACCTCTTCCTTTCTCAATTCCTAGCACTTTTTAGGTACAATACATAAACTTTGTTAGCTCATGCTTTCTATCTCTATTTTTGTTGTGTTGTTGAAATTTGTCCAACAAGAATCTTTTTTTTTTTTTTTGGAGTGATTGTTTTGGTTTGATTAAATTATGACTAATTTGAACTTTGTGATTGCTGTGTTCTTGCCAATTATGCACTTAGTTGATTTGAATTTCCAATCTGTGATTAAGGTGAGGTGAGGGTGCTATTGTGCTTCAAAAATGGCTGCGGGTGCTGGAACTGCGCCAGCTTCTTTTTCTGCCCTCAAGACTAGGGATTCTAGTTTGGGGTTTGCAAAAAGTATGGATTTTGTGAGAGTTTCTGATTTGAGGAGAATCAAATCTGGAAGGACAAAGGTGTCAGTCATCAGGAACCAAAATCCTGGGCAGGATATTGCTGAACTTCAACCTGCATCACCAGGAAGTCCTCTTTTAGGTATGCTGAAGAGTGACACTTGAAAACTGATTTCTATATGGATTATGCAATAAAAGTAAATTGTTCTATGTAAAGAATAAATTGTCTTAACTTCAAATCTACCTCTTTATTGTTTAGTAGGTCTTTTTTTTTTTTTTTGGTGGTGAGTGTTGTGTGGACTTCTGTTCAAGTGGAATTTAAAGCTTCAATTGCTTTTATTGCTCATCAATTTTCATTAGCAAATGGCCTATGTCGACTCTAAGTATATTTGGGATTTGGGATTTTTCAGCTACTGCGGTTATTTACTTATTTTAATTTCGCCTGATGCATGGATAATAATTTGAATGTAGTTCCTAGGCAAAAGTATTGTGAGTCATTACACAAGACTGTTAGGAGGAAGACAAGGACAGTGATGGTTGGCAATGTGGCTATTGGTAGTGAGCATCCTATAAGAATTCAGACGATGACTACAACTGACACTAAGGATATTGCTGGAACAGTTGAACAGGTTTTATAAATGCTCTTCTGCTTTGCATTGATAGTACAAGCTTTATCCAATTTATATTGTTATCTCTATTTATCTCTCTTTCCTTTTATTGTTGAAAAAAAAAAAATTCAAATTGATGGACTTAGTGGGTTATGTTTGTTTATTTTATCTGCTGTCCATTGGCAGGTGATGAAAATAGCAGACAAAGGAGCTGATATTGTACGGATAACAGTACAAGGGAAGAAAGAAGCTGATGCATGTTATGAGATTAAGAACTCCCTTGTGCAGAAGAAGTAAATATTAATTGTTGTTAGCTATATTGGACATGGTTGATAATGTAAGTCCATCTTGTTTATGTTTTCAAATGTGTTCTTATTTGTCTAATGTCTATGTCCAGCTACAACATACCATTGGTGGCTGATATTCATTTTGCTCCCTCTGTTGCTTTGCGAGTTGCTGAATGCTTTGAGAAGATTCGTGTCAACCCTGGAAATTTTGGTAAACATCTTTGTTAAATCATTAATTGTCTTTTTGTTTCTTTTTCCTTTAATTTTTTTTTGAAGTGCTGGCTTTTATTCTGAATCCAAGATGGTGGTCTTTCACAGCTGATAGACGGGCTCAATTTGAAAAATTAGAGTACACTGAGGAAGACTATCAGAAAGAAATTGAGCATATTGAACAGGTCAAACCACCCACATATTTATATATTAAATTTTGGCGATTATAAGCATTTCAATTCAGGGTCAGTCGTTTCTCATACATGCATCCTTATTTGTTACTGAGAGGATGTGGGGAAAATATATGTATTGCATACAATGATACTTAAAACATATAAAGGTATATTTAGGAAATGGATGTGGGGTACTGTATAAGTTTATAAGATTCTTTCCTAATCCTCTGCTTGTTTTCTATACAAAAAATTGAGTATGGTTTTAGTCAAGTTGAATCAATGTCCAAAGAAAACCTTATTTTTGTTTTCCAGAAATGTTTGCCATATTTATCTTTTCCTGTGATGTTTGCAAAGTATATTTTTTTCTTTTCAATTCCTGTTAGAATTAATAATACCACGACTGAAATATGAACTTCTTAACCTGTTTTAAGCTTTATTAAATGCCAGGTTTTCACCCCTTTGGTTGAGAAATGTAAGAAATATGGGAGAGCAATGCGCATTGGTACAAACCATGGCAGTCTTTCTGATCGTATAATGAGCTACTATGGAGATTCTCCCAGGGGAATGGTAAGCAGTCATTCCCTCTCTTGTTCTACAATACATCCTTTGTACATTTGTGTTTCCCCCAGAGAATTGTCCTTCTTACTAAATAATGATTGAACAGGTTGAATCTGCTTTTGAATTTGCAAGGATATGCCGAAACTTGGACTATCACAATTTTCTTTTTTCTATGAAAGCTAGCAACCCAGTTGTCATGGTCCAGGCATACCGCTTACTTGTAGCTGAAATGTATGTCCAAGGCTGGGATTATCCATTACACTTGGGAGTTACTGAAGCTGGAGAAGGTGAGGATGGGAGGATGAAGTCTGCAATTGGCATTGGAACTCTTCTTCAGGTATGGATATAATTTAGTGCATATTAAATGAAAATTATTTAATTACTAAAAATTTGGAAATGTTCATCCAGCTGCTTAGCATTTATTACAGTGTATGTTGATATGCTTTTCATCAGGATGGACTAGGCGATACAATTAGGGTTTCTCTCACAGAACCACCTGAGGAGGAGATAGATCCTTGCAGACGGTTGGCAAACCTCGGAATGCGTGCAGCTGAACTCCAAAAAGGGGTGGTATGATTCAAAACAATGCCTTTATTTGAAATGCCTAAACTATCTAAAGCCTTGCATTCTCAAATGGTAAGGAACTTACTTTCAATGGATCTACTTCCATCAGGCACCTTTTGAAGAAAAGCACAGACATTATTTTGACTTCCAACGCCGATCTGGTCAATTGCCAGTGCAAAAAGAGGTTAAATTATAAACTTGTTTAAACTACTTAACCTAACATACACCACACACAGACAACAACTGTGAAATGGTTTCCACAGTTTCCTGCTTATGGCACTGCCCATACATTTATAACGACCTTTCCTGCTTAATACAGGGTGAGGAGGTGGATTACAGAGGTGCCCTGCACCGGGATGGTTCCGTTCTCATGCCAGTATCCTTGGATCAGTTAAAGGTAACATTTGGAATAATCTTCCCTTGTTCTCTCTTCTGTTTGTGTGGCTGGATTTCCCTATCAGTCTATCCATTTATGTGCATCACATCTTCATGCTCTTTATTTTTCTTTTATTATTAGGAGTTGAGTAGAGAAGCTAGAGTACCTTGTGTCATTCCAATATTTATTTCCCCTAATTTTTGCAGGTGCCAGAGCTCCTCTACAAGTCACTTGCTGCCAAACTCATTGTTGGCATGCCATTTAAGGTTTTTGTTATTTTATTTTGTTGGATGAATGCCTTGTGGATTTAAATAAGTAAATTATTGACATACTAGCCTTCTATATTCAGGATCTGGCAACAGTAGATTCAATCTTATTGCGGGAACTCCCTCCAGTAGATGACCACGATGCTGTAAGAACCTTTACTTTGCCAACCAAATCTACATAAAAGCATTTACTTGTTCTGCTTCATTATCCATCATGCTATTTCTGCATTGTCAATCAATTGTAACTGTTGGACCGATTTTCCATTCCTCTTTCCCATTTTGGGTACTGTATCAGCGGCTAGCTCTCAAAAGACTGATAGATATAAGTATGGGAGTTATAACTCCTTTGTCAGAGCAGCTAACAAAGCCATTACCCAATGCCATGGTTCTGGTAAATCTTAAGGAACTACCTACTGGAGCTTACAAGCTTTTGCCACAAGGTGCTACTCCGCCTGAGTTATTTTTATTTTTAGGTTCTAAATAATTTTCATGGACCTTCCTTCAGGTTTAATGATATTACACACACCTTGTTATGAAAATTACATATACCTCCCTATTTTGAATTTTAACATGAGCTAAAGAGAATTAAGTTTGTTAAAAAGTTTAATTTGCTCAAATTTAAAGTAAGGTCCATGGACTCCATGGAGTTTTTCATTTATTGATTTTTAAACGTGTAATTTACTCTGATAACATCTTTCTCATCCACTTCAAAGTTATTGTTTGATCTTGTGTCAATTTTTGGACCTGTTAGGCACGCGACTGGTTGTGTCAGTACGAGGTGATGAGCCTTATGAAGAATTGGAAATTCTCAAAGGTGTTGATGCTACTATGATTCTCCATGAGCTGCCTTATACAGAAGAAAAAGTTAGTAGGGTTCATGCCGCTAGAAGGTGAGGATGTTACTCATGATTAATTATTTGTTCCAACAATCTCTGGCTGCATCAATGCTATCAGTATCAATTGTTCTAATCCTGATATGTTAATATTGATGTCAGGCTATTTGAGTTCCTATCTGAAAATTCTCTGAACTTCCCTGTCATCCACCACATTCAGTTTCCAAATGGGATTCACAGGTAATTCAAAGTTATGGTATCTGTTAGTTAAGATGCAAGAAATATGTAGTCCTTGTGAAACCTAATCCGTCCTACTTACAGGGATGACTTAGTGATTGGTGCCGGTTCTAATGCTGGAGCTCTTCTGGTTGATGGGCTTGGAGATGGTGTTCTTTTAGAAGCCCCAGACAAGGATTTCGAGTTCCTTAGAAATACATCTTTCAATTTGCTGCAAGGCTGCAGAATGAGAAATACAAAGACAGTATGTAGTTCAATCATAGACAAGACATAGATTGAATTGGAAGTAGTAGGATTCGTGATCTTTATTTATATGCCTAACATGTGTTGCAGGAGTATGTGTCATGCCCATCCTGTGGCAGAACATTGTTTGATCTTCAAGAAGTAAGTGCACAAATTCGGGAGAAGACATCACACCTGCCTGGTGTTTCGGTAATCGCCTATTCCTTTCCTCTGCGGAGCATGCTCTCCTCGCTCTCGATTGTAACCATGCGCTATGGTTTGTAAAATGCACAAAATGAGAAACTCTGCTGTTTTTCTAATGTATGTTAGATTGCAATCATGGGATGCATTGTAAATGGGCCCGGGGAGATGGCTGATGCAGACTTTGGATATGTGGGAGGTGCTCCCGGGAAGATTGACCTCTATGTCGGGAAGGTAACATGTTCTTTATGCCCAGATTACTAGCCTGATAAAAGAAAAACCAGGTTGTTTTTAATTTACCATGCCGAATGAAGTTTGACAGTGAGTTATTACAATAACAGACTGTGGTGAAGCGGGGAATTGCGATGGAGCATGCAACAGATGCCTTGATCGATTTAATAAAAGAGCATGGACGGTGGGTAGACCCTCCTGCAGAGGAGTAAAGGGGACATGTTCTGATTGGTCAATGAGATCCTGAGTCAAGGGTAACCTAGTATGAGCACTGTCGAGTCCCATTGTACATGGAACGTTAGTAACATAGTTGGAAAAAGCTGAAATTTCCTCCTAACAAAAGTCTCAATTAAACCTGGAGTTGGGGGACTCCGCAGCTGCTGCAACATGTACACATAGCTACAGACCACAATGTATTGCTTTGCCCCCATCAATAATCAATAATAATTAATAATAATAATAATATGTTGAGTGTCGTGGAACAATGTCAATTATATGGTGGTTGCTCCGGTGCCCAAGGAATTGACAGTTAGTTATGTTATGTCAGTCGGGCTCAGGAATCTGGGTAATCAATTAGCTGTGTCTCAATTAAGATTTCAGAACCTGATGGCGGTCATGTGTCCTATTGTTCCGTCTGCCTGCCGAACGCTTGGCGTTGTTGTCCATGGAGGCCCAATTTCTCAGTGAGACGTTAGAATCATTCCCACGTTTCAGAACAGGGAAAAAAAATAAAAAGTAACATTCGCACGTTTAAGACAACAAAGAAAACCGCTTCTATGATTGACATTCGCCATGGAAAAATGATTCTGCATACCTGTATAACAGTCATTGAAATTTGAAAAGGTTGTTTGCCCATTTTCAAGAGTCTCATTTAATGTTATTGAATCAACTTATGAGCCAATGAGCCAATCTACATCAACGACAGAAGAAAGCAATATGAACGGACTAGGGAGAGAGTAATAAAAATATAAGACTACTTTTTTCTTTTTTCTCATTTCTCAGAGTTATACTTCCTTTTTTTTTTTCGGGTTTCTCACAACTATTTTTTGGGAATTTAAATTTGAATGACTTCCTTAAGTGATGTTTAAATCTTAACTTGTCATATTGTAATAAAATAACTCTTTTATTGTTAGATCAAATCTTAGTTGATAAAATCAAGACTAGATTAATAAAAACGCGCCATTCATCTATGAATGGAAAAACCCAAAAATGAATTCAGCAGGCATTTTTTTTGGAGCAAAAATATGGATAAGTAGTAATTATTCTTTTCCAATTAATATGCACCTTAATTCATCGTTTTGGTTTTGTCATTATGTTTTTCTTTTTCATTTTGGCCAACGGAGGACTGACCCAGACCCTATGTTTACTTTATAAGAGTTGCATTCCCCGCAGTACTTGTGACTACAGTTTTAAATTAATCGTAAAATGAAATATTGAAGTCTAATATAAAATCATACAATTTTTTTTTCTTTAAATAAAGACCTGTCATATATATATGAAAAATGGGTTAAATAATACAAAAAAAATCAACTCGTAACCTTATTAGAAAAAAGACTCAACCTAATGTTCGAATCCAAGTAATCCTGGCATCGAGCACACCTCCCTCATTACCAAACCAACCTCCTTTCGAGTTAAGTGTTAACTAGCATTTGTTAACACGTCGATTTTAAACTTGACACGAATTGCACAAACTTAATGTTTACATAATTTTTTAAATATATTTATAAGGCCATTGCTTTGATTAGTTGAACTGTAAATCATCTTCACTTTTTATTACTTTTATTTTGGCTCCTGAAAACATTGATGACTCAAATTCCCTTTAAGTAAGGGTGCAAGTTAGGGAAACCAAAGCAACAATTACAATAGTAGACCATGCATAATATACGAATTGCTAGTAAAAATAATATAAATTTTGGCAATGTTCATTTATTATTACAACTAGCAAATGAAGGAGATCTGCAAAATGATGACACTCTAAGAATAGAGAAAGGTGTTGCAATCATCACATATGACCAACAACAAAAAGAATCAAATCGAATCAACTCTATCCAACACCACCAATAATAGGAGAGTATGAATCTAACATATATGGAAGTGGAAAACAGATAAACCTATGGCCATGACTCATGATGAATATGGTATTAGCAACAAAAGTATGTGTGAAGTATAAAACTAAATATTACAGAAGCTCTCTCCTTGCCGCGGATCCGTACTGAGAGCGCCGTATATTCTGCTGCCGCTTCTTATACACCATACCTGCCAGAATAACCACGCCGGCGGCGACGATTACTCCGAGGACTATTCCGGCCTTCTTGCCGCCGCTCATTCCTCCGCCTCCAGATCCAGTTGCGGTCTCATCCTCGGGGCCCAAACCGGCGCGGCTCACTGAGCTCCTATCAGCCGGCGCCGGAGATGGTGAACTCTCCGGCAAAGTAGCTGGACTCGGAGCCTGCGGATAAGGCGCCGGCGGCGACGAAATGTCAGGCGAGCTGGCCGGAGCAGGGCTCGGAGCGCCGACGGCAGGAGCGAAAGCCAAAACAGAAGGAGAAGGTGAAGGAGATGGAGACGATTCTACCGGCCAGTCGGCGGGTGCTTCCGGCGACGGAGACGGCGGCGAATCGGCGGAGACGGTGAGGTGGTGCGGTGAAAGAGAGAGCACAGCGAGAAAAAGAATGAAGAATCTCGCATTTGCCATTGCCATTGGTTCAAAGAGAAAACGGAAGAATGTGGATCTGAATTTGAAATTGAAATTGGAAATGGAAATGGAAATGAAGAAGAACGAACTACGAAGAGAGAAAGAGAGTGAGAAAATGTTTGAACCGAGACGGAAAATCGGTAGATCTGAGAGTGTGTGAGAAGTGACAGCTGATAAAACGGTTAGCGGGATAAGATCTCCAGATTCGGGAAAATAATCGGACGGTCTATATTGAAGGAATCGCCGTGGGCCGGGCCCTGGGATCCGGACACGTAAGCGGTCTAAAAAACGGAAAGACGGCGCGATTCAACTGATCTGGAAAATTGCGGAGGGAATATAGCTGTGGAAAGCGGGTATTAGTTGAAGATTAACAAGGAAGGAGGGAAGTTCATGAGAAATAGCGCAACAAGGCCTTGTTTCGTGCAAAAGAAATGAGGGTTTTGGGGTATAAAATACCACTGAGATCCGTGAATTAATTATGGCATGGTGTAGTGTACAAATGAAGGGAAAGTGATTTGAGGGCAATTACTTGTCTATTTGTGAACATATTATTTCACATTTATATAATTTTTGTTGTGTCTCGCTTAAATTATACTTGTTATTACAGTTTGATTTTCTCACCCTATGAAGAGATGGAGCAGATGTGTACACGGAATTGCATGCAAAACAAGCATGTTTCAAGTGATTTTGCGTACTTCGACACACGCATAAACATTTTTTAATGAATGGAAAAGTTTGCTTTTCATGCAATTCAGGAAAGAACTTTACATTTTGTATGGGTTAATGTAGAGTATATGTCTACGTTATGCACATTGTTTCATATGTCATGTTTTTAGCCCCCCTTAATCGTATTCGTATCTAAGAAGGAAACAAAAGAAATTGAATGTGAAACCTCATCAATTCTCGTTTCCTAAACGTCAAGTTGGTTTAAATAATGAAAACTATCGATGGTAATGATCGAAAATGAGATGTACATTTGCCATATATTCCGAACACGTAAGTCTCATTTATAGTTTTCAATTCCAAGTATTTAAAGCTCCTTTCATGGCAATGAATTCATAATAATTTTTATAATTTGTTATAATCACATCAAAAAGAGAAAAGTTTATTGAGATTTAACACGTAAATATACCTTATTTTTTAATATTCTCTTTTTTCCCCTATTTTTTCTTGTTAAAACCACCGATATCATTCCATCAGAAATAATCCTGCTCAATTCGGGTAGGATCACTTAAGCGGTAGAATTCTCTTTTTATAGTTTTAATATGACTGTATACCCAAGACTTGAATCCAAAATCTTTATCAAATTAGGACAACTCTTTACCAATTGATCTATACGCTTGTTGATTTTTTCCCCCCAATTGTATACCCTAGAAGGATTTGCGCTTTTCTAGCTATTGAAAGGCTGTATTTACAAGGGGTTGAATTAACATAGGTGTTATTTGTGCTAATCATGTATGTCATTGTTATTTTTAACTTATACTAATTTTACTAATTCTCTTTAAAGGTAATATTTTTGCATCTAAAGCAAACGGTGACTATTGTCTTTGAACTTCCACTGCCGTCAAAAGCCTACAAACTGCTGGTGCTCAACTCCCTCGATCGTTGCCGTATACGAATAGCTTAAGTTAATTAAATATGCTGCCTTGTATTTTGGTGGAAAGAAAAAGTGAAAATAAATTGACTCATACCTTATTCACCTTTAATGGTTAAATTTAAATACAATTAGATGAGGGCAAGCCTTAATTACATTCGAAGGAGATCAAATGCAAGGCCAGATAACTTGTTGTGTTATAATATGTCAATAATAATATATATTATATATTTATTTGAATTATATTATATTTTTATATATTTATTTAATTAAATCCGATTCAACCAATGACCCATTGGTTAAACCAGTGACCCAATGTCTTGATCAGGCCGATCACCGATCCCAGTTTAATAATTATAAATACAATTGTAGTTTAGTTTAGGAGCAGCATCTTTTTGGTTAAAAAAAGAAAGCATTTTTGTTTATTCTGAGGTTGTCCCAAAACAATATCCATTCAATAAAAATCACTCTTTACTACACAACTATCTTTACGGCATGTTTGGTTCCTGTTTTTTATTTTCTATTTTTCTATTTTTAAGATTTTGAGAAGAAAATAATTAAAAGAGGAAATACAAATAAAAATCAAATAGAACCCATAAGTTTGCAAAATCAACTGTAGTTTTAAAAAATTTAATCTAAACACAGTTTACTTGATGCTCCTATAGAGCACATTGTAGTTCTCATTGCGCTAGCACAATTGTGTAATTCTCATTTTGCTGACTTCGATATGATAAATAATAAATTAATATAGGAAATTTTCACATAACCCTCACGAAAATAGAAATCAGTGACTAATAAAATTGCATACCATAACCCCCATATGAAGATAAATGAGTAAACTTAGAAATCTTTATCCAACAATCAACATTCGTCAGAAAACCCAAATATTATCGGCCACTCATTATTCCTGAAGAGGGTTATGTAATTTGTGAGATTCCTGTTTTCATCATTTCTCCTTCATTCTTATATCAAAGTCTATCTATCTATCTAATAGTTACGGGACGTGCAAAATTTATTATTGTAAGCGACAATAAATAAACTAAAATTTAGAAGAATTCTTTTATTAAAGTCTCGCCAAAATTCTAAAATACCCAAAATCAAAAAGTTGTAAAAACTAAAGCTGATAGTAATACATATGTTGCCTCCCATTTTCCACCTCTCTCAACCCCAGATTTTCCCCCCATTTTCTCTGCCTCCTTTTTTTGGCCAGGGGTGAGGGATAGATGTTTTTCTCCCTTAAGTTGCTCTGTCGTCTTCTGTCTAAATCATACCTCTTTATAAATAGAAATATATAACTTAACTCCTCATAATTCATCCTTCACGTCGCTACTGCTACTCTTGCTTTCCTTGGCATCAGAACTCTCCTTGGTATCAGTACTCTCAGGTTTTGTAGTTAAGGTTGGTTTCTGGAGCTTGAATGGGATTGATGCATGTTTCTTGAGGAACTTGTAGAAGGCTACCACTGTACGATCTGTATCAACAGTAATCTGCCGACACAATAAACCAATAACATACTTAGATCAGCCAATGATAAAGATAAAGAACATATAGATCTTACACACAAGAAAAGATCATAAGCAGATCTAGGTTCCTGAAATAGATAAAATATGTACTGTCGTTTAATATCAACATACAGGGTCAAAACTCTTGTTTCCTGCCGGGAAGAAGAGAAGTGTGGGGAATCCATCAGCCTGCAAAGTGAATATAAATATTGATCAATAAATTCTCGAATCTTATCATAACTGAGTACAGATGCACTCATAAAGGCAAAATAGGCTGTCTTGCTGTTTGATTGCAAATTCAAAACTTAGAATGCATCTAGTTTAACTTTGGGTTTACCTTTGCCCTAGGATGCTCATTTGTTGTTCCATCCATCTTGGCTATAACAATAGACTCAATACCACGAAGATGTTTTGCAAGTTTGTTGTATGTTGGTTCCAGTGCTTGGCAATGGCCACACCAGGGAGCATAAATCTGAGATTTCAACAACAATCGAATTAACATGGACAAGGTACATATGCAAATAAAACTCATAAGCTAGGGGGTTACAATTTTACCTCTAGGAGAACATCCTTTGACTCATCCAAAACAATTTCATCAAAGTTATTCCCAACAACTATTTTCACATCACCATCATTCTGTCACCAAGTTAGCAAACATGTTAGAGAGGGAAGACTGGTTCAATAGAATATAATTCATGACTGGAGAACAAAATAACTCACTTTTTCCGGAATTGGATCTGACTTGAAGAAAGGTTTTAGCTTGTCTTCAAGGAAATCTTCCCCAAATGCCTGAGATAAATAAAAATTTGAAATCTTTAGCCAAAATATTGTTTTCAAACCTTGTTATATAATATAAAAATAAACAAAAATTAAAAAAAAAATTCATGCACATTCCACATGGTAGCATACTTTAACAGAGCCCAGGCAATAAGGCAGAAAGAATACCTTAATTTTGTCAACAGTCACCTCTCCATCAAGCACAAATTTTTTTCCATCATCATTGCCAGTGTATGCAAGTACCTGCGTTGGAAATTCCAATGGTCACTTGAATGTTAAATACCATGAGTTTTCATGACTCATCCTCTTAGATAAATTAGAAAAAGGGGAGAAGAAATACTTACCTTTGGAGCATCCCCAGAGATACCAAAGTAATCTGAAACAGGCTTTCCAACATCTTCATTATCCATTTGCACATATACAAAGATCAGCTGCAACAGATAACACATGCAATTGAATCATTATCCAAAATCTAAGTAACCTTTTGAAATGAGAGCTGGATGAATGATTGGAAACTTATTCTTCCTACTGTAAGTTATGCGACTTTTATCAACAAAATGTAGCAAAACCAGAAAAGAAAGAAAAAATGTCAGATATCAGCACTCACCACAAATCATATGCTAAACTTTGAAGATTTTAGGAGCAGTATTATTAATTATAGTGAGGCATACGCCTATGGGGTATTTGTAAAATTTAAAGAGTTCATGACTGATAAAGTTTAATATTTGCTGCATGAAATATACCTTCCCCTTGAAAAATTTTGCTGCTTCTTGAAATATTGGGATGAACTTCTCTGAATCATTTGAAGTTGCAAACAGCAACATCTAAATTGAAGTTTCAAACACATAACAATGTTAGAAGAATGATATGGGGTCTCAAGAATATTTTTCTTTAGAGAATCAAATATAATATAATATACGTGCATATAAATAATTACCTGTTTCTTGATTGGATTTTCAAAGACTTCAGGTGCACTTTCTCTTGTAAAAATTGTTACCAAAGGAAGCTTGTTGGAGAATACAAAGTCTGCTATTGCAGACTTCACAAATTGGCCATCTGCAGAGACAGGGTGAAAATACATCAAGTTTACTAGAAAACATTAACTTTACTAGCATAAAACTCCCTTTCTTTGGGAAAAACAGAGAACAATGAGAAAGAAAACAAACCAAAATAGTTCAGTTTTTCCTCCTCTCTCTTGACCACGATCAAAGCTGGGCGTTTAACACTTGGGTCAATATGGAAAAGCTTTGCCACATCAGGATTCACGGTTTGATAAAAAGTGACATCATCCTCAAGTCTTGAAGCAGCAGCTAGCTCATCACTCTCAGGACCCTGCATTTTATGACAGGATTAATGACGCAAAACAACCAACAATTTCACGTATGTATTTATTACATGTTTGGTCAACCCTCTCATATAATCCAGAGAATCCACAATAAATAGCAAATGGCTCAGCTTCAGCCAGGACAAATTTGCTGACTAATTAATAGGAAATGATGTCTTACTATGACAAAATTAACTTATCATGATCAATATCATATGTAACCATCAATTTCACGAAACATTTGAAAATGTACATTTGATTAAATAATTTTTTTAAAAAAAAAAAATCGACTTGAATTTGATACTGGTCCTAGCAGATCTAACCAAACAGGTGAATGTAGGTTGAGGAAGAAATGCGAATACTTACAACCAAAGAGTTGAGGAATCCCAAAACAACTTTGCTTTCGGAGGTCAAAATGCGTTCAGCATCCTCCACCGTAGTAATGTTGTAAATACCGGGCCCTATCTTCTTCTTAATCCAGCTCACTATAGCATCTCTGTATCCCAATCAAAATTCAGATCCAATAAAAGCAAAACTCGCAAGAAAAACACAATGTAACATCGATTCCAGCTCCCTAACACACTAGAGATTCAACAGAAAATGCAATTGAAATGCTGAATTAGAATCAAATTCCAAAGAGAGAGAGAGAGAGAGAGAGAGTTACTTGGTCCTTTGGCCATTGTAAGGTTTGTGAACTCCATCGATGAAGAAGTATACTGTAGGAAAACCTTGAATGTCGTACTCCTGCGCCAATTCGTTCTCCTCCGTCGCATCAACCTTCGCCAGAAGCACGTTTTCGCCCTTCAGCTCCGTGGCGGCGGCGGCGTACTCCGGCGCCAGGGCCTGGCAGTGACCGCACCACGGCGCGTAGAACTCAACCATGACGAAGCGGTTGTTCTTGACGACGTCGCTGAAGTTCTTGTCCTTCAAAACGACGACGTCCTTGTCGTCCACCTCGGGCTCCTTGTACGCGTCCGGATTGAACTCCGTCTCGTCGAAGCCGGAGAAGTCCTCAAGATCGGCGTCGTCGACGGTGTCGTCGTCGATTTGGTCGGGATCTGGATAGTGGCCGTGGTACTGGTGGTGCGAGGCGGAGGTTTCATCGGGATCTTCGAGGAAACTGAGATCTTCGTCGTCGTCGTTGCGGGCGGTGGCGGCGGCGGACTCCTTGCAGAGAGAGACTGAGAAGGAGGAGAAGAGGAGGAGGGTAGTGAGGGAAAGGAGAACGAAGATTCGCATTGTGAAAGGGAAAAATTGACGATTTTTTGAGAGAGATTGCTGAAACTGAAGATCGAATAAGAAGAGAGAAAGAGATCTGAGTCACTGTGAACTTACGTGAAGCTCAAACTGACTTTGTTGACTTTCACGTTTCCAGTGTGAATGGAATGGATCCTCTTGTTTCTCAACGACGCCGTTTCTTCAGTCAAAGTCATTCTAACAAACCCACTTACTAATTACAATTAACAAAAGAATTACGATTAAATTAACGTAAAATGCATCCATTACCTGCTTGTTTCCGTTCTCGGTTTTTCACTCATGATTCCCTTATCCTACGTTTACGTTATGTATTATTTGAAACTTTTGTAATAAAAAATTTTAATTTGACTCTATGAAAATGCTTCAACAAAATGCACACCATGTCATATTTGTTACTCGTGATGGAGCAAGCTCATTTTATTATGCGTAGCAAATCGCGTAAACGTGGATCCAATCCACCACCAAGTTGCAGACTTTGACGAGGCTTCTGATACAAAAGCACAAATTTTTAGAGGTTCAAAACTAGAAATTAGGCGAGTTTCTTATAAGTAATACTATATCATTTCTGGAAAAATAATTATTTTGTTAGTTCTTTTATTTTAGAAATGAAAACCAACTTTTGCTAAATAGGAGCATTTTTCCACTTTTTGTATGCTAGTATTTTGAAGGAAATAGAAATATGAAGAACCGTCAAAAAATACTATAAATAAATAATATGTTCTAGATACCTCAACTTCGAATCTTATATTGGAGACAATGAGTTTAATTGAAATTCAGAAAATAACACAAACTAACTTTGTCTAGCAATAAACTTAACATAAAGGGTAATAATATGCAACAAAATGTTTTTGTTAATAATGTTGTGGCAATAATTTTTTTTTGGGTGCGTATATACTTATTTATTTAAAATATACCTTTTGCTTATGGTATGTGACAAAATTTTTGGTGGCTTGGTATGTGATAATTTTGAAAATATATCTCTTTTACACAAATTTATAATATCCAATCTAATTCTACTTATTATCAATATTTTATTTACTTTTGAAAAATGTAATTACAAATGAATTATCCTTCTAGGACAGCTATGCTAACAATAACCATGGTAATAAAAATCGAGCACCCAGAAAAAAATGGCTGCTATAAACAACAATGACATCACTGAAATGATAAAGAGCAAGGCCTAGGCTTATTGGAAGAGTTCACTCCCAAGAGTCACCGCACCAATCTCCTCATTGACTTGGGAATACAATGGAGCAATTTCTCTTTGAATCCGCTCCAGCTCTTGAACAACTTGCCCCATTGATGGCCTTCTAAAACTCATGTCCATGCATAGCAACGCCAACCTCATAATCAGTCTAGCTGCATGCTTTTCATGGTCTCCTACTGTTATGTCAATGAACTTGTCCAAGCCATCACTATTTTTTGCCTTCAAAACAACATTAGGATTAGTGAGTTCCAAAATGATGAGTAAAAACCAGGGGGATCAAAAATCCATCAAGTTTAGAAGCATGTATATATATGTACCTGAAATACTAGATTTTCCTCTGGGGTTGACATGTTTTTGTTATATGCTTCACACCCACTAATCAACTCTAGTAAGAAGACCCCGAAGCTGTATACATCACTATGCTCCGTGTAGTTTTGTGTTGAACTCAACCTTAGGAAAGAAAAATGTCCATGTACCTCAAATTATCAACAAGGAAAAGCCAAAAATAAAAAAAAGGAGGGGGGGCATTCCTTCAATGAAACAAGGCGTAGTGTAGCATACTCTGGGTCAATAAAGCAGTCTATGTTTGAAGATGAGCCAGCCTGATCAACTATTGTTTGCAATTTGCAGAATCCGTAATCAGAAACCTTGGCAGTATAACTTTCATCTAAAAGAACATTTCTAGTTCTAAAATTTGTGTGAACCAAAGGAGGGACCAAACTGTGAAGATGTTCCAGTCCTGTTGCAAAGCATAGACTGAATTGTTTCTTTTGAATTCCAAAAGATAATGAATGGTAGAAATCACAGCAAAGATGGGTTTTACCTTTTGACGCGCCTAAAGCGATGGATAACCTTCTCCACATGTCTAACTTTCCAATGGGCAAACCCTCACTATCTGCATACCAACTTGCACTAAGCAGAAAAATATAGAGAGAGGTGAAAACAAACTCAAAAGAAGGGAAGATGGGCAAGAGTACCATATAGGTGATTCCCTACATGGCCATTAGGGAGATATTCATACACTAGTAATTGTTGATGGCCATCTTCATAGTAGCCTACAAGCTTGACAAGATGGATGTGGTGGATGTGTGCTCTCTGCCTCACCTGTCATCAATCGAAAGAGATCAACATGGTTGTTACTTGGTAAAATATAGGCTTTCTGCTGATCTTGGCAGAATGAATTAGGAGTAATATTATTTGCATATCAAAGGTAGACATCACCAAAACTCTTTCTGGCTTGCTCTCTCTATGATGTCTATCAAGGGTATCCACTTTTGCTGTACAAATAACATTATTCTTACATTGAAGCTAACAATGGTAGTAGGCTTACATACATATTGATGCAAACAAAAGGGAATTTTCATACATATTTACCTCACGGGTGAAATCCTGTGTTAGAGCAAATATGCGCCTTTTTATGGCCACAATAGATCCATCCTGAAGCAAGCCCTTGTAAACCACACCAAATCCACCTTCACCGAGGATATTACTTTGACTGAAATTTCTTGTAGCTTGTTCTAGTTCTAAAATTGTTAACTGCCTTGCATTTTGCGTATAATGTGGAGACAAATCATGCACGTACTGCGAGTTGTTGCCTCTTCCCATCTCAACTGTCAAAAAGGCAATAGAAATAACATAATAATCACAACTTAGTGAATCAGAACTCCGAATATTCATATCTAATTCACATTAAAGAGCTCAACTTAACTTACCTGTGGGAGATGGCATAGAAGAAGCAGTCTCAGATGTTTGCCTCATATGTCTTTTAACACGCATCAAGCAGATATAGACAATTACCACAATGACAATTACGATTAAGGCAGCGACAACGCCACCAACTGTGGCAGCAGCAGCAGCCCTTCTTCCACCTGGTCTGTTAACTTGAACTTCTTGAGCAGGTGTAAGTGTTGGAATATCATTATTTCCATCTATCTTTGCTGTTATTCTACCTGTTTCTCAAGTAGAGAGCTTTCCTTATGATTCTTATGATCGATTTCTTAAGGTTACAAGTACCTTTTAGTTATTAGAGACTAATTTCTAGTCATGTGTTTCACTAACTTGAAATATAAAATCTTATAAGTTAGTTTTACATTTATATTTTGAATGCATTGAAATTGTGGTTAAATATTATTCATTAATTACCAAAAGATATCGGTATCCTTTAATACCGAAGAAATCACCAAACAAATGGTTAACAAATTAATCCTATCTCTCTGAACCTCAATGTTTTCCTCCGTCTGAACAACAAACCACTACACACACAAATTCAAAGAGACATAGAGAAGGAGCTTACAGAGAATCAGAGAAAAAGCACCTGGATCTTTTAGTTTATAGCAGTGAAGACACGGCCATTGCATTTGACATGGATATTTCACAATGCTGCATCCAAATTGCTGTGGACTGCCAAGTGAACCTTTGAAAGTGAATAAAGCCTCAGCTGCAGTTAACAAATGTGTAATTGTAACCAGATAAACAATTGGCTCACCCACAATTTATGCCCTTTGAAACTAATGATATCTGACTTGAAGATCAATGTGTACTTTCCAAGAGAAAATGGGAAGTTAGAAGAAAATTTATCATTTGAAAGAGAAAAAATAACTGAAGACATATTTAAAAAATAATTAAAGTGGTCTGTCTAATAAAGATCCATCTACCCAAGTCAATCTGGAACATGTCTGATTAGTTCATAGCATGCAAATGGAAATACAAAGCCAGCAGCACATGGACAATGAATTGTGCACAAAGTTCACTGGCAAATTCAATGCTCCTAACTGCAGAGTTTCCAACTACTTTTTGTTATGGAAAACATGTTCATGAATATGGTAGGGGAAAAATTATCAAAAGCTTACCGTATAATTTGCAGGTTGATTTGTTGAGGAATAAAAGTTGAATCAGTATCAGTAGGGGCAACAATCTTAGCCCCCATAGCAATCGCATCGTCAACAAGCATCACCCCTACATAGTTTCAAAAGACAGTCATTAACTAATAAGAAATTCTCATTCCTATAAGCTTTTCAAGAGACATAGAAAAAAGTATGCACTTCTTCAAGAGAAGAAAACAAATCTGAAACATGAATGAATCTCACTCAAGCTTCACAGAAAAACAAATAAAAAAGAACTAGTATACAATAATGGAGGCACAACAATGGAAATCAATTTGTTAGTCAAATATAGCATGGTGGGCAATATTCATGACAGAACTTATCAAAAATTGTAATGAACAATCATAAATGGAATAGACAGTAAACTGCTTTATATAATGGTGAAAAATGGAGAAGAATTTTGAACTCACACTTTGCATGCTTCTCAAGTAAGTTACATAGTTACCGAGGAGATGTAGGAGTAGTAGTAAGAGAGGTAATTATAAGAGATAAAAGTGCATGAAAAGTGAAGATAAAGAGTAAGACTCTAGTCTCTAGCATTAGCAACACGAAAATCCAAACAGTGGACTTGGTTGACTATATATACTATCCAGCTAAGAAAGGCAACAGGAAAAGCTGGAAAATGCTTTAAACAGGTTGTCTTCATTGAAGTGGACAGGTGAAGTTGCTGGTTTCTTTTGAGCTTTGTTGTTAAACCCACGAATCTTTTCCAGGAAGAGAAATGGACTTCCAAATCCCAAAATATTCCCAGGGAATCTCTAAACCTGGATTCTCAGAGGAAATGCATGCCAGAATATAGATTTCCAAGCAATGATGACAGAAAAAGAAAATCTATTCAACTACCCCAAACACAGGTACCTTTATATGTCCCACTTGCTTTCTAGCATTATTTTCCAGGTTACTCCTCATTTACCTCCAAGAAATGGAGAAAAATAGAATTCAGCAATACTCAAGAGTCCAAACATTTTATAATAACAGCATCATGACTTTTCATAATTCATATTACAGCATTGTTGTACTGCAAAGTGCAAGAAGAGCAGAATATGATAAGTGGACCATGGACATGGTAAAAGCATACAGTGATGATTCTCAGTTAAAGTAAACTACAAAAGCCAAAAACATCATCCTTGTCAGGATAAGCCCGTGGAATTATATAGATCTCTAGAACGAGCTGAGGCTAAAGCAAAGTACAGTACAACTAGAAATTAAAGTGGCGAATTATGATCATATTGCAGGTTGTGCTTCAAACTGCCTTGGGAGACATAATTCCAAGAACATAAGGTCACCCTTTACAGGACTCATGGAAGGTTATATTATATAACTACATGGCATAACAAGAACAGTAAGAGAGAGAGAGAGAGAGAGAGAGTTTTGTGTGTGTGTAGTGTGTACAATAGTACAGTACATGGTGTTCTAATATTGCAGAAAAAACCAGCTGGACCAAATAGCCTTTTTATCAAAAAGAAAATCTTTTTACAATGGGAAAAGCTTTGTTTCTAGGCTCTAGCCCCACAGGAGAACACATTGGCTGCATTGCATTGGAAGAAAAGAGTTGGCAAATAGCAGCCAGGCAGCCACTAGAAGTAACAGTGCAAAACAATCCCATTCAAAGTTCCAGGGAGATGGTGCTTTCAGCCAAATCATCATATCCATCGTGAGTCGTGACTAGACTCGTCCAGAATTGACATGTTTGAATTCATTCCATCCTGTTTCACATGTCCTTGGAAAGTGTCCTCCGAAGAATGGACCATATATATTAAATAGTTAAAACGGATAATAATTTAAATGAGAACTATATAATATTAAACAAAAGTGCAAAACAAAAGAACAAAATGCAACTTGAATAAGTGTAATTATCATTTTTTTTTTTTTGTTGAAACCATGGATATCCTCTCATCGGAAGCAATCTTACACGAGCCAAATAGTATCACTTAGGCAACAAAATTCTCTATTTCAAATTTTAACGTAGTTGTATATCCACGGCTCAAACTCGATACCTCTGGTTAAGCTAGGACAGCCTCCAACTAACCTACACACTCATTGGTGTTGAATTTTGATCATATTCCCAAAAAATAACCAACAGCACTTTAACCAAATTTTTTATCTAAATAAATAGGAGCCCCCCATAATGTTTTAAGACAAAATCCATAGCTAACTTTGACCCAACTAAAAGCAGTGCCTATCTATAGCATAGACGGAAGTGTGTGTCAAGTTTCAACTAATGAGATGGATGATTAATCAGAACGTATGCATGCTGAAAAGTTTGTTGTTAAAATGATCTCTCACTGTGTACTAGAGTGTAAGAAAAAGTGAATAAGGTTAAAATGATATGGACACAAGAGAAACATCCTTGACCCTAATGGAAAAAGGACCATGGAGCTTTTGGTTCCAAAGGGGTCGTATGTCTGCTGCATGATGCTGACCGAAGGTGTGTGTTGTGGGGACCGTATGTGAAATGTTCCAGCATATAAGAAAAGGTCACATGAGAAGAAGCAGATGCAGCGGTCAATAACAATAGGCCATTGGCAGAGACTCACATGCCAAAACCTTTTAGCCATTTTGCTAAAGTAGACTTTGTATTTTGTAATGTATGCCTTCTAGCATTTTTCTTTCCCTTTTTTGGTAAAATGAATTTAATAAGTTACATGGAGAATATTTGTGTTATTATCTTCTCCACAAATTCTTTTAACTTTTTCTTAGTTATAACAAAGATTATTGAATGAAAAGTGAAATCATTTAATAGTTAATACTTCATGAATTTACAATGATTTAACATTTTTTTCTTTAAATAATATGAAGAATATTAAATAAAAAAGTTCAAGTCTTAATTTAAGGTACAATAGGTTTTATATTTTTGTACATTATCAATGCTTCAATCTTTAAGTTTTCCTATATGAAAGGGCATATTAAATATAGAAATTATTCATAAGTCTTTTTATGCAATTTAAGCTTTATCTTTAGAGGAGTCTTATCTAAAATGTTAAGAGTTTTGAATCTTGTAATTACAGCTATAGGAAAAACTTAATCATTACACCCTGCCTTAAAATTGCATAAGTAATTAGTAACAAGAATTAACCTGCTGAGAGTATCCCAAAAAAAAAGGAAAAGAATTAACCTGCAGGAAGAGTTGATCCTTAACACACAATTAATGGCACATCAACATCCACGATTAATAAGAAACTGCCCACAACGTGCTCTGTGATCTCCAAGGCCAGATCCATCAGCATTCAACCTTTACCAAACAACAGGAGGGAAATTCCAAGAAAGGTTGACTCATTGATACTAAAGTAAGAATAACATGACAGGGTTCCCAAAAAAAAAACAAAAACCATGAACGTGGGGAAGGCAAAAAAGATGGGCTGAAGTATTGTATACCATGTGTTTTTGGGCTGAGCTTGAGAGGTAGGCTTGTTTTTACAGAGTCCAGTAATCAAGTCCATCGGAAGCCTTAATCCTTGATCTTATTATTATCTAAAAATTCTTTAGCTATTACATTTTTTCTTAAAACAAAAAAGTGCTCTTATGCTATATTATTTAATATATAACACTTTAATTTTGTAGATCATTGATATCTCTCACTTTAAGTATAACTCTAAGAATTTAATGTTGATGTACTTTGGATAGTAAAAAATTTTACTTAATCATTTAATAATCCATTATCAGATCAGTAAAAATATTTAATTCTTATGATTGCTATCTTGGAATTCATATGTATTATAGCATATGATTAGATAATAGTATAAAATATTTTATATTAACAATATATCAAAATTAACCTTTAACTTTAGCATACATATTGAAGCATTAATCAATTAAAATTACCAACTTTGTCTTATTCCCAAAAAAAGAAAAAAAGGTTAAGAATTTCTCTATTTTTTTCTCTTCGCACTCCGAATAGTAGTGAAACGGTTGTGGACTAGGTACACAGCGTAGGATTTGTTAGGACTTGTGTACTTTTTCGGATTTTTCTGCATTACTGATATCACATGTTGCTTCAACGTATGCATGATTTTTAGCCCAATATCTGAATATTAGAGTTTTCATTTTTCCCCCCTCCTTTTTTTCCGTACAATCAGAGTTTACTTCCACTGATTTATATGTTGGTCTCTTAGAATGTTACAGGGACTTGCTTTGTTTCCATCTGCTGGTGCTCCACATGAAATAATATTAATGGCTAGTAAGAAATTGGAAACGCATGACACTGATGATTGTTAAACAAGATCCAAATTTCAAATTAATCACTATCATGACAATAGATACATTCACTAACCATAAACAAATTAAGGAACACAAAATGAAGGGAACTAACAAGAAATTAGAAAGTGGAACATTAGAGGAACAAAAGTGGAGGGGCAGGGATTGCATTCCCTATTCTAAGCCTAAGCTAAGGTTTTGAAGTAATTATATGAGGCAGGGCAAATCAAGCTGGTTGAACAATATTATTGGCTTTACTCATGTTAGCTCGGCGATTGACCCTTACATGGTACACACTCATAGCTAAAAGCACTACAAAAGCTATACCAAAGATAATGCCTGCTACCCCACCAGCTCCCAAGCTTTTGCTACCTTTCTCCAATGTGGAGGCTTTGCTTTCATGAATTTGTGTTGCTTCCACTTGAGCTGCTAATGGCAGAGGTGAACATTTGGATGCACTACAAGGGTCTTTGGTCTCGGGCTTTCTTGCATTGGGGTGAAAGAAGTTATATGCTGACGGTGGAAAAGCTTCAGGAGTCACATAGACAAGCCCATGGGGGGCTCTTTCTTGTGCTAAAACAAGTGAGACAAGTTCTAGACAAAGGATGAAGAGGAAGGAGAAACTAATGCGATTCATGTTTTTTTTTTTTTTCCCTTTTTGACTTTGCATAAATCACTATGGGATCAGAAGAAGCAAGTAGCTTTTGGGATGAAAGCTTGTGGGTCGGTTGCACTGGCTTTTATAATGCCAAGGTCCTAAGGTAGTGGTTGTTCCTTGGACATAAATATTTGTGCTGGGAAAAGGCTAATGAAGTGGGGAACAGAATTATGGGTTTTGCTTTCAGCCTTTCAGCAGTCCACAACCTCAACATTTAACTCTTTGCAATTCCTAAACTGCCCATGGTTAAATGTTAACCATATTCAGACCTGGAAGTTATTACTTCAATGGACTAGCCTTGGATCTGGCCATTGGCTACAACCCTGATGAATGTGATACACCTTCCTTGTATTTTGAGTAAAGCAAGGAAACTCCAAATTAATTTTCTTATTCAATTGATATATGAATCTTACAGTCTTCTTTCTGTTTATTTATAAGGTCACCACCATGAATCATGCCTTGTTATTCTGATGGTGCAACAGATATAACAACTCTAACTACTTTTAGATTCCAATTAACAACTAACCTTCACATCCATGTCATCTCTACTAGCCACTCAGCTTATTAATACTTTTCAAATTGAGTTCGTAGTCCTTTATCCATGTGGGTTTCTTCCTTGATATTTTTCATGGTTGACCATGGATCATATCGAAATAGGTGCACTTACAGCAAAAGAAGTTTATTGCTTATTGGCGATTGGAGCAGCTGGGGCATGAATGTCATATAGCTTCTTGTCACGTCCTTATGCATTATTATTTGTTATTTGGGACGTGGCTTTATGAATGATGCTTATACTTGAGAAGTAGGGACTCGGCGCTTCTTTCTCTCATGGTTCAAGTACGTGAGTGCCTTACGCATACAATATGAGTAATAAGGGACTAGGGGTAAAATCATTCGGTAATTAATCAATCATCCTTATACAGTTAAAACATTAATCATCCACTTAAATGAAAACCCTCTCTATCTATGCATGGTACGCAATGCATTTGGGTACTAGTACCATTCACGTGGTAGTGATCAATGGGACTTTTGTGAGCTTTTCATCAAGTGATTATAGGAGGAGGGTTAATCAATGTTTATGCCTATTATTGAGGAGGTTTATGCTTAGCTTACTCGCCAAGTGGGAAAAGAAATGTAATTGTAGCATGGGGTTGCCTTAGCTTAGGAAGGCAGAAAAGGCCCTGTTTGGCCTGCCCTGCCACATTATTGCCAAGGAACAAAGCGCATGCAAGAGGTGAATAGCAAAAAATGTGTTGTGCATGTGATGGGATGAAAATTAAAAATCATGCCAGCCTTGTTGCAATCTCTCCTTTTGTACCTTTTGTTCATTTTCTAGTTCATGCCTAAAGCCTTCTCTTATTCGGCGACAGTGGATGGTCATTGTGACTCTCTTTGATTCTTTATTCATTTCCTTCCCAAGAGGCAGGGCCCATATTTCACATTTACATTTTCTCAGCGTGCTCGCTTGGTTGATGTTCATGGCCATTTTCAGGTCAATTTCTTTGCATTAACAACACATTGATTGATGATGTTCATGGCCATTAGCCAATCCGATTCTTTTTCCTTTGGGTCATTGATTCATACTCATAAGGGCCTAATCGAATTAGGCACGGCTAAACCCTGCCTCGGCATCCTTTGAATGGACAATAGCCCATTTGGAATGAATGAGGGCCTCAAGATTGATCCAAACAGTTTTATAATCAATTCCAAAGTTAAAAACCCAAAGTTGACGAAAACCAAAACAAAAACAAAAAACCCAAAGTTGGCAAAAAATTCAAGGTAAAACCCCAAAGATAATATTTGACCGGAAAATAATCATCTATTGGAACTTTTAGGCTTTAGGTTTTAGGTTTTAGCTTGATCCACCCTTGCATCTAAAATTTTATGGGAGATTTTGAAATCCTTGGCCTAGACTTAACTAGTTATGCCAAGTAGCCCATATAGATATAATTGTATATAAATTTGTCAAAGAAAGAAGATGGTGAAGTAACTCATTATAAAGGAAAAATGCAAAAATAGTGTTTAAAAAAAAAAGTATCGCGTGTGCAGAAGTTTTTTTTAAAAAAAATTTTAATTTTTGTAATCATAGTAAACTATACAACCAATCTTATGAGGATATATTTGGTTTAACTTTTAGTAAAATTAATTTTAAAAAAAAAGTATTTTAAAAGGATTATTTTTAAAAGAATTGATTTATATTTGATTTGAATGTGTTAAAAATATGTTTAAAAGAATGATTTTTATTTGAATAGAATAAAGCTAAATTATTTTTTAGTATTATTGTGAGAATAATAGTAAAATTTACTTTTCAAAAGACCTTATCTTAGAATAAAAAGTAACTTCAATGATACTTCTCCTAAAATGTCTTTTAGAGTTTTACAAGTAAGTTAAAAAAAAAAGTCTTTACATACTCAAATATACTGGTTATTGTTTATTTTCATTATAAATCAATAAAAAAATTATCTCCCATAAAAGTATATCCAAATAAGCTCTAAATTAGTTATAGGCCTAAGCTTGAAGAAGTTTGGGCCCATATCTTCTCTTGATTCAAGAGAATTCCAAAGGAAAATGTGGACGTGGCCAGAGGCGTAGCATAGACGGCACGTCTAGTGGACTTGCTAAGTGTAGCCACATATGGGGTGCGAGTTTGACTCGCTATGCGGTCAAAGACGGCTTGCCCCTTCCCCTCCCCCCCCCCCCGGGTGTGTGTGTGACCCAAAAAAAAAGTTTAGTTAGAGGGTAAAAATGAAGAAAAAATTTTTATGGATGAACTTCAATAAGTTTGAGCTCATATCTTCTCTTGATTCGAGAGAATTCCAAAGGAAAATGCGGGTGTGGCCTTAAGCATAGAACAGATGACACATCTATTAGCCTTGCTGAGTGTAACCACATATGGGGCGTAAGTTCGACTTGCCATGTGGTTAGAGACCGCTTGCCCCTCCCCCCCTCGGGGTGTATGCGTGACAAAAAAAAGTTTGGCTGGGTGTGTTTAGTTACTGGTAAAAAAGGAAGAAAATTTTTTATAAATAAATTTCATATATATGTTTATATATAAAGTTCATCTATAAAAAATTTTCTTTCATTTTTAACTCCAACTAAACATATCCTTACGCAACAAACACCCTAGTAAGCATTTTCTTTTCCTTTTTTGTCTTGTTCTTAGATACTTTATGCCGCATTATATGATTAAAATTGTGTTGCCAGAAAAAAAATTTAAAAAGATGCATCACCTTCATAATCTTTAGCCATAGATATGCGGGTTGAGTAAGAGAATATGCGACAAACAATCAACTTCTCTTCTGCCCCGCTTTCCTTTTCTTTCTTTCTTTGTATGCACGTCTGTTCATTATTTTTTGACTCGAATGAGAGAAGAATTGAGACACTGAAGCCAAACTTCATTTTCTGCAATTTTCATCAACAGTAGAATTGCATGTTATTGCTAACCCAACATATATTTAACAAGACTACATTCTTGTCTGCGCGCTTGTCGAATTGATTTAATGTAGAAATGTCTATAATTTATGTTGGTGAGAATCTCGTGATTTATAGTTTAAGCTTATGAGACGATGACAAGTTTCATATAAGCTCAAATCATGAAGGAATTAGGGTGTGTTTATTTCAACTTTTAGAAAAAAATAATTATAAAATTTAAATTTTATATATAATTGAAAAAAAAAGTTAAAAATTGATTTTTTTTTAAAAGTTATTTTTTTTATAATCTATTTATTCAAATATATAAAAATTAATTTTTTAATAAAAAGTTATTTTTTACCCAAAAAAATCACAAACACACATTTAGTTACTAATAGTATAATCACAATGAATGCTCCTATCTTTCCTAACTCTTATGGTGTGTTGAATTTTTATCATTGATTCTATCTTATTTTGTATTTTGTTTATGTCTCACTTTCTTAATTAAAAATAAAAATTTACAAATGATTTTGACTTGTAAAAATTTCATGAGAGAAGATTAATATGAGATTAGTCAAGATGGTAGGTATCTTGACTCTTTAACTAGACGTCTTGGATCCAAATTCTAGGAATGGAAAAATCATCGTTGTGAGATTTTTACCGTATTTAAGGATCACTATCAAGTTAAGTCAAGTCAAATTAGTCAAATATGATAAGATTCAAATATTAATAATCCCATTGATATTAAAATTTCACGAGAGATGATTCATTTCCATTTGTCTCTACCAGCCAACAGAGACAACATCCCAGTTCAATAACCCATGCCTCATTGTGACAGTAATTCCGTTTATGAAACAGCTAGAGCACAACTTAAAGGATACATAGAAAATACCAGAAAGACATAAAAAAATAAGGTATAGATAAGTACATTAGCTCACCAGTCTATTCTGTGAATAAACTAAGGAATCCCGCCACCTAACGTGTTACTATTTCTTTCGTTCTTTTCTATATTTTCTTCCTTCCGTATATTATTATTATAGTGTATTCCGAGCAGCTAAAACGAAAGATTACAAAAAAAAAGACCCACAGCCTCAAGTCACGTCCAATACCACCATCACAAAAGCCGAGTCAGATAATATTTTAGGCCTGGAACTTTTGTTTACAATGATAATTTAATGATGAAGCCTCTAGCTCTCCCGCTATTTATTATTAGCTTCGCAATAGTTTAATACATTCGGATAAGCATCCAAACACAAATTCATTCTAAACGTTAGAGAACAGTTGTCAATGTTAGGCCCCTAACATTTTGTTAATTAAGACACTTATTTTAAGGAGAGAGAGTTGAAATTGTTTGTTCGGGTGATAAAAGGGGTGCGGGGGCTAACATTGAAGAAATCTCTTGCTTTTAAAGTAAGAAAATATTTTATTCTGCTTTATTCATAGTTTGATACTTTTTTAATTTTATTAAAAATGTAGTAAAAATAAAACATAATAATAACTTACAAAATGAGTGAAACAGAATTTTTTTACCACCTAGAAATTTATAGGCTAACAGGTAAATTACTTTGAATGTGTCAAGAAACTTGTAGTTGCATACTTGCATAACTTAATACTGAAAGAACAACAAATTTTGTTTATTGCGAAGGACGCTTACTTTTGTCACTATCGGCTTTCAAGCACAAGACGCTGAGATGAATGGTGAGCGATAACTGATAAGTAACACTTACCTAATTCTCAAAGGTGAGAGAAAACACAAGGAAAGTTCAATTAAGCCTCCTTCTTGACCACTCCAAAATCTCATTGGAAAAGCTTCCACTCTACAATTTCACTCCTTTTTCTTTGTGCAACTGTGATAAAAATTGCTATTTTTCTGCTCACACCTCGTTCAAGTGTTTCGACAATAGAATAAAGTAACCACTTGAAGAATAGTTAAAAGTGGAAGGCTTCACTCAGTAGTTATTTATTTCATTACTAGAGTACTAAGCTTAATTGCGTGTGCAAAAGAACCAGAAATTATTACGTATGG
This sequence comes from Pterocarpus santalinus, assembly GCA_031439595.1. Lineage (NCBI taxonomy): Eukaryota > Viridiplantae > Streptophyta > Magnoliopsida > Fabales > Fabaceae > Pterocarpus > Pterocarpus santalinus. The sequence goes on along the minus strand of CM062528.1, from coordinate 40,335,004 downwards.
AAGCTTAATTGCTAAAGTCAAAAGCTCACGATAAAAACTTATAAAGAACACAAGCAAATACTAATATAAGTTTTATGAGGATCATAAGGAGAAGATGAAGTTACAATACTTACGAAGAAAATAACAGTAAAAATGAAAAATGAGGATGCACAGGATCATATAGAAGCGAACACATGAGGAATACATGGAAATAGAAAAAGACAAAAGGGGATACAAAATAACACCCTTAGACATAAGCATGCTTATCTACAACTTCCACATGACCCCACGGTATTTGGCCATTTTCCTCAAACCCACCACCACAGCTGAGCTGGAAAGGAAGAAGCCAAAACTCCAAGAGGGGCCCATGGACAGACTTGCACTTGAACTACTCAGCATGGAACTGTTATTTTTCTTTTGGGAGACACCACAGCCTCATATAGAACAAGTCATATAATTGAGGTTATGATGTGGCAGAGAAGCGAGCTAAGATAATTGATTAAGCATTGCTTCTGAAGGATCCAAGAGCTTTGATGGCTGTTGCTCTAAGGATGTGTTGGTGGTAGATTGCTGCTGCCGCAGCTCCAATAAAAGGTCCAACCCAGTAAATCCACTGATCAAAAGAATCACCAAAATTAGTGTTAACAACATTGATCTATAAGCTGTATTCATCGATCATTATAAACATGATAATTAATTTAAATATTTTGTTCTATGCTGTGAGAAAAAAAAAAAAAAAAAGAAATATAGATTATATTAACAAGAAAGATGCTAGAGAATCGGTCAAAAAGTTTGACAGAATTTATCTTATTAGCTTTTAAATGAATAAGTGGATCATATTATATATTTCATTTCCTCATTATGATTTTTGTTAAGAAGTCTTGTTATATAATTTTTTTTTTCCAATTGTGTAATGTGTAGCATTCTTACTTGGTCATCCCAGGCTTTGTCTTGGTTGAAGATAACAGCTGGTCCAAAACTCCTTGCTGGGTTAATTCCAGTACCGGTGACAGGGATTGTGGCCAAGTGAACCATGAACACAGCAAATCCAATGGGAAGTGGTGCCAAAACCTTTATATTATTTCAAATTCCACCAAAACACAAAAACAACACCAGTTAGAGAAAGTCAAAGTGATCCAAACAAACCCAAAAATAATAAATTAAAAAAATTAAAGGGTGGTTTATATAAATAATTAATAATACTTACAGGAACATGAGAGTCCCTAGCGTTCCTCTTAGGATCAGTGGCTGAGAAGACAGTGTAGACAAGAACGAAGGTACCAATGATCTCAGCTCCCAAAGCGGTACCTTTGCTATAGCCATCGCTCACAAGGTTGACCCCACCACCATACCTGTTGTAGTATGCTTTTTGGAAGGCCTTGGCGAGTCCAGCACCGCAGATAGCACCAGCGCACTGTGCTACCATGTACAGAAGAGCCCTGATCAGCGACAACTTCTGCCCCACGAACAGCCCGAACGTCACCGCCGGGTTGATGTGCCCACCTGCAAATACCATATATTATTATGAGGAGCACAACCCCATCTATGTATTATACATATAGCATTGAAAGATTTTGCATTAATTCTTTAACTAAAGCTTTATTCTGTGTTACTTATATTGATATGTGGATACTTAATGTTAGTAGTGACAAATAATATATAATTGCGGAAAAAAATACTTGTTCATCGAGTATTTTCAAGTTACATTTACATGAGCTTTGTTGATTGAACAATATATGCTACAAGGTTGGAACAAATTATTAAAAAAAATTAATATAAAAATATATTAGTGATTGGATGAAGTAGAGAGATATAATTCACTTACCCGTTCAAGAATTCATGCATATAATTACAAAAACAATTCTTTTTTCTATTTTGGTGTCCACTTGCTTATCCTCCAAACAAAAATTTTTCATATAAAATTATGAATTATGGGTGGTGTTATATAATATTATAGTTGCTAAAATATGAGTGAAGGACAGGGAAAAAAAAAATGGGACAAATAATCTCTATTTATATATACTACATCATTTTAACAACTGAACTTCTGATAAAATTTTAGTTGTTTAGCTTTTTTTTTTTTTTACCTTAATTAGACATGATGATGATCAATATTATTATTGTGATATGATGTATTAAGTAGTAATCAACATACGTATATTACATAGCGACAAGGATGCATTATGCATTATGCCATAATGAATTAAAAACTTATATACAAAAAAAAAATGGTATGTTAATAATAAAACTGTAATTAGACACTTAATTAGTGTGCAAGAGAAGAAAGAAGGTGGAGGTAGGTAGCTTTACCAGAGATACCAGCGGTGCAGTAAACAAGGATGAAGATCATGCCACCAAAGGCCCAGGCTATGCCCAAAATACCCACCCCATCACACTCTGAGGTACCAGCTACGTTGGGGTCAGTCTGGCTCTTGTAACCAATGATGGTCAACACTGTGATGTAAAGGAAGAGAAGTGTTGCTATGAACTCAGCTATCACCGCTCTATACAAGGACCACTTTGTTAGCTCCTCCATATCGATAAATGGAGCCGGAGGAGGGTCATGGTAGTCCTTAGCACTGTACTCTCCTTGTCCATGCTCTGCAACCTCAACATCTTTCGCCATTTTTTCCTTCTAGAGAGGGATGAATAGTTGCACTCTAGCTACGCTAGCCACAGTTTTGTGTGTGCTTTGTGCTAATTTGTGGTCTGAGGGTTGAGTACAAAGAGGGTATTTAAGGAATGAAAGAAAGAGAGAGACTGTGCAAAAGAATTGAATATTTTATTGCAAGTTTTTTGTATGCATATGTTTTTAGTATGAAAATTGATGACATGATTAACGTAATTTTTTGCCGCCCTTATTAGCTTGATTTCGCTTGCATGGCCCCACGTTATGGCTACCTTACCTTATCAACGACTCTTAATCCAATAATCCGGCACATAAAGTTTATTAATGTTCTTTCTGTAATTTTCTTTTCTATATTAGGTTTATATATATGCACTGTTTCCATGGGCCAATATGACCTTAAAAAGGTTCTAATAATTCAACGGCTACATGTGGTTATGGCCAAGTGTGGAAAATTATGTAATAAGTAGCATGTTGAATATAAATTAGAATACGCAAGTTAACAAGAAAGCAAATACAACGGTCTGTTGCTTCTCTGTCCACTGATTCGGGAGAGATTTTTTGAATAAATTAAAATCTATTAGGCATTGTGTTTTTTTCACATAAAAACTTAAGAATTTAATTTAAATATACTGATGATATAAAATAATTTTATATTATCAATCAATAGAAAATAGTAAAAAATATCAACTTATACAAATAATCACCTATTATAACGAGAGATATACTATAATTTCTCACTTTTTAATATTTTTATTTATTAATAATGTAAAACTGTTTTATATTATCAATATATATCAATTAAACTCAAAACTTAATAAAATGCATCACATAAAATAAATCAAAACCGTACAACTTTAATCTCCTATAAGATCTCGTGGCGCACTGTAAATTTGGAGTAGGCTATGGAGTTGCCTTTTGTTTCTTGTTGTTTGCGAAATGGAGTGGCTGGCCTTTAATTCACCTGATTTTTGTCATTTCTAAAAATTTGAATATGCCCTAGTTGGAACTTGGAAGAACCAAAAAGTTAGTGGCTATGAAATATTAGCATAAAAAATGGCAAGAGATAAAGGTATATTATACCGGGAAGTAAAAGAAAGCCATCAATCATTGTTCTCAGCGTTATGTAATTGTTAATGTGATTAAAATAAGAGGAAAAGTAGTTGTCACTTTCGTTGGGTGACGATTGCGCTTGCCAGATGAACTTATCTGGACGCACCTAAAATAATCAGATAGGTTCAGAGCAAATCAGCAAATTCCAGAAGTAAGGGGGAATTCAAATCGGCGTTGCCACTACTATGAGGCCACTATTTCTAATTAACTATACAATTTGTTACTAATTACGCAAACGCAAATCATAATAACTATTTTCAACCGGGTTTTGGGAATCTGCTCTAATATTATATTCTCTCTACCTATTTGTAATTCGATCATCCAAGAAAAGAAAAGAAAAAAATTATCAAAGAAAAGAGTATTAAAAGTTCCTGTAATTAATTTTATTGCTGTCTTATTTGACGACTTGTTATAAAAGATTCAAGAAGCTAGAAGAAAAAAAAAGAATGAGTGATTGAAAGAATGCTATTTGGATGGGTGGGGAAGAACCCAGAACAGCTTTTTAAATCAATTTTCAATACATCAAAAAATGTTTTGCTTTTATATGTTAAAAAAGTGTACATTTTTATGAATTTATTTTCATATTGCCTTTTTATCCGTGACTTACTTTAGATATCATTATATAAGTGTGCTATAAAAATTATATTTACACCAATAGATGTGATAAAAAGCATTGGTTTAAATTTATAAACGTTGCGTACATCCCTTTTGTTCTCTTTTCATGATCCCACATGTATATTTAATGAGGTGACCTAAATTCATTACCCATAGCATGAAACAGCGCCTACTTTAATTCAAACAAAAATATATATAAATGGTCGAGAATAATTTGTTTATTTTCAGATAAGCGTGGGATTGTCAATAAGTGTTAAGTCTGGAATTGGTTAGTTACATGACTAAGATAGTTTTTATAATAATTTGGATTTGGACTCTTTAATTTTAGGATAGTAAATTTTGCATTCCATATGTTCAATCCCACATAAACCAAGTATATTTAGGCAGTAGATTAGTGACAAGGAAATTGAATAGTTTGTTATCTGTATATAAAAATAAAAAAAATAAAAAATATTAAGTTTTAGGTGGAATTAAGTCCTAAATTCTAAAGATAAAAACTGATCATGAATTAGCATATATAGCTTTTCGATTAAGAAATTCGATTTGGATTGAAGATGTCTGGTTCACTTGTGAGCATCTCTCTTCTGATTCACCTTGTTCATCTTCCAATTATGAAGTTCTTCATATTTTCGAAAAGAGAGAATGAGGAATTATCGGACAGTGACAGGATTCATAAGCTGCCTTTGGTCCATGATCAATTACATATTTTATGTAGCAAGAGTAGACATTGCTGCAGAAGTGCAAGGACAAGGGAGTGGAATTGTACTATTAATTACAAAAAATTGAAACGTTGGCACCGACCAGCGAAAGGTCATTTCCCATCTTAATCAGGCAAGCAATCAAAATTTGTACTAATTCACATAAAAAAAGAAAAAGAAAATTTGTACTAACATTCATCATAAACTTGGCGTACAAATCTTCAACACGTGGTGCTTTCTCAGCCACAACACTATTCTTCGTATTTGAAAATCGAGTTTCATATGACACAATTACGTTCCAGTCACAGATTCTTAAATTAACACATGATTTTTGAAATATACCCAAGAAAAGAATTGAACCACATATGCACCGGAATTGGAGAGAGAGAGAGAGAGAGAGAGAGAGAGTAGGGGCGGCAGTTCAAGTCAATTCTGAATTCTTATTGTTATGGTCGTCATCACCATCTGCCCCTTACTCTATATTTTTGTCATGAAATTCTGCTCAAAAGCATATAGCTTGAATGGCACATTTGTTGTCCATGTCAGGAGAGTGGTTGGAAAATCAAGACGAGGGCATATTTATTCTACTCTGTAAAGATAACTAACCATTTTGGCCCCATACGATTAGTCAGCCTGTCATCCATCAGTGCATACTACTATACACAATCATGGCCGACTGGCGGAGGCTTACAATAATTGTTTTGATAATCTTTTTTTGGTAAACTAATTGTTTTGATATTCTACTTATTTGGGTTTAAACATTCGCCTCCTAAGTAATCAGATTAATTTGTTCATACACGAAGGTCAAGCACTTAAAAATGTTCGGTAGTTCCTCTCCTACGTCCTCGGGATCGACATACAGATTTTGTACAGCAAAAGAAAAAAAAAAAAATAGGCAAGACATCTAACCTTTGATTTATCGCGAAAATATGAACGTAAGGTCATAAACATTCTTAAGCCTTGTTTTTGCAAATTCTGAAACCAATTAATTGTTTAGGTAAAATTAATTTGAAAGTAATATTATTAATACAACAAATCACCCATGAAAGCCTAGCATAATGCAATCAAACAACTTAATTGGCAATAATTTTTTTTCCCGTAATTGTCTGTCTTTGCCCTCAATTGTTAAAATGTTCTGTAATTCAATCAACTTTGAGAAATGTTTCTTGTAGTATTAACTCATGGCTTTGGCTAGAGTTACGGAAGAAGCACTTTCACAGTTCAGAACTTGAAAGATCTTTCTCGTCCTCTGAATGTCTAGCATTAATGAAGCGCATACGCAATAGCACATTGAGATAAGATAGTAATCACGCATCTACCTCAATGGCTTCCATGTTTCTTTCACATCGGAGATGTGCTGTTTCCCTTTCATTATCATAGGTCGTTCATTTTCTTTTTCCAGTTAGAAAAGTCGATGGCTGACATTTACTATAACGTTGCAAAAACTGAACAACCAGTGTACAGTCCACATCTTTTGGTAATGGAGGTGTCAGGTCATTACACTTCACTGACAAATTCAGAGTATTTTCTTAGACCTGACTTAACATTTCCCTAATACCACTCTCAAGAAGAAGCAGAATACAAATTACCAAGAAACACAACTACATTCGACGAAGTTGGTTTTCAACAAAGTTGGGATAAATATGCAAAGCTTAAAACATGAGTTTTAACTTAAATTGAGAGATGTTTATAGCAAAGTACCAAGCACACCCCAATTTATGAGTTGCTTGGTATTGATTTACATACACGTAATAGTAGTATCATGTACAAACCCATCCATGTTTGATAAATCATAATAGATTCAGATACGATTGCGTATATAAACGCATCATCTCCGATAACTCCCATCTGCCGCTAGAATTGTTTTTAAGTGACGTCTCCCTAGTCATTTTCAGAATATGGACGCTAGAAATGGGCATTGGGCACTACCCTTGGCCTTGCAAGGATACAATGCCTGCCCTATCCCAATAAAAATGCATATTATTTACAATCAAAAGTCGGCAAGACCATCTTCTTCAGCTCTGTCTTCCAAAATGGTCTTCAGTTTGGGAGTGTTGGAGGGCTTCCAAGGGAAATCCAGCAACGAAGGTGCAACCTCGATCCAGGGCTTCATCGTGTGCATGCGCTCTCTAGCCATTGCAGTTTAGTTGTGCTGAAAATACGTTAATGTGAGGCTTGATGGCTATGGCTATGGTTTCACGTATGGAAGCTTTATTATTGTATTGATCTCTCTCTAAGTCCCTGAATGAAACAGAGAGAGAGAAAGCAGAACGAAATTAAGGACTCCTGAAAAGCTGAACTGAAAGATTCCGGGGGAGATATTTGACAAAGCTATTGATTGATTGAATTAATCGGCAGTGAGTAATTAAGAGGTATATATACACGTATTGCGGTTAGGGATGCCGTTGGAAACCAATGGAGAAGACGAAACTACGGAACAAATCAGCAGTGTGCGAGGCAGTGAGCAAAACACGAGCACAAAAATGGCTTCAAAACCAAGAATAGTGAAGAAACGGTGGGGGAGAAGGGGAGGAAAAATCGAGCCTACGGACGGCAGTTAAGCAAACCACGTGGACAACAAATACAAGAACAACTACTACGCAGAAACAAAACAATGCATCGGAGAATAAAAGATTTGTTACCCATATTTGGAGGGTAATTTAACCTTATGTTGCGCCGTATTTCACCATATCGTAATTCGTAAGATTAAGTTCAAGATTCACCATTGATAAATTATATACTCCCTCCCTTTCAATATATATCCAAACACATTGATTTTAATTTAAAAATGTATTACTTTAATCAATATTGCAATAATATGAGCCAAACGACATGTCTAGTCGATTAGTAGGATAAAATCTTTTCCAGAACTTAAATTTATAGTTATCAAAAAACAAAAATATCCACTCAAGCCAAATCAAAGCTATGCGGAGCCTGTCTATCACAACCAGCCCTAGCAGCTATACGAAGGGGAAAAAATCATAAAAACATATCTTACAAGCACAAACTTGATACTGCAGCCTCAAATCCTAAAACATTGTATTATCCCTTCCAATTCCCCTATTCAAGTTTGCCAATAATAAACAAGACAATGAAATGCCAGAGGATGCAAAAAATGTGCAACAACAGGGAAAAAATTTTCCAATAAAGAGAGATGCAGTTTTGCTGAGCTATCTCCAAACTCGGATAATTAATAAGGAGGGTTATGTTCTGCGGTTAGCAAGACCCACATAGCTAGTGGGAATCACAAAAATTTAATAGTAGATATCCTCCAAGAGGATGTAAGAATTTCTATTTGATTGTAGTATGGATGTATTTGATTGTAGTATCATGATCCATGTAGTGCAATGACATTCCCAATATGAGGATATACTATCCCATATAAGTATCATCCAAAAAACTCTAGTGGCAAGCAAATACATTGTATCAGTCAATGCCACTAATAATTTTCTAAAGGGAAAATGTACATACAAACCAGTTATGTTTACTCCAATTGGATTTGCAAATACTAGGTAGCCCAGCGTGTTACCAAGCCCAGATACTCAAATGGATGAAGTGCATGTGCATCCCACATACAGATGAGTTATGCACAGGCTAAGTAGCCTCTGGACAACCTAGCATTAGCGTAATGCCGTAATCCAATGCCTAAACCTCCAGTTTTGCTCTTTGTTGAATAGTAAGTCCCATTATCCTCAAAAGGCCATTAGCAATGCTTCCAAATCCAATAACCTAAGAGTAATGGCAACTCCCACCACAGCAAAACTGAGGCAGATATAGCAAAATTCCAGCTTAATGTGTGAGAATAATTGCCACCACCAGTAAAGTCAATAAGCATTAAGCAGGATAATACTTAGTAGTGACACAAGAACAAGAGGCACATGAACCAATTCACCATCCGAAAAATGGACTACTCAACCTATAACCTAACAAACAGGAATAATCATCAAGCTATCTTAAACAATACAATTCACAATTTATCCAACAAAAGACAAGGAACTGAATAATACTCTTGGAACAATAACATTATCCTTGTAAAATTGCAGTCAACACTAACAGGCACATAAAAATCTCTCAAAACCATTTCAATTATCCGAAGAGTAAATGAATTTAGCATAAGCATTCAACAGTTCCCAAAATTTATATTGAAAAATAAAAACCACTAATTAAACAGAGATTTAAAAAAATAAAAGAAGAAGAAAAACAGTATAGAAAAACGAAGGAGACCTCCTCCTCAATCGAGAGGGATCTCAACATCTCCGTCGGTGATCTCCTGCTGCAAGTCCTTCGGATCCTTCCCGTCGACGGTGCACCCGACGGAGACGCACGTACCGAGGATCTCCTTCACGGTGCCGCTGAGATCCTTCGCCATCGACCTCGGCCTCATAACCCTAGCGACCTCGACGACGTCGTCCAGCGAGATGTTACCGTTGTGCTTGATGTTCTTCGTCTTCTTCCGGTCACGTTCCGGCTCCTTCAAGGCCTTGATGACCAGCGCCGCCGCCGAGGGAACCACCGAGACCTTCGCCTGGCGGTTCTGCACCGTGAGCTTCACCGTCACCCTCAGCCCCTTCCAGTCCTTCGCCGTCTCCTTCGCAATGTCTTCTCCGATCTTCTTCGGTGAGAGACCTAGCGGACCGATCTTCGGAGCGAGCGAACTCGCCGCGCCGACCTCGCCGCCGGTGACTCGGACGTAAACGTCGACGACCTGCGTGGGGTCGAACTTTGGCGGCATTGTTGCTGCAGAAGAATCGATCGGCTAGGGTTTTCAGAGGGAAGGGGAAATGAAGACGCAGAGCAGAAGAAGGAGGGTATATATTAGCCACTAGGGTTTTGCTTTGTGTTGGTAGTAAAGTTGAAATGTCTACTTTGACACTGTGCTAAGCTCGAGTTTCGTTGGAATAATGCGTTTTGATGTGAAAGGTGAGGGTATATTTGGAAAAATATAATGTAAGGACGATTTTGCGCAGGTTCTTGTGTTGAGCTCAGTGATGAGCTGCAGGGAGGGTTTTTTTTTTTGGGTCAGAAATGGAACTTTCAATAACTCAAGGCCCAAAAGCGGGACATTACAAGAGACAATCTGCTATTACATTCAGCCCACTACAGGGACCAATCAGAGCACAAACAGAAAAGCATTGGCCCAACCTATGAAGATACAAGATATGATTCTGATACATCAACTTCCAACTTGGACTGAGTGTATACCCTTCCATCTCGAACAGTCAAACCAGAACCAAAGTGCCAAAATTAATTCTCGCTGCAACACAACAAGGCAAGATTAATCTTCTATAGCTGAAGGGAGTTTGAAAGGAGTTTTTTTGTTGGACCTGACTGGTGGAATGTCAGTCTGGTCCATTTAGGGATGGGCTGAGTGGCTTGGTTTTTGTTTGGCTCGTTGGGCTCCTTTAACTAACTGAGACAAAGTTAACACTCCGTTTGGTTTTATAGAAATTGAAAGGAAAGAAAACATGAAGAGAAAATGTATTGGAATTAAAGTTCTCTCATTTGGATTAGCAAAAAAAATGGGAAGAAGAGAAAAATAACCTATGGGCCATCTATAAAGTTTTCTCTCCATATTTACCAAAAAAACTACTAATAAATAAGACAATGACTTAAATTACAAGTATATCACTATAACACTGAAAGTTGATAACATTTTAAAAATTTATATTATATTTAATTTTATTTGAACAAGTAATTTCCAAATTTTTTTATAATTTAAATGTTAATAAATAAGTTTTTATTTATAATATCATATAATTATTTATTTAGTTATATAACTTATAAAAATATTTAAAAATTAAATTAAAATAATATATTTATTCTTTATTACAATAAGGATATATATATCATTTTAATATTACTCTCATTTTTTTTCTCATTTTTTCTTCATCCAAACATAAAAAATATACTTTTCTTTTTATTTTCTTTCCTCTTATTTTCTCTTCTCATCCAAATATAGTGAAGAGATAAATAATAATTAATAAGTCTATTAGAAAAAGCAGCAGTCCTTTAACTAATGAGCATAGACTTTACAATTTTCCAGTCAATGTTTGTGGTTGAAAGTATAAACCAAAAGCTTTTAAGTCTAACTCTTTTAAAGGGAATGGATGATTTCTTCTCTCCTAGACTTATCTTGTTATTTTAGGAAAATTAATAACCAAGTTACAACGTGAGCCTAGTGGAAATACAAAAAACCATGCTTTAATATTTACAATATCACGCGCAACATGCTGAGGATCTACTTGTACCCAATTCCTGATATCTATTAACTATTGAATTAATGTATTATTGAAAAGAATAATGACTTGATAAATTATTGTGGTATTTATCCACCCTTGTATCCGGCCACGCGATTCGCAAAAACACACGTGGGACAGTCCTAGAGAGACACTCTATAAACATATGCCCACACATGTGCTAACATCCATGTCATTGCTTTAGGTCCACATACAATTGTCCAATTATGTGTGTATCTTAGTAATTAGGAATCACGTAATTTTTAGGCCTAGAGTGATATTTAGGTGGAATTCTCTTTAAAATGATGATTCTAATATTTAAATTATTGATATCGGAAATAAATTATTTTAAGTTATAATCTACTTCCATTACAATTAATTACTTTTAGATCAATATGAATATGTACGTGCCGTGATTTGTTTGAAGGGTACTTATTGAAGGGCATTTCCCTATATCAGTCCCAGACATTTTATCATATTTTTGATACCTTAAATTGGCCAATTGTGGAATAAGTTAAATATTTATGACTAAAATATTATTAAAAAATTGGGCATATCTTATAAATTAATGCAGACAAATTTAAATTCAGCAGTTAAAGTGTATTTGTAATTAATATTAGATTATTCAAATACAAATGATATTTATTTCAAAATATAACCTTAATACCCCATTTGTGGAACAATCTCCTGTTGAAAAGCATAAAAAATTCTTAAGATAAAGTAGATAGTATTTACATTCTTATTTTTCATTAGTACTCATTTTAATGCTTGTTTGGAGTGCAGTTTGCATTCACTAGAAGACCTTCTAGGAGAAGGAAAATAATTTTATATAGTAAATAGTAGTGTTTGGTTTAACTTCTTTCAAAACAGAAAGCCTTTTGAAAGAAGTATCTTTGAGGTTACTTTTCATTCTAGAAAAAGATTTTTTGAAAATGAATCTTACTATTACTCTCACATCAACAACCAAAAGTAATTTTACTTTATCTTATCCAAACAAAACTCATTCTCCTAAACTTACTTTTGACATATTCAAACCAAACAAAAATTATTCTTTTAAAAGTAATTCCTCTAAAAAATCTTCTTTTAAAAGGCCTTCTTTTAAAAGATCTTATCCTAAAAGTTAAACCAAACGGACTCTTAGTTATTTACATAATACTTTTTTCCTTTTTTATTTTTAAAATATTTTCACTATCCATAAAAGATAATGATTTCTTATTATAAATATTTTATTTGTATTTTTTTGTTTTCCTACATGATTAATTAGATGACTTATACGTATGCCTTTAATTAAAAATAACAAATGTTGAACTATTTAAACTAATTATTTATTTATTATTTTGTATATTGAGTATTTAATATCATTATACCACATTCCCATTAAAAAAATACATATATTTTTTTTTTAAAAATACATATTAACTTAAGCATTAAAAATCACAACATTCGAGATTTCTTTCCATGTTGTGAAAAAATTTATCATGAACATGAGGGTGGATACCTGCGGCAAATCCTCAAAAAGATAAACAACAATGCCATACTTTATAGAGGTATGTTATTTGTACATACAAAAAACTTTCATACTCCAACACTTTCTCTCAATTTTTTCTTTTTTTATCAATCATTTCACTCTTTTCACTTTCTTTTATAATTTTTTTCTCTTTTCTATCTCTGAGTATCCAAGACGTCTACCTACCTTAATGATATAAAAAATATTTTTCTACCTTATATAGGGGATGGATGTTGGGATAAAAATGTTTACTGTACGTGTGGGTTGGGATAAGCATCAGAGAGGTGGGGCCATATCAACTTTCAACCACTAATAAATGGCAAGGTTCCACATGTATAAAGTTAGTCTAACAATGGTGTACTGGAATGGAGCTTTCTCCCCTTCATTTGAAAAATGAAAGGAGAGGCTCTAAGTTGGCAATTTCTCCATTGAGGGGTCAAGCAGACCCCACTCTTAGCACCATGCATCCATCTTCTCTAGTCATTATCTATGTAGCTAGATTAGGACACCAGAGACAATGGAAGCAAACAGGCCAGAAAGCATGCTATTAAGTAAAGGAAAGCAATATATATATAACATCATATAATACATATAGAAAAAGATTTTCATAGATTTATATTAAATTCCCACCATTACATTTTACACTCTCTTTAAGAATATATTATTTTCTTAATGTCTGAAAAATACGGATTGAAATAATAGAACTCTTGTTGCTAATAACTATAAGCAACTTTAATCGCTCAGATACCCCACACATTGGACATCATCTTGCAAGTGCATGGCGCGAAAAAGAAAGGCTACTTAACTCTATGTATGAAACCTACCCCATAGTCAAACACCAATAATATCTCTTGAATTAAATAATTTAATTTAGATAACTAATCTTTATTTTCTCTCTTCTCTCTTTCTCTAATCTCTCCTTATGTGACTATTATTGAGAGGGGTTGTTATCTCTCTTTTTTTAGTGACAGTCCCTCCTTTCCATTTTATTTTCTTTTATTTTTTATTACTTAGAATTTTCTATCTTTTGTCTTATTTTCATTATCTCCTTTATGTGATTTTTCGTTATCCTCGCTATGGATATTTTTATTGTCTCTTTATGGGTGTTTTGGTTTCCCCTTTATGAGTGTTTTGGTTTTCTCTCGTGAGTATTCTTATTTTAATATTCTTACAAATGAAAAAGTCATTTAGATCTATTTTAAAGGGAGGTGTAATATATTATTCAAGTTGTAACACTGTTTATGTTAGTCTCCTATATGATAGATGCTTAGACATTGATGTCTTTAAACAAGGAGTAGAACCACATATTGTTAGTTAGTTCATAATGTATTTGATATATCTTTTTTGATTTATAATTGTCGTTAAGTTTGGTTGTGAATAAAATTTAATTTCTCATAAAAAATAAATCTGTTGTATTAAAGTACCTGCAGGATTTAAAAGGAGCAACAAGAACAAAAAATTAAGGATAAATTACACTAATATTCTTCGAAATTAGGTGATATTACATATAACACTCCTCAATTTTTAAAAATATACACTGATCTCCTCTAAGATGTAGATGATATTATATACGATATCCTCATATCTTATAAAATGTAACACTAAAATTCAGTGTAGGCATGAATAATTAAAGAATATTATGTGTAATATCACCTAAGTTTAGGGGAGATCAGTGTAATTTATCTAAAAATAAAAATGGTTTATGTTCGTTTGTATTCATAGTTTTTTATATCTTAAATTTATTGAACTTCAATTAATTTGACTTGAGCAAAATGAGTCCCCTATAAGACAAAAATGTTACAATGCTAATTTTTTATTCACAAGACTTAAATATAAAAACTTTATTTAAAGGAGATAATTGATAAACTATTTGAACAAACTAAGCATCGGTAAGATTAACATATATTTAATTTCAATTTTAAATTTTCTCAAAAATTGCTCACACAATTTTTATTTACAATGTGAGATTAGTAGGTTGCGAATCATTCATATTTGAATTCGTTATTATTTAGTTCCTATTCCGACTTCTATACCATAAGCTGAGGATGATTCTCATTAAATGTAAAACTTGCATATAAGATAATACATATAAAGAACATTAGGGAGGTATTTAACAATTTAAAAAACTAAGTTAAGATGGCAAAAAAGTTGTTTGTTAGTGAAAGATAGAAATCAACTACCATATTGGTTTTCATTGAATATTATATTATAAAAGCTTTAAAAAGGTAATAGGGTTTTTAAAAATAATCCTTGTTAGAGGAATATATTTATAAGCCTCCCATTTCTTGTCTCTCTAGAAAGAAAGAAGCCAGTAGTTTTTAAGTTAATGAAGTTAGTTTTCTATTTAAGATATGGAGATTTTGTTGCTTTTGGCTTTTCTTATTTAATTAATAAGTCTTGGTATACTAAAATACGCTAATAAAAAGAATTTAATATTATTCACCTTCTGAGAATTGTTTTGAAAAGTGGCATACAATTAAAGGAACTTGCATAATTTTTCGGGAATTATATTTGCAAATATATATATATATATAAAGAGAGAGAGAGAGAGAGAGTAGCAATATCAAGTATCAACGATTGATTGGTAAGGAAAAATTGAAAAAAAAAAAATTGACTATAACGTGTAACATGTGATGTGTATAAAAAATATTTGTGTAAATACCAGCACTCTAACGTCATACACATACAAGCATGAATTTAAATAAAACACTAATCAATTAATTATTTATAAGTTCGATTTGCTTGTTAGGTATTCCACAATCCACACGATTATAAAGGGGATCAGACCTCTTTTTTGTTCAACATGTTCACTAGTTGGAACACAGTAGAAAGATCTCTTTTACTCTGTGGACTTTGATTTTTGTCAATGTTTTGTAACTAGTTTAGTTTCATATCCTTAATTATATTTAACCATCAACTGTATATCGATACATATTATTCATTTCATTGTGTGATAGATTTAAAGGGGAAAAATAAAAAGGAAAGATGATATACGATTTTGGTCAATTGATTTGTGTGTGTGTGTGTATGTGTACATATGTATACATATGTGTATAATTTGTCAGTGCAAGCTTATTTTTCATCTTACATTCCTTTTGGGCGAGCCAGGTAAGACGTTCTTAATGCACTTGCTCGCAATTAAAAAGTTAGTGGATATGCCGTTCGGCTTTAGGAAAACGTTAACAATATACACTTAATTTGATCCATTGTGACTCCCAATTTGTGAGGCGCCTAAAGTGGATGAGATGCTTTAAACTATAATTACTGTGTAATATGTTGGCATGTGGTATAAAAGTTTATATATTATATACTAGAATCAGAATCAAAATGAGGACACAGATGCAAGCTGGCCATTATTAAAGTCACATGTTAACAGAAATCTTTTATTTGTTAATTAAGGACAATGATCTCAAGTTGCTAGCTACTAATAAAATGGCAGGGCATTATCGTCTTGCACAGTTTGATGTATATCGTCGTCATGAAAAATATATGATCATGGCATTGTACTTTATTAGCACAACATTAATTATCAATACGCATAATGCCAACGATGCAATTAACGTCCTTATCACTTTCCTTATATATTTATAAATATTTGGAGCGTTTGATAAACTAGAAAAATCAAATAATTAGGTATAATAAAAATTAATTTTTAATAAATATTATTTGGTAACTATCTAAATTTTTTAAATTAATTTTTATCTAAACTAATTTTGACATAAAATCAACTTTAAAAAAAATAATTTTAAATTAATTTTATTTCATCACAAATTTTTTTATATCTTTTTTTTATTATTTGTCAACTATCTTTTGCTGTTATCCACCACTATTCACCACCAAGATTCACCATTATTCATTGCCAACTGCTATCGATCGTTGCCAATTACCACGGCCAACCCCATCCATTGCCATTTGCTACTGTTGACTGTTACCATTTGTCATCATTCATCATTCTTAGTTGCCACTATTTGTCATCGTCACCGTTTGTCGCCGTCGCTACTAGCCACCACCATTGGCCGCCATCATCCCATGGTGACCACCATGTTTGTTGCCAACAACCATCACCACCGCTGGTCGCCACCATTTGCCACTATCTGCTGCTACCAACCAGCACTATTTGTTAAATTAATTTCTTTAATGATGCAGTCAAACAAAAAAAGATACAAAAAAAGAAAAATATACGTCAAAATTAGTTTTAAAGTTATGGAACCAAATAATATTTAATTAAAAATTAATTTATTTTTATACTGATTAATATAGCTAATTTTATTTTATACCATATTAACTTGATTTTTTAGATTATCAAACACTCCCTTGATGTGTCAGTAAACACATATAGGAGTATATATTGTTGTACCTCAATTTTGTTTGCATGAAAATTCAAGAGAAGGAAAAGTTTTCCTTTTTTTAAAAGTAGTACACGTCACAAAATTCACAGTTGAATTTATAATGATATTTTTAGAAGTTTTATTAATGAAGTATCGTTGGTAAAATTAAAACTCTTACGTTTTAATTAATATTTTTCGATCTTGTTAATTGAATAAATTTTTATTAACCTTTTTTTTTTTTTAAATGTTCTGATGATAAGATAATGGGATTGGATGCTCTTTAAAGGATCCTTTATGTTTGAAAGCTTAACTATAGAATTGAAATGTGTCACACAAAAGTCTTAAGTTTTATTTATGTTGATGATTCTTCGTGTATTTATTATTTTTTAAGAGATTATAAACTTTTATTATTATATGCATTAATCTTAAGATGAAAACTACTAGAAGTTGGCTAGTGTTGGGCTTGTGTATTAATCCTAAGATGAGATTTAATCTCTTTATTTGTAAGTGTCATTGAATATTCTCGTCAAAGATTAATGTGTCTTAACTTTACAATGAGATAATTATCTTTCTCTTAGGATATATTTGGTTGGAGAATAAAAATGGAGAAAAATTTTTTATGGATGAACTTTATATATAATTTTATAAATAAAACTCATTCATGAAAAATTTTCCTCCATTTTTGCTGCCAACAAAATACACTCTCAGTCTTAATCTTTTATGGTTAAACAGAAAAGTATAGGATGCTTTTATCCTCTATCTAATTTTGAATTATTACACTTTATTTCGGAGACTACCATTGGAACGGCATAAAGAATATCATGGTGAATATTACAAAAGCAATGTAACTCAAATGTCTTTTTCTTTTTTGGTTTTGGAGAAGACTGAAGTGTGATATTTGAAAGTTGAAACCATGACAATCGCCATTTTCATATTCTTTGTGCAGTACAGACAAGACCCCAGAATCAATCTTTTTTTGATAATTTGGGATCACACTGTCACCGTTCAAGTTCACATTTTTTTAGGTTCTAAATGAAAGAAAATGGTATATGAAAAACGTTTTACTCGTACAAAATCTTTCGTGTGTATCTATGCCATTAAACTTATCCCACAAGTATCTACATAAACATGTTTATAAACAAATTCATTGATATTGTTATTAACAGACATAATTAAGCTCACATTTTTGACAAGTTAGTCAATTTATTGTTCTTTAACCATTGATTATCACTTTTCATCTTTGATTGTGTGATGGAATTCCCTCGTCTTTCATCAAGTTTTAAAATAACATTGAATACATGCAAGATTTGAACACAATTAGAAAAAGGAAAAACACAGAGTAATTACCAAATAAAAAGCTGTTTGCCCGAATTATTTTGTGGCTTCGACTACTTTGTGCTTTGCAATCAAAGATGCATAGTGTACTTAGTGATTACAGTGCATCTGATGGTTTAGATTTGTGAAGTGTATCGATGTACTAATTATTTATGATATACTGTAGTAATATATTAATTTTAAGAAAATTTAAAAATATAATTAAATATATTTTAGAAATTAATTATCATATATTGACAGCATACAATAATTTTACACTATCAATGTAATTTTGCATTATTAGCATAAAATTACAGTGACAAAATTTTTTTGAATAGTGTAAAACAGAGTTTTTTTGAAAATTTGACATTGTTAGCATAAAATTACATTAATAGAATTTTTTTAAATAGTGTAAAACATTTTTTTTTAAAATTTTATTAGTTATTAGCATAAAATTATTTTATATTATCAATATAATTTTATACTACCATGACAATTAATTTCTAAAATATATTTAATTATATTTTTAATTTTCTTAAAATTAAATATTATTATAATATATCATAAAAAATTAATACATTAATACACCTCACAATCTGAAGTATTTAACAATCTTCACCATCAAATTGCAAGTCACATCAAATTTTTTTGACCAACAAAGAGTATTGTAAATGGTGCCTTATTTTGTACTGTGTCTGGTCGGCCAATGCCCATATCTACCTTATGTCATCCTGAAATTTAATTTTTTTTTTCGTACATACCTGAAATTTAATTTTAATTACAAAATGAAGACAGCGGTTAATTAAGCTTTTATATAACTTAATCTAAAGGTTATACTATTATATTACGAACCAAAAGTCCGACTGAACCTGTTTGATAAGGATGAAGATGCATCCTCTTATACAAATTTTTACTAGATTGATAGGCAATTTTAACTAGATTTGATTATGAATAAAATAAAATTTTATAAAATTAATTTTGATATATTGTCAATATCAAAATTTTTTATATAAATATTAAATTATATATTATCATATCAATAAATATATTTAACTTAATTATTTATTATTTTAAAATTTTATAAATAAAAATATATAATTAGATGGTAATATAAATTTCTTTTTACAGTACATCAAAATAAAACTTAAATTTTATTATATTATGTTAGAAAAGTAAAATAGAGAGAAGATATAAAAAAAAAATTTAACAATAATAAAAAAATTCAGGAAAAAATTTAGATTAAATTTCTTATATTTATTTTATCTAATTCTTAAATTAAATAATATATATATATATATATATATATCTTTTTAAGAATATATATATACTTTTAAATTTTATATTACTTATTTTAAAAGAAATCTATAAATTATTATTTATTTTAAAAATTAATTAAAATAAATATAAAACACTTGATTCTCCAAAAATTCAAACGTGGAACCATTTCCAATAACGCGCGTGTATAATTCGGGGTTTGAAGCGATAATGTGAGGGGATTATGGCATGTCGCACTTGAGAGGACAAGTGATAATACAGTTAGGAAAGGGCTCATGGACCAGCTGGCTGGAACCAACCAAAGCCTACACTATAGCGCACAGCACTTGATCCGAGTGACCCCGAGGGCCATACTTCACGTGCCATCATCTCCTCCCGCCTCGAATACCAAACCACTTTACGCCACGTGTCCAATCTCACATCACCCATACACGTGTCATCATCCTCGAACGTCTAAATAGGACCACCTTTTGTACTCTTTCCTAGAACCAGGTCAGGTGAGCGGATCCCCTTCCCCGCGTCCCGACAAAATTCATTCGGGGCTACCAAACGAGCAAGCGGTGCAATAACATCGCCCCCTCCCTTCCACATTCATTCATTTCAATCCTTCTCGCAACCCTCAAATCACTTCCCTTTTTTTTTTTTTTTTTTTCTAATTTTAAGTTTAGGTTACAGAAAAATTCACTCTAATTAAAGTTAGAATATGTTGGACTCATCAAATGCTTGTATAAAAAAATTCACAAATTATTGATTAATAAAAAAAACTTTAAAATTAAATATAAGTAATGACAATGCATAAATAAAAGTAGACTGATCAGATCAACCAGTCCCCTTCACGTCAAATCACTTTTTTCCCAAACTACCCCAATTGTCCGGGCGTGTTGGTAATTTAGCACACACCAAGTTTCTCAGAAGAATGCCTTATCCACAACGCTAATGAAAATGCAACCTAACCTTTTCTTTTTTTAAAAGAAATAATTCATTTATTATTTATTGTTTTTAGTAAAAGAAAAGTAAGTGAAGCTTTATAAAAGCACATCAAAGGGAACCAAGACAAACTTGAAGCAAAGAAATTGAAAAGTCACGCGGAACACAAGCTTACCGGTGAGGAAGCAGGAAAAAAAAATCGCTTAATTCGATCTGAATCGGTAAAAAAGCGCGTTTGGCATGGCGACGAGTAAAGGCCACATTGCTAGGCCATGCTACCGCTTCCTCCCTGCCACGGACAGGGACACTTTCTCCGATTCCGCGTTCGAGTTCGACGAGTCCGACCTCTACAACAACTCGGCCCGAGCCAACTCGCCCGAGTTCCGCAAAACCGTTCGCTCCTCGCGCTTGTCCAACAAGTCAACGTCGTCGTCTTCTTCTTCTTACTCCGGTGGTCGACCGGCGTCGGTGCCGTTGAACGTGCCGGACTGGTCGAAGATTCTGGGGAACGAGTACAGAGAGAACCGGAGGAGGGACGAGGAAGATGAGGAAGCGGAGAGCGATGACGGTTGCGAAGGGAAAGTGCCACCGCACGAATTTCTGGCGAGGACGAGGATGGCTTCCTTCTCGGTTCACGAAGGAATCGGCAGGACTCTCAAAGGGCGCGATCTCAGTCGGGTCCGAAACGCGATTTGGGCCAAAACGGGGTTCGAGGACTAGACCCGACACAACAACCCGAATTGACTTTGTAAGAGGACCATGATGAGTTGGTAACTATTCAGTATTCACGGAATCTCCTTTTTTTTTTTTTTTTTTTTTTTTAAATTTTTGGTGTCTTTAAGAGAGAGATTCTACGTCTGTTAGATTTTTTCATTTTGCGGAGCTATATGTTCTTTTCGTTTTATGGTTTTGGTTTTTTTTTTTTTTTAATGATCATTTTACATGTATCAGTGGTGATGAAATTGGGGATCAATTTGCTTTGGGAGCTTTCATTTTGTTGTTATTATTATTATTATTATTATTATTATTGTGGTTGAGTTTCATTTTGTTTCTGTATCGTACTGTGATCAAAATCTAAAACGGTGGAAATGGTGGGGCCGTGGTAGTGGCAGTAATTCAATGATTGGTGGGGTTTGGGTTTTGATGTGGTTGGATTTAGGTTGGGGCTAAAAGCTAAGCCTATGACCCTATGTACGACCTTTGATAATAAAAAAAAAGTTATTATTATTATTTTTTTACTTGTTCAAAATCTCAATACCGTAATATTTTATTTTAATTTTTTTCTATTAATTATTTTATTTTTTATTTTTTATAATATTTTTCCTTTTTTATTTCTTTTTTATAATATTATTATTTTTTTATTTTTGAATGTTTTAGCTGCCTATATACTCCACTAATAATAATAATAATAATCATAATTGGTTGTCAATTTTTTTTGTTTAAATGATGTAATAGTAGTTATAATTTTTATATGAATGAGTGATATTTACTTTTATGATTTATTTAATAAGTTGATTTTTATATATTGAGAATATAAAATTATTTTATATTTTTGATAAATAAAAATATAAGAAAATATGTAATTATGTTAAATAATTATTTATTATGTTAATTATTTATTATAATTTATTTTTTTATAATTTTATATTATTAATATATAAAGATTAATATCTTTATCTAATTATTACTTTGAAATCTTATCATCTTTTGACAATAATTTTAATAAATAATTTTAATTATGAAACATTACTCGACAAAGACATCATAGTTTGTCAAAACGGTTGAATCTAACTTGGTCGGCGACGGGTTTTGGATCTTGTTATTTGTGTTTTAATGGTAGATAAAAAATGTGTATTAATGCATTTTTTTTATGTAATATATTGTATTATTTTTTTGAATTATATAAATAAAAATTAATCAAGTTTAAAAATGATTAAATTTTATTTGTGTGATATCTAAAAAATTTTTGTTAAAAATATTAAATTTTATCTGTATAGTATCTAAAAATTTTTAATTAATTTCAAAATTTTATAGAAAATGTATAATATTTTTTACATTTTAAAAATGGTCATATTTTTATTTCTGTAATATTAAAAAATATCAAATTTTATTTGTGTGATATCTAAAAATTTACAATTAATTTTAGGATCTTATAAAATTTTTTTTGATAATTTTTAAAATATATTTAGCTTTTTTTCTTGTTAATTTGATCAAACCAAAAAAATTATAATACATTATACAAGAAAAGATATCCATTAAATTTTAAAAATCAACTTAATTCGTATTAAAAACTGGGTCTTTTTTTTCATATGGTATTTAAAATTAATTTTCACCAAAATATGGGATTTTGAAGTAAATTATGAAAATATAGAAATTTAAGAAAAATCGCCATTAGCGGTTTTTCAGAATGCAACAACTTTTTTAAAAAGTAAAAATCGCTGTTGGCGGTTTTTGAAAAATCAAAAAATAAATCATGTATTTCCGTGTACCATACTAAAAAAAAGTAAAAATCGTCATTGGCATTTTTTGAAAAAGTAAAAATCGCCACAGATGATTTTTGAGTCCTATATCTATATATTTTGACCCATAAACTCATATTTTTGTATGTATCACATTTATTCCCCATATTAAAAATAAAAACCCTTAAAAACTCCCTCTATTAGAAACATCTTAATCAAAACTACATTTTCGGCCGAAACTTCCTTATACTACCGGAAAAATGCTAAACTTGACCATTTGTGAGAATAAGAATAAAGCAGGGATAGGTAAAACGTAGAAGTTGTGACTTGGCCCTTCTTTCTGGGACTCCGTTTGTGGAATTTCGGGAGTGGGGCCAACAAGACCGATGGCAGTCTTTCTTTGTAGTCTACTTTTTAGTTTTTAACAGAAATTTTATTTGTATATAGGTTGTCGCCGATGGATTTGATATAAAATTTTTTTAAAAAAATTAAAAATAAATAAAATTAAATTTTAACAGTAGATTGTTGTATATATTTATGGACACCTTATTTTTTTGGGGTCCAAATAACGTGTCTCAATTTTTAATATTGTCACTTCTTATTTAATGTATCTAAATTAAATTATTTTAAAATATTCTTTATATATTTTTTTAGAATTAAACTAATATTCTATTATTATTTTTAATTTTATTTATACTTAATATTATTAATATTTTTGTTCAATTTTCTTTTGCTCTTGTAATATTTTATTTTATGAAAATATTTTTATTTTTGGCTTATTTCTTTCATGAAACATATTAAAGTTATATTTTCACATAAAGACAAAAAGATATCATTATGTAATAAATTGATTCTCTTAATCTTAAATATAGTTTTAAAATTTAATTTAATTTTTTAATTCGCATAACTTTCGTTAAGCATAATAGTATTTTTCTTTTCTCTTTTCGTTTAATATTCTACAAATATGATATGAAATTAAATTAAATTAAATTAAGAAAATTATCGTTATACATAATAAATTTTTAATTAAATAAAATAATTATTAATAATAATTTAAAATTTAACTAATATTCACTATCAATGTAAAAAATGTATTATCATCCAATAATTATTTTACTTAATGAGTTTAATATCTCATATATTGTTGAAACATTTTGAATATTGTGAAAATATATCATCAAATATTAGTATAAAAGTTTTATCCTAATAGTGCATATAATTATCAAATAAATAAATAATTAATGTATTAAGTTATCTTAATATTTAAGAATAAAAATAAAATTATAATAAAATCAACTGATCAACACATCAAATGCTAATATAATATGTTTATTTAATATTAGATTAAGGGTTCATTTAGTTGAGCTTATATAAAAAATCTTTTTTAAAAAAATCTTTTGAAGAAATAAAAGTTATTTTATACTTAGATATAAAAGTAATTTATATTTGAATATAATATTAAAAGATCTTTTTTTATCTTTAAACATATTTTTTATGTTATAAAAAGATCTTTTCTTAGATGATAAAAATTGTAGCTTCTCGAAAAAGATCTTTCATGCTTTTTCTAGTGATTTTGTTTTTACTAAAAAAAATGTATCCAAACATTCCCAAAAATGTTAAAAAATCTTTCTTTTCAATTAAAAAAAGTTTTTTTTATCAAAATAATAGTACCTATATAAGCACTAATTTATAAATACAAGATGAAAAAATCTTGAATATGTATATTCAGGGCAAATCTAGTAGAGGGAGTTGAGACATATGCCCCTATTTGATTTTGAGATTTTTTCAACCATATATAGGGATACATATATTTTTCTCTCATTATTTTATTATTTTTGACACACACTAAGATAAAAATTATATAAAATTTTTTGTCATGTTTATGTGTATCTTTGCCTCTACCCCACTACCTAATTTTCTAGATCCATTGGTGTGTATATTTTGTATTACAATTTATTTGTTCACTTTTTATTATTTTTATATCAAACATACCTACTACTAAATGCTATAAATAATTATTACGTTATAAAAATTTTAAAAAGTAATTTAATATTTATAACTAAATAATTATAATAAATGAATTAGTTATAAATACTTATAATATTTAGAGGTCATATAAAAATAAAAATATAATCAATATTAAATATTTTAAAAATAAATTAATTATTATTTGATAAAATATATATTAAATTATTATGAAATTTTCCTCAAAATAAAAAATACAGAAACACAAATCATGATATATTATAAGAAGATTTATTTAAAAATATTAATAATAATGAGTTCAAACAATATTGAATTAATGATAGATTATTAGTTTAATTATAAAAGAAAAGGAAGCGTATTTTGGTACAATTAAATAAAAACTCATTAAATAGGAAGTAGCAATAGACAAAAAAGTGTGGCAATAGCACTCCCTCTAATATAATCATGGAGAAAATTCTGTAGTATTTTTGTCGTTCGGTTTCTGCATAATTGGTGACATTGGTGATTTTCAAATATAATAATTAGATGATTTTCCCATACAAAATGTAACAAGAAATAGTGTAAGAGTCACTACAATAACTTCCTTCTTGTGATTTACTCTTCACGAGCATGTTGCATCAAACTTGGTTCAAATTTTAAAATGGGACGGTAACCAGCCAATCCATATGACTGTTATCTGTATATATTTCTTTGTTTTTTAATCGAAATTATATTTTTCAGCAATAATAATAGTCCAAGAAGTTTGTGGGCGACGGCACAGCAAACTATCACGTAGGTTGCGATAACAGATTCTTTGATGCCTATGCTTCTATTTTCTGCTGATTTTGTATCTGTTTTGTGAACTTAATATTTTGTATTTTATCTCTTGGTAGCTCCTCATGAATTGGATGTTCTAAGCCTTCTTGAATATATATGAAAAAAAAATTAATGTTCAGCATGTGAATGAATAAGGATTTTTCTCACGCAACTAATTCCTACAGTGTGGGGCAAAATAAGAATTTTTAGGTGAAAATACCTTCTCATGCACTAAATTCTTCAATGTATGTGAATTTGTTTTGGCCCAATTACAATTCGTTGCACAACTCCTGTTGTGCTGTTAGCGTTTTTGTTCGTACAGTAACCAGAAGAGGAAAAGATGTTATGTTATCTGGAGTTAGCTTACTAATAACTTTATTAAGTGGTGAATCCCATTTTAATTTTTTTCACAAAAACAAT
This sequence comes from Pterocarpus santalinus, assembly GCA_031439595.1. Classification (NCBI taxonomy): domain Eukaryota; kingdom Viridiplantae; phylum Streptophyta; class Magnoliopsida; order Fabales; family Fabaceae; genus Pterocarpus; species Pterocarpus santalinus. The sequence continues at coordinate 40,308,726 of CM062528.1, read as the reverse complement.
AAAAAATGTTAATCATAGTTAAAATCCTATTTTAAGATGTGAATCCCACTAATACATGGCATTCATTGGCCAAAAATGAGTATAATCCTATATGGCAGTTGGGGGTTGGAATTGAGCCGAATCCAAGTTTAGTATAACTTAGATTTAACTCATTAATATTAGGTTGAACTCGATCCCGAGCTTAAAGCGAACCTAATTTCTAGGTTCAAGCTCAATTTATCAAACGTTCATTGAGCTCAAGTTAACTCATGAACTGTTTAAATTTAATGAGATAATTCAAGTTAAGTATAAATTAAGTCTTTTTAACTTAATAAGTTATAGAATATTCAATGATAAAAACATAGTCTTAATAATAGCAACAACAATAACAACAATATATATATATATATATATATATATATATATATATCAAGCTAGCTCACAAGTTAATAAGTTGTAAATAATAAAGCTTAAGTTTTACTTATTTAACAAATGAGCCAAAAATTCTAACTCAAACTTGACTTATAAGCTCACGCGTTGGCTTAATTCACTTTCAGCCCTAATGGCAGTTTAGGACCGCATAAGAATTTTTCCAGCTGCATAGCTAACTGGAAACGCCACCCTCCATTTATAACTTTGGTGACTGAACGTAAGTACCGTTTTGTGATTATGTAATACTTTTGTTTGTTTGATGTTGTCATAATGTGCAATTTTAAGTTTTGCACATTTTTTAGTTTAAAAAGTCTAAAATAACTTTTTTTAGGCCTTAAAACTCGCTTATGGCAACGATTCAAGGTGCACTTCTTTCCCCTTTTAAATGAATCAGAAAAGTGACGGGGGGCACATTGACTCTCCTTAAATAATATCTGAACAACTGAGAGCAGCAATAAGACTCTGGCCACTGCGGTCAAAGATTGTGAGCTAATTGACTAGGCCTGCATTTTTTTTGTCATGGCTCTATTCCAGCATTGGACAAACTTAATATGAGATGAGTCGCATCCATTATTGACCTTGACCAGATCCAAAGCAAAGCATTGGGCGAGTGTGCTTCTCAACTCTCCAAGCCCCCAAGCACCCAATAGAGGACAGAGAAAATAGCCCAAACCACAGTATTGGGCCATTCGGAAATGTGTAGACCCGGCCCACAGACTGCAGTGCTCGAGTTGTTGGGTCCCGACCTGACCCCAGCGCTGAACGCATCGACCGGAAAGTCTCAGCCAAACGCAAAGCTACAAGCATTTACCCCACGCACTGCCATTTGCCATTGCCATTGCCATGGGAAGCAAAATCGCGAATCCAAAAACCCAACCCTAATCTATTGTGATTCAATTCGAAATTCGAAATTCGAAAATCTCGCTCTGATCCATTCACAATCGAATTGCAATGAGTGAGATAACTTCACCCTCACCAGATTTGCCCTCCAATTCCCATTCGAGCCCTTATAGCTCCGATCACGACCCTGACCCCGACCCTCCCATCCAGCTCCCGTTGCCTCCACTCTCATACAGCCTCTTCGATTCCGAACCCTCGGAACCAAACGGCGTCGTTCACGGATCCGATGCTGCTGAATCCCAACAACCCCCACGATCCCGGGAGGTTGCAATTCGGGGCTCATCGGAACCCCCGAGCCCTAGTAGTAGCGGTTACGCCGGCGAAAGAGGTAGCAGCACCGCCACCAGCGACTCCGCCGCCGAGGACATTCCTCACCACGAAATTGAGGAGCTTAGCATACACGACGATGCCCTCCCTCCTCCTCCTTCCCTTCCTGGGAAACGACACGCCGATGAGGTATACATTTTCATTAGCAATTTCTTCGTTCCTGGAACTGACTACATGCATATTTCGTGCATCGTCTATGATGATCTAGACTTTGAATTCATTAGATAAATAGCAAAAGTGGTTAAATATATGGTGTAGTGAGTTAATGTGAACAATTCAGCGTTTCTGGTTGAGTATGTTAGGTTTTGCTGATGCAGACGTTTAATTTTTTTCTCACTCATGCGTTTGAGGCGTTACACTTTCTTTGAGGATGCATGTGATATCATATTCTGCTTGATTAATGAATAAAGTGCAGGATGATGCTTCCATTTCATGGAGGAAAAGGAAGAAGCATTTCTTTGTTCTCAGTCATTCTGGCAAACCAATTTTCTCTAGGTTAGTGCTTATTCTCTGAATTGTCATCCATATAGATTGCTGCCTTAAGCTTCATTTCCCACCCAATCCTCTATTCATTGTTTCGCAACTTCTGTTCTTTCCCTTCCAGGTATGGAGATGAACACAAGCTTGCTGGGTTTTCAGCAACTTTGCAAGCAATCATTTCCTTTGTGGAAAATGGGTAATGAGGCTGTCTTTGTTCTGGTTAATCATAGCCCGATAGTATCTAACTGCAAAGATATTCCTAAAATGTGCTTGATTTGCTTATCTGAATAATTTTAGAGGGAATTTGCAAACATTTCCTTATTCTGTTTTCAGGGGTGACCGTATCAAATTGGTGAGGGCTGGAAAGCATCAGGTCTGATCATATGCTTTTCTTTCTTAAAAGTTTGTGCTCATGGATATACATTTTCCGTTGCACATTACTTCCTTACCCCTTGGCTTGGATGAAAAGAGAAAATAAGTAGAAAGAAAATGAAAAGAAAGAAAATAAAGAGAAGAGAAAATGAAGAGAAAAGTATATTTTCTTTCTTGTTGATTGGTTAAGAAGAAAAGTGGGAAGAAAGAAAATGTAATTGTATGTAAAAGATAATTTTACCAATTTATTTTATATAACTAAAAGGAGATTAGAGGGATAAAATGGACAATTCAAGCCATAAACCTCCTCTCTCTCATTTTCTCACTAATGGAGGAGAGAAAACTTTTTCATATGGGGCCTACACTTTTTTTTTTCTTTCTTCTTTATTTTCTTTTCTATCCAAGCTAGCGAAAGCTCCCATTTTTATGGCATCCAAGCAAATGGTACAAGTCCATACTTTGAGCCCTCATAATTATTATGTTATGTAAAATGATATTTTTATCCTTGCTTAGAAAGTGTAAATTGGACATACTGGCTATTTGCTTTGCTTTATGGTTGCTCAGCTGCTCATCTTCTGTTAACTGTTAAGTACTGTTTAGGAGAAAGAGGCTTTAATCTGTGAGGCCTTTCTGGAGTGATACAATGCTTCCGTGTTGTCAAATCTTAGTTTCGAGTTATGTTGCAGGTGGTTTTTCTTGTGAAAGGACCAATTTACTTAGTCTGCATAAGCTGCACAGAAGAGCCTTATGAGTCATTAAGGGGGCAGTTGGAGCTTATTTATGGCCAGGTATAATTCAGTTGTATACTTGTATTCATTTGCTTTGCTCACTGGGCCTGCTTCTTCAGCTTCTGAGCTTCTCAGTTTACTATGACATCATTCTTTTAGTCAATGAAAATGGACTAGTTATGTTGTGACAGTTGTATGATACGTCCCTGTTGTTGATACACATGCAGATGATTGTTATTCTAACAAAGTCAGTAAACAGATGTTTTGAGAGGAATCCAAAGTTTGATATGACACCCTTGCTTGGTGGAACAGACCTTGTCTTCTCTTCACTGATCCACTCTTTTAGTTGGTTTGTTTCTCTGCTCTGAACATGTCTGGACTTATTGTATTAAAGGAGAAATAGTAAAATCTCTTCTCCAAGATGGGGGTGTTTTAGGTGCTTTTTCTATAGTCTTCTGATTTTTATTTTTATTTTTTTTTGGGTGGGCTAGGGGTTGAAGGTTGTTTGTTTGTTTTATATTCATGATTTCCCAATGTCCTATTTTAGATTTCATTAGTAAACATTGTTATTTTTCTGATCATATCAGGAATCCAGCTACATTTCTTCATGCCTATACTTGTCTGCCTCTTGCATATGCAACAAGGCAAGCCGCCGGTGCTATCTTGCAGGACGTTGCGGATTCAGGTGTTCTGTTTGCAATGCTGATGTGCAGGCACAAGGTTTAACACTGTACTTAAGGCTGTGTTTGTGAATTTTGATTTTGGAGGGGAAGGGAGGGAAGAGAAAGGGTTTGAAGAGTAAAATAGACTTACAACTACTCTTCAAACCTCTTCCCTTCCCTCCCTTTCCCTCCAAAATAAAACTCAAAAACACACCCTAAATTGGCTAGTTATATACTGACATAAAATAATAAAATAACACATTGGATGTTAAATGCAGGTAATCAGTCTAGTTGGTGCTCAGAAAGCCACTCTTCATCCAGATGATATGCTGCTGCTGGCCAACTTCGTTATGTCAACAGAATCCTTTAGGCAAGTAGAAATGGCAATATTTTTATCTTTCATATAGCATATCCAAGATGGTTTAATGGTATAATTTACTCTTCATTCAGTCAAGTTGATGTTTGATAGTGTAGATTAATCTTCATTCAGTGTTTCTTAGTGTTCCGACAAGCAGCAAAACAGCTTAGATCCTGTTCAGTAGCAAATTGTTTGGACTTTTGATTTCTTTGCTTTATCATACCGTTCTTCACTTTCTTACTCTTTTTCTTGGGCTATATTTATGCAGGACATCCGAATCATTTTCTCCTGTGTGCTTGCCAAGATACAATCCTGTGGCATTTTTGTATGCTTATATCCATTATTTTGATGTGAGTCAGATTTGACTGTATAGACAATTGGCCCATTTGCCATGTATTGTAGGCTCAGCACATGAATAACAAAGCTATATGTATATGTGTGGCAGGATGACACATACCTGATGTTGCTGACCACTAGTTCAGATGCATTTTACCATCTTAAGGATTGTAGGTATATAATGGTTCAATTTTCTGAGCATTGTTATTATCAGATACATGATTTTTCATTTTTTTCAAAAAAAAGGGAAAGTACAAAATATAAGAAAGGAAAGAACACAATGGTTTATAGCGAAGAGATCTTAGGTCTCTGTAGCGATTATTTTTCTTGCATGGTTCAGAAATTTGCCTGCCAATTCATAGGATTCGAATTGAAACCGTCCTTTTGAAGTCAAATGTCCTAAGTGAAGTTCAGAGATCTTTGCTTGATGGTGGGATGCATGTTGAGGATCTGCCACCCTTGCCTCGTTCTGGATCATCTTCTCATTTGGGCCAGCCCAGGCTTCCACCAGATTCTCCTGAAAGATTGAGGGAACCTAGTTCTGGCACTGGCGGTGCTGCTGGGCTGTGGCATTTCATTTATCGCAGTATATATCTGGATCAATATGTATCTTCAGAGTTTTCATCACCGATTAACACTCCTCGACAGCAGAAAAGGTAGTAATGTTATGGCAACTTGCCTGCTTCTTATGCTGCTATAGCCTTTTTCATTTTTATGCATTTTTGTTCTTGTCAGAAGGATAACCTGCATTCGTTGTTGCAGACTGTATAGAGCTTACCAGAAACTTTTTGCTTCCATGCACGATAAAGGAATTGGGCCTCACAAAACTCAGTTTAGAAGAGATGAAAACTATGGTAATAAATCCATATCATTATTCATATTTCATAGTCATAGTACATCTAAGATATGGAGATATGTGATATTTATTTTTGAGCTGATGAAACTCTATTTTCAATTCTAAGATCTGGGGGTTTTTTCCTTGTATATGAGGAAGGAAGGAAGGAAGGGGGTAGGGATGCGGTACAAGTTATATTTTTGTCTGTAGTTTTTGTTGTCAATTTCAATCCTGGATGTTTCAGCGAGAGTGGTGCTGTGGAAAAGGCAGACCCATTATTTACTCTGAGGTGCATTTAGAGATTCATGCCAATAAAAGACAAGCCAATCTGCACATCTTTTGTTATGCTGTGAAAAACCAAGTCTGCTAGTGAAAACTAAGCCTACTCAGTGATCTGCCCACCTGTAGAATGTAACCCCTTTGTAGGAATAGGAATGGATCTATTAGAGAGGAAGTAGGGATTGTACCTATTATGAAAAAGATGGTAGAATTTTACTTTAGGTGATTTGATCATGTGACGAGAAGAAGAGTAGATCAAATGTAGGGTAGCTCAATAATTAGAGGTAGAGGGGAACAAAGCAAACTATAGAGAAAATTATTAAGAAGGACTTGGATTTAAATGGCTTATGATATGATCCAATAGCATTGTTTGATTCATATAGCTGACCCAACCAAGTGGGAAAAGACTTTGTTATTGTTGCTGTTGTTTTAGTTGCTTTGAGTTATAGAATGCCATTGCATTTACATGCTACATTGAACTCGGATCAAACTAATAAGATGACTTTTATGTGGCAGTTCTTCTCTGTTGGGTAACACAGGATTTTGAGCTTTATGCTGCATTTGATCCCCTCGCAGACAAGGTATTATTTTTGCTTGCCTACTAGATCTCTCAATTATTTTTCTAATGTTCCATAATTCTTATATTATGTATCAGTACAGGTGGAGGTTTGTAATTAACATCCAATGAAAGATCTGATATAAAACTATTGCAAGTTTGAAAACTAGCGTTGTCTATATTTTCATATTACAATGATTGTGTTCTTAGGCTTATTTTTACCATCAGGGTTGCTCTAGTTGGTTAAAAAAAGAAATTCATCCGTTTGTTTGGAGAAAGGCTTAAAAAGAGAAGGGGGAAGAAACATACTAATGAAATTGGTCCTCTGCTTTCTTGGAAACATCATATTCTATATCATTTGTAGGTATAAGAGGGAGAGAGGAGCTATATTAATGGGGCAAATCAATGGTCAAATAATTTATATTTGTGCTACTCCAGATAAATTCTGATTATTATTGCACAATGAGCATATGCAGGCATTGGCAATAAAGACTTGCAATCGGGTTTGTCAATGGGTAAAAGATGTGGAAAATGAAATATTTTTGTTAGGAGCTAGTCCCTTTTCATGGTGACTTCCTATCAAGTACTGTAAAGATGTACGTGTAAGTTTATTTAGTATAATCTCTCTAGAATTTATTCATTCTTTATTTTCCTTTCATTTAATCCCGTTTAAAATACTCAGATGTAAAATCATTATGTCGTCAGTCAGTTTGTCAAGTATCACCCCACATCCAAAGCTTTTCGTTCTTATGTCATCATCAGCTGTAAGAGTATATGAATTAATGGTGTTGTGTTATTGAGATGATGCCTGCGCCAGCATTAGTATGGCAACTTCTATTTGGAGGAACCAGAAGTATGAATGCTGAGTGCTTGCAAAAGCACCGCAGTTCGGTTGTTAAGCCACTCACAATATTGTTAGTTGTATAGCGTATGATGAGACTATTGATTCTAGCGGATTATCTTCAAGGGATGGTGTTACAAATAAGCTCAATTTCAATACAATTTTGTACCGATTCCATTCTTATATTTGTTTCGGGTTTTAGTTTGTATAAGTGACGAAAATTTTGTTCTGATCCTGTTGATCGATGAGAGTTTACACTGGACGGTTGTGTGCACTGTGCAGTTGATTCATTGTAGCTTTGTATCTGCGTTTTGAAACTGTTGGGATCGCACTTGCAGACATGGTTGACGCCCTCTTCCAGCCCCCTCCCTCCTCCCCCTCCCCCTTTTTTTTTCATTTTTGTTTGTGGTAGTGGACGCCCTCTCCCCCTTAGGCTTGCATTTGAGGTGTTGGGCTAGTAGCCGGTGCTGCTTTGGGCTGCATCCAGTGACTTGGTTCACGGCTGTCTCTGCCATTTTTGTTGTCAGTGTGTTGGGTTGGGTTAATACTTATTAACTTCTCTGCTTCAGTGGCCAACCCAAGTTACACCATCAGAGAAATCAGTAATATTTCATTTTTGACTTAAATATGTTGTTGGTCCTGAAAATATTGTGAATTATGGTTTCTCTTCCTATAAAGAATAAATTTTGCTTTAGATCCAAATATTTTTAAAAATATTGGGTTTAAGTCCTTACTATTATTTTGTTTGATTTTTGGTTCCTGTATCAAAGTAATATGTTTGTTTTAAATTCTTAAATTGTTATGATAATCTAATTTAAGTTCTTTGGAATATTTAATTTGAGTTTCTCAAAACCAAATTATTATAAATTTTTAGGGAGTAAAATCAAATGTTTTCGGGAATGTTTGGACATACATCGAAATGAAATTTTTATAAAAATCAAAGTCAAATATTTTTGAAAATATTTGAATCAAAATCAATTTTTTTTGATAGGGACTAAAATCAAAGTTTACAATGTGTATAAGGATTAAAAGTATATTTAAGTCATTATTTTTAAATTAATTAGATAAAGTTGATTCATGTGTCGAATGTTGAATGGGCCCATTATATTTCATGTAACAATAATACATACATGAATTTACATGAGGGTGAGAACTTGACAATGGATAAATATGCAATGAGTTATGCTATTTATATGTATATTTTTTCGATTTTTATGTTGATATATTTTTATCTACTATTAAATGGGGTGTAGAATTTAAATCATATTTTTTAAAATATTTGGATCAAAATTAATTTTTTTAATAGGGACCAAAATCAAAGTTTACAATATTTATGAGGATTAAAAATATATTTAAGCCATTATTTTTGAATTAATTAGATAGAGTTGACTCGTGTCAAATGTTGAATGAGTGCAATATATTTCATGTAATAATAATACATACATGAATTTGCGAGAGGGTGAGAATTTGGCAATTGATAAATATGCAATGAGTTATATTATTTGTATACATATTTCTCGATTTTTGTGCTAACATATTTCCATCTATAATTAGATGGGATATAGGACTTAGATTAAGTGAGGCTTATTCCCTATTCAATAATAGATGGGAATATATTGGTACGAAAGCCAAAAAAATATGCGTACAAATAACATTTCTTGTGCAAAGTGTGGATAAATTGGCCTAATCGGGATGGAACAGAAAAAAGCAAAAACGCTTATAGCTTTTCTCTGTTTTCGGAACTATATACCATATGTTTTAACTGTTTTAGAGCTTCACCGAAAGAGGACCATTTCCAATGAAAGCAAGACATAACTAGCTCAACGCGGTCAGGTGACATGGCCGAGAAGAAGGGGGAAAAAAGGATGAAGTTTCTTTCAATCAGTATCGTGTTTTATTTTATCCATCCCTTTTCCTCCTTATTTTCCTTATATTATACAAGATGAAAAGGCATCTTAGTTCATCGCAGTTATATGATTTCACCTGTCGAGCGCAGCGGCATTGTGTCCCCCCCTTCCCTTCTTTTTTATCTTCCTTTTCTCTAATTATGGCAATGTTATTTGGAGCCTTACGAGAAGCAGTAGAATATTTAAGGGCGAAAGAAATTTGCTGTGAGATCTTGTCTTTTATATATACATAAAAGACAATGTCAGTAACTTGTAATGGCACATGAATACAAAGTGCTCCATTTAATGCATGGATGTCAATAACGATAAGGTGCGTTCAATGTAGTTGGGTGGGAAAACTAATTAAATAAGAAGAAATTTTTTCCTGAGCCTCTTTCATAGCTGAGTAATATTATTTGTATATAATATTTATATGATATTATGTCAATATATTCTCATTTATTATCAGATATGGTGTGAATTCAACTTAATTTGAATCTCATATCTTATTCAGTAGTGAATAAAAATATATCAACACAATATTCCAAAAATATTGAACCCGCTTGAATGGTTTTTTTTTCAAGAAAAGACACTTATTTATTTTAAAAGTACTTTTATAAATATTTATATGCATTTGGATATAATTTTTAAAAAAAGTTCTTCAATTAAAAAAAAATCAATTTATTACTTTTTTTAAAAGTTAAAAATACTAACTTTTAAGAAAAAATAGAAACAAAAGTAGTTTTTTTTAATAAAATTATCTTCCAAAAATATCATTTACTTTTATTCAAAATTACAATACATATCTTTTCTTTCTTATCTCTTATCAAATCCTAGTTATTTTTTTTTAAATATCTTTTTTTATAATTTGGTTATAGAAGAAGTACTTTTATTTTTTTATATCCAAATAAATTTATAAATACTTTTAATAATTAAAAATACTTTTCAAATAGTCTATCCAAATGTAAAATAATTTTTTTAAAAAATTAAAACTCTACTAAGAAAAATTTTAAAAAAAAATTATTTTTTTAAGAGCTTATCCAAACGGATTCTATGTACAAATAACATTTCTCTTCTATGGTTTACGTTGGGCATCTTCAGTGTGGATTCGGTGGCTCCAATTTGTCAAAAGGCTCCATTAAACTCCTTTATGGCCACTTCGTTATTTTTTATCGGAGTCAAACTTCACCGATTTTGGAGATTAAAAAACTTTTTGTTCCCCACTTCCTGCATAATAATGAATCCTGGGGCTTTTGATCCCTCATATGACAATACTAGCCTCCCACTCCACCGTTGCATCTAATTGACAAAAGAGCGAACAAGAGTGTTGTTCTATGTGGATATGCATTGTGTCCAAACTGAATAAAATAAGACACATAATAATTATGAATCTAATTCATATCACGTGACCTGTTATAGGGTTCTTCACCGGCTCAGTGGCCCTTGGCGTTGCATTTATATGCACCATTATGAAAAGTAAAGTTCCTTTGTTCCTGTTTTACAATTGAAAAATGTATAGGAAATTCATTTTGTATGGGATATTATGTCGACTCATATTTCGTTCACCATCGGATAAGGAGTAGGCCTCATTTGAATTAAGTTTATACTCTATCCAATAGTAGATAAAGTGTAAGTCGATATAATGTCTCATATAGAATAAATTCACCTATCATTACTCTTTACAATTTTAACCTCTCCACTACAGCGCCATGCACTGTTCACTTCGGGTAAATTACACAACTAAATACATTGCATTAAATTAATTTTTTAAAACAAATTATGTCATGTTGCACCCTATAAAAAGGAAAAGTATATAAAATATTCACGGTCGGTATTAAAGATTTTACATTCGCATGCATTATGACTTCTTTTAGGAAAAATCATATAAAGACATCTGGACTGTGATTTGTGAAAACAGTTTTCGTTTCACATTACAAACTTCGGTTGAAGTCACCACCCGGACTGGGTGAAACTAATACTACTAATAAAAGACAAGTGGTCCAGATGATTAAATATGCAATTTTTTAGGCGTCTTTCACCGAATTGTTATATATTGCTTGCTCAATTTGAAACGTTATGAGACGGATAGCTATCGTAGCACATGAACATGCCATTAGGCAGAGAAGCATAGGTTTCGGAAATTAATGCGAACAAAATTAGATTCCTCCTGTTTCATTTAAATTATGAAGAGTCGCCGTTTTTATTTTATTTATTTATTTATTTATTTTTATGGCATGTCTATGAAGTGTATTTTACTATCGAAACCTATATTGAATTTTGTGGAGTGTAAATATAAAAATAAGATACAAATTTGTCAACTGAGAGATGATTTATTTAGAAACACTAGTTAATACCCGCTATTTGAGTGAAGTATACTTTTAGATTCTAAACATTTTGTTATAAAATAATTAAGGGACTAAACTCTTATCGATACTAATCAAGGTCCTCAACTATTAAAAATTATATTTTTATTAATAAAAATGTTGAAAAGACGATAACATCCATTTCAATAAATAAAAATTATTTTTTATCCTAATTATGCTGCTTGATTGGTAATCGAAACAAAGCCGAAGTCCTTAATTAATTGTCACACTAAAATTGATGCCCTTATAATTTTTTTTTTCCAATTATTCTTACTCTTTAAAAGAGAAATATGGAATTACCGCATGACTTTACTCTCAAATTAATCATATAAGTATATTTTACATAGTTAAAAGTTAACAAAAGCAACCAAAACATAAGTTGCCAAAGTCTGCTTTGTCGCCTAGACAATAGTGTTATTAGGTGCGAAAGTATATTTTGCATGGTTAGAAATTAACAAAAGCAACCAAAACGTAAGTTGCCAAAGTCTGCTTTGTCGCCAAGACAATAGTGTTATTAGATGCGAGAAGAGAAGATGTTAGGCGACTAATAATTAGGTATAAAATTAAATATTACTAAGGTTTTGCTGAGACAAATTATAGCATGTTTGGATTTTAGTTTTGGGGGAGGGAGTTAGAATCAAATTTAATTCCCTAAAATTGATTTTGGTAATTTTTGATAATATTTAGTTTTTAGATTTCAAAATCAATTTTTATTTTTAGAATTAATTTTAAGAAAATAAAAAATTTATTATTTTTTGTCAAAATTATTTTTTAAAAAATTATTAAATATAAATTATTTTATTTTAAAATTAATTATAATAAAATTAATTCTAGTTAAAACCAATTTTACAAATGCAAAATCAAAACACGCACTTAGCAAAGTGAAGGGTCAATAACAAAACTACCCAGAAAACAACAAACAACGCTAAGTAAATAAATACAGCTGGTGCAGATCATAACAACAATTAAACATAATAAATCCTAACCAACATATGGCAAAAAATAACATCCATTAAACCTTGAGTTGACCTCGAAGAAACAAAGAACAATAAATAACTTCCCAATAGTATTATAATAGATGTAATAAATTAATAATAAATGAATAATAAATTAGAAAAAGAAAATTACTCTTTCCCGTTCTACTTCCCTTTCTCTTTCCAACTTTCTGCACAATCTCACTTTCTCAACCCTTTCTCTCTCATTTCTGCATCAAACAAACCCTAAAACCCATTCTTCTCGCCGGAGAGACAAATTTTCCGGCGATAAAGCTCCTATTACGACCCGACCCGATCTGTCTCCGGCGACCATTTCCCCGGAGGAGGAAAAAATGTACAAGAACCAGCTGCAGGAGCTGGCGCAGCGGAGCTGCTTCAACCTGCCGTCGTACATGTGCATTCGGGAAGGTCCCGATCACGCGCCGAGGTTCAAGGCGACGGTGAACTTCAATGGCGAGACCTTCGAGAGCCCTCACTACTGCTCCACGCTCCGCCAGGCCGAGCACTCCGCCGCCGAGGTCGCGCTCAACTCACTCTCCCACCGCGGTCCCTCACACTCCCTCGCCGCAAAGATCCTCGTGAGTCGTTCGATTCCGTCAATGTCGTTTTTTAGTGGTTTTGCTTCTGCTTTCGTTTCTTCGCACGGTCGTTTTGTTTCTTCTTACTGTCGTTAACTTCGTTAGGGTGGAAGTTAGGGTTTTAAATGCGTTTTGTTAATGTGCGAGTTGTGATGATGAACCTGGACACTGTGCTACGCTGCGCCGGCGGTGACGCCGGATCGTAGCACGGTTGGTGGTTGTAGAATGACCGGAATGCCCTTGGACTTGAACTTGGTTTGATTGTGGTGTGTGGGTAGTGTTTTTTTTGGGGGGGGGGGGGGGTTTGGACTAGTTGAGCGTAGTGGCAAGAGAAGGTGTGAACAGGGTTGGGATTGTGGTGGGTGAAGAGCAATGGAATCGCTTCTATGTGAAAGTCAAACAATTCTGACGACCTTAGAGGAACTTAGGTTTTCAATTTCAGTGGTTTTTCAACTCTAGATATTAAGGTTGGGGAGAATCTAGTCATCTCAAATCTCAATGTTAGAATAAGAACTGCTGTTGCTAAGACTAAGAGTGCAGACATAACTAACTCATTTGCTTGATATTTCGTTTAGCATTTTTTCAATTTGTAACTTGATCTTGACATACACAATGTGGTGGGCTATATTTATGTGATTGACTTGCCTTTGGTACGGTACAAGAAATGACAAGTTTCTTCTCTCTGTTGGGTTGCCTGTGGCAAAGTTCTCTGTGAATATTTGAATTGTATATGTTGCTGAAGAAAGGTTTTAGATATACCATGGGTCCATAGCAGTGGGAATTTTTCCTAGATTCACAATCTAGTTTTGTATGCCGGTTGCCTTTGAATCTGGATGTTGATTGATTCTACATTTTCTGCATATAACCAATTATAATATTGATTCAATATTGGACAACAGTGCTTCCAATTCATCAGAGCAAGTTTAGATGACAAATATGCGAGTCAGGGTGATCCTTGAGAAAATTGTGGTGTTTGTATGGTAAAATTGCTAACAGCAGTATCCAAGGGAAACAACTGTTATACAGTAATTTTTAGTTAGGCCCTGTTTATACTAATCGTGATATTCAAACTAATTATCTCTCTTACTGATTGAATGATGGTCTGATGCGACTGTCTCCCTTTTTATCTAATTTTAAAAATTAATACACTAACATTACAGGTTGATACAGAACCATGACATTACCAGTCAGTTACTATTTCTAAAGGAATGCTGGGATATTGGCGATGATTTGCTGTTAATATCAGTTCTCATTCATAACACATGATAGTCTTTGTTAGAAACCTATATGAAAGAGAGAATAATTTGTTTCTTGAAAGAGGATTGAACTTTGTGCTACTCTGTTGTATCTTGCAAATACTTCACCTGATGTAACTTTCTAGTGCTTTTTCTTTTTGTCTATACTGCCAATATTTGATGTTCACTGGACTTCAATTAATCTGGCTTGAGCTGGATTGACCCACTATGTGGATAAAGTTTTCCCAATGCTAGTTTTTTCCATTCACAATACTTACACTTGAGTGCTCAAGGGGAACAAGTGTTGAACCATTTGGACAACCAAGCATTTGTATTTCTAGCGCTTTTTCTATTGTCAATTTGCCTATATGAAAAGGAAAAATTAGGGGGGGGGGGACTAATTGTAAACATAGTTTTCTAATTCTTCAAATAACCAAGAACATTCTCTGTAACATCTTCTGTGTTCTTTTTTTGTTGTTTGGAAGCCTTTGATCTTCCCCTTCTTTTTTAAAGTGGATTATGTAAGAACCCCTGATTCTGGTAATGTGGTACACGCTATTAAGTTTTCTCTATGTATAAACTTATCTCTATTTGACTCTCTCAATAAATATTCTGTGCTCATTAAAGTGGAATTTCTATTCATAATATTTCTTGTAATAGCTTTTGTTATCATTGTTAATATGTCTATAGATTCACATTGCCTTCTATGGCATAATTGCACCCTTATTACTTCTATGTCCATATAGTTATCACCCTTAATTTTTCAGGATGAGACTGGAGTCTACAAGAACCTCTTACAGGAAATTGCACAACGGGTAGGGGCTCCATTGCCTCAGTACACAACATTCAGGTCAGGCCTAGGACATCTACCTGTTTTTACTGGGACAGTAGAATTGGCTGGAATCACATTCACTGGTGAAGCTGCCAAGAATAAGAAACAAGCTGAGAAAAATGCAGCTATGGCGGCTTGGTCGTCTCTAAAACTATGTAAGTGGCTGGATTGTTTTTGTCTAAAAAATTAATTGGTTTGATGGAAACATATGGAACTTTATGTCGATTTGTCTTCTGAATATAGCATTACACGTATATTACAAATTGGAAAAGTGGCAATAACCAACCCAGGCCTGTTTCCATGATTGTCGTTCTTGTAAGTCATGCAGCAAATGAATTGGCTGAAAATTTCACCTTATGGAACCTTGGTGGTGCACTATCTATCTATGCTAAAAATTGTTGCGTGCATTCATAATTTGTTTGTGATAAGGGCCAAAATCATCTTCATTCTTCAACACATTATTAAAAAACCTTCTCAGATGCTTGGTACAGTAGTACTTATGTATTTCCATTCGAAGTTACTTTCCTTTAAAAGACATAATATTGCATGCCAGATAGTTTTTTACCTGCCTTTGACATTCTAACAATTTTTTCACCTTCTTTGTATCAACCTCAATTTTGAGATCTCCTATGTAAATAATTGAATATGAACTGGCAATTTTTTTTCTTTCTCACCAGTGGCAAAAGAAACTGCAAGCTCATCTAGTGAACCAGAGAACAATGACGAACTTGAGCAGATCACAATAGCACGGGCTCTACTGAACTACCGCCTGAAGGAAAAGATGGCAATGTCAAATCCAAATGCTCCAATTCCATTTCCAAGGAAATTTCAGATTCAAAATCCCAGGCTCACTAGTTCTCAACCTCCGCCTGTAACTACGTCAAAGATCCTTCCCCTAATTTGCCAAAAGACAGCACCTCGAAACAAGCCCTCATTGGCATCAGCAAATGAAAGTCATCGAAGCAGGCGTACACTAGCAGCAGCAGCAGCCAGTGACAACTGCATGGTGCCACCACAGTCTTCTGCACTAGAAGGCCGAGGGACCCATCCCATGAAGTTCCCTGCAGCAGGAGCAGCACCATATGTTCCAATTCGACAAATGAGATCACCTTGCCAAGGGATTGCACCTCCAGTGACTATAAGGTCCGTAGTACCTGTATTCTCTGCACCACCTCTTCCACCGCCTCCTGCAGTGCCCCATCCCCATCAGGTCATGCAGGCTCCTCCTGTTGGACTTGCTTCTCCAGTTAATATTCGGCAAGCTGTTCCAGTATATGCTGCTCCACCAGTAAGAAACGATGAACCTGCTCCCATCCAAAAAGAAAACCCCCAAACCATTAGTGCCCCCGGCCGGCAAGATAAACTCCCTGTGCCAGCTAAAATTCAAGAGATGGACACCAAGAGTGAGAATGCATAACCAGAATCACAGACAGTGCAGAGCTTGGAGCAGCTGAAAATTTGAAATTTATTGGAGTAAGTCAGAATCCATGGGAATATCGTCGTGGTTTTGCGCTGATCTAGAGTTTGCTTCTCATCCTATAATGCGCGATGTTAAATCATCCCTTCCATTTTCCTTCTCTACCCCATTTTGTCCTGTTAAATACGACAGTTGGGCAGGTTAATTAGCATCAGCAGTCCAATATCTGTGAAATTCAAGAGCAGTTTGGCATATAATATGCTAATGTTTTTGCTTTATTAATGTATGTCATATCTTAGTATTCCTTGTCAGCAACTCTGCCAGCTTGGTTATTGCTCGCGTTGTTCTTGCGATCAGTATTGCTCCACTCTTACGTGTGGAATTGCTGAATTACTTTTCGCAATAGATCCCTGACCAATATCGCAAGTACCAATTCAGATATTTAGAATCTGTATGTGGAAATGAAAAGATTGATGCTGTCCAATGCTAGTTCTGTTAGAAACCAGGAGGCCTTCTCGTTGAGGCATGCAGAGTACTTTATAAGGAAACGGACCTGTTAAGGATAGTGTATTAGGCTTTCTAAGTTACCTCTGGACTCCATGGTGGTTATCTATACATGTTGATATTTGATATATAATCGTGCTACATGAGGAGAATCGGATTCTCCAGTAAATTATATTTTTCAGAGGACTTAGTTATTCATAGTACATGAGAGAGAAGTTACATCATTTGAAGATTTCGTGACATATCAGCTTGAGTGGTACTCCGATTCAAAGCAAAGGTTGGATTGTAGTTTACAAAACTGATTAAGGTGGTTTGTGTTTGGATATTATTATTATTGTCTGAAAAGTTATTTAGTAATAACTATAAAGAGTTAAATTGAATATAAGAAAACAGTTTTTTTCACTTCTTCTATTTGTATTTATTCGGTCAAAAATTGTTTTTACCACAATGTCTTCTCACTCGTCGGGTGTCAAGCGGAGGTTGATTCTTTTTCTTTTTCTCCTTTCAATAGGGACATTCTTTACACGTTAGTCTCATAAAGTAGGCCTTTCTGGTATTGAACCACTGCCTCTGTCGAGGAACTTGCATTCTCATTCCTTTTTTTAATCATCTTTGTCATGTTCTATTCAATTCAACCGGTAGAAATACGTACTCCTAAAGTTGTTCAAATGTGAAGTAAAGATGAAACACCTCCCCGAGCTGTGAAGTCATTTTCATCCTGTCGTTGAATTACAAGCCTTTCCTGTATAGAACAGATAAAATACCATTCAAAGGTGCTCACTTTTTCCCTTTTGTAAATCACCATGATACAAATCTCAGATTCTACAATTAAACAAGCAGAGCCTCAGACTGGTAATCTGGAACCTTAACTGTGTTGGAGACATAAATGGAATTGCAGCAGGATTCATGGGGAGGTAGTTGGTATGTGTTTAATGCCTTGTTTGAATTGTACAGAATTTCAAGATGACCCCCATTCTTTGCAAGTTATTATGAGGCAGGACCTCTTTTCTATAAACATAGCGATCAGAAACTGCAAGTATATGCCATAATTGAGTCAAGACACTCCCAAAACGTGTAACTGGTTATTCTCATTCATTTATTGCAATGGAACCTTGTTTTGTCTGCCTCTGCTACTGCTCTCTCTCTCTCTCTCTCTCTCTCTCACACACACACACACACACACACACACACACACACAACACCTCCTATCCCATCTTTCTCTGCAAGCTAATCAAATTGCATTGCTTCGGCTTATCAATCAAATTACAACCAAGTCGAACCTTATACATTGCTTTCCTTCATATTTCTAAATTCTGCAAGCCGGGGGGGGGGGATCAAAAACACATGAAAACATATCCATCTGTTCCTTGAGGCACAGTGGTCGATAACCAATCTCGTTCACAAGTTTTCTGTTGGGGCTGCTAACTTTGTTTTAATAGTAATTGACATGTAACGATGTAATTAAAAATTCAATAGCATGCTTCGGAATTTGGATGTAGACGAGTTGTATCTTTCTCTAACTTGATTGGTTTCTATTAAGACACAAAAAGTTAAGGTAATAAGGTTAAGTGACTAGGAGGTTATTCCACTTTGCATATTTACACTGTTAATAGAAAATGATGGAAAGCCGCTCCTAAGAAGAAAGTATTTAACAATGCATTCACACCCATATCTTATATTTTATTTTATAATACAAAATCTACCGGGGCAAGAGAAAAATAAAAGGAATTGTAGGCTATAATATATCCGACAGTTCCAACATGGCAGATGAGAACAAAATATAGGGAAAGCTGGCTATGGATCCCTCCCATATTCCCTTGAGCATCTCACGTCACAGGTACCGCTTTAATCGGTGCTTGTTTGTTTGCACCCTGGCTGGGAACCTTTTACTTGTATGAAGTTACTCCATATAAGATCACAGAAAGGCTTTTGACATTAAGAATGCTAAAAAAAGAGAAAGAAAAGAGAGAGGCGGGGGGGCTTCTAACATAGGATATTTTGGTTAGGTAACTTAAAGTTAAAAGAAATAACATGTAATTTTTCTTATGATGATAGTATAAAATGTATAAAGTATGTATTCCTTTTTAACTTCTTTTAATTTTCTTAACTAATTTTTAAAGACACAGGTTAACAAAAACTGGAAAATTGAAAACACAATGCAACCTATGGTGGGGTTTCCAGTGCTGCTACACTCTTGAGGCTTTTTAATTTCTTGTCAAGCATCGGTGATCACATTATACTGAAGTGACTAATGGGTCCATTGTGCTTTTCACCTTAGCCTAATTATACTGATCTTTATGATAGCTTAGAGGTTTACATCAGGTAGTTATACAATAATAATTGATTTGTTTGTCATGTAGTGGTACTACTAATGAAATTTCCATGTCCTAGATTGGTCTTCTTCAAAGTGTAGGGTGGGTATAGCCGGGATCATAGGTGTGTGGTGCCCTCCATTCAAACCAAGTGCATAGTTTTGCTTTGGCAGCACCCTTAACCACCAAGACACTGCAGGGGCATCTTTATCCATTTGTGGGTTAAAGCTTTATGGTGAAAGTAACAGAACATGGGAGGTTGGAATGATGTGATCAAATATAAAAAATAAAGAGAGGGTAGGAGGAATAAATAATTTTATATTTATACAATATAATTCACACACTTAAATGCATTATTTTATATTTATATAAATTTATTATTTAATTATAACTAATTCATCAATACACTCGTACTATATTTCTATCGTCTTATGCAAAGGATGGAGTTGTAAAACATTTGATGGCATACTATTTTATTTTAAAAATGTTATTTAAAAAATAATTTATCAAATATATAAGATTAAGTATCTTATCGCTCGAGCGTTTTTTAACATCTTCCTTGTACAAATATACGATGACGTGCCTTTTTGATGATGTAAATCAAACACCGGGACAAATAATAAGTGTGCCGAACAAGCAAAGACGTTGTGAGGGCCAGCCACAGTGGGAGGATACAGGGGATGTGTCACAATTGGCAAGAGATGAGTGGGGCCAAGTCTCCACTTCAACGACACCGATGACCAACCCCTCAACTCAATAGATTGATTTGATTTAACAACAAATAATAGTTTTCTTTCAAAAAAAAAAAGTTAATATACATTTTAATCCTTAAAAAAATTAAAATTTAATAAGCTAGTTCTTTTGAAAAAAAATTTGATAACATTTTTATCTTCAAAATTAAACATGTTATAATAAGTTAATTTTTTATTAATTCATATTTATTAACTCTTGACTGGCTATTAAATAACATGTTATAGCTGATATCAAATTAATTGAAGCATTGTGTTCTAACAATACTTGCTAGAACATATTGATTAACCCTTTATTATATAATTTCATGGAGAAATGGCCGAAGGGATAGGGTAAAAAAGAAATAACGAATTTATTCTTGTATATATTATGAGTTTAATTGGTATATATTGATAGTATAAAATTATTTTATATTATTAACTAATAGAAATATTAGAAAGTAAGAAATCATGATGAACCATTCATTATAATGGGTGATTATTTATATGAATTGATACTTTCTAATATTTCTATTGACTAATAATATAAAATTATTTTATATTGTTAATATATTTAAATTAAATTCATATATTATTAGTTTCAGCTTTTAGGTTAACTACAACATAGAACTTATCAGAGATGACATAATGGATATTAGTTAACGGAAAAATTAACTTGTTATAACGTATTTAACCTTAAAAGATGAAAATATTACTAAATTGTCTTTAAAAATCTAATATATTAAATTCTGATTTTTTTTTTTGAAAATTCTAATAACGTATTTAGTTGTTTTAGTCATTACACACACTCACAAACACTGGGGGATTGATCCTCAGGATCAAACTCAATTCATGAGTTTTCACGAGGCATTCCATCTCCACTGAGCCTCGGCTTCAAACCCTGATTCTTTTATTTATATACTTAAATGTATATTCATTCGAAAAAAAATGAGGGATGTGCATGGAGCCAGCCCATATATGAAGGGCCCACATGATTGGACCCAAGATGGGGCCCAAAATTGGTGTTTGATAGGGAGGCACAGGCACTGGACACCGGTGTTAATATTCCGTTCCTATGAGGGAAAGCAGTGGCTGAAGGCAAAAGGGGATGGGAAGCCTCCACCCATTAGGAGCTAGGGAAAAGAAGGAGGACATTAATTAAACCAAAGAAAGCACAAAAGATAAAACAATCAGAGAAGGAGGGGGACAAAGTGGAAGGATGTTAATCCCATCATTGTAAAGCTTAGAAAAAGAAAATATTCCCATTTGACTTTGTTATATCTCATCATACAGCATTCATTGTATTATATATTTAGGAAAAACATATATTTTCGTTGTTCACTCATATGACACTACTACTGTGTTCTTGGTGTTTTACTTTGAGGTTGACAAAATGCCTTGTTTCCTAAATTATAAATAGAAAACTCTGAACTCTACTATTATTGTCCTGTCTGTACGAAAAACTAGGAATTATTCATTGTATAAAATAAAATTAGAAACAGGAATAAAAATCATTAGTATTGCGCACCAAATGTATTATATAGCTACCTAAGACATCATCAGTTGAAATGTTTATGATTAAGCTTATATTATAAAATTAGTCTTTTCACGTTTAACTCAGGGAAAGCTCATTGCACCGAAATAGTGCCGACAACACCATGGAAGCATGAAAGGCTTTTCGCATGTTGGAAGTCAATTTCATTTACCTTTTGCTACCCATTTTCCACACGGATTTTTGCCATTGGCATGCTTGAGATGGAATTTAACCCAAAGTCGTATAGCCAGATTGGAAAAATCTTCTCATATCCAAACAAAGATTTTGACTGTTCTTCTTTTCTTTTTTTCGTTTTTTTTTTCCCCTTTTTTCAAGTTTCTTATATGCTTGTTGTTGATATGTCAACTTTTTCCTGTTTCTGTCATTTTGCATCTTTTCAAATGCCTTATTTTGGGATCCATATTTGTTGTTTTGTCTTTGAATCTAAAGCGTTTTCGATGGTTCAATTCATTCTCCAACACATTCATTATAAACAAAAAAAAAAAAAAAAAATCATTAAGCAAGGGCAACACTAAGTTGCACTTTTTGTCAAAAGTATATATATTTTTTTATTAAAAGCAATCTTACTCAAAATAAGTAAAATTATTTGAATGGCAAAATTAACTTTAACGTAGTTACGTATCTAAAATTGAAACCTGAAATTGCATTTTATATACAAAATAATCAAAATTGAAATGCAGGGATTTTGATTGGGCGACTATGAAAATAATATAAAGAAATGAAGGAAAATAAAGCCAAAAGGAAGGCATAGAGCTCTGTCATATGGCAAACAACCAAAATTAAACAAATAGCTTGATGCCACGCTAACTGCGAACAGCTATTTAAAGAGAGAAATTTATCGTGTAAAGTGAATCCACATGCACCCGGTCACACAGTGACATATTTAATGAGAGAAAGCAAAATATATAATCATTGTACAAAAAAGATTAATTTCGACCTAAAGTGTTAAATTTTTAGATTATCTTCTTCGATGTTGCTTGTGCTGTGATGCAAACGGTGAACTAATTATTGTACAATGAGGGACCATTGTATAAGAATGAATAAGGAGTGTCGTGATTGGTTAAAGTAATTGATAGCTAATTTTTTATGAAACATTTTAAATTTGAGCCTTTGTTAATGAAGAAAACTATTATTAGAAGAGATTTATCTTCTTAATCGATCAATCCACCTTAAATTAAAATAATTGAATTAAATAAATTTTAGATATTAATAATTTTTTAAAAAAAATTAAATTAAGATATTCATGCAATGTGAGAAGCACGTGGTGCCACTTTTGGCGCATGCCAAAAGCAGGGGGAAACATGGAAATGCCACGTCATATTTTTTTTTCTATTTCCTTTTTGTTTATCTTTTTTTTTCCCCTACTATTTTTAATTTAATTTTTAATTTAGTTCCCAAAAAAGTGTTTTTTTTATTCACTCCAAAAAAAGTTTGAGAATGACAATGTGCCACCGAAATCCTAGAATCTCAATCAACAATGCTAGTGTGCGCCAACTTCACGGTGTGGACCGCGCCGGAAGAGTAACTATAAATTAATGCCAAACATTAATCATTGATTAAAAAAGTAAAAATAGATGGTTTGAGTGGAGAATGAGCATTATGGCCATGGAGCATGGACCCTCAATTTTTGGATTTTGGATTTGTCCTTACTTAACCACAAGAATATCCAAACTGCCATAGACATTCCCTGCTAAGTGCAATTCGCCTATTCTCCTTTTTGGTATATAAATAATGATATCG
The DNA here is from genome assembly GCA_031439595.1 of Pterocarpus santalinus. Lineage (NCBI taxonomy): Eukaryota > Viridiplantae > Streptophyta > Magnoliopsida > Fabales > Fabaceae > Pterocarpus > Pterocarpus santalinus. The sequence goes on along the minus strand of CM062528.1, from coordinate 40,285,496 downwards.
TATACTTATGCCGATAAGAAAATGTTCACGTTGATATAATTATGTGTCACTGTATTATTATCCTCTTCCATGTGCAGTTGCATGTTAAAGATTCCTTCACCCGCAGATTAATTCCTAAACCCAAAGTGTACATGTTCATGCATTTACACGATGTTTTTAAGGATAGATTGGGCTCGAGGAAAGTGTAAGAGTTTATTTTTCATGTGGCAGTTTGATACATTGCAATATATTTTCAGCCATGCTGTTCATACTTAATAGGGCATTGAAGCCATTCCCAGTCCAACCATATTGGTTTTAGAGGATTGTGTAGCTTGGTGACCCCGTTGTGATAATTAGAGTTCTATTATTTGCACTTATTTTTTGGGATATTAAGCGGGACGCACACTCTTAAAAGAAAATGTGAGATTCAATAAAATTTATAATTCTCTTATAACATCTCATTTAATGTTTTATTTTTATGTTGAAAAGGATAAAAATTCTCTGAAAAATATTATTTTGACAATTGATTGTGAAAAATGATGAAAATTAAGATCGAAGGATTTGTGAGCTAACATATGAAAAAGGACACTGTTGTGCGAGGCACTTGTATTCACTATTTATAGCATGTTTGGTTCTATTTTTATAGAATTGATTTTAAATAGAATTAATTTTATTAAAATTAATTTGATTATAATTAATTTTGAGATAAAATAATTTATATTTGATAGTACTTTTAAAAAAATTCTGATAAAAAGTAAAAAAATTTCACTTCTCCCATAATTAATTCAAAAAGTAAGAATTAATTCTAAAAGTGAGCAATTAAATATTATAAAAATTGATCAGAATCAATTTTAAAAAACCAAAATCAATTTTAGTCCGTGCAAATGGGTTTCCAAACACACGCTCACTTGCTTATAGTATATTAAGTTGCGCATTATAGTTTTATGTAATTGGAAAAGTTAACTTTATTTTTTTTTTTTCTCATTTCTATTAAAATCATAAATTGAAACTAAAATTTATGTTAAAATACAATTTAACATGATTTTACTACCTTATGATAAATTAAAATTTAATACATATTTGATTCTATTTTTATAGAATTGATTCTAGATATAATTGATTTTATTGGAATTAATTTAGTTAAAATTAATTTTGAGGTAGAGTGATTTATGTTTGGTAATTCCTTTAAAAATAATTCTGACAAAAAGTAAAAAATTTTCACTTCTCCCAAAATCAATTTTTAAGAATTGATTATGGAAATCAACAATCAAATACCATAAAAAAATTGATAGAATCAATTTTAGAGGGCCAGAGTTGATTCTCATGCTACCAATCACACTTAATCTACCCTTTCCAAACTACAATTTTTTAGGGTGTACCGCTTGAAATTCTAAAATTTCGTAATTGGAGAGCGTAGGATCGGACTTGGTTTTTATGTGGACTCCGTTGGGCTCTCATGATGATTGCATCTTTCGTAGTTGAGCGTGACATCAGTACTCATTTTTTGCTAATCTTCTTAAGAGGCTTGTAATGAAAGAATTGCCAGCAACTCTTTCCTTTCCTGAGTGCCTGCCTGCCTGTTAGTGGCATTCGTAATAGACCGACCAACGGTAATTTTGAATCACATCTACGTATATATGGTCCACGCCTGTAAGACAGTATCTATGTCTTAATTTGATCCTGACTCACTCATGTGGTCCTCTTCTGTATATCGTTTGTCATGCTAATCTCTTAAATTTAGGTATTTACATTCCTCGCGTATTTTAACTTGATTTTAATTTTTTTGGTTCTATTTACTTTTCTAATATTTTTAAAATATTTTAATTTTATTTTTTTAATAAACGACATCTAAATTATAAATAAAAAAACTGATATTAAGATCAAATTTTGATATTAGTGATATATAAATATTAACAATAATGGAGATTGTCTGCCTTCAATTCTTCAAATAAAAGCTTCGGATATAAGTTTTAGTTAGAGACAGATTAATTGAATGTTAAGGGAGTTTAAATTAAAAAAGAAAATTTTCATATTCTACAAAAATATGGAGAAAATTATGATAAATAATATCATTCCATTCAGATAAGTAATGAATATATTATCATTAATATTATAACCTGATCTTTAATCAATTTTTTTTATTTATAATTTAAATACCGAAATGGTAAGATCAAAATATTTTGAAAATATTAGATATATAAATAGAATAAAAATATTTAGAATTAAGTTAAAATTATTATAAAATAGGAGAAGTGTAAATAAGACTTTACCCTTTAAATTTATTTAATGAAAACAAATATAAATGTGCTCCAGGACTTGTTTCAATGGTAGATTGATTGAGTAAAATAAATAATTTACCTGAAACATAAACTTAAAAAAAAAAAAAACATGATTTTTGTTTTTTGCCTTTTCTCAACTTTGGAAAATCGTGTACTAGAGTCTAGAGTATTGAATCGGTGGTTTAATCCGTGTCTCTTTTGAAAATTGGATGATTGGGTTCCATATATAGCTTTATTGGCATTCGTTCTAACCTTGTGGACCTGTGGCTTAGCCTAGAGCCATTGAGAAACGGCTCAAGCTGCCTACCACCTTGGTAATCCACTCCTTCACTTGTATGTTGGACTCGGTTTAATAAGGAAACTTGTATCTCACTTGCCTTAATATTACTGCCATTAATTCTTGATAAAACTTGTTACTGTCATGTCAAAGGGATTGGCAAGTGGAATTAATTTGTTGATGCTACTAACTATTACCCTAAGCGAACGCAAACCACGCTACAACGACAAATTCTTCCATGGTCATGGAACTTCTGCTACAACTAGCCAGGGTCCGTTTGGTTTCATTTTTGGGAGAAGATCTTTTAAAAAAAGGCCTTTTAAAAGAATTATTTTTAAAAAAATAATTTTTGTTTAGTTTGAATATGTTAAAAGGCCTTTTAGGAGAATGAGTTTTGTTTGAATAGGATAAAATAAAATTACTTTTGGTTGTTGATGTGAGAGTAATAGTAAGATTCATTTTCAAAAGGTCTTTTTTTAGAATGAAAAGTAACTTCAATCTTCTTAAAAGCGCTTTTGGAAGAAAGCGCTGAAAAAGTTAAACCAAACACTACCATTTACTGTACAAAATTATTATCCTTCTCCTATAAGGCCTTCTGGCCATTGCAAACGGAGATCCAAACAGGCACTTATTCTTTGCTCTTCCCCAGCATCCCTCCATAACCACCTCGAATTTGGGATCCTCCTTCCAAGGCCAGTCAGGCAAAAGCCAAACCATAATGCAAAGCACTTGTTCTCATTGAGAGACATCTATAATAACTCCAAGGGTATGTTTGATTAGAGGGTAAAATTTTTTGGGAGGGGGAGATTTTTTATAAATAAACTCTATGTATAAGATTTTCATGGACAAGTTTTATGTATAACTAAGTTCTATGTGTTACACAAAGAGTTTATTTATGAAAATCTCCCCTCTTAATTTTTATCTCGTAACCAAAAATATCAAAGGGAAAAAAATTGTAATGTAAATTATTTCTTTGTTAACATTTCAATAATTGCAGAGTTTTGCTAGTTAAGGGATCAATAAAAAGAAAAATTTAAAAATTTGAAAGTATTCAATGCATTAAAAACTTAAAAAGTTTATTTGTTCCATTAAAACTTTTTTTGAATTCCTTAACCCATAATAATTATATTAAAGATATAGTTATAACAAGAGCCAATAAATAACCTGCCAATCTAATAAGCTTTATCTTAGGCGGCATTGACTTTGATTCTTGTATCAAAATTATTTGCTTTTAAGTTAGAGATTTGATTCCTACATATGCTCATTTATTCCCTTATTCCCTAATTTTACGAAAAGCTCTTTAGAATTGAAGAAAACAAAAAAAAAAGAAAGATAATAATAACTTATAAAACTAAAATGTTTGATAGGAAGTGAAATATAATACTTATTAGAATTGGTTATGCGTGCATGCTTAAAAGAATTGGGTCAGCATACTATGAAATAAAATTTTCTTAACATATTTAAAAGAAATAAAAACCAAATTACTTGAAACAACTAAATGCAAGTGATAAGTTCATATTCATAAATCATAACTTTAATAACATAAAACATGATAGTACAGGCTTGGTTTCAAAATCAGAATGAAGGTGAGACCAATATTTTGGTAGCTGAGGGAGACAAGAGAGAGAGAGAGAGAGGCAATGAGGTGAGATGTGGGATGTAAGAGGTGGTTAGAGACAAAGAAGAGGGACAAGTAGGTAAATACGGTCGAAATTATAAAGAAAACATGTCTGGTAAGTTCCTCGATATGCGTGCATGCTTCTCTCTCTCTCTCTCTCTCTCACTTCACTTTATTCGCCCCACTGTTTCACCTTACTTCTGAGATCACTGTCCCAAACACACACACACACACACACACTCTCTCTCTTTCTCTCTCTCTGAAAATTTTCCCGGAAATCTGACCAGTTTGAAACTCCACACGAACACATCTTCATTAGGGTTTTCAGCTCTCTTTCTTCATTCTCTCTTATTGCTCCCTCCATGCCATGTTGCTGCTGAATGCTTCTTCACAACTGAGAAGGGAAGGGAACGGAAGAGAACAAAACAAACAAATCACTTTCCTCGTCGAAAGTTAACTGCACCGAAAATACCACCTACCCCCCTATTCTATTCTATTCGTTCCTTCTCCCTCAAGCTCCATTCTTAACTACTCTCTCACCCTTTCTTCCCTTTTTTTTCTCTACTTGGCGCTGGAATCTGGTTCAAAAGTTAAAGCTCTTCAAACTCGGAAACTCCAAAGTAGTACCATTTATACCTATTCTTGTTTTTGTTATGGATTCGACAACATCGAGCTTTTACACCAAGAAAAGAAAAGCCCGTAAATTGAGGCGGTTCCCAGCTTAGAATAGGGATAGGGAAGACAACCAAGTCCCCGGTTTCTGTGGCAAAACAATTAGCAGTTCACCGCAGGTGGTTTTTCAATCTTGTTGCCAGTTAAAGGAAACCGGGTTTTCAGCTTCTAAGAAAAAACGAGGATTTTCTGTTCCTGTAGTAACACAACAACACTAGCAACATGATGAGTAGCAACCGGTAACGCAGGTTGCACTAAAAGTACACACTTTCCTTGTCTCTATCTACACCACCACCACCCCATTTGCAGCTCTGACCCTTTGCCAACCACACTTCGCCTCCACCACCACCAGTTATATATATAAGTACATATATAACATTTAATATTTAAGATATATCATAGCAATCTTGTTGTGGAGTTTGAAAGAGGAAGATGGCTATGGCTGTGGCTCAGCACAGAGAAAGCAGCAGCAGTGGCAGCATTGACAAGCACCTTGATTCCGGCAAGTACGTGCGCTACACTGCTGAGCAGGTGGAAGCTCTGGAAAGGGTTTACATTGAGTGCCCCAAACCCAGTTCCTTGAGAAGGCAACAATTGATCAGGGAGTGCCCCATTCTTGCCAACATCGAGCCCAAGCAAATCAAAGTCTGGTTCCAGAACCGCAGGTAAATCAAGTCCTACCCTTTATGACTTTGATCTTGGAGTTCTGGGATAGGATGTTAGGGTCAAAGAATATGTGATTTTATTGGTAAGTTGATATTTTTTTTATATCCTCTTTTGGTGTTCAATTTTGCAGGTGTAGAGAGAAGCAGAGGAAAGAGGCTTCTCGGCTTCAGACTGTGAACCGTAAGCTGACGGCGATGAATAAGCTGTTGATGGAGGAAAATGATCGGTTGCAGAAACAGGTGTCACAGCTGGTGTGTGAGAATGGGTATATGAGGCAGCAGTTGCATACTGTAAGTGTATGAACATTGGTTTTCAATTTTCATTTACTATATCTTTGACAATTGTCATGCTCGAAGCTTGTTTTAACTTCAGTTATAGCTTTCGAGTTGTGTGTGATTTGGTTGATTGAACTAGTATTAAGTGTTTGCCGTCATTATTACAGCTGCAGCCATCAGCACCAACTACTGATGCAAGCTGTGATTCAGTGGTTACGACTCCTCAGCAATCTATGAGAGATGCTAATAATCCTGCTGGGTAATTTTGAAGTTTATGAAATGAGCTTTCTGCTGATTTTTCTTGTGATGCTTTCTCTGATTCATTTTCTTTTGTGATCCTTGCAGATTCCTATCAATTGCAGAGGAGACCTTGGCAGAGTTCCTTTCAAAGGCTACAGGAACTGCTGTTGATTGGGTCCAGATGCCTGGGATGAAGGTTTTTTATTTTTAATTCCTTGCAAGAAAATAAGTTAATTAATTAGAGGTCATGCTTCTAGTAGATAATTTTCTTTTTTTTTTTTTTTTTTCAACTATGTACTGTGCTGATTTGAGTTGAAAGTCCAGTTTTATCCATTAAAATCTCTTATTACATTTACTTTTGAAACTCTTTTTGTCAGCCTGGTCCGGATTCGGTTGGAATCTTTGCCATTTCACAAAGTTGCAGTGGAGTGGCAGCTCGAGCCTGTGGTCTTGTTAGTTTAGAACCTACAAAGGTAAATAAGAAAAAAAATATATGGTTTACAATTTTCTGTCATTACTTTATATGCAAGTTTGTAAGCTGTTTGAATTTTGAATGGCTAAATGCCATAATTTTCAATAGATTGCAGAGATCCTAAAAGATCGTCCTTCTTGGTTTCGAGATTGTCGGAATCTAGAGGTTTTCACAATGTTCCCTGCTGCAAACGGAGGTACTATTGAACTTGTTTACACACAGGTGAGAAATCAAATTGAAATGTAACATCCCTTAGTTATTTTATTGATCCTTGTGAGTAAACACCAAATTTGTTACAGACATATGCTCCTACCACACTGGCTCCCGCCCGGGATTTCTGGACTCTCAGATACACTACAACTCTGGAAAATGGCAGTCTTGTGGTGAGTATGTTTATATTGTCTATTGCCTAAATCTCTAACATATTACCTGTCCGGAGTTCTTGTAATTGAAAGGGAGATGTTTAATGTAATTTGCACTTGTATGTAACCTGATTCCATTTCTGAAGGTTTGTGAGAGGTCACTATCTGGTTCTGGCGCTGGGCCTAATGCAGCTGCTGCTGCTCAGTTTGTGAGGGCTGAAATGCGCCCTAGTGGCTACTTGATTCGACCATGTGAAGGTGGAGGATCAATCATCCACATTGTAGACCACCTAAACCTTGAGGTTTGACTTCTTATCAGTTTGCTATAATACATTTGCCTTTTTTATGTCCATTAAATTGCTTAATATTTTCTTCTAGGCATGGAGTGTGCCAGAAGTGCTGCGACCACTTTATGAATCATCAAAAGTCGTTGCTCAGAAAATGACAATTGCGGTAAGTTCACTGTTGTTAATTCATGAAATAGGGTTCTGTTGCAAGCTTTGGTTGGCTGTTGTGATTATTGTAAAGAACATTCAAACTATGAATTGCAATCTCTTGAGCAAATCCTGTTGTATATCATTTGACATTTAAGTTAGCCTTTGGCAGGCATATGGATGTTAGGCTGTGCTTCAGATAGTTGCTGGTAGCGTTGTTGCTTTAAAGTCTTTGGATTAGACATATCCGTATCTAATCTTTTCTATCCTATATGTGTTATCATTCTTCATGTCAAGTTCAACAAGTGCATAACTAGTTTTCTGGACCCATCTTCATTTCATCCAATTCCCCTCTCCCATGCCTTCTAAGAAGATGGCTATTGATTCAATGAGTTTTGTGATAGGCACTACGCTATATCAGGCAAATAGCCCAAGAAACAAGTGGTGAAGTAGTTTATGGCTTGGGTAGGCAACCTGCTGTTCTGAGAACTTTCAGTCAAAGGTTGAGCAGGTAGAGCACACGGAATAATTTGTTTTCTTGAAAACTATTTCAGCCTGCGGTTGTAAAATGATCTGTTGTATTGGCTGAAATCGACACATTACACTTGCAGAGGCTTCAATGATGCTGTCAATGGATTCAATGATGATGGCTGGTCTATACTGAACTGTGATGGTGCTGAGGATGTAATCATTGCTGTTAATTCAACCAAGAATTTGAGTGGCACTTCTAATCCAGCAAGTTCCCTTACATTCCTTGGAGGAATTCTCTGTGCAAAAGCTTCTATGTTACTCCAAGTGAGTGTCAAAACCTGTTGGCATGGAAAAAAGCAACATTTACATCTTTGAAATTTTATATGACAAGCTTTCCTGCTGCTCTTGCAGAACATCCCTCCTGCAGTTTTGGTTCGCTTCCTGAGGGAGCATCGCTCAGAGTGGGCTGATTTTAATGTTGATGCATATTCTGCTGCATCACTGAAAGCTGGCTCCTATGCCTATCCAGGAATGAGGCCTACAAGGTTCACTGGCAATCAAATAATCATGTCTCTCGGACATACAATCGAACATGAAGAGGTATGGTTGCATGCCCTTGCCCAGGCACAGATCCAGATGGAAGTCTGTCTGTATCTGTGTCATGCTATCCATTAGAGAGACTTTGGATTGCCTGACCTTGAGCTCTTGTTGTTTCTTAGATGGTCAATGCATACTTGCATTGAGCTAAGACTTAATTAATATATATGTACATATATATGTGTGTGTGTGTGTGTGTGTGTGTGTGTGTGTGTGTGTGTGTGTGTGATGTTATTCAGTAGAGTGATGTCAACCATTTGTGGTCAAATCACTCTAAATGTTTTCAAGCCAGGTTCCTGCTAATGTTGTGTTTACATTACAGATGCTAGAAGTTATCCGGCTTGAAGGTCACTCTGTTGCTCAAGAAGATGCTTTTGCTTCTAGGGACATTCATCTCTTGCAGGTGATGTCTCTGACTCTAATTGAAATCTGAATGATCTGTATTCTGTTCATTTTGCATAAGCTAAGTCAGATCAAACATTAATATATCATCTGGCTATAGTAGATCTGACATTCTCTAGGTATGGGTTATGTTTTGGAAAACGTATTTACTATTTCAGCATATTGCAATTGTCGGCTATATTTTCTTCTGAAGGAAAAATATTGCAATGGATATAAAGACTAGAGGATGATTTTAGGCACCCAAATGGCCGCTCTGGTAGGCCAAATTTTATTTGGGCTGGTATTTTGCTAGCCTAATCCTTTTATTTCATAAAGCTTGGCCCATTTTGACAGCTCAAATACATGAAGTATTTTATGGATTTCACCCTGATTGAAATTTTTAGATTACAACTTTGGTCAATTCTAAAGTACTACATGGAATTCTTGCTTCATTATAGTATACTGGTGCCATGCCATCAGGAGGTTGTGGGCATTCTTCTGCCTTCTAAATATGCACTTTATCTACGGTTCACTTTTGTGTAGTGTCATGATTTATGCATGTAAGAATATGACAAATAGAATGGTGCTAAGTAAACTCTTTTTTTTTTTTTTTAACAGTTATATAGTGGAATTGATGAGAATGCTGTGGGGGCTTGTTCTGAGCTCATATTTGCTCCAATTGATGAAATGTTCCCAGATGATGCTCCATTGGTGCCTTCCGGTTTCCGCATTATCCCATTGGATTCAAAACCAGTTGAGTTCTGTTTGTTTATATTTGACTTTCTCTAGTGAACTATTTTTCTCATCCTTTTACTCCTTTAGTCAAGTTAATCTCATTGCCATCGTAGGCTCTTGTACTGACTTCAGATAATTAAATTTCGTGCGGTTACCCAAAAAGCACTGGATATTATTTTCTTTTGGTGTCAAAAAGCTCTTGATATCATATTTGAACACAGAAAAAGTAATGTGCAAGTTGGAAAGGACCTACTGTAAACATGCTAATATGTTATTCTTTTCCAGGGTGATAAAAAGGATTCAATGACAACAAATCGAACCCTGGATTTGACATCTGGTCTTGAAGTAGGCCCAGCAACAAATCATGCTGCAGGAGATGCATCATCATGTCATAACACTCGGTCGGTGTTGACTATTGCCTTCCAGTTTCCTTTTGATAGCAGTCTGCAGGATAATGTTGCAGTCATGGCACGTCAGTATGTCCGAAGTGTGATTTCCTCTGTGCAGAGGGTTGCCATGGCTATATCTCCATCTGGTATAAACCCAACTGTCGGATCAAAACTCTCTCCTGGCCCTCCAGAAGCTCTTACACTAGCTAACTGGATCTGCCACAGTTATAGGCAAGTCTGCTTATATCCGATATCTCTGTTTAATATTTCCAGCATTGATAAAAGTTTATATGATCGTGCTACATTGCCTATCTTTAGGGGATTGAGTTCAAGCTTTCTTTTTAAATATTCATTCTTTGAAAAATGTCTAATATGTTTTTCTTTATTTGTTTCACTACCTCTTTCCTAAAAACAGTTATTATTTGGGGACGGAATTGCTGAGATCAGATTCTCTTGTTGGTGACTTGGTGCTCAAGCATTTGTGGCACCATCAGGATGCCATTTTGTGCTGTTCTTTGAAGGTATGCCCCTTTATTTTATCTATAGTACAGTTGATCCTTCTGTATGTAATGAAATTTTGCAATGGAATTTGGAAGTGTATAATGATAGTCCTTTAAAGTTTGTCATTTTAGGCTTATGTGATTCCATAATTTGGAAGTGTATAAGGAAAGCTTATGTGATTCTCTGTTTGGTATTATTGCAGTCGCACCCTGTGTTCATCTTTGCAAACCAGGCTGGCCTTGACATGCTGGAAACAACTCTAGTGGCTTTACAAGACATCACATTGGATAAAATATTTGATGAGTCTGGACGCAAGGCATTGTTTGCTGATTTTGCCAAGTTAATGCAGCAGGTAATTTCCTCAAGTGAAGAGAAAATAAGCACATTCCCATCTTCATTTAAAATTATTAATATTTATATTGAGGTGTGCAGTTTTTATTTACTTTTCATGTTACAACCTCATCACATATTCACATATTCACATTTCCTTTATACAAATCTTGTATGCTTTTTGCAAATGGCTGAATTGTTGTCTGCTTATTTACTATTCTTTCAGGGGTTTGCATATCTGCCAGCTGGGATCTGCATGTCCACGATGGGGCGACATGTTTCATATGAGCAAGCCACTGCATGGAAAGTTCTTGCTGAAGAAGATAACAGTGTTCACTGCTTGGCCTTCTCTTTCATAAATTGGTCATTTGTATGAAAATCCAATTCCAGTATTTCAAGGCCATGCTTTTTCCCACTTGAAAATATTAAGAACGAGGGTACAAAGGGAAGGGTAAAATTTTGAGAGGGAAAAGGAAATTCATCTACGTCAGTAGGATCAGATTTGCTTCTAATTCGATTTAATTTGTTTCTTATTCAGTCAGTGCAGAGACAAAACTTGAGTTAAATCTTGTAAATTTTTGTTAGTGCTAGAGTGAATGTGAAGTGAGCACATAATGACAGATATGGAATACATGTTTTCGTTTGTTGTATTATCTAACCCAAAGAAGACCATAATACATGCTAAAGTGCCATGGTAGTTATTTGCGGATGGCAGATGGCTGTTATTTGATAAATTTATATAATTATCATGCAATTTATATAATATATATAAGTGTTCAAAAATAAAAAATTATCTACAATTAAATTCATTCATATCAATGACAAAAATTTATAATCCATTCCACAGTTTAAAAACATACAATTACCATTTATCCAATGCATAAACAATAAGTTTTAAGGGCAGCAAAACCAAAAAAATAGCACTATCCATCATTGGTTGTTTTGCCATGAAAATCATAAGTTATATTGTTCTTATTATTGATGTCTTTTAAGTTATTTCACTGCCCCAAGGAAAGGATGCAGCACTAGAAGCTTGAGTCGATGATGTTGCCATTGCTGAACCAGACCAGAAAATCAAAAGAAAAAAAAGAAAAGATAATAGAAGGGGAAAAATAGTGAATAGAAAAAAAACAAATAGAGGGTGGAAGAAGATAGAAGAGGAGAAAGAAACAAGTAAAACAAAGAACAAAGAGAGACAAAGAAAGGAGGAGGACCAACCAGAGGACTAAGGAGGAGGACGGAAGACCACAACCAACCAAACAAAAGGAGGAGGAAGGAAACTCAAACCGCCATTGTGTCGATCTCACCGCTGCCTTAGGTTGGAGACTCGCCGGAGAATAAGAGGTGATGGGAAAGAAGGATCAATTGAGAGAGGACGAGAAAAGATGAAGAAAATCCCTACTAAATCAAAGAGCAGATTGAAAAATAGAGGGCGAAGGAGACAATGACCTTCCAGCCCCTTTAGATTGTGCTAAATGATCCAAAATTAGAGACGGAATTGTCTTTTGGACGATGACAACAATAGTGGCATTACGACTGCGACAGCCTGCAATAGCGGCCGCGACGCACCTGAAGCTCAATAGCAGCTGACCCCCGCTCCACACCATGATGCCATGATCTCCCGGTGTTGACTACTATGTGAAGTGCTAAACTTAAAAGTAGATAACTAACTTATTGATGCTTTTGCATTGTATGTGCTCATAATCAAATAAAGTATTGAATCTGCTTCTTTATACCACGATGCATTATGCATGTTATAGGGCATGCGGTGATACGTCTGTTCTACTCACCCTAACATCTTTAGCTAACTAAGCATAAGCCACATTTCATATCTATATGTAAATAATTAAGATTAATCCCTCCTTATTCATTTCCTTTAGTGGTAACAAGCAGTGTTACAGGCTACCATTTGTTACCAAGATTAAAATTCTGATAGGTGCCAACTGCCAAACGTGACAGTACATGCAACATAACACGATATACCAACATTTAATTCACTTTACAAGCTGTTCCAAGTTGTGTGCCATTGTTTTTGTTTAACGGTATGCCAAGGACCGGAAGCTGAGGAAGAAGGATGGCACAGTGGTAAACCAACAAGTGAAAGCCATTTGTATAGCCGTCTCACAGTGGAGCTGTGAGCAACGTCCTGCATCTACTGAGATGCCTGCAGACGCACAGGCTGCACCAAACGTAAGCGTTGAAGTGACCTGCGTTGAACAACATACAGTTCTTTCTGACATTAACACAACAGCATCTTCAGAGGGGTGAAAAACAACAGAAGGGAAAAGCTCCACAATCCACATGTCTACATTATGAAACTTGGGGGTTATAAAAAGGAGTGCAATATAAAATGATTGATAATAAAAAAAAAATACAAGAGAATTGTGAGCTGATCAGCTAAAATTGGATTGAGCCTTTTCAGTTGTGGCGTGTGTTGCCGATTAGGAGCAAGACTGCTCTTATTTGTACATAACTTTTTTTTAGATATATTATTTTGACACATGGAATTATATGTATTATTATTGGAGAATTTTAGTTATGTTATTAGTGAATCTGTGTTTAAAAAATTATAGACAACTGTACATTAATTACGGAAATTTTATTTATTTTACTAGTAAATTCTTATACGTCAAAATGGTGTTCTCAACACTAATGCTAAAAAAACATTATTCCTATGAGCACCATAAAACACGTGCAAGTGATTTGTCTCAAATTATGTGCACAATACATCATCCATATCGGGGTTATTTAAGATTCAGAATCAAAACATGTCCAAGTGATTTCTTTCTCAAATTATTATGTGCTTGGTAAAAGTTTGATAAGAAGCGTGTCAAAAGCATTGAGTTTGTCTAGAGAGCTTACCCAATCACCAGCTGTGAAGAAGCTAACAAGTCGATAATTCTGCAAAGATCGCATTACTAGAATGGCATATGCATCCGTGATAGCCAATGATAAGCTCCACAAACTCTGTAAGCCAGCAGCCGCAACAAGGCATCTGAAAGAATGAAGACAAGAAAAGGATTTCACGTAATGCCAAAGCACGCCATAAATCAAAAGGGGAGCAAATTAAGAATTAAGCAAAAATATTTCAATAATAACGAAATGTTGTTCCTAGATAGTGGAGACAAATTGGCGTGGACACCCCAAAAGTGCTTAGTTGTAGTGTAAGTGAAGTGCAATTTAGGCGAACTTTACATAGATACTAGAGTCGTCATTTTGAGGAAGGCTTTACCTAATTATCACTTTCTTCTGAAAAATTATGTGAGTGAAAAATTAGGTAAGTTATTGCGAATGCGATAAGATCTTTATTCCATTCTCATTTTAACGTACATCACATTATTAACACCTCGGGCTCCTCCACTAAACCACATTCATATGCCTCCTTTGGGCATGGAATTACCTAGAACTTTTCATTCAATTCTCACACCGTCCATACAATTTCGACTATTCCAATGGATAATGCGAATTTTTGTAGAAAATGATTGATGTGATATGGCATAAGGGAGTTAAATTTTTATGTAAAATAAACCTAAACAGAATATGGCCAATGTGTATATCTGGGTAAGAAAGCCGCCATTCTATCTCCCCTCAAACAAAATGTTAAAACTTTCCTAGACAAATTGTACAAAAAAAGTGGTATTTGTAATCGGTTAAGCAAACACCTTCATACAAGAAAATTGGTATCTTCTGACCAAGAAATAAAAAAGTGGCATTTGTAATTGGCTAAGCAAACACATTTATATAAGAAAATTGGTATCTTCTGACCAAAAAAAAAGAAAAGAAGAGTGGCATCTGTAATCGACTAAGCAAACCAACTTCATACAAAACAATATTCAAATTCGTGTTCAACAATGTTTCAACATCTTAGTCTATAGAAAAGAGACCAATATAGTTGCACAACAAGTGGAGTATTTGCATACTGGACTAGCAGAGCCAACCAGAGTCAGCTTAGTCCAATTAATGTGATGTAAAATTACACACATTTACTGCATTATTTTTTAAGATTTTTAATTGATTTTGTTAGAGTTTGATTAGATTTAATAAGATTTTTAGAATCTTTATTAGTATTTTATCTCCTTTTTATACATTTTATGATTTCTTGTATGTTTTCAAGCAAAATATTGATGATTTTTAATCGATTTAGACAAGTTTCAATAATAAACTTTAAAGGAGAATTTATTCAAAGAAAAATTAATTCAAATTTAGAAGGTTCTTAATTTAGTCCAATCAGCACAATGCCCAGAAAAATTTGAAGAATAAACTTAGACCATTCTTCACGACGGATTAGATAGACTAAGCATGTTACATAGCACCATTCAGCCACCAAAGAGTAACATCAACAGCATTGATTTGTTGGTTAATTATGAAGTGTAAGCAACAGAGATACATCTTTGATCCAACCATCCACCATCTCCTATTGACCTAAATTCCTATCCTACTTCAGGGCATCTTCGTATATCCATTCCCATTGGTGATAGATCATTTCTAAAATACCCTTGATAGTATCGAAGTTCATGCACTTATCATATTTCAAATATGTCCCGCAGATAAAAAAAGGGCAACAGAGGCTTAAGTACTTGATAAATTTAACTAACCGAAACAGAGCAAATGTAATTTCTGGTCTTAGTGCAACAAACTAGCAACAGCTTCAAGATTCCTACGGGAATGGATCCTACCATCTGATATTTTCGCATGACAACGTCATGTGTGATCTTTTACCAATCACAAATGCATAATATGTGAAAGTTGCATAGGAGATGATCCATTCCCGCCCACAACAATGTTATTTGAACTGCAAAAATACATATCTCCCATGTCATGATGCCTTGTTCTCTTCACAAATATAATTCAGACAAGAGGCTTGTATTGAATTGCAAACATTATTTCTAGTTAATCATGCACCAGCACCACTGTCACACTTGCTGAATTAGCTATGCATGAAAAATGATATGAACAATAACCCGCGGTTGGATTAACACTGAAAAACAAGACAACACACTTAGACCCTTCAATAGGATTCTTATAACAATAGTAAAAAGGGATTGCCTGAAGGCAGTGACAGAAGGGAAATCAATGATGGAGGGCATAAGCAAGAGTGCTGCAGAAGCAAGAACAAACTGTAAGAGACGCAAGGATAAGCCACCAGGGGTGCCTGCCATGCCTTGGATCTCCTTCATCCTCACCCTTGGTGGAGCATTGGCATTGTCACCTCCATTGTTTGGAGCGTCTTCAGCCACAGCATGAACCCGAGCATGGCTCACATTCATCTCTGCTCCCTCCCCCAACACTTCAATTCATGCTCATACCTCTCTCCTCTCCACACCACCAACCATAAATTCTTTTCTACCAAACCCCATCATACTCATGAACACTAGTTATCTTAGACAAGACAACCTCTAGCTGGCTACAAACTTTATATGGGAAGAGATGAAAAATAAGAACTGTGATCATGCTGACTTTGTCTGGTTCAATTATGGAAAGCCCTTTAACTTCTTTTGCTTAAAAGATTGTTAATTTGAAGTCAAATTGACAAAGCAAGATCAGAAGCGAAAGAAAGGGAATCAGAACCAGACACTGGGCCAGTGGAAGAAGCCTTTTAAACGTGCAAGTTTGGAACTATACAAATTACAGTTTATTACACGCGGTCATAGCATTTGTGGAAAATAACACCAACTATGATCAGCTCCTCTGGTTGGACTTCCCTAATCTTAATGCTCACAATGTTAAGGAAGCATCTTTGCAACCAGTGGAGGGTATTCAATTTGAAAGTGACACTGATTAGACTGTGAATCAAATAATGTTAAGGCAAATATTATGCTGTCCTATTTCTTTTTTGTTAAAAAATATTCTGGTGCATATATAAAGCAAAGCCATAGAGAGATTGGCTTAAAATATTGAAAAGAATTCATTTCCCAACTTGAAAATGTTATATAGGCATGAAAATAAGCTCACATGACCATTCATTATAACTTGCAAAATAATAAAGTATTGCCATGAGTATTGACAGAATTGCAGTAGTCGATGATTGTGAACCTTTGTGCTTTGTGACTTGTCCGATGTGTCAATATCCCACTAATGTTACTGTATGGTTCAGCTGGATAATGGATAAATAGGAGTTTCGCTATTCTTAATCCTTTTTTTGAGAATTCAAACTATTTTGTCATAAAAGCAATACTAGAAATTCCTAGTCTTCTCCAACATCCGGAGGATATATCACACTTAGTATTTGATTTGAAATTGAAAGCTTGATTTTGGCCAGGTAGTTTCAAAGCACCGGTTAACTACATGAAAAGTAGTTCTTCGGTTGCCTATCACTATTACATCGTCGCTGTCATATTTAAATTTGTGCGGAAAAAAAAGGGCACACCGCGTGTGAAGTATTTTGAAAGCCATATCAATTAAGGAACAGTGACAGCTATGTTTATACTTCTACATATACGGAGTGGGAGCGAAAGACGCTTCTTTTTGTCCAATTTCTCATTTTCATTTTCCTTTTGCCCCAAGAATTTCTTTTTGTTTTTGGGGGTACATTCTTTTGCCCCAAGATTGTAAGCTGTCCTTGTTTTCTTTGATTGAAAAGGTTTTGTTTGGCCTTAAAGTCAGAGAAATCTCTTGTTTAATTATCTTACTTTATGCCATTAAATATGTATCAGTTTAGTTATATTAATTAATTAATTTTTTTTTATACAATCGTCCAATTATATATTACTACACTTATAAAAGTGTTTAACTTTTTCAATAACTATTTTAAAAGTTAGCTATACATTAATATGATTGATTAAAAGTATAAAACATGCACTAAAAAGAAATGTAAAATATTTTATATTAACAAGATTAATTTTTATTTTTAATGTTATAATTGACAAAAATATTTTTATTTATACAATTGTACACTAGTTGCATGCATTATACCCATCAATACTAAATAATTGCACAAATATAATTTTGTATACGCATAATGCATGTAGGTTGTAAAGTAGTTTGTATTAAATATTTATCTTTTTGAAATAATGATCTACCATATATTAATAATATTAAAAGTTAAATTTATTGTTAGTATATTTTCTTTTATCCGGTCATTTAATCATGTATAGTAATATGCATATGTTTAAATCTCATTATTGATTTGTTTATTTCTTTCTATTTAATCCCTAAATCATCAACAAATTTTGGATTGTTTAGTTTCTAAATCACTCATAGCTTAAAACCCCCCCCCCCCCAAAAAAAAATCCATGCTCACAATTAATGTTCCGACACAAACTTCAGCTTTTTTATAAAAAAAAAACATCAATATCTAAAATTCTACTAATCTAACTTGAGCTAAATCAATTTATTATGGAGTTAAGACTCTCTCAATATTAATTATTTTTATCTGAAAGACTCAAACTCAAGCATTTCCTAATGCTTCACTCAATTATACTCCCGGTGTTATAATTTCTGCCTAATATTTATGGCATTCTTCGCTGAGCTCCACCCGCATGTTCCTATGTTAAGGTCCCTTTAACCTCTGGTACTGTAGTGAGACAAGAACAATATTCTTTTTCTCGGTGTGTAATTTGTGTTGTTACCTCTCTATATCTAGGGACGGATTTATATTATAGATGTTTTTTAGATGCGTACAAATATATACATATTTTGCTCAATTATTTTATTATGTTTGATTTCCTATAAAAAAAATTATATAAAACTTTTTGTTAAACTTAATTTATGTTTTATCTTTACCCTCCTTACTTAAATTTTTTGAATCTGCCACTATATTTATTTATATTAGTCATTAGATTAGTCTTAGAATGCTTATGATAAAATAAAATATACATGTATTTGACAAAAAATAAAGTATCTATATACTTACGGGAAAATTATGTATAACAAACGCAATCCATACGACAAACAGTTGAGATGACCAATAATTACTATTAGTATCGGTGATGATAATAACATTATGAAAATTGCTTCCTAGCCAGAATGATTATACGAGAATCCTATTACCAATTAAATGTCATGTTAATAGGGGTAGACACATCATATTTTTTACCACCCATAAATTTTGTATTTTCATTTTGTTATCCTAATATTTTGACATGTCATTTTGGCATATTATTTTAGCAAAAAGTTTTGGCTATGTAAAATTGTTGTAACATTATTGACCAATGTCTTTGTCAGGATTGATCATAATGATATGTCTCGTAAAAGTATCTTAATTACAATAAATATATTTAATATTTTTAAAAATATATAAAACGTTCAATACATTTCATTTGGTAAGTACGATAGTAATCTGAAAGCCTTAGTGAAGAGATTAGAATTATTTATGAACATGTAAACGATACTTCAGTCGTTCCTGAATTCTCCACCATAGTTTAAGTCAAACTGAAAATTTCTTTTGGTGATACTCCAAACTGACTTAGGATAATTTTAGCTTTAAAAAAGTGATTTTTAAATTTAAATTTTATTTATAATTAAAAAAAGTTAAAAATTAACTTTGTTTAGATGTTATTTTTTTAATTTCTAAAAAAAATTGAAAATAATTTTTTTGAGAATCTAATTATTTTTAAAAATTATTTAAATATATAAAAACTAATTTTTTAATAAAAAATAATTTTTTTCATAAAATTTCAAACAAACACACCCTGGGACTATTTTATCGTGCGTTAAGTAGTTACTTTCTTTATCTTTTTCCTTGAACTTTATTCCATTTTAAAATATTTATGTCATAATCGAGTTTTTTTTTCTTTTATCTAATTATGTAATTATGTCATAATCGAGTTATCAACAAAGTCCTCTGACAATATTTATGTTATCAATGCCTTCTTATAAAAGATAAAAGAATTTGACTATAAGTGTCGGCCCATATTAATAATATAGTTTCGGATGGTACACTTTAAAATATAAAAAAGTAACAATCTTAATTTAAAAAAGAAATTAAGGAAATAAACAAAAGAAAAGAAAAAGGAATCTGTTATGATAAATTTTTGAAGTTAGATACAAAAATAAAATAAAATGTATAATAAATGTATGAAAATTTTTGTAGTTAAATACAAAATAAAATGTATAATAAATAATCAATTTTTAGTTTTATGTAAAAAAATTGTCAACACGCCACATGAATTATTGTTCAGGGTATATGAAGGGAACATGTCACATAGAAGAAAAAAATACAAAAGACAGCATAAAAGATAGAGAGAATTACACTAATTTCTCATGAGATTTAATGCAATTCACTTGACACTCCTTTATTTATACATGTGACTATAACCCCTTTGGGTATAAATGGAAGTTGATACCGTTAAGTTATTGGATGTTTTGTCCAAATTATCTTTTTTTACTCACCACAAATATATATTGATGCAAGTTCTGAGTTCCTTTTTTATTTGAATTCTGAGTTCATATGGTAGAGGATGAGGAAAATAAAGCTGCTCTTTATGCAAATTGCGAGTTATGAGTTCCTTTTTTATTCAAATTCTGAGTTCACATGATAGAAGATGAGAAAACTAAGACTAGACTCCATGCGAGTTCCAAGTTCCTTTGTAATTCGAGTTTTGAGATGCGAGTTCCTCTCTGGGTTAGAAGAAGACAATGACACACAACGTAACAAGAGTTCAAAAAAGAATTTTAAAACACATAAAAGGGTATTTTTGTTTTTTTGTAGATAAAATATGCTAATTATATTACTAAATTATCATTAATGAGCATGTGATGTACACATACTGTAACTTCTGTCAACTTTATTAATAGATTATTAATAATAGGGGAGGTTAGTGTAGATTTTTGTAAAGTTTAAGGATCTGTCGAAATAATTTTACAAATAGATTGATGCCAAATATAATTATACTAAATTTTATGGGAGGTCAATATAATCCTCCCTAATGGTGTGTTTAGTTGAAGTGATTTAGGAAGGAAGGAAAAGAAGCGGAAAGAAATAGGAAGGAAATGGGTATATTTCTTTTGTTTAGTTGGGAGAAAATGTTGGGATGGAATAGTTGAATAGTGCACAAATTTTAGTGAGACCCACATGAACAATGATATATTTTTTCCCATTTGTTGTTGGACAAAAAATAGGGGAAGGAGGGGTGCATCTTTAGTTTTACATTTTTGCCCTCCGACTTGCGAAAGAGAGAGAGAGAGAGAGATGGTAGATGTGACGATGATAGGGAGGGGCTTTTAGGGTGCGCAACCTCTCTTTTAGGCGGCAGAAAGCTAAAGGTGTTATGTAGATCCTCCTCTCTTTTATTTTATTTTATTTTTTTAAAAGCAAGTAACACTTTTAAAAATTTCATCAAAATAATTTTAATTTCTCTATTACTATATTATTAAAAATAAATACAGAAAAATATTCAAAGTATAAACTATATAAAATTTTAAAATTGTTTGTTGCCAATATTTTATTTTAAATAGATATTTTATTTTAAATAAGATATTAAATAATAGCTGAATAATATTTTTGATATTGTTTAGTAGGTAAAATATATTTTTAAGTAATATTTTTGAAATATTAAATTAACTAAAAATATTAGTTTTATTTTGAATAATTTATTTTTATTAATATTAGTTTTATTTAATAGGTTGATATTATTTTTAACTGTTAAATTAAAAATAAATTTTTTTATTTAATATTAATTAATATAATTGAAATACTTTTTATAACAACATAAGGGTAAAATTGTTATTTGGTAATATTATCTCTTTTTTTCCTTTTACTTTTCTATACAAACAAATAAGAAAAAATTATTTTTCTTTTATTTTTTTCTCTCATTTTCTTTTTATCCAAACATATCTATAGAAAATATAAATTTATTTTATTTCTTTCTATTTAAGTCTTTCCTCTCAATTTTCTTCCTTCCAATTTCTTTCCTCCATCCAAATATATATAGCCTAAAAGATATGGTGAGACAACCACTTAATTAGATTTCTTTCATTTTGTTTAAGTGACCTGAAAATTTCAAGACAAATGAAAAGAATCTATAAATCTAAATAGAAGGCATGATAGATAATTTGATTTAAAATTTTTGAGAATTTTTTTTGAAAAGATAAATTATAGAAGTCAGATTTAAAATAAAAAAATACAAATCTCATTTTTCTTTTCATCCAAACATACCTATAAAAAATATAAATATATTCTATTTCTTTCTACTCTACTTAACTTCTATTTTCTCAATTTCCTTCCTTATAATTTATTTCTTCCATCCAAACATAGTCTAAAAGATATGGTTAGACAACCACTTAATTAGATTTCGTTCATTTAGTTTAAGTGACCCGAACCTATAAATTTTGAGACAAATGAGAAGAACCTATAAATCTAAATAGAAGCCACGATAAATAATTTGATTTAAAATTTTAGACTTTTTTTTTGAAAAAACAAATTATAGAAGTCAGATTTAAACTAAAAAATTTGATAGATAGTTGAACCCAAAAACAAATTAAAAGATGAACTAAATAATCAAATCATTCTGGACTTTTTTCTTTAGAATTGTTTACATTTTTTCGGACAAGAAATATGGTTAAATAGAAAAATTAAAGTTAAGACGTTTTGTAACGAAGCAATTTAATTTCTTCATACCAGCATCTTTTTGCGCTATTGTATTGAAGAAATCAAAGCTTTTTGCAACTGCGGAAAGTGTGAAAGGGAGATTATGAGAGTGTGTTTGTTTAGGATTATTTTGGTAAAAAATTATTTTTTTATTAAAAAATTGATTTTTATAAGTTTAATTAATTTTTCTAAAAATAATTAAATTCTAAAAAATTTTATTTTTAATCTTTTTATAAAAATTAAAAAGAATAATTTTTTTAAAAAATTATTTTTAATTATATATAAAATTTAAACACTAAAATTAACTTTTTAAAAAAGATAAAACAAACACATCCTAAACAAAACGAATGATGATTGACCTGATATTTGTTTCATTAAAATCATATACTCATATTTCCCGCTAAGCTTTTTTGATTTTTTTTTTCCATCCAAAAAGTAGCCAGGAAAAACACGTGCCCTCCAACCCCTTTTATGCTCTTGGTGACGTTACTTTTTATTATTATTAAATCGTGTCTTTTGCTTTTATTTATTTATAGCACGTAGCATATGAAAAAGTAAAATAATAATACGATTGCATTTTTGGTGGGCAAATTCAAACGAAATAGTTCCATGACATGATGAACATGCATCCAATCGTCCATACATGACCATCAACACGATTGAGGAAGCCTATCAACGCATCGCTTGACACGTGTCCTCGGGTTGACTCTTTGCCTGCCAGTGACGTTCCGAGACGCATGTACACGTGCGAGAGGCACGCACTGGATTTCTTTCTTTTGCTGCAGATAGTTTTGTGAAAACTAGGTGTATTGGTAAGCAAATTGTGTTTTCAAGATGATGATAAAAGTTTAATTTTTTGTAAAAGGTATTATTGCGAATGTCTTTTAGTTATGATTATGATAAGTCTGAAAATTTAATTTTACAGTAATGATTTTAGAAATATTTTTAAGAAAAAAAAAAGTGGACCCATCAAAATTCAAAATTGAATTCATGTAGAAAAAGCTGAAATCAGGTAGTAAAACTAAATAACGCTTTATATATAATTTGTGCAACTACTCCAGTAATAGCGTAGGTCGCGGTCTTGATTCATGCTATTCCGTGGAAGAGACCACAAACCCTCATGGGTCGGTCGCCTTCGGGACTAGTATTTGTTGAATCTTTTTTTCAGTTAAACAACTTAATTACTTGAAAATTAAATATATAGTCATTAGTATTCATTGGATTAATATTTGACTTAATCAGTACTCAGTGTATGTGCTGCCTCTGAGATGGCAGAGAGAGACGGAATGCCTGTCAGTATTTAAGGATACACATGTTTTTAAATTTTAGAAATAATAATTCAAGCCAATTTACATATGGAAAATAGTAATTAACTAGTAGGACTTTAATTGAATTGTAATCTCTAATTAACTCCCGATGACATTTGTTTTAATGCACTGCTACGTGCAATGACAAATACTTTATAGCGGTGTTTCCGTTAAACAATCATTAATTTTTGTATATTAGATGTAGTTCGTGCTAGCATTTCTTTGAACCGAATTAATGAGTGTTAAAATTAAGTCTTTGGCTAAACTCAAAGTGTTGAATTAATGTGCATTAAATTTAAGTTTGAATTTTGAGACAGCACATAATAAAATAACTATTGATGTATGGACTGCACGGGATCTTTAAAATCATTTAATATCAGATATTTATTACTCTTCATACTTTTTAAATAAGTGTTGTTTTAAAACTTTTTATTTTATAGTATATGTTAGTTTATAATTCTAATAACAAAATAATTATTTCAATCATTTTCCTCTTATTATCTCATATCTCTTATTATCTTTTTTTTGACTTATTATAATTTTTATTTTTTAGTAACTCATAGAATAATTATATTTTACTACTTCAAATAAAATAATTAATTAGTTTATTAATTTCAATGTTATTTTTTAAATGAAATTTCTAAAAAATGGGATAAAATATTAATTATTATACTTTTATTGAGTTTGAATTATTTATATGTATTTGTATAATTTATATAATTGTATCTTACTAATTATTTTACAAAAACGCAAATTTTTTGTTCTTGATACTAAATTCATGAATTTGGCTCAAATAATAATAAGATACAGTACTAATTAAGTTACTTCTTTTGGTAAAAAATAACGGTCAAACTTTGAAGACAATAATTATCGAGAGACTTTGTTAATTATTATAACAATACCTTCAAGAATTTTTTTAATGGGAATACCTTAAAAAGTTAATGTGACAACAATGTATGTAAAAATGATCTAATTTTAATCCCTTTCAATTGTTCCACACTTTATTTTAGCAAATTTTAAAAAAAAAAATCTCCAAGAATATCCCCTCTATTAGTAGGGTAGGAGATTAATTTTCTTTAGGTGTAATAAAATTTGCCCTCTTAATTGATATTCTCTTCAAGAATTAAATTAAAGGGTCATAGTATGTATTTATCACTATACCAACACTGTAGTTAATAGTAAAATTTTAAATGAGTCTTATGTATAAAATATAATTGAATTTTAATTTATATGTATTGTTAGTATCAAATTTTTTTTATATAAATATATCTAATCATATATTGTTATATCAGTAAAAGTGTTTAACTCAATCACCCATAATTTTAAAAGTCTTACAAATATAAAAATTTGATTGAATGACAGCATAAAACTATTTTCACTATCAATACATAACACTTAAACTCAATATAATTAATATTACGAGAGTTTTATTTCATAAATCAATTTAACTTGAACTAAATTAGTCAAAATAAATAATAATAATATGTTTAAAGGAAAAGAAGGAAATTGATTAATGAAAGAGTAAAATAAAAAAAAGAGAAGGATATGGCCATCGCATGAAGCATGACATGCTCATCCACACATACATAAATTATAACTCCCACACAAGAAACAAGAAAAAAGAAAAAAGAAAAATGAGAGGGTGGAGGGTGGGTTGCATAATGTTGGCGTGGGGTGGTTGTGTGGCAATTCCGGAGTACATCGTTTGTACTTTAGCGCTTTCGATTACTACACCAACACAACCCACCTACGATTTTTCAATTTTTTTTCATTATTATTATTATTATTATTATTATTCCTCTGCCTGTGCCTCTGTCTCTGTCTCTCTCTCTCTCCGTTTCTTTTTTCTTTCCCTCTATCGATCTTCACGGCCACTGTTTCTTTCTCGATCCCTCTCCCACGATATTAGGGTTTACATCCCCCTTCAACCTTTCTTCTTCCCCCCATCTCAGATTTTATGCCCCCACCGCCACCACCTCTTGTTCAACCCTTTTCAGATCCATCCACCGCCTTCTGCTTCCGCTGAATCCTCTTTTTTTCCTCCTCCTCTTCTTCTTCTTCTTCTTCTTCCAGACATGTTTTGGAAGCTCGCTTCTCTCTCTGCTCCCTCTCCCGTGAGTTTTCTTTTTCTTCTTCTTTTTTTTTTTGTTTCTTTTCTTGTTTCTTGTTTTTGTCAATTCCAGCTCCGTTATGCTGGTATTTCACTTTAATTGCCAATTATGCTGCATTTAAACTTCGCCCTCAATTATTGCCTTTTTATTTTTTTCATTTTTCTTCTCAATAATTTAAGCGTCACTTAGCTTCCTATTCCTTCGCCCCTTTCGAATAATAGCAATTTTTTTTTTGGACACAATTAATTACTTGTTATTTATTCAACTGTACTAACCGCTCCCTGTTTTATTCATTTCCCGTTGAACGGATCGAGGTTAGCTGTTGTGGGTTTTGCGCTTTTGTAGAATTTATTGTGAATTATGTTGCGGCAGCTGATGAATAGATGAACCCCTTTTTAGGAGGATCTCAATTAGAAATCGTTGATTTGTTTAAGCAAATTAATTAATATTTTTCCCTGCAATTTACCTCTTTGGTATTCCCTTCTCGGCAAAGGGTCCTCTATTGAAGGATTTTAATGTGGGCATAGTGAGCAATGGAAAACCCCTGTGAGCTTTACTTAAAGTTAGCACACTCAAGTTACTGCGGATTTTTGAAAGAAGCTGGGCCCGTTTATTCTTCTGAAATTTGTGCTTTACCTTTTTGGTAGATTTGAAATTCAAAAACAGTTCGTGTCCAACTAGCTTTACTTTCAATTTTTTTATTAGTACTTTTGCGCTATACATGCTTAGAGTGGACTTTCATGATTGAATGCCTCGTGATTGATGGACAAAAGTTCTACGAGGGTTGGGGCTGCTTAATTGATGATCAAAGTCTTGAGTGCCTTAAAGCTTGCATAGCTTATTTCGTTGCTTCGTCTATGCTCTCTTTGTAACCCTTGAAGTGCATTTTGTGTTGCTGGTGTTGTGCAGGTGGAGGCAATATTAGACAAGGAGAATTTCACTTTGGAAGAGCTTCTGGATGAAGAGGAAGTGATCCAAGAATGCAAGACCTTGAACAGTCGACTCATCAATTTGTATGTCTCTTTTCCCTGCCATTATCAACTTTCATAGTTTTGTACATGTTTTCATGCCTGCCCAAATTTTATGTTTGGTGATAAGCGGAAACGAATGTAAGAACATAAAGCAAAGGTTGGATATGCAGTTGTACATTTAATTCAACAAAATTAATTGATAATTTTCCATTTTTTTGCCTTTAGTCTGAGAGATCGAGCTCAGGTTGAGCAGTTGTTACGTTACATTATTGAAGAACCACCAGAAGATGCCGAAAGCAAACGAACCTTCAAGTATGCAATAATAACAGAAAATTTGCTGCAAAAGAACTTCATATTCATTGTTTAAACTTTCCCATTAACATATGATCATTTGTCTGAAACTTAGGTTTCCATTCATTTCGTGCGAGATTTTTACATGTGAAATTGACGTCATTTTGAAGACCTTGGTGGAGGAAGAAGAGGTTTCTACTTTATTCTATTTATGGAACTTTATTTTGAGTTTGAAGTTATATGGTAATGCTTTACTTGTATTAATTTTCCCTTCCCATTCTTGTAAATTCAGCTGATGAACTTATTATTCTCCTTCTTGGAGCCTAATCGTTCTCATAGTACCTTGTTGGCTGGCTACTTTAGTAAGGTATATGTTTCACAAAGTTTGATCTTTAGCTTGCAAGCAAAACATTTTGTCAATGTAGCTTATCTGGTTTGTATTCTATTTTACAGGTTGTTATTTGCTTAATGATCCGAAAGACAGTGCCACTTATGAATTATGTTCAAGTAAGTAAAGCATTGTGCTTTTGTCGTATGGTCGTTGTTTGATAATTTAATTTGATATTTAAAATTTTATCGAGACAACAAAGCACAAGCTAATTGTTTCCATGTTAGCATCTTTATGTGAAGCAGTTTTTAGTGTGTACCATAATTAAGGTGCATGTTATATGTAGTCTCCTTGTGAAATCATATTTTATTCATGATTCAGCATACTCTCTGCAGGCCCATCAGAATGTTTTCCGTCAACTGGTTGATTTGATAGGAATTACGTCCATTATGGAGGTAAACTTTTATCTTTTTGTTAGTGATATTAACAATACAGTGATCTTGCTGATGTGCTAGAATGGAGTCTGAGATAAGTTCTTTGCACAGGTTTTGGTTCGATTAGTTGGCGCTGATGATCATGTGTATCCCAATTTTATAGATGTGATGCAATGGTTGGCTGACAGCAACCTGCTTGAGATGATTGTTGATAAATTAAGTCCATCTGTAAGTGAAGCATTTATCTGTTTTTATGTTACTGTAGCCAGCTTTTGCTTGTTTGCTTTATTTGTGGTGCTTATGCACTTAGCTGTTTGCCAAATATTATAGTATTCACCATGTCAAGGAGACTAGTTTATTCAGTTTTTGGTAGATGAATTGATCCATCCTCCATTGGACATCACTTAACCTACTCTACCGATCCACTCTGTACTTGTACCTAATTAGTGGTTCCAGGCATGTTAAATGAACTTACATGAAGCCACATGCCTTGGTTAGGACTGTTCGACAAGCTTGACATTGGCCAGACTAATGCTGGCTAGTAGTGTTTTGTGAAAAGCCTAATTTATTGACACAACCATTTTCTATGTATTTGAATAGTATAGGCTCTTTGCTGCCTTTTTGTCTTTTGTTGTAAATTATCTGATAACTAATTTTCTATATAATACAGTGTTCTCCTGAAGTTCATGCCAATGCAGCTGAAACTTTATGTACAATAACTCGAAATGCCTCATCTGCTTTAGCAATTAAACTTTCAAGCCCAAGGTTTGTATTGCTAGGCCTACATTTTTTCCTCTATTATGTTATGTACCTCTGAAGCAATATTTCATTTTTTTAATATGCAGTTTTGTTGCAAAGATTTTGGGTCATGCATTGGAAGATTCACAATCAAAGTCTAGCCTTGTGAACTCACTTTCAGTGTGTATTTCCTTGTTGGATCCCAAAAGATCAGCTATTTCATCCCCTTTATTTCATTCATTCCGAAGTCAACACATTTATGAGCCACGAATTCCTGTAAACCCTGAGACTGTTGGTGCAATGCTTGTTAAACTTGGTACGTCTTAATTCATGTTTTTTGTATTAGCCCCATGTTGTCAAGAGTTTGTATTTTTATTTATTTATTTATTCATTTTTTTTTTTGGGTGCACAAGAGTTTGTATTTTGAATACTAGGGTTTTCAATTTAGTTGTATTCCAAGTTATTTACAATGTTATGGAACATAATAAGACAAATTTCGTTTGAAAAAGTTATAGTTTTGAAGAATGAATTTGTTCTTTTGTTTGGGTATGAAACCTGTCAAATTTGTTTAAGTAGCCTTATCATATCATCAACAAGATTGCTTTTCTTGCCTTCAGGCGATTTGCTTATGCTTTTGAATGTATTATCTGATGAAAAAGTATTGCCTACAACATATGGAGAAATGCGACCTCCACTTGGGAAGCATCGATTAAAGGTTAGTTATTATGTTTATATTATGAATTTGATATGCACGGCTATCCCCATTAGGACTAGGTTGCAGTTTGTTCAGTTGAGGTTGAACTCTTGTTCTAATTATCATCTTCACTGTTACTTCAAGGTTCAGACTTTTTAATACAAATGTATTCCTACCCAAGCATAACACTGAACTGAATTGAACTTCGAAAGTATTTTCTTTTCTGACCTATCTGCTATTTATTTCAGATTGTTGAGTTTGTGGCAGTACTCTTAAAAACTGGAAATGAAGTTGCAGAAAAAGAAATGGCCAGCTCAGGAACCATTCAGCGAGTTATTGATCTTTTCTTTGAGTAAGCAACTAGTAATTTTCTTTTTATTTGACAGTTTTAGATATTTAGAGAAACCTTGATATCCTATGTGAATCTGTGTAGATATAGCATATCTTTACTAATGATGACATTTTTTAACTGGTCTATGTGCGCTCTACTAATACAGGTATCCCTACAATAACTCATTACACCATCATGTAGAAAGTATCATATTGTCATGTTTGGAGAGCAGAAATGATGCCATCGTTGATCATCTTCTTCGAGAGTGTGATTTAATTGGAAGAGTTATTCAAGCAGATAAACATCCTATACTCTCTGCTGACCAAAATCAGGTAAATGAAAACTTAAGTGATTGGAGATTGCGTCTTTGTCATTACTTGTTTTCATTGTATTGTTGAGCCTCAATCATGGAACTCTTAAACCTTGGATGCGAAGAAACATAATTTGCTTGTAAGGTGGGTCTTTTTTCTAATTTTTTTTAAAAGTATACTGTATTATAGTTATCTTGATTTTCTTCAATATCTTATTGAAGTAAATGGGAAAAGAAAGCATAGAAAAGCTAAAGTGATAGCACCTATATGCAGTGCATAGTACTTCATCTCCACGCTACCATTAAGCCTGTAATGTGTTATATTGCAGCCAACTGTACCTGCTACTGGGAAACAGGCACCACGGGCAGGAAACATTGGGCATGTTACTCGAATTGCTAACAAACTTGTTCAGTTGTCGCATAATCGAAGCAACATACTGTCATGTCTTCAGGTTAGTTGTGTATAGCATATTTGTAGATGCAGGAAAAGTTCTTGGTTTTCACAGTAAACTACTATCTCTAAAAATTTTGGCTTGTTCTCATTGGAAGTCTTTACTCTCTGATGAATAGTTTACTTGTGCTGTTTTTAATCTATAATTTTCATATGAAATCATGGACGAGCTAACGTGTTATTGAAAAAATATTTTGTTGTTGCTTCTAAAACCATGAGGCTAAGCTTATATTGATATAATGTTGTTTTTTTTTTTTCTTTCTTTTTTTTTTTTAATTTTTGGGGAATTTTTTCAACTTGATTTAACATCTGCAGGAAAATAATGAATGGAATGAGTGGCAGGCTACAGTTCTTCAGGAGCGTAATGTGGTTGAGAATGTTCATCGGTGGGCTTGTGGGTAAGCTCTGATCTCATTTATCTGGATCTAAATGCTTAGTGTCCCTGGGAGGATCAAGATTTTTTTGGTGCTTAAGGTCTTGTTGGCAGCGTTGATTTTGGGTGCAGTAATATAACTATAAGAGGGCAAGGCTGTGCCTTTGCATGGCAGTATTGAGACCAAACGTGAGATTATCTTGGTGAATAAGGGGTTGGAGGGCTTGATCTTCATTGAATGAAATTAAACATATAGCACAATGGATGTAATTGTAATGTTATAGTTTACAATTTTGACTATTGCATGTTTGTTATATTGAAGAGAGGCCATTTGGATATAGTATTTGGTCAACATATTTTATGGTAAGGCCATAATAAGTGTAAAATCTACCATGCACTTTTCCCCCCATTTTAACCACTCAAGTAAATTTATGATCTCTGATTGTGCTGATTACACTTGTGGTATATGTTTACTTAGTTATGCTGTGGGTCATTTCTCATTTCGACATATCTCTATTTTTCCTTTTCATGTGCAGACGTCCAACTGCTTTACAAGATAGGATGAGGGATAGTGATGATGATGATCTTCATGACAGGGACTATGATGTTGCAGCTTTAGCAAATAATTTGAGCCAGGCTTTTGGATATAAAATGTATGGAAATGAAGATAATGAAGAGGTTTGTAGTTGTTGGCATTCTCCTGTGTGCATGCATGTCCACATTATTTGTTTGTATATGTGCATTTTTTCCTTTCTCTTTTTTCAGTTTCCCTGATTTGCCTTTTGGGTTGGGCACTCCAACCTAAATGCTGGACTAATGCTTTGATTGGCTTGATTACAGGAGCGTAGCGGCCTTGATCGAGATGATGAGGTACTGGTTTTATTTATTTTTGTTGACTTAAGTAATGTTAGGTTGAATTTGGGGATTTTGAGAACCAGTAGTCTGTCTCTTCAAAATGTTTCCATTTGGAAATTGGGTGACTATTTGTTGCTCATTCTGGCCCTGCCAGTCTTGTAGACCTGAAGCACAACATGCATGTGATATATTTTTAATTTTACTACCGGATCATTAATTGCTGTACTTGTGTCAGTGCTTGTCACCAAGTGCTATAGTCAAATTGTCTTGTGCATAAACGAAAACATGTAGTAGTCATTTACTCTTGTTAAATAATTTGATAGCAAATTTATCTATCGTATGAATTGCAGGATGTCTACTTTGATGACTCTGCTCAAGTAGTCATATCGTCCCTAAGACTCGGAGATGATCAAGGAAGGTGGGTCTATTCATTTTATCTTATAACTAGCAATTTTGTTTGGTTGAATCTGATGGTCATGTGGAATAGTCAAGCAGTATGATATTTTAAAGAGAGGCTGTCTGTGTGTGTGTGTGTGTGTGTGTGTGTGTGTGTGTGTCATAACTAGCAATTTTGTTTGGTTGAATCTGATGGTCATGTGGAATAATCAAGCAATATGATATTTTTAAGAGAGGCTGTCTCTAAGTGTGTGTGTGTGTTTGTGTGTGTGAGAGAGAGAGATAGTTGATAAATAAGTGAAATAATATATTCATACTAATATGCTGAGCTGAGCCAGGCATATCTCTCTCCTGGTTTCCCTGTATGATTCATTTTTCACATGGTATCCATTGTTAACTTTTCTGCTTGATGGTGTGGCTTTTGTCACTTTGCCTGCCTCGGCTATTCTTCAATAATTAATATCACAGGAAGGCTAAGTAATAAAAGTGGATTGAAATTACTGCGGTATAGTTTACTTGAATCCTATGCCTGGTATACTTTTTGAATTTGGTATATGTACGCAATTTTAAAATTATTATTGATAAAGTTTGATGAGAGGAAACACATGGCTGTGACTATCTGAAATGATCATCATATAGCTGTCCTTACATTTTTACAAGCAATCTCCATAAGGTCTTTTTTTTTTTTTTCCCCCCCTTTTAAATGCTTTCATGTTGTTAAGGTAACAAAATTATTGATATGCATCATTTTTCTTTTGGGTATACATTGATAGGCATCATTTATCCGTCTATTTATGTTCTGTCTGGATGTTGCTGGAAATACATGAAAGTCCGTTGGCGTTTTTTATATAATTCATCATTTTAATGTGGATATAAGAAATACAAATTCATTTTTTGCAGTAGTTTGTTCACAAACTCCAACTGGTTTGCATTCCAAGAAGACAGAATTGGTGATGCAACTGGGGGCGCAACATCCTCGGAGATGATGGATGAAATAAACTTGAATGGTGCCGCAAATGGTGGTAACAATAGTAGTGACGATGAGGTAGTGGTTGGAGAGGATGAAGAATTGGATGAAAGCAAAAGCAATGGGAATGGTACATCTAGCTCAAGCATAAACTTCTTCAGTGGATTAACTGGTAGTGATTCTGTGAATGGAGGTGCTTTGAACATAGAAAGTGAAAATGCAAGTGCTTCACATGACATGGGATTCTTCAGGTTCGAGGCATCGGATAATGAATTGTTTGGGGATAGGCCTTTACCTGATTGGGTGGGGTGGGGGGAAACTTCGGATATGCAAGTTGTTGGCTCGAGCACAAATCCGTTTGTGGATCATGATGAATCTGGTAGCAACCTTTCTACTAAACCTCAGCTGGGCAGCCCTACTCCTAGTTCTCCGTCCAATGGCGAATCTGTTCCTTCAAATGGGTCGCCAACTACTAATGATTCAATTGAGGGGAGTGTTGACTCGAGTCAAAGATCAGCAGCAGTTCCCTCGCTATTTGAAGAGGATGTTGAATTTGTAGGTGTAGAATTAGAAGGTACTGAGAAGGCTATGGAACAGGCTCTGAAAGAAGGGGTAGTTGGGGAAGCAGGACCATTGATAAGAAACGCGGTCGCTAAAGTGCCAGAAAAGAAGGAAAATTCCGAAGAGGGTGGCCCTGGGATGAAGGAATTCAATGATGCAAATTACTGGAGGGTTGACCAAGAGGTTGCTGTTCTGGAGTGATGGAGATGGTGGTAAATCTTGCTTCTTATATGTGTGAAAAGTTTGACCTACACCAGTGGACCCCATTCTCGGTTCGCAAGGGCGTATGCAGCAAATTAATGTACAGTATATTTTTGTTTCAATTATGCCTATTTTCTGTTGTCCCCGCTTATTAGATATTAAGCTTGTTTATTATTTGAAGTTTTGCCCTTTCCTGTAAGTGATTTATGGGATTTCCCACATTTATCGAATTTCATTTAGCCTGGTCTTCGTTCTGAGTTCATTTCCACGTTGATGGTGCTAATTTCCGCTGTCCATATATGTGGCTGTTGGTAAATGCCAGCTAGAGGGCTTACTTGTACATTCATTGCAACGATGCTTAAAATATGTCGTGTTACCTAATCTATACATCGTCCACTGAAGAGGGTTATAAGGTGAAAATGCGTCGAGACGAGTGCAACATGCCTACATGATTCTCCTGTCGGCGCGGTTGTGTATTCTTATTTATTTTTTTATATATTTAAGAGACTACCGGTTACTATAGTGCATGGATAACAAGCTTAATTTGGAAAAATAATTACTTTTTTAAAGCTGTTTCTTCGAGTTTTTATTTCAAGTAGTTTTGAATTCAAAATAAACCTATACAAAAAGACAATTATACTGTAGTATCATGAGATTTTGCATATAAATTGAAAATTACTTTGATTCAGTGTGTATTTTCTCACTGTAACATAAAATCCAAAGGTGGGAAAAAAACTAACACATCGTGGACATGTATCGAATTTCATGCTAATACACGTGGTAGAGTTATATATAAAATGGCTTCACCTCTAAAATGCAATTTTAGCAAATAATAGTCAACATATTTGTATTATGTAAAACAGTTGCTAAGATATTTTTAACTTAACATACTAATGAGACTACGTCTGAATTTGTATGGCTAGTTTATGTAGTGTATTAGATAATGTAAATAATAATATGTGTTTGGTATCTTCACATTTATATAATGTTATGGCACACATCTTTAGAAAAGTTTAGATCTTCAAAACTTCATGAGCAATTTGTAACGAGAGCTCAAGGACACCAGACCAAAAAAATAAAGAGCTAAAGGATATAATACCTCTGATCTCAAATAAATATCTTTTTAAAATTTATTTATTTTTTACAGTTATCTATTACTTCAACGGCAAAACTCTGAATGCAATCGGCATTGGCAAGGTGTGTGTGATTGTGTGGCTGCCTCGAGGAATTAGGGAAGGGAAGGGAAGGATGATAGAAGTGGTGCTGAACGACAGGCTGGGGAAGAAGGTGCGTGTGAAATGCAACGAGGACGACACCATGTTGTGTTGTCTTTCATCATGATCTAGTTGAATCAACGTGTCTTACTTATGAAATCTGATAGATGTGCATGATTATCCAATCTCACTTGTATTGTCCGCAACTTCTTACTATATTGTCATGGTATATGCCGTGCTTTCTCGAGTTTATAACTTGTGTACTAGTTGTCCTTCAGTTTTGCTATTAGTTAGTTAGTTAGTTAGTTACAATCTCATCTCATGGTTTATTCTGGCCCTGTTGATTTATCAGCTTTAAAATATGTATCCTGACTCACTCTTGACATCTGACTCCACCGTGTGTTTGGAATTCCATCTCCTGAATCATGATTTGAACATGAGTCATAAAGAATTTTTTTCTTTTTTGGCTGAAATCGTGGATTTGAGGCCAAACATGCATCACCTTTAATATTAAGGTATGCTCTATATGCATTGACATTAATTGTTCTTACATAAAAGTTTCAGATAGAATGTTTAAAATTAATTTACGTTATCAATGCTTAGTTAAAGCAGCTTAGCATTTATTCTCTTTAACTAAGATTTTGCATTTAAATCATGAAAAAAAAAATTATTAATATTTAGAGAGCTTTATCTTTATGATGATAAGTTGATTTCATTCAAATTAAACTGGTTAAGATTCAATAAACTTTAAATGCTATTAGTGAACCGAACAAGCTCTAGTTCCATCCGATCGGTGTCTAGCGAAGGCTGAAGGTTCACTTTACCAAATATCGAAAGTCTTATAACTGATTGTTGTTTATATTCACATTAAACTCACTAATGATTAGCCACCAATTGATTTTACAAATCTGCTGATCGATCTTCTATACATCTCCTACCTCTTGATTACTAAGATATGTTTCAACCTAGCCTATAGCATATGGCTAAGACCTTAAGTCTATTATATGCTCAGCCGATTTTTCTCATTGGCTAATTGAATTCCATAAATTTGGCTAGGAACAAGTGAATTAGACAATTTTATTTTTTTAACTTTTCTCTATAAGTAGCTGTTCTCTTTTATGTTAAAGTATATAATTTTGAAATTTTCTAAAATGCATATTTATGCATACAATATAAACATTGTTCTTCACTATCGCACAAAAAAGATGAGGCATGCAGAAGAACATAAAAATCTTGGCCTTTTCTCCACACAGCTAGACCAGATAAACCGATCTTAATGTTTTGTAGAACTTGATGCACGGTGACATTCCATGTTTTCTCTCTTATTAGAATTATGGAACAGTGGGCAATATAAAACGCTTGGCCGTGACCTGAACCTTTCTATAGACCCAGATTAATGCTCTTTGGAACTCTTGGTACTAGAAAGATAGAACTTCTCGCTCTATGCCTTTACTATTGCTGTCAAATTGCTCAAATGCTTTGTGTGCAGAAAATGGGATAATTCACAGTGCATAGAAAGTCAATAGAAATTCGTGATCGAATTTTATAAATTTAATAGCAAGGAAAAAGGAATTGAAAGGCGCGATTTATTAATTTCAAATTGTGGGATACTGTATTTCCTTTTTAAAAAAATAACACCGATATCACTTATAGTTTCTGTAATTAATTCCTCACCACAATGAAGAGCTCTCTCTATGCGAGTACTAAATCAGTCGTCAAGTGTTTCACATTGAAAATTTGAGCAGTGGTATCATGCCTTGCTTTGAGGTTTGATACAATTCATGTCACTCATCATAACAGCACATTAATTTGACTAAAACAAATTTCGTCAATTCTGTTGGCTGCTGGGATCAATGCTTTTTACTTGCACCTATTACACATTTGACTAACGCATTATGTTTTACACTTTTAAATCGTTCTTCTCATAAAATTCAGGTATTTTCCTTCATGCAATCCAGTGTTACAAAGAATTAGTTTCTATTTAATGCTTTATCACTGTATCTTTTTTAACTGGTTGATTAGACGGCTTGCGTGGAGTGTTGCAATGTGTAAGGCTACCCAGATTCCGATGCCATCCCATACTGGGGTCTTTCACTTTCTGAGTCAGCCTATAACATCAATTAAACATTTGTTATTGAAGAAGATTATGACGGTATTGACCATGGTGATAGATCACAATGGCTTTATATTATCAAAAGTAGGAGGGATGATAATTGTAAAGTTAAAAAAATAAGAAGAAGAAATACTAAATCGTATGAAAATAAAAGAAATGGACAACTTCTGCATGAAAATAAATTTGTGCTATATAGCATTCTCTGGAAAAAATAAAAAATAAAAAGGGTATTCAATAGTATAATATCTAGGTCGAAATCAAATTACAGATGTCATGTGTTTAATTTAATGTTTAACTCATCCATTGAGTGATAACATGATTTTTGGTCTTAAGAATTGCTTACATAATTTTGAGTTGGGATAATAATCAAGTCAAGCTCTTCTTAAAATGATAGCTCCAAAATTTGAAATTCCGATATTACAAGTTAAATTCGACTACAATTACAATCCAATGATCTATCATGACCAATTGGGCATGTTTGAAGAAGAGTACTAGTAGATAATTAGTAGAAAGATGTTTTAGGAGAATATAGTAAGACTCATTACTTTTATATTTGAAATTAGAAATTAATAATCCAACAAAAGTTAATAAGGAGTTCTTGTTTAGGTAAAAATTGCAAGTTTTGCGTATATAAAAAGGTACAACTCAGAAAAATTCAAACATATTATGATCGAATAGAATCTTACAATCTTCATACTACGTTGATGTACATAATATTAATAGGCGCCATTCGCTATACACCGGTTTGAACTTGGTGCTTAGTGCACTTGTGTGTTGTTTGAATCTCACAATTAAAGAGTGTATTAACACTTTTGCCTTATGATACACTATAATATTTCTCAACTATTCTCTTTTCTCTAGCTACAAGCCACCATCTATCGCCCTCCAATCCAGTTGCCACCGACCATCACTGGCATAAGGTCCACCAAGTTGCCCTCTACTTAGTGGCGATGAGCTCAGATCATCGCCGCCAAACCACCATGGCAAGCTCCACTAGCTACTCATAACCACCACCGCAGCAGAACCATGCATCTGCCACCATTGAGCTATGCACGCCACCGTCGCACTTGCTCTGTCACTGTTGCGCCTTGCACCATTGGAGTCGACGCCATCGCACCTGCTCCGTGGCTATCGCACTAAGTCTCTCCCTATGGTGACGGATTTTGTTTTTCACTCTTTGAGGCCAGCAGTTGGGGTGGACGTATTGCGGGTGATGGGTAACAACAAAGGAAGTGGGTAGCGACACCGGTGAAGGAGTTCATTGACAAGATTTGGACTGTGATGGCAAATGGGGCTCGGAGATGGAGAAAGAGGCAATTGAGGAGGGAATAGGAAGAAAGAGGCATTATTGCAGTATATCATAATTAATTAAAGTATCGATAGATCATCGATCTTTACCATTGGATGTCCAGATGGGTGGTGCACCATTTTTAAGGTAGTGCATAGTAAAACATACCATATTCATATCCATATTTTATTCCTTGTTCTTAATTTAATGATTTGTTAATAAACTTTTTGGCATCAAATTAAGTGTTTGACTAGTTTTACAATAATTATCTTAAAAGTCAAGCATATTATTAATAAGATGTAATTATCTGACAATATAAAATATTTTATATTAATAATTTATCAAAATTAATCTCTTAACACACACATTTATGCTGAGATTAATTTATAGAGTGACTGCAATTTATAATTGATTTTGTTCCGGCCAAGTTTGTGGGCGTTCGAACGGCCAATAGAAAAAATACTGGCCGAGTGGATGATAGACTAAGCATTTAGGTGTTGTAAGTAAGATTGGCACATGGTTTGCCCAGCTTCAAACAAAAGATTATTATGGAGAGTTTCTGGTCAGTGGCTTTGACTATAAAAACTGAACAGCCAATTACTCTAGGTAACGAGACGGCTCCTTTATGAAAGGGATATGATGTTAAAGAAGATTGTTCAGACACTAGTAACGTGTTCGGATTTATGGAGATTTCAATGGTTTTGTTGAGCTCTAGAGGTGTTCGACTATATTAGGCTTGCTGTACTAGATCGATTGGACACGTTAAAGAACTATATTAGTCCACATATTATATATATAATCCTAGATTTAAAATAGAAGTAAGATAAACGTATTTTGTATTTCTCGACGTTTCCGGTTCAATATTTGACTTCTTTTTTTTCCTTATAAAGCAATGCACAAAATAACAAATAATTTTCATTTGCTGAAAAGACAATGAAAAGAATATGGAGAATATAAGGTTTCGTAATTTTCACGGACGGTAGCTAGTTTCTCGCGAGAAGGGGAGAAGCTTAATTGTGGTTAATCCATAAACTAATCTCATAGTTTAATTGATCATAAACCAGTCATAATTAAGCAATAAGCAATACCACTTTTCCACGTAATAGGACTCACGGGACCCTTGAATTATGAAGTCAACTCTCAGGTTGGTGGGTCTTGCGGGCCAATTTCAGCATATCTCTGTCGCTATGGTGCTTCAAGCCACGTATTCTTTCTTTCGATCATTATTATTATTAGACTCATCTAACAACTTCAAATATTTCATTGCCACTTGGTCATCAAAGGAAAAACATTTGCCAACTACATAATTATTTGAAACACTATTGCATCAGGCCGAAAATATGAAAAATGAGAAACAATAAAAGTTAATTCTTTTTAATTATTTGTAAAAATTAAGTTTCGTCATTCATATTCTTTGAATGAAAGTGCGATAAATTAAAACTGAATGCCCATTCACAGACGGTGAAAATAGTATAATCAGCTTTGAGCAACTACTAGAAGTAGTATAAACATTACATAAATTACTGTTAGATATGGTTTGAATTTTCAAACCATTGAAGATAGACAAAATTCTTGTCTAATTTCATTGCAACTTGCCAAGTTAGTTGGTAAAATTTTGCGGCATGATAAAGGTGGTGGTAGCTAGAATTGCACAGGTTCCTAAAGCTCTACATATTGAGCTTGATTTTTTAGCTACTTGAAGATCGATTTTAGGCCATCTAATTGCTGAATGATTACGTAAAAGATTTGGCTAATTGGATTCAACTTTTAGCAAGTAAAAGGCGGTGGTAAAAAATTGCAGCTGTGCATTAAATGTAGTCAATTTCTTTGGATACGTATCAAGTGGACTTACAAGTTGCTAGACTACAATAGATCACATGCAATGCTACCTGGACTTTCACGTTGCATCAAGTTGATAAAGCATTTAATGCTTTCTTTGAAAATCAAGTTCAAGGAGCACTATAAATAGACGGTGCCATGGAACTTGAAGAATTAATTCCGAGCTTCACTCTTATTCTAATCTTTAAGTATTAGAGAAGTGTTTTCTGTTTCTCGAATACTTCTCTTTGGGAATTGAGTGTATACACCGGTGAGAAAAATACTGTGAGGTATTTTGGGTGTATTTGGGATTTGGGTCTGAGTGAAGTGTTACCACTTTTGTATCTCTACCACATTATCTTAGTGGAATATTTGCTCGTTGTCTTTACCCGTGGACGTAGGCTATTTGCCGAACCACGTTAAATTATTGTGTCTTCTTTTCTTACGCTTCCACATATTTATTTTGAGCTACTTTGTTCGTGCCTTATCTAAGGCCACATCCACATTTGGTAACAAACTGGTATCAGAGCTTATATAGAGTTCTGGGCCGATTTGTTCAAAGATGTCTACCGCAAAGTTTGACATTCAGCAGTTGATGGGCACATCAACTTTGGAATGTGGAGGGTTCGCATGATGGCTGTTCTCATACAACAAGGTGTAAGAGTAGCACTTG
Source organism: Pterocarpus santalinus (assembly GCA_031439595.1). NCBI lineage: Eukaryota > Viridiplantae > Streptophyta > Magnoliopsida > Fabales > Fabaceae > Pterocarpus > Pterocarpus santalinus. The sequence continues at coordinate 40,244,866 of CM062528.1, read as the reverse complement.
ATGGCAAAGATAATAAGCCCACAACAATGAAAGATTTTGAGTGGGAAGAGGCCGATCAAAAGGCTCTTTCTATTATTCAGTTATGCATTACAGACGATGTATTACAAGAGGTTCTTTCAGAAAAAACGGCGCATTCGTTGTGGACCAAGTTGGAGTCATTATATATGACTAAAACGGTAGCCAACCGTCTCAGTGTTTTGCAACGTCTGTATATGCTTCGTATGGCAGAAGGGACATCAATTCGATCTCATATTGCTGAGTTCACATCACTCATCACAGAGTTGAAAAATATGGACGAGACATTCTCAAGTGAACAACAAGCAATGATGTTGCTTTGTTCCTTACCTCCTTCCTACAGGCATTTTTGTGAGACGCTCATATATGGTCGTGAAAGCCTCAAAATTGATGAGGTTAAATCCGCACTTTTAAGTCGTGACAAGATGGAGCACGATAGTGGCAATCGTGATGATATTGCATCTGGCTTGGTGGTTAGAGGGAGGTCAAAGGAGATTGGAGCAAGTAGTAGTAGAGGCAAGTCTAGATCCAAGTCTAGACATCGTAAAGGCAGATGCCGATATTGCAAGAAAGAAGGGCATTGGAAAGCAGAATGTCCAAAGCTCAAAAACAAAAAGGAGAAAGATTCAAATGATTCAGTAAGTGTTGCCGAAAGTGCTGACAATGTTCTCTCAATATCAACCAATTCAGTTGGTGATGCTTGGATTCTTGATTCAGGCTGCTCCTACCACATGTGTCCGAACCGGGATTGTTTTACTTCTTACCGGTCAATTGATGGTGGTGATGTCCTTATGGGAAATAATATGTCCTGCAAAGTCATTGGCATTGGAACAGTCCAAATCAAGATGCATGATGGAGTTGTGAGAACATTAACTGATGTTCGACACATACCGGACTTGAAGAAAAATCTTATATCCTTGGGTGTTCTCGACTCTCAAGGTTGTAAGTATTCTGCTCAAGGTGGAGTTCTAAAAGTCTCCAAAGGTGCTCTTATTGTATTTAAAGGCAGATTAGTCAATGGCCTTTATTTACTTCAAGGAAGTACAGTTATTGGCGTTGCTTCAGTATCATCTTCATCTGATTCAGATTCGGATACTACTCGCTTGTGGCATATGCGTCTAGGGCATATGAGTGAAACAGGAATGTCCATTTTGAGCAAGTGTGGCTTGCTAGGTGATCACAAAATTGGAAAGCTAGACTTTTGTGAACATTGTGTATATGGGAAGCAAACCAGAGTTAAGTTTAGCACTGCCATCCACAGGACGAAAGGCACAGTGCATTATATCCACTCTGACTTGTGGGGCCCAGCACCTGTTTCGTCAAAAGGTGGTGCTAGATACCTATTAACGTTCATTGATGATTTCTCAAGGAAAGTATGGGTTTATTTTCTGAAACACAAAAATGATGTGTTCCATACTTTCAAGAAATGGAAAGCGCTTGTTGAGAACCAAACCAGTAAGAAAATCAAGCGCCTCCGAACAGATAATGGTTTGGAGTTCTGTGAAGGACAATTCAACGAGTTTTGTGAAAATGAAGGCATAGTAAGACACCGTACTGTGCGAAAGACACCACAACAAAATGGAGTAGCAGAACGTATGAACAGAACTCTTTTAGAGAAGGCTCGCTGCATGCTCTCTAATGCCGGTTTGTCAAAGGAATTTTGGGCTGAAGCTGTTAATATGGCTTGTTATTTGGTAAATCGATCTCCGTCAACTGCGATCGATTTGAAGACTCCTATTGAGGTATGGTCCGGTGCTCCAGCTAATTATTCAAATCTAAGAATTTTCGGGTGTCCTGCATATGCGCATATTGATGATGGCAAGCTTGAACGAAGGGCACTAAAATGCATATTTCTTGGATATGCAACTGGGGTTAAAGGTTATAGATTGTGGTGTGTTGAACCTAAATCACCCAAATTTATAATCAGTAGAGACGTTAAATTCAATGAATCATCCATGCTTCATCCGAAAAAGGAGGTTGCTGATATTGAAACAGACCATGATGCTAGTAAGCAGGTGGAGTTTGAAGCTGAACCCCCAAAGCAAGTACTAGATGATACTGCTAGTCAACTGATTCAAGAAGAAGAACAACAAACTCCTAGCGATGTGGATGTCCCACAACAGTTGCAGCAATATAGTCTCACCAGAGATAGAGAAAGCAGGCAAATAAAACCACCACAAAGATATGGTCATGCAGACATAGTCTCTTTTGCATTATCGGTAGCAGAGGATATTGAAACACAAGATCCTACAACATATCATGAGGCTATTTCAAGTGGTGAGTCTGCACAATGGATTGCTGCTATGACTGAAGAGATGAAATCTCTTCATAAGAACCATACTTGGGAGCTGGTGAAACCACCAGAGGGACATAAGATCATTGGCTGCAAATGGATCTTCAAGAAAAAGGAAGGATCACCTGGAGTTGAATCAGCTAGGTACAAAGCACGCTTAGTTGCCAAGGGTTTTAGCCAAAGGGAAGGAATAGACTTCAATGAAGTATTCTCTCCTGTTGTAAGGCATAGCTCCATTCGTGTATTGCTTGCTATGGTTGCACTATTTGACCTAGAGCTTGAACAGCTCGATGTCAAGACAGCTTTTCTTCATGGTGAGCTTGAAGAACAAATCTATATGCAGCAACCAAAAGGCTTCATTGTTCAAGGCAAGGAAAATCATGTTTGTCTCTTAAAGAAGTCATTATATGGCTTAAAGCAATCTCCTCACCAGTGGTATAAGAAATTTGACACCTTCATGCTAAGTCATGGTTACTCCAGGAGTGACTATGATTGTTGTGTATACCACAAGAAGCTCTCAGATGGATTTTTCATCTATTTGTTACTCTATGTTGATGATATGCTCATTGCTGCTAAGAGTATGTTTGAGGTTAAGAAATTAAAGAAGCAACTCAATGGTGAATTTGAAATGAAAGACCTGGGTGTAGCTAAGAAACTCTTGGGCATGGAAATTCACAGAGATCGGCGTGCCGGAAAATTATATTTGTCTCAAAAGAAGTACATTGAAAAAGTGCTTGAGCGCTTTGGAATGCAAAATGCAAAGCCTGTGAGTACTCCAATTGCGGCCCATTTCAGACTATCAGTTGCACAGTCACCACAATCTGTAGAAGAAGAGGAACAAATGTCATATGTTCCTTATGCCAGTGCAGTTGGAAGCTTAATGTATGCTATGGTATGTACTCGACCGGATATTTCACATGTCGTTAGTGTTGTTAGCAGATATATGGGGAATCCTGGCAAGATGCATTGGCAAGCAGTAAAATGGATACTTCGATATCTTCGAGGTACTACAGATGTTGGTTTAGTATATGACAGGAATTTAAATGCTGGTGACAATGTTACTGGTTATGTTGACTCTGACTATGCTGGAGATATCGATAAAAGGAGATCTCTGACGGGATATGTCTTCACACTGTTGGGTAGTGCGATTAGTTGGAAAGCGACTTTACAGTCTACTATTGCATTATCAACTACAGAAGCTGAGTACATGGCAGCAGTAGAAGCAGTGAAGGAAGCTATTTGGCTTAGGAGCTTGGCTGGCAATTTGGGTTTGGAACAAGAGCTTACAGTTATTTACTGTGATAGCCAAAGTGCAATACATTTGACCAAAAATCAAATGTATCATGAAAGAACTAAACATATCGACGTCAGATATCATTTTATTCGAGAAGTTATTTCTCAAGGTACTATAGTTGTAAAAAAGATTGGTACCTCAGACAATCCAGCAGATATGTTGACAAAGTCAATAACGATAGCTAAGTTCAAGCATTGCTTGGACTTAATTGGCGTCCACAATATGTGAGCTTGCCCTTACGGGCATATTGGAGAAGGCAACTTCAGAAATTTTGAAGCTAAGTAAAAATTCAAACCAAGGTGGAGATTTGTTAGATATGGTTTGAATTTTCAAACCATTGAAGATAGACAAAATTCTTGTCTAATTTCATTGCAACTTGCCAAGTTAGTTGGTAAAATTTTGCGGCATGATAAAGGCGGTGGTAGCTAGAATTGCACAAGTTCCTAAAGCTCTACATATTGAGCTTGATTTTTTAGCTATTTGAAGATCGATTTTAGGCCATCTAATTGCTGAATGATTACGTAAAAGATTTGGCTAATTGGATTCAACTTTTAGCAAGTAAAAGGCGGTGGTAAAAAATTGCAGCTGTGCATTAAATGTAGTCAATTTCTTTGGATACGTATCAAGTGGACTTACAAGTTGCTAGACTACAATAGACCACATGCAATGCTACCTGGACTTTCACGTTGCATCAAGTTGATAAAGCATTTAATGCTTTCTTTGAAAATCAAGTTCAAGGAGCACTATAAATAGACGGTGCCATGGAACTTGAAGAATTAATTCCGAGCTTCACTCTTATTCTAATCTTTAAGTATTAGAGAAGTGTTTTCTGTTTCTCGAATACTTCTCTTTGGGAATTGAGTGTATACACCGGTGAGAAAAATACTGTGAGGTATTTTGGGTGTATTTGGGATCTGGATCTGAGTGAAGTGTTACCACTTTTGTATCTCTACCACATTATCTTAGTGGAATATTTGCTCGTTGTCTTTACCCGTGGACGTAGGCTATTTGCCGAACCACGTTAAATTATTGTGTCTTCTTTTCTTACGCTTCCACATATTTATTTTGAGCTACTTTGTTCGTGCCTTATCTAAGGCCACATCCACATTTGGTAACAATTACAATTATATGCCAATACTCCTATTACCAACCCTATAAAACTCAGAAGTCAGAACTATATCTGAGTATCAATCCATAAAGAAAACTATGACATGGAAATTAATTAGTTTGTAGCAAGCCAATAATTTGCAATGCAATGTTGCAAAAAAGGAAGAACATATTATTATTATTATTATTATTATTTTCTTCAGTGAAATGTGAGATAGCGAAATAAGAAGATGCCTCCCTAATCCCTACCCCAATGCAAAGAAAACAAACTATGCCTTTGTAACTGAAAACGAGGGAGTTTCAACTCCTCGGAACTAGTTTTCTTTGTCTTTGCACCTTGTGAATTGGCATGCCCCCCATAATTTTACTTCCTATTTGGACACAAACTTCCAATGCATGCCCCTTTGACTATTTGACTCTTAATGTTTAGCCAAATTTTCATCCATAATTTTCTGCAGTTGTAATTTGATTAAAGGTGAAGCTTGATAGTTTTGCAATTGACAATTATCCCCATTTAAGTCACACGTGTTGTACTCCAATGAAGATGAAAAAAAATGCTTTACTCAACGAATTGAATTTATACAACACAATTTTTAGCGGATACAAGTCAATCTATTCCATTCTAAGTTTTGGTTCAAAAAATCACCTGGATTTTGAGTATGAGGACTTGAAAGGAGAAAGATGTAGTATGCATTAAAATGGGGTGGAGTCAAATCCCAAAACGCCATTAAAATGAGCAAAAGGCACGGCCATCAAAACGGTATGCACGTGAAACTTGTCTGTCAAAAATTTAGAATTGTGGTATTCATATTCAGCTCAATCCTCATCTGCTTCGGTATTGGTCTGGTCCCACTCCCACGTGTGGTTATGGCCTAGGACTCAACAAAAACACTCATGTTAAGGTGGTTTTCTTGGGATTGGGATGCACCTTGTTTGTCCTCAGTCTTCAAAGTCTTACCTAGAAATAGGATCCAATTCAGCGACCCCATGCAATGCATGCACTCAAGTTATTGGTTCCATTTGGACAACACAGTTGACAGTTTAGACTTTAGACCTAACCCATTTTGCCCCTCAAATTGCCGGAGCAAATGCTTCAAAGCACATATCATGTTTTCTGGCTTTTCAGATCCCAACCTCTGAACTGTGGACTGAGATCACCCTCAAAGTTAACACCATAGTGTTGATCATTGGTGACAAAATAATTGAATACTCCTTTCGTTTCAAAATAATTATCACTTTGACCAAGTTGGTATATTATTAAATCGATATATTTGGATAAAATGATTTAAGAATATATCCAAATACATTGATTTAAATATAAATCAACTTAGTTAAAGTGACAATTATATTGAAACGGAAGGAGTAATTCTCATTCCATTAATTAATTCACTTAGGTAACAAAAATGCACATTATAAACGAATGATAAAGCATTTCAAATTTCTAGCTGAAAATTTAGCTCAATGATAAAGCATTTCAAATTTCCAGCTGAACATTTAGCTCTTGCGCCACATACATTTGGGCTATTTGAGTTAACAACTTAACTTTGCCCCCACGGGTTAAACAGACGGTTTTTGTCCAAACATATGTGTACACTTTGTACCAAAAGACCAAGCCACGTTCGATTAATAAAACCCCCTGGTTATCAATTTGCCACCACGGCAGCAACATACATACTAGTGTCATAGACCAGGTTCAATGAAATTTTCAAATTTTTCTTTGAAAATTGCAATGTTATTAATTATAAAATTGCAGGTGAAACAGTGATAGAGACAGGGCTAACCTACCATTACTATTTGCTATGTCTTGCTAGTTAAAACAAACCATATTAGATAATATAATAAAATGAACAATGACGGTGATTGTAGGGATGTTCTATTATTAATATTTGCTCTGACTCTCAGATGGTGTGAACAACTTTTAAAACACAAGGGGTGGTTCCATTTCTTAGGTTTGGTTGAAATTGACAATGTTTGATGCACTAGTCAAAGAGTTCAATGTCGGGTTTAGGTAGATGGCGCACATATTCCACCCTGAATGAGTATCTTGTGGGTAGTGTTAACTCCCAAAAGCCAAGACAAACTCACATAATGCTACTCTAATTTGACAAGAGACAAATCTTTCCTTTTACCTTTTTTCAGTTTATGTGTTCTAATTGTCAATGTCATTATCCTCAGATGGCAGAGAAGACGAACTGTCATCTGGTTGCCAAAACAGTAATCTATGAAAGGAGCGAGGCTGCTATTTATCACCTAAATTGAAACCAAGGGCTAAGAAAGTCAAAAACTAAAACTACAAGCCAATTTCGAAAACCAGAATTCTTAATCCTTACAATCAAATGGATCCCACTACAGATTTGCCCGAATATTATTATTAGCAAATGACAGAGCTTTGATAAGACGCCTAGTGTGTTTATTCACACCTTCCATCAATGAATCCTCTTCTGTTATTTTTCAAGAAAATTTGGTATGTGATGATTTAAATTATAGTGTTTGATGAGAAATCTCAAATGTATCATTTCTTTTCGCTAAATCATTAGTATCCGAAATATGTTGAATTCCAACTAATCTGGCACAACTCTGGTTGATCTATTATATATTATGAGAATAAATCTTTGCCAATGTTTTTTTTTTTTTTTTTTCACCCACAAGATTCAAATACGAGATTTTAATTAAGAAGAACAAGTGTCAAACCACTTAAAATCAAACATGGATTTAAATGTATCATTTCTATACTTAAAAGAGTTATAAAAATGCATTTTAATCAATCTTATTTTTGTTTTGAAGGAAATTGCATTTTTCTTTTTAATTAGAGAAGTGCAATCAACCTTAAAAAGGTTTTTTTTTTTTTTAATTTAAAAAAGTAAGAATCCGACATTAACAAGCATTACCTTTCTAATCTTACAATATTGAGATTAGACTCTATTTTAGAGAAGATTTTACTTGATCATTATCATTGGTATAATGAAAGTGAATAATTTTAAATATTTTTTAAAAAAGATACTAATTAAAATAATAATAATAATAATAATAATAATAATAAATTTTTAACAAATCATAAAAACAAAACTTGTATATATACTTTATCGTAACTGCTTTAAAACCTGTAATATTTAAGTTACATTAAATTAAATTATACATACAAAGTTATGCTCCAGTATTCGACTCCGACTAATTCCATTAATTTATCTTTTCACGATCATCCAAGCGCTAACAATCATTTGCATCTTATCTGTGGTTTAGTTCAGGTGTAATACCTGTTAACACATGGCATCCAGGGTGAAAAGAATCCCAAGACTTAGTTTCTCTAACGATAAATTATTTGGTACTCTGAAACTAGAAGTAACAGTCCACTTAATCTAAGCCTATTGAATATCATCATCATCATTACGTAATTTCAACTACATTTTCTTAATGCTATAATTAATTAGTGTAACACGTAGAACAAATTGACGGTAAACAATAAGAGAAATGTTTTACACTCGCATATGAACAGCACATGGCCATGAAGCAAACAAATGGCATATCTTCAACAGATGACCTCAGCTTTTCCGTTTGCTCACCCACAACATAATATACACAAAATTTCCCGCAACTAGTGCCGTTAATGGGAACCAAATCTTTGTTAATATAAGAAAAACATTTGTCCATGATGCAAGAATAATCATTATTTGTACATATACAAAAACAAAGACGCCAATCTTGATTAACAAAGGGCTCAGTTCATATTCAGCCCTTCTAACAAGTAAAGAGTGACAACTATGTTCCTTCAAGTTCTCAAATCTTAAAAAGGGTATCTCTCCGATGCCACACCATATTAAGCAAAAATGCTAAGAGGACCCGTCTTATTTGATGCATCCAATCCATGTTCACCATTCCGAGTTCCTGTAATCCAGACCCTGCAAGACAGATTCATAGTCACATGCAAGAACAGTTACACATACATAAACAATTTTCTAGCACTTCTCTAGTCACTCACTCACTCACTCACCTCCTAGTATCTTTGCTGCCTGGATCCGTCAGAATTGTCAATCTTTTTGCTGTCTTCATGAAGTCACTGCAATGTGATGACAGAAAAACAAAACCCCAATAAAATATAGCGCTTCCAACAACAATAAATTGTACCACTAGATGGGTCGGTTACAAAATATAGAAATTCCTTCATATATATATATATATATATATATATTTAATTTTGGTGCATTATTAATGTAAAAGATTTTTAAACAGGTATCTAATCATGTATTGTCATGTGAGGTTGATAGTGTAAAATATTTTACACTAATAGTGTATCAAAATCAATCTCATGTACATGCGACCAAAGAATCCATATTAGAACTTCATGGCAGTGTCAGATTTAAGTACATGCATGAAAATAAAATGATAATTGGTACTAAGATGAAAAAGGGAAAGAAAGATTAGCAAGAATGATACCTGAATGGTTCTTCACCAGTTTGCTTAACAGCACCAGTTGCATCACGGTAGAGTACATGACTCAACAGCTCAGATCTTTCTATTCCGAACATGTTGGCCAGTCTCCTGTACAGCTCTTCATATGAACCAAGACGTGACAGGTCAAGGGTCCGTCCCACGTCTTCTGACTCCATGAACACCTTGCAATGACCGGTATCCAAGCCAAGTTGCCAAGATAACTCAGTGGTAGAAGACTTTCCTTGTGTGAACTGCTGTGATAGTGTAGATTGAGAGTCACTAGAAAACCACTTTTCTTTGTCCTTTTTCTCATCATCTAGTGAGTTTTTCCCGGTGCAATTCTGAGACAACACATCACTTGAAGGCCTCCTAGAGATTTGTTGCTCAGTCAGTATTGGTTGACCAAAAAGCAAAAATTGGTGTCTCTTCACATTATCAGATTTCTCCAAACTCTTGTGAGAATTTCCCATGGTGAGCAAGCATGACAAGCTTTCCTTGCTCTTATCATGGTTGGCTATGTTGCCATTAGAAATCCCGGTATGCAAATCGAGCTGGCGGGCGTCAGCCGGAAGCACCCCCAACTGCAGTTTGTTGTTGTTAAGGTAGAGATCTGAAAGAGATATTCCAATTTGAGCATGCCTGGCTCCCTGTATGCCTGCAGGAGCATTATCAGATGGACAACACAAGGGGCTGCTAGGCCCAAGGGGGTTGCCTGAAAAAGCTGGTAACGGAAATTGAACATCGAGGGGGAAGTCTGGGTGTTGTGGAAACCGGAGCTTCTTCCTTGGTGGAGAGAAGGGTGTTAGATTGATGACTGGCATGTTTGATACCAACTCAACCAACCATGGGCTTACACGCTTCACATTATGGAGCAAATCTGGCTCATCCCAAGTCACCTGCAAGTGATATTGGCACGATCAATCAACATAATAAGCTTTTCAACTAGATTAAACTGAGTTGAACTATGCTTTGAACACAATCAAGTATACGATTCATAAAAAGTGACAGATATTGATAACCAGATTCTCCAAAGACATTCATAAAAAGTGAACCACAACAAATTGCAAACAAAGCTCCAACAAGGCATCAGAATTGAACCCCTTTTATGGTTTGGATCCAAAAACAGTTAAGGAACCAGATTGTTTTAAAAACATGTTCGGCTCAAAAAAATGACAAGTGTGTCAAATTTTGCACAGTCCTAACAACAAACATAGGATGAGAGAGTAGTACTAGTATTACCTGGAGAAGTCTCCAAGGGGAATTAGGCCAGCGGATAGGATCAACAACCTGAACAGAAGCAATGGTCCCCATGAACCAGCTGATCCTGGAGGAATCCTCAGTCTCAAAGGCCATCTTAAACCTCATCCCGGAGCTCCATTGAATCCTCATCGCCGCCCTCACGGCCGAAGCCTTGATGCAAAACTCCGGCGTGCTTGCCCGCGGGTAATAAGCAACTTCAAATGGCTGATTGCTAGCAGCCAGTTGCATAGCCTCCCTCACAGATTCAGGACTAACCCTTGCCCTTCCACTCAAACCACCACCACCACCGGGACTTGAATTCCCACAACCATTCCTCAATAGCTTGCTCTCCCCTCTCAAGAAGGCAGAGAATGCCCCATAAGGCCCAATACCAAAACTTCCATTCCCAGAGCTCCACCCAGATGGCACCTCCGATCCGCCACCAGTTCCCCTTTTGGCACGCCTAGTCCCAACACAAAGATCACCATTTTCAGCCCTGAGAAACACAATTGAATCCCCTGCAACCAGTTTCTTCTGGTTCACGAAACTGCTCCACCCGGTTGTGAGCAAGTGCCTCCTCGGTGTGCCTCGATATATATGCCTAAACTTCCAAACCTCACCATGAACATCCTTGGCGATCACGGTCTGAACCGGCGGCTCTGCCGAGTAATCGAGCCGAGGGAAGATGGTTTCTGCACAGTACCTCGGAACAGAGAACCCCCCACCATTGTTGGCATCGGATTGAGTTAAGGTCTTTGCAAAAGATGCAGGCTTTTCTGAATTCTCTGAAGCATTGGCATCAAGGGCACCACCATCATCACAATCAAGCTCTGAATTCCTCAGGGGAACCAACCTTATCCTTGAATAGACCTCATCAGTTTCAGGGTCAGCAAGGAATTTCACCTGTTCCACGCGGCAGAGGATGAGGGGTGGAACCCTCAGGGGAGCTCCAATATCCAAGTTCGTTTGTGCATGCTCGGCATGTCCTTGTGGAAAGTAGAAAACTTTGGAGTTCACCGGAGGCATCTGAACCATGCCACCGGCACAAGCGTGCCATAGCTGCGGATCCAAGCTCTTCTCAGCGTCCTTCATTTGTTGGATCAAAAGAAGACAGAGTGATGAAACAGAGTGACACGAAGATTTGATTTTTTTTTTTTTTTTGGTGATGATGGCTCTCTAGTTCTTGTGGTTCTGATTCTCTCTCAGTGAATGCTCTGGAATTAAAGGAGATCCAAAATGGGTTGAACAATCAGAAACTAAGTCACTTCTTCATTGATTTACTTATTGGAAAAACCATTGGATTGGAGCAAATCAGAACATAACAGAACAGAGAGGGCTATGTTATTGTTAAGATTAAATGTTTTACCTTTCTTAGGAGCAGAAAAGCTGGAGAGTGAAAATGTTGCTGTGGAGAGTTGGATTGATTGCTTCCACAGTTCTTCGGGTCAAATCTTCCAACCCCAACAAAGAAAGATTGAAACTGTTTAAGGCCCCTGTTCTAACATAGAACAGAGTGGTTGCACATGGAGTTTCCAAATTCCATCACGTTTTCCCCATGCAAGAACATTCCCAGGTGAAATTTCAGAAGAAGAACTCAACGCCCCTTCCCATCAAAACCACTGTTGAGGAATTTGGAATTGGAGAAAGGCAATCTTCACTGACACAACTTGCTGGGGTTTCCCTAATTGGTTTTTTCTTCTGGTTTACTCAATCGCAAGAAAAGGCCTCTTCATTTTTGCAGAATCTGCAAACATGCGAGATACAGTGAGTTTTCATCAACAGAAGCTACTACAAGAGATTTAGCTCCTTCTACTCCATCACGCAAAGACCTCACCTTTCTCAGCTGAACACTTTTTTTTTTTTTTTTTTGGTGCTGATTTTGCGACCTTTTTGGTTTCTCTCAGATCTCAACGAAACAAGGAAAGAAAGAGACACAACTTTTTCTCTTCCCTATACACACACAAGCACACAGACACTCTCCCAAGCCTATAAACAAAACACAGACAACCAAACCTATTCGTGGGCCAGCCAAACCGAACATTTTTCTCTGCATAATATAATCATAATAAAATATAAAATAATAATAAATAAACTAATGGGAGGAATGGAACTGTTTTTGCCCTATAATTATGACGGTATATAAAACATATAGTGGTAATTACCAAAAATAAAGAGTACTTACCATAATGTCAGAAAATATCGCGAGTTAAAGGGGAAAGGGAAGAAGCATAGAAGAAGCGTGTGTTAAGTGTGGTAAAGTTAAAATAAGGTATGACTGGTTGGTGCCACTGTCCAGTGCCCACTCAGCTCAACATCCCTACCTCTCTCTGCCTGCACTAAATCATAACCTGACAAGTTAACGCATTTTATGGACACTTTATATTATTATACTACTGTTTTATTTAATGGTAATTATTAGTTTATTTAATGGTAATAAACGCAAAATTAAAGGGAGCTTGTTTGTTCTTACTTGTTTTTTATCCCTCTGCCCCTGGATAACATCAATGCTAAGCCAAGGGATGAAAACAAAAAGAGGAAAAAGAGAAAGGTGCAAAGACTTTGCCAGAGCCAGTGGCAGCAACGCGTAGAAGACACGCGTGATAAGGGTAGTGGGAATGGTGGGGGAGGGAAGTGAGGGCCCGCGAGTTTTTGGTCGGATGAGGCTAATGGGAAAACTGTCCTTTATGGAAAAGGTTGGCCTTAGCTTTTTGGTGGGAGAAATTGTTTGATATTTATGAAGCGCCATTCAAATTATATTTATAGAAAATAATAAAATTATATTTTAAAATATTATTTTATAAATCTAATTGAGATATATTAATTAATAAAAATATTAAAAAATAAAAAATTATAATAAATTTTTTATTATTATAGATAATTATTTATATAAATTAATTTTTTAATATATTTTTTAATTAATAATACAAATATATTTAAATTAAATTATTATTATTATTAAATATAAATATTTTTACGGATTATTTCATAAACATTTAAGAACTTCTCCGATGAACGCACCCTCCCTCACACTCACTTTACACTTTTTTTTTTTTTAAAGAATTCTTAATTGTTCTTTTAATGAGAAAAAAACGTTGTTATACATTACTCTAGTTTAAAGTATACTTTTGAATCATCAAATATTTATAAAAATACTTATGAACCACCCATTAGCTATATTTATTATTTGACACATCAATTTATAGAATATTGTTATTTCTCATTTTTAATATTTTTAATGCATTAATTGATTTGTGACTATGTATGGTATATAAAAAAAAATTTTCTTACTGCATTTAAGAATTTTTCTTCTGGAACTTGACCCTTGAATTTTTTTACCTAATAGTGTTACATACATGTATATATATTTTTTTTCACAAATGCATAACTTTTGTTATTTAATTTAAATTGAATTACTTCATTTTTTATTTTTTTTCTCGTATATACACTCTAATTTTCACAACTAAATAAATGCAAAGATACGTGAAACTTAAAATTATACCAAGTATTAAATAAATTTAATCTATGTTGTGCATTGCACAGAATAGTATATACATGGAAAAAGTAAAAATGTAGGCCTCTTGCTCTTGGGCATGGGATGATTCTCTCATCAGACAATTGTTTCAGTCATGAAAGTGAGTGTGGTCAAATTATAAGCATGAAATCTGACCCCCAAAAAAAGAAATTGTAAGTATGAAAGGCGTTCTTCGCCTTCATCCAATTGTTTTCTTTCTTTCTTTCTTTCTTTCTTTTTGTTCCTGAATTTTAACATGCTCAAAAGGTCCAACACTGATCATTAGATTATGAATCCGGAACCATTCAAACAATTGCAAAATTATCAACAACCTAAGATATCAAATGGGACGCTACGAGAAAATTAAAGATCTTTTTCGATATATTGAGAAATTTTATCTATATATCTAAAATTAGGGATTTTATTGATATCTTGGATAGAGGTAAACATAAAGTTTCAATTTTTTCCTCTTAACATGCACTGGAGTTGTGTCCTCCTCTATATTTAAGATATACACGAGATATCTAATTTTGGCCACCCCATACATTCTCACAAAAAATTATGGGATCCACTTTTGGATAATGTATCATACATTTTTTATCTAATAATTAACTTTATCTTTTTGAGTAATTAGAGCAGTGAGTTAAACAGTCCAATAAGTATAAGCATAATTTCTATACAAATAATATATCTTGAAGTTATTTTAATCATATCTCATATCATTAAATCTCACGCTTATTTTAAGAGTAGATAGATGTAAATCTAAAAATGAGTTCAAGGGACTATTGTATTTTTGTGAGATCAGAACATGTCACATGTGAAAGGATGCCGATATCAGCAAGCAAGGTGGAGTTGTCCAGATATGGTGAAATCAGCGATTGATGATTTTGCTGATAAAACGCTGTCCTCATGCCAAGATTTTCCTTTCTAAAACCTCGTTTGGCTATGATAAAAGAGGGGGGCGCGGACAGTTTTTCTTGCATACCGTAGGGCACCTAATTTCTTTGGGGCCTAATGACTGTACACACCAAAGAGTAATTAACAAAGAAACACTAAATGAACTCATTAGTTTATTTACATAAGCCAACTAAATCTTCCATCTTTCTATACATGTGCAAAGCGCTTATAAATCCCTTTACGCAGTGTCATAACTTGGAAATTACTAGTACCGTACATTACAGCCACCGTTAATATTTGATTCCGATAATAAATTAGGTGAATAAAGGTTCAATTGAAAGCGAAAAAATCTCAGAAGATTATAGATCGGCTATAACTAGGCACAGGGCGACAAAAGCAATAGGTACAAAGGGAAACCACCGGCAAGTACGATTTACAGCCGATTTTAGCATTGATTGTCAACGCATATACATATATTATATATAGGCATATACGGTTATATCACATCCTGTAAGGGCTAAAAGGAATAACCTTCTGTGCTGCTGCGACAAAAACTTAGGAATCAATTGGATTGGACTTTGCCTTAACTACAATCATGTTGTTTAAGTGAAGCGACAACGTCGGTAGTACCACCTTGTTATGTAAAATCAATGTGTTACATTCTATCAGCGTCTATGTTCATAAATAATATTAAATATATCATTTAAATAAGTTTGATGCGTGCTTTTGTACATGTATTAAGAAGAAAACACCACAACAACATCAATATGAATATGAACAAAAGAAAAATAAAGAATAGTTGATAAATCAGCCAAGAAAGATGTGGTTTGGAAAAGGATTGGATTGGTTGGTTAAGAATCAACATTGATACCGACACAAAACGTCGAGACGATTAAGACACGAAGATGAAATGATTGACACATGGAGGAAACGATCAATTCAATATAGAAAAATGTTGGGGCAATAAATTAAGAATTGAATTTGCATAGCCATGGTCTGGCCCTGCATCAATCTCATTCTTATCTTATGCTCAAAGGCCGTAACACTTTTCACGAATGTCCCATTTTGCCGTCCCACAGTGAGTCCACCTTGTAGTTCCGTACAGAAGACCCTCATTCATTTTCATCCATGCTCATATAGTAATTGTAAATTTCAATAGTGCCTTTGGTTTTTTCCTCTATGGGGTGGACATTGCTGGCTTGTCATTATCTTGCAGTACCCTTATTATTATGTGGTCCCTACCATTCCCCAATTGACCCAATTTTCTTGACTAATAATCTGTCTGATTATTATGCTTCACGCAGAAGCAGAATCTGCCTCCTCCAGATCCTATGAGCCCCTTTTCTCATGTTACATTCATTTAAGAAGAGGTTAAGCCACAGTGTGGTGCTCCACCAGAATAATTCAGATGCATACCAGAAAGCAAAAGAATCCATCTTCGTTACCAAAAATTGTCAATAAATGTTACCATTCCAAGGCCAAATTATCGGACCCCACCCACCATGGCAGAAGGAAATGGGGCCCCCAGAAATTGACAAAAGAACTCAACTTTGGCCATCGTTTGTGTCGCTGCCCAAAACAAGATGACTCTGATGATGTGAAAAGGTGAAAATATGAAAAGCAAGTAAACAAACCAAGCCAAAAACCCATAAAAGGGGTTCACTGTCCTCTCCTGTGATCTGGTCTGAGCCTGACAACGATAACTAATAAGATGATAAAGCTCTTTGCTTAGCTAGCTAGCTTTGAGTGCATTCATCCATTTTACGCGTTTGATTCCGTATTTATAAAATTAATTTTAAAATAAGGTGATTTGTATTTAATAATTTTTTAAAAATAATTTTAATAAAAAATAAAAAAAAATTTACTTTTTTTCATAATTAATTTTAAAAACAAAAACTCATTTTAGGGAATCAAAATTAGGTCTAACCCCAAATTAAAATCCAGACATGCTATATATCTATTGTCAACTCCACCACACTAATTTTTTTCATGAAATGGACCACACCCGACCGACACTTTAACCCTTTTTCTTATTTCAAATTTGATTTTTTTTCTTTGGAGTTTGCAGTGCCACTGAGAGTTTAGAGTGACGAGGGGCGAAGGAGGCCAGTGAGGGAGGGATGAATGGAGAGTGACAGCTAGAGACAACTCCCCAGTAGCAGGTGAATGAGAGAGATATTACCACTCTATATGATAGTTGACCTGGATTTGGTTGAGGTTTGACACGTGTCAACATCAGGGAGGCCTCATAAGCTGTTCCTAGTTTGCATTATGGACATTGATGAAGGGACGTAACGTAACGCAACCCGAGGGCCCCCAGCAGCAGCATCGTGATCATGATGGGGACACTCCTATCTCTCAGGAATCTCTGTCGTTGTGTTCTCTCTGTCACGGGAGTGACATATCAACCCATTTTTCACACTATAGTGCGTCTTTGTTTTTACCTTTAAAAGCCTAAATTATGGTATAAAATATATATAAATTAAGTTATAACTAATTCCATTATATTTGATATAATTGTGTTAAATTATATTTTAATATAATTTTTAATCTCAAATCTTATGTTAAGTTGAGTTATTTTTTATATTAAACCAAATTGTAATTTGTTATCTACTGACCAAACATGTTAAGGTTAGCACAAGTCAAGGCATTAAGGTTAAAGTGCTTTTGCCTTTTCCTTAGTCGTTCTTACCTTGTTGATGTTTGTTTTTGTTTCAATGATGTGAGGTTTTGTGTAAACTCTGTCGGTGGTTGACGGATTTGATTCGTTTGAATAGGAATCAGCTGCCACGTGTTGCAAGAATGAACCAACAAGTATGATCAGATGCCGGTGTTCATGACCCAAATTTTAAACTTATTTAGATTTAGATTTGCGAAATTTTGAATAGGTACATTTTTGAGTTAAATTAAGGTTGTGCTTTGAATTGGTATTGTCCGCTTACAGTCATATAGCTCTTTAAAATTATTTTTTTAAAAAAATTAATGATAAATTATATGAGTTTTATTTAATTAATATATTTTATGTAATATAATATTTATTTTTATATTAATATAATTTATTTTAAAATATATATTGCAAAACATTTTTTATTTTTTAAATTTTAAAATTTTATTATATCCAAATCGCTATATGTTAATTTAATTGTCAATTTAAGGTAATCTAACTCTAATCAAATCACTAGGGATCAAATCTATTTCTTTTTTTTTTTTTTTTGGGTCATTGGATCAAATCTAAATTTGCAAAATGACTTCGTCAAAAGATATTGAATCGAATTTGAGTTTAATGAAATTCAGTCCGGCTAGTTCTTTATGTGTCCCTAATCAAGTGATGGTACGAGACCGCATTAAATAGCAGCACGCTTCACTTGCTGAAAAGTGTAAGAGTTAGGTTAGATAAATATATTATATATGAAATGTAATATTAATTTATTATTTTATTTATTATTGGATGAGATATGAATTTAATTTAAATAAAATTTATATTTCATCTAATAATAAATAAGATATCAATTAACTCGATATCTCGTACATAGTATGTTCGTCAACCATTCTCAAAAGTGAAATAAACACACACCCCTCCTATTCAATAGACAAACTTATTGCGTTAGCGTTAAATGTTATAATCAATATGACAGCACCACGTGTCGTTTCATTTCATGCCAGAGAGAGAGACCATTACCTTTCATTCTCAGGAGAGTTAGAATGTCGGATCAGTGGAAATGCTTGGTTGTTACTTTGGCTTAGTTAGTTAGCCATTGCATTTGCATTACCTAACATAAGAGCAATGTCGTAACTAAGAGCAAAATGATGCCTTGGTCTTTAATTGAACTAAATTAAACTAAATTAAGTGCATTACAACCTAAAAACTATGTCTTGGTTTTAATTGAATTTAGTTACCACCAGAAAAAGTCTGACACGAAAAAATCAATTGACTTTACTTAGGATAAAGTAACTGATTTGGATCCCTTAAGTGACTATCCTCAAAGAATTCGGTAGGTAATATGACTATAGAAAAGTAATTAATGGGGTAACGTTGCTGAATGCTGTCTAAAAGCTGAATGTTACGGCATGCGAATGGAGGATGGAAGAGATCCATGCACGTACACTGGATTAATGCATGTACTTTGATTTCATCTTATTTCGAATACCTAATATATATGCTATTAAACCTTAGGCGTTAGGGTATTATTTAGTCTTTTAGACTTTAGAAGTAGATTGGCACGTGGTTGTTGGTAATTAGCTAGGCATTAGGGGCTGGGGATGCATGGGAGAGGGAGAGAAGGCCAAGACCACAAGAGCTCCTCCTTTAAGAGTATGTATAGGACCACCATAATTCAGGCCGTTACTTTAAAATTACAAACAAGGCAGCACTATATCATCAAAAGGACCAACAAATTAATTAACCTACTATTGTTTAACCCTTTTCATTTAACGGTTGCCTATAAGCAGTACCTGTTTGTGACAATTAAAACAATGCACGATACCTTGTGTTTGTGATAGCCGTAACCTAGATTGAACTTTGACATCTGATTTTGACAATGAATAGGAGCACCATACCAATCAATCCCTCAAGTTCAAACCTAAGTAGGCAGCAGGGCATGGTAGCAATTTGTTTTGTTTTGTTTTGTTTTGTTTAATTTTTTTTTTTAAGGGGGGAATATGAGTTGAATTTTAATATATTATTAGTGTAAAAAAATTTATAAAATATTTAATTATGTATTATCATATCGATAAAAATATTTAATTTAATTACCTATTATCTTAAAAGTCTTACAAAAAGATATGTTATTTATACGTCCAAAAAGGTGGAAATTCCCAATGCTTTTTTTCTATTTTTTTTCTCTCAATCAATTATTTAACTTATTTTTACTTTTTTTTATAATTTTTTTTTTCTCTCCTTTCTTTGAATGTTCAAAGATGTCTATCAACCGAGTGATACGAAAAATATTTCTCTCTTACAAATAGATATATATGATTAAATAATAGTGCATCAAAATTAATTTTAAAAAATATCATTCTAAATTTGATTATTTTTAGGAGGTATGTTATTTGTACACCCAAAAAGGTGGACGCCTCCAACACTTTCTCTCTGCATTTTTTCTCTCCATCAATCATTTCACTTATTTTATTTTATTTTTTTTACAATTTTTTTCTCTCTTCTCTCTCTGATTGTCCAAAAATATCTACCAACTTAATGATGCAAACAATATTTCTCTATTTTTAGTCATACAAGGTGAACTCGAAGTACGTGATAGCTTTTAAATCGTAAATGCGTGTGCTATACTGCCATTTAACCACACTACATCCGAACCGTAAACAACCCTCAGAAGTTATGTTTGGATTTTGGTGGTGGAAATTAAAGTCAATAAACTTGATTCTTAGTTACCCACCATCCAAGTAACTAGAAATTTACGCACTTGCAGCTTCTTGGATTGAAATTTCAAGGATGCATGATGCACGCGCTTAATATGCTCATTATTCATGTGCATAATAGGTGCATAAAATAGACTTAAGTATCACTTTGGTAACTAAATTTGTAAATGTACTTTATTTTAGTCCCTAAAATTCGAAAATTAACTCTTTAATCCCTGAAGTTGTATTCCGTCAGTAACTTTAGTTCTTAACTAGTTAACCGTCAGTCAACTTAAGTGACACATCAGCATATCACGTGATAGAGCCCTCTGACATAGCATGCTTACATGACATCGATTTTAAATTGTTCAAATTAGTCCTTGAAATATTTAAAATGTGTTAAAATTGTTCCTAAAATTTTTTAATGTGTCAAAAAAGTCTAAATTTCCTAAATTTTTCATCTTCTTCTTCGCAAACTCTAAATCTTTAATCTTAAACCATTGATTTCTCTCCTATTTTTACATCCTACTTAAACTAGATCCTCCTCATATAGAATAATAGGAACAAAAGATATAAAAATGAAAGAATAAAATATAATAAATAATTTTAATGTAGCCCATCCTAGTTCAAAATCCAAAAATGCCTCTATGCTTAACAAATACTTATAGGCATATTTATGAATAAGTCATCATTAAAGAAATCTAAAAGTCAAACTTAATGGAAAGAACAATTAGGTGAATTAATCCCATATATTTGTTAAGACAGTTTCATTACTAATAAATAGAACTTGCTCACCTTTATTTATGCACTAGCTATAGTTTTGAATTGCACACAAGTGATAATTAACAACCTCTTAATAGCCAATACAATGATTTTAATTAAGAACCTCCTAGTATTGGTGGCCTTTACATTCCTTTGACTCACTCTTTAACTTGATATAGTGCTTATTAGGTCTAATTTTCTAAAAACATTTTAGAAGAAAATTTCTCAATTTTAATATGAAAAATTAAAAGGCTTGGTTCTACGAAAAGTATGATCCTAAAAAAGTCCTTAAGTTAGGGAACTTACCAATTTCTACTCTTCAGCATAATTAGGTACTTGTCCAAGTTCATACTGCCACTTTAAATTCGATTGACTTCGAAAGGCATTAATGCCCTATCTTTCTATTTGGATTTTCTGTGGTATGAAATATAATTCATTATAGAAGATAAATTTGTATGTCTCAATATCCAAATAATCATTTACGTTACAAAGACATTGGCTACTAAGAGGTTATTAATTAAAATCATCTTATTTGCTACTAAGAGGTTGTGAATTATCGCTTGTGCACAACCTAACTTTCAAAATTATAGTTAGTGCATAAATAAAGATAAGCAAGATCCATTCATTAGGAATGAAACTGTCTTAACAAACGTACGAGTTTAATTCACCTAGTTGGTCTTTAGGTTAAGTTTGATTTTTAGATTTCTTTGATGATGGGTTATTCATAAGTACACCTATAAGTATTCGTTAAGTCTAGAGCCATTTTTGAATCTTGAATTAGAATAAACTACATTAAAATTGTTTGTTGTATTTTATTATTTCATTTCTATATATTCTCTTTCTATTATTCTATGTGAAGAGGATTTAGTCTAGGCAGGGTGTGAAATTTGGAGAGAAATTAATAGGTTTAAGAAAGATTAAAGATTTTGAGTTTGTGAAGGAGGAGGAAAAATTTAGGAATTTTGGACTTTTTTGACACATTTAAAAAAATTTTAGGGACTAATTTAAACTAATTTAAAATCGATACCATGTCAGTATGCTATGGTAGAGTTTTCTACCATGTGGCATGCCATGTCAAAGAGCTCTGCCATGTGGCATGCCATGTCGAAGGTCGTGCCATGTGGCATGCTAATATGTCACTTAATGTGACATATCAATAAAATTGTAATAGTTGACTGATAGTTGACTAACTAGGTACTAAAGTAATGAACAGAATGCAATTTCAGATATTAAAGAGTTAATTTCTAAATTTTAGAGGCTAAAGTGAAGCATGCTTACAATTTCAAAGACCAAAATGAAACTTAACTTGCATAAAATAATTAAGATTAAATTAATTGTTTTAAATCAGTTTTAGAGGCACCCTATTAATAGCCTTGTACTTGTGTTACTCTAATTAAGTAAAAAAAAAAAAAATCAATTGAAGTGAATTTCATTGGAAGTGAAGTGTTTTCCTTTATTTATCTGTCTCTTTTACATCATTTTATCTCCTATTCTCCTTCTTCTATATACTTTTGTCTTCATTTGGTGCTGTCTATTTTTTTTTGGGGTCAAAATATGGTGCTGTCTTGGGGCAGAGAAGAAAACATGCGTGGCTATGGGCTACTCAAATCTCCATGGCTTTGGACACATGGCTTGCAGATCAGGGAGAGAATTCTGGTCTGCTTTATGTTTTGGGCTGAGTCCAGTTTTTAATTGCGTAGACCGTCCAAAAACATGCGACAATCTCGAACACAAAAAAAATGAATCAGAGATGGCTTCCCGGCCCCAAAAGAGAGGTTACAACACATGATGACGATTGTTGACAAGAAAAAGAAGACATGATGATGAAATAATATATCGTCAGACAGAAAAAGAGAAAATTGATGTTAAATTTGAGAAGGAAACATGCCAATTCGATATATTAATAATAATATTTGAAATATATATAAATCACAAAATATATATCAAAATTATAATTAAAAAAAAAAAGATAAACATGTCAGGAAAAAAAAAAAAAAAACTTTAAGCCAGTCCATATCAACCAAACGGGCTTTAACTCTGTAAACATAACTTCTACAAACAAATTCGACCAGCCTGTTTTGTAGGGTAAATAACCAAACCTATTTCTCATTTCGAAGTTGACTAGGAAAGGCATCATTCCAGCTTTGCAGATCTAACATAGAATACCATGCATGTGCTTTCACAATAATTTTGGGTCATGTCACCAGGCACGTGATATCATTGTCCTTTCCTTACTTTGATCCTTGAATCCATGACCACGTTTTGCATGTGCAGCAAGCAATGACAACGATTCCTGGCCCCCCCACTTATCCCATTTTGACTCACTGCTTCAGCCAGGCATGCATCACAATATATTTGAACATCTACATACCATTCTCAACCTCTGCAATTTCCAATACCATGTTCCCTTGAATTCCTAGCAAGCACTAATCAGTGATCTTGTGCTACTACCTTTTTATTTCACCAACCAATGTACATTAATAAACAAATGGTGCTAAGGAATATAACATTAGACTAAAAACAGAAACAATAAACAAGGAGGATCCTGTCTGGGACTGACCCTTTCTTCCTCAAATAAAATCCAAGGTAATATTATCCTACAGAATTTCCATGAAGGTCTGACAATGCCGAAAAAGAACCCCTAACTGTCTGCTGGATGCCTCTGCTTCTCATCTCTATGACCTTCTTGTGACAGTTTGAGTGCAATGATGGTACAAAAGTAGGGCTAGCTGCAGGCCGGTATTCGGGAAAGAGGCGGCCAGACCTGTATCGAACACCGCAAGCGTTGCACAGGGTCTTTGGACCCATAGGTCCCTCTCTCCATTGGGGGGTCTTTGTCACCTCACAATGCATGCATTTTCTGGGGGGGACTGACTCCTGTGATGAGGATCTTTTCATCTCAACATGACCTGATAGCACGGAGAGATCCTTTTTCCTCTGTTTTTTTGCTATGTTAGGTGATTTCTCAGCAAGATGTGCTCCTAAATCTGATTCAGAGGCAACTTTCCTTTGATAGTTTTGCAAAGCTGGTGAAGTAGGAATGAAAGGAAATGAGAATAGAGGACTGAAGCTCGGGGGACGCTGGCGCTTGCTCCGAGCACGCTTTACCGGGATGACAGGTAGATCAAAGTTGGAATTCTCAGCTGGGGAAGAACTACTGCTTTCAAAAACAGAAACTGGGCTGTAGGTTTGGAATTGATGCAAATCTTTTCCATTGAAAGATAAATTCTGGATGGGAATGGTTTTTCCATATGCCAGTCCAGCAGTCCCTGCCAGCTGTTTTATTGGGGAAACCTCATCACACTGCAATGCCAAATGATCATTAAAAAAACGAAAAAACAAAAATCAGATGCAACATCAATGATATGCTTAATTATCTGAAAATGGTGGACCAATATACTGAAGTACATAGTTAAATTAATAAATGAAAGAGGAATCTAGGTAATTTCTTCCAACATTTACATCCATATTCCACTCCACAGAGCTGACATGTAACAGGACTGCTACAGTTCTAAAACATATAGTATTGTTATCTATTAGATTCTGCCAAGGAAATCGTCATATCAGGGACCAAAGAGCCAGTTTCACTCAAACTACTAGCATCATTTTGCAATTTCAGTCTGTGATATTGTATAGCATAGTCTTGCCTCTTAAGCATGTATACACACACTGTAAACTTAATCATTTTTATGTTTCCTTGCCATTAAACAGAATCCACCAAGGAGAACCAAAGATCTATAATCAGCCCCAACCTAGTTGTACCAGCCACCTTACCAGATGCAATAATTTAAATCTATGCAGAGACAGGAACAGCTTTGGGCAAGGGGTCAGTAATTATGTATTTCCCCAGCCATTGACCAAATACCAGCACATAGGAAACACACCTGTTCATCCACTTCTTAAAGAACACAGGAAGCAAAATTTTATATCTTTCAACATGTGCAGCCATCTAATCATCATCCATCATTACTAAAAACTTCCAAATTCCAAACATTGTCCAAATTTTGTTACAAGAGCTTTCTCACTTTCTGAGAGCAACACCCCTAAAATTTAAGGCATGAGTCCCAAGGTGTTCTCGAGACTTTACATATATATGTAACAGAAGGAATTATGGTTATAATAGCCAATTTGAATTTTAGAACCTAATGATTGATGAATCTTACCATTATATAACTAATAATTTACCAGATGACACATTTCCCTCCCTTTTTATTTCTTTATATATATATATATATATATATATATATATATATATATATTTTCTTTATATAACTATTTTTTTTCTCTGTTTTGTTTTAGACCTTTGAATGCCATCCAAAAATGTATATCAAGAAAAGGAGTTTCTGCAACCTGAAAGGGAGAAGAAAGAGTTTACCACCAGCTTCCTACCTTCCTCTCCCCTCGTTGCGCAACCCCTGAAAAGTCCATACTTTAGATGCATAAAGGCTGTGGCACTACAGACAGAATAATAGAAGCATCTCCAGGACATTTTGGGTCAGCAGCAGATGAAACGAAGCAACAATTTTCGAAAAAAAATTTATATATTATACATTTTATTATGATTTCTTGTTACTATCAAGAATAAGCAAACGGCATTAGCAGCACACTTTCAAGGCAATTCAGAGTGCCACCACAAAGTCAGTGTTACTGCTTCTCCTACTCTTTACTTGAGGAGACATCTCGTGGAAGCAGCTCAGCAGTAGACATTAAATCATGTGGTGTGCAATTACAGTTTCCCAATAATCCCACCTATGAAGTAAATGCATGAAATGTGTAACTCTTAACATTTGAATCTTCCACATTTTTTCTCCAATTCCCCTAAACCAGTCCAAAGTAGTTCTAGAAATATCTCATCTTACCCATGACGTAATTACAAATATCTCCTCACAACCATTCTACAAATAACATTTGATTACAATTATTTCTTTTGTCAATCTGGCAAAGTTTCTGCGCCACATCATTCTAGTTTTCCTTAGAAGACACAGTTCCAGCAAAAATTTCCCAACAATAAAAAGTACTAGTTGTCTAAGTAGCAATGTTAACATTTCCTGTCAAACGTCTACAACGAAAAAAGGGCGGCCCATTGCATGAAGCTCCCAACTAGCGGGTTATGCGGAGGGTAGATGTACACCACCTTACCTCAGTAAGTGGAGAGGCTGTTTTCAGGATCTGAACCTGTGACCTCCAAGTGACAAGACGGCAACCTTAATGTTGCACCAAGGCTCACTCTCAAAGTTCTATGATGAAAGTTCAAGAAAAATATTTTCCAAAAGTATGGATCATATAAAACAAAATGGCCATTGCCAATAACAGAATTTCGAAAACGGACCAAAATTGTCACAATTTGTCCTTCAACGTTGATGCATTCATATTATTTCAGTTGCACATGATAACAGCACGTATAGATTTAATTCATCCAATGTAAGCGCACCGCATTTCAGTAAAATCGAGAATTTCCCTGTACATAACTACTAGGAGAGGGCCAAAATGTCATAAATGAAGTTATACAGATAAAAGGCATCAAAGTATGCATCACATACACCATAAGTGTGGACAAGAATACTCACAGTCACAGAAGCAGAGAAACTCCTCCCAAGCTGTGGCTTTTCATTTTGAGTCTTGCCACACAGCCCAGATGATGACACTGAGAAAACATCGAAAAATGGCTCTTCAAGGCGCTTAAATTCGGCGTCCCAGTCTTCTTCCACAACATTAGGATCCACATCTTCCAACGGGAAATCAAAAAAGTTGACAACATCATCAAAAGCCTCATCGGACAGACCATTAAAGTTCTTGTCGAAAAACCAAGAGTCCTTCATATTACCAACATCCTGCTCCGAAATATTACAGTGCATAAAAACGACATCAAATATAGGCGGTACCATCCCTTGCTTGAATACATTATAAGATACCCCCAAAAAACTAACACGACAAACCATTAATTATTGGTTCAAAATGAGCCACAAATTCGGAATTTATTCTACAAGCATGGTAGAAATTTAAGGGAAAATTATCTTGCCTGGCCTAATTTGAATCACCTTGAAATTCACCTTGTCAAAATGAGATTATGTACATTTCATATTTATACAAAAATAAATAAATAAATAAAAACCAGCTAAAATTCACAGTCTTCCTCATTTTCCATCATTTTGCAGGAAAAAAAAAATGCCCGGATAAAATAAAGGATAATGCATGCAATATCTAGTGCTAAAAGAGAGAAGAAATACCAAAGAAAAAAAATTTAAAAAGAAAAAATTTGGAAAAAAAAAAAGAAAGCGAAGGGCTTTAAAGTACCTCAGACATGGTTTTGCTTCAGTGAGGAAATGGAGCACATTGCTCAGTGTTGGCAGTGATGAATGGAAATGTAGACAGAGAGAGAGACAGAGACAGAAACACAGAGAGAGAATCTGAGGATTAATTTGACAGAACACACAAAAAGGATCAAAGGAAAATGAGATTCTTTTGAATCTCTGTGTCCGAATTTGGTAAATTAGGTTTTATTTTTGTGCACCACTGGCGACGCTACCATGCGGAAGCCCTCATCCTGCACCCTCTCTCCCTGTAACTCTCGTGAGTTAAATAAATATTTCTCTCTCCTACACAGTGTTCCATCTAAATTTTAATTATTATATTTTCTTTTCAACAAAAAAAGGCTTTCTCTTATTCAAATTTAATAAATATTTTCCCTTTCCCTGTCCCGTGTCATTCCATCCATTTCAAACTATATTTTAATTCAAATATTTACTTTCATTAATGGATTTTTCTTTTCTCAATGTTACATATATAATTCTAATTCTAATTTATATATTTAACTGCATGTTTGTTTTAGGGGGAGCCAAACGCCATCCAGCGTTTGTTAAAAAGGAAGTGTATTATTTCTTCCTCCAAATGCTCCTGAAAAAAATGTGTAAATACCGGATCTGACTATGTAAAACTAAAATAAATAAAGCTTAAAATATTAAAAAAATAGTTACCTATCATGATTTATCATTTTTTTCAAATTTTATTAGCTAAATTCATAGAAATTAAATTTATAAAATTATTCATAAACATAAATATTTGCTTATTAAATATGAATTATTATTTGAACAAAATCTTGTCTTTTATAATTGGGTCCAAAGCCTAACTTTGAAGTTACAAAAGTTAAATTAAACATGTATCACGTTTTTCAGAGAATTAGTCATATCAAAATTATGTTTTCCCGAAGGTTGATAATTTAAAAATTTTCAACATTCATGTATAGATTTTTCAGCTGAAAAGTGAGATGGTCTAAAATCATGTTATAATCGAAAAATTGCATGATAATAGAAAAATCATGATATAATATGATAATTCAGTCGCCAATCTTTCTTCCACCAATATGAAATATAAATCGTAGTTAATATTAGCGTGCCAATAATACTACCAAAAGAAGGAAAAAAACAAAAAGATATAAAGAAGGTTGGTCAAATGAGGTGGTGACGGTGATGGAGCACGAGATATGGATCTGAGAGGAATTCTTTAAAGCAAGAAAAGGTGGATCAGAAAGAAATTAATATTTATTTGAATGAATGTATCTTACACAGATTTGATGGAGGGATTTGCACCGAAAAAACAAAAAAAATGATTGAGCGATCACCGACGATCAACACGGGACCAGTGAGAATTATTTCATTACCTGTTACGTACCACTAAATATGGGTCCTTGAAATTAATAATTCCTGGGACTATGTATTCGACGTGGGACCAGGCGTGTTGGCAAATCACAACACGGAGATGGAATGCAGTTTACGTGTCTAAGGCAAAAAGGTATCGACAATGCACAAAGAAGGTTGATTTTTCATAATAAAAAGCAGAGGTTAATTTCTGTGTACCAATTATATAAAATAAATTTATATTATTAATAAATAAAATTATAAAAAATGACAATTTATAGTAAATAATTATTTAGTATGATAATTACTTATTAAAATTTATTATTTTTTTATAATTTTATTAATTAATAATATAAAATTATTTTATATTATCAATACATAAAAATTAATCTTTAAAAAATAATTACGAACTTAATGTAAAATATTTTTATAATACTATATAATTACAAAATTTTACATTGAGAGGTGTCAAAAAAATAATATGAGATATTAAAAAAATATTTACATTGGGAGGAAAATGTTAAAAAAAAAAAACCACAACAGAAAAGAAAAAATTCAACCACATAACCTACAAGAAAAAAAAAGGACCAAGATAATATTTTGCCATGAAGGATGGTAGATCTAAAAATAGGTGATGTCTAAGTTGGTTTCATGATATTTCTAAACCTTAACATGATCCAATTTGATGGACTATTGGATTTAGTTTAATGAAGGTTGAACGGCTAATATTTCACCTGTTCAAATTTGTTTAAAAATTGGTTTGGAGTATGTCTAATGTTCAAGTTTTCCAAAGGAGTCCTTGTGTGATTTTCGTTTGGTAGCATCGGTGGTGGGTTGATTGGCACCGGAGATATGAACATCATGATCAAAGCTATGCAGAAGAAAATGAAAGAGAGAGGCAATGACTTCGGCTTTCAAGAAGCCAATGTCATGAAAGAGATCACCATTCCCCACTGTAACAACCAGCTGTGATTAGTCATACTCGATTCAGGTATGCATTTTAGAGTTTAACTTTGCAGTCAAATTAATTTATTAGTGTTGTGGTTATTCTCTAGTGTTGTAGTCAACTTGTTATGGGAACTCTGCTTGCCGCTGCCATTGAAACCCTAACCATGTGAAAAGAGTTGAAAAGAGTAACATTAATGATGCCTATAATCAATTAAGCATTTTTATTTTATAGATCGTAATATTCGTAACCCTGCCATTTTGAACATTGGCATATTTATAGCTAACATTATCACGTCCATTTTGAGATTGTAGTGGCGGAGGAAGTATGGCCCAAGAGCTTGTTAGTGTGTTGTTCTTAATAGGTAATATCACCAAACTATTTGTTCAGCTTGTAAACAATGATCGTGCAGTCGTAATGGGTAATTAGGATAAGCTATTATGTATTTTGGACAATTTTAAGTAGGTGGCTTTTACATTGGACATTTATTTGTCAATCTTCTAATTCAATCTTTCAATTTTCAGTATCCATGGTTAGCTTGTTTTCACTTTGAAGTTGTGTTTGTATGGTTGTTACAGTCCCCTAACTCAAAATGACCATTTCATAGATTTCAAACTCTCAATTTTGGCCTCTGAACAGTGGCCAAAAAACAAAACATTAAGACTAATAGAGACTTAAAAACTTGTCAATAGCCTAATCCTAATGGAGGGAAATTTGGTTTCTTTTTCACACTCCGATGACTCGCTAGAATAGAAGCACAAATTTGTAACACTAAACCAATAAGACCATGTTTTGCAAATATTTTTCATTTTACTAAACACACGCAGGGATCTTTTGGCAATTTTGGACCCGGACCATGTCAAGATCTAGAAAAATCCCAGGACCAACTTAGAAATCACCATCACCCTAAATATAAAGAAACATGATCTACCATTGATAAAGGTGGATCAAAGAAAGAAAACATTAAAGGAATTATTAAAAGAGTATCTAACATTATATAGCTATTAACAAACAATAAGACCGTAAGCAAGTCGAGCCTAGGGATGGCAATGAGTATCTATAGTGGGGGGACATACGCCCTCCGCCACCTATCCCCATTTCCGTTACGGGTCCATGTTCCCCATTCTCTACTAGGATTCAAATCTCCACAGATATTCGTGGATTTATATAAAAAAATTTCAAAAACTTAAAAAAAAAGTGAGAAATATAAATAAAATACTCTTAAACATAAATTTAAAAAAGAAATACATGATACAATTTTATTAAAAGATAATTAAAAATATCCAAATTACAAGACACTAATACTATGACTAGGTTTTTTTAAATTATACATTTATATATATAAGAGCATTTAAATAAATTCATATTAATAGGGATTTAGCAGATCCTCATAGGGTGGAGATATCATCTCCCGCCCCTGCCCTATTTATTAAATGGGGACTTTTCTCTATCGTTGTGGGAACCAAACTTGTCCATGTCCCCATCTTTGTCGTGGATAATCTCCGTAGGTACCTATGTTGATGGATTTTTTCTGCTATCTCCCTCGGACAAACACTAGTAATAGTATGCTCATGCTTATTAAATTTGTACTCAGCCTAGGCTCACTATTGTCCAAAAAAAATCCTAGACTCACTGATTATGGAAGTAGATCCGAAGTACTTAGTACAAAAGTACAAGAAAACGACAACAAGGCAGACAAGAGTTTTGTCATGGAAATCTAGTGACGTTATTTTTTTTTTTGGTTTTTTATTCTTAGTATTTATATCAGTACAAGCAATTGAAGATTGAAAGAATTCAGACGGCACCTTTGATCAAAGCGCAGTTCATAATAAGATCGAACGAATCCAGATAAGTCGGATACTTCTCAAAAATTGCAGATTAACATACGCACAGGTCAATGAATTTAACAAATTGCGGGCTTACACCGTTTTTGGGACCAAATGCCCAACATGGAATTATCGGTGAAAATACCTGACCTCACACGGAGGTAAAATAGGAAAGCAACAACACGTGTCTGATTTCTTTATCAAGTAAAGAGTACGCCCAACTACTATCTGGTATCTGCTAACCACTCTTGGCAACGAGTCACCATCGTCATTTTCATGCAGAAGAAGCATTCACATTCACCAGTAGTAGTACCAAAATCTATTTTTGGTACAGAATGAATTTTCATTTGAATTGATCTTGTCTCCAGTAGATGGTGAAAGGCAAAATGGTATGTGGGAATTCAACCGGGAACACTTTTTAAAAATGGATTATGAATGTCGGACTTAGCAATCGTGAACTGAACTGCGGCTACTCTTCTCTTTCAGTCTTTCTCTTCCTCAGCGGGCCTGTATCCGACATCATAATGACAACAGTGGAATGATGATATATTAAGTTAAAATTTGAAAGGAAAATTTGAAAATATATATTGACTTCTAATGAATAAATGCGATCATTATTTTTTACAAAAGATTAGTCCCACTACACCATCCTCCTCCTAACAATGCTCACAGCTCCAGAACAGCTGCAAGAATTAAATTGATTGAATAAAATAATGACTTCTGGAAGTACGTTTATGGAGACAGAGAATCTAGAATTTCAATTATCTACATTTGCAACTTGGAAATCCCCTGCTCCACAACGTACTCGTTACGAGTCAAATCGAGAATCATGGCTTCAGTGAAACTGATTTGGAGGCATCGAGATGGTTAAGTCGGCAGGTTCCAAGAAGAAACTCAGGGAGCTCTTCCCGTGTGTTTCCCTGAAACAGATATATGGTACTTGTTACCACATGAGCATAAAACAAATTCGTTTAATAGCCGAATGGCATTGTCATCATAGGTGACTCTTCCACAAAATCAAGCAAAACTTCAGGAGTATATATACTTATTTATCGCTATTGTTAGCATATCTGAAGCTTGATTTAAATCCGAGAATCAGTGAATTTTCAGTGATATGTAATTTCAACTTTTTTTTGGCCCAAAACTTAATTATAAGAAAAGGAAAAGAGCAAGACCATTTTACCTGTATTAAAAATGCCATCTCAATAATCAGATGGTTGAGGTACCCAAGAACAAGACTCACAACACCTCTTGCAACAGTTGATGATCCAATATCAATCCCAAGCTGAAATGGATATAATGATTTCAAGACAAGCACTAAATGTAAGATGACTGAGAGATAAAAGTTTGATCGCTTGCATGCATGATGCATATACATGGAACCCTAATACTTTCTTGAACATCTACCACTCATTCTCCATCCGTTTATAATTTTTTCCCCCCAGACCACACCAAGGCAGGCAAAAACATTCAGAATTTCAGAGTTTCACGTACATCATCTCAAAATAGTTAAAAAAAGATGACATACTTATGCTGATTTTTCATTTTCCAAATGAGTTGCAATTCCACATATACTCAATCAATTATTTATGCAAAATTTACCTCAAAATAGTTCCTTCCCTGAAAATAGTTGATTTCCAGTGCTTGACCAATTAGGCATGCCTTCTTCCCCACACTCTGCTTTACTATCCATGAACCCTGAAGCAGACTTGTCAACACTTGCAATTCAAGGACTAAACAAATGAAAAATAGCATAGATTTTGCCTCTTAAAGAGGACCATCTATGAATATAGCTATTGGGGATCAGAGACTCTACTAAAGAGCATTGCATAGAATTAAGTGATTAATTAAAAAAAAAGTTCAGAAGAGCCATATTCCCATTTGAAAAACAAATGTTTCTACAAAGTCTAAATGAGGTCAGGAAATGGGCTAGGGATAAATGCAAGGCAAGGACAGAGGATTCTAACCCAATGAATTATTTGAGATCTAATCTTCTATGGATTCTTACAACCGAGAACATGCCAAAATTGGTTGATATTCCATTTGCTTATTTTGAGCATAGTTGTTAGTATCGTACGAGTCGCGATACGAATCGCACGATTCGATTCGATTCATCGTCCCAGCGATACTGATACATGTTTGTATCAGAAATAGGCATGAATTGTGTGTGAATCGCAAGAATCAGTCCAATTCAGTATTGATGATACGAATCGCCTGTTCAAGCGATAAAATTTCGATATTTTTTTCGGCTTTCCCCCCCTCAGATTCTCAAGAATTGGAAAGGGCCAAAATAAACAGTTAAAAGAAAAAAATAAAAGAAACTAAAGGGACTCTTAAACTCATGTATGATGCACCTATAAGAGATGTGAACAGTTTTCTATGCGCATCAACAATAGCAAGCATTTCATTATTACGGCTACTAAGGTGGCTCCTAAGGCTAAAAAGAAGTGGAACAAAGATGTTTAATAATATACTGAATTTTAAGTACTTATTTGCAAATTTTTGAGCATTTTCTTTACGTTCTAGATATGCAATTTTGTTATCCAAGCTTTTTATTAATATACTTCTAAATCGTACAATACGAATCGATTCACGATACGATTCACGATTTGACAACTATGATTTCAAGTATTGTGTAATGAAATAACCCAAGTGGGAAAAGAGCAATTTCTCAGCCACAATATATAGAAGGGCTATTGGGCTGCAATTAGAGTCAATTGCACCAATGAATAATTATACTAACCTTAGATATGTACGGTATAAGTTTGAATCTCGAATTTCTGAAGGCATCATCACCCTTGATAAAACTCTCTAGCAAGGGAGCATCTTCCACAGGGGTATTCATCATATAGTATAGTGCTAGACTGTAAGTAGTAGAACCTGGAACCTGGATCACAGAAACACCTAAATTAGTGTAATGCAAAATTTTATGTAAGTCAGCTTAAGCACAAACTACTAATTAACCTGAATGTTTATAATGAAGAAGAACTCAGGCCCACCCTGTGCTGCATATTTCTGCAAGTAACAACTTCGAATTTATTTTCCCTTATATTATTAATCATAAGTTGCTAATCACCAGCTGAATATAATCAAAAGTCAAGAACCGAAGACTATAGGCAAAGATCAACCTGCACAATGCTCCCAGGCCGGCCACCAAGATCATCCTCCCTTTTGTCAGATCTCAGCCAATCTGCAGCAACCATTTGCATCAAGGTTCCCTTTGCTTTAACCTAGTAATCAATAACCCCACAAAAGAATAAACATGAAAAATAAGGAATGACACACCAGATGGCAATTATAAATTCAATTAGAAGGACTGCAGATGTCTGGTTAAATTAGTAATTACATCAATAGCAAAACCAAGTAACAACTAAATGAAACTGCTTATGATTTGGTTACATCCGAAGTTAGAAATACCATAGAAGGAAAAAAGACAATATCTAGTTCTTGATCAGCCCATAAAAGATTACTGGTGTAACAGAGAATGGAAAAAGATGAAATAAACAGGAACAACCAAAATAGTTTTTCCACTTTATGTTTGCTAATAATATTGTCACATAAGTGATAATAAGTTGTTGCTTATACCTTCTGGTGGTCTGCTAGATAATTTTCTCCACGAATCAGGAAAGTAGAAGGATCTGCTTCTGTCAAACTGCAAGGTAATGTACAGGTAGGATCTTTTGGAAGAGTGGATCCATAGGGGCATGAGATACTCTCTTCCCTGACCATCTCTTGCAAGTCGACATAACCCCTCTTCTGAACTGCAGTGGATTTGTTTCTAGGCATTATTAATCAAAGAAAAATAAAACCATGGATAATCTCAATATGCCATCAAAGAGAATACTAATCACCTGCAAGGTCATGCAATCTTTTCACAAAACTAGCAGCAGTTGATAGCTTCTGGTTTTTCCAGCGAAAAATGATAAAAGCAGAAAGCAGAATATGAGATGGGCAGTCCAGCATCATAAAAATGTTGATAAGTAGATACATGCACTACAAGGTATGCAGTTAAAATTGCTCACGGACAGCCCTGCTTGTATGTGCACCTCTTGGAATGTCATGAGCAGTGGTGAACATGCTTGCATTATGCACCCAATGGGTTTTGGCAAGATAAAATGCTAAATTGTAAGACTATATGAAAAATGCATAAAATTAAAATATGATACAGCATACAGCCCTGCCTCTGAATGCACCTTCTGGAATGTCATGAGCATGGTGATGAAACAACTATTTCAAACAGTCTTTTACCTGAGACTTTTGGTGACTACATTCGGTCATCCATCCATTTTCTGGCTCATCACAGTCCAATGGTTCTAGAACATCATAAAACTCATCATCCGCATCATTTAGACTAACGAGGCTTGCATGCTCTGATTGTGTATGATCTACTTCTCCAACAAGGTTATCATGAGTGTTCTCATCTCCAGCCTGAGTTTGGGTATCAGAGTTTCCATCTCCTCCTTTTAGACAAAGCCCACTGTTTCTTATCAACTCTCCAGATGAATAATCAGATGGAGGACAATTCCCTAGTTTAGCTCTGAATAACTCCCGTAATGCTGCAAATGCAAGAGCTATTAATAAGTAAATATGAGCTACAAAATTAATCTTCCAATTAAATACATTAATATATCTTATCTAGTGATATAAAATAAATGTAGGCAACCAAGCATATACTCAGTTATGTCCACTAATATAAACTTATTTAACAAAATAAGACTACCAGCAACTCTCCCAAGCATTTGAATGGTTATGGAACGTGCTGATGAAGGTTTAATATAAGATCTCCAGAACTTCCAATCAATAGCAAGCATATGCTTTACAACTGATTGCTTTCCTTTGTTCACTGGTGATACAACATAACCTCCACCTACAAAAGAATTCAAGTTGTCACCTTCTGCTACTCTTATCCATGACTTTTCCTATAAACACTAATCTACCAACTTTC
Source organism: Pterocarpus santalinus (assembly GCA_031439595.1). Lineage (NCBI taxonomy): Eukaryota > Viridiplantae > Streptophyta > Magnoliopsida > Fabales > Fabaceae > Pterocarpus > Pterocarpus santalinus. The sequence continues at coordinate 40,208,617 of CM062528.1, read as the reverse complement.
AGAATTAAGATGACAGAAAGCAAAGAATGTTATGATTCCAAATTACCAACAGTAAGTTATATAATATCAGATTTATTCAAGGTGGAGTACAAGACCGGCTAATAGAATGGACAAGAAATGTTGTCTATATCAACAGTTTAAGCATACATTACTTTTAAGGCAGGCACGGACATAGCCTTTCTGGGGAGGACACTTTTTGTGAAACACGGAATGGTAAAGAATTACTGCAACCAGGAAAGCCAAATAAGTTACTTTCATTAAGAATGCAAAACCTTGTGTGTGTTTTTGTGTACATATTTATTTTCTTCCACAAATCACTATTACCATAGGTTCCATCATCTTCTCTCCTCCAATAGCGCCGCAACAAAAGATCTCTTCGTTTCATTCCCCTGACAAACATGATATGCAAATAACAAAAATATTACTAGAAAAAGGACACGTAGGATGATACTGCCTTAAAACAAGTAGCAGTACATGATCAGCACTAAAAGCTTGGGTCTTACCAAGGCAACCAATCGCTATATAGCTGCTTATGAATAATGTCAGTGTGACCATCTAGGTGCTCAACCACATTCCCGTTGTAGAAACAGAAATCCCATCTGCAAGTCAATATTTATTGATAATAGTGACAACTTCAATAATACAATAATCCAAAAGTCAGTAAGGCACTTGACAACAATGGTTAATAAAATTGCACCAGAATTGTACTGCTTAGTACCAGCAAGCTATTATATAGTACATATCTATGACCAAACTTTTAATTTGCAGTTGATTGAATTCCTAAATTTAATAATATATAGCCCAGATTCCTACAAACTACTCTTTCAAACAAAGCATTCCCTTCCACCTTTGCCTAACACCATGATCGTTGACCATAAAACCAAATAATCATGTGTTCATTGTCTAGGTAAAAATTCCACAATGTGATCTTGATATGGGTTTTGGTAAGTGATAGATGTACAGATATAACTTGGAGCACTTTCAGACATGTCATTTCGCAGACTTTGGGGGGAGTAAAGTGGGAAAGGACCTTTGGAGGTGTGAAATTATGCTGTTATTTTAGTTGGTGCTTATGGTTATTTTATGATCATAGTTTTTCTTCTCTGCTAGTCTTCATTTTGTTCCACTTGTATACTTCTTTCATTCTCTCATACAATAATAATTCATCTTTAATCCAAATAATAATAACGATGTATTAAAGTTGCGCAGAAATAATATTTGTGGTGCACAGTGTAATGCTTCACAAAACAATTAAAAACCTAAGTCAATATGAAATTTCCCTAAGATAAGATGTCAGTATAAACATTCAAAGTTGCATCCGAACAGAAAATCCGAACATCAAATAAAGAGATATGTGTGGATTAATATAACAATTCAAAGTGGATGTTCATTTGCACTTGATGGACTTACTCTGATCTTGAAGGACCAAGAGACATAAGAGCCTGGAAAATGGCTTCTGAAGTTCCATCAACAACTCCAACCGCCATTATTGCTGGGTGATCATCCCATTTCTAGAGATAAGAACATACTCAAGAAGTCAAATGTCTAGCATAATTATTATAAACCAATAATTACAGGGGAAAAAAAAAATTTCTGCCAACCTTCCCACCCGAGTCCCTATCTTTTGCTTCCTTGAATAGTCGTAAACCTACATTACACCCATAAAAACATGTGTATCTTATTTAGCTAGCTCTTGTACTTGTGTAAAATTTTAAAACAAAAACGAATCAGCAACTCAAATGACAGACACTGAAATAAACTTTTTACCATTTTGGCAACCAAAGATTGTCCAAGGTGAAGGGGCAACAACATCAAAAGAAGAAACAGTCCAGTCTACAGAATCTGGGTGACATCTACTGGACATTCCACTTAGTCTGTAAGCACGACACCATTAAATGAATCAAGGGTAATGTAATACAAATTATTTGTAATTCAGTTAACTTATAGTTTTTTTTGCAGTCCAAATTATTTGAGCATCATATGAAATTTTAAGTTGCTCTACCTGAAGGATTGCCATCTCCTCTTAGAACAACCTACAGCATCATCTCCAGCATCAGGGGCACCCTGCACGCATTCACAATAACAGTTTCTTCCTTCAGCAAAACAGTTCCACTATATGCTAGAAACATTGCAGATATTGTATTGTACCGTACCTTCAAAGATGCTTCATGAATGGACTGAATCCACCTGGCTGCTTCTTCAGGACGGCTTGCTCCTAACTACAGTATTCACGTTTTGTAATTCAAAGGCGCAACATCACATAAAAAACCTGTATCCCAAAACCAAATAGCGACCTCACCTTTAATTGATCATTGTGATTTGAAGAATTATAAAGCGTGAATATGAAGAATACCTGCAACACGTGCAAAAGAATCAGCATTCCAGTGGTTTTGAACACAAAATTCAAGACATCATAATCGAGGAGAGTGCACATACTTTTCTGTTAATGCTCTCCCTCCCATTATCCATGACACGAATGCAAGAATCTACAATAGCACTTCTGACAGGATCCTGACAACAGAAAAAAAAAAATTTCAAACAACGGTTTTCAGATCCTTATACTTGATCAAGCAAAACGAAAAATTATTATCTAATAGTACAGCTAATGCTTAATTTAGTAATTATCTACCTCGGTGTTTCCTCAACATTCAAAAACTAACGAATAAATTTTAATAAGATAAAAAGGTCAAGGAAATCATTCAAAAATCAACAAAATCGCGAGCGATTTAAACCGAATCGAAGCAATAAAAAGTAATTTAAGAAAGCATAAAAACGCAGAGAGGATCGGCGAAACACTGAAAGTCCATTTTGCGAAGTGAGCGATGATGAACCTGGTTGTTGGAAAGAGGTACGGATTTGAAGCTGCGGAGGTGGTGACCGTCGAGGACGAAGTAACGCTTCCGCGAGAATTGAAGTCCAATACGGTTGGAGCGTATCAGATACAACCATCCTTCCATTCTTCCTCCTCCTCCTCCTCCATCACCAGCAGCTGCACCACCACTGCCACTACTACTTCCCATCTCTTTCAATTTCAATGCACTTCCTCTCATGCACCAACCGAATTGAACTCCGATCCCTCTTCTCTCTTTCTCTCTCTCTCTCACTTTCACTATTCTCAAGTCATTGTAGCCACAGATGTGAAATTAATCAACAAAAATAAAAGATGAAATTAAATTTTTAAACAAAAAAAAAAGGAACGGAAAATGGAGAGGGGCGTTGTGTTGTTGATCCTCTGATCCCAACGGCAGTTAGTTGCGTATGGGATGCAGAGAATCGTGAGTAGAGGGGAGTGAGTTGTGCTGCTATGCTGTCTGGTGTGGTGCGGTGTGGTGTGGGGGGCGGGGGGGAAGTTACAACTCTTTCGCTTTGGAATTCGCAGATTTTCCGTTGGAGGTAGCTAGCCACTATGTGAACGAACTGTTTCTCTCTCTCTCTCTCTCTCTCTCTTGCGTGTGCTGTGTGTGACTTGAAACCAACTCGATTCGTTTCAACTTTCAAGTTGCATGCTTCTCTCTCTCTCTCTCTCTCTCTCTATACGAGACAAAGATTGCCTCTCAAGTTACTCACTCAAATTTCACACCTCTCTATCTCCCATTCTCTTTGTTTTCCCTTCTCGTCTACGCTTACGCTTCTTATTAGTTTATTCTTTTCTTCCCAACATTTTCGCAATAAATACTTTCATTATATTATTATTACTAGTATATTTAACTCGTGTAAAGTACGGAGATAAATTATGAGAAATATATATAATATACTTTGATATATTAATTTATTGTTGATATTTTATTTTATTGTATAAATATGAAAATTATAAACTTTTAATAAAATATGGCTATATAAAGTAATTTTAAATATTATTTAATTAAAATTATGTGAAATAAAGTAGTTATATAAAATAAAGTGTAGTTGTGAAATTTTTATTAAATAAATTAATTATTTCGAATAATATTTGTATAAATTTATTTTATATAATAAGTTCCTATTAAAATTCTAATATGTTGTATAAGAAATTTCTTTATTCCAATTTTTATATGAAAGAAAAAACCAATCTTATTTACCACTCCTTTCCCATATTATGAAATTTATTTCATTTTTCTTTCTCATCTATTAACAATTTATTAAAACCAACTTGAAAAGAATATATTTTAATCATAAAATCTAAAATTTTATCTAATATATGTTCTCTTGCAAAATTTAAGTAAATTAAAATTTAAAATAATCATTTGCCAATCCTAATACTTTTAAATTCAATTATATTTCAATCTCATATATAATATAATTTTTTGTAACTATAACATCGTATACAATATATTTAGTTCTCAGTATTACATAATAATATATACATCTTTATTGAAATATATAGAAAAATAAAAAATATGATTGCGTAATTATTGTTGAAGAAAATAAGTAATTTTATATAAAATAGTGTAAATATATTCCTGAAAGCATTATTTTTTTAAAGTATAATTCAATCATATAGATCTATTTTTAATTTTTAAATAAGGATTAAACTACTAAAAAAAATCATTTCATTTCTTAATCTCTCCCCTTTATTAAAATGTTCATTTTATTTATCTCCCATTCACTTTTATATAGCCTCTTTATATAGTTTCCTAAAAATAATATATTAAAACCATAATGTAAAGAATATATATTTATTATAAAAACTATATATTTTTATGTAATAATATTTTTTTATAAAACTTTCAATCATTTATATAATAATATAAATAAATAATAATATAAATGAATCTAAATATTATTCAGGACTAAAAATGGTATAAAAAATTATGTAAATAATTCTTTGAAAAAGCTAAAAAAACAAGGATTTCTATTTGGCTGAAATGTTTACACTTCCACCTATTTAAATTAAGAGTGCATGAGATATTATCAAAGATGTAATTAAGAAATAATATCATACGTCAACATAAAAAATTTAATTTTGATGCACTAATAGTGTAAAATATTTTATACAATCCACGAATCATATCCTTTTATTTGTATGATTATTCAAATAGTAAATGTGAGTTTTAATTATATTTGCTAATGTGGTAAGATATGATTTGATGATAGTATAAAAAAATTTTATACTGTTAGTATATCTAAATTATATTTTAACATAAAAGATAATTAAAAGCATACAAATATATGAAATAAAATTAATATAAAAAGTAAAGTATAATTTTAGAACTTTTATTTGAAAAAGCAATGAAAAGGATCATTTTCAATTTTTAATTGATCGTTGAACAACTAAAAATATAGTAAAATCATCTCATTTCATTTTTCTTACCAAATCTTCAGCTTCCTAGAAAAATAATTTTTTTTAAAAATTCTATAGACCCATACCTATTTAAAAAGAGTTATTTATTTTCTAAAAATAGTGCTTAATATATACATATATATATATATATATATATATATATATATATATATATATATAATGAATTAAATCTGAAAATGAAAATTTTAATATTTAAATTATTATTAGGAATAATTTAGTTTAAAAGTTTGTATAAATTCATATAATTTATTTTGTATGACAACCGTTATCAAAAATGAATATATTTATAAGAATTTTTTTCCTAATTTTAAAATTAGAATAAAAAAGTTGATATAGAAAGTATTCTCTTATTACAACTAAAATAGTTTGTAACTAAAGAAAATTATTCCGATTCCCTCTCTGCTCCCTTTATTTGAAACTTTATTTCACTCTTTTTTCCCCTTTTTATTCAACCTCCGAATAACTATTAATTTGAAACATGATAGATTTTTTTATTAGTTTAAATTTAAAGTACTTTATAAATCAAAAGCATTAGTGATATGTGCTAATAGTTATTTTAATACTGTTCAATGTTTCCAAAACATGTATCATAAAAATTAAAATATGCAAATCAGACATGCTAGTAATGAGAACGTTTGAATATATTTCAAATACAATGAGAACAATCTGAATATGTTAAGTCTACTCATCAGAAACTAAATAAGGATAAGAGCAGGAAGCAAGCATAGAGGCAAATTCAAGCAAAATCAACCAATAATAGGAATCCAAACGCTCAACGAAAGCAAGGAAAATTGAGAAATACTATTTTTTTGACAATGGAATAAAGTTAACCAAAACTAATAGAAAAATTCAATATAGTGTAAACTTATCCAATATTCAATCTATGGAGTTTAGGATCAATGGTATTATAGCATCGTGAAAAGGAAAATTATACCAATGGAAATTGAGACAAACCATCTCATTACTAGAAATTCGTGAAAAATCGATCGATATTACCGACTGCAGCTATCCATCAGTATTACTAACGGATATTCGATGGATAAAATTAAATAAATCATTGACGCGTGAATTTACAGATAGAAAAAATATGTGTCAATAAAAACGTCGATAAACCTTCTTGTTATTTTGCGCCAAGATTTTATTCATGAAAAAACCGCCGGTAAATAATATTCATTTTTTTAGATGAATTAAAAATATTGTTATTACTAGTCCATCAATAAAATTGAAATAAATTATTTTTTTTTTATTTTTTGTCATCAGAAATTTGTATTTTCATATTACCGACAGATAATTGTCGGTATTTGAAAATTGGGCTTCATATATCGGTATTTGAAAATGGGGCTCCACCTCCATTGTTTTTTCATGTTCCATATTAGCGACAGATTATCCTTCAGTAATATTTGATTAATAAAATGAATATTCCATTTTATCCATCGGTTAAAAAAAATCCTTAAAACGCGAGCCACTTCTTCTTCTTCTTCATCACTTCCTCATTGCTATTCTCTCTCATTCTCTCTAGCTCTCTCTGCCATTTCACCACCGTTGAGCCTTCATTTCATGATCCGAGACCACCATTGTGTTTCTAATATGTTTTTTAACATTTTAATCAGTTTAGTTTTTTAGTTTAGTCTTTTTTTCCAATTCCATTTCTTTACTCGAATTTTTACCTTTCTTAATTAGTTAACTGAGTTATTTTCTTTGTTAGAGATTGAAATTTTCTATGATAGAATAATAGGATTTAATTGCATGATTAAGGGAAGACTTTGAATTATTTCCCATTATTTGAATTGTGTGCTATGATGTTTTGTGCTCTAGAACAGTTATTAAGATTAACTTTAGAATGCTATGATTATGCAATTTATTTTAGTTGCATTGTGGTGTTAAAATACTGAATTATATTTTGAATTAAAATATTGAATTAATTTTTATGCAAACTCCAAATTTAAAGGGAGACTCTATCCAAAAATTTTTTATCATTAAAATATTATTAGAATTAAATAATTATTGATATAATAAATGTGTTATGTATTTATTTAGTTAATATATATATTATATTTTTAATTTTGTATATATTATACAGATCAATTATGGCAGGACGGACACCTGATTCTGGACAAGGTAAGGGTAGACCGAGGAAGCATGATCTACTTCCTCGCACTCGTGTCCCACCCCATCACCTTCATTATGCCTGCGTCCGCCCCTCCCACGAGTGATGGCTCCTTTGTCCCTCCTGGTCCATATATCTAGGAGTTTGTTATGGTACACAACCCTAGGTATCATAACTCAAGGCCTTAGTTTTCATTCCTCCAGGAGGTGAGGTTCACAATCAGCTTGCTTCTACACCTTCCTCTATCCCCAGTCAACAAGAATCGTAAGGTGCCCAAACCTCCTCGTCCACCCTGTCATAGGGCTCCACGAACCAGCGAGTAGAGGTTAAATACGATGATAAATCTTGGTAAATAATTTAAAATTTAAGTTCATTATAAATATTTGATTGTGATGGAAAATTTAACTAACAAGTATTTGACATAATTTATTATTTTATGAGACAGCTAGATTGCACCGTGGCTAGGGCTGCGCAAGATTACCAAGGTATTTGAGAAGAATTTTCACGCCTCGCATCCCAGTTTTGTGTAGGCCCCTGATGTCACATAGGAGTTGCGGTGGAAAGAGTGGAAGGTGAAATAATTATTATTTTTTAATTATTAGTTTTGATTTTTACTTCACCTGCTGACTATAGTGTTACATATATGCAGTGTATGTTTATTAGTGATCTATGTGAGGAGGCTGCCATCTATAGAGCATGGAGGACTAGGGCCAACAAGTACCTCTGTGATATGTTTCATGATATTCGCGAGAATGGCACGAGCACCCATTAGCTCACGGAGGAGATCCTTTAGGCATTTAAGGGCCCGCTAGAACTCACTTGCATTTAAAATGAAGCAGATGAAAGCCCGGATCAGTAGGGGATCAGCCCGTGATGACTCTCTGCACCCTAGAGGCTCCACCACTATCGAGAGCACACGGCTGAGAATGATACATATTGTTTTCTTCTCATTTAGTTTTTCTATTTTCGTATTAAATATTATATATATAAATACATAAAAAATTCTTTGAAATGTAGGAAAAGATAATGAGTAGGCCGCTGACTCTGGAAGAGTTATTCCAGGAGACCCATACCCGAATGCAAGACAAGTCCTAATGGGTTCATATGTGATCAGAAACCACATACATAAGTACTTATAATTTTAGTTTTTAATATTTTTAATTTATTATTATTTAAATCTATTTTTTTTTATTTTTTCTAATTGCAGCGTGAGTTCACCCTGGTGGCTGATTGAGGCCCCAATCGCAATAGGGGGACGGGAGCATTCCTATCAGCCCCTCTGTTAGCGATGATAAGGCATGGGCCCAGACAGTCAGTGGTTGCTACAAGGGGTGGATCTACGAGATGGGGATCTTTTATTATTCTCTAAACTTTATGTCTGGAGCTAGGCCTATTAGGACCAATCCAGAGTCCATCTGTGATTAGGTTCATGCACTGAATGAGTTAATATAGAGGCAACTCGAAGAGGCCTACCGGGAGTACATGGAGCTATATGAGCACCACGAGAAAGATAAGCAGCAGTGGTCGTAGCTGATACAGTCCATAGAGTAAAGGATGATGACTTTGTATAGCTTTTATGAGCAGATGTGGAATGACAGTTCTTCATCCGCTGCACCACCTCCCTACCACTGCAGCCTTCTCCACACCGCCATCTATCCAGAGTTGGAGATGATGACAGCATTTCAGATACTGATGATGAATAGTATTTGTAAGTTTTAGATCTTTTTTTTCTTAGAATTGTATTGTAAATATTTTTAAATAATATTGTATATATTTTATTTAATTAATAATTTTTAATTTCTTCTATATTTAAAACAAAAAATTAAAATTTTTTATTTAAATAACAAAAAATAAATTATTCATAATTTTATTTATTAACAATTAAAAAATAAATAATTTTATTTTACCGATGGATTTACATTGATAAATTTATAATTAATATTTTATTTTTAAACTTACCGACGGATTTTCCGTCTATATATATAAAAAATAAGTCGGTATTATTCTATCAATGACTTTTTTACACTATTATTACCAACGTATTTCTGTTTTTATAGACTAATAATTCTTCCATCGGTAATATTACTTTTTTTATTAGTGACACGTCATTTATCGATGGATTGTTTATGTTGGTTAATCCGTAGGTAAAATTAATACCGACATATTTTTCTTTATTTTTCATTGGTAAATTAGTCGATAATTAACAAATTTTTAGTAGTGTCTATTCCCCACCTGCATTAGTCCAAAAAAAATAAATAAAATAAAATAACAGAGAAAATGACAAATTAAAAACACAAAATTGAAATATAAATTAACAATATATAACACATAAATTCACAACTACAAAATAGAAGAATAAGTTGAAGACGACATTCCAACCAAATGCTTCATGAAACACTTATTACTAATAACAGTTTCATATTTAAATTTAACATGGAGGAAGAAGAGTCATTGTCGGCATTGCTAAACTCCAGCAGTGGAGGCAAAGAAAATAGTAGGGAAAAACAAAAAACAAAAAGCAAAAAACAAATAGAGAGAGAGCATGAAAGGGAAGGTGTAGGGTTCTCAAACCCTAACATTATATAGATGAATAAAGTAATCAGCGGAAACAGATAATTCATTACAACAGGTAATTAATCACACAATAATTTTATCGTTTAAAATTTAAATTTGATATCAGACATGTTACGAACCCTTGGAAATACAATTAATATTATTGTTTGAAATTTAAATCTGATTGGAGAGTGATTGATAAATTAAAGAGTGATTGTTATGTTACAAAATATTTCATTAATTAAGAATAAATTAAAAATATTTTCAAATACAATATCTTATTTTATAGAGATGCCAAATGCATGATAGTGTGACACATGGTAAAACATTCATTCCATAAAATTTTGGTTAATTATTTTAATTATTATATGGACAGACATTAGAATTAAATTGATTGAAGATAATATAGATAATGATTATTATCACAAAATCAATAATTAGAATTATAATTTTAAGATATCAAAATAATTTGTATATATCAATTAATTAATTTGAAAATAATATTTACAAATTTTAATGCGTAAATAAACAAATAATATAATCAATGACAAATTAGACAAAAGTTATGACTAAATTTAATTATAACTATTAATTAATTGATTTAAATCAGGAAATTGATATAGAACAGGAAACTTTTGAAACATTCTTTTCGCATTGTCCTAAAAATATATATGTTACCCTAAAATCAATGAGTAATAAATTTATTAGTACTTAATTATTTAATTAAATTAAGTAAATTGAAGTCATTTTGGAAGTTTTGGTCAATGATATTTTTCATGTTATTTTTACAATGTAAAATGTTTCATTGGGAATTGATTGATTGAGTATAAATTAAGAATTAATTTAGATTCAAATTATATTTTGTAGAGAGTTTAAATGCATGATAGTGCGATACGTGGTATGGCATTAAGTAGAAGTAGCTCTCAATTATATATAGTAATGCACATGAAATTCTTAAGATAATAAGTATAAAAGTCAATTATTTTTATTGATATCATAATAAATAATTATGTATCTATATAAAATATTTTATACTAATAATGTGTCAAAATTAATTTCTTACTATATTAACATATTGCAACCCATCATAAATTAAAGGTTAAAATAATCTCGTGTTTGAGTAACTTTCAACTTGCCCATAAGACGCGTCTCCGATGTTGCAGAATTTTAGTCACGCACTTAAGTTATTAGGACAGGCTTCCCATAAAATAAAGAAAAATGTTGGTTGTGGATTCTTATATCTTTTTAAAGTGTGTGGCAGAATCGAATTAGAAAGTATATGTACAAAAATAATGTAGAACTAATTTAATTAGATGAAATTGTTTCTTTATAGACTTGAATTCTCTTCCTTTTAATTAACAATATAACCGTGCTAATATAATCAACAATCCTTTACTTTTCTTCTTTTTTGGTTTGGGAAACTAGTAAACAATTTGTAAACAATTTATAAACAATTTATGATTGATGTTGGTTGTCATCTGGGTATTTTTGTAATAAAACTATTGCAGCCACAATGACCTATCCAGTTATCACCAACTAATTATTATTAAATTAATAAAACCACAAATTGAACTCTGGTGGGTTTCTTTGCTGAATAAAAATCATTCATATAAAATTGAAAGGAATATTCCTATTTTCAACAATATCGGCTATTGCAATGTACATCAGAATCCATCTATATTAATTTTGAGTTAATTATTTCACCCGGCGCAATGTAATAATACAATAAAATTAATAATATAGTTATTATATTAAAAAATTATGACTTCGTTACAAATATCAATAGACCTTGTAAATGTTTTTATTTGAATACTATAGCCCAAATCCCACGCGATATATTTTTTTTAAGAATTAATGTGTCAAATTTAACATTTAAAATTAGCATTTAGTATAATTATGCCATAAAAAAAATAAAGTTATAACATAACATAAAGGTAACAAAAATGTCTAGCAATTTTTTTTATTGACAAAAAATGTCTAGCAATGATCGACCTGCAAGTAATACAAAATTGGTGTTATACCTATTTGAAATTTTCTCATTGCCTTAAAAAAAATGTTATACACATTATTTTTTATACATAAATATTACATATAAAGTGATGCATCTTCATAAAATTAAAAATATGTCGTTCCTACAAAGAATGGAGATTATAGTTTGTTATTTACTATGGTAGTGATTCCACATATTATTTTATGTTTTATTTTGAATGAAATATGTATGTTTTATAATCTTTCTTGTTAAGAGCCGAGTTTACATTTTGTTTATATTCTTGTTTTACCTGTTACGTTGAGTTAACATCCATTGAAGAAGGAAATTAATTTTCACCCAAAAAAAAAAACCCAAAAAAAATATAAAGAAGAAATTTTTGTAGTGATCGGAGAAAATGAGTTTTGGAATCGAGCGAAAAAAGAACGTTTGTAAGAAATAAAACTTATGTAGCTGGAAAAAACGAATATATAAAATCTAAAATTAACAGGCTTTCACATGTCATCAGGGACAAAGAAATGGTTAAGGAACATGTATGATCCTCATCATATTAATTATGACATGTTTAAAAATGACACAAAATAATTATTATATTAAAAAGAAAAGAAAAACGTGAGGCTAAAACTGGTTAATATTGAATCAAGTTATAGTGCCCAATGAGAGATCTTTGACCATTTTATCTAGGGACGGATCCAGAAAAATTAGAAAGGAGGGGCCGAAAATAAATAGTTCTATTATTAAATAAATATTATAGTATATATTAATAAAGAAAAAAATTATAGTACAAAAATTAATAATATACATAATACATTTATTGAAATCGAGCAGGATATTGCCTTAAACCATAAAATATTTTAGTAATAAAATCTGTGTCAAATAAAATAAATAGAAGATATTCACATGAAAAATAGAACATATTAAATTTAATAATTTACAAGACTGAATATATTAGTTCTTTGTTTCATTGTAAACTCAAAATATTTTTAATATTTAATAATTTATAAGATTGAATATATTAATTTTTTATTTCTCTGTAAACTCAAAATATTGTTAATATAAATTCACTTTGGACTTTATTTTTATTTTTATATTCTGTCTTGAATCTTATAAATATATATTACCAAAAATAAATTAAATAAAACTTAAAAATAAATTCGAAAATTTATTTTATTATTAATAAATAAACTTACCTGCATACCTCTTTGAATTAGGTGAAACGTAAGTGTGGTGGCTGGTTTTTCGGATGACTGCAAAAAGATAAGCTTGAGGAATTGAACTGTATGCCTCTAGCATGAGTATATATATCCGTCTCTGATTATCCTTATCGTTTAATTTGATAAAAGTACTTGGAGGACCTAACACAAGATGCACGTATGCATATTCTTCTTAAGATGCCAATCCCACTTACTCACAAATTGCAACTAGAAAAGAATATGGAAGAACGAAAGTAGTTTTATGTATCACGCATTGATACGTACATGATTATGTGAGTGCGACTAATTAGGCCAGAATGTCTTCAACATGCATATTTTTTTATTATGGTATGGTCATATTGGGTCCATTTCAGTGACACATGACTTAATCCATTACATCTAGTCTTAATATTTCACCTTTACAAAGAGGCATATTCACTTATATGCCTGCACGCTTATTCCCATTTTGTTATGTAGTCTTGAGGAAGGAGGCTTTGAGTGTTTAAAAAGGTACCTCATCCATCTTCAAAGAAAGATTCTATTACCCTCTAGGAGGAAGAGAATTCTTCAAAGATAGCTCCATGTTTGTGGTTTTTTTTTTTTTTTTTTTTGGGGTGGCCCCTTGAAAAATTATAAAACTTTTATATATATATATATATATATATATATATATATATATATATATATATATATATATATATATGATCCACCGGGGAATTAGGGGCCGTGGCCCTTGGAAAATTATAAAACTTATATATTTATAAAAAATTAAAATACTTGCTAAGTTATCAATATAATATGAAAGTTATCAACATAATAAAAGGAAGTTATCAACAAATTTAGCTAAGTTATTAGCTATTTTAAATCAATCATTTTTTTTAAAAAAAATTTGGTGTCAAATAATAATTATAGACTTTCATAAAACACATAAATAAGGTTACAATTGCGATCAAGAATAAATTCAAGTACCTACTAAATTACATACATATTAAAAAAGTTACCAATATAATAAAACATAGTTACCAACAAATTCAGTCAAGTTATTAACTCTTATACATTCATTATGTGTTTTTCTTTTTAAATTTTGGTGCCAACTAATAATTATAGGCTTTTATAAAACACATAAATATGGTTATAAGTGTTATTCACAAAAAAAAAATTAAAGTACCTACTTACGAATCAACATCCTACAGAAGTTACCAACACAATAACGGAAGTTATCAACAAATTTAGCTAAATCACTAACCCTTTCAAATCAATCATTCTTTTTTAACATCTTGGTGCCAAATAGTAAGTATCATCTTTTATATAACACACAGATAAGGCTACAATTATGATTTAGAATAAATTTAAGTACCTACTAGGTTAAATATATTTTAAGAAAGTTACTAATAAAATAAAAGGTAGTTACCAATAAATTGAGTTGAGTTATGAAGTCTTGAACATCCATCTTGTGTGTTTTTTTTTTTTTTTCAAATTTTGATACAAAATAGTAATTATAGACTTTTATAAAATATATAAATATGGATACAAGTGTGATTTATAAAAAATTTAAATATCTGCTGAATTACCAACTTACTAAGAAGGTTACCAACATAATAAAAAAAAATTACCAATAAATTAAGATAAGTAATTACAACTCTTGCAGGTCAATCATATATATTTATTTTTTAAATATTGGTGCAAATAGTAATTATTATAAGATTTTATAAAACATATAAATAACGTTAGATGTTCTATTAATAAAAAAAAAATTTAAGCACTTGCTAAGTTATTAGCATATTGAAGATGTTATCGACATCTTAAAAGGTAGTTACCAATAAATTAAATCAAGTTACTAAATCTTGCACATCCATAATTTTTTTTTCCAAATCTTGGTGCTTAATGGTAATTATAGGCTTTTATAAAATACATAATTAAAGCTAAAAATTCAATTCATAAACAATTCAAGTACCTACGGAGTTACCGACTTACTAAGAAAGGCATTAACATAATAAAAAGAAGTTATCAACAGCTAAATTAAGTGACTAATTATTGTAGGTCGATCATGTGTGTGTGGGTGTGTGTGTGTGTTTTTTTTTTGTCAAGTGTTGGTGCTACTATAATTATAGATTTTTATAAAATACAAAAAAGAGGCTACATGTGGTATTAAAAAAAAAATTAAATACTTGCTGAGTTGTCAATATATTAAAAAAATTATCAACATCATAAAATAAATTATTACCCAACAAATTTAGTTATATTACCAACTCTTGCAAATGAATCATATTTTTTTTTTCAAATTTAAGTGTCAAATATAATCACAGGTTTTTATACAATACACAAATAAGTCTCCAAGTGTGATTCACAATAAATTCAAATGTCTACTAGATTACCAACATATTAGAAAGTTATCAATATAATAAAAAGTAGTTATCAACAAATTAGGTAAGGTCACTAACTCTTACAAATCCATCATAAGTTTTTTTTTTTTTTAAAAAAAATCTTAGTGCTGAAGTATAATTATAGGCTTTTTATAATACTTATAAATAATGCTACAAGTGCGATTCATAAAAATTTTAAGTATATACTAAGTTACCAATATACTAATAAAGTTACCACCATAATAAAAGGGAGTTACTAATAAATTGAGTGAAATTACTAACTCTTATAAATCTATCATTTTTAAAAAAAATATTAATATCAAATAGTAATTATAAACTTTTATAAAACATACAAATTAGGTTACGAAATATTATTAAATTAGTGCGATTGGTAGTTAATAAGTTTCATGGGCCCAAATATTTATTTGGGCATGTTGTGTCGTTGAAAAGACAAGCACTTGTCTGTCTGGCATGCATGAGAAATGGGAGTCATAGATCATCTTCCTCCATTCTGCCAATCCTCCTTTTGTCTTACAGCTACCAATCATAAGAAAAGGTTTTCTGTAGAAGGAAATAACATTTAAAGCAAATGCATGGAAGAATCAATCATATATCGATATCACCTGCCTACCTCATCTCTTGATCTTCATGTTCTCAAATAAAGCATGTATTCGCCATTTCAACTTTGATTTCCCAATCGAGGTAACCATATAATTAATACCAAAATTTTGATATAGTATTCAATTAGTGAAAGTACTGATAAATAGAGTCTTGATATTTGTATCCCCTGCCACCCAACATGCCCATGGATGTCAGAGAGAGTAGGGGAAAAAAGTTATAAAAAAAAGAAAAAAAATGAAAATATCACATAGGGATTAAAAATACGAAGGAAATGTCGAGTGTAAGGTGGGTCTCGAACGTACAAAAGAGTATTTCTCTTTCAAATACTACAACCTGTTATGTTTTATTTGTGCCTAATAGATGTTAAACCCTAGCAAAAGTATATAAGAAGTTACTTGTCCGATGTGGTTAGTTAATTATACTAAGTACGACTTATTTAGTTAGGCTAATGCAATTTTTGGAAATGTAAGCTCACAGAAAAACCACATAAAACCAGATAACTACATCCTTACAGTCAAAGTACCTGGGAGAACTTCGTAATACCGCAAATAGTATGCAGTGCGTTATATTTCATTTGAGAAAATTTATTTTTACATTCAAAAGTAAAGAGAAAAAAGACACAAAATCTTAGATCATATAGTGGATGTAAAAAGAACAAAATATTTACGTTCATAAAATGTCTACTTTTAGATGTTCAAATATATTATTTATTTTGTTTCTTAAATTACATGAAATGTCACTTTTCTCTAAACTCAACCGTACGTTAGATATTTTTCTATTTTAAAAACATAAAGTTATGTCTATAAACAAATAACATGTTTGATTTTTGTAGAAAAACTGAGTGAATATATATTTATTTCTTAGAAAAAAAATCACTGTTGGATCTTCAACTATTTTGGCCTTCGAAAGCATTTTATGTGTACTATAAATTTAACATTTAGTACTTCCCAAAATTCATTGGGTGGCTAGAGCGCATTCGTTCCCAACGTTGATCTTAAATGATGCCAATATATAATTTATATGCACACGTAACTTGTATTTATTTATATATGAATACGTTTAAGTCATGCCAAAAACATATAAGATGAATAATTCTAGCATTATATTTTTTTATCATGATTAACCTTGGTTAACTTGTTCAAATAAAAATCCCATAAAAAAACTTTTTAAATGGAAATATGTAATAGAAACCTGAACCCAAAAAAAAAAAAAAAGATTATATGAGTAAAATCAAACACTGAGATGTATTTGTAAATTTTGAAATCTGAAGAATCTGCCGTGTATGTTGCAGGTTCAAAAAGAAGTGGTCGATCCACGTAATTTATATCTCTTCCCCCCTTTCAAACTTCTTTAATTTCGTTTACCTTTTCATAATGTTCAAAATAAAATGCATTATAAAAGCATTAATACGCATAGTCTACGTCCTGTTTTGATCAAACTATATAGTTGTTTATCTGAATTGATTAGTTAGGAGCTTAGACCAATTCGAGAGGCTTCGTTGCAACTTATTGGAAAGAGGCTAAAGGCTTTTTTCTGGTTGCGGAGCTCATAATACAACACTCAGTATAATACTAAAGAAAAGATTAAAGCAATATCTAAGTAAATATAATAATATGATGCTCTCTTATAATTTGTTCAGGTCAAGTGCATTTGATATGTATTAATAAGGTGGGTTAGGTTTAAATTGAGGTGGAACCTGGGAAACAAAGGTACTGGTGGAGTTAAGTTTGAATAAATGAAGGCAGGTAGAAGTAGACCAATGGTCGTTTTCTCGAACCATACAGATGATCCTATATGGGATTTGGAAGTTATTGTATGTATCATTCATGAACATATCTGCTACTAAAGTAAATATTAGTCAGTCTTATTGTGATTTATATAATTATTGTTGTATAACTTACCTTGGAGATTGACTTGGTCAGAGAACCAAGTCCATCATCCGATCATAAGCGCATAAACCCAAAAAATAAAAATAAAAATGGTTAAAAAATTATATTGCATAAAAATTACATTATATTTTACATAAAACGCAACTCAATTATAAATTTAATTTGATATTATAATTAACATAATTATAGAAGGAAGTTATTAAAAAGTTTTATTAAATAGTCGAATAAAAATAATTTACGAATTAATACGCAAGAGATATGTTACATAACATCCAAATATACCTCATATTAAAAATATTAACTTTGGAATTATTTTGATAAAATATTTTTAAAAAAAACTTAGATCAACCCAAATTAATCAAATTTGATTGAATCAATGTAAATTTTAATTCAAAATCACAACTACTGCATATCATAAAAAAAAAAAATCGTTTAATAAGTCAGAATCAGTTAGAATATTTTTTATGCTATTTACATGGCTTGTATGCAAGTGTTAAATTATATATAAATATATATTATAAGTTCATCAAAATATTTTCATAAATAAATAAAATTCAATCATATGATTGTTAGTTTTAAATAAAATAACTTGTATGCAAGTGTTAAATCATAGTAAACTTATATTAGAAGTTCATCAAAATATTTTCATAAACAAATAAAATAAAATTCGATCACGTAAATGTTAAATTATAAATATCAATATTTTTATTATACTATAAATTTTTAAGAATTTAATTTAAATGCACTGACAATGTAAAACAGTTTTACACCATCAGCCAATAGAAATAGTGAAAAGTGTCAACTCACATAAATAACTACCCATTATAATGAGGGATCCACCATTATTTCTCATTTCCCCCTATTTCTATTGGTTGACAGTGTAAAATAATTTTAAACTGTCAGTGTATACCAATTAAACTCAATTTTTAAATAAGTCTTGATTAATTTATTTTACATTTTAAAAATATCAGTTAAAAACCTCTCTTGGATATTTTGAGTATAAGTTTTTCTTTAAAAAAAAAAGTGAATTTGAACATATTTTAAATTTTTAACTACTAAGTAAAAAATTGACGGTTTCAGATTTAAATAATCGATGTAATGCTGGAAAAGACAGCTTGTATATTTTGAAAATCATCTAAGCATCGAGGAGTATATGAGAATTTGGGTCACAAGGAATGAGGAATCTCAATTTAGTCTCAATTGACATAGAATTGCAGTTTGATTACAGACAATTTAGAGCCAATTAATCTAACATGATAAGAATATTCAGCTTGGCATTGATCAGTCAAATTATTCTCTGCCCATTAACTAACCCATGAATAAATTCAAATAAAACACCCATTTATTACATATGATCTTTGATAAATGAAATTAAGTTGGGAAGTAATGGAACTCCAATTCATCCCTTTTCTTTTTTTCCGGTGAGCGTCTACCTTTTATTTTTTGGGGGTCAGAGTCAACCTCCCCTTCATCCTTCAAGGCTTCAACACAAGGATTGACGGCTTCATGGCAACTACATCAACAATTGGTTAGAGCTTGGTGGATCTTGGTTAGCCCATTAAATTTGCAATACTAACTATTGAAATTCACAACAGTCAAAACCCAAAACTGACCCAAAAAAACCAAAACAAAAAAAAAAGAATATATAAAAGTCAGATGTCACATTTAGGCTTAGTTTAATATTGTTTTAATTTTTTTAAAATTATTGAGTTTTCTAGATTCTCTAAAAAATGCTCTAAAAAAATTATAATAGTAATATTATTTAATAAAATAATATAAAAATTATTCTCAATAAATAAAAACTATAATAGTAGTGTTGGTAAAGTTATTTTTAAAATCTAAAATGATTATAATATATATAAATACTAAAAAAAATAATTTCTACTATATTAATCTTTTAAATTTTAAAGAATAGAAACTAATTTTAAAAGAAGCCTTATGAGGGCTCTAGAGAGAACCTCTTGACTTTTAAAAATCAAGAATAAAAGTGCTCCAACTTTTTTTATTTACTTAAAAAAATAGTTTCTACTTTTCATAAATTAAAACACCTTTTCAAATAATACTATTAAACTGGCTCTTAGACCCTTGCACAGTGGCACCACAGCTGCTAGAAGTGCTCATCGGAATACATTAGGACGAGTTAGTGCTTCTTTGATTTAAATTATTCTCGAAAAGGAAGAGAAAATTTTTGACTTTCCAAAGCATTTTTATTAAAAGCAATTAAGTGAATGGTAAAGTCTGAGAGATGCAAAAATACTTCTGATGAAAGTAAGAAAGATATTATTTCCTATAAAAGTGCATCAAGATAAAAACATGTGTTTGGGAAACTTCTGCTTTTGTATTAAAAAGAATTTAAATTAAACAAGAACTCAGTCTTAACTCAAGGTCATATATCTTGGAGTTTAAATGTTAATAGCTTTGATTCAAAAGTGAGTACTGTGCTAGAAGCTCAGTCAATGAAAAATTGTATTTGAATCCTAACTAGCAAAAATTTTTGTATAATTTTTTTACATAATCATGTAAATTATTCCATTCGATTCAAAATAATTGTCACCTTCATTAAAAATTTTTGTTTCATATTATCTATTATTCTCATATTTCATTGAAATATATGTTGTAAATTTTCCTATTTTACCTTCCATACAATTCTAAGCACAACAAACATTGAAATATTAATACAATAAATTAGTTGCTAAATAAAAATATCTTAGCAAATATTTTTGGGCTTGTTTGATTTTGTTTTTGTTTTTTTGTTTTTTAAAACAGTTTTAAAAAATTCAATTTTTAAAAACAAAAACACAAAACTTTTGTTTGGCAGCAATGCTCATAAAAGTTTTTAAAAAGTAAAAAAACAAAAAAATTGTTTGAAAAGTCACAAAACAATTTTTGTGCGTGAACTAATGATATGCATACACTGCTGGAACCCACACATTTTATTGGGTCTGTGTCACGGCTCTTTATTCTCAGTCAATCTTGTTCCTAGGAGTCGAAACGAGAACAAAGCCAATACAACAACAAAATTATATAAGATGCCACCGTGTTTTCAATGTTTTTTAAAACAAAAAAACCAAAACAACTCTAACCTGTTTTGTAGTTTCTGTTTTTAAAACTCAGTTTCTGTTTTTTAATTTTAAAAACAACACAAAAAAAATAACATACCAAACAAGCTTTTTTGGTTTTTTGTTTTTAAAAACTGAAAATTGTTTTACAAAACACTTTTCAAACAGCCCCTTTATAATCAATTATTGATTTTGGGTTCCCTAATATTCATGCAAATGATCAAAGTGACAGTTATTTTAAATTAGAGGGATTAACTATTAATATGCGTGAAATTGTACTACTAAAATTAAATAATTTTTAGTATGAATCACGTAATTTAGCATATATGAAAAGTCAATTTAAATATCAAACCAAAAAAAAAACCAAAATAAAAAATTTATGTCTAAAAATTAATTTAGATGTCAAAAATTAATTAGCACATAAAAAGTTAATTTTTCTCTTACATGACAGTATGGGTTTTATCAAGACTCCAGAGAATCTTAAGTAGCCAAACACTACATAAGCTCATATACACTATTTCAGTTTTCAGACCAACTTCAATTGGTGAGAAAAAAAATCATCTTCGAGTCTAAAAAATGGATTGCAACAGTTACCTTCTATGACAGGTATCTAGAACAATATAGTGGTGAATCACAAAATAATTGCTATGGTTGGTAAAGGAAAAAGGATTACAAGTTCATGTATGCTATAATTCCTGTAGTTTAACATACATGGCTGGCAAAGGAATCGCACTGACTTAAAGTTACAGAAATCTTATTAAACAAAATTTGATTTACACTCATTAAAGTACCCTATAAATTGAAACTAACCCCAAAATATAAGAAGGAATCTTTAATGACATAGAGCCTGTTTTCTTAAATAACAGACTCCTTGCTCGATTTCTTAGGCTCATGATTTTCCTCGTCTTGATTTTTCCCAGCCAAAAGGGGTGTGTTATCTTTGTCTTTAACCTGTGAAGAATTGAGGGGGAAAAAAATGAATGACTAAATTCTTATAAACGTCTAAATAAACATCATGACAATTAAATAGAGCAAAGAAAATTTAAGAAACAAAGGGTAAAAGAAGAAGATGATAAGTACCTGAGAGGCCAATGGGAGATCTCCTAACTGTTTCTTTTTGTTCTCCTCAGTGCAGAAATAAGAGTACAATCCCATCCCAAAAACGGCAATTAGTATTCCAATAATGTTCCTTCCAGTGAAGGGTTCATGGAGTAATGTGTAACCAAATCCTAGAACAAGGCAAGTCTTGAGGTGGCCTAGCACTTGGTAAGTCACGGGAGATGTTTTGCCTATAACTAGGAACGTGCTGAAGTTCACAGATACAGCTATCAAGCAGGACAGCACAATGAATGCCTGAAATTTTTGTTAACAAATTAATCACCTAAGAATACAAGTCGTACTTTTATATGGTAATTTTAGCTATTGTGTAAAAAGGGCAGCTCTATGCATGAAGCTCCCATTTAGTGAGGTCTTGGAAAGGTTGATGTATGTAGCCTTATCTCTGCAATATTACTGTTGTCTCAAGGCTTACCCTTTTAATTTTAGTTATTGTATATGCATACATATAATATGACGCGAATAGTGAGAATTTGATATTACCAAGACTACAGGAGAATATTTGTAGGCAAAGACATTTTGCTTGGTGAGGAGCTGATCCACTACAGGGCCTGAAACAAAAAGAATTGCTGCTTGGAATGGGGCAGACTGGTAGAGCAACTGTGTGGAAGAGACATTAAGCTTCTTCTGTATTGTGTTGGTCAGCTAAATTGAGCACAAGGTTAAGAATCAAAACATCCAATCATAATTAATTAACAACTATAATTACAATTAATTAACAACAATAATTACATATTCATGTTCCAACATGAAGACTCAAGAGTGAGCAGTAAAGGATACAATTTGGCCAACACATGTAGTTATGATGGCTAGAAGGGAAACAATGGTTCCCACAAAATTGAGCTGAAGGTCTGTGACAGAGGCAATGCCAACTCCCACAAGTAAGAGGAATAGAGAGAACTTTATTTTCTGGCTGCACATATTAGCATGAGGGTTTACAGTAAGTAAACATGACTATCTTTTAATTCAAAAATTAATAGTACTAATTACCGAAACTTTTCATTAACTTTCTACCTGAACTGCTTCTTTAGGAAAATAGTTTCCAACAACACGGTGAATGGTATGATTGCAAGCTTTGTCATCTGCAAAAATAATCATTCCAAAAGGTAAAATCAATGTGTACAGAATGGTTCACTAGACAACATAACATTAAGTTTAAAAATATTCGCATTTGCTATTGATAGGGTTAATTTCTGCTGCAACTAGCTGTATTGGACTATGTTATTATTATATTGAGATAAACCTGGTAGAATCCAATGGAATTGAAGCCAAGGCTCAGGTTGAGAAATCCAATGGAGACGCCATTTAGAATGCCAAAAAGCATGACCGTCTTCATGTCAATAGATTTGGTCACGAATAGATTCAGGCGTTGAGCCGCATGAAGGGTGCAAAATGTGACCATCAAATGCCAACTAGTAAGCGTTGTGGCTGGCCCAAATGGAAAGAACAAACAAAAAATAAAAGGCCAATTAGCGACTATAAGTTAAAAGATACTAATAAATTTGACTTTTGGTCACCGAGGCTATGTCTATATATTCTCAAAGAGGCAAAACGATAATCACCGAAAGGGAAGCCAAGGTTGCTCATCAAGGCTTTGTTGCATATGACAATGGAGACAGATGAAGCCACCGAGAGGAATAGTGCACCAATAACACCCAATTGGAAGCTCGACATCTCTCCCATATTTGCTGCCAATATATTTTTCAGGATTCTTCTCAATGCAGGAGTAAAAGTATACATAGTCAATTTGATTTTATGCAAAGAGTATATAAGAGCCATTTGCTGCACTCTATTCTAGTTTAATTGTCTCATGAAACATACATTTTACCTTACTTAAGTATATTTTTTGTTCTGTTGAAACTTAATTTTGGTTTCTTTGTTTCTTATTATATCAATGTAAGCATCATGATTTTCAAATCCATACAAGTAAACTCATCTACCGATTTATTATTTGACATTAGACACTTAAAAAGCATAGTTCAGTCATCACAAATGCGTTCTTTACTCTATGATGGTACCAAAAAGAGACCCATTACTGATCATTAGTACGTACCTTATTTAAAATTTGAATATGAGGAATAAACAATATTTTTGAGATCGACCCTGGAGCTAGTATGTAGTAGTAGGAGCCCTGAAATTGATCACACAAGAGAAGGAAAGAGACAAAATTTCAATAAACTTGTGGCTGATCAAACATAATATGAAAAATGGTCATATTCATATCCATATAGAACTTAGTTATTTTCATCACATACCTTAACTTGGGAATGTAGAAATGGCTCTGCAAGGTGTAAGGGCTCCCACAACTCCAAAAGGCCACCCAAGTTCTCAGGTTAAGCAGAGAGAGCTCTATTATAGATGATGTCTAAGCTACAAAGAGAGTGAGTGGCAGTGGATTGGAGGGTAAGCTTGTACGGGAATATGCTGCTTTTGTGGCCTTTTTAATTTTGATGGGTTGGTTGGTGCCTGATTAACGCCGTTAACTTCAGGGGTGGCGGGAGTTTAACGGCCATTTGAAGCAAGACAGTCAACACATTACATGTCACCTTTAACATAAGACATGGTTTCATTGGTTTGTCACGGTCATCATTTGAATTACTAAAAGGCCCTTACCGTCTTTTCCTTTCGAATGCTCAAAGCAGCACAAGAGCAAACAGCAAGATTATTAGACGGATAAGACGTTAAAATCAGGAGGGTGTTTTGGTCCAATTGGTTGCTACATATTCTATAGCAAATGTCATTACCAAACTCTTTTGTCCCTCGCCCACATAGCTTTTCAAGGGGCTTTTTTTAACATAAATTGTGTACTAAACGTGTCTTGACTCACAAGTCAGGAAGGTGAGTGAAACCAGCATTTCTTTTTAAGCGATAAGCGAGGTGTCTGTCATTTCAAGCAACACTCTCCAACCCATTTCAACAGACTTCGACATCACTCCTAGTTGGCTAATTCCTAAAAAACACTTTCATTTTTTATTTCGAAGAAAAGTTGTGTTTTCTTGTGTCTGATGAGCATTAATGTAAAGTTGCAAACGAAAGTATTATCCAGTTAGAGATGTTGATTGGTATTCTACTGGTAATTTTTGCTCAATTTCGGGCTATTTGACAAGCACTTGGAGTGGAGGACAGTAAAAATCCATGATTCATCAGAGCATGATGCATTGGCCGGTATACAGATCATTTTTATGGAAGTTCAAATCCCAGTGTTGACGCTAATTTGTCTCAGATTGACTTAAGAGCAGGATGTCCGAACTAAATATTCACAAGAAAAAAATGACCCAAGAAATTGACAAAATGTATGTAGATTATTTTTATTTTGACTTTGTAACCCTTTAGAGCCCCGTTTAGCTTGCTTCATGTATGTAACTTAGATTGATATATCCTGATAATTAATCATAAAATAAGAAATAAAAATGAATACAAAATACTATTTTATAATTTTTAATAAAAATATATCAAGAAAAAATAAAAACAAATCTCTTTCTATTTTTATTTTTTCTACTATACATAACTTTTAAACTTTTTTTTTTAGTTAAGGAAACTTTGGCATCGAAAAAGATACCTACTGTTGACTGCAATTTCTACCTACTTTTGGTAAAGAAACACGATTCCCTTAACCATGGCCGGCATAGAATTAATCATTGTCAAAGAAAGAAAGAAAAAAAACACTACTACATCAGTCTTTCACGATCTCGTCTTTCAAACGTCGTTCATGATCTCCCTTACGTCCTATCTATCATTTTTAGTTGTCCTTTTATCATCTTCTTTTATGCCAATCTTTTTTGGGGAAAAAAAAGTAAACAATATCATATCCAGGAACCATGCCAATCTATGACGTAGACACTAAGTTCCTCATCTCTCACCCCTCTTCTTCTCGTTCGATCCGGCTCCAAATTATTGTCACTCTCCAAACACTACACCGCAACAACTCAGAAACTCCCATACTTTTCCTCTGTTCTGCGAAGACCAACGAATTACCGTTCACTCTATTTCACTTACAGCAACTGGTGCTGACTGTAATTACTCCAGTAATTTGAGTAGCGAGATACAAATTTAACATCCCTCACTTTCAATGATTCGGATGAAAAATAAACTACATTGCAAAAAATGATAAATCGCACTTCCCTTTTCTGTTTGTACGTTAATTCGCACTTCTTTACTCCTACCAGCATACGGGAAGGCATTCAGGTTTTAGAGTGTTTTAGCCTTTTTACCATTGCTCGAAACTAGAATTTGCAGCATCGAAAAATAAAAGAAAAAAGAAAAAAGAAAAGAGGCAAGATGGCTACAGGAATTGCTAGTTCATTTTAGATACAACGATGCCCAAACATAAGTCATGCAGCTCGTACAAAACCTTCCATATGAGCGCGCTGCTGGTGACTTACGGATTGGTGGTGCTGAATCGTGATCTTCTTTTACTTTCGTAACTACAGGCGTATGAAAAATGTAAAGATATATATATATATTTGAAAAAAGGCTCAGAAAATACACGTGGCACCTGAGGGAACAAACCAATACACAACAAAACCCCCAAATGTATGTAAAACATGTACAATAGGGAAGAGGGGCCGCATACATCAAACCTTCCCAATGTGTTTAAGTCCTTCAAGATACACCTTATCAGCATTGGCCAGGCGAGCTTGAAACTCGGCCCATTCAGTTCTGCATCTCGTTCTGACCTGAAAGAGCCACCACACAAAACAATAAAAATTCCGGCTGGAAAATGACGTTCCTTACATACAAAACTTAAGCAAACTGTGCAGTTGTGAAATCAGAGGATTGCTTAAGTAGAGTGAATTGTGAAATATACATACCGCATCCCATGGTCCTTTTCCATTGTCGGCCTCTCCCTGAGAATTATACATATACATCTCAGAAAAATTATATTTGAAAATGAATATATAATATAGGCTAGGGATGACTAACCTGGCTCCCGAGAGAAGGAATTACTTGATGAACAATCCATTGTGAATCAACTACACCAATTTTTTCATGTGCAGGCTGCTAAAACCATGCAAAGTAGGTTGAATTAGAGCGCGTTGTGCTCAGAACAATTTGCTTGTTCTGAGAATATTTCATTCAAGCGATGAGAATGTAACCTCATATTTAGCACAAAATATACAGGCTCCAAACAAAATAAGTCCTTGGAATATTCATAAACATGGAAAGAAAAAAAAGAATCTCCTTTAAGAAGCATAGGACCGTGGAAGCCTCTTTAACTGATTCAAGCATAAATAAAGCCATAGAATGCATTTCAAGAATTACAATCAGCTATGATTATAATAATTATAGGATTAGGGTCAGGGAAGAAGGAAAGATTGAAAAATAGCTAACCGCCATAAACTGAAAATTTGATCAATAGATGTAATGAATATTATAATACCTTAAATACTCCAAATTAGTAATTAATAATTAGGTTAAGTACAAGAACTATATTAGGCTATTAGCACAAGCCCAAGCCCACTAACAATAACACTAACGAAAGGTTACAAAGTCCCAGCACTAGGAAAGAGTGAAAATAAATAGATAACAGAATCTGCTAACCTCCACACATCTTCTGAGAGCAAAATCCAATCCCCATCCATGCACTAGATCATTCTACAAGTATATATTTGGAAAGTCCATCAGGGTAATTTAAAAGTTTCTATATATCATGCAAAAGAGAAACTCACCTACTCATTGCTTTACTATAACCAACATATGTGATGCAAAAAATAAAATATACCTGAATCATATGCCACACACATGAGAAACTCACCTACTCATGGCTTTACTATAACCAACATATGTGATGCAAAAAATAAAATATACCTGAATCATATGCCACACACATCGCCATGCTTCCCAAGAAAAGACAGGAGCCATAATTTCCACAAATCTAAAAGAACAAAACAAATAATAAGGTTAACTAAATAGACAAAAAAAATAAAGTACAGGTAAATGGGATTGCGATATGACAATTCAACTTTGAACCAAGGTAAAAGAGAGCATACGCAGCACAAGGAGGCAAATGTGGATCACTACACCAACCGGGTTTCTCTTCTGTAACCCTATTCACCAATACATACATAAATGTGTTAAGAACATATTTGAAGGCATGATAAAAGCACCTTATTACAGAAGTGGTTAGAGTTAGAAAAAAAAGAAGGTCAAAGGAATACTTGTGAACTTCTCTGTCCCCCCTCCTTTTTGTCATCTCCCATGTCAATCCGTTATTGGGCTCAAGGCCAGGTTGAGAGATCTCCAAACCATGTTTTTTGACTAAGTTAATAAACCTGGTGAATAGAATACAATTAATTAATAAGACTGAAAGTGGCATATAATGTCAAATTTGAGCAGAATGGAAGGATGGAAATAATACTTAGTTCCATTGAAGTGTTCCACTCCAAGATCTTCATCCCATATAAAAATATATTCAAAAGCTGACACTATATCAGGATGCAAAAACCTTTTAGCATACCACCTACATAACATGAAGAAAGAAGCAACTTACATGAAGTCAAGGAGTGAAGCAATAAAATCATCACTCCAAATAATTGGCTTCCCCACTGCCCTCTATTTTGCTAATGAATGTAAGGAAGATTTCTTATTCTACTAACTCTTTGTAATCATCTTCTCTGTCTTAATGAATTTCTTTTTATCCCCAAAAAAAAAAAAAATTATGAATTCCTTAAGTTAAACAAAAATAAGGATAAGAAAGAAAAATATACCATTTTGTTTGTTTCCTTGCACTAACATGGATTGCATTCTTTGACCACTCAAATTGATCCCATTCACTAGTCCGACCATCATAATGAAAGAGCATAATTGCAAAATCATCAGAAAACTACAGAACAATATGATAGTCAGTACTTTTGAATAAAATATGACAGGGTAAATAAATAAATAAATTCACATAAATAAACATAGTCCATCTCTAAACCTTTTTTACTGCTGCATCGATATTATGCCTCTGATCATAACCGACAGTGAATGTCACTAAATACTTTGGCTTTTTCTTCAGATCCTGTAGAATTCAGGGTTTTATCGCAAGATTTGTGAATAATATTGAGATAATAGATGGGTAACATAGCACTATCCATATCAGCAGATCAATGTATCAACAAGCAAACCTCCTGATTACACTCACATTCAATGATCTCATGCATCCACAGGAGTTGCTTTATGACAGAATTAAAGTGCACATCTCTTGCTAATATGGGCATTCTAAGCATGCACTAGGGGAAATGGTTTCGATTTGTCTCCTATATCATTTGCAACATGGATTAAAGAGCAAAAGAAACATTGCTAAACAAGTAAGCATGGCTCTGTGCTTTCGTGTGAACATCACCACAACACATGCAAATGAGAGAGAGAGAGAGAGAGAGAGAGAGAGAGGGTGTATGCACGGGGGGTTTTCAATTTCCAATAGGTCAAACTCTGAGATTTGTAATCCCGTATGAGAGTTAATAATCATCAGCCACACATGATTTCTTGCATAGTAAATAACTGTGTCATATCATACCTCACTTGGTTCACCCCATAGTCTGCGCAAATACAAATCAGATTCTGATACAACAATTCCTGGGGGCAGTGATTCTGCTCCACGGGGGTTTGATGGAGCATATATCTGTAGAAGAAGCAGTTTTGAATCAGACTTGATTTGACTAATACATAATATTGCTACAAATCTAAAGCAAGCATAATTATATAATGATGGCAAGCTAAATGAAACCTAGAGCTGCAATGCAACAAGAACCACATCAGACAGAAAATTACAGGAAATAATTCTAGAATGTAGTTTAATCGAAACAAAATCTCGACAGTCCCTCAAGCATGAGCCGTGGCTAAAATCACATTCAACTTTAATATTCTTCAGATCGATTAAGCAATGAATATTTCATATTTCTAAAGCATGGATTTGAATATTCAGCATAGTTCATTAATAATTCTGACAATTTTCAAATTTGATAAGCCCCTGACATTGGCACCCAAATTATTGTTCTACAAACAACTATAAGATTATATTTTAGTTCAAATAATAGCCTGTTTCAGCTAATCATATAAAAGGCTTATCCTTCCGAAAATTTTCTAAGTTAATAAGCTCCTGAACAGCAGCACCTAATCACTGTTTTATAAACAACATTTAAGTTTATATTAGTTCCAATAAAAGCTAACTTCCACATATTTTATCAACAAACAACAAACTTTTACTTTATTGTGGTAATTTAGGCTAGTGATAACATTTCTATCAGGTATGTTTTAAACTATATCTAAATATAACCTATTACAGAACAAGATCATAAAAAATCAACCACAAGTCCACAAGCACAAAAATAAATGTCTGAAAGAGAAACTGTTTAAAAATAAAAAATTTGTCAAATTATATATAAATGAACAACTTGTGCACCTTAAAATCTTGATAGAATAGGATTTAAAATAAGGCTTAGTTGTTCATGATTTTTTCAACCCCAACAATTAGCAGTGGAGAAAGCTTAGTAGTGCAAAATATTCCAAAAAAACTTATATAGGAATAACTATGGCGAGGGAATGATAATATTACATATTTAGAAATGAAAAAAATTAAAGATTAAACTTGACCTTCAGTCTCTTCTAATGAAAAGTTTCGCCTAATAGATCTATGCTAACAACTAAAGGATAAGTATGGTTTCTTGGTGGATAATTGTTGACCTAGACCTGCAGCTTTACATTTCTGAGAATATGAGTAAATGACTGTACACCCATCTAAAGAATAAGCATGGAAATTACCTTTAGTAATCTAATTGGCCCTTGGACATCAAGATTTTCAGTTCCAGGAGATCTGTCTATAACAGCTGGAGATTTGTCTACTACAACTGAAAATCTGTCTATTTCATTAATAGGTTTATCGAAAGAATTCCCTACACTTGAAAGTAAGCTAATCTGCAAAATATAACAAAAAAGAAAAGAAAAAGGAGGAAAACAAAAATTAAAAGGATCACAAATGCCTCATGCAGCTCTTAAAATAATAACAGTTACAAATAATACCTTAGTCAAATGCACCGATGAAAGTGAAATACCAATAAAAAATCCAACAGCAATTCCCATAATTGCTGTGATGATAACCCTGGCACCATCACTCGATCTTTTAAGTGCACTACAGAAGAAAAAATAAACTAAATTCAGGAATTTTGGTTGAATGAAGGATGGACACATAAAATCTAGTATGAGGAACCCCCAAAAAATATCTTCATGACAAGATACGAAGCAAAGAAGGGAATCATTCTCCGTTAAGCCACAAAGAAATTTAAAAAAAAAAAAATATGTTCTTACCTGCGATGCATTATTCCCATCCACTTAGTGTCTCCCACGATCAAGTCAAGAGATTTATCACCAGGAAAAGGTTCAAATCCTTATGCAAGCTCTGAAGCAAATATGTCATCCTTTAAACAACCAAAAGAGTGACCCCAGCATAAGTCACAAGCATTGTAGTCGCCAGAACGAGTGCGCATTTGTGTGTGTGCGGCTATAAGTATGCATGTATCTATCTGCCCTTTCGGCTGAGTGAAGACAATCATGGATGCATATCATGTGAACATAAACAAGAAAGATGCAACAAAAATTGTAGTTTACCAGTAACATGTTAGAGAGACTGAGACTACTTCCAACAAGACCAACTACTTCCAAAGCAAATACAGTGAAGCTAAAAGTATAAAGAATTTTCAACGATAAACAGAAACCTAGCAGCGGGTTCTTTAGTGTTAACATTTTAGTACACTCATGAGTAAGCATTTTCTAGTTCAGATACTCCAACAACAAAAGAACTCACATTATCGTCGTGCAATTTTCCCCAAATAGAAACCAAAATCAGCTGAACGACGCAAAACGAGACTAAGAATGCGTTAAATTACCATGTCAAGAAGCCAATTGCGCAATTTCACAGCCACATTGCACCACTGATCTGCGTTGAATTACTCATCCACACGGCACAACACTGTCCTGTTAAACACAACACTTCACAACACCGAAGATTTTTCAGAGCTTCCACAAACACAAGGTAAATGCGCGCAGAATCGATTGGTGAAAAATTGAATATATAGCTGTAACGAGAAAATGCGTAAGCAAAGACTTACAGAATCGATTTTGGCGAAAGTCGCGTTGGGCTTCTTCTTCGATGTTCGATCGAGTTTAAGAGAGAGCGAGCGTTTTTATATGAGAATCACAGTGAGAGAAGTACCACCACCGTCCTTGCGACGCCGAAACTGAACATTTCGCACTCCTAATTTATAATATGACGAAGCTGCCCCGCCTATGATTTTTCAACCTCTTTACTTTTCAAAAGAGAAAATTAGCGGCCTATGAGAGCGTGCCAAGTCGTGGGCAGTGACACGTGTGAAAGATACGCACTAATTTGATTCTGACTGCTTAACGTACACCGTCCGATTGGCGTGAAGCTATTCCATCGGATGGTCCAGAAAAATCATAAGCTCCTGTATGGGTAGCACTCCTCCTTTTTTTTTTTTTTTTCTCAAAAGAAGAAAAGTCGTGTACTAATTAGCAACTTTTCCTTCCTCTTTCTTTCTTTTTCTATTACACGCATGAGGAAATTTTAGATGCTTTCGAAATATGATCTATTTTAATTTAATTCTGTGGATTCATAATTTCTTACTTTAATTATAATTTTAATTTAATATAGCAACTTAAGTGATATATACTTAAAAAAATGTTTTATTCCAACATTGAAGAATTTCTCTTACTCCATTCACACGCGTGAAAAACTGCAGTAATTTATTAAAATAAAACCGTGGAAATATAGGTGATGGGTCATACATTATCTCAAAGTGAGTGATGCAAGCCCTCTCCCTGCGTCGCACAGATGGCAACTCTAAACCTTTTCATTGCTAAAACCAGTTTTTAGCGCTTAACTTAGGTGATGGGGGCCTTCATGGTCGATAGTATCATGTAATATTTGCTCTTCCTTCTTGCAATTTTGATGTCCTACATAACATTTGATATGCCAACCTATCGCTTTGTGAGCAGATGTGAAGTTACAGAAGCAGTGAGCAGTTTGGGCAGCGATAACGACCAGTTTGCCACACTTGCGACATTTTTTTTTTTTTGTCGGGGAAGGGAGGTTTTTTTTTAGGTGGGGCTGGGTTCTTTTACCCACTTCCTACCTCTAATAGGATCAAACCCGGGATGCACATCATGATGCAAGGCCAAAACTTTGGCCCCTTAAGCTTGCGTCTTGCGTGCCACTTGCGATGTATTTGGCAATCAACAACATTTTAACAAAGGCTCAACCAACGGTGGCAACCAATTTAACTTGCAAATCAAGCCCAGTTTCCAGAAATGGATTGGAGAACACGATCATTATTGATTTATTTATTTTGGCTTAGTATTTGCACTTTGCATATATAATCCATTCATAAATCCTGTACTCAAGTATTGTTAGCACTCTATTATTATTATTATTATTATTTTGAGCTTATCCAAATAAACTATTGTGGCCTGCTTCTAATACCAATAATTAACTAGATTGTAGTTCAATTTAACCCGTTTAAGCGTATTAAAACTTGAGTGTGATGTTCACAGTGAATCCAGTTTAAGTCCTTGTAAATTAGGTGTGATGTTGATGTTAGATGTTCGTTCCTTCAATCATCTCTCTTTGTTTTCTCCACCTTTATTCAAGTGCTTGCACCAATAATGTTCAGAAAAGAAAGTGTCCATTATTTTCACTCTTGCACCTTCTTTTTTGGGTCCTGTTTCACTCTTGCACTAGAATCAATCGGTTTGAGGTTGCTAAGCCCACTTAGTTTCTTCTTGGGGTTTTGTACGTTTGTTTGCGCCTCCGAAAAAAAGTAAAAAAGCGTGACGATCCTATTATTATTATATTTATATATTAAACAAAAAGTAAAATTGGCCTGTCTGGTATTGTATATTTAGGATTCGGACTAGCCAGTTTGCAATATCAGCAATTTAATTACAGCTCTTCCTTAAGAATGATGTACATTATTACATCATCAACTTGGCTTCTTGGGAAGTTTGAGTTCACCTCCTTGCGATTCCCTTGACAACAAAATCCTGGACACAATTTACCGCTTAATTTAAAAAGTAAAATGAATCCATGATAAGGAGGATGAAAAAAATTATAGTTAATTAATTGATTAATCATAATGATGAAACTTTTAGAATTTGGAGCAGCGCTGTGGCAGACCCGTATTTTGCTCCA
Organism: Pterocarpus santalinus; assembly: GCA_031439595.1. Classification (NCBI taxonomy): domain Eukaryota; kingdom Viridiplantae; phylum Streptophyta; class Magnoliopsida; order Fabales; family Fabaceae; genus Pterocarpus; species Pterocarpus santalinus. The sequence continues at coordinate 40,174,261 of CM062528.1, read as the reverse complement.
CAATTACTATTTAAGAGGCATTGAGAGAAATTGGCTGGTTGAAGAGGTTTAGAGATGGCAACTTTGAGGCCGACGGCAATTTCAATCATGGCTTTGTCTTGAAATTTGGTAGTTTGTAGATTTCAATCTTTCTGTTCTGTTTTGGTAGTTACTAGTATAAGCTCTTGAAAATAGTGCATATACCTAAGGAGTTTTGGGTTTCAGGTTTAATCTAACAATAGCCAAGGTATACAAAGAAAGTGTGAAAAGTGCAGAAAGAGAAGAAAGAGAACACAGAAATCTTACAATGCTCATCCTACACAAATTCTCTAAGCTCTGCTCAATTCCTCTATTTTTGATAAACATATTGGATCTTAGAAAAAACTAGAACCAGAATTCACATTGAACAGAGAGTAGTTAACCTTCATAATTGGTTGAAGTCAATTCTGTAGTTTTACACTAACAAGGAAATGTAAGAGCACAAAGAATCCCTGCTTCAGGAATCTCTGGTCATCTACCATCATAGTCTCTTTTTAACTATGTGACTAAACTGTCCTCTACACCAAACTTCGATTATCATCATCATCATCATCATCATCATCATCTAATCACCTTCACATTCCACTTTCCCAGCTTAGCTTAGAGGCAACTCTTTCATGTTGGGGGAAATATTCCTACACGGGTGACACCAGGTGTCATTAATTAGTTGTAGTGACATAGGAGAAGCTTAAGTTAATTAACAAAGAAATAATGGGAGGCTAGAAGATAATAAGAAGAGATGGCAACTACCTCCATCTTTTTGACAAGCTCTCTGGGTGTTGGGGCGGACACAATTATATGTCGAGCCGTGGGGCTGATGAAGCCTTCCTCCACGGCTTTGTCAATGAAAGACAAGAAGGAATTGTAGTATCCATCAACATTCAGCAACCCCACCTTCCAAAAACCATAACTGGTTTAGTACATTTTTATCCCATAAATAAGAGGGTATAAGACAACAACTTTTATAAAAGTAATGTTATATAAGTTAATGGATCCTCTCAATTTAATTTTTTATTTGACAAAACTAAGTATAATCTCTCTCACTATTAATGTAAAATATGAGACCCAGACAAGACATATGATATGCAAAAATTAATTATTTTGAGAGATCACACTTGATCTTGTTAAGTAAAAAATTAAATTGAGAAAAATATTTCTTACTATATAGTTAAAATTATTTATGAAATTTTTATTTTAGGTTTTATTAGGATTCAATAAAGGTGATTAGATAAGTTAATGGAGTGAAAATTGTTCATTCATCTAATGGTTAAAAATATTGTGACATTATTCTAACTGTAAAGTTTCGACCAGCTATCAGTTTTCCTTTTCATAATTATAATTTCGGCAAATAGTGAAAAAAGAGAACAAGGAAAGGTTAATTTGAAGCATTAGGAGAGACTTTACCGGTTTATCATGGATGCCAAGTTGAGCCCAGGTTATCACCTCAAGGAGCTCCTCAAGTGTCCCATAGCCCCCTTCATCCACATAAAGGACATACATCATCATTACAGGCTTAGAAAGATGCCTTTTTTTTTTTTTGTGGGTACGAAGAAAGATGCTTGTTTAAGTACACAAAATCGCAATAGTAGGAGAAAAATAGATTTCAATGAAATAATGACCGTAGAAATTGGGTCCCTTTGCAGTTTCATAAAAAATGTAAAAACAATAAGCTTAAATGTCTAAAGGGGTTTGGACTTTGGATCCTCTCCGAAGAGGACAAATCATGGGTCACCTGTTCTTTGGGCTCGTGAGGGTCAGATGCCAACAAGTTGATGGACTGATGGTGAATCATAATGAAAAATATTGTCATTGACCCAAAAAAAATTAAACTAATTGGATGGAAATCCAACGCGTATCTTACTGGTATTCTGAATAAGATATCTTGTGGATGTTAGATTAGATTTGGACTTTTGACCCAAAAAAATTAGATTTGGATAGAGGAATATGAGTATCTAGCAAATTTGTGACATGTCCGACTAGGATGTGGGTGTCCGGGTGAGGATTAAAATTTCAAAGTGGCTACGGACGAAGCACGTTTTTTGGTACAATGGAGGGCCAAGGGCCCTAAGGGGATGGTAGGTACTTAACCATCAAACCTTCTTTTACTTTACTTTTAAAAAATAAAAAATAAAAAAAAGCGTTGTATAGGAAAAATCAGATTTTTCTCCATGTGATGTCGGCTACGGTGAAGAGTCTAACCATGGTCCAATTTATATTTTTCACCTTGAAATAAAAGAACACGAAGTATAAAATTGCGATTGGACCCTTCTTTGTATAACTCTATATATAACATAATTTGCTAATTGAAAAGGCTTTCAAAAGGACCATGCTTTCGCACGCAAGGCTCTGGACGAGTTGGCCATTGCGTTGGCCTTGCAATGGTGCATCCCGGGTTTGAGGCAACCAGAGGCTGTCAGTGGAAATGAACCCTCCACCAACCTCCCCCCCCCCCCAAAAAAAAAAAAAAAAACAATCCCTCCTCCAAAAAAAGGACCATGTTTTCGTTACAAAAGATATAATTTTTAAATATTAGATGGTGTGAAAAAAAAAAAAATCTGAACCATAAACTAAAGTAACCTTTTATAGGACATGTGATTTACATTCAAAACTTATGTGGCTCAAAGTATAGCTTTATTAGATTTTTTAATATGAGTCAAATTATAAATATAATTTTAATGAATCTAATGTAGGTTTATGAAATAGCTAAAATAATTTTTGACAAGACATGTGATTTTAAAAGCGTAGGACAATTCTTGTTACACATGGTGCAATATTTTGTCAAGCAGCAAGTTAGCGTGAAAGGATGGATAATAGGTTTGGTATTTTTTTAACTTTGACCTCATCTTGGAATTTTTGTCATGTAATGCACAAATTGAAGTGGTGCATCACGTAAGTTCAAAAATCTCTTTAGAGACAATGTACGGGGTTTGTCCCAGACATGTCTGGACGCCATCTGTGGAAGAAGTTTTATTATTCTCACATTCAAACACACATTATCATTTGCAATTGAGACGTCACATGTGCAAAATTTGTGATGTGTAACACTTTGAGGAAACAATGCTTATACAAGACCCCTATTCATAACCATAGCTAGAATTAGGGTGTAGGGTTGTAGATAATGTTTTAATATAATTTTCTCTTGTAACTATCTTCAACGCAATTGTAGGCTAATTATAAATAATGCAAGTGACGTATCTAAACTCTTGTAAAAGGTGGCATTTTCTAATGGTCCGTGCATGTTCATCTGCATTTATTGTGACAATTAATGAAATTAATACACATTCTTCTTAAATCCTTTACCTTTTTGTTTGTCAATTTTAATGTGAATTAAATAGTGAACAGTGATAACATTGAATCATGTGATCTCTACTCAAAGAAGAAACATTGGTGGAACCATGTTGTACCAACCGGGTAAGGCAATAAAGGCATCAGAATGCCTTGCCATCTCCGCTTTCCTTTGATGCATGTCTGCTACTGCCTTCACTTCCCCCACTGTTTCTCCAGTAAGCTGCAAAACCAAATCAATCCAAATTATCACTGAAAACATATCATAGTAAAGTAACAACAGCTTTTGCGCGTGTGAGAGAGTGTGTGTAGCAACAATGCATGGCCAATGAAGTAGTAGTATTAGGTAGGAATAGGAGAGGTGTCAAATGCAATGATGAGTGTTGCAGTCTTGGCAGAAGTGGGCTCAAATGGAAATCATATAACCGGGTTTTACTCCTCGGGAGAAGGAGCAAATAAGGGTCAAGAAAGTTTGCTTCCTCAGTGATGGTAACAAAATATTTCGGGTTTTTTTTTTTTTTTTGTTGTTGGGGGGGTTTGAAAGTATAAAACAAGAAATGGCATAATGTTTTTTTTTTTTTGGGGGGGGGGGGGGAATGGAACTTGGTAGAGAAGGACAAAATGGTTCAGAAGGGAAAGACCCCAGATTGCCAGGTGTATTGATGGATAAGTTTGTAAGAGAACCCCTAAATGTAAGCTGAATACACATGTGATATTGAAGCAACCACACAAGTCCCACTTTATAAACCGTACAGGAATCACAAAAAAAGACAAACGTAAAACTCAGATATTGGGATAACGAAAGAATGGTGGGAATTCACTTAAATATAGGCTACCAAAGCATTGGAATAAGGGTGGAATCGAGAGCATGATATTGTGGTAGTAAGGGGAAAGATATGAAGATAATTCTGTATGTCCCTTCTCTGTGTGTGTAACCCCCCCCCCCCCCCGGGCCCCCAAAAAAAAAAAGCATAGCCGTTTGGTCATTTTCTTTTTTATTTGCAATAATGATTTGATGAAATGCTTCCAAAACACCTTAACATTACCTCTCTTGGCATAAGTGTTTTGGGAATAACTCTGCAGACAAAAGCAAGACAAAATTTAGTTGCTGAGATGAACAAAATATACATAGAGCACCCATACAAATCATGAAGAGGAAGATGCTCACCCAATTACATGGCGACCGCCATCATAAACAGCCTGAGAAATCAACCCCATCAAACCAATGCTGCCTCCTCCATAAACCAAATCAATATTTCTTGACACCTATTAAGATACCAAATAATAGCACCCCAAAGTAGAGAGTTAAGGCCATGTGTTAGTAAGAAATGTTCAAATAATGGGTATCCTATGTTAATAGTAAGCTTTCATTCTCTTTCAACAACAGCTCTAATTCATGTGAAGCTAAGAAAGAAACATGCTTGTGTTGGAAAAGAAGTAGAGAGAAATGAAAAATCCATGAAAAAGCATAGAAACTGAAATGAGAACTTAAAAAGGGTTGTAGTTTAGATGGTGCCACGAATGACATGTAGTTGAAATGCAGACGAAGGAAATGATGGGACATCAATTATCAAGGAACACAGAACACCAAACAGAGGACCCAAGTAGACTATTCCCGGATTGTAAATCCTAGCAGAACAGTGAAAAGACATAAACTTAGCAAAAATTGAAGGATCAAAACAAACATTAGAAAACAAAATAGGACAAAGATTTTTAATTAAACCAAAAAAAAAAGTGTAAATGAAAAAGATAAAGAAATTGACATAATTCAAAGCATAAAAATACAAATTACAAAAGTACATGAGAAATTAAATCCAAGTTGTTGGAAAGAAAGCCTGGAGGACATTAGGAGACAGTATTCCAGAGAAGCAGGACTTTGTTTGAATTAAACTAAATTCCTTGAAAGAGAATCAGAGCAACTAAGAGTGAAGTAGAAAGAGGCATTACCAATTCCCTTCCAAGTTCAATGGCAGCATCCTTGTAACTAGCTTTGTTGCCAGGGCTACTGCCACAGAAGACACAAATCCTCTTGAATTTGGATTGCTTCATATCTGTTTCTCTCTCCATCTTACACACACACACACACACTATGGAGCTCTGCCTATGTGTCCCACGGTTTGACAATATATATAAAGAGATGAACGGTTGATGGTGTATGAGCGCGTTTATGCTATATATATACATGTATATATATATAGACGGCAGCATAGGCATACACTTGAACACGTAAGAACAGCGTGTTACACTGTTACCACTGCAGAGAGAGCCCTTACCACATCATATCACGGACACCCAAGTTGTACGTAGGGAGGGAAACTTGATCCATTCATGTGTGCCTTACAACTTTATTGCCATGGTCCCCTCTAAAATACACAGAGAGAACATAATAATAATAGAGTAATAAAAAAAATGCACAAAGACAATCCGTGGTCCTATGTCAAGATTGTTGTGCTTTTTTAGTGGAGAATTTTTTTTTAAAATTTTTGTGCTCTCGAAGTGAGAAGAGAGTCTTATTCTATTTCACTAACAAATTAATACTTTAGTCGTGTTATTGAAAATGTAATAAAAATAAAAAATAATGATAATTCACAAAGTTAACGTGTTAAATTATAAATTAAGGTTTTTTTAAGTAGGATCCTAAGGACACTAATTAAGAAATAAAAAAAGGGTGAAAAATTCCTGAAATTTTTCATGCATATAATGCATTCACTTATAAATCTTATTTTTTAATAAAAATTTATTCACTCTTTATTTTTTAATCATTGTGCTCAGAGTATTGGTTAGAAAAACCTTATAAAACCAACAAGCATTGGATATAATGATAAGCAAACCGTATTTTTAGAAAAAGGACATGAGTTATCCGACAATAGAAATACTTTAAAAAAAAAACTACAAATAAATCACAATAGACCTTTTGCTTGATACAATAGCAACTAAGAATTCCTCTCATTAATATTGTCCCCCCGTGATGCAAATTTCAAACACAAATAGCACCAAAAATATTTCAATGACTAATGACTCCACCAATCGGCTAATGTCCTTCATTCAATGACTACTGACACCACCAAACGGCTAAGGATATCCTATAATTTTCCCATGTCTGTTTCAGGTGAACGCAAAAAATTTCTGCCCCATTTAATGCATTCTTTGTCATTGGAAGCACTGAATTGCCCTTGCCGGCCCGGCTAGCACATAGAGACGCAACTTATGTTAAGGTAGAGAGACTTTTTTTTTTTTTTTTTTTTTATCAGTAAGGCAGAGAAAGTTGACCAAGCATTTGGTAATCTTCGAATCTGGCGATAAATCTAGTAGATGTAGGATCTTTTAATTCTTAACACACAGTATGGCACGCACTGTTTGTGATGATCCCGTGAAACCCTTTCCCGCTCCACCGTACTTGCTTGAAATGAAATTGTCAATTCTATATTGTGACTAGCTAAACCATAGGTATCTTCATCTGGGGTTGACTTGTAATCTTTTATCACATTCGCTTCGTTTTGGCATCCAACTAATCTTATCACCCACCGACTCCAATAATCTATATATCTCCCTCACACAGTGCTCTTTAGTTCTGTAAAATTCACGAAGATGAGAAATCTAAAGTCTTGCACTTAGGAAGATACAGTAGTGCCATTTGCCAGTATACAAGTACATCATGTGATACTGTAACACATAAGACTGATATGGCCACAAGGGACAATGATGTGGGGGCTGAGCTGGACAAAAAGACAAAAGAGAAGTTTGTTATGGCCAAAGGACAGGTGTCAACCGATCCTGATTCTATGGGGGTCAGAAGGAGCACGAGGGAGAGGGTGACAAATACTCCGTTGAGGGATTTTGTGCATTAGGCTAGGCTGATTGCGGTAATTCTTCTCTTTGAAAATTCTCTTTCCTTCCCTTCTCATTGTGACCTTACCCTTCTTTCTCATTCAGGTTCTCGAAGCATACTTTGTGGAGAGCAATCTATCCCAACCTTTCCTCATATTTCCTTGTTATTTTTTCCTTTGATGAAATATTGTTACAGTGAGAGCTTGGACTCTGGTTCTGAATCGTTTAATTGAATTCCATTCCTGTAATTCTTGAGTTACTTCCATATCAATACTGTTTCAGATACCTCATACCATAGATTATGATTTGTAAGATATAAAATAAGTTTACTTTTATAAGTAGACAAGGTTTGCATTTAATTTAAGCATACATTCACATGGCGATCCATCACCAGACAAGGTTGATGCTTGCTTAATTTGGAAGCACTGCCTATTCTATAGATTAAACTAATGTTCTGAAAATTAAATTCGATAGGCCATATAGCAAATAAATCATGTTCCAATCCAATTATTTCTTGTTATATAGTGTTTTTTGTGGCAACCTTGGTTACTAAAGCGTTTTAGAACCCTTTTAAGTTTTAAGGTATATAAATGATAATTTGAGGATTATATCATTTTTATTTAAGTCACATAATCATTGGCACACTTAAAAAGGTACCAAAACCCTTCAAAAATCAAGGGTATCATAGAAAACTCCCTTATTATATTATTTTGTTAAATTTTGGTTGAACTGTCTCAAAACTTTGCTGATTCAATTTCCGATGCAATTTTTGAAGCATTAAATTAAACGAAAGAGAAGGCTCTTCCATTGCTATCGTACATAGGCCAACCTCTGTCCCAATGTTCTTCTATACTCTTTAATGCCTTTCTATTGCTTTGCTGCTAGACAGGGGGTATTTTAAATTAATATGAAAATTAGTACTAAATAGTTAGTATTTTAAAAGATCAATTGTTTTGTTTGTTACCATCACTTGATGCTTTCCAAAAGGAAACTTTTCACATGTCATGAGGTTAATAAATTACAACAAAGGAATGTATACATATATTTCTTCCAGACCCTTTGTTAGGAAATAAAAATTAAAATGAGTTTGTTTCTTCCTAATCTAAATTATTAGTATCCAGAGTTTGTTGAATTTTAACTAATTTGATTTGAATTGAATTGATTTATTATAAGATTAAAACTCTTTTAATATTACCTATCTACAAGATTTGAGCTTGAGATATTGTTTAAGAAAAATAAATATCAAATTACTTAAACTAACCAAATGTTAGTAAAATAAGTTTGTGTTAAAAATAAGTAAATACTAATATGTATGTTGTTAAATTATTTACTGAATTTTTTTTTCTAAAACAAAGAGTACTACTACATAACCAAAAAAAATTGTTAGAACATTTAGCAAAAAATAAGGGTAATTATTAAATAAAATGAAGTGATATGATCCATTAATCATCTAAGAGTCAACTGATATATGGTATTATTATGATAAGTAAATTTGGACAAAAGTTCTGTTTTTCTATAATTTCATATCCAGTATACTTTATTCAATGAAGTGTAAATATATTCTTATATTTCTCATTTTAGGGAGAGTTTGGTATGAGGGTGCAAATAAATGTGAAATTTTTAGGAATTAAATTTACATGTAATTATCCTTAAAATTAAGTTCACTTTAGAAAAACTTTTTTTTTTTCTCAATTACAAGTTTCTAAGGGATTTCTTTTGTATGGGCACAAATCTATCTTGGGCACACTAATCCACTTGGTCCGCAAGAAGGGTTAATTAAAATCTCAAGTTTGGATGGTTTTGGTGAATTCGTCCGTGCAATAATGGATGATGTTCAGCAGTGCTTAAAATAGAGGACAAATAGTGAATACGTACTTCACTGACACACCGATGTTGCCTTGCTATAAAGGACAGGTAAGGAATAAGCATGTGTGCCATTCGCTCCCAGCCATTCTTTATGAAGAAAATTAAGAGCTTCGGTCACACAGTCCCCTTGGAAAGAACCATCTAGCTCCAAGGCCAATAAGAACTCGACACCTACAAATCCCTATGACAATATTGGTCTCGCCAAATTTAGAAACGTTTTATCTGTCGCAAGCTCAACTATGATACTACCCTTTGTGTCTCCCTCATGGATAACAATCAGCCAAATTTTTTTGACTATGTTATAATCAATTAGCAACTAGGTATGAGGATTGTGCCTTGTGCGTATCCCCATCTCTTCTTAGATAAGATGTGTGGGATTATATATGTTGGTAAACAATTTCATTTAGCCTTTTACTTCCTTTATCCTTTGTGGTGGGAAAGCATTACACTAGTTTTTGATTGAAGAATTGTGCTCATGAAAGAACGAGGAAGTTGTCATTCAATGCGCTAACTAAGTTTGTTAAGTATACTTTCCATTACAAGTAATTAAGCAAGTGAATAAAACATGAATTTGTCAAGCTTATTAGTAAATGAACATTAGTCAAATATGGATTGCGGAATTATACTTTATTGTACCTAAATTTTCTGTGATGGAGGGAAGAAGCGTTAACACTTGAACACTTCTGTATGTCTTTTAGTTGGAGCTGCCAAGGAGACACTCATCATCTTCTGCATTTACATGTAAATGAATCATTGAGTTCGACAGCTAAATGGTGGGAATCCTACTCAGATAACAATCCACTTTCAAGTTTATACATGTGTATGTTCCCTTTCTTTTCTCTTTATGATCATGTGCAGTGATTTTCTTTATGCCTTTAGATTTGTCAGCACAGATTTAAAAAGTTGTGTTTTTTTGGAGTGCATCAACGTTCAAGGTAATTTCTATGCTGAGTTCAAGACTGATCACTTGAAGGGATTAGAATCTCTCCGAGATAATGGATTCACTAGAGAACTAATGCTATTTTTTTCACTTCCCGTTCCCACAAGAGTAATTACATATTATGGACAAAAAATATGATTGCAGAGGCAATTCAAGTTCTCATTCTTTCAGTGTCACTATTCATTAAGAGATTAAAACGTTTGTCCAAGAGTCGCCTTTTCGGATAAGGCACACATCTCTTTCATCATATTATTCACACAAGTATTAGGCGCAAATCCGTGCACACTGCTACGCTGTTTGGAGCACTTGGTGAGAAAATGGGGTCACTTCCCATGTCAATCAAAGGGAACCTTAGTCAATTTTAAGGAAAATCATTGGACTTTGATGCAAAAGTATCGGGAAATAATTATAAACCATGACATTAGCTTATGCCTAACTGAGAATACTTTCATTTCCCAAGAGATTTCACATTTTTTTTTAACCCTTTTTTTTCGCCCTCATCGGTTTTGTGCAAACAATCATGGTGTGAATGAATTGAATATGGTGATATTAATTCCTACCTTCGTACGATACTGATGGGTACGAGTCATCCTTGGTTTGTGCTTTCATTGATTTTTTAGGTGAAAAGGCTTTCACTTTTCTTTTCCTACCACCATCTCCAAGGTCACATTGTAGGGTACATAATAAAAAAGAGTGAAATAATTGCAATTAATGAAGATAAAAATAAAATTAGTATATAATAAGTTATTTTTTGTTAAAATTTTAAAACAACAAATAATATCGAACAATTTTTTTAGGACAATTAGTATTTTAGAATGGAAGGAAGTAATTAAATAATAATAATAATAATAATAATAATAAATTATTTTCATTAGTATCGATTAAATTATAACATATTTCGTTTAAATAAGATTTTGGGTTCGAGTCTTGTAAATAAAAAAAAATATTAAAAAATTTTATCCTCATAATAAGTCAACTAAGCTCGAGATAAATTAATCAAGGTTCAATAAACTTTTGAATTCTAATAGTTTAAACCAATATACATACATATATATATATATATATATATATATATACATACATATATATATATATATATATTAAACAAAAATAACATATTGTGAGATGGCACATATGCACAACGTCCAACCTATTGAAGTGAATATCTTATTTCATTTGAGTAAACTAAATACAGGGTTTTGCTAATCAAGGCAAGCGCTAGTTAAGGTTTCAATAATGGAAAATTTTGAAAATTTTAATATATTAAATGCATTAAAAATTTTAATTTTTCAATCAAAACTTTCTATTGAAACCTTATGCATCCTGGTTAGCAAAACTCTTAAAAATAATTAATCATGGTTTTATGTGTGAAAGTTTATTGAGCTAAGAATATATGATTAAGATGATTTTTAATGAGCTTGTAATTTGATATTTAAAATTAGAATGTGCAGCGGTAGCACAGCACACTTTAGGGGATGAATGGGAATGACAAGCGACCACACTAGAGCCCCTCTCAAATGATGCCTGAAATTTTATTGGAAGCTATGTGAAGTCAAGAAAGCAATGAGATTCCAACACTTTGGAGATGGTGGCGGAAAAGAAAAGGGGAAAGCGCTTTTTCACCAAAAAATGAATGAAAGCACAAACCAAGGACGTCAATATAGTAGGCAGGTAGAAATATCACCATTTTCAATTCATCTCCAAGTTCACGCCACGTTTAATGTTTGCATAAAGCCGATGAGGGCAAAAAAAGGGGTAAAAACAAAAAACATCTCTTGCGAAATGAAAATTAAACCCGTTTTGTAACAGTAATTAAACTCGTCTCGTCGAAGGAATTAATTAGATAGTTAATTGATTACCCCTTTATCAGGGAATATGCACGTTCATTGACATTGACTCCCACTCAAAGTTTGCGGATGACTTTTTTGTCTACCAATTCCAAAACCGTCAGCAACGAAATCCTCTGAATTTCTATTGGCCAAGGTTTAGAGATGACGTATACATGTTTTACGATCGATCTCTTGTGTGTAACAATAAGTGATTAATTTTTTTTGTCTAAACCATAATGGACTCCAACCAGTAAGTGATTAATTTTGCTACAGTAACTGTGTAAAATATTTTATATTATTAATTAATTATTTTTATGATTTTTCAACCATTATTTTAAAGTGCTTATTTAGAACAAAAAAATTTGTCCAAATTAAAATTGTCTTTTCACTTGAGAGTTTTATTGAAACATTAGGGCCTGACAATGCCATAGCTAATAATTGCATCAAACCAAGTTAACTTGACATTAGGGGTGTGCACTGGGTTGGGCACCCACCAACCCACATATTTCAACCTAATTTAACTCACAAAATACGGGTTGAGTTGGGTCAACGAGTTGGGTTAGATTGACAAATCTATGACTCATAATTAGATATGAGTCGAATTGTGGGTTTGAAAGTTTTTTACTTACACAATCCAATCCAACCCCTCTATGAGAAAGTGATGGAGTATCTAATTTATGATTGTGATGAGAATCTAATAAATCGTTTAGATAATACTAAAATCTTGAAAAAATTGAATGTGAAGTTAATAATTATGTTAATCTATATACTATATTAGGATTTAAATATGTATTTCTAATAACTTCTAAGGCTTATGAATATTTTTTAAAATTTTTTTTTGTTGAGATTGTGATACTTATTAAAAGATTTGATATTTATGTTAGATTTTATGTTGTATATATATTTAGATTTATTATATTTGATTATATCTTTTTTGACTTGTTTTAATAGGTATATATATCAGACCCACGAGACCCAATCCAATCCATTTATGAGTGGTTAGGTCGGTTGAGTTGATCGGATTGAAAGAAAGAAATTTGCTTAACCCAACCCAATTCAATCCATTGTTTGGATGAGTGAGCTAGTTCAAAAGATCCTCTAAACCCACCTAACCCAAACCATGCACACCCTTACTTGACATACATACAACTTATACAAATTTTGGACATTATCCAAAATAAAGTCATTAAATTTTAGCATTAAGGAATAAAATTTAAGAGACATTTTATAATATTTTTTCAATTTGAACAAATTATATCAATATAAAGTAATATAATATTATGTAAAATGTATTAATTAAAGTATAAAATTCTTATAATTTATTATTACTTTTTTTTCAAAGATCTTTTAAAAAATTATATGCTTTGGATCAAACCAACTTAAAATATGACCCAACCTAATCCAAAAATATACCAAATTAAAATTTTAAAATTCAAACCAAACCTAATAAACTTCATGCTAAAATGAGTTATAAAACTTAACCTAAAAATAATTATCCTTAAATCAAAACAACTTTGAATAATATATCATTTTCAAGGTTTCAGTTTATCTATCCATCAATTACTTTAAAAACCGTAATTAAGTAAATGGACAGAGATAAATGGTTTGAGCCTAGTATTCTGAACAAAACACGAGGAAAGGAAAACGAAATAACATTTTTGAAACTACAGGTCTAGAGTTAGATGGTGTATAGTTTTTCTTTCTTTTTTTATAATAAACTCCTCATCAAGTAAATAAAACTAGGCCAAATATCCATATTTATTTATGCATATCTACTTTCATCAAAGAAGGGCAGCATCATTGATGAGGGTTGTGGTGTCAAATTGACAATTAAACAAGTTTTAATTCTGAACCACACTGACTTCCCATTTGTCCAAATTCAAAGAATATATATGTGTCACATAATTTTCTTGGAGGGGTCAATTTATTCAGTTTCAACATCAAAGCAAAGCTTCCAGCATCGAACGTCATCATTCGTCGGTTAGTACTGAATACGGTGGGAGAAGCAAAGTTGTATACGCAATTGCAGTGCTTTTAACTTATTTTCTTATCGGGTCGTAGAAAGAGAAAATTATTTTTGCTTTTCTGTATATCCTTTTCAAGTAAATGTTCCTCTTTGAATCCGATATTTCCACGTTTTTAAAAAAGAAAAATACAATGGAGGTCAAGACTTAAAAGAAAGAATACATAATAACCCATACTTTATGGGACAGATTGTGGACAAGCAAAATGTCGTAGGTATTACTCTAATCACCAAACGATTAACAAAAAAAATCGATACAAAAAAAGTAGCATATGCAAGTTAAATCGTAATATTATAACACACTCTCAAATGACTTGTTAGGAGAGCATGCATTGGCCCTCTCGTTTCTTGTATAAATGAGAGGAAAGTTAAAAGAAGAATGATGTGATTGAGTGGCTCAAACTCAATAGTAACTGAGTACATCCGATGGGAATTAGGTCTAGCGGAAGAGAATAATAATCTGTCATATAGATGATGAATTACAATTCAAATTTTAGATGAGAGAAATATTTATATTTAATATCTGATTATATTTCTAACAACATTATCTCAAAAATTCAATGTTAGCTATGTACCAAAAATAAAAAAACTCAATGTTGCTGGAGTTAGAAAAATAAAAAATAAATTTAGGCAACAAATTAGTATCGGGTATTCGATAATTATATTAATAAATTTAATAATGGGTAGAGGGGAAAGCGGTGATCATTCAGGTGTTGAGAAATGGAACATATGCAGTACAGGAGACATTCTTTTGCAGTACTCGGTCGGTATAGGCTACACTGATTGAGTTGTTTGAAGGCAGGAGCCATTAATTCTTTGCACTTTAATTTGCTTTGTCTGCTGTCGCGCTAAAGTCTAAATAAAACCAACAAGTATCACAGCCATTATTATTGGTTTATCCCTTTGTTGTCTAATTAATGTTGTTGCTCACATACATAAGGATAAAAATAAGTAACCAATGTGAGATTTGTCAATATAGTAGATATTTTGACCCGTAATTAGAGATCTCGGTTCGAGTCCTAAAAATAGAAAAAAAAAATCTCATTAAATTTCTCCTACCTTTGTTGGATCAAGCCAAATTAATCGAATTTCTGATCATATGGCTCGAATACTAGTAATTCTATCAAGATCAAGAAAAAAATAAATTTAAGTATGTCAAAGTTTTGTTGCCAGAATTTTTATTGCAATTAAGTTTTCAATAGATGTATAGTTTTTCAGGTGAAAAAAAATAGATATATAGTTTTTATTCATTTTATTTAATTAATTTTTTTAAATCTTAACAATTCTAACAGTAATTTTGATAATTCCGGTAATTTTGATAAATAATTTCGGCCATGTAACATTGCTAAAAAAACAAAAGAAAGATGCAGATCGCTGAAGTGTGAACGAGAAACAGTCACTTGCATATATTGATGCTTGAGTCAAATTCCTTGGGAAAATGCTATGGTCAATCGAGCAATTTTACTGCTAAAATGACAAAGGATGGCCTCGTGATTTGTATATAATGGTAGAATAAAAAAATTTACTATAAGACTTTCAGTGTTTGATTGACTATTTATGTGCTTGGGTGTTTGGTACCATTGTTGAATTTTATAGGCTCGGATCTAAATAATTTTGTTGTTCTATATTACATGATATTTTAAAATTTTAGTAAAGTGAAATCCACATCGAGAAAACCTAAATTCCCATTTGGAATATCTATGGATCAAACAGAATTAATTGGACTCTTGATAATAGGATTAGAAGAATTGGCGAGATTCACCCCAAAAAAATTAATAAAAAATTAAGTATTTTACATTATTTTTACTTTTTTTTTTTAAATTGTTTATCATGATTCTTTCTATTTTAATAATTTAAAGGTAACTCCAAATTGAATAATCATAATAAAAGTAATTTGTAACCCAAAACAAATTTTATCTATAATGACACAAGTTTGAACCCTATAAACTAGAGTCATCATTTTAGAAAAGGTTTTATTTAACTATTATCTTGGTCTGTAACTATGAAATTGAGTAAGCAATTCTAAAATAGAAAGAAAAAGATATAAGTAATTTTGTATTAATTTTAAAAGATTCTTTTACAAAGTTAAAATTATTATATTGCATTTTTAATCTTAGTACTACATATTTTTGGATTAAAAAAAAAAAAGACACTTATAAAGGCTTTTTTTCATCTTTTTAACGTAGATACGTCTTTTAAAGATTATTTTCTAATATGCCATTTTTTTTTTAGATTATGGAAAAATCAATTCAAGCTAGATCAATTTCATTACTAGGCAAATTTGAGACCAAAGAATAAGAAAAAGTATGGAAATTGATCCAAGTTGGATCTAATTCATCACTGTTTGCCTAAATAATGGTGAATTCGATCTAGCAACCCTGGGCCTAAACCACTGCCATATTTAAACCCCACTCGAATAATCTTTTGCATATTTGGGAGAAAGTTTTAAGAGGAAGTATGTGAAAAAATGACTAAAAAGTATATATTTGTTCATTATAATGGTGAAATTACAAATACAAATAAAGGTATAATCTTTTGCAGTTAAAATCCTCAATTTATGGCAATTCATCCATCTATTACTTTATTAGAATTACAAAGCACAATTCCGCAGAAGATAGGCTAACAAAGTAACAAGCAAATCACACAAGTGTTTTAATGGGTGCTTATCGCGATTAGAAAAGGTGTGCTCCGTTACAAAAGTTGGCAATTGCGTAGGGATGATAATGTTGGGCTCATGTTCAGTTGCCATGCCCAATTTCTAGATATTCGCGCCACCAAGTTGTTTGTTGTTCTAGAGGAGTTACACTTGAGCTCTGGTGGATGTGCTCTCGATCCATCACATGTTCTTGTGTCACAGCCGATGTGTTCTCTAACTTTTGTGATAGTGAGTCATGTGAATAATGAAAGTGTTCATGATGAAAATGCGGATAATTTGATCGGTGGTCCAAGCTTCCACCAACTTGCATACAGATTGTAGAGCTACTACCACGGTTGGTCCTGTTGCATGTTATGATTTTATTGTTGATGATGAAAATGATGAAGAGGAGCTGGTTGAAGTATTGTTTGACAGTGACAGTGGCTTGGATGGAGTAGCAAGGCCTATTATCTAGAGCAAACAATCTAGGACCCAATCTCAGTTCCAATCTCAATCAAGTGAGCATATAGGTCATTATTCGTCTCTAAATTTGGAAGCGATATATACGAGAACTTTTCCAAGGTTTGACATTATAGATGGAGGTGAAATTTCAGCATTGATAGAAGAGAATGAGTTGCAGGCAAGGTAATAGTTATATGACAAGGAAGCTCTGTTATTAGCGACAAAAAATTATAGCATCCAAAGATCGATTAAGTATAAGGTCTTGGAGTTAGACCATATAAAATATTATGACAAGTGCAACACTTTGGAAATGGGTGTAATCGGAGCATACACATGACATATCACCGGAAAAAGGAATTGCAAGAGATTCTGAAGTAATCATGGAATATACGTGTATGTCTGCATCACTTTCGTAAGACTAAGCCCAACTTGACACTAATGTTATCTGTGCCATCATATTTCCCATAGTGCAACCCGATTCAACTATTTCGATTAAAGTGTTGCAGAGAATAGTGGAGAATAGGTTTGGCTTTAAGATATCGTAAAGGAAAATATGGATCACTAAGCAAAAAGCTATTGCTCAGATTTTTGGCAATTAGGAAAAGTTATACAACAAGCTTTCGAGATGGTTGCAAGATTTTCAAACATTTATGCCAAGTACCATCATCAAATTGTTAACTCTGCCATACTATGTAGGGAGTTTTGTTGACCATAGCTTTGTGATGTTCTACTACTTGTTTTGGACTTATCCACCGTGCATAGAAGCATTCAAATACTGCAAACCATTCATTTTAGTGGATGGTACGCATTTATATGGCAAGTATGATAGGACACTATTGATGGCAATTGCCCAAGATGATAACTCAAATATTCTACCCATTGCATTTGCCTTAGTAAAAAAGGAGACAACAGAAGCGTGGTTATTTTTCTTAAGTAATGTTTGATGGCATGTGACATTATAAGAGGGCATTCTCATAATTTTTAACAGGCATGCTGCAATCAAAGCCTCTATAAATGTGAAAGGCAGTGGCTGGCATCCTCAACTGGCTCATCATGTATATTACATTCGCCACATCGTCTCAAACTTTGCTGTAACATTAAAGAGCAAAGATGCAAAAAGAAATATGATGAATGCAATTTATACAAAGACACATCGAGCATATCTTTATAACTGTGGCCTGTTGAGAGATGAGGATCCAGCCATGTGTGAATAGATTGACAGAATTTCCATTGAAAAGTAGGCACAACATGCTGACAAAGGACAGAGGTTCAGGCATCTAATGACCAATTTATCCGAATGCATTAATGTTGTTTTGAAGGGCACCTAGAATATTCCAATTACGGCTCTAGTAAAGTACACTTATTTTCGTCTTGTTGAGCTATTTATCAAAAAAGAGAGAGGTTGAAGGCCCAACTTGTCGTCGAACAAATGTTTTCGTAGGCCTTGCAATGGGCAATCGAGGAGAATAGACAATCAATAAGTACCATGATGGTATCTGGATTTATGCGATCAAACTCATCATTTGTGGTAGAAGAACTCAGACCAAGAAGGGGTTAGAGTAAAAGAAATTATAAGGTGAGGTTAATGAATTAATGGTGTGATTGCGAGTACTTTCAAGCGTTGCATTATCCATGCCGCCATATGCTCACTGCGTGCACATATGCATAACTTGATTGGGTCAGCTATGTTGATAATATGTATCGCATCCAGATTGTATTTAATGTCTATAGAATGGAGTTTATACTTATTACAAATGAAGATTACTGGCCTCCATATAGTGGATCTCGATTATGCCCAAATCCGAGAATTAGACAAGCTACTAAAGGTCATCCAATTTCGACGAGAACCGGGAACGAAATAGATGTTGTTGGACCTAGGCAACCAAAGCGTTGTGGCGTATATAAGCAAGAGGGTCATATCAAACGAAGATGTCTAATCTTACATGCTTCATCCTCCAACCGGACTGGCGAAGACAATTAGTTTTGTGTACCTGTAAATGTGTTGTATTTTGTGATAAGTTAATCTCACTATGTTTGATTAAAGTAGTTTATTTCAGTGTTTTGTTGCTGTAAGTTAAATTTAGACCCAATTAATCTAATCTAATATAAGTATGTTTTGATTCTTGATCATGGCAAATCTAATCTTTACTATTCCAAGTATGTTTTTATATTGATAACTTTGATTTCCCTCAAGAAAAATAGTAGTTTGTGCAAAAAAGCATTCATAAATTTTAACTTTTCACTCTTAACATTGTAGGTTTTGATTTCAACTTAGTAAACTCCCTTATCTCTACATGAATGCATTAAATCTCAATGTTTACTAACTAATTTTAGATTTGAAGGCTTAAGAGAGCCTTAAATTCTAATTCTTGAAGATTTTGTTTTGCACCTCAATGCTTAAGCATTTGACTGTAGCCCAAGCACCCACTGTAATTTCAATTTTTGTCCCGATTGTGCAATGCACAGACATCCAACTCAATGGTTGAACATCCACTTGAATTTCAAGAATTGTGTTCTACTTCAATGCTCGAGCATCCACTGCAACTCTAAATTTGCTCTCTAGTTGTGCAATGCTTGGGCATCCAAACCAATGCCCAAACATTCATTGAATTCATCACTATTCATGTGAATAATGAATTTGATCTAACTTGGATCGATTTTCATATTTTTCTCGTGCCTTGGTCTAAAATTTGCTAGTAATGAAATCCGTCCAACTTGGATCGATTTTCTTATAATGAAAAAAGGGCAGTTTGAAAAATAATATTCAAAAGACATATATATGTGAATAATATTTTTTTTTTCAATTTCAAAAAGGTAAAAAGAACCCACTTATAAAAGACTAGAAAGAAAGAGTATGTTTTACTTAATTTCTTAGGCTGAATATGGGTGCGTTTGGATAAACTTTTTAAAAATTACATTTTTTCTCAACTTCTTTTTAGTAGAGTTTTATTTTTTAGAGAAAGTTATTTGCATTTGGATAGGCTATTTGACAAATATTTTTAACTAATAAACATACTCATAAATCTGTTTGGATAAAAAAGAATAAAAGTACTTTTTTATAGACAAATTATAAAAAAAAAGATATTCCAAAGAGGAGGATCTAAGGTTTGATAAAGAATAAAAAAAATAAAGATATGAATTGTAATTATTGATAAAGGTAAATAATAGTTTTAAAAGATAATTTTATCAAAAACTACTTCTATTTCTACTTATTTTAAAAGCTGAGTATTATTAATGTTAAAAAAAATAAATTAACTTTTTTGATTACAAATATTTTTTTAAAATTATATCCGAACACTTTTAAATTGGGCCAATCAAAGGGGTGCCAACGACTAGATTAATTTGCTGTAAAATTTGACACAACCTTCCCCCAGACAAAATAATTGCTTCTCTTCAGACCAAAAAATATATAATAATAATAATATAATTGCCTCTTCCCTGGATATCTAAACTGTAGTCTTCACCGTTGAAAGTTAAACTGCAGAAATTTAAAACATGGATAACATGGCAAAAGCAAGATAATACTAATAAGCAACTACAACATTATTCTAGTTTTTATTTTTTATTTAGTATCTCATTTTAAAAATGATAACAACTTATATTTGGCAGTACGTAAAGAAGTATCATCATCATCATAAACTTAGTTTCTACTTAACTCTCCACCTTTTGCAACCACTTAAAAGAGATGGAAAAAAGTTTTTGCTTTGACAATTCAAAAGCAAAGAAAAACCCTTTTGACTACTATTAATTTGGCTCAAACCCCAAGCCTAATCATAATCATGCATGGTGCATGCACTTATTAACTCGTAATTAATCTAATGCATGCACTATCAAGTATGTAAGAACCAATATAATTAAGTTATCCAAAAAAGTAACAACCAATTAGCTTTTAATATTTTATTATGTTTTTCTGGGTGAATGTAACAACCAACTTGGTGCTTTAAATTTTCCCTTCTCTTTGAACATAAGTGAATGCCCTAAAGTCTAGGATGAGATAGGACAAATCACCACTCCCTCCATGGGACGTATAGCCTTTGATACCTTCACATGCTGCAGTGATGACATGACCTTAATAATAGGATGCGTGAGCATTTGATAAAATATATTTATTTTTATAAATTATTAGACAATATTTAGAATCTTATTACAATTTTAGTAATCATAATTAACGGGGATCTAGTGGTTAGTTGTGGACGGGTCTCAGCATGGTGTTCCATTCCATAATTCCAAAGACACAGACACTGCAACCATAACTACTAATTATGATTATGTATCCTTTTTGGTCAACTGGCTTCCTCATGAGTCATGGCATTCTGTCTAAGCTTGGAGAAAGCGTTTCGACCGAGTAGACCACATATGCACCAAATTGACAAAGTTGTAATGAAAATGCTTAGTTAAAGTGAGTGCAAATGTGCAATCCAATAAGGCATGCATCGTCAACGTTGCGCGCTGAGTACTATTGAAAAGTAGAGACCGATGATAGCATCTTAGGTGAGTCAGCTTCCGCTGAGGCCAGAACGGGTTTGCCACTTAGAGATAGTTGTCTCCCTGCTATCATTGTTCCTTTTCTTGGTCGTCTCTGGGTTTTATTGCCATAATGGTTTTTGAATTTTGAGTTTTGACAGCTATGGATGCATGTCCTGCATTTAAGGCTCTGAAAAATCAAATGTTATCATGTTATCTGTAACACGCATTTTCACAAAATGGAGAAGAATCGAAGCATTTTGAATTTCGAATCTCTGAAGTCTAAAGAAATACTTATTTAGGGGCAGATGCTCTTTAAAGATATGTACATTTCTAACATAATAGTCTACCTTAATGGATAGTATGTAAGAACTTTTCATTTGTAAATAGGGTTTTGTTATTCAAAATACAAGCATAAAGTGCGCGAGCCTCATTTTCCTTGCCAATCACATATTTGTGGCAGCTACTTCCTTTTATAATTGAAGTTGTTCCTGCAGGTTTGTAAGGTTTTATTCAGATTGATGGAAAGTGATATAATAGAAAGAAATTGAATGAAATAATATTAAATTTTATTATTTGGATACCTTAGAATATGATGGAATGTAATGATGTTGCAAGGAATTCATTCTATTCTATTTTATCTGATACCTCTGTTTTCCCTCCAATAGTGTAATGTGATGAAATGAAAAATATAGAATGAGAGTAAATAGTTTAAAATTCTTAGTATTTCAATCTATATTTCATTGTATTTTTAAACAATGAAGTGAAATTTCTCTCTATTATATTTAATTTCACTTCATACCATTAAATTATATTTTATTCTATTCCAAATTAGTTTTTGGTCCTTAGATGTGTTCTAGATTTTGGTTTAATTTCGATGTTAAAAAAAAATTGGTTTAAGTTCCTATAGTCTTGAGTTAGTCTATACTATTGAAAAATTATGAAACAGTGTTAGTTTTTTTTTAACATGGTTAACTTGAACTTATATGGAACATGGTAAAACTCAATTGAGGTCACTTCAACTTAAAAAAAAAATGTCCTTTCAATCCTATTTAAGTAACTTTTCTATTTTTAAAAAAAATATCATTTTGAACCTCAAAAAAATCTAAAAGAGATTATTTCAGAATTTTATTAATAATATAATATATCTATATTAGATCATATTAGCTATGTCAGCAAAAACTAATGCCATCTAGTAATTTTTCAATAGCAGGGACTAACTCCTTAATTGAGTAATATTATAGGAACCTAAATTAAATTTTTTTTAATGTAGAGGCTAAAATCAAAATATGAGACATGTATAAGGACCAAAAACTAGTTTTAATTTTTTTTTTTTAGTATGTAAGATATTTCTACTCTTGGGCACTATCACGACAAAGAAGCCCTGTCAACAATTGGTTTTTTTCTAGGGTTCGAACCCTTGTCCTTTTTTCGAGAATGTAGCTCGTTTATCATTGCATTCAATCCTTTTTTGGTCTCAATGAAACCACCAGTATTCAGGTCTTATTACCAGGAATCCAATTAATCTGTCCTAACCCGATGAAGTAGGGGCTCCTAACGAGGAATTTTTTCCATTTCTAAAACTCAAATCTGAAACCTCTTGTTAAGAGGTCAAAACATCTACCAATTTGACCAACCCTATGTTAGTAATGCACCCAATCCTTATTGGTAGTATTGTAATTAATTAAATTAGTTAAAGTTTTACATAACTAGACATGTCAGATTCCGCGACATGTCAGATTCTTTCCTTCATTTATGGTGAGGAATGGAAAGACACCTGGGATCATTGGCGAGCTTTAAGGATGTTTTATTCTATCATATGGAGTTTAGGCCAACAACCCTTGCTTTCTTCTTTTTCTTTTCTTTCCTTTCGTTCTATTTCCTTCCCTATCCTGCCAGCTAAGTCATTTGCCTGTAGTCAATGATTAAAATTCACATGCATTTAGAGAACTATTACAACGATGTTGCTTAAAATCAGTGGTTTGTGGATGAAACTACAAGTTATAGGAATTTGTTAACTATTATTCAAGTGCTCATGTGCTCGAGACTCTTAATCATTCGATCCATGAATTTTCATTCAAACAAATTCATTTATTAACAAATAAGAAAAAGAATACTAAGAAGCTACAAAAGTCCGAGCAGATCAGTTCTAGTTTTCAGTAGAAAATTTTCAAGTTATACACTATCAACATGCTTAATGCCGACACCGTGGAAAAAGTTCTCATGATTAAAGGCTGATTTTTGTTTGGTCATTCATAGAACATCGATTAAAGTCATAATTAAGGGAGGGATATTGCCTGTAATACATGAATTTAAACCAATTGAAAGCATAGAAGAACAGATCATGCCATCAAATCTCCAAGCAGTAGGAATTAATTAATATTAATTTTGAGAGATAAATACAATCTCAGTAGAAACTTGCAAGCAAGCCAGGGCCAATATTCAAAGTGGGTCCATATATATCACATTGCAGAGGACAAGGTTCAGTGGCTAGTGGTTTGATGAGAGCATTGAGAGGACAAATGGCCCATGAGATGGAAGCGAAAAGCCCCTTAAAGGGCTGCAGAATATGATTACGTCAATCACTTTACTATGACCTTGGCGTTCAACTCTGTTGCTATTTCCCTGTTACGTATTGTCCCTCTTTTGTATGTTTATTTGATCTTCAACCATTGATATGTCTACCAGCATTTTTTTTTCCTCGGCCAAAAGACTTCCCAGGTTTGGTTCTTTGGAAGGGTCTTGAAGGAATATAAATTCATTAACGCTATAAATTCAGAATAAAGTCATCAGAATTTACCAGCAGGTGATGAGTAATGTTATTTATAGTCACTTTGAAACTCATTTTGAGGAGACACACTAAAGTGTCCTTCAATAATTAATTGAGAAAAAAGTGAGTTCCACTTTCAACCAAAAATTAAGAGATAATTTAGTGTATCCCTCAAAATGAGTCACAAGATAAGTATAAATAATATTTTTGCATGCGATTGGTTCAAAAAGTTTAATATTTATTCCCTTTAAACTAAATTTTGAATTCGAGTCTTATGAATAGAAAAATATAGCATTAAGAGAACTTTATTTTATGGTTGACCAACTTGACTCGAGTCAAATTAGTAAGATATTATGAAGTTCGGATACTGGTAGTTTAAAAAAATAATTTTTTTTATGAAAATTATAGTGATATATAGTTGATTGAAGTGCAATGATAGAACCCACTTTTTTTCAGATGTTACTAATTATACTGTATCATTTTGGCTGTAAATTTGCGTAAGTGTAAATTTATTTGTCTCTCTTCTTTTTAATATTAGTAAAGCAAAACAAATGTGTTTCTTTTCTTTTTGTTATTTTTTAAAGACTCTTTTTGGCCTATACCAGTCAAGATTATACCTACTACATAAAAATTAATAAATAAATAAATATCACAAGAATAATAAGACAATGTTTGTTATACACCAAAAATATTATATTTCTTTTACACTTTTCTAGTTTATTGGAAATTTAAAAGACAAAATGAGATTATATATTAGAATGTATAGTTTATGTTTCATAATCTGAAAAAGGAGGAATGTAAAAATTTTGAAATAAAATTGGTAAAATAATATGTGCAAGAGAAACGAAACATGCCTGATTAAGAATGAATTGCAGGGAATTTACATCTCAATAAACACAAATAACCATTAAAACACCTACGTATGAATAATTAACTTAACTCTAAAATGTGGAATCTTAACTCTAAAGTGTGGAAAAATTATCACTATAAATATGAAATTGGGTATTAAGATAACTTGAAAATGTTGAAGATGAAGGATCCATATCCACTCAAGACATCATCCGATAGATCAAATCTACGAAAGATGTGAGAGATCAAAGAAAAAGAGTAGAGATAATATATAACTTCTATTTCACATTCTTTTTTATATCAGTCTCAATAGAACAACTAAACACCTATTTATGGTTAGAAGTAGAAATATCTCCTTTATGTTAATGACATGATAGACTAAGTTTACACTATAACAAATTCATGCACAGGCCCTATATTATATCCATTTATGAACAATGCTCAATATATAACATTAAGCCTAATCATAATATTAATCACAAAACTAAATTAAATAATATATTCTAATATGTTAACATTTAATTAATCTAAGTTTTATAAAAGATAATTTTAATTGATGCTAATCCATATAAAAATAATCAAAACATGAATTGCAATGGAGGCGTTTTCACCCCTGTTTATTTACTAAAAAACAGAAACAGGATTAGGTTTGACAAGAGTACAGAAGCCTCCAAAACAGGATAGTACTATAGTATGTTGGCCGCGAACTTTATCATTATCGTTTTCGATCGTGCTTGCCAATCCATCATTCAATGCGCCTCCTTCTTATCATACAATAAAAATGAGAAGTGTTATTTATATAATATTATAGGATATTATATATAACATTACTCTTACGTAAATATATATTAAATCAAGTTAGATGAGTCCAGAGATATATCATGCTTTTATATTGGAATGAGTTTGTCTCAACCTAAATTTTCATGCACAAAAAAATTATGTCTATCTTATTTTAATACATGTATACATCAATACTCACATATTTTCATATTAATAGAATATGTTTATATTTCAAGTACAGAGTTTCACGTGGCGCTAAACCATACTGGGATACATACATGAGTGTGTTGGTGGACACATCCTAATTCATCATTCTACCAACCAAGTTGGGCATGCAACGAAGGAATTGATAAAGTGAGGATAACACCTTATTTTAGTTATAATTTAAATACTTAGTTTGTTAGGATTTTGATTCTGTTTATTGTATCTTATCCTTAGTTTTAGGTTTTATCCTTATCTTTCTATTATCTGTTGATTTTATCTCTTATCTTATTGTTATCCTTATAACCGTTTTATCTATATAATAAACTTTCTGGTATAACTCATACTTGAGTTCAACCAGTCTTTCATTCAAAACGTCTTCATGGTATCAGAGCCTTGTCTCTTTTAATGGAGAAACTCCAATGTCCCTCGACCTTGGCTTTATCGGAGAAACTCCAGCGCCCCTCCCACTGATCCCTCCCCTCGGATGTGCATGTCACCAGGCAAGAGGTTTGATCATCTCATCGTTGGCTTTTGCCACTGGCGCATCTCTTTTTATCTTGTTCGAGAATGACTCACAAGACGTCTTATTAAAGACCCCTCGCTCTCTGTCTATGGACGTAAGATTTTTTCAAAAGGCTTGGTTGATACTCCAGTATATGTTTTTATGTCTACATCTGGTATTTCAAGACCAATTGTGATGATCTTATGGTTGTTGGTAAGCTGCCTTCTAATCAAGATCAACTTATTCACCTTCACCGTGATCTGGACTCATCACTTATTTCCGCTGTTATCATTATCCAAACATGGCCTTTGCAAGGCGACGTCCAGTTTGAAGGGGGTGATAAAGCAAGGATAACACCCTATTTTAGTTATAATTTAAATACTTAGTTTGTTAGGATTTTGATTCTATTTATTGTATCTTATCCTTAATTTTAGGTCTTATCCTTATCTTTCTATTATCTGTTGATTTTATCTCTTATCTTATTGTTATCCTTGTAACCGTTTTATCTATATAATAAACTTTCTGGTATAACTCATACTTAAGTTCAACCAGTCTTTCATTCAAAACGTCTTCAGGAATCAGACATTCTTGGTGGCATACACCATGAATCCATGTGTTGGTACGACAAAAAGAACTACACAAAATTCATAAACAAAAAAATAGCGGAATGAAAGATAAATGATTGCCACTTTCAAAGTTCATCCCTATTTCTTAGGAACATATATATAACAATACGAAGCAGGAACGCCATGTCAGCAATCATCTCGCAAGATAAAAGAAAGCCACAATATAGTGAATATGGCACCCCCCCCTTCTTCTCTTTTTTTTTTTTTCTTCTTCTTTCTTCTCTCTTGAGTCTAGCTCGATATAGCATAAGACGACCAGTCTCAAAATTATGGCTCCGAAAATAAGCCAAAAAAAGTTAAAAAAAGAAAAGAAAAGGTTTTTCTTGTTACATAAAGCCAAAAAAAAAAAAGTTTAACTCGCTTTCATTGTTTTTTCGCATCAAGTTTCCTTTTATTTTTCTTTTTTTTATTTGAATAACTTCAACTAATTTAGCTTAAGCTAAATTAGTTCACTATATAAAAGTAAAATTCTCTTAACTCTAATTTTTCTTTTCCCTTTTTTCTTTCTTTTTTATATGGTTTTGTATTGTTTGCTCTCATGAGCTAATTGTTTTCTTATTTATTGAAAAAAAAAACTTATATTTAAGTACAGTTGTCATGTTACAAATATGGTTGGTAATGAGTGACACTCTATGTCATTAATTTTTTTTTTTTTGGTTACTCATCATATTATAGAACTATTTACACTTTTTCATTACTTTAAACAAAAGAATTCAATTGTGAGTTTTTGAAAATTTACATCACTCAATGATATATTGAAAGATTGTTAATAAATTTGAGATCTCTGTAATTATTACCATATAAAAATTTCTTACTCTAACGATCTATTAAAATTGCATAAAGAAACTAATATCATTATCTTAACTATATATCATATTATCATTTCAAAGATAAATATTTTTAACAATTTATATTCAAAAAATAAAAAAGATTAAAGTCATTGAGTTGTTAATGAAGCTGTGAAACTTCACAAGTTGACTGTCAAAGTGGAGGGGTAAAACGTTAGACCCAATCTTGCTTGTAAACCTATAAAGGTTTGTGAAAGAATTGCAAATGGAATACTTTTGTATACGTTTTATGTATCCAATTTCGTTTGGTTGATTAAGAGATAAAGGCAAATAAATATTATATATGTATGTAGACAAATTATTATAAATCTAAAGTTTATTATTGTTTTGTTATGTATATGTTATCATTATTTTTTTTTTATGGATATCATTATTTACTAAATTAAAAAGGTAAGTTATTTGACCTGTGTACAAAATAACTCCATCACAATTCACCACTTCCACTTCACTACACTTTATGTTTTTTTTTTCATAAAAATATGTTTTATTTCCTTCAAAAACATATATTTTCTTCACCAAAACAAAATTCAGCCACATCCTAAGGCTCCCATCCGTTTTTTTTTTTTTTTTCTGGTCTGTGCGGATGCCTTTAGCAATTTTGTAGTCTCGGAGTCCTCGTGGGTCGTAATAATCCGCTCCTTCGGAGTTTGGGTTGCACTGAAATTTTCATATCCGCGTTGGTTATAAGGGCGAAAAAATTAGGCTTGTGCAGACCGAGATGCTTATCCTGTGACCCAAAGCCCACAAGTAGAGTCCAAACCCATAAGAACATAGGTGGAGGCCTATATATAGCCCTCGTGCAAAACATTGGTTCTTGTGACTTACCAAACCGAAATGTTGACCCAAACAGAGAGAACTTTCAAAAACATAAAAAATTGCTAGGCGGAAAATTGGAATCATGACCCAAAAATAAAAAAATGGGAATTACGGACCTAAAAAGGAAAGATTATTGCAAAGATAATTGAATATAAATCTATGCAAGAATCAATACAATCCAATTTTATTGAAAGTGTGCCTAAATAAAGAGTATTAGGATTGTATTTATGTAAGAATTGCTCTGTAAGAAATATCATTACTTAAAATGAACTATTGTGACTATTTATTTTTTTTTTAAAAAAAAAAACTTATTATCAAGAACATTATAACACAATAATCAAACCATTGCAGCAATAATTGCGTATTATCTAAAATTAACGAAAATAATTCTTACCTATCATTTCAGAAATGACACTACTTTACATGGTGAAATCATGCCACTGTATAAAGAAAAATCAAATCCGTTTCAATAAAAATCAAGGTGATGTAAAATCTTTGCAAATATTAGGGGACTATATATTATGTTTATTGTTGTCGTAGAAAACAACATTTGGCCAAGTCGAAAACATTATTTTACCGCAATAAGAAAGGAAAAATGCAAAATGATATAGAGTGGCAATAAACAACTTAACTAGAATCGCCCAGTGATACTTTTCGATCACAGCAGCAAAATACGAACAAGAAAGCTACTAATGCCATTAACTTACCTACTTTCAATAAAACATCTTGAAACATTATGGCACTTTTAATCTTCTTCTTTGTTCAAACCACAAGTGAACTTATTGTCAACCTTACTCATAGCTAATAACTCATCGTTCACACTTCACAGCTTCCTGGAATACCATGTGCATGCATTCTAATAATCAAACATGGTTAATCATTTTGTTACAAGAATTCCTATCTCTACTTTTTATGAACAATTAATCGAAAAAGTTACACACGCAAGAGACACTTGATTAACCGTGTACATTTTTTGTCTAGATTACCTGTATATAAAACCCATTAAACTTCAATTAATCTGACTTGAGATGAATTGATTCATTATGAAATAAAGCTCTTCATTGCCATATTAATTGTGTACGTTGATCATTCATCAACAGAAAAGTCTGGCTCAGCTGGCTTCGGCAAAGAGCTTACTACTCCAGAATCTGTCCCAGAATGCTTATTGACACCTTTCCTAGTGCTTCTTACCACCCTTAATGTTGGTGTCTCAGGCTCAGAAATTGTGACACTCTCCTTAGCCCTTAGTTCAGCAACTTCCTTCCTTTTCTTATGCCTTCTCCAAGCAGCTTGAATGAAACATGCAGCCCAAGTTCTCCATTGGTGTGAGTAAAATCTGAACTTATGCCTAAGTTGTTTGCTATGTAGCCTTCTGAATTGTGATGCAACAAACTTGAGGTCTTCAGCTATGAGTGCAAAGGCCTCTACTTCTGAGATGGCGTTCACTGTTCTTGTGGAAGATGGGAGTATCACACTGGGCCGTGGGTCCAAGGCCCAAGTTAGAAGCTCCTCACCACAGAAGTCACCTGGCCCAATACGGCATGAGTTGAAGAATCCAGCCCGGCCTCCATTGGTGGTGTGGGAGTCAAGATGGCCGCGGATTATGAAGAGCATCTCATTGACTGGATCACCCTCGCGGACAAGGTAGGTACCCTCAGTGCACAGTGCAGGCTTTAGCCTTTCACATATTGCATCTAGCATCCTCTCATCCATTTGATCAAACAATGGGACCTGTTAATGAGTTAATTAATGGAATTCAATTGTAATACTATTCCTAATCATAATATTAATAATGTTATGCATATATAAAAAATGGATATCAAGAATAAATATTATAGAGAGACGCAAAGTTTTGGCCTCATCCACTATCATCAAATATTTTGTGTCTTTTCTTATAATATCCACTCCTGATGTGCACTTTTAATATATAAATAAAATATTATTTTCCTTAATGTTTGGTTTGAGAACTATTGGTGTATTGGAAGAGTATCATTTCATATGTAAATTACGCTTGACTTCATCATGTGTGCATATTCAGTATTGATTTTTTTCACCCTTTTAAGATGATTTGATCAATGGCGAGGATGTGCACATGACAACGTCACCTGAAGTGTGGACAAGAGAGGATCCTCTCTACTATCTTGTAAACATATAAGAATTTGATGTCTAGTGACTTACTCCTCGAACAAGGTCAAGACAAAGGTGGCGTTTGATGTCTCTTCGAAGATCTACTGGAAGACCTTTGAGAAGAGCTTCTTCATCTACACCTCGTGTAGCCAGCCATTTGTATTGATCATATTTACGCACAGACTGTCTTAGCTCCGGAGGTAGTTGCCTGTGATGCATCCATTGTTCTGCATCAGTTCTTTTGACCCTCCACTCTTCTAACCGGACAGTTGTTGATTGGAGGTATGTCTACAAAGTTTGAGTTCTATTAGTGCACCCTATCGAACAATGTCAACTTAGACCTATGATTTTTCTTTTTTTTTTTTTTCAAGTGGCAAATTAAAATTACAACAAAGTCGATATTTAATTGAAGTTGACATACTTACCTGCATATTACCAATGAGTAATGCAAAAAGAACCAATCCAAGGGTTGCAACAACAATGGCTACCATTATTTCTCCAACAAAAGTACTAGTAAGAAGGCCTTGTCCCAAAGAACTGCACCCACCAATCATAAAAACGTTAATGCTAAGGTGTAAATATTGGTAGCACATGACATGGTAGGACCCCTACAAACTTACCTCAGATTCCTTAGGCCCCACCAAAGACAAAAGAAGTACTTATTGAAGAATGGCGAAGATGTTACTTCGGATGTCACAGCATCAGCGTATATACCAAACTGATAGAAGTCAGCATCTGGTGAGCATAAATTTGTGATATTACTTGCTATGAACCAGGAGTCCCTGAGGGGATCTCCAACCCTGTGGCAGTCAAAGAATCCATATTGACAATATGGCTTCTCAACATCGCATACACTTCTCCAGCATGCTTCTTGACGTTCAATTGACAGAAGGTACCAGCAAGCTCCTAAAATCTTTATGGAATAATCCCCATTCAAAAAACCAAAACAGGGGTATGAGTGAGTGTATTATTTTCATTTATTAATGCAACACATATACACATAGTTTGCCTAGTAACACTACTACAATGCGTTTGATAAAAAGAGTGCTGCTACACGATTCGAAGAAGTATTGTCCGTAAATTTGTCGGACATAGTTGGCACATATGTGGCAAATTTTGAATGGCTGGACAGAAATTATCGGTGGTTAAAAGATTTGAAGTGTTTCTATCACATTTTGTGGTATAATTTGGGCAACTAATTTTTAGCAAAATTTTTGATTGTGAAATATTTTTCTTGATAAGAATTTACTAGGCAAATGGTAGACCCAAATGTGACTAAAACAAGTATTCAAAGTAATATAACGTCAATTACTCTAGTTTAGCTTGGTAAAGAAGATAAAATTTGGTCCCCTTCAAATCCTCTCCTCTTAATGTAAGACTTAATTTCCTTAATGAACATGGTAAAGAAGGAAAAGGCCACAGCTGCTTGAGCAAGCAAGAAAATGAAGTTTCATTTACTCACATGGCTCGCCAACATGTAAAGCATAAGGTTGTAAGCAGCACCTGCCCATGCTGTCTCTGTCACAACCCCAGTGGCTTTTACAATTTGTGATGAAAGTGGGAAAATCAAAAGTAGCCTAGGCAGGTATTGGAAAATGATGAAAAAGCGAAGCACATTTTTTGTATTTGCCATGGTTGAACCCCTAAGAGTTGGGATAACAATCCAAATTAGCACCTGAAATAAACATAACATAATGTCATGTTTAGAGTATTAAATCACCATTACTTTAAAGAAAATATTGAGTAAGGCACCTGAGGAAGGGGCAGGGCAGCAACGAAGTCTAACAAGAAACCCTTGCAAAGGTACTTAACTGCAATCTTAGAAGTGTCTATAACAAGTTCTCCTCTTCCAAATACCCGGGAAGAAGGAGCAACATAAGCTGTACGGAACTTAGTAACAATCTGAATCATGTAGAAGACATCCCCAGCTGATCTTATAATTGTGAGGATTACTTCAAGAGTTATACCAATATCAATGCACACTTCATCTCGAACTACTGGCAAATAAAAGAACAAAGGGTCCACAAACAAAGATACTAAACATGCGACCAAGAAAATCTTGTTCCATCGGTGGATGGTTTGTCCCCGAGGATCTAATATTCTCCTTTTTACCCTGTCATAGTCCTCTGAGAACACTCTTGACAACACTCTAGCTTTCAAGAACTTTCCTGTCTTCTCTGTCACCTTCTTCTGTGCCATTTTGGAACTAGGCTCGGGTATTTGTGTTCCATCAATGTGGTATTTAAGCTTAATACCATTGTCACCGCTAGTTGCTGGGATTTTTGCTAGTTCAGGATCATCTTCAAATCTACAATATGAAACTTAGAATTAAGGGCTTATATGATAGAAATTGATTGTTGAAGCATGCATTGATTGTTAAAGGCTAGCATAGAAGTTCAGTTATCTAAAGTAGTAGTACTAAATAACTTGGAACTGAACCGAAATAAAAATAAAAGAACTTGGAACTTGAAAGATATTAAAAGAAGGGAACACACCTTACAGATCTTGAATTACCAAAACCCATCTTCTCTTCAATCAAAACTATGAATCTGGAGAGCAAGGAACATGAGCATGGGTTAAATCATAGCTGCTGTCAGTTGTTAAATCAATGATTAAATAATGTCTACTATTTACAACTGGGTTTGACGAACGATGAATCCCAAAACAATAGGCAAGCCCCACCCAAGGTTGCTAAGACCAGGATTCTTCCAAACAATGAAGAAGATACACAACCTGGAGATGAAGCTGTACAGAGATTCTCCAATTTAGTAGCTTATTACAACTAAATTCGTTACGTAAAGGAGGAGAACTCCTATATCTTTAAACTCAGCAACAGTTAGCTAGAAAACTTTTTGATCATGATTCAAAATTGGACCCAAATTTTGGAACAGTGACACTTCTATTCTTATCAAATAATACCAACAGTTGAACATCCAAAAGCAGCTTAGAAACAACACCATTTGCAGTAAGAAAGTATAAATCACCGAAAGCACATAAAGAAGATGCCAACAATACAAAATAAATCAGCCACTAGATTCACTTTATGGGGAAAATTTAGTTTCTTACAGCTATTCCAAGAAAAAGGGTAAGGAGCACCAAGTGAAGCAAGACAGATTCTCAAGCATTTCCTTCTGCTGCAAGCAAAAACCATGTCACTTTAAACCAACTTCTCACATTTGCAGTTCCAGGCTTGTTAGCTCTTCCACCCTCTTTCTTGATTCGCCTCCAATGAGGATTAGCCTCTGGAATCTAGGTGAAGTTGTGAACTAGAAACCACTTTGAGGATTGAAAAACAGAAGGTGGGTCATATTGTCACTGCACAACAATTTTGCAGTGTGTGAGATCAAAGAGTATATTCTCTCTCGTAGTTGTCACTCTCCCCTTAAAAATGGGGGATCAAGTCCAACCAATATTAAACAAAAACAGAACTGACTTCATAATCCAAGTGGAAAATTAAAAACGGAAGATCCCATGTGTGTGACATACAAAATACACAAGTACGACACTCAAAATGAATGCAAACTCTTTCTTTCTTTTTTCTGATTCTGACTTTCAATGTTTGACATATAGTGGCAACTGGCAAGCCTTCCCCATTATTGATGTGGCGCAATTCTAGGATATTTTAGGGCAAGAAATAATTCTTGCTTTGTCAATCTGGATCACCTTAACTATGTAGATTATTATTATTTCTTAGTTCTTACATTTAATAATAGTTTATATGTTATACTCCAACTTTACCAGGAAAAATAAAAATGATATTATTTATAAATAATATTTTTGGGTGTCCATTAAAGATTCAAGAGCAAATGAAGGAAAATTTTACTTTCATAATTGGGAATCAAATATTTAATAAATAATAATATTATCACTTATAATCCAATTGGCAATCATGATAATGAAATTTTCATTCATTTGCAATCTCTTGTATCGATACACATCCAGATAATACATCCCAGAAATAAAAAGTTATACTCCAACAATTGATATAACAAAAATTTATCCATAGTTTAAAGAGAAATGTTATATATATAATCATCTCCATACTTTATCTACAATTAAATTAGATGTGAGACTGAGTCTAAATGAAAGCCCCGGCCTATCGAATGTGAATTGATAATATATTGACACAAAGTCTCTAATTCAAAAGTACCTAAAAATTTGTGATTGATGTGATGAGGCAGAAGCTGATAACAAGGGGCCGTAGCCGTACAGCGTCAGTGTCACTCCAACGAAAAGGTGGGATGGACTTGGCAAATCATAGGAACGGTTCTTTCTTTGCTTCACAAACTAATATTTTAATGCGCGAATGATCCGAGGAGGAGTTGACTGCGTCAGATACGCTGCTATGGAATCTTGACACGTGTTTCCTTCATGGTCACTTACACTCTCCCAGACCCAGCTCAGATTGCCTCAACCGGCGCTTCAGTAATCTAATCTCACACTTCCAGCCCCTTTTTTTTTTTGTAATAATAATATTTTAATTACTAATATTAGTTAGCGTGGAAATATTTTCAACTTAATTTGTATTTGATTTGAGTTGTGTAGGATTGATTTAGATAACATTAATTTTGTTGAAATTAATTTAGTTAAAATTAATTTTAAAATAAAATGATTTATATTTGATAATTTTTCTAAAAATAATTCTGACAGAAAATTAAAATTTTTCACTTCTTTCATAATCAATTCGAAAAATAATAATTGATTTTAATCTTGTTAAATCATATATCATTAAAATTGATTAAAATTGATTCAAAATCAATTTTTGGATGTCCAAAGAGCATCAAAACACATTATTAGTATGCTGTATGATCATGTAAGAGCTTTTGTTCTTTTCCTTGCATAAAAAACTTTAGCATTCTTATTAGAAAAATATTATTTGTGGATAATTTTAGACAATTTTGCAAATACTATATAATTGAAATGGGAAATAAATTTTAAAGAATTAAAAAGAAGTTCTAAGTATTAAAAACTAGAGGTATCCCTCATTGATATTTATTAAAAATGTTCAAATAATAAGTCTCTTCTTATCATAATTACTCGGCGGTTTTAGGAATTTATTTCACTTATTTAAAATATTTGTTTAAAAATTATAAAATAAAAATAATTTTTTTCTTCAAATTTTTTGATTTAGTTGTGTAAAATAAGAATTTATTTGATTTTTTTGTTATTGCAATCCCTTTTTAATTTTTTTTAATTTTTTGGTGAGCAAGAGCGGCTAGTGCCCCTCAAATTGACGCTTTTAAAGAATTCATTCTTTCAAGACAATTATAATTTCTTTTTTTTTTTTTTTTATCTGGATAACTTCATATTTTATTATATTATTGTTTGGTAACATTTAATCATTATTATATTAGTGACGATATAACAAGTAAATAAGCAGCCATAAAAACTTTATCCCATTGGGAAGGGACATGACATTAGAGTACGTATATTATAATCTTAGGGAAACTTTGGATAAAAGATTCATTTAATATAACAATTCTTCATTTGTTTCAATTTATTTGTTCATTTAGATAATGTAGTATATTTTTAAATTAATATATTTTGATACAATTATATCAAGATATATTAATTTAAGAATATACTAAGTTGTCCAAATAGACAAAAAAATTGAAACGAAGAGAGTACTATTTATGAGTTAAATGATTTTTTTAAAAAAATAGTTAGCTTGAAATAATATTAATTTAACGTTGTACTATATTATATTCATTATTTCTTTAATACAATCAAATTTTTTTTACAAAAAAGGGGAAAAAAATCAACTCAAGTTTTGATTAAGAAAGCATTTTTCGAGGCCATTGAAGCCACAATCCACAACTTACCCCACAACGTCAAGTCGCACCTTGTTTAACTGTCGTGTGTCGGTGTAACATTTCCACAGTCAGCACCGGATTTGTGCAAAATCATGTTCAAATATAACCCAAAAAAAAAAAAAAAGGAAAGCCACACACCACTTATTTTTCTGAATAACATCAATTCACATAAGTATAGTAGACACGCATCTTTTCCTCCTAACTCCAAATAACATTCTTTTTTATTTTGATTTAAAATTTTTACGTTATTATGGAATCGTTGTATTCTGTTGAACTGAACTTTGTATATATTCCAATTCGTGTACCGCGATAGTTAGCTAATTATATTGGATGTATAATCTATCCTGTTGTATGAATGCGATATGAGGTCGGAGCTAGGGTGTATTAATATATGGCTTTTTGGGTATTGGGGTCCCCTTATATATGTATGTATATATATATATATATATATATATATATATATAGGGCTTTTTGTTTTTGTATAGAAGCACTGATTTCATGGTTTTGTTTAAATCCTTTATTTGCAACAAGATAACACTTTTGATATATATGTAGAGTACAAAGGCTGTACAAGCAGCCCTTGTGATAGCATTAAATGAGCAAGTGGTATCGGTTGTACCTTCCGGAAGATATATCAAATTGTTAAACTCAAATACAGACTGTACCCATAGTTAGAGGACCCATCCCAAGGATTTCAGCATGAGTTTTGATGCACGAGATCTGTGATTCACACGTTTGCGGTTCCATGTTCATATAAATGAGAAACTTTTTATTTTTTAATATAATATATAAACATCTAAGTTGATATGGGGTGTTGTGATTTAACTAAGTATAGATTTTAGCTATATACATAATAAGTATTGAAAGTAATGGAAAGTAAAAATGAATCGAAACCATTAGTAAAGACAATATAAGGATTCAATATTTATATAATTTAAATTCATTCTTATTTTAACTGTAATTGTCATATATAGATTTATACATCTAAATCTCTATGGACAAATAATAGAATTGTAAATACTTTTAAACAAAAAAAGAAATTAAGGGTTTATTTTGTAGCAGACCACAATTAAGGCTTAAAACGAAGTGGACCTGTTTCATGATAGTCTCACTTCGCCAAACCACACTTTTGAGCTTTACTGAAAAGGACATGCAGCTTCCACATTACATTCAAATGTATAACCATAAGCCAGGTTAAGAGTATCGTTCATTCATTGTTAGTTTGGACTTCAAGGTTAAGTTAGTCTACTAGCAAAATTGACAAGTAAATAAGCATACAAGGTAAAGTTAAATTTACATCTCACATATACAACCCTAAGGTGGAGAACTGAGAAATAGAAATATATATATATAACTTGAGTCACAAGAAATTGTTGTTACAGCTAGAAATGAGTAATAGTGTAATACTATTGTCAATGAAAAAGTAAATTGATTTTCACCACGTTTCAATCCGTTTGCAGGCATCAGGACATACATAAAGAAAATACTGAAATAAGAAAGGTTTGGCAGGAAAATGCACCAAGCACTAGAGAGGAGGAGGCCCTGGTTCAAAAAGAGGAGGACAGCAGCAACTAAATAGACCACAGCAACACAGAAACCATAAGCTGAAAGATATAAAACCAAAAGACCAAAAAAAGAGGGGTCAGTCTCAACTCTTATTCTCTCTTGCTGAATTTAATGTACAGTTGCATAACTTAAGCAAAGAGGAGTGTCTTACCATGTATCCAAGAATCCTCCACCAGGGGGAGCAGGACCTAGCAATGGTGTGCTTGGAGGAGGAGGAGGAGGAGGAGGTGGATCCATCACCTACTTACAGTGGTTGTTTCTAGTCTTCTACTGTTCTACCACTCAACAAAGAAGTCACATAGGTTTCTTATGCATATGTTCCATGCCATCCTTTCCTCAAGTCACACCTTCATCTACCATTCAAAGTTGGATTGAAAATTAAAAAAGAAAATGGCACCCCCAACTAACATACAAAGTTACAAACCGTGTTAAGTCAGTCCTTCTTCCTTGAAGGTTCTCACGGCCACGGGCAACCATTCCACTCTTGGACTTATGACGTAAGATGTAGTGATGTAAGTGCATCTGTATTAAATATCAATAGACTGATATACCATATGAACAAACCAAAATTTTATGAAACGACCATAAAACTGTCACTTGTATAATTGTATCAAAAATGCCCTAGACTTGTTGAAATGTGAATGTCTTTCAGAGTGAAAAGGCCTTAATTTATGATCGTAGCAATGGCATATGTAACAAGAAAGTTCATAGGTCACTGCTGCTGCTCAATATAAATGCAAAACGCTTATTTTTATTACTGTAATTTGTATAAGTATCACATCCGATTCTTCTCCAAATAAAGTAGAACCAGAATCACCTATGCCTGCTTTTGTGTACAAGAATACAAGAAGCATATTCCTGTGCCTATCTAAAAAAACACCAATGCGCTCTACCTTACAAGGTAAAGTGAAGAAATTTAGATGAACACATTCTCAAAAGTCAAAAACCAAAGTGCATACTCTACAATATCCCACTGCGGCATGTACAAAGTAGGGTAGTAGTATAGGCTGCAAAGCTGCACCACCAGTCCACAATATACAATTATACATTCCTCAGTCTTCTGCCTTCTGCATCTCTGCTGTGTTATCAAGTGAAATTGATGTTAGTCATGCAAAATGATTCGAATCGAGGCTCAGTTAAGTCTACCGTTTCCTCTTCTGATGCATGCCAGCTCTCATCTTTGGAAGTCGAGTGGATCAAACTCTCTATATACTCAGTTGAAAACGTATCTACATCTTTATTTTCGTTCCCAACACGAAGACTGTGGTCAATATCTTGTGGCAATAAATTACGAGCAGGAAATATATTCGATGAAACTTGTCTCTGCTTCTCAGAGTCTTCTGATTCCTTTACATGTCCAGAAAGAAAAAAAAATTGAAGATACGGTTTATTTTTTATGCTTAGGAGGGTGAACTATTATAGCAGCTGGCATAAGTGTAACAATCATTCAAACGAAATATATGATAAACATAAAAATTTGAAAAATAAGAAGCATGGTTAAACTAGAACACTGCAGTTAAGAACTGAGGACACCATAGTGAATGCGTGCACCTGAAAAAGGCTCACTGGAATGTTCCTTCTCCTCCTGGATTTGCCTGGGGAAATACTTGAAATAATTTGAACAACCTCACTCATGGTTGGTCGAGTGTCAGGATCCAACAGCAAACACTCCTTTGCTAAGTATGCCATTACCTGAACCTCTTCTCCTGGGAAGTTTCCTTTCAATCGTGGATCAGCCAACTCTGTTATTACTCGCCTACTATCTTGTAAGCGAGATGTCGCCTAAACCAGAAGGAAGGTAATTGTCAAATAATATCAATGAAACCAATCATCCATATTCAGGATGGTAAATGAAAAATAAGATACGTTACAAGGATGTAAAAGACACGACAACAAACATATATGTCAGGAGTCTGAGCTATTACACAAAGATCCCTTCTCATAAAAAATTGTACATAGTCTTGAGTACCATGTTGAGCACATACAAAATCTGCATCATATGAACAAATGTAAATTAAGGTTAATGCAATAGGCAGAATTTACTATACCCATATAACAAGGCTTTCTTCTTTGCCTGCAGATTTAAGGATCGGTTGTCGACCGCTGATAAGCTCAAGAAGAACCACCCCAAAACTGAATACATCTGACTCAAGAGAAGCTCTCCCAACAATTGCATACTCGGGTGCAAAATAGCCAAAAGTCCCCTGCATTCTTGCTGGAGAGTCCGGATAACTGGGAATGTCATCAGCTCTCAAGTTTTTAGCCATACCAAGATCAGTTATCTGCAAGTCGGTTTTTTGAAAATAATATAAAAATATTCTTTGCCATTGAAGTGTGACAACTATCACCTATGATTTAATAATTAACTCTATACTTCTTCAAGAAATATTCTTCTGCAGATTCCCAAAGGAAACTTACCTGTTCAAAAGGTGTTAAAAACCAATGTAAACTAGAATTTGCTTTCATTATCTTATTGGCCTCCTAAGTCATGTTCAGTTTCTCCATTTGTTATGCGTATCAAGTTATATTATCTATTCTTAAGTAATTCTCCATTTGTTAGGAGTTAGAACGATGTCGAACAACCAAGACTCATACTTTTGCTTGCCAATTTTCATCCAGAAGAATGTTAGTTGATTTGACATCTCTGTGCAGAATTCTTGGAGCAGCTGCTTCATGAAGATATTCCAAACCCCTGGCAGCTCCTAATGCAATAGTTACACGAGTAGCCCAGTCCATGTTTTTCCCGAAAACTCCATCTAAACGGTCCCTCAAATTGCCATTAGGCATGTACTCAAACACTAGTAACCTTTGAACATGTTTTCCTTTTAATTCTGAGCAGTATCCAAGCAATGGCACCAGATGACAATGATGAAGTCTAGACAATAGTTCAATCTGCACAACACAACACAAAAAAAAAAAAAAAAAAAAAAAAAAAAAAAAAAAATTGTTAATTAAGATGGATGCTTTGAAATATTTTAGGTTTATATTTTTTTTTTATCTGGACACTGAGTTACATAATAACATAATCAACCAAAGAAGACATAATTGAATACTGAAAGATAAGGTACAACCTCTGTAAAAAATTCAGTGTCTGCTTCAGGCCCTCCTTGATCTTTTAGTCGCTTAACTGCCACATTAATGCCATCTTTAAGCCGACCACGGTATACATAACTACTTCCACCGAGTCCAATTAGGTTGGATGTTGAAAAGTTGCCAGTGGCATTTTCCAGTTCAGCAAAGGAAAATTGAATAATATTTCCATGAAAAGTTTCTCTTTGGCTCCCCAACAAGAAAGAGGCCTTCTGAAAGCATCCTAAAAATAACATAGAAAAAAGGTAATTAAGAACAAAAACTGTGGCAAAATAACAGAACTTTTGGAATTTGAATCAAAGAACAGTGAAAGCAAAACAATCTTACCTGTAATATGACTGACTGGAAAATTTATAGCAACTTTTGTTTCTGGCACTGAAAAAGTCCTATGACTAATTAAGTTGGAGGTACTACTGTAACTTGTTTCCTTATCTGATGAGATCATTTGTGATTGAATAGGACAGTTGTCCCTTCGGCAGTTGTAGTATACAACTGAGGCAAGAAATGCAAGAGTGGTGCATATAAGACATATTGATAGAATAACTACTGCAGTCTTGGCCGAAATGTGTTTCTTTGAACCTAGTGGCATGCTGACGGTTCCTGCAGAACGCTCAAAATCATAAGACTACTTGAGTTTCTTGATCTGACAAAAAGACGATGACTTTTAGAAGAAGGTACGAGATTGTCATCATCAATAAGACACAAATATGTTGAAAAGAAAAACAGTCTTCATGGTAAGAAGTGATATGGGAAATCATGTTTGAAGTCTACATAACTATAATTAGCAAAGGTTTTTAAATTGTGCTCCACAACTACATTTGCGGCCATATTAGCAGCATTTTCTCACAGTTGTCCACGATTTCCATAATCGTAAAGCTACTACAATTGCAACTGCAGCCAAAAGTCCAAATTTTCATATAATGTAAATAAGCATTTTGTTCTATGCACAATAATAACTGGTTTAGCAGCATTAGCGAACTTTCAAGATGGAAGCAAAAAGAAAGGAAAAATACCCCAGGTGCAGTTGCAGGCTTTAAAGCAGCTAGGGCTATGACCATCTGCTGCCACTTTAGGAAATCCATTGGGATCACATATGCATGTCCATATGGATTCACTCTCTTCGGCATCTACATGGAAGGGAAAGCAGTTACCATAAAATATCCAGGACGTGTCTCCCTGTTTCACCTAACATGTTGAGCACATATTGCATTCTTACTATAAGCATATAAATTTGTAACCACAGCACTAACATTACCGTATCAAAAATGTGAAAATTTGAATGCAAGGAGTTGTTCGTGTTGAAGTGCCAATGTTTAAACTTGAAATTCTACAAGCATTACAACTGGAGAATCAGGCTTGAACCATACCCACTTATACATTTTATCCACTTAGATTTTGGCAGTGAAAATTGAATTCGTAGTATAATTTGAAACTTATTGTAAACGTAACTTTCATGAACTTATTTGAATGTTAGTTAACCCCGCAACTTCTGTAAAAATTCATCCATTAAATTAAACATATACAATGGCAAAGCTCAAGCTAAATAACCAACTGAAGAACATAAAAGATAAAACATTGTCAGCTGGAGGCTGCTCTGGTCTTCATGCCAAATAAAAAACAAAAAATAAAAATTACCAGTATACCTGAATGGCAATCACATGATTGAGAACAATTAGCAAGAGAGTATCTCTGGTTCCCTTGGAAAGAAGAACATCTACATTTCCACTTGTTTAGGTCAGTATCTGAAGGTTCATCTGCAACAATTAGAGAGTCAATTACCAAATGCTTTATAAGTTATGATATAAACCACAAAATTAGACCTTTATGACCCTGTCCTGTAAATGGACCTTTATGGGCTTCAAAGATCTCTTTTATACCCTAACCAATCCCCCCGTTGGTCCTATACATGTAACCAGCTATCAGAAAAAGAATTGCAATAGCTAAATGATGGTGCCCAATATCGGTCAACCATAAACTGCCAGTT
This sequence comes from Pterocarpus santalinus, assembly GCA_031439595.1. Classification (NCBI taxonomy): domain Eukaryota; kingdom Viridiplantae; phylum Streptophyta; class Magnoliopsida; order Fabales; family Fabaceae; genus Pterocarpus; species Pterocarpus santalinus. Next base: position 40,130,936 of record CM062528.1, on the reverse strand, counting down.
ACTGGTAGTTCCAAATCAAGAGTAAAACTGAAACTAAATATGATTTATTTGTTTCAGGAGTAAGTGTTCATGGGATGCCCAACATATCAAAAGCTGCTAATATCAGTTTCTCATTTGAGCAGGCATGCGCCTGAATATCCGTAGACAAGGTATGCTATTGATGACAATTGGAGAGCCAAAACCAAGTGTATTATGAATGGTAACACTAACCACAAAATGAGTGCTGAATCCAGAGCAAGCTAATAACAAGAACAACATCAACTTTGAGTTGAGGCTTCATTTATTCCAACCCATGCACTACAAGGAAAGGAAAGAACATTTATTGCTATGGAACCCCTAAGGCAATAGTGTTCCTTATGTTGTGAAACAATGCACATCATTTAGGCAATTTTCCAAGACAAAAAAATTCATGAGCAGATAATAAGCACCGTGCAGCTGCATCCTGTCAAGGACAATGAGAAAGAGAGTGAGTGAGAGAGATTAAAACTATTAATGGCTTCAGTCTATTCAAAGTATACATCAGAGTCAATCTGAAGAATAAATACTACCAATTCATGACATTTGACACGGTGTTCAGAAGGACAAGCAATTAAACTACATAGAAAGTATATATGAATGTCTTTCAGAAGTATGAATGAGCTCTTCAACATGGCACCGAAACAACTAATAAAACTTATCATGATCTTGAGTTTATGTACTTGAACCTTCTTTGCCATTGTAGAGATCATAACTTAAACAAAATAAATAACAATAACAAAAATAGAAGTGGCATCAATTGGTGAACCTGTTAAATGGAACATATATAGTTAGACTAGCTACAAGATTAACTAATAACCCAAGAAAGACAAGCTGCAGGAAAACAATCCAGAAACAGGCAACAGCACCCCCATGGTTTCAGTTTCATTTATCTCTATGCTGCAGCAAGGAAATCAGTGCCAGTCATCTCATACTTAATAAGGAGATAGGAGCTCAGTTCTTCTGACCTCAATTGTTGTGGCCCCTATATGCCAATTAGGTAAAATGGGTAGGAAGGAAGAAATAAACACGTTTAGCTAACAAACACCTGAGTTAAGGCCATCCACCCTAAGTACGAAGTACTGAAACAAAGATGAGATTGAGGTGACAGGAGTAGGGACGAATATTGACTATGTAGCACAGGACAGTTAATGCAGGGTGAGTAATCACGGCACTGATTAGTTTACAAGTGTAATGGATACAAGTGTAATGGACCCATAATAGGACTATAATCCGCAACTGATAGGCCTAGACATAAAATGTTCAATTGAAGGAAGACACATGCACGCAAGTACAAGTACACCGACGGTTTGTTACATCAGACAATTAATGTATATATAGTGAAGTGTAGAACTTTGTCTGCCGACGGCTTCAGAACTAGCTTCTAAAACAGTATATGCAAAGTCTATGAATGGAATGAAAGACTGTGAAGTTGTTCTAGCAGAAAGCGGTTCAAGTTATTAGGAAGCTTGAAATAGGAAAGTCAATGCAGAATGGTGAGCATATCTGAGAAAGCAAAGAGCCAAAGATGTGTGTGTTTTGTTTCTTTTTCTGGTTACCTTGTTTTGGAAAGAACTACTACCTAGTTCATCTTCACCAACGTGGATGTATTAACCACGTATACATACCCTTTTCACTTTCACAAAATGAGAGGGAAATGCTTATCCCTTAGCACTAAAGTTGGATAACGGATTAGAAATGATATGATGGGGAATCAAGAAAAGAGCAAGGCTAATCAGACAATGGTTAGTGGTAACAGATAGGTACCCCACTCCAATGAGCCTATTATGTCCTTTAATAAACCACATACAACGAAATAGGAAATGAGGCTTAAGAAAGGGTCCATCTAATGTACAACCACTCTGAAAGCAACCCCTTTGCTTACTGAAAGGGACCCCTCAACACCTTTCTTTCATCCAAAACTAAAATAAACCATCTGCTTCTCAAATAACTCATTTCCATTTAAAATAAAATAAAATTATTATATAAGATTAGTAGTTCAGTAAACCATAATAAATCACAAAAGGAAATAAAACATAAATGCATGTCATTAGATTAATTTATAATATTATATGACAAAATTTAGATAAGGCTTAATAGTAGAGAATAATATACTATCAAAATACACACAGATTTCTTGATTTCTAATTAAGTTGCTCATCCTCAATAGTCAATACAAAGTCGTAAATACCACTTCTTCTTTTAGTTTATCTTACAATGAGAAAAATGTGAGAAAAGGAGAAAGAAGTATAAGTGAAAAAAAGGTTACTCTCCCCTTGCCGTGGAGGAATTTTACAACGGCTATGTATGTATATCACCGAACTAACTTAGCTTCTAACAGATACCTACCACCTACTGGATGCGGCTGAGAGTGCGTAAAGAAGAGTGTCAGCTATCAACGCAATGTGTTTTTGGGCCTCACGGCCTGCTTGTTTGTCTGCTTTGGGCCCACTCGTTGTTAAGAGCTTCGTCACAGAGAGAGAAATTCTTATGACCGAAAAAAAAAACAAAAAAAGAGTAAGAGAGAAATTCTTAAATAAGAACACTTCTTATATTTAACATATAAATATAAATTCTTTTTTTTTTTGTGGGGATAAATAAAATTTCTTAAATACAATACACTTTAGATATGACAGCTCCCAATCTTGCATGTGCTAATTGTCTGTTATAAACAGTCCATGCTTAACTAATTTCCAGTAGTCAATCACGATCAACGGCCACCTGAATTCGATAGAAAACTAGCCAATCTAACAAGGTAATCATTTTTCTCCTCAATTATCCTAACCTCCTAATCAACCTTTGTCATAGACATTTTATGTTTTTGGGTACAACAAGATAAAGAGAGCTAAGAAGCAAGGATTGGTGGTGTGTCCGCATGTTCGGCACAAGTGGAACACCGACGCATGTTGGATACCAGTAAAACATGTGTCTGACATACGGTCTTATGTGTTCAATTTAAAAATATTATTTTTCGGCTTGAATACTCGTCAGACACAGCTGGACATGGTTCAGACATGCGTTAGACACAACTCAGACATGCGTCAAATACTGTTAGACATGGCTCAAATACGACCTAAACACGATCTAGTATTTTTTTCCAATTATTTGATGAACTAAAAAAGAATTCAAAAGCCCAAAAATTCAAATTTATTTAGGATTTTTTTTTTGAAATATCAATAGAAATAGTACTTCATATTTTTTGGAAGGGATATAGGAAGTATATAGTAATATATGACATATATTAAAAATACTCCTTTTTTTGGGAGAGATTTAGAAAGTAATAAAAATTGATAATTTAACATCTATAAATATCCAAAAATATTGTACTATGATATTATGAATTATGAATTTTTCTTTTATATATATATGCCCTGTTCGTGTCCTGTAATTTTATGAATTTGATGTGTCTTCGTATCCGTGTCATATCAAGTGTCCATGTTCATGTCTGTGCTTCTTAGAAAGAGAGACCTGTATTTCTGGAAACCAAGAAGTAGAATGAAGTGTGTAACTCAAAGTGAAGAGTTATGGACATCTCTGATCCAGAATCCGTGGGACTGAGTTGTTTCCCGTGGAGGTTTTCTCAGATCAGCTAGCACGACAGACCGTGAGAATTATCAAAGTAATATGAGCATGCATGCAGGCATTAGGAGTTGTAAATGTGAGGGAAATGTGAACCTTCAGTGAAGTATGGACACACTCACTGCATGCAGTGTTGAAAAGCTTGGAGCCTCGTGACTGAGAACACAATTATGAAGTGCAGCGTTGCCTTTACTGCTATGATGCGAGTTTGAACTTCGAAAAGGTGGCACCCCTTGCCTGAACCTTATTGAACACGTGGCCCTATGTTCGTCCAAATCCAATAAGAAATTTTAAGGATTACTTATTTATTCACTTTGTTATTCACAAAACTAATGTGATACACAATAAATAAATTAAAATAAGAGAAATTTCTTGTTCCGAAGAACAAATTTCTCTCAATTCTATTGCACAAGTGAGTAACGCTGCTGAAACAAACTTAACACACTTTACTTCGTGTTAATGCAAGGTTAAGTGAGAAAGGCAATTTTTTAAACAGGTTAATATTAAAGAGAACCAGCATTAAGTGGCGGATGTATCTCATTATAAGACATAATCATGTGAGACCACTCTCTAATCTCTCGTATGGTGCCATTCTCATTTTGTTGTCTGTGCGCATGGTTAGTTATATACCACTTTAGCAATGTCTTTGTCACGCATTATGGAGGACTTTGCCTTAATTTTATGCCATGATAATTCGTAACTATGCTTCTTGGCTCTTGCATACATTGACTCAACTATAATTAAATCAAGCATCAGATTATGTTTATACATGTGGATGGTATATGAAATCCCGTGCTGCATGGTGCAAATAGAATAACTTGAATCACCTAGAAGAAACTGACGTACAAATTTATAAGTAAAAACCACCACATAAGAAAAGAATCAGGAGTATACATTGTATTGTATATGTAATTAAGTGAAGAAATTCCCTGAAGTATCTCCAGTTACATTGCTATACCCTTCTCCAAAAGATGCACAATTCAACTGAAAAAGTTATATACGTCACAACTATGAATCACGACCTGTTTCCTTTCCCCATTCTCTGCAAGGCACACCATTATCCCGCCTATGCATTTACAACTTGCCAAATCCACAAGGGAAAAAATGGTACAAAAAAGAATATTAAAAGGTCTCCAAATAAGTGTATGTATAACAGCTAAGTAGAATTTTTCCAAACACAGTTTCATTATTGCTTTCTTCTATGCCTTTCAGTATATGATTTAGCAGGCCGAAGGGTGCGTCCAGATTGTGGTGGAGTCCCCAAAATCATGGTTTGGGAACGGGTAACCATGTCTACCATTGAAGGGGTTTGGTATGCTTGCACAAGGCTGGTGCTATATGTGGAATCACCTCTTGCAGTTGCCCTTTGCAATGAATGTGAGCTCAATCCTGACAGAACATAAGCCCTCCCAGACTGCTCATAAACATGCCGGTTTGACATCCTCTCCTGCATCTCCTTTAACTCGGCAGAAAGAGCAAGACATAACCGATTGCCGGCTCGAGCAGAAACAGTTTCAGACAATGCCTTATGACAGCTCTCAAGGACAGAAACTGCACCAGCCAAGTCACCACGTTCAGCTTTAGCTCTAGCCTCAGCCATTGCCTCAGCAGCTTGCAGCCTGTTTCGCTGCTTGTCTACTTCTATTGAGACAGCCAATTCTCTAGCAACATCAGGTCTCTGAATCTTTACTTCACTACTTGGTTCCAAACCTACCATTTCTTTTGTGATGGGGTCTCTATAAAGACATCTAACAACCAACAGTGACATCTCATCACTAGACCTATCAGCTGGAACATTGATTGTCACCAAAAAGTCTCTTTCTTCTTCAGCATACAGATCTCCTATCTTGATAGAAGCCATTCTTGCATTGTCCATCAGGCTAGTTTGGTAACTTCCTGCTTTAACTGAACTAAGCTGTAGGCTAGGGTGAAGACACACAACTTCTACCTGTAATTCCTGCACCACCACACTCAAGAGCCCCCCAATACACTGTGCAAATGCATCCTGAATCACATCCTCGGCTTCAATGAAAGAAAATGTTCCACCAGACATCTCAGAGATTGAGTGCATTGAAGTAGCATCATGGTCAGTGCCAAAGCCAAATGCATGCACTGGTATCCGCAAACCCATGTCATTATTACGTCGAATGGTGTTTGGGACAAGTGACCGGTAATTGGTTCCAAGATGGGGCCTGCTATTGACTGTGTATGTATCCTGCCCATCAGAGAGTAGTATGATGCTCCCAACTGGGTTCTTCCACCTGCGGTCAACAAACACCTTGGCACCTTTGCTCAACCCTTCAGCAATGTTTGTTCCACCATTTGCCACCAAAGAATTGACAGCCTGCAATGCCTGCTGTCTTCCAGCATCAGTCATCCTCTGAAGAGGAAAGACGCGGCGAGCCAAGGCGGAGAAGGCAACAACAGAAAGCCTGTCTGAGGAACTCAGATTCTGTATGACAAAACTCATAGCTTGTTTTAGCAATGCAAGCTTGGTACCAGCCATGCTACCACTTACATCTAGAACAGTGACAAGGTCAACTGGGGCACGAGAATTCTGAGCTGAAGGTGCACCATTTTGTTTTCTCCCAGAATGAAGAGGAGCCTTGAGATGAATCAAAACAGCAAGGTCATCATGAGAGGCTGACTTTGAAACAGCTGAAACTTCAGGATATGTTCTGATCTCCATTGTGTTTGTCATGTTGTAATCAGCATCAATATTATCTTGGGGTGTTGAAGTTTGTTGATCCAAGGCTTCATCATCATCAAAGATATCTGGTTCGGGAATAGGATAAAGCAATGAAGTCTGGCGCCCTGTGCCAACTTGTGTGGAAGGAAGCCTCCGCAGAAAAGTGGTTGTCCAGGCATCATCTCGAGGGAAAGCTACTCGGTTGATTCGAGACATGTCATGGGAAACATTGGAGGCAGGACTCTTGAAAGGAATCTCCTTCCATTTTGCCCTGCAGACAGGGCAAATCTGGTTCCCGTGTTTAACATTAGACGTGATGCAGCGGAAATGGAAAGAGTGAGAGCATTCTGCAGTAAAAATGGCATGCCCCTGCCCCGGCTTCATTGAGTGCAGGCATATTGCACATGTCCCCTGCAGATAATGTGGATGAAAAATGTGAGAATAAATAGAAGGCCTTCAGTGCTAATATTCAGGAATATTAATACATAGATTACAGATTTGGATACAAAAAAAAAGAATGCAGGATATTGAACACAATGATGCAATTTAGTCAAGTTACTATAGACATCAAATATGTTTTACAAACTTAATATCCACAAGCCAAGATGGAGGAAAAGAAAAGGAGCCATGATGACGTCATCTAGAACACTACTTAGGAATGTGAAACTCTAACCCTCGTTTGACACTGGCTTATTGAAATCCGCCATATCGATATCATTTAGAACACTACTCAAAATGTGGTTGAGGTAGCCCAATCAACCGCTAGCAAAATCTGGTCACTAGCTCAAATCCCACTTCATGTAGTAAAATTACTTATGGATTGGAGGCCTTCAATAGTAGTTATCACTTTTATAATTAAAAAAAAAAAAAAGGAAAAAGTGGCTACACGTGCCGTCATGAATACATGGATCCAACCATCAATAATAATATCTCGATTGGTCACGATTAGAAAAAATAAAAATAAAAAGGAAACCAATCTCTCTAAATCTGGCATTGTGAGCAGAGCCTCAATAAAGCACATATAGATAAATGCAAAATTTGCAAAGCTCCCTATTACATTATTTTGTCTAACACTGCCCCCCCTTCTGTCCCGATGCAGGTCCACAACTATTATCAGTGCATAAAAAGATGAAATAGAATGCTACCCATCTTTACCACAGATGCGCATATTTACTATTTAGGTACCTAATTACCTACACTCGAGGATTCCAAGGCAAATCTACAAACTTACATAAAGTTTAAAATAAAGGTCAACGTTAGGTGGTCAAACACAGTGAGAACATCTAGGAAAAATTAACAACAATTCGGCAAACGACTTTCATAAAAGTAAAAGCAAATTGCAACTCCAATATTGAACCTGTCGACAAATTAATTAATTAATAGTAAAAATGACATCAAAAGAAGGAATAGATCAAAGGTGATTAATTCATTGCCCCAGGACTCGGATTTCTTTGTCTTTTAACATATCTCTTATCCTGCAAAATCCCAACTTTTTCTTTGCTTACAGCTGGGATTTTCACAATCAACGGCTAAGGGGGTCTTTGACTCTTTGTGGGGTTAGCATAGCATAGCATGGAACGGAAAGGAAAAGGAGAGAGAAACATGGCGCCCCATTGGGTTGAACAGTTCGCAGCAATGGACGAAAAGAGAAGCAACTAGCAAGCAACGCCTCATCAAATGCAATACAACTCCTTTTTTTTTAACTATTAAGCCAAGCAACTTGGTCCTTAATGGTACACAGCATATAACATTAACACACAACAATTGGGATGAAAGCAACACATGCCACCACCATGGCACCATGAATAATAAAAATAAACCACTTCCACTTTTCACAATATTCATATACGTCACACACACACTAACATACCCACCACTACGATACCCCAATTGAAGGCCAAAACAAAAACCAAAAATTGAACATCGATTAGAACCTAACATTGATGTCTATTTACTATTTAGCATTTAGCCATGTTTATCAAGTTGCAACTCTCATATTATAATCCAAACATTTTTTTTTAAAAAAGAATAATAATAATAATAAGAAAAGAAAATGCAATGAAATGAATGAGCCTCAGCCCAAGTAATGAAAATCTTCAATCGTAAGCTAAAGACAATATAGGGGTAGGAAAAAAATGTAACTTTTATACATACCCAACAAAAAAAACAAATGTAACTTTATAATTTATATTATGAATATGCAAAAAGGCTTAAGCTTAACGGGTAATGGAAATGCTAATAACCTTGGATGATGATTTGGATTTGGATTTGGATCCGGATTTGGTGAGTCGGAGGGCGGACGACGAGGGCGTCGGGGTAGTTGGCCGGTGGCCGGAGGCATCGGCGGCGGACGGCGAGACGCCGTCGGAGAATGCGGCGGCCGGGGAGGAGTCTACGGCGGAGGAGGCGGAACGGTCCAGAGTTTTGGGAACGTGAATACACATGTTCATGCCTATGGCAAGCTTCAGTTTTCTCCATTGGCTTCCCATTTTGGTGACGAAAAAACAACGATCAGATCTCGAAACGACGGTGGCCCACTGTCACAGAGCTGCGAACCTCGGAGCAGAATGAGTTATAAAAAAAATATCTCAACGGAGTTGTTGAGCATTGAAGCAGAAAGAGAACTAATAGGAAAGAGTGTGTGTGTGTGTGTGTGTGTTTGGGTTTGTTAATGAATAAGAACGGTTATGGTTATGGAAGTAATGGTTATGGTAATGGATGAAAGAATGAAGGGAGAGGGGAAGAGAGGTCACTGGTTTAGAGGTAACAGCTTTCGTTGGTTTGTTGAGAATGGAAACGGAATGGAATCACAACTTCGTAGCAAAATCAGTATCCCAAATCTCAAGCTCTTATATTATCTTATTGAATTTAATTTAAATGCATTGACAGTGTAAAACAATTTTACACTGTCAACCAATAAAAATAGTGGAAAGTGCCAACTCGCACAAATAACTACCCATTATAATGAGGGACCCACCATAATTTCTCACTTTCCCCTATTTATTTACATTGGTTGTGATAAAACTGCTTTACATCACAAGACATACCAATTAAACTCTATCTTATTTTACAATCACCATTTATGTAAATTAATATTTTATTTGAGATACGGATATTATGTAGTTTCTTTATTTAAATTGTTTATAAATCAATTTCTATATTTCGGATATCTTGTAATCTTTTCAAAAAATAACTTTCTTAATCTCATATTCAAGCTAATGGTAATTTGGCTTCACTATCTAAAATTTATTAGATTCCAACTTTAAACCGGTCAATTACCATAGAAGTAAAGTTTTTTTAATATTAATTTTTTCATTCATAAAAATCAAATCTAATATTTTATTTAAGAAGAATAAATATCAAATATTTAAACCAATTAAATATTAGTATTAAAAACATTTGCCTCTTATAATAATTATTTTAAAAATTATACATGTGATTAATTTTGATAATTTTGATATATAATCAATCATATAATATAACATGTATAATTATTGAAATAATTATTATATAATTAAACACCTTCAATAACATGATGATATATACGTAAGTGTTTGTGTATAAAAAATAAAAATTACACAAGATTTAATTTATTACATAATTGGTTGATAACGTATAATATTTTGTTTAAGTGTGTATTAAAATTAACTGTATAAGAGTATAAGAGTTTTTAATATTCCACTAGCTTTCAAGTCAAAACTACAATTTCGTGTTGTGCTTTATTACCGCCATCATTGATTAATTAATGGTTTTAATATCATGCATTTAAATTTTCCGATTTTATTGCTTGTTGCACATGGCATACACCGGGCCAGTTGTGAATGACCCACTCCTCCATTACCATTTCGGCATTTCCCGGCCCCATATTCCCATGAATTGTCCATGCTCATTAATATAAGCGTCATAAAAGTATGGACGTGTTCCATTTGGATTGAATGTCATGGAATACATTGGGTGAAGATTGCTGTCACCCTACGGTGCATCAATGGCGACGGATTTTGATAGATTAGAGAAAAAAGGTTGATAGAGTCACGTGACACGTCCGTAGAACTGTACGAGGCGAAAAAAGATCACGACTAATCTTTGAAAGTTATAACAAGAAGTGATTATTCAAGTACATATTTGCTGTTTCCAGAATTCATTTTGGCCCCATAAAATTGGTTTTATTAATTTTTTATAATATTTAGTTGTTGATTCTTAGAATTAATTTTTATTTTTAGAATTAATTATGAAAAAAATATTTTTTTTATTTTTTATTAGAATAATTTTTAGAGGAATTACCGAATATAAATCACTTTACCTCAAAATTAATTATAATAAAATCAATTCTATCTAAAATTAATTCTATAAAAATAGAACCAAATATGCTATAAATAATAAATTTGACTATTTGAGTTTGGTGATTGAAAATTTTTAATAATGTCAAGATTTGAGTTTGAATCAAAGCAATTGTGAGAAAAGATAATTTTAATATCTTACATGATAATTAGTCTTATGGTTAAATGGTACAAAGAAACTTATGAACACCCTCAAAAGTAATTACCGACTGGTTTGTAATAGCTTATTGTAATTTTAGTGAATTTGATAGTCTGATATTGGCATTACCTTGTTGAGTGTTTCTGAATACATAACCTTATAGATATTAATACGAGAGAGGTTGGAGATGATGATATTTAGGAGGAAGCCAAAAAAGCATGGAAGCTGAGAAAAATATTTGAGTTCTCTACTAATAACGAGATTGATACTATACGGGCGTTGGCAAAGAATCAAAGAGATAACAAAAGGAAGAAAAATAATCCAAGAGGTCGGCATAAGAAAAGAAAGGTAGGTAAATTAAACAAGTAGTTGACTTGCAAAATTATCTTTAGTGTTTGTTTAGGAGTTTGAGGTGTAGTATTGTTGAGACTAATTGGCGTAGATTTATCATTAACATGTTTAGTTTCTTTTTGTTTGGTTGTCTATAGGTGCTATAATCTTTAAGGTGAATTTAAATGTTGGTTAGCAGAGATTTTTGTGATCTAATTGATTCTTTTGGGGTTTTATATGGTGTGCATTATGGTGTTTATTTGTTTGGGAGAGTTTTGAGCCAGGTGATGTTTATTAATAATGCTAAGAGAGTGAGAGAAATTGAAAAATTAAAGATGGGTGGATCTTGTGAGATAGGTATTGAAAAAAGAAAAATTGTATAAGCAACATCGTTTTCTAAATTTTGTGAGTTGGAAACTTCCATGGACTTGAGAACATAGATATCAACACTGGTTACTTGCGCATCTGTTTTTATTCTCATTCGATTGCATTCTTTGCCAATGATGCAATAATATGCGAGTCATCATCATTCATCATGAAAGTAAATTCAATAAAATTAGCAATCATGACCTCTCGGATAAAGGAGTTGTAGTATTATGCTATTGAGAACATGTTCGATTACGTTGACTTCTTTTTTGAAGAACAATTTTTGACATTAAATATGAATTCTCATTTTAGTTTTAAGTTGAATTCCTGCTATGCGTTGTTTTCGCTGTTGTTTATTCAACAACTTTCAAGAGCAAAGAAGATTTGTCACTTTTACTAAGGTATACTACCTCCGCCCTTGAAATAGCTATCCATTTTTAAATACGTATATGCATTAAGAAAATGATTAGAAAAATCTCAATATTAGAAAAATTTATGAATACTTTACAAAAGTATTTTTATTTAATTCTTTCTCTTCCTTGATTATCTCTTTTTACTTATTCTCTTTCCTCTATTTAATAGAGATATAATTGAAAAAAAATTAATATTACCTAAAATTCTTGAATAGATAATTATTTATAGACAAATAAAATTTTAAAAGTAGACAGTTATTTCATGATAGAGGTAAAATATGTTAATTATAATTTTTTATTTTTTTCTTCTTATTCTTCAAATCAAGAATGTAAATTAACATGTATAAATGAAATGAAAGTTTCATTTCTTTTTTAAGATTAAAGACACAATCAAGATTACATGATATTGTAAAGATACATAACATTTGGAATTAGAGCATTCCTTTTTCCTTTGATGTGGTGATTAGCGACCAGTTGTATGTTAGAGCATTCCTTTTTTCAGCCATTTTTTTTTAAAAAGTATTGGCATTTGCTTGGTATTGATATTTGGAGGATGGTTCATGATGCTTTTGAGAGGAGCTACTTTGATGAGCGAATTTTGGAATCTCTAATTGTGTTGATCCCTAAAGTTGATGTTCCAGTGAGGTTTCCTCAGTTTCATATGATCAGCTTATATAATGTGGTGTATAAGCTTATAACAAAGGTGCTGGTGAATAAATTGAGGCCTTTTCTTATGGAGGTGATTAATCCTCTCCAGAGCAGCTTCCTTCCTTGCAGAAGTATTACTAACAATGTCATCGTAGCTTAGGAAGTGATGCACATTATGCATAAGTCTAAGAAGAAGCACGATTCTTTGACTATCAAGATTGACCTCCATAAGGCATATTATAGTGTTAATTGGGGTTTTCTCAGGTAGACACTGGTTGAATTTGGTTTTCCTAAGCGCATTATTAACTTGATCATGTTTTGTGTTGCTGATTCTACTCTTTCTTTGATTTGGAATGGGGGATCATTTGGAAAGCTTATCTCCAAATATGGTCTTAGACAAGGAGATCACATGTCCCTTTACCTTTTTGTGTTGTGGATGTAGAAGCTCTCTATGATGATATCTGATAGTATGGATAGAGGTTATTGGAAGCCAGTCTTTGTTTTTAAGGAGGGGATAAGGATCTCACAGTTATTATTTGCATATAACGTTCTACTTTTTGTGGAGGCTAGAGTGTCTTAGATACGGCTAATTATGAAGATTCTGAAGGAGTTTGAGAAGGCTTCTAAGTTGGCAGTTAATCTAGAAAAATCTAAAGCCATGACCTTCAAGAGGGTTTCTTAGTTGAAAAAAGAAAGACTTGTAGTGTCCATCTCTTTTGCAGATAACCTCAAGAGGTATTTGGGCTTTCCTTTATTGTAAGGGATAGTAACACTTCTAAAGAAAGAAGGTAGGCTTGGTATTTGAAGAGCTAGAGAAACTAACATAGCTTTGCTTGGCAAGTTGGTGGCTGAACTCCATATGAAGTCAAAGAAGCTATGGCCTACTATGCTTTGACAAAAGTATGCTAAGGAGAAAAGATTTATAGAGATTAATGCTTGCAAGCAAGGCTCGATTACTTGGAAAGCTATTGTTCATGATTTTCAAATTTTACATGAAGGGTTTAAGATAAGACTTGGGAATGGGGATTATTTGCTCTTTCTGGTTTGATGATTGGATAGTGAGGGCCCTTTTTGCTAGAAAGTGTCTTATGTTCATATTTCCGATTCTGACATGCGGGTGAGGGATGTTTCGAGAGATGGTGGCTAGACTCCTGATCAGATGTGTACTTCCCTATCTAATGAGGTAAGGACGAAACTAGGTGGGACGCATATTTGGATGCATCAAGATGCTACTGATTATGTGGTTTGGGCTAGGGCTGTGTCGACAGTTTATTAGGTGGCTTCTGGTTATAATTAATTGGTTGAGGAGGCTTCATGTTGAGATGCTAGATTGGGAAAGTGGGTTTGGATATGGAGATTGCCTACAACTGAGAAGTATAAGGTTTTGTTTTGGCTTGCTTGTCATGAGGCTGCTCCTACTAATTTGGTGCGATTTAGAAGAAGCTTATGTACCTCTCTAGTTTGCCATTGTTATTTTAAAAAGGAGGAGACTCTTTTGCACTATTTTAGAGATTGTGTTAAGGTGAAGGGGGTGTGGCTATTGCTTAGTTGTGGCAATGATGGCTTCTTTACTTCTATTGCTGCTCAGTCATTGTTGAAAGCATTTGTGGATAGGCTGGATAGCACTCTTCTATGTGCAACTTTATGGTGGGTTTGGAGAAGCATAAATGAGGATGTCTTCAATGCTAATGTTATGCAGCTAGAAAAGATTGTGAGGGTCAGCTCATTCGAGGCTGCAACTTACTCAGGTGGGGATTTCACAGATGCTAATCCTAGTATATCTTCTAAGGATCCCAGATTGGTTAGGTGGAGTTGGCTTAAAGGAGGGTACGTCAAGCTTAATGTGGATAGAAACTTTAGAGGTAATCTGGACTTGGCTAGTTTCGATGGACTTTTACATGGCAATGATGGCAAGTGGCTTTGTGGTTCCATTGGTATCTCGAATAATATGCTTCCTAAGTTGGTAGCGATGTGCCAGGGTCTTTGTATTGCTTGATGTAACACCCTAATAAACCCATACTACGTTTAAGTCGTATTACGACGTTTTATTAATTGTTACTTATGCTCGTGGAAAACTAAACTTCACTTGAAATTAAGTTACGTGAAAAATACGGTAAATTTTTTTTTTAAAAATAAATACGTCGTCACTTCGCAGCATTTCGGAAAGTAAAGCTTTGAGCGAGAAGATAGATATAAAAGAGCATGTCGCGAGAGAGTCTGAAACGCAATATCATAAAATATGAGAAAGGTAAATAAATAATAATTCACAAATACATTACATTACATAGTTAATTATTACATCCATATGGGTGTGTGTGTGTGTGTGTGTGTATATATATATATATATATATATATATATATATGAACATCACATCGAGGGAGGCTCATGGACGTGCCATGACCCAAATACTAAATACAAACTTAATTTGATATCGTTCGTCACGAAAAGGAATGTATAAAGATGCAGAGCTACGACAACTACAAGTCCAAATCAACATTGTTTGGCATCCCTCGTCATATGTCCAGTCACAATATAGGGGATGCATGCTCCACTCCACTGAATGCACCATTGAATTCTGGTGATGATACAGAAAAGTAACTAGAGTGAGAAATAAGATTTCTAAGTAGGACTCGAACCTGACACTAAAGTGTCATCGTTATCGTCCCAGCCACTTCGATTTTATAAATGAAAATAGTAAACATGCATAAGGTCCAATTCTTAGATTTTCGAAAACATAACCATCTGAAGTGGATTCAATTTTTAACATATCTTCTGATCATTTATATCATAACAAATATAGGAACAACTATAATTACATAAAATATATATGACTTTGCTATAAGCTTCTCTTAACTTCTTCCCTTCAAAGGTTTGGACCGAAGTCCCTTTTCTTTTCTTAACTTAACTTTATCTTAAGTCTTTTTTTCTTTTACCCGCTAAACATAAATGGTAATGGGCTCATACCGTGGCTGTCGCCACCATAACTTTTCGGTACTTACAGTAGCTAAGTCATGCCATACCTTATGTAAGCTCTATCCCCTATACTTACACTAACTGAGTCGATGTCATGCCTCATGTGAGTTGTGGGTGAGGGGAACTTATTTTGGGTCACCTTCCCTTTTTAAGGATCACACCTTTAGTTCATTCTCTTCTTATTAAGGCTTATAATGTAAAATTATTCTAATTCTTTTTCACATTTAGGCGTTATATATCGTCGTCCCTGAATGTGATTCCTTTCTTGCATATCATTAAGCATCATATCATCAACATATCATATTCATATCATTATCATATCATTATTATAATCATCATCATCATATCATATCATCATCATCATTATCATATCATTATCATCATATTGACATATAAAGGCATATATATCACATAAAGTTTTATGAACTTAGCTTAGTAAATTTGATGCACGCTTTTAATTGAGATTGCTTCTTGTGTAGATTCTTTTATTAGGCATAGGATCAATTTCGTCTATTATCCTTTTTGAAGCTTTTTAAGTTGAATTATGAAGCTTTTTCAATATCTTAATGTAAGGGTCTTAATGTCTTTAAATTTATTCCTCATTAACCTTTAAACTTAACAATAACCAGTCTTTACTTTTATAGTGGGGCAGTAAATTTAAAAATTCGCCATAATTTCATCTTTTACTCTTTTGACTTAAATTTTGGTATGATTATTGTCTTTGAGTCTATTTTTTAAAAAAAAACCCACTCAAAAATTCATTTTATAACTTGAAATATGCACATTTTATTCTAACTGCTCAGCTTTTAAGTTTATTCTCGGTACAGTAATTTTTAAACTTTACTGGGAGTTCCTTACAAAGAATTTGACAAAATTGTTTAATGGGAATATTTCTCTATCTTTCTAACAAACTTGGTTCCACTCAAAAATTTTCTGTATAACTTGAGTTATTAAGATTTTATTTCATACTGCCCGAACAGAAACACATCTGGAGACAGCACACTTTGAAAATTCATATCTCTTTCGTTTTAAAGCCAAATTTCAAGTATTTTATATGTATAAAAATCTCTATGAGTCTATTTTTATTTAAAATTAGTTTCATTGCATTTGGAGCTATGTTGAAAGAGTTATTAGTCATACCATACAGACTGCCAGAATTTTTCAGCCTCCACAGTTTTGATTTCAATGAGTTTTCTTATAAAAATATTAAGTCTTTTCTTCAAGTGACCATTTACATTTTCAAACCACTTTCATATTTTGAGATCTTGATGAAAAATCAATATTTTGAATTCTAAAAAATTTGGCTCAAAATAAGAATAAATGCATAACAAGTTATTTTCCAAAAAAAGAGCAAAAATCACAAATAACTTCTTATAATGAAAGCATGGCCATAAGGCCTTTAGAGCAAGTTCTAAAATCATCTAGCTATAGAGAGTTTAGGAAACTTGAAAAACATAAAAGAAAGAAGGGTTAGAGTCACTACCAAATGAGTTTCTTGAGGAGTAGAAAGAGTTGATGGGTTGGAGATGACTTTCCTCCTTTTTAAGCTTGACAATGGGCCTGAGTGTATGTTCAAGTATATCCTTCAAAGACCAAAAGAGGTGGTCCTTGAAGAACTTGTGAGAATGGTGGTGGAAATGAGATGAGTTAGAGTAGAAAAGCAAAAAGAACAAAAAAAAAATTAGGAAGGACGAAGAGAGGTTTAGAGAAAGGTGAAAGCTTAAACTTGTAGTGAGAGGATGAAAATGACAAATGAGGGAGTGGGGGAGAGCCTAGTTGGCGCAAAAATGGATGAGGGGGCTAATGTGTTTTGCTTCTCTAACAAGCAAGAGGAAGTAAGTGAGTTTAGCTTCTTTTTCAAGTAAGAAAGCTAGGAACCTTGAGGTAAAAAGGTGAGTTGTGTTTTTCTTAAGTCTCGACACTTGGGTAAAGACCATTTAGTGTTTTCAAATGGTTAAAAGCATGATCACTTTTGGGATTGACTTGGATAAATATGATCACTCCAAGTGGCACAATCTTGATGGAGAAAAGTACTTCTCTTATCTTGACTAAAGAGATATTATTACCCTAGACCCTTGATCTAAGAATGCATGAGAAGGCAAATGGATGATTAGATTTTGCTCTTGTCCTTGGCCAAAATTTGGTGCATCAATTAAGAGAAATTTTTAAATTTTTAAAGTTATTAGAATTACCTAAGTTATTAATCAATTTGACTAGTTAAATTGCTCTTTAACCGATTTCGGTTAATTACACTTTTAAGACGTTTTCCTCCAAAAGAATTACTCTTATGAATTATGTAATTAGGGTGTAAGAATTAATTTATCTCAATTGATTAAGGTAAAATAATTATTTTATACTTAATTAATAAGATTGGATTAGCTTAATTATATTTCTAAGTTACGAATTAATAAGGTTCGAATAATTAGGTTTTAATTAAAACCTTTAGTACGTTATGATTCAATTATTGATTTGACTCAATTTACTAAGCTTTTTTTCATTAAGATCAGCCGATTAGTCCTTAATTAATTGTTAACCTTTCTAATTAGTCAGGATCACCGAGCTAATTAACTTAGATAAAATTGGGGATGTTACACTTGGCATAGAGGATATCATCATGCTCTTTGCAAAGGAGACCCTTTGGAAGTCAGTCGTTTGGTTAACACAGTGGATAAGAGCCTCTACCTTTATTAGTCGGTGATAACTGAGATTAAATTCTAGCTCACTTAGGATTGGGATGTGACGATTTCTCATGTGTTGAGAGAGGTGAATTCGTGCGCGGGCCTTTTAGCGGGAGTTGGATCAAGCACTCAGGACAAGCTGCAGGTGTTGGAGGATCCTCGTGGTGGTCTTAGAGCCTCGCTAGGGCAGGATTATATGGGCACTATAGCGGTGCATTATTAGGCATGTTTTGTTTTCTTTCTATTTTCTTTTGTACCAAAAAAAAAAAATTGCAAGTCTAATTCTTTATTCTTGTTTAGGGTATTAAAAATATTCATCTCTATTAGTACATTTTTACATGTTTTAAATCTTGTGATATTGTGAAGATAATTTAATAATTTTGAACTTACTTATTGCTGAAGTCACATTTATCTTATGGATTTTGCTAAGTTTTTAATATATTGAATATATTGAAAACTTGTAAAACTTTTTATTATTTAATTTTTTCAGATCAATGGGTAGCAAGACTCTTATCTTATTAAGGTGAATTGAACCAAACATAAACAGAGGGAAAGAAGAAGAAGCGATTTTTGTGAACGCTCGTATATCAACCGGTGAGCCCACAGATGCCAAGACACTACATTTAATTCTAGAGTTTAATTGGTATGACGACAGCCAGAAAGCAGTTTCTGTCGCCAACCAATAGAAATAGGAAAAAGTGAGAAATCGTGGTGGAGTCCTCATTATAATAGGTAGTTATATATGTGAGTTGGCACTTTCCACTATTTACATTGGTTGTGACAGAAACTGCTTTACTGCTGTCGATTCAAATTAAATTCTTAATTCTATAGTATTAAACAAAATCCTTAATTTAAGGCAGTACGTTTACGTTGCATTTACATGTACAAAGCTTTGCTTTGGTCAGAAAACCTGCGAAATAAATATTCTCAATTATTATTTATTTTTTGGTGTGAGACGAGACAGATGGGGAGCATAGGAAGAACAGCTAACCCAAGAGCCAAGTCGTTTTCTGTATACAACTCCAAATGTATTCAACGTGCTTCCGCGGACTAAATCTTCATACCGTCATATGGCTTTGATGATTATCCAAGTTCAATTTTGTTATGCACGTATTTAATTTGGTTTTGAAGGCTGCATTGTCTTTATCCCTTGGCCAGCTGCAAGGCTTTTTAGAACTAAATTGACTTCCATTCGATAAAACTTCACATTTTGGCTTAGCTTTTGAACCTGTTATTATAAGCCTTAAACTCCACAGACTGCGCGGGTAGAAAGTAAAAAATCTGGTTGACTTTATTTTGTAGGTTATAACCCACAAAAAAATGATAGACAAATTGTCACACTACTTAATTAGTTATGAGCAATTGTAATAAATAATAGGTTTAAATATGTTTTGTCCCTAAAAATATAATAAATTTTAATTTTGGTTCTTATCAAATTTCAATTTAGTTTTGATCTAATTTTTCTTTTTTATTATTTGGTTTTGATTCCTATTATTCTAAATTTTAAATCCTATAAATATTTAAAAAAATATGTTTAATACTTACAAATATTGAAAAAATTATTTTGAATCTTTATAAATATTTTAAATTATTTTTATTCTTATAGATATCACCACTAAATAACTCGTACAACCGAGATCAAAACTGAACATTTTAAAAAAATGTTAGGTCAAAATCAAACCAAAAATTTTTGTAAAAATCAAAATCAGAATTAATTATATATACTTATATAAACAAAAAAACATATTTAAATCTAAATAATATAATCAATCAATTAATCAATATCAATATAATTAATATAATAGAAAATGTCCGTATTCTCTCTTCTGTCATATACTAACATGTTTTAATTAACATATACCTTTTCTTATAATCAAGCCTAAACTTCTGTATATCACGTGATATTTACTTTTTAATATTATTCCATACAAGACAGCTACAAAGTAAAACCAGCTATCAAAATGGAGTCTCGGCTTGATGGTTTTTGGGAAAGTTAAAAAGGGAACGCACTTTTGACGTATCAAAAGGAAGGTTTCCTATTACATTGTCGACTTAAGGGAGTGAAACTGGAACCATTAGAAAGACGGAATAACCTGCTCTGTCTATGTCACTATCAGTTCTTCTTCTATATCCTTCGTTGGATTATTCTTCTGTGATAAGGGCCAAAAAAAAAAAGAAGGCCCATTAAAAAGCCGACCGGTACATGATGTGCACCAACCAATGAGCTGGCGTTAAAGTTTAAACATAATAAAAATTAAATAACTAATGAGCTGGCCTATTAGACCAGCCTTTGGGTCAAAATTTTAAGACAGTATCTGCGATATATGATCATCATGATGTGGCCGGTGAAATCAAGGAAAGTCAGGGGGAAAAAAAAAAAGGGAAAGTTTTACCAAACAAATAATAAATTTTGAATATTAAAAAAATGAGTTTAATTACGATGCATCAGTGAGATAAAAAAGTTTATAGTACTATTTAATCATATATTTATATTATTAAAATTTTTAAAATAATAAATAATTGAATTAAATAATTTTATTGATGTGATATTATATAATTAAATATTTATATAAATTTTTTTTATATTAATAATATATATAAATTAAATTTTAATAAATATTTATTTTTTTTTTATTTTTCTCCCAAAATGAAAGAAAAGTAATTTCTCTCTCTTTTTTAAACTCTCCCCTGATCATATACTTTTTCAATGCATATAAACTTTTCAAAAATGATGTTGGAACACACTTTCTTGCCCAGCTCACTCAAAAAGAGAGAATTATTAAACAAAAATATATAACACATTATTTGAAAAGAGGAACAATTTTTTATAACGGCATGTCGAACACTAAATCCCAATTTTTGAGTAGAAATATCAGTCGTCTAAACCTTTTTTTTTTTTTTATGAGTTCATAAGTTTGAATAGGCTCAAGAGAACAAAGCTCCACCTACCACAGTACAAAACAGTCTCAATACTATATCAGATAAACATTATGCGTATAATAAACATAAAATCATTTACTTCTTCTGGAGTTATTTGTTCTAGAAATATTTGCTCAACCAACTTGTCGGCGAGGCCTTGGGCAGTTATTTATGCGTATTCGTCTTAACACCATTGCCCATTATAGGCTGTGAAGGAATATACATATATATTTTGGTCAAACTAGTGAAGTTATAATGGGGAACATAGATGAGTGGCCTTTCTTTTTAGCATAACATAATGGCCACTCATGGTCAATACTCAATGGGACCATAGCCTCTCCCAAACACCCAACATTCAGTGATCGCACCAATCACTACTCCATTTGGCTGTCCAACTCCAACGATGTGTGTACCCTTAACTAAGGTTAGCGATCATACGCCAAGTCTAAGTGAGTTGATATTTGATCATGATATGGACCCAAACCAATACATTTGTACAATCCCAACAATTTTTTTTTTTGTCAAATTGCATAAAAGTAGCTTGCAATTTTCAACCACGAAAATGCCACATTGAGCTCCGTCTTTGTGTACATTCTTTTTCATGTTACCAAAATATCAATAAGGTAGGACCCCAAATATCGTCCTCTTCGTGCACACATTATCTCAAAAGTCAACATAAATGTTGTTGCATCAGCACATTACCCTAAATCTTAATTAGTAAACAAAAATATATATTCCTTTCATTTTAAAATATCTGTAAAAAATAAAAAAATACATAAGTTAAGAAAAATAATAAATTGATCTTAGTAATGATATAAAATTGTATAAATAGATAAAATTATCTCTATATAAGTAGATACATATAATTAAATGTAATTTAATCATCATAATTAGATTAAAGGTATTATTGGACAAAAAAATAATGCTGTTTTAATATTAAAAATAAATAAATGTTCTAAAATCATAAAATATCAATAACTTACCAGGTATATTGAAAGGAAAGAAGTTTTTAAAATGAAATTTGCTTTTAGCTTTTTGCTTCCCGTACGTTAAATTAGCACAGAGTGTATTGTAAACTCAAGTAAATTGTTTTATAGAGTGAATTTGAGAGCGACATATATCGAATTCAGTGGCCAATAATTAGGGTTACGCAGTAATTAAAGGATTCAGCAAAATCAATTATATACATGATTAGATTAAAGGGATTGTTTCTGTGATAAGTTGCTTGTCGAAAGAAAGCTAGGAAATTCTTTACTAAGAAAATATTAAATAGTCAGAATTTTGTTGTTAAAATTTTTTTACAGAATAATTTAACGTTTTTAATCTTTTGATGAATGAGTGATTTTCAATACTTTAATTATACCATGTTTGAATCTTAACAAATTTTGATAAAAATTTTACAAATAGCTATGATTATGTAACATTATTATTTTATCGATGGTATTAGTAACTCCATTCTTTCCTTGCATTACCTATTGGATAATCAAGCCCTAGTACTAATAATGGTCACAGAAGGAGTTAAACATGCCAAAGTAGCCACTATTATCTTCAGGTCTCCCTGTTCATTTTCTCTTTACGTGGAGAAGAATACAACTTGTATTTATTTCTGAAGATGGAGCCCTCTGATTGAGAATGGGCCCTCATAAGTGGAAGTTTGGGAAAATATCATGGCTTCTCTGTATTTTAATGTGATTGTGTCAGAATGTAATAGTGGGTTGTTCATCTTCTTTTTTAACTTTCACGCCATATTTCTCTCCTCTTTAAGTTGGGTTGTTGAGGTGCCTAAATTAGCTGTGTTCCTTAAATTCCTAGGTGCATATTCTCAACCCTCTTCGATGTCTTTCGGTTGAGTGGATGAGCAAAAGAGATCACCGAGTATAAAAAACATTCACAATATCACAATATACTAGGGGTAACATGCATATATAGTGATTATTGTGAGAAAAGTTGGCTGCAATGAACGGTATGAGGGGTGCCATGGTTGTCAAAGAAAAAAAAAAAAAGTAGCTAAAATTGAATGGTAGAGCGTTAGTGTGGCTTTTGTCAAATTTAATGGATTGCTCAAAAAGTAGGCAAACATGCATGATAATTCAGCTGGTGCCTGGTGGTGTGCGACCTAAATGGAAAATCGAAAGTCAATTCAAACGGCATTAATGTGTGTACGGTGACAATGACGATGGAAATGGAATCGCGGTGCAGTACATGCACCACCAGGCAAATTGCTTATCATCTAATAGTTGAAGTATAGGTGATAGGTTCTTGCATGAATCTAGCTGTGTAATAAATCACTAATATACTGCTGAAAATGAAAATTAATAATTAATTAATTAAGACAGTTAGCCATCATGTAATGGCAGATTAATAGTTTATTAACTTAGCCTATTTAATAGAGAAAAAGTTTACAATGTTTTATTTTAGATAATTTAATATTTGTTTTCTTTTAGTAAAATCTCAAATTTAATTTTTATAAATAGGAAAAATTAATGTTAAAAGAGTTTTAATTCGATATTAGACGGATTTCACTTAAATTAGGTTAGCTAATATTCAGTACGCTCGGTGTGCTATTGATTTAGGGGGAAAAAAGAAGAAAAAAAGAGGAATAAGAAGTTTATATAAGAATCTCTCTTTTTCGATATGATATAAATTAATCCTTAATTAAGGCAATCATGAGGCCAAACTCAAGCCTGATTCGATCATTCCGTAGTTGATCTATCTTGATTCTAGAATAATTCACACTTCTTTCTAGTTTTAGTCCTTATTTTTCAGAATAAATAGTATCTATATGTATTTTAAATGTGCATGTCAAAACTCACTTCAGGTTAAAAACTATGGGCGTATCTTTAATATATATAAAGTGTCAAATCAATTTTTTAATTTACATAATTTTCTTAACCACAAAAGCAACTTTTAGTCAACAACTATAATTATTGAGATTAAGATCTTTTTTTAAATTTTTTTTTTGGTTACATCTTTTTAAAATTATTTTAAATACGTATTCTGATACCAGCTTTAAGGTAAATATTTCTACTTAGTACTGGTCCAAATTCAAATTCAATCAACTACAAGTGAAATTGCACATCCTTAACCACTAAATTAGTGCTTGAAGTAAAGTTAATAAACAGTCCCCCCCCCCCCTTCTTTTACGAGTAACTTACTATATGCAATTTAATTTTAACTCTAAACATTTTGCTATCTTTTTCCTAACCCTAAATATCATTCATAAAATCTAACTGACAAAAGTAATATTAACACTTGTTATTATCGAATTATATTATTTTCTGTTGAATTATTGTGACTCGTTACTCCATTAACTTAATTTACCATTCATGAATCATAAATGATTCGAAAATGCTATCTCACCCAATGAAGGGTACCGACCAGAATGAAATTTCGCCATGGCTGTATTCTCAGTATTGGAACCCACAATTATTTGATTTTTCTCCAATCCTATTCCTATAGCGCATGTGATGTTGGGTTAAATTTCAATACAGACCTAAAACCTATATGTCAATACTTTAAAATCTAAATAGATCACATCAGAGTCTATAAATGCAACATGTCATCTAGGGTTTGAAAAGGAGGATGTGAGCCCGGAAACAAACAAATCAGGAACTGATACACGTGCAGGAAAACGACCTAATTTTGAAAAAGACCACGAGCAAAGCTTTTGAAAGTGTCCAGATACTCATACAAGTAGCGTGCCAAGAAACTAGCTATAACAAATCTGCCAAGAGTAATTGACAAATTCAATGACCATTTTATGAAGGAGAGCATAACAAGCACATTTCGGGGGAAAAAATTTTGATTTGGCAATTTGATTGCTCATGCAACATTTAAAATTCAGTTATCAAAAAACAGTAATGCTTATGCTTACGACCATCGATCATAGTACATTTGACCGTTCAACTCAAATTATCTTCTAGATTCGCAACAAGTTATAAGTTTATTCAACTCTTTCCGCTTCAGTTGGTTATATGTCGTCATACATAATTAACAAGAGGAAAGGAAAAGAAAAAAAAAAGGGAGAGGAAACAAATTGGTTTGGTGTTTGTTGAATTCAACATCTGCATGTTGAAAATTGGATATCAGAGTGAGCTTGATCAACTCAAATATTTAGATTTTACACGTACTTTTATAATTGGCGGAATCTCTCGTCCACTTGGTGCCGACCATAAATTAGGATGCTTTTCTTACTTTTTAGTTTTTATGGTTGCCAGATTAATAAGCAACACCTGTGTAATGCACAGAGTTAATAAAAAAAGATTTTTTTTGGTTTAAGAATTAAAAATTTTAATTATGAGATGAAGGGTGCATTTGGGTAAGAATTTTGGGGCATAAAATTATTTTTTTCACTAAAAAAAATCACTTTTGACATATTTGAATAAATTTTAAAAAATAATTAAAATACCAAAAAAATATGTTTTCAATTTTTTAATGAAAGCTGAAAATAGTAATTTATCCAAAAAAAAAATTTTCAACTTTTTCAGTTATATAAAAAATTTTAATTTCATAATAATTTTTTTCAAAATTGAAACAAATGCACCCAAAGTATTAATAAATGTTTAAAGTTTAAATTATTTATAATAAATTAAAATTCTAAAATTTTAATTATATGATCAAATATTAACGAGATATTTTCATAAATAAAATATTAATTATAGTGCATGAAATATAACATCAGATAATTATGGCATGTTAAAGTCTGTAAGGCATTAATGCCATGAACTGGAATCATCATTCGACAAAGTTTTGGAAATTTAATTCTATTTTTTTATACAAAATTTAATTCTATTTTAAACATTACTATTGATTATTAATTGTCAATGTTTTATTTTTCTCCTTATTGGGGTCAAGTTTCTTGAAGAAATATTTGAAGAAAGAAACGGTAAGGTGAATTTTGCAATTATACATCTACCTTGGAAATTTATTAATAATTGATTATGATAAATTAATTATTAATTAATAATTTTTCAATAATTTATTAATATAATCAATTTAATGTTGGTGTGCTTATTTTATGCAAATACTTATTTAGGTATAATTTGAAACTTAACTCTTGAAATTTAATTTAAATATTTCGATGTTTCTAAATGTTTCCGACTTTTCACAATGTCCGTCTCTATTGGAAACTTTCGCAAAACTTTGCTAACTATTAAATGTCTCGGCCCATACTTTATCTTTCTTTTTTTGTCATATCTTTTTTCTTCTCTTTTTTCTTAAATACTTTGTATGGCAAGCAGTGTTGGGTCTGGGATTGGTTGGGGTTATCGTTTTGGGTTTACCGATTGTTTAATGCCTTTTAAGTATTAATGAATCAACTGAAGCAGAAGGAGGATAGCACATAACAAAGATCAGTATGCCTAGAGGCCCAAAAATGTCCTAAGCGTGCGAAGCTCTCTCTTCTATTACTATATATACGGTCCATGCTCAGAAGTTGCATTAGAATCAAGATCAGATAATGACCAAAAAATAAAAAGAATCAAGATTAGTAATCAAGCAAATTCACTAGTGTTTTCTGCTTTGTTTTTTTTTTTTTGGATGCAAGATCGTCTAATTTCTAATGTTTTATTTTAAGCTTATCGTATTTTATTGATTGTAATCATAGATTTAACTTGATAGAATTAACTTACTTAGTACAAATTATTTATTGGAGGTTTTGCCTTGAGTTATTAATTAAATTCATATGTTCTGTCAAAAACAAAAAAAGGACCAGTTCGTCAATGATCCATCGGCGCAACATTTAATGCAGCTTTATCTTTATCTTTGACTTCAACTTTTAATTGGTTTTTGTTTCATTTGGGAAGGTTTGGTTCACAAATTTAATTGGTTTAGGAAGAAGACAACCGAATCATCACTGGTAATTAAGAACCAAATAAGAGTGCTCTGATTGGAGTGACTTCTTTTCCAGAAAAAAAGCAGTTTATGATGATATACAAACGTGCTATTTTTCCAAGATCACCGCTGTATGTGATGAAAATGTTATTCATCGAAAACGCACAATTGAACGACATAAGAATCTCTCTTCAACTTTTACCTATGTGCGGGGGTGTGTTTGGTTGGGCGGCAAAATGGGTTGAAAATTTCATGGCTACACATAAAATTCGTTCATAAAATTTTTATCCTTATTTTTACTCTCAATCAAACACACCAATATTAAAAGATGAAACATTTACAATTGTTCTTTGTTTGGATGCGCAGATGGCCGCTGGCAAGCAGAGAACAAGAGGAGGCAGTTAGAGAGTGATCTACAAATGCAGTTACATAATGGAATCCACATGCATATGTCCTCCAATTTGCTAGCTGCAGCAACCCATATTTATATATGTTCATAGCGTGTTGTTTATATAGCCCACAATATTCCACTAATTTGTTAAAGTGTGGATTTGTAAGCCTAGAGTTGGATCGAAAAGATATTAATCTGCCCTCTATTATACCAGGATAATGTTATTTCTTTGTACTCCTTAAAAAAAAAAAAAAGACATTAAGAATAGATACTATAAAAATAAAAAAGACGAAAAATATTTAATAACAGTGAATGAAGTTAAAGTTTTGCATCTTTTTCTTTCTATATGCCCATTCCTAATATTTGCTTTTATTGCATAAATAACGTTACTTAGGATACAATATCATCTTGCTGATCAGCATATGCAATTTTGTATACCTTGAGACATGGCTAATTTCTTCACATTCAGTCCTCCAATTTTGACATACACAATTGATACCAAGGATCAGAACACAACCTATCATATTTGCCTTGTTGGCAAGTGGCAACAACAATAAAAGAAGTTAAAATAATTCTGAACATTTAATAATTAAATGGTACCTAAACATATTAGCACGTGGTAATTTTTGTTGGTCATTTTATTTACGTTAGCATTCCAGTTAACATATTTATAATATTAAACCTATTAATTTTTTATTTGTAATATTACCCAAGGTTTATTTTGCAAATATATTAAGTTAATCAAATTCTCAATTTATCTCATAAGCCTAATGCAAAATTTTTAATTTGTCCTAAACTCATAGTTTATCCCAAACTAATTCCAATTTTCTCACCAATCCTAATCTGTATATCCTAATAACCTAACTTGGGAATTAAGATCGTCATTATCCATATAGCCCCAATCTACCACCAGCCACCAATGATAGCGGTGGCGATGATAGAGAAGAGGAAGAAGGACCGCTACCATTCGAGTTCAAGTTTTGTCTTTGCAACTGCAAAACTAGAATAATAATGGCAATAAAGATAAAAGTTAGAGCAAATTATGTAAAAAATTATTATTAGGATTGGTGAAAAATTAGGATCAAGTAATGTTAATTGAGAATTTGGATAAATTATGAACTTCGAGAAAATAAAATATTTTGCATTAGACTCAAGATATATGGAGAATTTGATTAATTTAATATATTTGCTAAATAAACTTTAGATAATATAATAAAAATTTAATTTAAATACACTGACAGTATAAAACAGTTTTATACTATTAGCAATAGAAATAATAGAAAGTATCAATTTACAAATAACCACTTATTATAATGAGGGACTCATCATGATTTCTCACTTTCTAGTATTTTTATTGATTGACAGTGTAAAATTGTTTTACACTGTCAGTACATACCAATTAAACTTATATTATAAATAAAAAATTAATAAACCAAATATTATAAATATGTTTACCAGATACTTATGTAAATAAAATGATCAATAAAAAATTATCATGTCATGGTATCTTTTAATACCATCCAATAATTGGATGTATCGAAATAATAATAGTAATAATAATAATCTATACATCTATACAATCTATACAAGGTGCATGCTATGATAAAGAGGATTCCTTTTAGTTAACTGACTTTGGTATCCAATTTTTTTGATCATTTTTGCCCTTATAAATAATTAATTTATAACATCCCTGCACCACTTTCACCGACAGTTTTCCACTGAGCCAGTTTACTCCTCCCACGAAATGCAGTCTTCAAAACTTGATTGATGACCAATTTTCAGTATTATTTTAAGAATTTAATTTAAATGTACTTAAAGTATAAAATAATTTTATATTATTAGATAATAAAAATAGTAGAAAGTACCAACTTACACAAATAATCACCTATTATGACGAGGGATCTATCGTGATTTCTCATTTTCCCTTATTTTTATTAGTTGATAGTATAAAATTATTTTATACTGTAAATATATATCAATTAAACTCTTATTTCAATCTTTATCTATTCTTATATTTTCTAAAACTGCTTCTACGTCTCTCTCTCCCTAATCTGCTTTTACATCTCTCTTTCTTTGTCGTTCTTCTTATTTTGGCATGGAATCCCAAGGCCGTGCCCCAGAAAGCCATCACCTGGGAGCACAAAGGAACTGACACACATGCACGGGTTTTAGAGTTAATGCAAAAAAGTGCTTCATTATCTCTGCTTTTGTCGTCTAATGGATAGTTTCAACAAAGAGGGTTCTGTATTTCTCTTATAGATAGAGGTGCGTTTGCTTGGAATTATTTGAGTAAAAAATTATTTTTTCATAAAAAATTACTTTTTGTATATTAGTTAATTTTTTAAAAATAATTAAAATTTTAAAAAAATTATTTTTAATTTTTTTATAAATTAAAAATAATTTAATTGATATGTATTGATAGTATTTATTTCTATTGGTTAATAATATAAAATTATTTTATATTATCAATATATTTAAATTAAATTTAAATAAAAATAAAATTTAATTTAAATATACTGACAGTATAAAATAATTTTATACTGTCAACTAATAAGAATAATGGAAGTGCCAATTTATACAAATAACTATCCATTATAATAAGAGATCTACCATAATTTCTCACTTTTTCCTATTTCTATTAGTTAATAGTCAATACATACCAATTAAACTTATAAAAATAATAACTTCTAAAAACATAATTTTTAATTTTATTAATCATATATAAAATTTAAATTTTATAATTACTTCTTTTAAAAGTTGAATGAAGCGCACCCATAGTCACATGGATGGAGTAGTTCCACGCGCTACAATGAATCAGCAAAGATCAAGGCGTTACGAACAGCATGGGTTTCTGATTTTTATTTTTTTTTAATGGTGTTTTCCTTTTTTAGGTACTCGCGCGGATGAGAATCTTCCATATTTGTTTTTATATGAAAGATTTGACTTTCTGTAATGGAAAATGGGTTGTCTACAAAATTGAAAATTTCATAAAATCTAGATATATGTCATAGCACTAGCAACCTTTTCTTTGTTCATTGGAAAATTTTTAATTTTTGATAGCCACACCATAGCATTTACCGTCGCTCATAAATTTCTATCCATTGTCTTTGTAGCTCCCATTTTTTTTGTACAATCTACTATATGTGAATGCAGTTCCCTTTCAATTGCTATAATTGGAGTCCCATTTTTCAAAATTGTTTGTTATAGATTTTCAAGGAGAGGGTGTCACACTGCCACTGTACCTGTCTTGAGAAGAAGGATGTTTTTGCGCCCACCACACCAATTCCCTCTTAACTCCTGCCTCTATTGCACAACTGTTACTAGGTTAACCATTATCTATTACTGATTGTGGAGTGGTATTTTAATTTTATCCTTCATATTTTCTTCTAATTTACAGAGAAGAAATGTCAACAACTCCACTGCAGCCGCCAAGGTGAAGGTAATGCGAATTTGTTTGACATTTTTGGAAATGAACATTTCCACGATGAGATTTGTGGAGTTAACTGGTTTGCCATAGAATGGAAGTGTATAGCACACTTATCTGATTTGAACCAATTCGTATGCAGCACACGGTTGTTGGATTATGTTAATGAATTTATTATTACAAATGGATTCTTTTTATGCAATTGCAAATTCAAGGGAATCGATAATACCATTAGCTATTTAGGTATGTCTTGAGTAGAATGTACCAACTTCGGACTCAAGAACTTGATGCCTAGGCCATTATGTTAAAGAATATCTTCAATAGATGTATACAAAAATGCGCAAGTGAAAAACTGATCTTTTAAACATATCCCCTTTTCTCATGTTTTTCTAAACATGTATGGAACCTCGGGCAAAAGTAAATTCGAGAAGCAGTTACATGTTGTGTTACCTAAACTACGACATGAAATAGTAAAATACTGACAGTGTTAGTAGGTGATCGATCATCTATATATGACATCTCCAAATACGTTTTCATCAGGCTATGCGGAATGAGGAAATCGCAAGTAGATGAGAAGATTCTCAGCTACAATGATGTTGTGCTTAGACAAGCAGATCTAGGCATCTTCAGTGATCCATATTATCTTAATGATCGAATTATTGAGTTCTATTGCATACTGGATATTTTCTGTCACCACCATAGATTAAACCGCAAAAGAAACCGAATAAAAGGAAGTATATTAAATAAGTAAAATAACTGCACTTAACTTCCACAAAAAAATTTTAAACCATCAAAATGAGAATTTTTTTACCGCAATACTGATTTTATTTAATGTCAAGTTACATATAACATATATTAAAACTCCCATCAATTTTTAAGCTCAATGTACCATTATAAAAAGACAATTCCAAATTCAGTTGCACTGTATGATAGGATATTTATATACGTAATGACACATAACTATATCAATAATTTCATGTTAATTTATTTTAATTGGAATGCAATATTATTTATTATTACTATAAACATAAAAAATTGCAATAATAAATATATACTAATCGTTGAATTAAAAAGGAATGAATCAATGTTAACTTATAAAATGTTATTTTAAAAAATTTTTAAAAATAAAATTTAAAATTAAACTACATTACACTTGAAAAAAAACAAATTATGAATTTAATTTTAATATATTATCAGTATTATAAAAATTTGTTATATAATCTTTTATTTATATATATTATTACATTAGCAAAAATACGGTCATTAGAATTAGGCAAGTGCTCTATTTTTGTCTATGATATTTTAGTAATATGTTGATTTTGTCTCAAGTTTTTTATGTTTGTTTCAATTTTGTTGCTAATATTTCAATAAAGTTTTAATGTTATCCTTTTCACTATTATCGTCAATTTTACTAATCGACATTACTAATCTGGATCTAATATGTCTATTTTTATCTAACGTGGATATCATATTATACAAAAGTTCTATTTTCATCTAATCATGCTATTGAGATGAACTAATTAAGTCCTATTTATAAACAATTTTTAACTCTAAACACCAAAATTTAGGTGATCAAGGACAAAATAAGCTTTTACATGTTATAATGTAACATTCATATGAGATAAAAATAGACACGAGCCAAATCAACAATGATTGTTTGTAATATTGATGGCATTAGCAAAGAATGATAGCATTGAAACTTCATATCAAGGACAAACAAAAAAAAGACTTTTGGGACAAAATCAAAATATCAGCAAAAGATGAGGTATGAAAATATAGCTTGGTAAAAGTACTAATTCTAATTAGGTTTTGTTGATAATTTAATATGAATGGTAAAATTACTATTCATATTAAATTATTACTAGCAAATTATATTTATAACATAATAGATTTTTTTTCAATAAATGAATTTTGAATGAAAATGAAAAAATATTCATATTAGCCACTATAATCATTCAAAATATATTTATCCAATAAATTCCTGTATGTTATATGAATAATTTTATATTGATACCTTAAAAATAAAAAAATGCGAGTTGATAGGAACAGTGCTTGTCAAACCGCTAGTAACAATAATGGCACATTTATTGCGTAATTGTGTAACAAATGTTCAGTAAATTCACGTTTCCCTGGATTCAAGGGCAACGCCCCTTGGAAATGGAAACCAAAATAAGGTGGGGTTGCATATGCAGAGACACAGTATGTACGAGTGAGTAACGTGTGTTTCCCTTCCCTTTGGCTGCGTTACTGGGGACATATCTCACAACCACACCAACATCAAACTCCTCTCATCATGCATCCCTCATTGTCTCATCATCTCCGTACCCAACTCTCTTTCTCTCCCAACACGATGCAAACAACACATATATACACAAGTTTCTAACGCATCAAACCTAGTTTGTTCTTTCTATATATACATATACATATATACATATTTCATCACCATTCATTCACATCACCAACATATATAAATAATGATGTTAGGGGATCATGAAGGGAACGGGAATGGGGTGATGAGGGAGAAGGAGAAGGAGGATGACCCGCTGAAGTGGAAGGAGGCGGCGGAGGGGATGAAGGGAAGCCATTTGGAGGAGGTGAGGAGGATGGTAGGGGATTACAGGAAGGCGGTGGTGAGGGTGGGAGGGGAGAGGCTGACGGTGGGGGAGGTGGTGGCAGTGGCGGAGAGGCAGGCAGCGGTGGAGCTGGAGGAGGGGGCGAGGGTGGGAGTGGAGGCCAGCAGTGAGTGGGTGAGGGACAGCATGCAAAGAGGGATCGATTGTTATGGGGTCACTACCGGCTTTGGTGCAACCTCCCACAGGAGAACCATCGAGGGTGTTGCCCTCCAAACCGAACTCATTAGGTACTACTTTCATTGTCTAATTTTCCCTTTTCCTTTTTTTTTTTTTTTTGGTAAGGCCAATAACTGAATTTGTGGACGTGGCAAAGGACCTCCTAGTGAGGCCCCTAAAAACCTCTTAATGGGACATGGAAGGGAAATTGATGTAAGAGATGGAAAATATTTGCGAGAATTAAACTTCACTAATCTATCTATATGTCCTTAATTAGCTTTTACGAACTGAACCATCAACATGGGACTCATTTTTTATGTCGTAAAGAAAAAACATGGGATTCATTGTCCTAATTGAATTTGACGTAAACCATTATCAATGTCATTATTTAATATTAATTTAATAACAATATTAAACACATACTTGATATTTACATACATATAATATCACTTTTAAATATAAGCTGTTTTCACCGATTGATTTTTAGTGGATTAAGGTCTTTACGTGCTTATGCTTAAGGATGGATCTACTCTATGAAGATTGGGGGCACATGCTTCCATCAAAATTTTAGAAACTTTTTTAGAAATATATATGTATATACATATTTTATTTTCATTATTTTATTAAATTTGAATACATACTAAAATAAAATTTATTTTATTAAATTTAAAACTTCCTGTGAAGCTTATGTATCCTTGTCCTTCTTATCTAAATTTTTTGGGTCTGTTATTTCTTATGCTTTGATTTTATCGCTATACAAATGTAAGAGAACAAAATATTATATCACCTATACGGTGTAAGAGAAAAAATAGTGTACAATAAACATTTTCCTTAATTTAAGGATTTAGCCTACCTTAAAGTTTATGCCACATTTTTCCCCATTTTTGTACGAAAATTTTCTCCTACATACATATAAGTTAATTATAATAACATAGAAGTCACGTTATAATTTTGATTCACAAATAATGTCTCTATTTAATAATATCAATCTTGTTTGTTTGTTTCTTTGGTACTTACGGTATTAGAGGAACATGTGAAATCATGAATGAATTCCTATGTCATCAGGTCTAAAATAAATCAGTACAAGGCTACTAGCCATGCTGTGATGTTTAACTAAGCTAGTTATGCCCATGCCACTCAAATCCAAACCAATGCCCTCATCCATGGACACTTTCTCAGGCAAATTGTGATTCATAGTAGAAATCATGTTTGTTACACAGGTTTTTGAATGCTGGAATATTTGGAAATGGTACAGAAGCATGC
Organism: Pterocarpus santalinus; assembly: GCA_031439595.1. Classification (NCBI taxonomy): domain Eukaryota; kingdom Viridiplantae; phylum Streptophyta; class Magnoliopsida; order Fabales; family Fabaceae; genus Pterocarpus; species Pterocarpus santalinus. Next base: position 40,096,150 of record CM062528.1, on the reverse strand, counting down.
CATATTTTGCCACACAGTGCAACAAGGGCTGCGATGCTGGTACGAATCAACACCCTCCTTCAAGGCTACTCTGGCATCAGATATGAGATACTAGAAGCCATTGCAAAACTGCTCAACCACAGCATCACACCAATGGTGCCATTGCGTGGTTCAATTTCAGCTTCAGGTGACTTGGTTCCATTTTCATACATAGCAGGACTCCTTACAGGGAGGCCTAATACAAAGGCCATTGGTCCCAATGGTGACTCCCTGAGTGCTTCAGAAGCCTTCCATCTAGCTGGTATTGGTAGGGACTTCTTTGAGTTGCAACCTAAAGAGGGTCTTGCACTTGTTAATGGAACTGGGGTTGGTGCTGGTTTGGCATCAATGGTTCTATTTGAGGCTAACATCTTAACCATCTTATCTGAAGTTATCTCAGCAATTTTTGCTGAAGTCATGCAAGGGAAGCCAGAGTTTACAGATCATTTGACTCACAAGTTGAAGCATCACCCTGGCCAGATTGAGGCAGCAGCACTAATGGAACATATCTTGCATGGAAGTGCTTATGTTAAAGAAGCACAAAAGTTGCATGAGATTGACCCCTTCCAAAAGCCAAAGCAAGATAGATATGCTCTTAGGACTTCACCACAATGGTTAGGACCCCAAATTGAAGTCATTCGTTTGTCAACTAAGTCCATTGAAAGGGAAATCAACTCTGTGAATGACAACCCTTTGATTGATGTGTCAAGGAACAGAGCTTTGCATGGTGGCAACTTTCAGGGTACCCCAGTAGGGGTTTCAATGGACAACACAAGGTTAGCACTGGCTGCCATTGGAAAACTCCTCTTTGCTCAAATGTCTGAGTTGATTAATGATTTCTACAATAATGGGTTGCCTTCAAATCTCTCTGGAGGTCGCTGTCCAAGCTTGGATTATGGGTTTAAGGGTGCTGAGATAGCAATGGCTGCATATTGTTCTGAGCTTCAGCATCTAGCAAACCCTGTTACTAATCACGTGCAAAGTGCGGAACAACACAATCAAGATGTGAATTCATTGGGACTAATCTCAGCAAGGAAAACAGCTGAAGCTGTTGAAATATTAAAGCTCATGTCTTCAACCTACCTAGTTGCTCTTTGTCAAGCTATAGATTTGAGGCATTTGGAGGATAACCTGAAGAACACAGTTAAGAATGCTGTGAGCCAAGCAGCTAAAAAAGTCCTCACTGTCGGTTTCAATGGGGAGCTTCATCCTTCCAAATCTTGTGAGAAAAACTTGCTCAAAGTGATTGATTGTGAGCATGTTTTTGCCTACATTGATGACCCGTGTAATGCTGCATACCCGCTGATGCAAAAACTAAGGCAAGTGCTTGTGGAACATGCATTGAGGAGTAATAATGGCTTGAAAAGTATTAATGCTTCCATCTTCATGAAGATTGGTGCTTTTGAGGAGGAACTCAAGAGAGTGTTGCCCAAAGATGTTGAGTCTACATGGGATGCATTTGAGAAAGGGAGATCAGCAAGTCCTAACAAGATTAACGAGTGCAAGTCCTATCCACTGTATAAGTTTGTCAGGGAGGAACTGGGGACAGAGTTTCTAACTGGAGAGAAAATGAAATCCCCAGGAGAAGATTTTGATAAAGTTTTCAATGCAATTAGTCAGGGAAAGATAATAGACCCAATCTTTGAATGCCTGAAGGATTGGGATTGTACTCCTCTTCCTATATGTTGGTGCTCCTGATAGACCTTCACAAGCAGTGGCACAAATGTTTATTAATTTGATGATGATGATTTTCCTCGGACAGTAATATGGCATGCTTAGCATTTCCCTTTTGTTTAAGGTGGAAGTGATTGTGATAATGATAATGTATTATATTTTAATATAGAATTTTAATTGTTTACTCTGAGAAATGCCATTTATTAAGCTCAGCTAGAATTGAAAATATTATACCCAAGCTCAATTATCAATATCGGTCACTCCAAAGAAACAAAATGAAAGTATATAAGCAAAGCAATACTTTAAACAAACTCAGATTTTTCCGATGCAATCCAAGAATTATGAATAAACCATGATTTTTTCCACTTTATGAGCGTGTTTGGTGGAAAGGCAAAAATGAGGGATAAGTTTTCCATAAATAAACTCTACATATAAATTTATATATGGAACTTATCCGTGAAAAATTTATCCTTTTTTTAACCCCTCAATCAAATACACCCTATATAAGGAAAAGTTTGGCCTGCCATTCTGGAAGTAGGATTTCCACTGTATAGATGCATTAGTCTACCAATCGTTTCTAAATTATAATGAGTTCTCGAGTCACCAGGCTTCGTTAAACCTCCAGCCATTCATTGCATGTAAAGTTAATTACATATATGTACATCTTAATATCAATAATTAGGAGTGTTGGACCAAAATGTACCTATGGGCAACACCATCAGCCCAACAATATCTGCCCTACTAAATTGACGTAAGAAACCCCTCAACTAAAGAGTGGGAAAAAAAAAAAAAAGGGAAGAAGAAGCTTTGACCTAAACAAAAGGATTACAAAAAATGCTATTTCATGGCCTGTTAGGGCAAATATGCAAAACACTTCCTCTGGTTAGTCATCATCTGATAAACAGACTAAATCAGGAGACGCAGCTTGATTGGATGAGTTAGCCAGCACGCTACTACTGGTGCCAAATCTGGATGGGTTCAAAGAAGCCACGTCTGACATACCTGGCAGAACATTTGGGAGATTTGTAGATGGACTGTTGGCATTCACACGTAAATCCATGGCAGGTACGTTAAGAGTAGGAAACCGACCAGCACTATCAGGCCAGTAGCGCATATGAGGATCAGGCTGATATGTCGGTGGGTTAGGCTGGGGCGGACTGTGAGACAATGAGGGAGAAGCTGCAGGGATGTTATGAGGTGCTGGCTGAATTGGCATCCCAGGCAGAAGAGCAGGGTGACTGGCTGCTGGCACAGATGTTGAGGGTCTATAAGGCTGGAGATGTGGTGCAGGGGCACGTAACTCACCACCAACTTGAAAATTCCCTGAGGGTGAAAGGACGGGGTTGCGAAGAGGCGGTCTTGCAGGAACGCCAGAGAAAATTCCCAATGCATTGTAAGCAGCCTGCGTTGGTGGTAGCATATTCTGAGAGCTAGCCGAAGTGGATGGACTCTGCAGACTGACTGCAGAAGGTCCGCAGGAAGATGGACCAGGAAGGTGGGAGGGCCAAGTACCACCTTGTTGTCTTGCAAGCTGAAAAAACTGCTGGGCAACACTTGCATCTGACATAAAGATAGTGGTTAGGAAAAGACTGAGCAGAAAATCTAGTGCTGCAAGCATCCATATTTAGTGATCTGTGATCTGCATGCCTGCTAATGAGCTAAAATACAATAAACACGAAATGAATGCATACGCACACACAGACATGAGGAAAATTACATATTGAAATGCTGAAATTTGTCATCTTCCGAAGATGTTTAGAATAACCCAACAACCAAAATAAAAAACCAAGAACTGCCGACACAATCAGTATAACATTCATTAACTTCAGTTCTTTTTTCTTTTTCTTTTTCTTTTTTTTAAAAGAAAAAAAAAATATCTATTATTTAATTTATGAAAAAGGAAAACAGCAGCTGCCAACATCAAAGCTATTGATATTTATTGTTCGCTTGAGGGCTAGATTTGATATGCCTTCCACACCCCCACCAAATGAACCCTCTGCCCCCTTCTATACTGCAGTGCCTGCGGACATCCACATTTTTTGGTTCACATTTGTCTTTTTGTTTTTCACTTTTTCTTCATGGATTTTTTTAGAGGTTGGGAAGAAGGGGGGTGTTAAAAATTTGGCCTACATACAAGTACATAGATAATAAAAGAAGCACAACAGTAACCATGTCAAGAACTCTCAGCGAATCTTAAAGGATCTGCTGACTCAGGCTTAGCACTTCAGAAGAAATTTGATCAGTCAATAAGAGAATAATAAATGACAAGGAAACAAATACTATCGCTGCTAGAAATATAATTGGGAAGGAACTGAAGTCAGGTTAGGTTTTCTTAAAATATCCCAGTAAGGGCCATAAAAGCAATAAATTTACATCGCTCTTAAGAGCCAACATACCTTGCTGCATTCCATATGCACCATAGAATATACGATCCCTCCATTTGGACTTAAAAGCATCTGCCAAGTTCTTATTTGCGACAACTGTGCGAAGACTTGTATCCAAGTTCTTCTTTGTTTGCTGAAATTCAATCTCAACCTCCTGAAATTTAATATCATACTTCCTACGAAGTTCCGCCAATTCCTTTTCAAAATCAGATTTCAGCCTCGATTTCTGCTCCAACAAGAATAATTATAGTAATCAGTAAGATAGAAAATCTAGAATAACTATTATCACATAATGTAAGTAAACCAGGAACTAACCATATCTTCATGGTTTTTTGTAAGCTGTTCTGTTACTTTACGTATTCTTTCCAATTCATTTTTAAGTGGATCGGAGTACAAAGGTCTAAGCATTCTGGAAGCTGAATGAGTTGCAGTTTGTAGAGGATGACTATTGGTCTCTGAAGGAGTCAACGAACTTCTTGTGTTTGAAGGCTCCGTTCTGACTCCACCAGGCCTAAGTGAATCAAGGTCTGAATTTGCAGCAGTGTGCACAAGTGCATGTGAGTGTGAATCAAGTTCCAAATTTGAGTCAGCTTGTGCAACATCTTGATTTGGCACCACAGTTGAAGCCTCTGCTTCGTGGCGGGGGAGATCATCGTCACTGATCGGCTGATGTTCAACTCCAGTTGCTAAAAGTATATTAGATGAATGCTGGTTGGAAGAAGGGTGCTCTGAAGATGGTAATTGCTGCACCTGCTCGGAAGGCTCCATTATAAGTGAAACTTGATTGGATTGATTGGCTGGTACAACATCAACTGGACTAGATACCAGCTCAACTTGTTCAGAAGAATTCTGCATTTCTGCAGCAGTATCCTGGTCAGGAGGGGCCTCTACAGATGATAATTGCTGCACTTGTTCTAGAGGCTCGATGACATCAACTGGTCTGGATACTGGAGCCTCTCGGGACAAAGTGCATTCCAGCTCGGTTCTAGGCACTCCTTCCTGCTGGTCTGATATGGTATTTTTATCCACCAACATAGCATCTGCTGAAGGCTGTATACCATTATGACAATCAGCTACTTCATGACTATTTTCTGGCATTATAACCAGAATATCTACGTTGGGTATGCCCAAAGAGACTCCATCAGAAACTTGTTGCTCCAAAGGTGGATTCAAAAGGGAAATACTACCTGGACCATCTCTTGGACTAGCAGCTTGACAAGGCCTGCATGATAAAACACTATCTAAAACTGGGACATTTATTGAACCTCGGTCAGATGTTTGATCCATGGATGAAAGAGGATTCGGAGGAGTTGCATTCCCAGGACACTTGGTAAAATTGAGCATCCCAGGTGATTCCACATGTACCTCTCTTTCCGATACACTTGCTCTGTCCTCCTCATGACTAGTTTCTGGCACTTCAGTTGGAATTTGTCCATCAGGTATGCTTGATGGGACTCCATCATGATTTTGGTACTCTAGAGGTGGATTCAAAAGGGTAATAGTATCTGGACCATTACTTGGAGTATCACTTCCAGACAGTCTTGGCAATTCTCTATCAGAAACTTCATTTAAAGCACCTCCATCAGGTACTTGTTCCATTGATGGACGAGGACTCTCAGCTGAAACATTCTCTGGACAATCAGTACCATTGACAGTCCTGGGCATTCCCACAGGTGCATCTCTATCTAATACGCCTGCTACGGCCCCATCAGCATTTCTTTCATCAGATAAAGGTGAATTCTCAGTGATAGCATTATTTGAACCATTGAAGCCATCAGCCTCATGGATTTGTGCAGCTTTCTCACAATCTGGTGGGCACAAGGCAATTACATCTGGGATATGTTTCACAGGTGATAATGAATTCAAGGAAGTAATATTTTTTGTGCCATTACTGAAACTGTTAGCATTGACTTCCAATGAGAATCCAGAACCAGGCATGCTTGACATAGTCCCATCGAGTTCACTCTCTGTAGAAGAATGAACATCCTGACCACCATTTGAACAGCTGGTTTTACACAATACAGGAGCCACCACTCCACTGGGAACATCGGATGTTTCCCCATCACATATCTCTCCATTTGATGAAGGCAGAACAAATGTTAGAGTATCATCCCCACAGCCATCTCGAGATCCTCGACTAACATTTTCATGCTCGTCACCTTCATATGTCCTGGTTGTGGCACCATCAAAATTCTGCTTTCTGGAATGGAAACGCTTAGGGATTATGTTTCCCTGACTGTCATTCTGATTTTCAGCTACATCATGGTCCTCACTTCTAGAGACTGATCGATCTTCTGAAGCCATGTTGCCCATTTCATCAGCAGCAGTATGCTTGATCGCAGGAGTTTGCAATTCAACTGCTATACTGGATAATACAACTGCCGGGGAATTGATTTCAGGAACCCCAGTCCAGGTCCCAGTCCTTGTCATGGCATCAATCATATTATCATGACCCTTCCCTTCAGCAAAATGATCAGACACAAGGCCCACATTCTTTGGACAGTTGTGAGGCTGTTCTTGATCACACGTCTGTGAGTATTCTATGTTTAACAATTCATTTTTTGCCCAAGACTCCACATCTTCCACCCATGTGTCCTCTCTATCTTTAAACTTCCGCCTTGCAGCTAATTGTGTGTCCTCAAGAACCTTGAGACGTGTTTCATGCTTTAGTTTAAGTTCTTCAATTTTTTTACCATATTCACCACTCAAAACCTTGAGCTTTTCTGTTCTCATCACATCATTAGGAGAGCAGGATCGAATAACTGCTAACGCTATTTTGTACCTTCTCTCAAAGTCAGCCTTTTCTTCCTCAACAGCTGTTTCTAACCTTTGCTTCTCTTCCTGTTGCATACGTTCAAGTTTCATCAGCTGCCTTTCGCACTTCTTCCGTATTTCTTTAATACTTTTGAACACATCTATTTTGAACAATTTAAGCTCTTCTGCCACTTCTGTGCTGGAATAAACCCTCTTTGATGATTCAGAAGCTTTTGGAGAATCAGTATCTTTAGAATTTCCTGTCCGATACAAAAATATTCTCTTTAGACACCGCAACATTGAATAAATATAGTCCACCTCTTCTTTCTTACAGTCAAAATTCAAATGCTTTTTTGCAAGTAGAAGAGAAGCTTTGTGGTCAAGTTTGTGCTTCAGCAATGCAGCAGCAGTCCAACTCTGAAATATACACAATACAAGAACAAACATATCAGTGATACATACTAAATGCAATCATGTGAGTAACATGTAAGAGATAGGAAACGAAGTCCTGTAAACTACTTCACAACTATTTGACACATTGTTAACTAGAATATACTAAAAAAACATATGCATAATTGCACTAAAAAATGTGACATGACAGTAAGGATTCTATCCGTATCTAAGTTGTCAAGATGGCAACCAGATAGTGACTAAGCAAGAGAAAATATGTAGCAAATATTCCTTAACAACAAAAATGTTTCAGCTGTCTCAGTTGTCTAAGATGGTAATGAGATAGTGACTGAAAACTTGTACACAAGGAAAACGGAGAAAAATTTTCTCCCATAAAAAATAAATTTAATTAAATAGAGTGGGATTAACCTCATATTCAACTTTGCATCTACCGTATTTTTTGTACATTTTCTTTTTTCTCTCATATTATATTCCATAAATATGTTTAAAAAAATATTTCAAGTCAACTTTATTAGAGCATAATAATCATGCTCTACTTCAATCACAATGATGCTTGGATCTAGATGCATCGTGACCCAGCTCACTAAGCCACTCACAGACAAAAATCTTAACTGAAACAAAAATTTTACAGCATACAACACATGAAGCAACTTCAAGTTGACTAGCTGAATCAAGTGCAAAGGAAAAGTGGCTTGACGGTTGGGTTGTAGCAACAGAAAAATGTCAACATATGATAAATCAATAGAAATTAATGAAGTATTAGATTTTACAAAAAAACCAAAGCCAAAGTAAGCACATAATACAATCTTATAATTTAGGGAGATGGGACACAATGCATGGTTCTAATCAAGAAATAATGACTGCAAAGATCATCAAATCTAATCAACTTATCATGTATATGATCTTTGATTACCAACAGTCATATATAAACAGCAAAAAAATAAAACAAAAAACCAAAATACCGAGTTTCTTTTAGAAAATAAAGGTTATTTCGGACAGCAAAGGAGAAGGCAAGAGAAGGGGGGAAAAAAGGATGGATGTTCTGACCAAAGATATTTGAAAAGCCTGTAATATTGACACTGGTTCCCTATTGACATGATGATTGTTCATAACGTATTCCAGAAAATTATCAACCATACTCTTGACGTTATCCTGCATTGAAAAAAGACATGTCAACATAACATCAGATTCAGACTCATAATAGAGCTCAGATTGACATATATGAATACGGATTCCCACCCTACCCCCCCCCCCCCCCCAAAAAACCAAAAAAAAACTGTCATACTCATGAGTAATAGTCTATCAAATTATAAAGATCATTCCTTTGTAAGTGGAGGGTTGAATTAGAAGAATCGGCCACAACATTAATTTCCAAGGCTAAAACTACAGTGGTTCAAATATCTAGGGAAATTGCAACCATTTGAAAAGGTATGCACAAATTCCAACTTCTGTAAGTTCTGCTTCTGCATTCATTATAATGAGTCTTAATTTCCTTATACCAGGTAAAGTCATTATTCATACCATTATTTCAATGCAACCAATGGCTTCATAAAGCATATTTAATTCATCAACAACACAAAAGCACTCTCCAACAAAACCTTGAAAAATCAGCAACAGAGCACCATAACAGAGATATGATCTCATTATTTCTCTCTTTTTTTTGAAGAGATTTAAAAATACAGAGGGATAAGATGTCTTCCAAAACAACTAAAAAGGAAAATTACAAAGAATCAAAAAGCTACTCAAGACTAATAACAATGGACAATGGCTCTGTGTAAATCAGAAACAGTAACCCTCTTAAACAAACCATAAGCTGAGCACCAAAGAGAAGCTCAAGAAGCTTTTATTCTATCCCACAACAAATCTAAAGACACAAACTTCAAAAAATCTGTTAGAACCGGTACCAGAGGCAAAGATGAAGAAAGAATTTGGAAGTATTATTGATACTAGGTTGTTGGCAAATCACCAAGAACCCTAGCAATTGGTACAAATTCCGTTAGGAACAATGGCTACTCCTAGAGGAAATGAAGAGTCCTCTCACTCTCTCAAACGACTATACAATCCCCACCCTCACTAACTGATTCCCTGCCTTTTATACTTCCCTCCTGACTCATTTCCTAACTAACTTTCCTTATTCAGCCTTGGTTGTTAGTTCCTGCATTCCTATTACCCCTTCTCACATAAACTTGCCTCACTAATGGGATCCTATCATCACCCCCCCCCTTTTAAAAAGATGCACCTTGTCCTCAAGGTGGTGATCAGGAAACTGCTTCAACAAGTCAGATACCAGTTCCCAAGAATCATCACAGGTTGGGAGATGCTGCCAGTGCACTAACACCTCTGCTGCCCCCGCCCGGTTATAGCGAAACGCTAACAATTCTTGCTGTTCTGCCATAATTCCCAATTCTCAATCAGTTCCTCAGGCCACTCATGCGCCTGACCCTGTGGTGGAAGGGCCTTCTTGAGTAAACTAACATGAAAGATTGGATGCACCCGACTAGAAGGGGGTAATGCCAACTGATAGGCAACAGATTCCACCTTGTCAATCACTTGATATAGGCCAAAGAACCGCGGACTCAGTTTCTCATTCCGCTTCTTGGCCAATGATTTCAGTCTATAAGGCTGGATCTTCAAGTAAACCCAATCTCCCACCTCAAAAGTCAATTCCCTTCGGTGTTTGTCAGCCAACAACTTCATACGCTGCTGTGCCAGTCTTAGATTCTCCTTCAGTTAGTCTAAAACCTGGTCCCTGCCTGCAACCAACTGCTGGACCTCCTGAGCATTAGAAGGATATGTCTCTCCTCGATAAATCGTAGGAGGTGGTCAGCCATACAATGCTTGGAAGGGCGTCATTTTAGCTAAGATATTGAAAGTCGTGTTAAACCAAAACTCAACCCAGCATAACCATGCTGGCCACTGATTTGGTTTCATACTAGTGAAGCACTGCAAATAAGTCTCAAGGCAGCGATTCACGACTTTGGTTTGCCCATCGGTTTGCGGGTGGTACGAAGTGTTGTACTTCAGTTTAGTGCCAGTTTGCTTGAACAATTCAGCCCAGAAGCGACTAAGAAACAGCTGGTCCCTATCGGAAACAATAACCTGTGGGAAACCATACAAACGTACCACTTCCCTAATAAAGCACATAGCCACTTCCTTGGCAATAAAAGGATGAGCTAAGGTGATAAAGTGGGCAAATTTTGTCAACCGATCAAACACCACTAAAATAGTGTCCTTGCCCTTGGCTTTTGGCAGCCTGGAGATAAAGTCCAGGGATATGTCCGACCAAACCAAGTCTGGAATAGGAAGTGGCTGTAGCAAACCCCCAGCAGCTAGAGCCTCATACTTGTTTTTCTAACAAGTTTGGCAAGCTGCCACGTACTCCTTGATTGCCTTTTTCATTCCCTTCCAAGTCACAACCGCAGCCAACTTCTTATAAGTGCGGAGGACCCCCCATGGGAGAGTCGCGATAGTCCGCCAACAACAAGGGAATCTGACTCAAAGAAGCTGGCAAGACTACTCTACCCGCAGCAAATAAGTGACCCCGCTTCAACTGAAAACCAGGGACAGCTTTGGTGCTAGCAGAGAGTTGCTGCACAATATTGCTCAAATGGGGATCCTGCTGCATCTCTGCATCTATTTGCTGCCAAATTCCAGGTTCCAAACGAGAGATAGCCCCAAACATCATCTATCGGGATAGGGCATCTGTAGCTTTGTTCTCAAATCCTGGCCTGTACCTGATTTCAAAATCCATTCCCATTAGCTTTGCTGTCCACTTAAGTTGGTCCTCACCAAGCAGCCTCTGATCAGTCAAAAATTTAAGACTTTTCTGATCTGTAAGTATCACAAAGTGTTGCCCTAGCAAGTAATGATGCCACTTTTGGACTGCAAACACGATTGCCATCAGCTCTCTCTCATAGGTTAATTTATTTTGAGCCCGAGGGGACAATGCCTGGCTCAAAAACGCAATCAGTCTCCCCCCTTGTGACAGGACTGCCCCTATGCCTTAGCTGGAAGCATCAGTCTCCAAGATAAATTCCTTTGAAAAATCAGGAATGGCCAAGGTTGGCAGATTTGCCATAGCTACCTTCAGCTTGTCAAAAGCAAACTGGGCATGGTCCATCCAAATAAAGGAATCCTTCTTGGTCAGGTCTGTTAAAGGTTTAGCAAGAACACCATAATTCTGTACAAAACGGCGATAATAATCTGTAAGGCCTAGGAATCCCTGCAAACTCTTGATATCTTTCGGCGTTGGCCAATTCACCATGGCGTCTGTTTTATTAGGATCTGCTGCCACGCCTTAAGCAGAAACCAAATGTCCCAAATATTCCACCTGGGCCACTCCAAAGTCACACTTCTTCTTATTCATCACCAAGGAATTCTGCTGTAACAGCAAAAAAATCAGCTGCAAATGCTCCACGTGTTATGACGTCCTTGCTATACACAAGAATGTTGTCAAAGAAAGCCAGCACGAACCTTCTAAGATAAGGCCGCAGCACCTTGTTCATCAGGGCCTGAAAGGTTGAAGGTGCGTTCGTGAGGCCAAACGGCATCACAAGGAACTCATAGTGGCCCTCACGGGTGCGAAAAGCTGTCTTCTCTATATCTCCCTCTCTCATGCGAATTTGGTCATATCCTACCTTCAAGTCTAACTTGGAGAAAATGGTGGCACCCGCCAATTCATCCAATAACTCATCAATGACACGGATAGGGAATTTGTCGGGTATGGTGATCTTGTTTAGAGCCTTATAATCAACGCAAAATCGCCAACTCCCATCTTTCTTCTTGACAAGAATGATTGGGCTCGCATAGGGACTAATACTTGGCCTGATCACTCTGGATTCCAACATTTCGCTCACCAACTTTTCAATTTCTGTCTATTCGTAGTGGGGGTAATGGTAAGGCCGAATATTAGGAATATCAGATCCTTCCTTCAAATTTATGGCATGGTCATGTGACCTGCTGGGTGGTAGGCCTGGCAGCGGTTGAAAGACACTTCCAAATTGGTCTAGAATCTGCTGTATTTCTTCTGGTACCAGCTGAGGTTGTGGGTTTGGTTCCTGTAGTGCGCAAAACTGAACTAGCAGCCCATAACCCTCCCCTTGAAAGGTCTTTTGGATGGATCTGTAAGAAAACCCCCCGTAACATAGGCCTGGATCCCCCCTCAAAGCCACCTTCATACCATTCAACCGGAATTGCAACTTGCACTCTTTGAAATTGGCTTTTACATTGCCCAACGTGTCGAGCCATGCTAGGCCCAACACTACTTCAGCACCTTCTACAAGGAAGAGAAAGAGGTTTTGCTGCACCACTAATTCAGGGAAATGAATATGTAAATCCTTGCAAACCCCCATGCTTCGAACCTGCTGCCCATTACCAACCTTGACACTGAATTCGGAAGTATGAAAGATTGGTAGTCCTAACCTGTCCACCAATTTTTGACAGACAAAATCGTGTGAGCCCCCGTATCAATCATCACTCGGACTTTCTCTCCTGCTACCAGCCCCCAAATTCGAATGGACCTCATACCCCCATTGTCCTGAAGCTCACTCACCTTCAATTGCATGGAGTTCATATTTCCCCCAAGCTCCTCCAAAGCATCTTGCCATTCCCCTTCCCCATTGGCATCCACCTCTTCCTCAATGATCAAGAACCGAAACTGTTTATTCTGTTTGTTCTTGCACACATGCTCAGGCGTGTACCTCTCGTCACATGCAAAGCACAGCCCTTTGCTCCTCCTTTCCCTGTACTCGGCATCACTCATCTACCTATAATTTCTACTACTTCCTTCATGACCACGACCCTCGAATCTACTAGGTGTATTGTTGACCAACCCACTAGTTCCACCGCTAGTCACATGGGTGGGTCCCTTAGTGCCTCCTGCTAATCCCAAAGTTGACGCTCCTTTATCCACCAAAGGATTTCTTGGCCAAGTGGATCCTCTATTTCCCCCCACGTATCCCCTATGTTGGCTCTTACTAATCAGCCTATTTCTGTCATCAATGACCTCAACTAAATCTATCATTTCATCCAAAGTGTCATTTATGAATTTTAACTTCAGCCCTTACCTCTTCTTTCAAGCCGTTCAAGAAAAGGCTCCGGAGATACTTCCTTTCTTCAATTTTCAAAGGTCTGGACAGAGCCTCAAACCGGTCCCTATACTCACGGACCGTTCCTTCTTGCTTTAGCGCCAACAGAGCGGAATACGGGTCTCATGCCACTTTAAGCTGAAACCGCTTCACCATGGCATCATGGAACCTCGGCCAGGAGTGCACCGTTGCGGTCGCCTCCCACCAGTGGAACCACGTCAGAGCTTGGCCTTCCATGGTGACCTCGGCCGCCGTCAACCACTCCTCCTGCGGCACCCTACGGATCTGAAAGTACCGCTCTACCCGATCAACCCACCCCGGAGCGTCCTCTCCCTGGAACAATGGAAGGTCGATCCGTCTCCACTATTCGAATTCGAACCCCCTTCGCGGTGGCAGAATCTCCTCGTTCTCACTTCGCGCGTTCGAACCATGACCTCATGATTCCGATCGGTTCATCCCCGCCGGATCATGATTATTGTTCGTCTCCGTCACATGCGAAAACTTCTCATCAATCTTCTTCCACAGATCGGAAATCGCCTCTTGCATCGCAGCAGTATGCACGAGTCGTTCTTCCCCGATTCGCTCCTCCACTTGTTTCTCCAACGCCTCGAGGTTTGCGTCCATCTTCCTTGATGCAACCATGAAGAGCCCTCCCCAAGATCGATTTGGGCTCTGATACTGGTGTTAGAATTGGTACCAGAGGCAAAGATGAAGAAAGAATTTGGAAGTATTATTGATACTAGGTTGTCGGAAAAGCACCAAGAACCCTAGGAATTAGTACAAATTCTGTTAGGAACAATGGCTACTCCTAGAGGAAATTAAGAGTCCTCTCACTCTCTCAAACGACTATACAATCCCCACCCTCACTAACAGATTCCCTGCCTTTTGTACTTCCCTCCTGACTCATTTCCTAACTAACTTTCCTTATTCAGCCTTGGTGTTAGTTCCTGCATTCCTATTACCCCTCCTCACATAAACTTGCCTCACTAATGGGATCCTATCAAAATCTCATCATTTCTCTCTAACCAAATGCACCACAGAAATCTTGACCTCTTTATTCTTCCAAACCCCTTAAAACCTTAAAGTCTAAAAAGTCACTTGAATTCAAGTAAGCACACTCTTCCCCACAAACACTAAGGGTGCATTTGTTTCAGCTTTTTTGGCCAAAAATTTATTTTCCAGTTACTAAGGAGGGGAAAAAAAATCACTTTTTACAAAAACTACTCATTTCAGCTTTTACCCAAAAGTTAAAAACAGTTTTTTTTCCCTCTGTTTTGAGTAGAAGCTGATATGAATAGCTTTTATAGAAGTGATTTTTTTTTTGTCCAAAAAAATTACTTTTTCTGTTAAAATAAACTAAACCATACGCACTATAAATATCTTATAAGCACTAGCAATCGGACAAAGTGAAAAAAGAACGGATGTAAAACTGATTTGGAGTCATTCATGCACATAATACAAATATTAGGGGAAATAGCTGTTTTAGGTCTCCAAATCTGCAATGAATCATTTGTATTAATATTAATCCTGTTCAGTACACAAATTCAACAGCAGCTATTTCCAACCCATTATATTCTTCCCACCGAGTGTTCTAAGCAATCTCCTTAAGTCCCTCCTGTCAATGTTAAAAAGCTTCTAATTTCCCAATTCAGATACATCATGATCAGCCCTCTAAACAAAAAGTTACAATTTCAGATCAGTGAGACTTTATCCCCACATCATCATAAGCCTAAAATCACAAGTTTCAAACCATAGCATTTTCAAGATTAAGGCAGTCTTCGTAATCTATCAACATCAAAAGCTCAACAGGAGCACAATATCAAGTCAGCAGAATTCTGAAGGCCTTTTACATTAAATAATATTGTTAACTACACTTCTATACAATATCTCACAAATCACATTTCATCAACACTAAAACAATCTGGTAGTTAAATTGCAAACTTGTCAAGAGTTTTGCTATGGGTGACCTCTCACCTGACTAGATATTTTTTTTTTTTTTTTGGCAGTAATCCCTATGCATTATCCTTTTGGGGTCCTTGGTTTCTAAAATTTCTAAGTGATTAGATTGTTGGAAAGGTACCTTTTTCTCTTTGCGAGAAATGATCCCTCTCATTCAGCCATGTTTGTCTAGCATTCTCTTATAATTTCTCTCCCTTTTTCATATTTGTGTGGTTGTGGCTCAGAAAATAAAGCAACCTGGATTTACTTTGGTCAAAGGTAGGGGATTCTAAAAGAGATCACCTTGTTACTTGGGAGGTTTGTTGTAAACCGCAAAAGGAAGGGTGGTTGGGCCTCTATAATTTGTTGTCCAAGAACAAGGCATTGGCAGTTAAGTGCCTTTGTGTCATCCTTTACAACCTACCTCTTTATGGCATCAAGTCATTTGAAGTAAGTAAGCATGGTTTGCATATGAATGGGTGAAACTCCAACTTTGCGAGTAGAGTTACCTAGTCCTTGGAAATTCATCTCTCAGGATTTACCTTCTCTTAGTTCTCTCTTGTCCTTATATTTGGGTGATGGCTCTCACATCAAATTTTGGGAAAATATTTTGGCTGGTACTGCTATTTCAAAGCTTTTCCATCTATCTTCTTTGCATAACACCCTAGTTTGTCAATTCTTCGTCAAGATGACCTCTGTTGGAACCTCCATTTTATCCAAAACTTACATGACAAAGAGGTTAATGAATTAGAGTCTCTTCTTTCTTTACTTGATTCCATTCATCTTTTCAATACTCGACTCGAACATGGAATCAATTCCTCGAGAGTTTTCTATTAGAAAACTTACTTTCAATTTTTGACTTCCTCTCTTACAATAAAAAGATTCCTCTTAGATAGAATTTGAAAATCTAAAGCTTCCTCAAAGGTCAAAGCTTTTGTTTGGGTTACTGTTCTTAACAAGATTAGTAGACCTTTCACTACTTTGTCTCCGGATATGTGCATTACGTGTGATCTAGATTCCAAATTAGGGGCTCATCTCTTTCTGCATTTCCCTATGGCAAAATCTTTTTGGAGCAACCTTTTTGGAATCTTTTGAGAGTTGAGAGTCTGCCCTATGGACTCACATCAGTTTCTCCTCACAAAGCTCAGAGATTTTGTGTTAGAACTGGTATCAGTGAAGAAATAAAATGCTGAAAATACTCTGTATATCGATATGAGACTGAGATCCCAAGGTCAAATCCAGGCCAAATGGGTATATAAGTATGGCATAGAAACTGAAAATGCAGAAAATAGTGTATGAACACTCCTAGGTAGTATAGGGACCCTTCACCCTCCAATTCCTTACTCAACAAATGGTCTGACTCTAATCAGCACCCTATCCCTCATACATATAGTGACTCATTCCCTCCTCTTTCCAAATCTTTCAGAATCTGATACTCACTCCTACTCAACAAATAACAAATAACAAACTCCACTACTAACCAACCACACTTTTGTCACGTTTCCCTCTTGCTGTGGCTATCTCAGGTCCAATTCCCTTCTTCCTTGTACATACAATGTATTTAGGCTCACTGAGCTTGCTCTTGGGGTTGGGTCTCTATCATTTTGGCTCTCATAAAGAAGCAGAGATTATGTGACAGTCTTTGATTTTTGTTGTGCTTTGATGTATTTGTCTAGAAAGGAATCCTACAATCTTTAATTATCCACTTTCAGCTATTGAATTTATTTGGGGTCGGATCACCTTTTTGACATCCTTTTGGTGCCCATGGTTTGTTTAATGGTGTTCCTTTAGCCAATATACAAAGAAATTGACATGCTTTATTCCATGCTTTATCCATATAGGATTCAATTGTTAATTTTGTTTCTTTGTGCAGATGTCTTATCCTCTTTTTTACTCTTATCTTCTTCTTCTTCTTTTTTTTTTTTTTTTTGAAAAAAAAAACTCTTACTATCAGAAAAAAAAATTGCAATCTTGTCAAGGGTAAAGGACCAGCACAGGACAACAATCAGCAAGTAAAACTTAAAGAGAAACCGTGCTGCATACAGGGAGAAGAAGAACTTCACAAAGCTTTGTGATCTCTGGCTTCAGCAAAAGATGTAAGCTCCTCTGGTCGTCACGCAATCTAGTTTTTTTCTCAGATTCAACATCATTACATCGAGGTCTATCTGAAGTTTGATCAAGCAAAGAAATTGTGTAAGGACTCATTTACATGGAATGAATTACCAACACAAGTAGAAAAAGTAGGTATGAATTGAAAGACATTGCCGGCTAGATCTACAAAGGCTACAATAATTCTTATTTGTCAACCTCAATGGACAATGAAAGGTCATAAAAAGGTAAAAATAACAAAGGTGACAACTAACCTGCCTTGATTCCATTAGATGACTTCACACCTTCAGATTTTGAAGAAGACTGATCAGCAATATTGTCGCTCACTTTCCGGCGCTTTTTTGCTATGCCTTCACTCACATGATCAGCCTTATTTACTGAACCATCAAAATGATCAACTCTTTTCCGGCTCCGCTGAGATGAAGTACAAGAGTACTTCCACCGAAACTGTTTTCCATCCAAAAGTTTTGTCCAAAATACATGGGGTGGCTCTTCATCCAGTAACCTATGTTTCAGCTCACCAAGCAAAGAAAAATTTGCACGGTATGTTCCCCCATTTTGCTGGACTTTCAATAAAATTAAACAGTTGCTTGTGTCATTATCTTCACCATACTGAGATAGTATGGATGAGAATTCATGGACTGTTTCTTTCAGAAGTTGTTGTCCAGAAGAGGATTTCTGACTTGTCACAGAAGTTTCATCGTCATGGAAAACTTTCAAATCATCAAATAGAGAAGATGCACCCCGCATCAACAGCATATGGATGGTACTCCGGCTTATGTTCTGTAAATTAGTGTCAAGTGTCTTATCTTTCTTTGCAAGGATTAAGGCATTTTCTTCAATGGTGAAAGATGAATATAAGCGGAATATTTTTATCAATTCAGGCTGTGAATCGAGTGTTATCTTCTGAAGGGATCTTATATCATTCATTGGGTTCAAATCACTATCAAATATAATAATAGTATCAACTGATGACAATTTGATGCTTGATCGGCAAGCACATGTTTCTAACAGAAAGACAAACCGCCCATCATCCTTATTGTTAAATTTCCTCATGGCAGCTTGCTTCTTGGATGCCGAAAGAACTCTATCAACCCGTTCATAAGAGTCTGGACCGTATCTTAGTTGCAAGAAGTCATCCAAAAAATCTCCTATGGAAACCCTTCCAGAACCACCAATAGACTGCAAATCCAAAACAATTTAACATAACTCACTTAACTACCTTGCCTCAAGCCAGCAATATGCCATCACTCATAATAAGTTTGCTCATGAAATTCTATCTAGTGTACACAATTAATTTGCTTAGTGAAGTTGTTTTAGCTAATACATAAATCCATTGATTACATATGTTGCTGTCTCATTCTAAATCCCAGTACCTGCCTGCCTAGATTATAGTACCAGCAGCTCAATGCGATAAACACATTTCAAAAGTCTGCTTGAATGTTTCTATATAAAATAAAATTAAAAAGAAAAGGCATTTTTGAATGTAAAAACAGATTCATACGTCAACATAAAAGCTTAGGTTAGCACCCAGGAAATTAGAAAATACTGGAAAACAATTCCGCTATCATGATTAGAACTCAAGTACAAGAAACATTTTAGCAAAAGAAACTTATATATGATGTAATGGGAAGATAGTCTACAAAATGCGTACCTGAAAAAGAACCAGTACCCTTAAATTTTTTTTCCTCAACTCCATGAGCAATGAATCAAGTATTTGCAGCTTGCCACTTGCTTTTATTTCAACATCTAGATACTCAACCGCTTCATGGCCCATAGTAAGCAGACTTTTCAGTGATGAATCAACACTATAAGGATGACTACAACACTGTCAAGAGATACGACCAGAAAATGAAACCATTCAGAAAATCTACAAACACTTGACAGTTGGAGTTAACTGAAAAAATACAGGAACATCAAATCAACTAACACGATACATGTCTTTTTTATCACATTCATTTTAATATTCAATTAGGGACACCAGATGTACTTCATAACATATGCATCACAAGATTTTAAACTTAAAAGTAGAGTCAATTTAGCAACACAAATCTAAAAAAACTACATTTCTGATCATTAATGAATCAAATATGTGCCCAATTCACTACAATTGATGTGCCATACTTGAAATTATAAATTTTTACTCCAGACTAGAAAGGAATAAGTAATAGTTTTTCCACAGCTGGAACCTAAACCAAATTTATATTGTTTTTGATCTTATGCCATCTAAGCAAATAATTCAAGAAGTGCAACCCAACCTTCCAGGTTGTAATAAGGACATCCCGAAGTGCCTCAATATCCATCTTTGATGATGAGCGAAGAATTGAAGCATTTGAATGTAAAGTAGCACAATACAGCTCGAGCTGCACATGGGATATCTGTACAGGAACCCAATACTCAACAAACCTAGAAGAGTCAGACTTGCATCGGTATGCAATATGACTTGACAACCTCTCCTTCAGTTGATCAATATTGTTACTGGAATTAGGCATTAAACCATCTCCTTTTTCATTGTCACTTTGACAATCAAGAAGAGCCAGAATATTAATGTATTCTACAATGCTATCCTGCAAAAGCCAGTAGGATTACATAAGGCAACAAAACAAGTTTGAGTTGAGGGAGAAGCTCAAACCTAAAAATCAAACAAAACGTACCTTTAATTGCCCATGGTAAAGAAGAATCCTCAAATGTGTGTTTAAGATCTTAAATTTTTCGAAGTAAGAAGAAAGTTTGGGTGACTGGCACTCATCCACAATGATTGCTTCCCATTCTACACCTCCCAAAACATCTATATCCTACAGAATAACAATAAGTAGGTTAGGAAGCATCACCTTCAGATTTTATGTGAGAAAAATAAAACAGACAAAATATGTAAGCAAAACATAAATCCAAATGAGACAACTCATCCAACCCCCACCCCTCCATGAAGGCCAGCCTCTGACCAAAAATAACATTGAGAAACTCCAATATCAGCAACCAGCTTCTTGAACATACCTCAATGAGGATCTCTGGAACGAGTATGAGCACTTGGAATAGTATACAACCTCCTCCATCATAAAATTCAAGTCTCCTGATACTGTTACGAATCTCTTTGTTTCCACCATACATAACAACATCTATAGATGGATCCAACTGGTAAAACTCATCCTCCCATGAATGAAGCGAAGCAGCAGTTGAGATGATGAGGAAAGGTCGATAAGTATTAGAGTGCAACGATGAGATAAAAGCAACCACTTTCAAAATTCTGTCCTGAAAAAATATTAAACAGTTTCAAATGGTTCTCCAATACAGACCATGAAATAAAAATATAGCACAATCATAATATAATCAAATCAGTGTTGAACAGACAAAGCTCATTAAACACCCCCCCCCCCCGGCCCAAAAAAAAAAAAAAGAGAAAATTTAGATGTCAAGTCAGTGTTCATAATGGATGAAACCATTCGTTAAAATCATGATAAAGTGCATTAACATCAGGAAAACCAAAGCCAAGTATTTGCTGGTCATAGTTGACACCCTCATTTTTGGTTTTTATATATGGATACAAAGATTGATAAACAAATACCAAATCAGAATTAATAAAATCAAAATGAATCACTTAAAAGGCATAAGTGAAAAACATAATTAGTCATGCTCACATGGTCATCAATAACAATAGCATTCTGACCCTTGTACCAATGCTCCCGTAGTTTGTTAACTGCATCCAAATTGATGTTACCAACTCCAGAAGAAACTCCACCAGGCATCTGACATAATTTACGGGCTGCTTTCTGCAGATGGTTGAGATGAAGCCGAAAACACCAATCAGGATTTAGGAAAATTTACTAAAGCAAAAATATCAGGGAACATGGCTTTTATTTAATTGGGCTGAAACATATTCTAGTTCTAGAGAACAAATCCAGGATACCATCTCATGTATAATATGTAAAGCAAAGCCTGGTTGCCCCTGCTCAAACAATATAAGCTTATTTATGTTTAGGCCATGTAAAGTGACCTCAGCTATCCTGTATACTAATTCATTAAGAATGCAAGCGATCTAATAAATCCAGAGTCAGTAGGTAAATCTTTTTTGTGCTGGAATCATGATTCTGTTGCAATTTGATTGATTCAGGATCCACAATTTTAAGCAAGGCCAGCACAGGATCTCACACAATCCAACTCGAAAAATGGCTTAATTTTGCCTCTTCTTGGCATCAATTTTAGATTCAAATATAATAGAATGCCTTTAGATTCAGAATAAAGCCACCCTACCTCCCAATTCACCCTTTTTTTTCAGTTCATCAAACCCAGAATCTACTGATCTCATCCTTTAATTCAATGGCTGTGGTCGCTGTGGTCCCCTACCCTACTATCTTGTTGGATTAGATGATTATAGATTACAAAACGGTGATTTGTGCTTTTAAGCACTGAATTCGATAGACCATATGACTTGTATTAAAGTTTACACTTTTAACTTTTGGATACTTGATTAGTTGTTTGGCTTTGAATATTGATATTTGTCACCATATAAATAGTTGAATCGTGCTTTATTCTGTACTAGATGTATTTTATGCTATTATTAACATTTAATCATGAATATTATCTAAGTCATGATTCATTTCACGATTTGACAGTCATGTTCATAATCATATACCTGAGACACCTTATCTAATTTGGACAATGAAGAAACTCTCTTTGCTCTCTGGAAACGCTCTTCATAGCCTCTCATTAAGATCTGGCCTTCAGGTGAACGAAGAAATGAGGCATTGTCCAACTCCCATGTAGCATGTTCATAACCAAGACCACGCCATTTCACAAGCCATTCATAGCAACAGTCAAAATTATCAACTGCATGGTTAATCTTGTGATCATCATGCTGTGTGGAACTGATTAGTGCTCTCTTCTGCAGCAGACGATGAGGCAAACTCCATTCTGGCTTCGACCTTCGGGTCTGAATTAATGAAAAACTCAGCAATATACATCCATTCTAGCATAACAATGATAAACTTGATCTACCTACCGTGATATGCAAAAAGCAAAGATTAAAAAATAAAATACCTGATCTTTCATATTAAAGTTCATAAGAAGTGAAGGAGCTTCAAGAAGTAACTGATTTTCTGGAACCCATCGATTGTGAACATGAGCCAGGCCTTTATATTTCACTAGAAATTCTTTCTGAGCAGTAGATCCTAAAACAGATACCACATAACAGACAATTAATGCCAGATACCAGAATATGCACCATATATTGACAGTATCGAAGGGAAAATACAGATGAGTTTCAAGTTGATTCAAAGTAATAAGGGAACCATCCATGAAAATAGAACAATGACTTGTTGTTATTTGTACCATCAACATTTGAACATGGAACTTCTTTGGCATCACAAACCGATTCTACTCCCTCAGATACAGAATATACGTCAAAAATCTTCCTCCTCACGCAGAAATGGCAATGCCAAACTCCAATGGGAGCATCCACAGGGGGAGGTTTGAGACAAGAAAGATGGTAGCATCTACCGCATCCTTTTCCACCACAAAACCTGCAAAGCGCAGTCCAATCTAAGATTTTAGAACCAAAGCATGCACTTGAAACATAATGTAGACATATATATCATTCACTGATGTTCGTTTGTCTAAGGAATGCACAATATAAAAGCGAAGTTTTAAGGACTAGACCAGGTTCAACTGGTCCAACCAATGTCCAGCCATGCTTCCAGTCCAAAGCTTCAACCATAAAACTAAGTCAAAGTTGAACATGCCAAAACTGGAGTACAGGATCCAGGTACTACTACAAACTGCAGTGTGAATTTAGAGGAATTGGGCCAAATTTTTTGGGTTTCACACAATTTAGTTAATAATTGGACTGATAAATTTAAAACCAATCAATCTGGACATAAAGAAATTAAAAATTAACACCATCGTGTCCTATCGTAAACTATACACATAAACAAACCATTTAAATCTAGGCCTTTCTTAATGGTTTCGTCTATCGCTTTTCTCGGCCCTCCTCTACCCTATCTATTAGGCTACCTTCCATCTAATCAAAGGTGTCAAAGTGGGATCTGAAGGGATGGCGGTATCTCATTTACAGTTTGTTGACGACACCATTCTGTTCCTAGGAAATGATAAGAACAGTTTTTTGAATGCTCTCTCTATTCTTCAGATTTTTGAGTTATCCTCTAGGTTGAAGATTAATCTGTCGAGAAGCGGTTTAGTTGGTATTAATATAGATTCTCAAGAACTATCTAATCCAGCTTATTTGGTTGGTTGTCAGATTTTGGAGTGGCCTGTTGTGTACTTAGGTGTTCCTTTGGGTGGTAATCTTAGATCTGTTTCCTTTTGAGATCCTATTGTGGAAAAGATTTCTAAGCTCTTTGGAAATTGGAAAGGGGCCTATTTTTCTTTAGGCAGTCGGATCACCCTCATTCAGGCTTGTCTCTCTAGTATTCCACTCTACTACTTATCTCTATTTCGTATACCAGTAGGGGTGGCTAATACTATTGAAAAGATTGAGGGACTTTCTTTGGTTTGGTGCTTTGGAAAGAATCGGGATCATTTGGTGAGTTGGGAGGTGTGTTGTCGTCCTAAGTTGGAAGGAGGCTTGGGTCCCAACAATTTGGTGTCTAAAATCTCCTTGGCAGCTAAATAGCTATGACATTTTCCTTTAGAGCCTCATTCTTTATGGCATCAGGTTATCCGAAGCAAGTATAGGGTATGGCTTGGACAAGAACAAGTGGGATGCTTATACAGCTACCCAAGCTACTCATTCTAGCCCCTAGAAATTTCTTTCTCAAGGCTATAGATTTTTGCTTTCCTTGGAGGTAGTTAATGGCTCTCATTTTAACTTTTGGGAGGACCATTGGGTAGGAGATTCCTCTTTTAATCTAGCCATTCCTTGCTATTATCGCCTATCTTCTTTACATAATTCTCCTATCCAAAATTTTTATGTAGGATTCTACTTATTCTTGGGACTTCCATTTTTTTTGAAACCTAAATGACAGAGAGTCCTTTTAATTAGTGGTCCTTTTGGGTCTCCTTGATACTGTTTTATTGTCTTCTAGCCCAGATAAAAGGTTGTGGCCCATTGATCCCGCTAGATTGTTTACTTGCAAATCTTATTTACAATTCCCAACTCATTCCTTAAATACAACCTCCTTCCACCTTGATAAACCCATTTGGAAGTCCAAAGCTCCCTTGAAAGTCAAATCCTTTATTTGGACAACTGTGCTTAACAGAATTAATATCAATGACATTTTGCAAGTTCGACAACCATATAAGGCTATTTCCCCTTATGTGTGTGTTATGTGTGGGGGGAATTCAGAATTAGTATCACCTTTGTTTTTGCATTGTCCTGTGGTTGATTTTTTATGGAACACTTTGTTTGGAACCTGTAAGGAGTGTTGGGTGTGCCCTGCAACCGTAGATCAATTCTTGTTAACTAGTTTTGCTGGTTTTGGGAGAAGGAAGGAAGTCAAATCTTTGTGGCAATGTACCGTATATGCCACTATTTGGAGTATTTGGTTGGAATGTAATTCTTGCATCTTCAATGATAGATTTTTAGACAAGCATGTTTTGTGGGATAGGATTAGGCATTTGGCATCTATTTGGTGTAAAGCTCATGATCTTTTTAGAGAAGTTTCCCTCTCAGACATGTTGGAAGATTGGAAAGCTATGCTTCATAGATAGTTTTTTTCATCTTTCTTTTGTTTGTCTTTGCTCTTGTTAGGAGGATTTCTTGTCCTCCCACCTTCTTGGACTTTTCTCTTTTTCTTAATAATATTCTTCTTTTATCCAAAAAAAAAAAAAACAAAAGGAAATTTTCCAGTAAAGGGAGCAAAAACTATAATTACAGACAAAAGCATCAGAGAAGCACATGCCAACCTACTATGGGGTTTAAATGATGAACCCAGAAGAATGATACACAACACTTGCATAAACAGACCAAAGAATGTAAGAAGTGTACTCACAATAGCTGCCCTTCACTCTTGCAAATTAGACATATGTTTTTTGCAACTTCTGTTTGTGAATTTGCAGGACATTCCTTTTGCAACATGCTTGCATCAATATCACCTCCATCCTGAAGCTAATGCCAAATATAAAGAGATCAGAGACTTGCACACAGATAAGCATTAACACTATAAACCTCCATGATTATCCATGGTTATTGTTTTAAAATACTTTACCACTTCTGCTTTACAATGATGGGTTCTATTGTCAAGGTGCCAGAACATGATTAATTTAAGTGGTAATCAGCAGTCACCACTCTATCATTAGCATGGTTTCACTAGTAGATTTAGGGGCTGTTTGAAAAGTGTTTTGTAAAACAATTTTCAGTTTTTAAAAACAAAAAACCAAAAAAGCTTGTTTGGTATGTTATTTTTTTTGTGTTGTTTTTAAAATTAAAAAACAGAAACTGAGTTTTAAAAACAGAAACTAGAAAACAGGTTAGAGTTGTTTTGGTTTT
This sequence comes from Pterocarpus santalinus, assembly GCA_031439595.1. Classification (NCBI taxonomy): domain Eukaryota; kingdom Viridiplantae; phylum Streptophyta; class Magnoliopsida; order Fabales; family Fabaceae; genus Pterocarpus; species Pterocarpus santalinus. The sequence goes on along the minus strand of CM062528.1, from coordinate 40,070,336 downwards.
TTTGTTTTAAAAAACATTGAAAACACGGTGGCATCTTATGTAATTTTGTTGTTGTATTGGCTTTGTTCTCGTTTCGATTCCTAGGAACAAGATTGACCGAGAATAAAGAGCCGTGACACAGACCCAATAAAATGTGTGGGTCCCAGCAGTGTATGCATATCATTGGTTCACGCACAAAAACTGTTTTGTGAGTTTCCAAACAATTTTTTTGTTTTTTTACTTTTTAAAAACTTTTATGAGCATTGCTGCCAAACAAAAGTTTTGTGTTTTTGTTTTTAAAAATTGAATTTTTTAAAACTGTTTTAAAAAACAAAAAAACAAAAACAAAATCAAACAAGCCCTTAATTTGTTTGAGCTTGATATATGCTGCAAGGCCTTTCGAACAATTTAAGCAAATTGGAAAAAGAATGATGAGGAAAAAAGAAATCCAACCAACCTCAGTTGCAGAAGGGTTACATGACTCATTCCAACAAGAGACTGTAGGATCACAATCCACCCTGCAAAGTAAAGAATCAATTATTGAGGCCTGAAACCAGTAAACCATCATGGACTGGTCAATACATAATGTGCATATGCTATAATTCCTACAAGGAAGATTCAACCCACATATTTCTACATGTTTCTACAATCAGATATAGTAACTGGCAAGAACACCCAACATCATCCAAAACCAGCAAGTTTGACAACAATTCAGTTATAAAAGGACAAGAGATGCTTGTATCATATGAAAAATTTTAAATAGAAATTTCTCATTTGGTCATGAATTTGAAAATAAACTAGAAAGGATATTTTGGCAGAGCAGCACACACAAGAAAAGCCAAACCTCTTAAACACAGCAAAAGAAACAGAACACCTAAAGACCTGAATAAAGAATGGAATAAAACTCCTATTTCATTCTAATTCAGGATTATATTGCATTATTTCCTATCATTTGCCAAGTAACAAGTACCTTCTCCGTTTGGAACATGACCGGCCAGTCCCCACAATATTGCCACCTAGCCTTGAAGGGTTCGAGTTCCAGTCATCATCACTAGCCAATGTGGCAGAAACATCTGAAACCATGTCAAACATCGTTCCATTTCTCTTAGAAGGAATCAAGTTTTCACCGCTATCATGCCCAACACTGTTCCTAACTAAATCTTCATCCAATAAGGAATTCCTTGACTCTAGCATTTGTAATGTCTCGTCTCTACAGCTATCAGGTTGAACCCTTTGAGGTTCCACACTAGTCTCAGAATTTGTGGCATTGGATGGTACCAACGAACCCATAATCAGATTATTTTCTACTAGACTTTCAGCTCTCATCTCTTTCGCTTTGTCATCTTCAGATGGTAGCATACCATTCTTGGGGACTTGCTTACGATTGAAGTGAATCCCTTTAGAGGACTCGTCAATCTTGCCTCCACCATTGTTGCCACCTTCCTGAGTTGACTTATCAATCTTATTCGGCTCCATGAGGCAATCTGAAGTCAAGCAATTAAGAAGAATGGATACTGTAAATAATGGCTAATAATTGTTAGCATGCCTCAATCAGAAAAACTTTCAATGATCTTCATTTTGATAAGTAAACAAAAAAGAAGCTAACGAGTAACGAGGAAAGGTCCAATATTACTAGCACCTTCAGCTACAACTTTATAAAGTGATAGTGCATGTAACTTTAACCACCAAATTAGCATTGCCTTTATTACATTTGGATAAGTAACAATACCATGGCTAACTAAACAAAGTGGTAGAAATAAGAACGACACAACACAACCTGCTACATTACCAGTCTTTGGTTTTTGAAACATAGACCGGTACAGACGAGCATCCATTCTCTTTATTTCAACCTGTGAAGTTCCCAAATCGTGCTCTTCATTTTCATTGACTTCCTTAGCTTCAAATGTCAACTGTTTCACACTCTTTTCTTTTTTTGGCTTCTGCTCTGAATTCAATGACCCTGAGCTTTTAGAATCTGAAGGACTCAAAGAAGACTGACTCCTCGTTCTTCCAGATCTCCTCAAAGGACTAGGCATGTTCTGTCTCTCAACCCTTTCAGATTTCCTTCTAACTGCAGGAGTTAATGCTGTTCTCTTTTCAAGTCCCTTTGACTTCTGAGTGCTTGAAGGGCTTGGAATCATATTCTTTGATGATGTCTTTCTTGGAGACCTTCTGACACCACTTGTATCTGATACACTAGAACTTGAGTTGATTTTTCCTTTCTCACCATTTTGTCTCGGCCTCCCATTACTATTTTCTTCATCCTTACCCCTGTCACTAGAACGTGTACCATTGGCCATCTGTTTAGCTGATCATTGTGGCCTGTGAAACCAACAGAATAATACTTTAGATCAGTATACAGACATGGAAGCCAACATAAAGTATACAGACCCTATTTGGCACGTGGCAAACTTCATCAAGATCAGGAATGCAGAATGATACCAATAAAGCGGCAATAGAAACAAAATAATCAGCTGAAATCCATCCATTTATCAGTATTCAATTAGGTGCAATGGCAAACAAAAAAGAAAAAACAGCAGCCCGAGCTAAAACACAATAGGCTGAGATACACTGATTGAATTACAATCCACCAGCTAAAAAATTGAAACTTTCCTGCATGTTTTCGCAATTATCTCAAGGGAAAAAAAGATTTATCTCAAAGACTAACACAACTAACATAAATTAGCAATTGTCCACCCTAGGGTTCAATCCATATGCACAAGCTTAATCATTCCAACCTTCACAGATACACGAACCCGGCCAGCGCAAATTGTTAACAAATAAGCCAATACTAGCAACAACTGGAATTTGCCAATGCAAGAACAATAATCCCACGCACAATAGATTTACATAGCTTCCCAATTCCTACACTCCCATGGCAAATCAAGCATGCTTTATCACTTAATTCCGTGAAATTATATAGCCCTAATAAATAAGAGACAATGAAACGCGCATTTTGAATGATATTCATAAATTGACATGAAGATTGCTCAAAAAGTCAAAATGCAAGCCAAATCAAACAGAAACAAGGCATGCATAGGGATTTTGGAGGGTTTTCCACCTCCAGTGTAAAATCATAATTTCGAACCGAAAAAAAACAAAAGCAATGACCAATGCAAACTAGAAACGAGTTCGGCGTAACCGTACCCAACCGTAATTCACTAACAGCAGAAATCACTGTTTCAAAAAAGGGGGGAAAAAAGGAAAACATGTAGCAAAAAAAGCACGTATCAGGAAAAAAAAAAATTAGAGAAAGCTTACTATCAAGGAAGCTACATGAATCGTTTTTGAGTGGTTGCAGACACGAGAGGGTTTTTTCTCCCTGTATCAGGAGATTTATGAGGCGCTTAATCTAGAAAGAACATGAGAATATTTGGGAAGAACATCTCTCTTTATTTTGTTTGATTTTTTGTTTTTCCTGGAAATAGAAGAATTCTAGTTTTCCCTTTTTTTTTTTTTTGGTCGAAGAAGAATTCTAGTTTTGGATGGAGAGGTTTGTATGAGTATGGGTTGGGTCGACGAAACGATGCCAGTTGGTGCAGGAATTTGAAATGGGTCGAGTCGCGGCCCAGAATCATTAAACTTTTGATATTTTTTAAATTTATATATTTAATTTTGATGTAATGTAAAAAAAAGTTTTACACATATAATTGATCATATATTGTATGTGTTTGGAAAAGTTGTAAGATTATAATTATTTCAACAATCACTTATTTGTATAATCGCTTTTTTATATAATCGCTTATATGAAAATCAATTTATGTTTAGATATTTTAACTGAAAAGTAGTTTTAAGATAATCTATTTTGTTTGGATTATATGAAAAAAATTATTTTTATATGATAAAATTACTAAAAAGAGTATGAAATTATTGTTTATATTATATAATATATAATATTTAGTGTCAATTTGGTGAAAATATAATATTATGTGTACTGTACAAACAGCTTTTAATAAAAAATGCCCAAATTTTAGTTTTAACTTTTTCCCCCAAAAACAGTTTAAATTCTTAAAAATTGATTATAATCTATTTCACCAAAAACTACCCAAACAAGATTTTATTTTACAAACAGCTTTTTTTTGGAGAAACAGCTTTTTTTTGTTGTTCCCAAACATGCACATTATCACATTATAAAAAATATTTGACTTAATTATCCACTATCATAACAAGAAATATGTGATTTGATAACAATATATCAAAATTAAGTGTAACATTGTCATCCAATTATATTTTTCAATTTATACAACTTTTAAGATAATAAGTGCATGTTTGGGTACCGCCTAAAATAGCTTCTTCTTCTTTTTTGGGAAAAAAACTGTTTTGCAAAAATAATCATGTTTGGTTAAATTTTGAAAATAGATTATAATATAAAATTGAATTTTAAGCTGAAAAATAGCTTATAGATATAAGCAATATTTTGGAGCTTATGATTATAAGCAGAAACTAATTATTTTATAATTATTATATTTTTACCAAATTGATCCTAATTATCAAATATTCTATGATATAAATAATTATTCTATACTTTTTTTAGTAATTTTACTATACAAAAGTAACTTTTTTCATACAATCCAAATAAAATAAATTATCTTAAAATCAATTTTCAGCTAAATTATTCAAATATAAATTGATTCTCATATAATTGATTATACAAATAAAATGATTATACTCATAAGGGTAAATGATTATTGAAATAATTTTAATTTTATAATTTTTCCAAATACACACTTGACAATTGAATCAAATAATTTTACTGATATAATATTACATGATTGAATATTTATGTAAAAAAATTATATTTGTGGTGTATCAAAATTGAATTCTTAATATAAATTAATTAATATTTAAATATACTATTAGTATAAAAAATTTATACAAATATTTAATTATTTTAAAAGTATTAAAAATAGAAGCATGTAATTGAATGATATTATAAAATTATTTTATATTGACAATATATCATAATTATGCTCTTAATATTTTATAAAAAATTAAATTTTAATTATATAAATAAATAGATAAATAATATGAACCAACTTGAACAAACAACAGCTTGTATAAAGTTAAGCAAGACCAGCTATTTATTAACAACGGATTTGCCAGCATTTGATAGGGGTACGTATGGGTTGAGTTCATGGATAAATAAAACCCAACCCGAACTAAACTAGCTTAGATTAGGTCGGGTAATCGGATTACTACTATTTCAAAAAAAAAAATACCATCAAACTAAAAATAATCATACAACCAAATCAAACCCTAACCCCAAACTAGGCCAAACCCAAAAACAATATCATTCAAAGATCTTGTTTTCTACCAGAAATTACAATAGGAAGCATGAACTAGGCAAAAAAACCAAATCAAATTAAAGCAAAGCACTAAAAACATCAAAACAAAGCAAACTACAAACTAGAGCTTCGACAACTTAGAGATCGACTTCCCTTATCACCCGCCTCCATATGCCTATCAACCAGAGCTGGCGAGCCATGCATTGGCAAGAACCACCATGACTTATGACTTTCACGATGAACTTGTGGAGACGAATTAGATCTTGGAGCACCAAGGATGTGAAGGAAAGCAAGACCACGTTCTTCGTGGTAAGACCTTCCCAACTGGGCCCTTCTTTGCCGCAGCGGTGGCCGGCGATGGAAATAGAGAAAGGAAGAGGTAGGATGCGATTTTGGGAATAGAGAAGGGAAAAGGTAGGAAGAACGTGATTTCTAGGAAGAGGAAGGAAATAGAGGAGGGAAGAGGTAGTCACTACCTCGCCGACAGGCAACCGTGTAGTGGCGACAATGAATAAAAGGGAGGTGGAGGGATAAAAGTTGAGAAATGAGGGGGAGAGAAGATGAATGGCGCATAGGGAGAGGGGTAGGTAAGAGAGTTTCTTCTGGGGAAAGAAGGAGAGATTTATTTAATTAATGAAAATGAAAAAAAACAAAACAAAACAAAAGAAGTGGGGGTTCGAGTATATGGGTTGGGTAGCAGGTTTAATTGTTTTATACCCAATACTCGAGGCGAACAATAGATAGGTATATTAGTTTTTACTCAAATAGACTCGATTACTCGACCAAATCCGAATTTTTGTGTTTTGATCGAGTCGGGTTGGTTGGGTTTGTGGGTCTATTTAGACCCATGAACACCCCTACCATTTGACACGAACATATTAGCTCGAATTGATACCTGTACAATTGTCTTGATAGCAAAATCAGTAAATTTTTGTCTTTTTTATATTTGAACTATTTTCATGAATGTCCTAAGTTGATATCAAGAACTCACAGTATATCATCAGGGTCGTTTTTTTCTCGCGTAGTAACTCATTCACATCACATAGAGGAAGAGAAATACTCATATGAACTCAATTTGTTTCACTTCTGATCCATTTCTCTTGAATGACTTGAGTGCGTGGGTAGCCTATTGATAGGCAAAGGGTTGCACTAAAATATAAGCTAACTTAATGAAGAAGAAATTTTTTACTTGATAGCCTTTTTTTAAAAAAAAAACACAGGTATTCTTCTATCGGAGATATTATATTTTGAGCAATTTAAAATTTAGAGGGGTATAGCTCTCCAACACCAATTGCTCCATACTTAGAATTCAAACTCAAAATTACTAATTAAAGATAATAAGTATTTGTCACTCCAATCAGTTATGTATTAATTTTAATTGACAACTATAACTAGAGTTCAAATCAAATTTGAATTTTACGTCTTATAAATATAGTCAAATATGACAATAGTAGAATTCAAATCAAAGTGAAACTTTTTATAAAATCTAAGTACAATTCTTTTTCTAGAATTTGGTTTCTTGAAAAAGCTCAGTATAATTTTTCACATAATTTATCAAAAATTATTTCGATGGAAAAAAAAGTTACTTCAAATTAATCCTTTTTTTAATGTAAAATTAATCTTATTCTAAAATGAGGGAATAGATCAAATATATTTACTTTAAAATTTTATAGTATAATACACTTACGATATCTTTTTCATTTTTAAAATTTATATATTTTTTTTCACTTACGAATAATCTTATATATCACAATTAGACACTCTCTCAACAATTATGTTTTTCAAATTTTAAACTTCAATCATTTAGTAAAACATATTTACTATCATGCTCAACTTTTTTGTAAAACTTGCGATTCAGACATCCTCCTAATTTTTGCTTTAAAGTAAATATTAACTTCATACAGTTTTATTTTTAAAAAAAATCTCTTATCATTGGTTTTTAATTTTTACGTCTTTCACTTAAAATTCTTCTGTATAAGAACGAAATAAAATTATATAAATAAAAATCATTGATGTAGTATATAAGATATATGATAGAATATGTAATAAATGTTAGAAATATGATCATGAGATACTATTTTTTTTTTAAATTCCCAATTACAATAATTGAATGTTACTGCCTTACTCTCACCCTCCATCGTGTACGACTTTTTTATAGTATTGTGGAGTGGAAAAAGTTGTTTGAATACACTATGTATAGATATAGTATATATGCATGTGAGTGAAAGTAAATATTGAGGTACATATATATTATGATGAAATGTGTCGCATATAATTACATATGAGAGAGAGATGTTGTATTTTGTATTAAAGAGTTATATACAAATAATTTTTTTTGGTAGAAAATTACCCTTAAACATTTTTTAAAAAAAAGATTAAGCATCATTCGAGATAGTCTAATTTGTTAGTTAAGGTTTGAATCCTAGATGGAAATCTCCACTTTAGTGGATTAGCAAAAGATTTGCTATGTCCAAATAGCATTTTTTCATTGATAATTTCACATGCACTCTAATCTACATCGACATCTTTCAAATAACATTCACATTCTATGCAAATGTTAAAAAGCTTGTTCACGTCGACATCTTTCAAATAACATTCACATTCTATGCAAATGGTAGCTCAGTAGTATATTTTTAACACACACTAAACAAGGATGGAGCTTAAGAGGGACAAAGATGGTCCCCTTTTGTTTTGAGATTTTCATAGATATAGTAAAAAATTGGCAAGATTTATAGACAAACGTATATATTGTTCATAAGTAATTCATATTAAAATTTCAAAGTCGTCAATCATTCGTTTTCTTGACTTATATAAACTATTCAACAAATACAATTTTCTGTTTATATATACAACGTGTGCCTGTGCTTACTTCACTTTTGTAGTCTACTTGTGGTCTTTCGTTTCGTATCGTATCGTTTTTCATTTTTATTTCATTTAATCTGCATCTTATGTAGGATTTGAGTGAAAACTTTTAACTAGTTTAATATCTTCGCTCATTAGCGTGTTTAGTCTATCATTCTATGTGTTTCCGAACAAATACCTCATCTAAATATCCTGCGACTATATGTCATATGTAAATTGAGAAAAATACAGATATAAAGAAACACCAGTTCAAAATATAGACATACAGCACAATGGTAAATAGGTTTTTTTCACATTGCATTATAATTAACTAAGTGACTAAGGAAGAGTATTTCTACATAATAAAAAAAGCTGAATTTTACCAAATTTTAAAGTTAATTGTTAAATGAGTTAGAGTAATGGAGATTATTCATCCAATTAAGAGTCAATCATGATATCAACGATTACTCTAACAAAAAAAAAATTAACTGTTTAATTTTTTATTAAGAAAAAATTATAGTCCTTGGTAGTCTCCAACTCCATCAGCCACCGAATAGAAGTGTCTTGGGCACATTATATTGCTTGGAGCATATAATCAATTTCCATTAATTACTCTGAGTTGCACCTGTGCGTGGATTATGATGTAACAGGTGATGCAAGGACACATTTATTATCATCATCAAGTAATTCATGTTTAAATCGAAACATGCCTCGTGTATCAAAAAAGTTGAATCATGCCTTAATGTTTTCATATCTTGTATCTATCACAAATTGACTGAAAGCAAGGTGATAATTTTTGTGGACCTGATTTACAACTTTCAAAATATATGTTGTGGACTATATAAATTTAATAAGAACTTCAAGTTTAAAATTTATATTAAAAAAATCTAACGATGATAGATAGTTATTATATGTTGTAAGATAAAGAAAAAAGAAAGAGATCTAGATATATTCGACCTAAAATGAATCAACACGAAAAGGTGGCAGCACACGGTGAAAACTTTTCGACAAAGAAAGAGAGTCGAAACCTGAAGACCACAGGTAGAGGGTCAAAACGAATCAGAGGTTCGGGGTCAAAAATATATAAAGTCGGAATCAACTCGTGAATACTTTAAGAAGTTTAGTTTGAACAATAAGATTATGAAAACATTTCGACTAAAGCATAATATCATAAAAATGTGAATGATAAAAGGATGAAAAGATTATCCAAGATAAGATAGATTCTAAAAAGGATAGAAGGGGCCACACATGACCCTAATACATGATAAGAGAATGTGGTGATGAGAAAGAATGAAATAGTGAAAAAAGTAACGTGGGTTGCAAGGTAATGAACTGCAGAATGAGGGGATAATGGGCTTTGGAAGATCAGATTTTAGAATGTGGGGGTAATAGACCCCGATTTCCAGCGGATCAGGAAGATTATAAATAGCCACCTTATGAAAAAGAAGGGGGACTTTTTTGAACAATTGAGAATCACCTCTAAGCATACTCTATCAAGATGCTTACACTGACGATCAGGAGTATGGAGGAACTCAAGTAACAATCCTTCACATTTGTTACCCTTTTTAGTTTGTTTCTTTATCATTCAATATCAATTTCTAGTTTGTTAATACATTATCATTGTTGACATTTCTGATCGTTTCAATTTCATTAAATTTCCGTACTATTATTTGTTTATTTTAACACTTTAATTTATGAGAACTCATCAGAGGAATCGCTTTTGTTCCCGCGTTGAGATTCGCGAAGCAAACTAACTGCTGTGGATTTAATTTGTTTATCGACTTAAAATCCAGTAAACATATATATACACTATCCTCTCTATTATTATTATTGTAGAGAAGCTAGGTGACCAGCATACAAATAGCAAAATAACATTCAATTATGTTAAACACAATTATAATATATGGTCCCAACCCATGTAACTTGAAACGAAAAGCTACGACAAATAATTGGTCATTTCTCATGTTCTTCCAGGTAGATCGCAAGTCCATGTGGATGCAAACTAAACCAAAGACAATATTAGATAGTCTGAGATAGAACTCAAAAGTCTATGTTATGTGGAAGATATTGTTACCAAATGATTCTATACATGCTTCAAACATAGATGGTGTTTTGGATAGTGTTATGGAGGGTGCAAGCAATTATTATAGACGCTATAGACAGTGCATGTGATGAAACATGTGTTTCACTTGGACGGTGCCATCTGAATTCTGCTACATTTTCCATTCAAACATGCTTATAAATACCCATCTTTGGAACTTCCTCTGCATTTGACACACACAATTTCATATTCTCCTCTTTTCTCCTCTTTCTCAATATTTCACATGCAATTTTTCTCTCCTTATTTTATTTTGCTTCATTCTTATAATGAACATGAGCGTGTTTGGTTTGGCATTTTCACGCCCCAACCCACATTTATTTTTATTGAAAGTTGCAACATTTTGTTTGGGTCATTTTGGGCATGGGCAACTTGAGCGGGTTTTGGCCTCTCAACCTACGTCAAGCTGAAGCAACAAATTGTTGCTTTTCAGTTGTGTTTTGTTGGTGCAAATCCCAAGGTTAGAATTTAATTCTCATCTACCATATTTATCCTCCACTAATACTAGTTATTCAAGTATTCTAGAAATAATTTTATTTATAATAATATTAGTATAATTTTTTAAAATGTTTTTAATACTTTTATTAATAATGTTTATATAATAACCTAAAATAATATTTATATAGTTTTCTTCATAATAATATTAATATAATTTATTAAAATATCTAAAAAAATTAAAAAATTAAATAAAGGGATAATATTAAAAGTATAATATAAAATTTATATCCTTATTAGTAATTACATATCTAAAAGTGATTTTCATTAACATTATCCAAATAATATTCATTCTATCATAATCACGTTTGAAATAAAAGTTTCTAAAAATAAATCATGTTGATACCAACTACTTTTGATCAAAATCAATTTTATGGAATTAAGTTGATACAAACCTCAATTTGTAAACTCTAATCCAAACACACACTATATTAGCTGCTTATTGAGGTCGGGAACTTCAACAACGTCACATCTAATCTTAAGGGGTTGCACTATCTCCATTGAGCATTGCAATGGATAGGGCAATGATAAACTCTTAGGTGGCATTTGGTATGAGGTAATCTATCTAGATTATCGGTAATGCTTGATTAAATTATCTGGACCTATAACATTATCTTGTCTGATTAGGCAATATTACTGGCAATACAGATTTCTAAGATAATGTAGATTACCATCAATATCATAATGTGGATTACCCCTTTAAAAGGTGGTAATCCATATTATCACCAATATGACAATCATTTTATTATTATTATTATTATTATTGGTGGTGGTGGTGGTATTGTTATTGTTATTATTAATTATTAAAAATAATATTAATTGTTATTAATTAATATTATTATTATTGTTAATATTATCATGATTAATTATATTAATAATTAATTATTATTATTTAATAATAATTATTAATAATATTAATTATTAATAAAATAAACTATTATTATTATTGTTATAATATTAATTTAATGTATATATTACCTAATAATCTTTTTAATATATCAAACAGGATAATATAAATTATCACTTAGATTGCCTATGCATATTAAACACTGCATTTAATATTATCAGCAATTTAAAATATGACAATCTTTTTAAATGGTAATCTATATTACTAGTAATCTTAATAGATAATGTATCAAACGCCAACTTAAGGACATTTACAATACATGGTTGATGATATCTTCGTTTCATTCCCCATTTCTTTGTTAATTTCTATTATTACTACTAATTTAATTATATAAGTAGTCGCTAAAATAATTTGGTCCAAAACTATTCTTTTTTTTCCAACATATACCAATTTTTTGTATGCTTCAACATATATCAGTTTAAAATAAAATAACAACCATTTATGTATTATCTAAGCTTTTGAGAGATATAAATCATAACAACATCATAATAGATCTAAGTAATTTGGAAGGTACTTGGATAAGCAAGGGCAGAGTTGGAGGCACATATCCCCACTAAATTTTGAGATTTTTTTTTATAGTAGTATATAGGTATATATATTTTTTGTCCTTATTATCTTATTAAGTTTGATCACATACTAAGATAAAAATTATATAAAATTTATTGATTATACTTCATAACTTCTTATGATTAAAATACTAACTTGTCCTATGAATTATTACTTGCAACGATGAGCAACATTGATCTTCTAAAAATTAAAGAAAACACCAGATCAAATTGAAAAAAAAAAATTTGGGAGAAAATTATATAATTTTTGTACTTTTGTAATTGAATGAAAATTAATTTTTTTAGATAATTTAAATAAATAATATGTAAAGATATCTCGTGATCTTTAAAGAAAAAATAATTTCTAGTTCATCTAGCTTGCATGATAAAAACTGATTAAGTTAAAAAAGAAATAGTTAATTGTTCTATTCCTTTAAATGTATAAAAAAAGTCTATTCCCTCGAGCCGCACAATAATGCTTACTTGTTCGAAAAAAAAAAAATTACACTCATTTTTTCTGAAAGATATTTTTATTATACAATCATCTCTTCTATTTTTAAAATATGTATTCTCTTTCTCTTAAAGATGAAAATGTGCTGCATTTTTTTATCTACTTTTCAAATTTTTTGTTAAATTTCCATTATTTTATATTTTTATCTTTTTTTTTGCTAAAATAACCTTTATTAGTAGTTATATATATTGAATTTTTTAATAGTAAAAAGTATGTGACTAATAATAATATAATGAAAATGATGCACCTGTATGGATTGTTTATTTTTTAATTTTTGACTATTATTATATTAAGAAAACAAATTATTAACATTAACATTAACAATAATTTATGATGATTTTTTTTAAAAAAAGTAAGAGTTGTTTACTTTTTATTTTTTTAAATATTTTTATGCTATAATTTACTATAATTAATGTTAAAATATGAATGTTAATAAAATATGTTTTGTAATAATTTATTAAAATAAAAAAATGTCAATGTTATATATATCAAATTTTATAATTTTAAAAATTATTAAATAAGGATTAAATAATCTTCATAGACATATTACCATTAATATTAGCATATTAATTATCAAGAATTTATAAAGATGAAATAACTTTAATAATAATTTTTTAAATATTAACACTAATTAATAAAGTACTTTGTATATCATGATCGAGTAACTTAGTAAATTTACATACATATTTGAATCAATAAAGTATTTTTTATTAAAATATATGTTTTGAAAATAGAGAAAAAGATTATGTAATAAAACTTTCTCTTATGAGAGGAGAGTATAATTTACTCAAAAATAATTTGAAGAATGATGCTTCCTTCTGTTATTATAGGCGATAATTATTTGCATTTATTGTTTTCTAAAGGCGATAATCATTTTAATAGAATACTTTTGATGAACTAATAATGGCTAGTATTGTCACATATGTGGATATACAAAAGGCTTCTAGAATATGCTGCTTTTAGTATATACTCCACCAAAAAATAGCTAAGTGATTATTTTTAATTAATAACAATAATGTTGGATAGTACGAAACCAAATACAAATAGCATTATTCAAAATCACCTTTAATTGCTTCAATTACCTTTGTATTATTATGCTGATCATGACTTACTTGAACCACATTTATATAGGTATCTGACAACTCATTAGTCACTTTGTCATAAAAATCAATTCGACATTACCGAAAAATGTAAGAAAAACAACGTTTACATAAACGTGGCTTATAAGTAACACTTAAAGCCTGATAAAATTACTCCTTTAGCAATAAGGTTATTTCAGCAACTCAATATAGTTGCCATACATATTCAATTATCAAATCAAGAGTCCACTATTGTTAATGCTTGTGTTTTGGTCAGCTCATTTAGTGGTAATGAAATACTAGTGGCAGTAAATTCAATGATAAATTAGTTTTGTTTTTATTTTATGTAATATAACTTCTGTAGTTTTGTTTTGGGTTTCTCTAAAATGGCACTGATTAAGAAAATAATCAAGAGTGTAAAATATTTAAGATTTTCTAAACTTAAAAATCTTAGTTTGCTTTCTAGTTTCATTTCATATTTTTCAATTTTCAGAATTTTATGAAAGAAATAATAAAACAAGAACGAAATAAAAACACGAAATATGATTTGTTTGGTTTTTGTTTTTATGTCTTATTTTTTATTTTCTGTAATTTTTTTTTACTATTTTTCATAAAATCCTATAAACAAAAACACAGGAAAATAAAAACAGAAACTAAACAGATCATTTTCTTAGTTCAACTATTTTTTTTAACAAAATCTTAAAAATAGAAAAAAAAAACTAAACAGACCCTTATTTTTGAATAAAAACTTTATATTCTTAATTCCTTTATAAGTGCCCTAGGCATTGGACACTAGTTAAAAAAAAAAAAAAAAACCTTTTTTGCAAATAAAAAATTTATCACAATGACATGCTCTGTTGTTTCAGCTATATATGTATAACTTACGACCTTAGCCGCTGTCCTTTTTTTTTTTTTTCGTCCCTTCTTTTTCATGAAAGGTAGCCAATGATTTTGCAAGACTGGAGGCAGATGGAGTCAGTTTATATGAAAATTTAAACGAATTTTCAAATTAAATTTTTTTTAAACAAACAAAAAGAACATGAGGGGGGAATATAAGGGGTGGATTTTAAACGAAGTTCTCTCTTTTTTTTTTTCTTTGGAAAAAGTTCCTTTAATTTCAGCCATACTTTCTTGCAGTGGGTTTTAATTATAATTAACTACTTTGAATGATTGTTTTATCACAGTTATAAATTTTGATTATATAAAAGGTGGACTGGTGGTTAGAAACAAAAAAAGTGAACATTTTTCTGGTTGAAACGTCATCAATAAAGTTTAACAAACTGAATTGGATTTCTCAAGGAAAAAAACACTAGTTCATTTATCACAATATATAATTGTGAATTGAAAAAGGATTTAATTAATTTTGATTGCAGATATGAAAGAGTTTTAAATATACATGTGCTGCATTAATATTAATCAGGGAAAATACTTCATGGCCCAATAGACTGTCCGGACCAAATGAGTTGGCATTATCATGTCTATTATAAGTTTTACAACCACTCACTCATAATTAGTTATCTTTCCTATATTTCTAATAAACAATCAACATATCAATCGGAAAAGCATAACTCTGGCAGCCTATTTGGGCCGTCTAGCAATGCTCGGTAATCAGTAATCACATCACTTACCGACCTACAGATATTAACCGCACTACGTTGTGCTTCGTTGACTTTGGCTGATGATATATCCAATTCCATCATTAATTTTCTATTTTCCCGTTTATGGCCCGTGCCATTGTAATTCTGACAACTTCATGATTATAATTGTCTTGAAAATAATCTTTTATGCTATTTTGGGCATCCCACCTAATTTTGTCTCATTTAGTGGGAGTTCTAGATATAAATATTTTAAATATAAGTCAATCGCTAAAACCCTTGAGGTTGCTCCTGTATATAAGTAGATTTCTGCTACCTTCGTCGTTAATTAAGCCAGACACTCATTTTCAATTCATCGCCAACCGGAAAGAGGTAAGAGTAAGATTAGCTGAAATTTTATTATCTTTGCATAATGACTAATATGCTCTTAATTTGTACAAGCTTATATTTATATAACGTTTCATGAACTTTATTTTGTAGAAGCGAAAGCATATAAGAAAGAATGAGGCCTAGAATTCTTGTGTTGATATTCCTTGTGATGTTGAGCATGTCAATATGCTTGGCTGCGGGGAGGAGGGTCCCCATGGAAGAGATGAATACGAAGAACGAGCAGCTTCCAACCGAAGAAGATGAAAACGACAATCAGGGTTATGGGTATGGTCATAGCAGTGTTACTAACCATCACCACATCCCCAGAGAGGACTATAACAACAATGGTGGTGGTGATAAAAATGGAGGCGGAAGTGGCTGATCAGATGTTACATTCTTGTTGTTTGAGGCAAAAGATATGGTTCATAAATTAAATAAAAGATACCCGTGTGTCTGTAGTGTTGTGGCTTATGATCTGTATAGTGAAATGTATATGTGTATAAATTAAAGAAAAAATATTCCTCTACTGTAGGGATCGAAATGTTATTTTAGTGCTATATGTACGTACGTACTATATTTCTGAACTTCGATTATCAGAAACTCTC
This sequence comes from Pterocarpus santalinus, assembly GCA_031439595.1. Taxonomy (NCBI): domain Eukaryota; kingdom Viridiplantae; phylum Streptophyta; class Magnoliopsida; order Fabales; family Fabaceae; genus Pterocarpus; species Pterocarpus santalinus. The sequence goes on along the minus strand of CM062528.1, from coordinate 40,054,027 downwards.
GGACTCAAAATGTGCAACGTAAGCGATTTTGTCCGGCACTCGTTTTAACGACATGTTTAAGACGTAAGTTTGTTATTTTATTCACAAGATTAGAATATAATACATTACTTAAAGGAAATAAGTATTGGATGAGTTGAACCGATCAAATATTGGTCTACTGCCATCTTCTTTATCATATGCAACATTTATAGATGACATTTTTGAATTAAATCAGCCGATTAAAGGGACCTTTTCACAAATTTAAGTATAAGGAATGTTAGATGTACATCATTCTTGGACACTTTTGTAGATACCATATGAGTGAATTAAGAAATAAATAAAATAAAATATATATTAATTTTGATCTATTATCAATATAAAATATTTACATTATATATCAATCAATCTTATCTTTTATATGACTTTTAATGTAGTTATAGAAAGTAGTTATAGTGTGTTTGGAATATTAAAAAAGTGGAAATGATTTAATTTGGAAATTAAATTTTGTATTTGGGTATTTTAAAAATAAGATATGAATTGATTTCTAATTTTCATAGGATTTGATTATTTTGTATTTGAAATCTTATCAAAAGTGAAAGGATTTTATAAGAATTAATTTGATTTCAAAGTTTAAGTACAAATAAAATAAAATCAATTCTATTTTTAGTCATTTCAAATACAATCTAATATATTATAAATATAAGAATTGATTTCTAAATGAATTCAAATCCTATTTTAATATAATCATTCTAAACATAAAATTTAATTTATAAATTAAAGGCTTAAATATATTTTTAACTCCTAAAAAACAACTAAAGTTTGGTCTTAGTCCTTATAATTTTTTTTTTTTGTTTTCATCCAAACTTTTCTAAAATTTTTGTTTTTGGTCCTTGTCGTTAGTGAAGATCTGTTAATTGCTGATGTAGTAAAGGGAAGTGCAATTGACTGTTATCACGTTATCTCTAACTTTCTTCTTCCTACTCTCTCTCTTACCACCATCATCATCACCCATCGTCTTTCTCCATCTCCAACCTCGACCCCAACCATCATCAACCCCATTCCCCTTTCCAGATCTGGCCACCTCCTTTTTTCACCCCTAGCCCCATCATCATCTTTCTTTAAACTCCACCACTAGTCCACCACCGCCACCACCATTATCAAATCTCTCTAAACTCCACCACCACCACCACCCCCTATCTTCTTTCCTTTTCAAAACCCACCACTCCACTGCCACTATTGAAGCCTTCCTTGAGCTCAAGCGCAAGGCCCGTTACCATGGTGTCGCAGCCTCCTCCACAGTCAAACCACCACCTTCAAGATCTCCAAGCTCGCGCGTTCGTTCCTCTTCAAAACCCACCACTCCATTGCCACCATTGAAGCCTTTCTCGGGCTCAAGCGCAAGGCTCGCCACCATGGCGTCACGGCTTCCTCCACCATCAAACCACCACCTTTAAGATGTCCAAGCTCGTGCATTCCTTGCCTTTGTGAACGCCCTCCTTGCCTTGGCTTGGGCACACATAGCAGCGAACGACCTTGGAGTAGCGGCAAGATGTAGTGGCAAGATGCACAGTGGTAGCCAGATCTGGGCTAAAAACGTTGCAACGGCGATGATGCAAGGCGGGCAAGATCCTTGGTGGCAAATGGCAGTGACAACCAATGGCTTCTCCTTGATAAAGTTTTATTTTTTATTTATTTTTTATTATTTTTGGGACGAATTATGTGCTTGAGTTGAGTTCTGGCAAACAGCCAAGATCCTTGCTTGAGTTATGGGATTTGCTCGAGTTCTGTGTTGTTTTGAACTTTTAGATAGAAATTTTTGGTTGATTTCTATTTTTGTTTTGGATTTGGATTTATTGTTCTGTGTTGTTGGCTTTTTAATCTGGCTATCATACCATGGTTTTGTGTTGTTCAAGGAGTGGGGATTTGTTGTGCTGTAATGCATTTTTAATCTAATAACGTTCGGGGTTTTGCATTAGTTCTTTGTATTTTTGGGTGATGATGGTTTGAGTGACAGAGAGAAAAGAAGAGGAAGAGAGGGAGAAGGAAGTGGAAGAAAGATAAGGAAAGGTAGGAAGAAGATGAGATGTATGAGGTGGAAGGGGAATGGGTGAGGTAGAATGCCACGTGGAGAAGAGGAGCTGATATGGTAAGTATAAGTTAGATTTTCGTTTGCCATATCAACAGTTGACAGATCTTCATTAACGATAGGGACCAAAAACAAAAATTTTAGAAAAGTTTGGATGAAAACAAAAAAAAAATTTACAAGGACTAAAATCAAATTTTGGTTATTTTTTATGGACTAAAACCATATTTAAGCCTAAATTAAATCAATTACAAAATTTAGTTATTTCAAATACTTGATGTAACCATACATGATTAGATAATTACGTAAATAGGATTTACACTAATAATGTATTAAACTCAAATTTCAATAAAAAAGAAAAAAGATCTAAGTACTTTTTAAAGTATATAGATGTCCCTAATTAATTAGTCCATTTAAATTGGATTTTTTTAGAGGAAAAAAATACTTTTTTTAAAGTACTTTTTATAAGATTTTAAGGGTGTTTGGATATAAATTTTAAAAAAAAGTACTTGTAATAAAAAAAAGTCAATTTACACTTTTTTTAAATTAGTAATACCCAATTTTTTAAAAAAGTTGAAGTATAAGTAATTTTTAATAAAATTATTTTCCAAAAATATCATTTACTTTTATTAATAATTTACAAAGCATCCCTTTCTCTTTTTATCTTTATAAGACCCTAATTCTCCGTTCTCTTTTTGAATATATTTTTTTATTCAAATAGACTTTTAATAATAAAAAATAATTTTAAATAATCTATTCAAATACAAAATAACTTTTCCTAAAAAATAAAACTCTACTAAAAAAAAGTTTCAAGAAAAAAGTCATTCTTTTCACAAACTTATCAAACACACCCAATATCCGCAAGAGATATGCTCAAATGGCAGCCTATAATATATTTTTCTTTTATATGGTAAGGGTGCTCTTATGCTAACTTTTGCATTAATCTAGTCAATCATTTCATAGCATACTCCCCAATAAAGTCGATCATTTAATGACAAATGTTCTTCGGGCAAGTAAAACCCTAATTATTTGATTAGTGTGTTTACCTTCGTATAGAAAAATAATTCTGCTTATAATAATAGTAGAAGCAGTATAACTTTGTGTCATACCATTTCTTTCTGTAAATGCAAACAGTACTATCTTTGCTTTTGATAATGATATATACAAATAAAATATGGTAAATTATAGAATGCTCACCTTTAAAGATGAATATTAAATATTCATCATCTTTTTATCTGTTATAGGCAATTATTTCATTTTAATTATTTAATTGATACTGAGTTTCGAGTTCCAAGTTCCATAGATACCGAGTTCTGAATTAAAAATTAGGCCTTGCACTAACAAATACTAAAGTAAGGACACCTGGTTCCAAGTTTCAAGTTGGATCTGACATTAACAAAAACATACAGACACCAAGTTCTGAGTTGGACATTGTCAACAGATTACCTGATGCCAACCTAATGGACTACAATATTTCTAATATCATGTATTAATATATTAAACTTATTCTATCATTCTTTACCATTAGGTTTATAAATAGCTTTAGATCAACGGTTTAGTTTTAAGTAAACATTCAATATTCATATTCTATGGTGAATATTCTAAATGCTACCATGAAAGATAAGTATAACATGATTCTCTCCACCCCACTGATGTGAGCAACATGCATCAAGATTTATCTTTGCATATAAGAACAGATTTTGTTCACTGTCATTTCTGTTTAATGGAATTAATGATGAAAACATTCACTTTTCTTATTATTTGCCAAATTCGAAATTAGTAATAAAAAGCGGACACAGATCCTCATGAAATCCCCCCCCCCAAAAAAAACAAAAAAACAAAAAAAAAATCCTTATTTAAATGTACAAATTAATGTGACTAAAATTAAGAAGTGCTGAACTGTAGGCTAAAGTACTCCTCAAAATACTTTTAATCTAAATTAGGGCGTGTTCATTTGTGATTTTTTAGCAAAAAAATTACTTTTTTTATTAAAAAATTAATTTTCATAAATTTGGATAATTTTTTGAAAATAATCAGAATCTTTAAAAAAATTATTTTCAACATTTTTATAGAAACTGAAAATAATAACTTTTAAAAAAAATCAATTTTTAAATTTTTTTTAACTATATATAAAATTTAAATTTTGATAATAATTTTTTTTTAAAAGTTAAAATAAATACGCGCTTAGTCTTTCTCCTACAATTCAACCAAGTTGCAAGTTGCAACCGCATATATTAGTAGTTTTCAAAGAAGACATTAACGATCGCAGATTACTTTGACATCAATCAACATAGCCAATGCCCCTGAATCCGGTGGAACTTTCCTATTTAGTCCACATACAAATTTGGACAAGACGTTTCATCATTTGATTTGGTTGAACAATAACTTTAATGGGCATCGCACTTAAGCTTGCCCCATTGGTGACAACTCCACCATTATATCATTTGAAGTTCGCTTCTCAGTTTCCCATCTCATTAGTCCTTCCCTTGCCCCTATATAAGTGGCTTGAGCCTCTTCTTTCTCCATATAGGATCATAAATACATATATTAGCATCCAAGTTATATCTGGTGAGTTAATTACCGTGCTCTTTAATTTAATATATATATTTTTTGAATAACTGTATATTTATGTATATATCTGATATTCTCCATCTACTTTCTCTTTCATTTTTAAAACATATGCATGGCTTATGCCGTTGCTTATAATAATATTGTTCTTGTTAGAAAAGAGCATAAAGCTGCTTGGGTGGTTTTGCCACCCTTGCTCACTAAAAAAGAAAAGAAAAGCAAAAGAGCATAAAGAAGGCATGCAGACAAGAATAAAATATTAAACAGCTAAAATTGTTGACATTATTTACAACCTTTGTATGAATGGGTAGTTTTTATTTTTTTGATTTATCCAACTATTTTATTTGAATCTTGGCAAATTCTATCAAATAATTATGGCTACGTAATATTACTATGCATTAATACTATCACCTATCTCTCTCTAATAACTTTGCTCTTTCACCTAAAGCTAATCCAGTTACTATAGTGGTGCCACTAGTGTCAGAATGAAGCTTCTGGCAATTGCACTTTTGATGATGCTGGCAAGCTTTTCTATGACGACCGTTGGGAAGAATTTAGAGGCCAAAACGCATAGAGACTTGCAGCGGGAGCTAGGCATGGACGACCAACAACTCAGTGACCAGAATGATCACCATTACATCCCTCGAAAGGACTATGGCAAACCTGGCTCCGGCCAATATGATCTCACTGATGATAGTGATCACCATCGCATTCCTCGCAAGGACTATGGTACACATCCTGGCAACGAAAATGGTTACTAGATCAAGAATATATACATGTAGCTGTATGAAGCAGGCTTGTAGTATTTGAAAAATAAGATGCCGGTTGCTACTTTCTAGATATACATGTGTAGGTAACGTATACGAGAAATTCTTACGTGCAAAGAGACTTGATCTCATGCAGAGGAAGGGCTAGGATCTATGCTTATGATGCAATCCTGGCTGTTCCTTGCACGTACGCAAGAATTTCTCAGTACCCTAAACTTATAATATGTGATACATGTACGTGTCGCCTTTGATCAGTGTACATATATACCTATAAGAACTATTTTAATAATAACAATCGTCGTTTGCTGTTACTTTTTCACAGTGTTTCTACGTGCATATTCATATACAAAATAATTTGAGTTTTCCTCCGTCTCTTTTTTTTTTTTCCCCTCCTCCGTTTGAATACAAACGTCTTTTTATTTTAGTAGTTGCTAATGATTAAGGTCAAGTATTGTTCCTGAACCCTCGTTCCTAAACCGCGAAAAGGAAATTGCAGCGGATGAAAATTGCCCGCAAAAACTTTGCCATGTATAGTCGTTTTCAGCAATTTCGATTCGGTCCACTTTTTTCCGATCACAGATTGGGGCGAAAACATGGGGTGAAAGAGAGAGAATATTGGTTAAGCACAAAATGCAACTGAATTAGTTTACTTTTCCGTTTCACGACATTGCTGTCGTACCCCTTAGCATTTTTCATTCTTACAATAGCTTATCTTACACGTGGAAATGTTGAATTGCAACTTCAATGGCGGTACTATGTCAATCGACTCTATAAAGGTCAGATTTTTTTTCTTTTCTAAAAATATGGTTGTTAACGGATGCTAAATACAAGTTAAATAACATAAGAAAAAGTCTAGTTCAAGCCAATAAACCCAAAGCAAAATTCTTATAGCGCTATTTTTTTTCCATATACTCAAATTCAAGATTTTATTTAAGAAAAATAAATATTAAATTATTTGAATCAATCAAATATTAGCAAAAATAAGTTGAATTTGGTGCTTAACCAATTTTTTTAGACTAATTTATTTGATATAGATCTAGTTCACAAAGTTAATTTAGTCTTTACGGTTTGCCGTTGTTAATTATATGTAATATATAAGTAATTCTTTTGGCAAATTTATTTTTGAAAGAATACCAGTATTTGTAAATTAATGGATCTTAAATATAAATATAACTTTTGTAAATTATATAATTTTTAAGTTAATCATTAATCATTAATTATTCAAAGTTACCAATAGCTAGCCTTACAAAAATGCAAGAATAGTGGACAGATAGCCATATATTACAAGTTTGTCATCAGAGATTTTTCTCTTTCGAGCAGCAAATACGTGGGATCAAAATGAGGCCTTTCGCAATTGGCCTTATATTGAGTTATCGATGGCTACACATGAATATTAGATAGAAGTCGATAATTGGAACATAACAATCTGCCACCACCCTCCAACAAAGGCCATGTTTAGTGGAACAATGATTAATCTAAAACGAATCCATGGCCCTTGTAAACGTTTAATTTGCTTGTTTGTGTTTGCGCATAAACAGTAGAGACAACGTGTCTTGTTGCACTCTGGAAGCATGTCATTTCTCACTTCTGGATGGGAACAACATTTATTCGTTATAGATTTGTATATTGTGACGGCGGGTGCTAATAAAAAGGATGCTGGCAGATGGTTACGACCGTCCACTGCCGAATTAACCATAATATTTCTCAACGATTTTTGGTTATTATCGCAGACTATGTCTTTAGAACCTCACATAGGCTTGCATGATAAATTTATAAGATGGGAAGACGAGGTAGAACCACTGATAATTTCCGTCTCCAAATTCCTATGGACTAGTATAACCAAAAACATGAAACAGTACTGTTTCACTTAATCACTTTCCTATTCATTTTTTTTTTTTTTCGGAAGATGAGGAAATTCTCCCATCATACACAAATATAATACCATTACTATTACAACCTCAAAATTTTTTTTTTTCCCCATACCCAAAAATCACGTCAAGTTAATAATAAACTAGCTAGTGACATAGAAAAGATGCACAATCCAGAAGTTACTGCTGCCTCGCAACCCATCTTTTCTCAAACAGCACTCACATCACAGATGTCACTGCTAGCAAAATACCCTCGTGGAACTGATTATTATCTACCCAAAGTTTGAGCAATGGCCCACGCGCTCCCAGTTCAGAATATCGCAGGCTGAACCGAAGTTGGATGTTAAACAACACACACATTCTCTACAAAGCCATACCACTTTTCTTTTCAATCAAATCATCTTCGGAAGAAATTTTCCTTGTCACATCAATAACACGTGACATAATAGCAAAGGGTGTCCTAATATCCCAACTCGTTAATTACAAGGCATATTATAAAATTAGCCCACAAAATCATGGATCATGTGCCCTACAAAGTGATTTCTATGCTGCTCCTCATTTAATTGTTGTTGTTGGTTTTGTACACCTTCAACCCCATGCCTTAGACCCAATGTTAGTGACACAGATCCTAGCCCACCAACTTCAAGTCCACCACGTCTATATGGCACAAAACCCATCAGTGTCCCATGCATGCTTGAACTCATTTCACATTCCAATTTAGACCTCTTCCCTTGGCTCCATTGTTCTGCAATATTCAAACCGTTTTCCTCACCATTGCCAGCTACAGATGAGTCCATTTCCAATTCCATACAGTGAGAATGGTTTTCAGGGATTGAATGCATGCCAAACTTGTCCACTCTAGGCTGGCTGGTACCATCTTCAGTGCCACAAGCTCCCTCATTTTCACTAGTGTTCTGGTTGGCACCTGTTGTGCCTTTTGTTTCAAGCATGTGTATTTCCTCAACCATTGGCTTCCATACACGGACTCGAGCATTTATGAACCAATTTGACACCTACATTAATCAGTTACACATTGAATTTCCTTCAGTAGTAAAATAACATGGCCACAGAAACAGCTTAGCAATGATATATAGTAACTAGCAAGTATTTGCACCCTATGAGCAGCCAGTAATAATGACCGGTCCCATTCCCTTATATAAAAATGAAAAGATGAACAAAATCAGAATGTTAACTTTATGACATTGTTCCACCTTAAATATAACGCGGCTCTAACAGCCCAAAATAGGCTTGGAGAACCACTTTTGAAATACTCAATTTTGGAAAGAATTATGTATATTGAAACGCTTGACCAACTGGCATGGACCCACTTAAAAGCTACCATGTGAAAACTGTTAATTACCAATTCAATGAACCGAATCAAAAAGGCCTACAGACAGAATAATGAATATAAAAGGAGCAAACCCCCACCTGGTTTCGTGAAAGACCTGTTTGTGTAGCCAACATGTGTTTATCAGTGTCTGTGGGATAACTGAAAAGAAATTCAACAGGAAAAAAAGAAAAACAATAGCCACAATTCAATCTCCTTTTCTTTCTTTTTGGAATACATGGAAGAGCAAGTGGAGAGTAACAGAGAAAGAGAACATACGGGTGAAGAAAATGCTCAAATAACCACGCTTTAAGAATTGCAACCGAACGTTCTGGCAAGCCTCTCTGGGGCCTCCACACGTGCTGCTGGATTTCAACTAGGCCAGTGCTACCCCTCCCAGATTTGTTCTTCTGAAAGCTTTGGTCCACGCACCTTAGCCTTCCCATGTTAGTGTCAGCTTTACTACAAGTACTGGTGGTAGGTACTGAGAAATCCTCTCCCAAGACTTCGCTTATTTGCTTAAGCTGATCTGAGATGGAATTTTTTAGGTACTTGAAGTGTCGTGATACCGACTTGAGAGCCAAGGAGATGTAAGGAGTGGCAGAACTAAGACCCGCTACTGACTCAAAGGATGAAACAACCATCTGCATTTGTTGATGGTACTGCTTATATCTCCTGGTAACCTATTGTATATGGCCCAATGCAACAGTGTCAAAGGCAATATTCTTTTAGAAGTGTACTCAAAAATTATAACTAGCATTAGCATAATCCCAAGAATAAATTATTGAAACAAATAAAAATTAGTTCGCCTTAAACAAAAAACTCATTACTACTAAGGAACTGCAGCATGCCTACTAAAGCATGGATATAGTAATCATTTTTTTAGGGTTAAATTATTACAAGCATGTTTAAGTAGACGGCTGAAACTAAGCATTAGGAACCTGGCAGTTTGTGCAAGTTGCTAATAACCAGGTAGGACATTCCTTCCACCAAACTTTGTGAGCGTGTTTGGAACATATTATTGAACTTTGGAAATTGAAATGCACACACAGGTTGAAGGAAATTGGCTAGCACTATATTCTGTTGCTTCCACTTAGACTCCTAGATAGACTAATAAATTTTCATGAAGCAGTAGTGAATACTCGCCAATATTAGCAACAAACTTAAATTCATGACTACAATGAAGGGAATTTATAATGACAGCTATCTACAATTTTGCTCTGCCACTGCCTAATACTTCGGTAACCATGAGCAGAAGTGTAGAACATTGCATTCATCCATCTTAACCTATATATACCATAATTCAACAACTAAATACGTATCATCTGGAATGACGTCCAATTAAAAACCACAATCATATATAACCTTGGAAGAGGTAAGCAATTGTTGAGTGTACTATGAATAGAGTTGAAAGCATTTTTTCTTCTGAATCTTTGTTTCAGGAACAAGACTGTTGTGGGAATAAATCAACATCTAATTGGGTACACGAGGACTTACTGTGAATATGAATATATGAAAATGAATCTACAAAAGTATCTTTAAATTCTGCAGTAAGCAACACATTTTATTTATATTCTTCTAGGAAATGTATTTTATAGAGGAGAATGAAAGAATTACAAAATAAGCAACTTCAGGACAAACACATTTTTCGAGTAATTGAACAAAAGCACAAAAGACATCATCAATTCAAGACCATTACAATCATGCTGTCGATCAGAATAAAGAGATACCTCTTAAAAAATTACATGGCCAATTCCGTAGCAGGTAGGGAGCTAACCTAACTTCTGGTTTGAAATATTTAATTATTCCAACATATCATGAATTAACAATTCCCTAGGTTGATAATATACAAAGAATGGTTAATTGTTCGTAAGTTGATAAGTTGAAAATCTTATACCAAGAATTCTTATTTTACAATTTCCGTATCATTTTTCTCAACGTGCAGAAGAGACTGATTCAACTAAATTGTGTAAATTTCCACTCTTAAAATTTACCAGATATAGCATTGACAAATAATATTGCATGAAGACCAAAGTCTTACCAAAAGAAACGGAGAAGTATTAGACGGAATAAGGAAGTAAACATCAAACACAAATGAAAAGTTCAACAATAAACATACTATGGATGACATAGGAATTAGTCTACACACTAGGAACCTATAACTAAAAACTATTAGCTGCAATACTTGTTTCCTCGTATTCCACATATAAGATTCAAATTCAAGCATACGGGATCACCAATAATAAAAAAGAACAGGACAAGAGTCACAATAGACCAAACAAATTAGCAAGAAAGAAACAAAATATTAATTTAGATTTAGATCCTTTAAAGTGAGAAAATGTCCACCACTAGATTATTTAGTGCAACCCACCCAAAATGCAATTTATTGATCCAAAGGTGAAAAGCCCCTCGCTTTCTCACTCTAGAGGAGATCTAACTTTAAAGGATCCTAATCCTCCTATTTAATCATAGGAGGGAGACGCCCTTTGTTTTCGACAAGTGATGAACGACAATGATACCACTGTAAACCCAACAAAAAAAATTATGAAAGCTAAAAGCTGCCAAAACTCAAGACTTGGCTGAATGCTACAGCAGATAGTGTAAAAGCATTAGGACTTTTTTGTTTCTGACAGACATAATACCCAAAAAAAGAAGATGTGAAAGTAAATAATAAAGCAGGTTAATTATGTTGGAGCAGTGAAAACGAACCTCCTCTTGCATGTACAGGAGCCTTGCCTTCTTCTGTTGATAATCCGGCCGAGGAGAAAGACAAGAGCCACTCCCGGCTCCCCAATCAGCATTATTTTCGTTTGCACCATAGAACATAGAGGATGAAGAACCTGAATTACTACCTCCTTTTGTAGCAGCCTCAGCTTCATTGACAGTGACAGCATCAACAGAAGTAGAAGCACTAACTTCTCCAGATACCCGTTCTGATACATCACATGCTTTTGAAAATTTTGGACTAGATGTACAGCAGAACTCATCCAACAACTGTTGTGCAGACTTCAAGAACCTTGAACTCTTAAGAATAGTGGCATACCCAGTGAAAGGGCCTAGGGGACCCACATTTCTATAACTAGTGCTTGAAGGCACCCCCATTGTGTCATGAGGTGATTTCCCACTATCTCTTGGAACTATAGAAGGCTTCATGAAAGATCTCACATACTTCATATATTGAGGATCCTTAGATACCCCACATCCAGATTGAAGGTCATCAGATGCAGACCCTTCTTCAAACTGAGACACAGAAGTCTTTGATTGTGCATTTGATGACAGTGACAAGGACAGGCTCTGAGGATTTGAATCACTCAGGAGACGCCCAGAGTGTTCATCAACCTTCTTGTCCGTGAAACCAAGTGGACTACTCCACCGTAAGGGGTTGTCAACCGTTCGATTGGTCCACAGATTACCACCCCCACAACGCAATTGATTTGGTTGGTTTCCATAGCTTGGATGAAGATCAAGTTCACTAGCATCCCCCATCCAAATACCGTGGCCAGTTTGCTGCATCATTGAGGCCATGTTGTCTGATCCTTGGCCACTGATAGAAGCCGACTTGACAATATCCTGCAAAGAATTCTGATAAAGTGGAGATGATGATGAAGAAGAAGGATGATGATGCACTCCACCCAATTGCTTTTGAATTTCTCTAATAGCCATTACACCAGATGAATTGTTAAGAGAAGATTGTACATCTGTGAGTTCATTGTAACTAGGCTTCTCATAGTGCTGGTTATAAGACACATTATTGATCTCAGCAGCCAAAAGAGTAGTGTTGGGATTATTGCTTTCATTATTGGCCATAGAACTGCTTGCATAATTTACAAACCAATCACACCCTTGATTGGAAGCACCGGTTCTCCAATTTACCAAATTACGCAGTTCACTTTGTTCTTTTGGAGAAGAATGAAATGAACCATACTGATACATCATTAGCCTACTAGGTTCAGCTGCTGCTGCCGCACCTAGCTCCTGATACTCCAATGTGCTCCTTGGAGCAGACAAAGGGTTCAAAGCCGTTGAGAAATTGGCGACTTCTGATGAATAAACAGTTGGCTCATCAAGCATGTTGTTGGCATTTCTAACACTCCTTACTTGAAGGAGATCCAAGTTGAACCCTTGGTGTAAGGACAATTGTTCCAGATTGTTGGGGAAATCCTGTGAATGCTGGGAACTGTTCTGGACTCTCAATTTATCACGCCGAATTTGCTGTGCTACATGAGACTCGGGCCTTAGGCTACTCATTCCAACCCAGCAAAGTTTAATTATACCACTCCAACACCAAAGCCTCTCAAAAGTCTAAACGGTATCCAGGAAGTCCTTTCTGCATTATGCAACATCACCTTATAATATGTCCAATCAAAGAACAATAGAAAAACACTAAAATAGCCAATAACACACCCCCAGTATAATTCAGGAACAAATTCTCGACTGAAAAGTTATTATATTGCACTATAGACGCAGAGAGAGAGAGAGAGAGAGAGAGAGGTAAACAGGTGAGAGGAACTACCATCATGAATAACATAATAATTACATTAGATATGAGGAAAGGGAAAACCGAGAGTAAAGAAAAACTGGGTTTTGTATTCTATGTTCTCACCTTGTACGTGTTCAAATTAAGGTATTTGTTCTTGTTTCCTTTCTTCAGCTATCACTTCCTAATTTCCCCGTACCAAAAAGCATAGAAAGCTCGGGAGGTATAACCTCCCCTACCAAACACCAAAAGTATCAAACTATTTCTCTCACAAACAGCTCCACTATAATGATACTTTTCCACCCCACCAAACAGTGCAATATCCCAATCCCCTCTGTCGGCAATAGTAATGATTGAATGAACATTGAACAATAAGAACCAACAAATTAGAACTACGACAACAAAGAGAACCCAAAGCTCTCTTTGCATACGTTAGCACCACAACGACAACGTTTGACACCTCTCAGTGTCATGTAGCCGTGAAACCCTAGCTTTAGGGCTCGCCTCCAACGGATCTAGTCACCAACTCTTACAGAAAGAAAAAAAAAAACGGAGGAAAAATCACGGCAAGCCTTCTTTCTTTGAAACTAAAATTAAACTTAGTTTGAGCTAAACTGGAGGCAACCTTGTAAAACGCTTGTGCATGTGGTGAAGCTGGAAACATGAACAAGAAGAAACACAGGTACGTCCAACTTAGGTGGAAAACAACGCAGACCCATGAAGTGAGAAACGACACATAAAAAATAAATATATATAATATTGATATTGATTGGTTTTAAGAGAAAGGGCCAAGAAAAGAAAGGAAAACGTGAAGTTCATTTATGGACCGTCGTTGTGCGCACAGCTGAAACCTGTGAGTGTGAGATGAAGGAGTTCAGGTGATTTTACCTTGTAACCTGCGGCTATGGCAAGTTGGAGATGGAGACACTGACCCGGTTCGGTTGTAGAATTCAGATGTTTGAGATTCAAGAGAGAAGCTGCTGCTACCACTATACCAACCTCTCTAACACCACAATCATTGTCATGGCCCGTTATCTTTGACGTTTAAATTAACGTAAAGTCACAGTTGAAAGTTTAATAATATAATTACTTACGCAGCTGAGGAAAAATTTTGGCGCTGTGATTTTTATTCAACGATTAGGGCCCCTTTCCTTTGATCGGTTCCTCAGCTCATTCATTTTCTCCACATACACTGAGTTTATTTCGGTCTTTTAAGACTCTGTGCTTGTATTTCTGTCTGTTTTTGTTTTCTCCTTGTTTGTGACTTATTCGTCCTTTTACTTTCGTAGAATTTAAGTGCTTTTTAAAACTTCTTAACTAATTCTGAATACTTAACTAATTCTGAATAGCCTTAAATTATGCGTTAATTGTATAAAATCTTGTATCTTGTACGCTACATTATTATTCATGTTGATTTTATAATTTAAATTATAGAAAATTAATAAAGCATCTGAACAATTTTAAATACGGGAATAAAACGTGAAGACTTTAATAAAATTATTATTTATACTTTCTCAGAATGAAAAACATGCATACAATCATCAATTGTTATCTAATTATTTTAGATAAGTTATATACACTAATCTCATATTATATTTCTTATCGTTCAACGATAAAATTAATACAATTACAAATTTATAAATATTTAACATTGTTAATCAAAAAATTGTTTTTTTTCCATAAATCATAACAATGCTGGGTCTATTTAGTTTAACTTTTGAAAAAATATTTTTTAAAAGAATAATTTTTGTTTGATTTAAATATGTTAAAAGTAAATTTAGGAGAATGAATTTTATTTGGATAGGATAAAGTAAAATTATCTTTAGTCATTGATATGAGAATAATAGTAAGATTCTTTTTTAAAAAAAAATTTTTATGATAAAAATTAACCTCAAAGATACTTCTCTTAAAAAATTCTTTAAAATTTAAAAATCTTCTAAAAAAATTTTTACATATTAAATATATTAATTACTACATATTTTTATTCTCATATTAATAAAAGACTTTCTAAATCTTTCAAAAGGTAACCAAATAGGCACGCTCTAGACTCTCCACCGAAAGCGGCAAAAGTACAATAAACATAACACAAAAAATACAAAGGCACACAAAGAAAAACCAAAAAAATGTATTTAACATTTATATTTGTTACTTAACATCTATTATAATTATAACATTTTGATCAATTCTATGTGTCATTTAATTTATATTTTTGAATTAAAATAAAAATTTATATGCTCACAAATCACATATTTAAATTATTTAAATAATAACAACTGAAAAAAAAAACAACATTTTAAGAAAATGAAACAAATAGAATTATTATTTCTTCTCTGCTCTTTGTGAAGCTTGAGAAAAGTAGTCTCTGTTTTTTATGATAAATACAGAAGTGCCATCCGCAACCGCAACCATAGGTTAATAAAGTTGGTCGGTACAGCTGTCGTGTGGTAGTGTTGTTCAATCTTCAACCCATCTCCTCGGCCTCTCTCCTCGCAAATATTCAATAGTCAGTGCTGTCCCATGTACCGCCAGTGTCCGTTGTTGTTTCTAGTACAAAGGGCACCCCTTAATTTGTTTCTTCCATGATTATGATTATGAGATTCCGAGTTCTCGTGTAGGTGTTACTACTACTAAAAATACGACGAACACAAACATATACATGTTTAAAAGATATATAAATACTTAACCGTTTTTGTGTACCTAAAACAGCTCAAGCGCAAGGTCCTTCTCTTATTAGCACATGGATGTAGATAATACGATTATATGAAAAACTCCGGCCATTTTTGCTAATGGTCCAGGTACCTGCAACTTAGCACTAGCCTAGTCTAGTGAATTATATCAATGGTAAGGTTTATAATGGTGACATTCTCACATTGTTGTAAATATCATCTTGAAAACTGCAAGAACCTTTTCAAACATTTACTGCTTTATTTTTGTCTCACTTATAAGAAAAAAATATTTACAAAATTAATTTTATTCGAATTATTAATGTTACAAAACTGAATAACACACGCATAAACTTAAGTTAGAGAAGTTTAAAAATAAACTATTTTACTCTACTTCATTTGTAATTCATTAAAATTTAAGTTTATAATATTAAAGCGTACAAAAATAAACATTTCAAAACTTAATTAAAACAAATGCTCATATATAACTTAAGCCCACCAACTGTTAGTTCATTTAATCAACAAAATAATAAGAACATGGGATGAGCGGGGCTAATGATGGCCATAACCAACGTTAAATCATTTTTGGCATATTTAATGCATACAATTACAACAGATGAAATGCCCCAAATCAGAAGTCTGATAAGCGGTTGACATAATGTTGGACCACGTGGGTCACTCAGTTTTTAACCATGAGAGTGAATCTGTGACAAGCCTCATCCACAAGCTCAACACACATATATCTCGTATTAATTGTGATTGGATGGATACCGGCGTATCAACAATCAAAAGCTTATATATTACGTAACAGTAATCTTTCTTACCTTCTTTATGAGAAAGTTATTATCTGCTAATCTTGTTACTCGGCCTTGAGCTTCTTCCTCAACGGATGATTTGCCAATGGTGTATACGGGAACTAATCGGCATGCATAGTATATGTAAAACACATCAGAGATGGTGTGCAGGATTTCTCATTCTCATACAAGGGCAAGTTGGGCAACATGCTCACAGACAACAGGTTATGTATACTTCTTAGTTTGTTAGCTTTTATTAATATGAAAAATAAAAATATTATTTATACATTTATAAGCAGCATCTCATAAATATAGTTTCTCTTGGAGCATCCATTATCACTTAAGAGTTTATGTCTTTCTTACTTAAGCATGTATATAAGATATTTATCTTTAAATGTGTAAATAATATTTCTCTATTATTATCTTATTAATTCCTAAACAATATAATTCGGGACTTGATGCACTACTGTAGGTTAGAATTAATTGCGATGGCAACCGGATAGAATCTCCACCTCATTTTATTGTTCTACTGTTGGATGCTGATTTGCTTTATTAATGGAGAGGTTTTTCGCTTCAAGAATAGGTTAGATATCTAATCAACTGTTTAATTAATATACATATGATGACTTTTACAAGTTGTAATTTACTATATCCAGCAACATTTAAAAGATTACTTCCTTTTTTCCAAGTAAAATGCAAAGACAAGTTGTTAGGGATTAGCGAAAGGTCTAATTATTAATGACTGCCGGTTACCGATCCCAAGATCTAGGCACAGCAAGTTTAAGGGGTCTCCCTAAATGGATCAATCTACCCTCTCATAAGTAAAATTATTTTTCTTACAAAAAACTTTAAAAAAATCTAAAAATATTCATTAATGTTTGGTTGAGAGTAAATTTATATAATAACACAAGATTGCTCGGACTCCACCCATTAATGGGAACCTAACAAATCTAGAAATACAGCTGACATAATCTTCTATTCTGTGACTGTGACTGCGACTAACACACTGCAATAACGCAATGAAATGGTGTGGAGAAGGGATTGTTGAGGCACATGATGAGTAGGGGAAAGGAAACGTACAAAACAGGGAGTTTTGGGGAGAAGGGAAGAGAATAAATAAAGAGAGTGACAGGCTTTATGAGCTAGGAATTTAGTGTGACCGGCTTTTCAATTTATCGGTAAATGGAGAATTATCACTGCCGTTAAGCAAAAGATCTGCTTCTGGCTCCGCTGGCTGGCCTGGTTCGAAGCCCCATAACTCTCACTCTTTCACTGCCCATTCAAAACCAACAGAGTGCAATCTACAGGTGACGTAATCTCCAGTTGCCTCGTATGCCCAACCTTGCCCGTTTCTTTTCCTATATTGTGTTTCTTTTTCTTTAAAAATGCGTTTCACATGTTTATGTGGCAAGATTAAGATGTAAATATGTAATCATAAAGAATAAAATAAGTTTTTTATAAAAAATTAGAATAAATTTAATAATTTAATATAAATTAATTTTATATTATCAATTAATAAAAATGATAGAAAATATTAATTTATATAATTAATTATCTATTATAATGAGGAATTTATTATAATTTTTTATTTTTTTTTTATTTTTATTGATTGACAATTTAAAACTATTGTACATTATTAATGCATATCAATTATAATTGAAGAATGAAAATTATAAAAACTGTGTGTATCATTATTTTTTTTTTCCAATTCTAAATAAGGCTCTATCACACCAAATTAGAGGGAAGTATCAAAGTCTGATGAAAAAAAAAAAATACAGAAACATAGCAAATAAAGATGCAGTCAAAATTACACATCCTGTATCAGAATACATGTGAGCTACATCCTAATCCATCACCTATATCGCATGGTAGCAACAGTACAGCTTAACTAAGAAAAAAAAAAAGCAAAACAAAAACAGCAGAAACAAAAAAGGAACACCTGTCTCAGAACCACATGAAAAACACTCTGGACAGAGGAGAACTGATACATTATGTGCAAAAAACCAATGCATACATACAGTGTACCTGTGTGTCTCCATTTGTTGCAGCGCCGGGGAAGTGCAAGGGCTGAATTAGGGTCCGGTTGATTTACACATCGGGGTCAAAAGGGTTTTTAATTAATATGAAAATAAAAATATATAATAATTAATATATTTAGTATATAAATTTTTTAAATCTATTTTTAGAATTTTATAAGTTTTTTTAAAGAAATATTTTTAAAATTATTTTTCATTTTAAAAAACATCTTTTAAAAATAAATTTTATTATTATTTTTATATTAATAATTAAAATTTATTTTATTTATTTTATTTTATTTAAACATAAATTAATTTTTTTAAAAATAATTTTTCTAAAAATAATTCTTTTAAAAAAATCTTTTTTTTTCAAAAGTAATATTCTCAAAAATTAAAACAAAAATACCCTCATAGTGATTTTGAATATGTTTGCTGGACTTTTTGCTGTACTACATCTTAGGTTATGAGCTTGTGTCCCCTTTAAAAGTTAAAAACTTACATAAGATTATATAAAACTGTCATCTAGAAATATGCATATTGATTATTTTTTTATTTTTTTATGTTCTTAAATTATGCAGTTGCATATGATGTTATTTTAGTTAACTAGTTAATATTTTAAAAAAGATTGTAACTGATGTTTCCTGAGATATGAAACATATTTGTTTTTATTGTATTTAGTATTTGGTATAAGGTACGAGAATAAATTGAACAATTAAAATAAGTTATGAGTTTAACATTTACTTTTACTATTGTTAAAAAAATAAAGGCAATTTAAAAGAAGAATAATTGATATATAATTAATTCTACCATTCCTGAATATAGATATTTAACGACAAAATCTTCATTTTTATACACAACAATACTTTCTCACAAACTTTTCCGCCAACTTTCGAAATTTTTTTCCGCTACCCTGCGGTCCTAGTCCATTCCTAATATTTTCGGCGTGCTGGCCTTTTGAGGCAATACCAGGTTTTTATATATATATATATATCCAAAATATACTTGGCGGTTAGTTCTCCGAAAAGATGGTTGCTTTTGTGCTAAAAAAATCAACATCGTAAAAATAGTAATTATATAAATAATATATAGATAATTTATATGGATTTAATTTGAATCTGTAGTCAGTGTAAAAACTTTTACAGACGTCAAATAAATATCTTACATCGTAAAAGTCTTTGATATAATACCACTACTTGAATGGTCATACAAATGGAAGGTTTTGATTGGATGACAGTGTAAAAAAGTTTTACACTGTCAGTGCATCCTAATTAAACTCAATTTATATTACAATTAATCTCATATAATTTATTAGAAGTATTTTTTTAAAAACTTTATCAATCATCCAAGTTTCAACCTCCAATTTCCTAGATCAAATTTGAATATTATACTAATAAATATTAATATATAAATATCAAATTTCAAATTTTAAATTAGATATTATATTGATAAAAATATATAAAAAAATTTATAATATATTATATTTCATCAATTATATGATATACTTATTATATCTATTATCTACTCATTTAATAAAATAATATCTACACGGTGGTCATTTCATCTGAGCAACCGCCCTCTGAAAATAACTATAAGAGTTTTTCGAACTACGATATGAGAGTGAAAAAAATCATAATACGGTAGAACATTGTATTAAATAGGAAGAGCTGTGTTAAATGGACAATAAGTCGATTTAGCTCATAAATTATGTTACAAATAGTTCGTTGATAGTTTAATGCATTAAGATTATAAATCAAATTTGAATAATTAAGAATTTAAATTTATTTATTAAATAAGTCAAACTTAAATTTTTTTATATTCACATTAATAGTTTATGAGTTAATTTGGCATTCGTTATTGAGTTATATATAAGAATTTTTGTAAGTATTTAATAAATTTAAGGATAAATTATACTGATCTTCTCTTAGATTCAGTATAATTATATTTAACACTCCTATAATTTATTTTATTTAGTGTATTATCTATAGATAAATAGGTGTCGAATATAATTATACTAAACTTTAGGAAAGGTTAGTATAATTTATCCTAAATTTAAATGTATTCTTTAATTTTGGATTAGAATTTACTTTTCTCTCAATTTAAATTTTTTATTTATAAAAAGAAATATTTACTTAAAAATTAGTTTTTTTTTTATTGAGTTCAAAACGTAAATTGAGTATATTATCATTAAGTCAGGGATTTGCCAAATTTAACTCAGCTTAGCTTATTTTCAACATATAATTATATAATTAATTATTCGATGAAGGTTATAACAGTTCTGATTAAGTCCCATAAGAAAAGTGCTGATTAAGGAATTAAAGATGTAACTTGTTAAATAAAAATGAAAATAACAAGTAACCTTAACGCCCGTTAACAGAGGCTGTGAGCAAGAATACAATTTAACCATAAAAAAAATAATAATAAAAAAAAAGACTACAAAAGGAACAACCCTAGTAAAGAGGAGAACTACGGTGAGGTCATGCCATCACGTCACACAGAAACCCTACATGGCCGATATATATAGATAGATAGGTCCCTACGCCACTACAATTGTAGCGGTTGCATTGCAACTTGAACACGAACACCATCAAAGCATTCCGGTTTTTCCTAGGCCCCCGCAGTGTTGAGCGTGAGTGACCCTTGTGGAATTGAAACACCAATCGGTGCCTGTCCCTTTCAATCTTTCTCTCTTTCTTTTTTTTTTTTCTTGTCTCTTCTTTTGCCACTCCTCTTTCCCTATATTCACCCCCCTGCCACTCTTCCTTGCTGTGTTCCAATTGCCCCTCGACGTGAAAGCCTGTCCCTTCATATCAACACTTGACATTTATCACTCGTACCATGCTGCTATTGTCGATTGTCGATATGTAAAATGTAAATGCTCCATAAGTAGGCCCTGCCCACATATGCACTTTGGGTAAGGATTAACCGAAAAAAAGAAAAAGAAAAGGAAACAAGCGCGCATGAGTGCATGACGCATGTGGTTATCATGTATAATTTGACTAAATATTATGTAACTCTCTTTTCTTTTCTTCATCTCATTTTTTTATTATTATTATGACTTCACTGATTGTTCACTGTCTTGGATAATGCAATCCTTTTTTTTTTTCCTCTTCCAAGTAGTAGTTGATGAAATTCGGAAGGAGCCATGCGACAAATTAACATCTGGCCCCAACGTGCCCGTGGCTTAGAATTTTCAACTTCAATGAGAAAAATGGCAAATTGAGTTACGACTTAATTTCCTGCGTTTAGTCAAAAAAAAATACAGTGGATGTCTTATATTAGTCTTTAATTATAATCTGAAATTTTCAATTTGTCATTTTGAAAAACAAAAAAATTTTGACACCGTTCAAGAGAGAAGATTCTCATGTCTAGCTGGCAAATAGGGTCTGTATGTGTTATAGATTGGATTTCATAAAAAGGAACATTGGTCGATTTCTCAGTCACCTTGACCATTCATTTGCTTGGTGACATGAAAGCATCTAAAGAAGTGGGGTCTCCTTGAGATGGAAGATGCTCTTCTGTTTTCCAAGTTGCAAGGGACAGGACGTTTCAATTCACAGAAGACTAAGAAGCTATCGAAGCTCTAAACTACCAAGGCAATTGCCACGAAGGACTGAGAATCACAATCATGAAGCCCCTTTTTCAACAAAAGTGGGCTTCAAACGGAGTGGCATGTTGAAATGCGAGCATCGCAGCATTATTAGACGTTCCGAAATGCTTTGGCCACGCTTGGTGCCTAATTGCTTTGCTAAAAACGGCATCAAATTACGGATGACTTGGAAATTGGCATTATAGTCTTTGCCTACTTTCCTTAAATATACTTACAGCATTTCTTCATTTATTAATTTAATATTGGAAAAAGGAAGTTATAACTTTATCATAATTCATAAGCGATTCATAAAATATTGTAAAGGGTGGCATTTACACTTTTCGGTATATCGCAAGACTTCAATTTTGCTTAAATAGTTGAATGAATAGCTTGAATCTAGGTACGTAGAAGACTTTTTAGGGTTGCAATATGCAGATAAATTTTATTTGCAATATATAAACACATATATACGCGTAGTACATAAAGCTACGTACTATATATTAAAATTATTTGCAAGAAAGGTTATTTAGCATTTCCAGATGCTAAAAGGGTACTTTTACCGTGGAAAGGGCGTTTTACTAAGGAGCAAAAAATGATATGACTTTGGATTACGATTGATGGAATGAAGTTAAAATGATACACTGGCAGGAGAAAAAGAGAATATAAAGATGATTAACTTACTACCTAGATATGTAAGTGTTTAGGAGGCAAAGATAATTCGTAGTTGATTTTATTATTTTTACATAATTAGTCGGAGAAAAATAGCATCGATCTAGTAATATATTTAAAAATATAACGACTCAATCATTGCACCAAAATTACTCAATAACAAAATATAAAACTTTTTAATTCTCAGTTGCAAATATCAATATATCATGATTATTCTTTCTAATTTCTTTTATTAAGACATACAACAGATTTTATTTGATAATAATTGAGATAAAAGTATACATTAAATTCAAGGATTTTGGATTAAGGGTTATATCAATATAGCTTGTAACATGATATGAAGATTAATTCTAAATATCTTAGAAAATATGCCAGATCAAACAATGCAGTGTTGCTGTTCATTATCTTTGATTAGGTTTTGCATTATTATGGAGCTAACAAAATTTTATCTTGGGGCCTAGAGTTAACACCTTTGAAAACAATATTTCTATTTCTGAAACAAATAATAAATGAATAATAATAATGTTGAGAATTTTTTAGGTGCTTTTATAGTAAAAGATTCTCTTGCTCTGATTTATATACTGTTTGCCATATTAATAAACATGGGTCACCTTTATCTTTTTAACCGCCAAAATTTATTGATATAGCAAATAAAAGACAGATCAAAGCAAGGAAATCTCTTACTCTTAAGACCACCTAAAAACTACTCTAATAACGTAAAGAAACTTGACAAGAGTTTCTCAGCCAGTGTTATCCATGGTAGTGTTTAGGATGCTCACCATAGAATATGAATATTAAATATTCACTTAAAATTAAATTGTTGATCTAAAGTTATTTACAAATTTAATGGTAGAAAATGATAGAATAAGTTTGATATATTAATACATGATTAGAATATTATAGTTCATCAAATTGGTATCAGATAACCTATTGTCACTATCCAACTTAAAACTCAGTGCCTGTATATTTTTGTCAATGTGAGATTCAACTTAAAATTCGATATCCTTACATTAATATTTGTTAGTATAAGGTCTAATTTTTAACTAAAAACTCAATATTCATAAATTTCGAAACTCAGTATTAATTAAATAATTAAAATAAAATAATAAAAAAATAAATATTTAATATTCATATTTAAATATGAACATTCTATAATTTATCGTTATCCATTCTTTTGTTATGGAGAATTGAATTAATTTATCAATCCGTGACGTGTATTTTGGGTCGTCGTCCTTTTTTGTTGCGGTCGTGGGGCTTCGTCGCTATATGATATTTCCTATTAGCGCATGTATTTTAACTTTTTGTGGGCCTGATGTGAAGCAACTGGAAAGGTCAATTGATGGGAATTGTCCATTTGGTTTTGAAATAGTTTGAACTAGATCAACAGCCCAAATAAAGGTCCGCAGCCCTAGCCCTTCATTCGTTATGAAGTATATATTGTCGTATCAAAAATATCGGGCCAAAAAAAAGAATGCAATGGGATAATCATTTGCTAAGGGATGGGACTAGCCGACTCGGGAACAATCCAAGATGTTTATGAAAATTTTGATTCAAGTCTAATATTAATCAAGAAAGAAATGAGGAGTTTATGAATTAAAAATTTGACACATATCACCCCGTAACCAATTGTAAACTTCACATTTTTGGGGGAAATCACCATTTTACCCGTTTATAGATATATGGAAAAACCCAAGTTTCTTGTGATTAAATTCCATTTCTTCACGTAGATGTATTTGTTTGTCTTTTCTTTTGAGTTTTAGCCATTCTTCACTTACTGACACATGTCACCGTTTTGCCATTTTTAAATAAAGAAATATTTTTTGAACGTGCCGTTGCAACGCATAAGCAACGCACATGTTCAAAAGACTGATTTATGGTGTTTTATTCTGTGTTAGTCTATGATGAACTTTGGGAGTTTGTACTTTTTTTTTTTTAAAGATGCGTCTTGTATGAATTGCTACATATACGTTTAAATAACAGCCCTCTTTTAAATATGATCCACAATTTTGACAAGAAACGGCTATGTTCAAAATTTTTCATATATTTGAGTTTAGGTTCGAAATTTTTGTTGACTAATTGGGTTTAGGAGAGCTTAATAAGTAGGAGTTAGGTCTGAAATTCTCAAATGTTACATTTGAATCAATTTTATTTATAATAAAATTGATTTTTTTATTTCAAATTTTTAGAAGAAATGAAATGGATCATAAATCATATCATAATAATAATAATTTTAATTGTAAATAAATTATTATTAGTTATTAAATTATTATATATATTATAAATAAATTCTAAATTTAAAATCTTTTTTTTAGAACGTTTCAATTTTAATACGAATTATGATGAGTTATATTCTATCAAGAATCTTTTTATTGGTTTCCTTAAATATATATCATTGTTATTATATTATAAAATGGCTCAATGTACTAAATCAAAATATTAATTAAATCAAAAAAGAATCTCTTGAAAGCTAAAATGGTTGGACGAAATTAAACACATTAATTACCTTTTATTAATCTCTAACACTTTTTAATAACACGCTTATTTTGACTCCAATAATAAGCATAGTTTAGCACATCATTTACGCTTATGTAACGAACTAAGGATAACAGATTTTGATAAGTATGCAATTTTATCCGCCGTCACTACTGTGAATAATGTGGTTATGTGTAACTAGTTCAAGTAACACTATAAGAAACAGATTATCTTGTGGCGCTCTTTTTTTTTGCCTTTCGTGGGGTTTCAAACCGAAAAAAAAAAGAAAAAGGATCGCCACTAGCAATATTGTAGCGATTTTGTAAAATTGCCATGACGACCGTCGCATAATGAAAAAATTATTTGTGATGGTTTTAAGTGTAATTTGCGTGGATTCATAAGCCCTCAAAATTATCTATTTCTTTTAAAAATACATATATCCTGTGGGAGTGCAAGTGTATGGGTGTGGATGGAGTGGGATTATTCACCCATGCAGCAGCAGGATCATTAAACAGTTTCTAGGTACTCCACATTCGTGTGTTTTCTCACGGACGTCTCCTCTTAATTAACGGGTTATGATGTCATATGAAAACCCACACTTCAGCAAAAACAATTGGAACCGTTTCAAATGGTCCAAACACTTTTTTGGATCACTGATGTTCCTGCTTCTTTTTTATCCATTGATGTAGAAAGAAAAAAAAAATCTAATGGTGTAGGTGCTATAAGATAATCTTAACATATTAATACTTGGTTGGAGTACCAATGGATCGCAAGTTAACCGGGAAAACATTTAATAATAAAAAAATTGTAAGAAAGTGAAATTACTGCAGTAGAATAATTCATGACCTGCAAGGCTTTCCGTTGATTGTTTTTCTAACTTTTCCATAATAATAAACAAAGCAATTTTTTTTAACAAAAATTATAAATGAAAGTTTTTATAGAAGTCTTCGATTAAGCCATGACTTCAATAAAAAAAAAAGGAAAGAAATGTTTAAAACAAAAATTATTTGTAAGCACCCACCACAATTTTGAATAAAGAATATTTGAAATTCATTGCAGTTGAATAAAATTATCTTAAATTGATGCTACAATAATAGCTTTTTAAATTTCTTTATTTTTTAATTTCACATTGTACTGAATTAACCTCATAGGCTCTATAATTCAACCCAATAATTATGTGCTTGCCCCATCACCATTAACTCCTAAAACCAAGAGCATTAATTAGTCGAACTTATATACAAATAAATCTAAAACTCCGCTGTAAGAGAGAAATATTCTATAAATATTTCATCATTAAAAATTGATCTTGTTATAATTATAGAAACAAATCTAAGGATCAACTTGAACACACTCATTCAAATGACTATAATAAAGGAAAAAATCAAGGGAAATCCAAAAATTTTGCACAATAAAATTTTTGTCAATATAGTATTTGTCCCAAGATATATAAGGGTTCTTCAATCCCAAGTCTAATGATCTTATTAATTTACTTTAACTACTATATTAGAATTTTCTCTAACTTGAGTGTTGGAGTGCTTTTTGGTATGTTTCTATTGGCATTGTGTCTAACCCAAGAAGGACAACCCACACCAGCTTAGTCTTTTAGGTAAGAATAAATATGAACTTCAAAATAATTGGGAAATTCAACCTAAAGTAATGTTTTTCTTTAAAGAATAAATTGACCATGATTAAATTTGTAAATATTTTGATATGAATTTATTTCCCTGAAAGCGTAATATCATTCATATTAAAATTAATATTAAATATAAAAATACTTTAGTTTAGAAAATAAAAATGACAAGTTATTTCATAGTAACAAAATAAATAATTTGTGATGTAGGATTTTAGTGTTTCTTTTTTTATTAATAAAAAAAATTTGAAAAAAAAATGAAATGGTGGACTTAAGCCACAGCAAGAATAGGTATTCGTAACTAGTTAAACACTTTTTTTTTTTTAAAAAAAAAAGAAGCAAAAAAGCAATTAAACCAAGAACTAAGGTTCAATATATTTTTTTTTGGAAAAAAAAGACCACAAATGGTTGTCATCATTAAAAAATTTTGCGGTTATGAAAGAATGAAAAAACTATAGTCGTGGATTCTATTTATGACTTCCACACAAGACAATTAAAAAAAATAATTTATAATTATTTTCTTTTATAAAAAAGTATCAAATATAAAACTCTGTTTTGAAACAATGAAAAGTAAAAATACTAATTTGTACAATTTTCTTTTCTAAACAAATTGAACCAAAAAATTTGTAATTTGTTTACAAATAAATTACAATATAATAATATTTATATTTGCATTAAATTTTTTGAACTAGTTAAAAAATTATAAACAAAAACTAAATCTTTATTTATCTATTTTTAAAAATATAAAATGCATATAAAATATAATAATTTTTTTAATTAATTTTAATATGTAAACAATATTAATTAAAATTATATATATTAAATAAATTAAGTTTTTTAACTAATAATACATTAATAAATAAAAGGGAGATAAATGTTGGTAAAAAAATAAGAGAGAAGGGGGAAAATTATATAGGAAGAAAAAAAGATTACTTTTGTAAAACCAACTTTTTCAAAAGGGTAAATTTGTTTTTTTGAAGTATTACAATACAAAGGAAAAATTAAAAACCATTAGTTGACCTAACAAAATTGGAATATTAGTGTTCTATGGAACACTTGAAATGCTTCCAAATAAATTGGCACTTATAAAACCAAAGTATTAAACTAATCAATAAAAGTAGCTGAATTGCGATATGTACTCGCTACTTAATTTATTGTACAGTCAGAAAAATATAATCAAAATCTTTAATAAAAATCATTGTGGTTATATATTGAATAAAATGAAGCGGCATATGCGACCTACTTATTCATAATCACACCACATGATTCATGTATATTATTCCAACTCTCTGCCTTTTTTTTTCTTTATTTCAGTGATAAATATATCAAAGGATGCTCACCAAGGTAAGAAGTTCTATCCTTTTTTATAAATGAAGAAATTTATACTCCATACATATCTTATAATCATAAATTTAATTTTTTATTTTTTTTTCTTACTTTTAATCATTGTTTAGTTAATATTTATGTGGAATACAAAAAGATATTTACTCCGTGTTTAAGAATTTTCCCTTCAAGGTTAGCATTATGTTCCCCGTCCTTTTATGCCCTTTCCATAGAAAAAACAAAACAAACCGAATTGAAGAAAACTTAAAAAATGCGAACATATGAAACATGCTTCATAGATGCTTGTCCTTATTAATCCCTACATCATCAAAATGCTGCGCAATTCATGGCACCATGTATCAGGCCATGGACCAAGTAACGTGCTCAACCCCAACATCCGTATTCAGCCCCAGCGCATCCCACACCGCCTTCGACCCATCCACCACGTTGTTCCGGCACGGCGGTTGACCCGCGTGCTCACCATCACACCCGTTGACCGAGTCACACTCGTCCACCACCTTCGCCGTCACGTTCCTCCCGTTCCTTGCCGTGATCCTTATCATCTTCGAGCACCTCGACCCTTTGTTGTACCACCCGGTGGAGAGTGCCACCACGCGCTCGGTGTTCGCGTGGTACTTCTCGTCACACTCGGAGGGGCCGCCGCCGTCGCCGCCTTCGCTGAAGTCGTTCAGTGTTACGAGGGCTTCCGTGGAGGAAGAGACTGGTGGGGAGCACGTGTATTGAGGGTAGGAGTTTCCGTTGCAGTTGAGGGTGCCGGAGGAGCTGCAGGTTCCGCCGTCGCCGCCGGTGGGTGGGGAGGGTGTTGGGGAGGATCTGCAGATGTGGGTGCCGACGTCGGGGTCGTCGTTGCACTTGCCGTTGATGCAGATGAGCTGGCCGGAGCAGTCGTTGAGGTTGTTGCATGGACCGTTGCAGGAGGAGAGAGCGTTTGCGAGGAAATTGGGATGGTTTAGGGTTATGAGATTGAAGAGGCAAAAGGAAGATAGAAGCAAGAGGGTTGCGGTGTGAGCCATTGTGAACTGGATTAGGTGCTAGGTGGTTTTGTGTTGTGTTGGTTTGTGAGCATGGGATGGGAGGGGACATGCTTATACAGAGGATGGCTTTGAAAGGAGGCATTAAAGTTTGCATGTTGCCTGAACTAGAGGGAGTTTGACTTCGGGTATTTGCACAACGTCAATCACGCCACGCATATACGGTCTACACATTATGAAACTTGAATTTCAACACGAAAGGGATGAGAAAATGGATCTCAAAGAAGGAAGAAAAAAAAAAATAGTGTTCTAGTTTATTGTTGTTTTTTAACACTTTAACATCTTATTTAGGGATTTTATCCGGTATTCTTGTTTTTATAAGAATATTGATATTTGTTTATATTCAATGGTTGTGATTTAATTATAAATTTTAAATATAATTAAAAATAACTAAAAAAATTTAATAATTTAAATTAATAAAACACGTGATAAATTTTTAACTATAAATAATTAATGGATATCTATACCTTTAAATTTTATAGGGATATATGAGAAATCCCCGTTTATTTAATAAATATGCCTTTATAGATAATAGACATGCCCCGCTCCGAATTCAACATCAAGATGATGACGAAAACTGCAGTGGATATAGCTCGCTAGCTGGCTAACGTGGTCCTACTGTCCTTTTACATAAGCACGATAACGGGCTTCGATAATGCTCTTGTGCGTCGATGGTTGCAAATTGCCATGAGTATTTGTTTCCATTCAAGTTGGCTTTCTTTACTTCTTAATTCTTATACCTCTCCAAGATTCTCGCTTCGGCACGTTCGTGTGTGCTATTGTTTCTGAGCCGTGAGTATTTTATCCGTGGTCGCTAAAATGTAATAAATAATAATCAGTACGTTTCCTGTTGCATTTCTAGACCAGCATAAACTGTTGACTTCATGCTATAATTAAGCATGGAGAATACTATAACAGGGGCACTTGGGAGTTCAAGCCTCCAACTTTGAAAATTTCATGTACGACTCATTAGACCTGGATATGACCAGAGTTTTGAAACCTAATATGGTTCGATTTTACTTCTATTGCCTTGCTGGAAATGCATATAAATATATGGACTATAAACGAATTGTGATTGAATTTCTAGTTGTCAATTGATGGTTATTGTTGCCATATTTTGCAAGGGAATTTATTATTACTATTATTATTATTTACTAAATTATTCAAATTAACACCACTTGCTATTGTGAAGAATTCGGAGCAGTAAGCGGAGGAATTCCCTTTAGTGAATAGTGATGGCTTCTGGAAGTTTTAATTAATATCTTGATTGATTAGCAGAGTAACATTTATGTGAGACATAACGAAGAAAAAAACACTAACGATGAAAGAAGAGAATGTCTATCTTCTTCTCTTTAGTTTTGGAGTTGTGGTCCTATTTCGAAGTGGTTACTATCTCGTTGAAGAAGTGGGACAATAAGGTAATCCGCTGAATCCGTTTGAAGAAGTCAGGGCTGCTTTCAAAGTTCTGATTAAGTTAGAAGAATGTTAGTTGTCCCCACTTATCAAGTGCCACAGTTCCAGCGCACAGCATACTCTTATTGAACCCAAAAGACACGGGAAGAACCATATGAAGGAGTTTAGACAGAAATTCCGAAGTCCCTAGAACAGATGAGTGACATCATGATGGATGAAATGGTTATAAGTTTATAACTTAATTCATGATACAAAGAGTAGAGTTCTGTTGTTTGTAAATTTGAATTACCCATCGAATACAACAATTCTCTCACACAAGCATTCAACATAACGCAAAAAGCAAACCAGTATAAGTTTGTCTTTATTGGAGTCTTTTTGTTTTTCTTTTTTTGGGTCTGTTTGAATAAATAATTTTTTTAAGTCTTTATGCGAAAGAAATTTTTGAAAAATAATTTATGAATAATTTATTTTATATTTAAATGTATAATAATAGAAATACTTATTTAAAAGTACGTTTTGAAAAATTTGTCAAAAGGGATAAAGAGTTCTTTTAACTTTTGACAAATGTAAAAAAAAAAAAAGTCACAAGTTATTCAAATGGGCCCACTACAATATAATTGAGATTTAGTAGCATTTGAAAAATGTTACCAAATATGATAAAATCGTTGTTAAAACTCTTTAATAACATAGGCTATATACTATATTTGTAAAAATGTTACTAAAGTGTTTTAATAACACTTTTTATACTTTTAACAATAATTTTTAAAGAGAATAATTTATATATACTAATAGTATAAAATAATTTATATTATCAACTAATAGAATTTTAAGAAATTGTCACATTATGATAGGTAACTGCCTATTATAATAATTACCTATCATGATTTAATATTTTTTTGAAATTATATTAGCTGATAGTATGACAATTAATTCATTTTTAAATGTTACAAAAAGGAGTTTTAATACCATTTTTTTGTTTATAAATGTTACTAAAAGTTTTTTTTGGGTTAAAATAAATATTGCTAAAAGTTTTTCGTTTTTTGGTCGAAGAATGTTTCTAAAAGTGAAACATAGTGTAGTGGCCCTAATGGGTGCCACAGTTTATCCTCTTGTTTACCGGTTCTTTGGTATCCTAATGGCCCATATTCCGAGTTTCGTCCAATCCATCTTTTGGTTAGATTGTTTTGTCCAACTTAAGTAGTATCTTGCAGTCCCTTTCTACAAAATGCTGGCTTTGGACTTCAGAAGCTTCTGAAGTCGGAGTAGTCAGGCTTGCCCAGTCTGTTATTCTAAATCCACGAATTCATATCGCCAATAAAAATATACACCTGATACCTAAGACCCAAAAAAAGAAAAAAAACACCGGATACCTCCCCTTCTCAACATCATCATGGCCTTTTTCTTCCTTGGTCTGATAAATAATGGTCTCACTCTTTGCTTGGCCGAATAGATGAATTTTGACCCAAAAAAACAAAAATGGAAATAAGCCATATGTAATTGTGTTTTCTGGTGCTTTTCCAGCCCTTGTTCCTGTCGTTAAAACTTTAAATTTGTGTTGAGTGAACGCTTACCCAAAAAAACCAAAAAAAAAAGAGAGCGAAGGCGTTGAGTGACTTTCGCAAAACAAAGTTGGTTTTCTCGCATTATCTTTTTATATTAGCTATGTATAAAGTTTTAGTTAATTGATTAGCTACATTACTTTATAATTAATAAAATTATTATTAATATCATCACATTAATTATTAAATATATTTATTAGTTAAAAATTTCAAGATAAAAAAAATTAAAAATTTATGCATCATTAATTAAGTATGAGATTGGTGTATGAGAATATCATTATTGTTTGCAAAACTCTTGCTGGGAAAGGCAGGTTCAGTGTGTTTTGAACAAATATTAAATTTCACATCCAAAATGCTTGAAAGAGGAAAAAAGAAACGTTGTAGAAACAAACAATGTGAACTGTAGCAATAAAATATCAATAAAATTTTGTTTCCTACATGAAATAATAAATCATGTCCTTGTTTTAAAGACAACGCAAAGACACCAATGATTTTTTTTAGAGAGGTAGAGAGGGGGGGTTGTGGTACATAGAATACTGATCGTACTCCTTTAGACAAAGATTTAAAGACAATGCAAACACAGGTTTGCTGTTTTGCCAATGGATTCAGATGAGAGCGTCAAACATAAATAATAGCTTTGCTGTCCGAGAAAACAGAATAATTCTTTACACATCCTACATGTCTCCACCCAATGTATAAAATTTAACAAACTTTGAGAATCTTGAAATTCAAGGGACATGATTGAAAATGGGTGATGTTATTTACATATGAAACTTTTGCTCGTAATTCTTCTCTCTCTCTCTCTCTCTCTCTCTCTCATTACAAGTTATTTACTATTAATCATATAAGTTATGTGACTCCATGCTGTATACAAATAACATACTATTCATAGTCTGATTCAGCTTTTTTAAAGGTAGACTAAAAACAGTGCTAGAATACTGTTAGTTGAGCGTTTACGATGCTCTAGGCAAAAAGTTGAATAACTGATTATCCAAACTTTTACAGCCATTCAGATGTTAAAAAAAATAATGCAATAGTTTAAATTTCATGAGACAAATCTTATGTAATAAGATTACTGTTAGACTATCGATAGACTCCCCGTTATCAAGTAAATTATTTCAGAAATAAAAACTATTACATTGTGAAGTGACGCTGGTGGGCATCCTGCAGATCGAGTCCTGAAGACATCATAGAGCTAAGGTGTACAGTTGGACACTCCATGCTCCGGCATATGGTATGCGGATATATTTTTAAGTGAATAGAAATTATTAATTAATATATACTGTTAATAATTAATAATTAAATAAGACATAGTAATTGTTATTAGGATATTTTGAACTATTAATGACCAAAGTAATCAATTAACGATTAATTTTAATATAATAATAGCAATAGTATAACTACAATGATCGCTAACAGTAACGATAATAGTAATAGTAATAGTAACTATAGCTATAGTAATAGATAAATAATAATAATAATAATAATAATAATAATAATAACAATAATACGATTAGTGTATAATTGATTATGAATAATTAACATTTTTCAAACAGCTTTGAAAATAAAAGTTAGAACAAAATATGATATAGCATACATGCAATTGAAGGCTAAAAAACTTCGATATTATAATATTCATTATAATTATTATACTTTTTTATTATATAATTAAGTTTATATTAAATATTACTTATTACTAAATATTATTTATTATTAATTTATATATTTGAAGAATCATTCATTACTCATGTATGAAATTATTATTCAAGAAATAAGTTTTATGAAACAAAATTTGTATAAATATATTTATTTTAAAAGAAAATTTAATTTAATTTAATTTAATTTAAGAGAATAGATGAAGGCTATAGTGCAACTCATTTTATAAAATATATCACACACCTTGTAATTTAAAGGCTAAGATATACCGATATGTCCATATTTCGTATACTTATGATATACTTTAAAACTTATATTGAATTGAAAACTTAGAAACTTTAAGTTGGAACTCGGAAACCTTAACTCGGAACTTGGAAACTATAACTTAGAACTCGGAAAATAATATATCCTATCTATGGTATACCATAAATTCTCTCCGTCCTAAGTTATAAGTTCAACTAAGTTCCAAATTCAAGTTTACAAGTTTCGAATCCATAAATAATTTTATAGTATACCATAGATGAGATATATTATCATATCCTATCTATTGGATAAGAAAGTATGTTGTGCACTTTATGAAATCTGGTGCATTGGAGATGTTTCCTAAACACTAGTAGAAAAAAATTGGACCATTAGTCCTGTCTTTCCTTTGAATTATTGGTCCTATTTTTCCTTTTAGAGCTAACTTATGCTCTCTATATAAAATTTAAAAAATTAATATAACTTTAAATTTTAATAAAAATCTAATTTTATCCTTTTGTTTAATGATAGGAAAAATGAAATTATTTTGTCCATTGTGAACCATTTTAGATTTTAAGACTATGTCCATTATAGTCATTATAGTCACTATAACAAATACAATTTTATCTTTTTCTTTAATATTTATATCTATTATAGTTATTTTAGATTTTAAGAGTAATTTTACCAAATAATACATATGTAACTACTACTTATTGAAAATAACTTTTATATTATGTTACCAAATAATATTATTATAATTTTTTGAGAGCAGTTTTTAAATAGTTTAGAGAACTCAATAACTCTAAAAATGCAGCAATATTACTAAATCAAGTCTTGTACTATCATCTAATTATATGTTTCTGTTTATAAGAATTTTAAAATAGTGAATAATTGAGTTAAATACTTTTGTTTATATGATAATATATGATTAGATATTTATATAAAATAAATTTATACTGATAATGTATCAAAATTAAATTATTATTAATATTATTATAATTGTAATTGTTAAAAATGTCCCTGTTATTATTGTCATTATAAATGATAAATAATACTATAATTACAATTATCATTATTAACATTATATCTTCATTCATTTTGTAATTAACTGCATAAAAGGAATTGAATAAATGTACAATAATTTTAAAATTATTTTTTGATTTAATAAATGTACACGTCACGATTGTGAAATAATTTTTGGAGGGTGGGTTATTGTGTCTTTTCATATCGTCAAAAAAATTAATTGATAACTCATCCGGATCAATCATGGTGCATCGTGTACCTTGGACTATTGTAAAGGTTTCCTGCAAAGGCATATAAGAGAGAAGGAAATTTATGGGAGGTAGTGTTAGTTACGCATTTGTTTAGTTAGTAATGCATAGTTTGGTTTGGTAGCGTTATCTGAAAAGGAAAGGTGTTTTAACTTATAAAAAGTATAAGTTAATTTTTTTAATTGATAAATTAAAAAATTAGAGTACTTTTGCTCCTAATTTTTTAGAGATAGGGGGTGCTATTTAAAACCCTCATGGAATATTTTTTGGAGCTGATTTATACTTTCTAAAATTTAAAAGATTAATATAATTTTATTTTATTTAATAGCATTAAAAATATAAATTATTCTTCTTAATATTTATAATTATTATAGTTATTTTAAATATTAAAAATAATTTTATCAAATATTATTTTTGTAACTTTTATTTATTAAGAATAATTTTTATATTATTTTATTAAATAATATTATTATAATTTTTTGAAAATTATTTTTAGAGAACTAAGATAACTCAACGACTTTTAAAACGTCACAGCAATACTAAACCTAGCCTAAGTTATCATTGTGTATGTAAATTTTTCCCTTTATCCATGGAGCGTTCCGCTTTTCCGGCAAAGCGCATTGAGATGGGAAAATTGGAATGACAGAACAAGCGACAAGTATACAATTAAGGAATAATTAAACACGAAGTTGAAGTTGATAGTACGTTAATCACCCGTGAGCCGTGGTTTACTGGCAAAGCTTTTCAGCACTTCTAGATTGAAACGCGGAAAATCCATCCAAATGAATGATTTTGTTTCCTTGGCTTCAAGACCGTTCGTCAATGTTGTTTTCAGACTTTATACGTTGATTTAAAAAGGTAAAAGTTGCTACAGCCTACAAATGACTCATGTGCAGGTTTATTAGGTTATATATAAAAGATTAATTTACATTAAGTGGTGTAAAAGTAAATATAAAGTGTACCAAAAAATTCATTTTGACATTGATCAAAATTTTGGAAAATAAAATAGCCTCATAAAATTTAGAAATCAATAGATAATTTCTTACCATTATTAAAGAAAATATATTAATTCTTTCACATAATTTATATCATCAAAAAAATTTTAAATTTTTTATATAACAAAATTAATATATATATATATATATATATAATATATATATATATATATAATTTTAATGATAAGAGACTTTTCATAAATTTTTAAATTTTAAATAATTAATTTATCTCAAAATTTTTGTCACAATTCGATAAGTATCTTGCCTACAGATTTTTGTCGGACAGAAGTCATTTTGACAGCGCATGAGCTCCTAGACATCAATCCGTGTTCGGGGCTCGGCAGCCAACATGTCCTTTGATACATCGTATTGCGTTTGAACTTAAGAAACGGAATTATGTTAATTACGAATGAGGACCACGTCCAGAAATCGGAGTGAGCAAAGTAGCAGACACAGAGAACCTATTTTAATTTTATTTTTAATTAAATCCTTCCCCGACGAAGTGCAGGAACCAACTTTGAGTTTAAAAATTGAATGGACAAACAGAAAAGAATAAAGAAAGTGAAAAACATCTTACATTACTGGAACCCTCTTTATTCTTCGTTCCACCTACGACCCACCAACTCTTTACTATTAACAGATCAGAGGGTTGAAGAGACACTAGCCCAAAAAATGCTGACACAGGCTCAGCGTAGTTGCATTGCCCTTGCTCCCGCAATGAATTGCAATCGCAATTGGGTGCCGAATTATTAGAAAGCCTTGGGGAAAAGAAGCAAGCCATCCTTGTGTACACTGCGCACCATTAATTTATTTAATTAAAAAAGGGACAAAAACCACAAATCATGGTCATGAAGGAACAACTTGCTGGCTGGACTTGGCACTTTTGAGTCTTCAACCATCAAAATTGTCTCCCTTTTGTTATTGCTTTTCCTAATCATCGTTGAATGTTCAAACACCCAATTGACCCCCATATCCGCAGGTATTGCTGCAACCCCAATCTACCACTCTCCACGCATAACCCCCAATCAATCAACTATAAAACCCCACTCTTTATCATCATCGCGTCTTTTCATTTTTCTTGGTTATCCTTATGTGTAAGAACAAAATGGCGATCAACGCCGCCAACCCAACCTCAAGCCCACGAGCCTCTCGAACTCCGGGCTCACGCTCGCAATCACAGCCCAGAACCCAAAACCCAAGAACACCCAAGCCCACCCTTTCCCACTTCGCCCCCAACAGCTCGTACTCGGACCCTTCGACCTCAACCTCGCACAGCAGCGGCTCCACTGCCGGGCGCGGCCTCTCCTCCGACACCTCCATCTCCAGCCGCACATCCCTCACCTCCCTTCGCGACACCCTCCCGGAAAGCCCAAACATCTACGACTTCTCCGAAATCCGCCGCGCCACCAACAACTTCCTCGCCAAACGCTACTCCGCCTCCTCCTCCACGCCTTCCTGGCGGTGCACGCTCCGCGGCGCTGACGTCATCGTCTTCCAGCGCAAGTTTCGCCGGAAGCTCGAGACCTCCCAGCTCCGGCAGCGGCTCTCCGTGATCTGCCGGAGCCACCACGTCAGCATCATCAAACTCCTCGGCACGTCAATATCCGGCGACCACATCTACTTAGTCTACGACTTCGTCAACGGCGCGAACCTCTCCGATTGCCTTCGGAACTCGAGAAACCCTAACTTCACGGTGCTGTCGACGTGGCTCTCGAGAATGCAGGTCGCCACCGACGTCGCTCACGGCCTCGATTACGTTCACAACAAAACCGGATTGAACATCAATTTCGTACACAATCACATCAAGAGCAGCGCAATTATCGTCACGGAGCCGAACTACAATGCTAGGGTTTGTCATTTTGGTGCTGCGCAGCTCTGCGGCGAGATCCAGGAAGAGGAGGATCGCGGCTCCGCTGCGAAATTGGGGGAAATCGAGGAGGAACCCTTAGATTCACCGTCGCCGGCGAGATCCGAGAAATTGAAGCGATCGGAGAGTTCCAGCATGCAATTCGAGGGAGTGAGGGGTTACATGTCGCCGGAATTTCAGGCCACCGGCTCGGCGACGCAGAAGTCCGACGTGTACGCGTTCGGAGTAGTGATGCTGGAGCTGCTGTCCGGGGAGGAGCCGTTGAAGTTCAGGTACGACAAGAAGAGCGGCGATTTCGCGAGGACGTCGGTGATCGAAGCCGCGAGGGCCGCCGTGGACGGCGGAGATGGGGCACTGAGGCGGTGGGTGGATCGGAGGCTGAAGGATTCGTTTCCCGTTGAGGTAGCGCAGAAAGTGACACGTGTCGCGTTGGAGTGCGTACACATGGATCCTGATAAGAGGCCCAAGATGGGACGAGTAGCTGACAAGATATCGAAACTCTATTTGGATTCGAAGATTTGGTCCGAAAATATTAAGATGCCCACCGATTTTTCTGTTTCTTTGGCTCCTCGATGAGTTTTTCTCCGTGGCGGCTTTTTTGTCTTTATTTATTTTAAATTCTTTATCCAAGGAGAATAATTGTAGATTGAGTATATTAACAAGGACTCTTGGGGTTTTAGTTTCTCGATTGTGGATGACTGGTCTCTGGACTCTGGATATAATGGGTTTGTTAATTCGGTTGCGACACGAGTTGTGGAACATGTATATGATACAAATAGGTTACTACCAGAAGGTAAGGGTACAAAATTTTATACTTCGAGTTTATAGGATGGCGTTCTAGTCTAGTGTTAAGATACGTGGTAAAGTATGTTCCCATAAAATAAAATATTCTTTGCTTTTCTTCCAACAAAGTTTATTTTCAGATTTGAACTTCATAGATGGAATAAATAATATTATATCGTACAAACGCATGCTTGATTAACTTATGTCACCAATGAACAGGCTGAGCTATTGGGGGCGGGATTATCTGAAAGATTAGGTGGTGTCGATTTTAAAAGTGCATGAATTGACCAATTATCTCTTTATCTTAATGAATCGGTCTCTTTCTAAAAGTAATTCAACTTTATAATTGTCAACAAAATCAAAAGGGAATAAGTCAACAATTTTAGGTTGTTCAGTAGAGTCGATATCGAGCCAATGCTGCCTGATATATTCCACGATCTATTGAAAGTAGGTTAGTAAAATAAGTTTGCTAACAAAATTTGCACTTGAAAATTGTTTTACTTATGCCGAGCGGATATGCAATTAGGAGTATATTATTATGTTAGGGAGTTTAAAATTTAATGGGCACGTGGGGTTGTTTCGATTAAGGAAGGAAAAAAAAAAAGGCAATTAGTCCCATTTCGAACCAGAGAAGAATAAGAGAACCTTGACAATATGATTAAAGAAGAGAGGATCCTTATCTTATGCTATCTGAATGCTGCGAGTGCCAATTGACGATTGGGATCCCATGATGTGATGCTAGTGCTTGTCTTTTGCCTTTCCTTGTTTGACTTTCATTAGCTAACACAACAAAGTAATTTAGTAAACGGTTGTTGAATTGTGCCGACATACTCATCACTCATTCTTCATGGCTGCTCCAACTGTCTGGTGGCAGGGATCGTATAAGGATATGAGGATGAAGATGAAGGCCTCGTATGCTAAAGAGGCATCTCATTCTTAATTAACAGGAGACTAGGATCTAATGGGTGAATCATAATTCATAGACATCCAATAATGTTTTTCTTTTCTTTTTGGGCCATTAATCATGAAACAATAATATTTAAAACAGTAATCAAAATAATGGTATTGGACCCCCAAATTGAAGTCCATGTTGGGTTTAGTCAAGCCAGAAATTCCAGGTCCACTTGGGCCCCGCCTATGCCACAAAAAATTAACATGTCCTTTGAACCCCAAAAAAGCCCAAAAAGTGAGCAAAACATTGGTGCAGTGGTCAAGTTTTGACCTTCACGACCCAAAAAAAAGAGTTGTTGGCCTTGGCACGCGAGGCGTTAGTTTGTTGGCTAAGGATTTAACCTTGCAACAATGCACCTGGAACCAAGAGGATCCGTGTTCCGTCCCTGGGGTTTGAGACCCCGTATACGTCCCTCCCCACCTCAAAAAATGACCCCCAAAAAAAAAGTTGTTGGCTTTGCATTATTAGGGGTTGTGTATTCGATTCCCCAGGATACAGACCTCAATGATAGTGTGCATGAGGGACCAAAAAAAAAAAAAAACGCAAAAGAATTGATGTGTCCTTAAGCGGGTTAACAAAAATAGGTCAAGTGTTGACAAAAACAAAAAAAACAAAAGGTTGAGTCAACCTGAAACTACGCCCAATCTTTTAGTAGTTTATGTCTTCTCGTACATTGTTATTTTTTATTATTTTTTCAAATTAATAATAATAAAATTTAAATTCAAGATCTGATATAAACTACTAAAATTCTTTATCATTAATCGATTTTTAGTTGCTTACACGTTGTCAATTGTTATATTGCTTTTGTTAATTGAATCGGAAATGTTTTTTGTACAGACAAACTACGGACGCATTCTCCTATAGCCATTGGATTTGGTGAAAATAATAAAATAAAAAAGTCCATTGATGTGAACCGTAGATATATTAATGCATCATGAAGTGAGTCGTGGAAGATGGGCTCATGTAACAGCCCTCTAATTGAATTCATTATTTGTGCACCGTTATAATGCTATTCCTGCTAATGTTTTAGATTTCTTTGCTAATGCGCCCTCGTATTGTTGGTGTTTGCTTTTGCCCTGTTGTTAATAAAAAAAAACTATAATGAAAAGATTGGGAAACTAAAATAGTATTTATCCGAATGGAATTCGTGAAAACGGCACATTGATTGTACAAGATATGCCATCTCAATACTATGATACTGGTGTTTTTCTTTTAAACTTTTTTTCCTATGAAAATGAAAGTAAGGCAACCCTGCTGTTGTATGACGTCGTAGAATGACTTTTCGTTTTCATTTGCAAGAAATAATGATGCTAACTGGAAAATAAGTCTCTCGTGTGTGTGTATGTATATATAACTTCTTCCCCCCTTCTTTGGGAGAGCCACCATTTTACCCCTAAAAAAATTAATATATTGATAAATTAATTTTTAAAAAATATTTTATTCATTCGTGATACTTCAATGATTAATATGTTGATAAATTACTTCTTAAAATTTTTTTATTAATGGTAAGAGAGCTTATTAGCAATAATAAAATTCATTATTGAAGTACTATGAATTAATAAAATATCTAATTTATCAATAAATTAATATTTTAAGAATTAAAATACTAGTTTTCTCCATTCTTTTTTATGATGTTGAAAGTTGGCAACTTCTGGACACAAATATCCATTCTTCATTTATTAAAAATTTAATTTTAGAGATATTATTGTAATTGTTTATTTGTCTTAATAGAAGTAAACCCAAAATATTTTTTTTCTCTCTTCTCACATCTTTTTTTAAATAATTAATTTTTATATGAGTCAACCATAGATGAGAAGAGAGAAAATACAACATTTTTTTATTTACTTTTATCAAAACAAATGGTAATTTATAATAATGAATTTAATTTAAATACACTGACAGTCTAAAATAGTTTTATATTCTCAGTCAATAGAAATAGTAAAAAGTGTCAACTTAT
Source organism: Pterocarpus santalinus (assembly GCA_031439595.1). Taxonomy (NCBI): domain Eukaryota; kingdom Viridiplantae; phylum Streptophyta; class Magnoliopsida; order Fabales; family Fabaceae; genus Pterocarpus; species Pterocarpus santalinus. Next base: position 40,012,061 of record CM062528.1, on the reverse strand, counting down.
ACAAATAACTATTCATTATAATGAGGGACCCACCATAATTTTTCACTTTTTTCTATTTCTATTGATTGATAATGTAAAACAGTTTTACACTATCAATACATACTAATTAAATTCTATAATAATATCCCTAAAAGTAAATTATTTAATAAATAAAAAAGAATTTGTTTAATCATAGTGTGCTGGAGAATGTGAATCAATACATTAATTAGAGTACGACTTCGATGAGGCAGACGAAGTTTCATCATCGAGTATGTTTTGTTGGCTATTAAAGTTCTGCATTTTATACTTATAAGTGGGCTCTATATAATCATATAAAGGTGGGAATGCTATGTGCAGGAAGAACTCTTAATCCAGTATACAGTAGTATAAGAGATTTTTTTCCTTAGTTGTTAAGGTTAAAGTTGGGTCAAAGTCAAAATAAACCGAGTCATTTATTCAGTTATAAATGAACTTAAGTGAAAATAATAATAATAAAAACACTAATTAATAGTTATAGCTATTAAATTTATAAATAAACACCACATTACAATGAATCCTCTATAACAAGCTTTAATAATGTCAAGGACTATTGACTCCAGTCTTGACATGCATACCGCCACATATTAGCACGGATGAGAAAACAATTGAAACAAACACATTAAATCAAATTTATTACTTTTGCTTATTTTGCTCAATTGCCAACACATGTTAACCCTCATGTTAATTTTACTGAGAAGAAACAACAAACAAACAAGACAAGAAAACAAAAAAACTCAAACTTAACTTCATCTCTCTCGAATGGCTACCATTACCAACGACTGATCAACTTGATTCATGCAACCTCCATTGCATCAAAATTCCCAGTCAGGGTTCTCAAGCATATCAAGATCAAAGGTTGGAAACACTGGCTCTACACTTGTCCCCGCTGCAAACCCATTCACGAAATTGACATTATTCTTGGCTGCAATAACAAAGTTGCCTTCATTGGGTGGTAGTGGTGGTGCAACATCAGCAGTAGCAGCAGCCACAGGGTTGTCATGTGCCGCCGGGTTGCCAATGGAGGGTGGAACACCATGGCCAATGGCGGCAATAATGGCAGACTCGGCTTGGCGGAGGAGCCACTCAATGGTTTCGCCGTCGGTCTTGTTGTTGAGCTCACGAGTGAGCTGGAAGACACGGGCGGCACATGTAGGGGACAAGCGGACGCGACGGTCTCGACCCTCCACCTTGGTGTGGCGATCCCTCCTGGGTCCGGTGGCGGTGGTGCTTGCTTTCTGGGTTGTGATGGCTGTTGCTACGAGAGTTTGGTTTTGGGAGGAAGAAGAATCAATACTAAGGATAGCACTCTCACTCTTCATTGAAGCCATTGTTTTTTTGTGTGTGACTGTGTTGCTCAGATGGTTACATATGAATTCTTATTTTAGAGGTTCCATATGTATATATATATAAGTCCATCTTCCTCTCTTTCTCTCTCTGGTGTACTCTATAGTGTAAAATGTATGATCTAACCATCAATAAAAAGAAATCAACGATATATGTTATTACACGTGTAATATTTATCCTAATGATCTTTAGATCATTTTTTATTTACATTTGAGATAATAAATTTTACTGCTTTCTACCCGTAGCTTTGAAGAGTCAAAGCCATTTTTACAACTCAAGAAAGAATTTGATTAGAATATATATCTTGAAGTACCAGACTAATAATTAATATGGACTTCTACATGATCAGCTCTTGAATTTTTATGGTTTTGCCCAGTAAATGATGCTTCTTGTAACCCTCATGATAATGAAAGTAATTAAGGATAAGCATCAACCAACAAGAGTTGAGTATAGTAGGAAATGAGTTGCACTCTTAAGGAAAGACCCATAGTTCAAACTTAGGAAAAATAGTTGTTAGAAGGATTTGTTTATCATAATAGTGATTGAGATATCTTAAAGATAAAAAAAAAAAAAATAGTTTAGCCTTTGACATAGCTCATTTCAAACTAATTTGTGTGTTAAAAACATCAACCCAATGTTAGTAAGGATTTCAAAATTTCCCATGTGGGGATCCCCGTAGAGATTGCCTTATTCAGGACCTCAAGTTCCAGGATTTCTCTTGCACAGGGATAAGGATGGGGATAAAATTCCCCCCATAGCAGATTCAGGGATGGGAGCGAGATGGTGGTGAGAATCATACTCCCCGCCTCATGGGGTCCTTATATATATGAAATTACTAGGTTGTCCTTATTATTATATGTATATTATATATAAAAACAAATTTTGTAGTAAATTTATCTTATATTTATATTAATTTCAAAAATTAACAAAATCCCCAGTATTATACCAAAACCCTAACAATACCCACATTTAGACTTCCTTTTCATTGAATTCTCCCGTTGCCATCACCTCACCTTGCCATCAACCTTTGCTTTGCTATGTCGCTATCAATCTCCAACATCACCTCACCTCTGCAATCAACCTTCGTTGTTTCTTACTTTCTCTAAGCCACAGATTTACCTAGATGCTGTTGAATGCTGTAAGCCTCTGTAGCTATCAACAGAGCTCAATACTGTGTGACCATGAATGGAGCTCAACGCCATGACCATGAGTGGAGCTCAAAGCTATGACAATGAACAAGGCCTCAATGCTACAGTGCATTCCTAAGTCTTTCTCTATTAGCCAAATCTAATCCTTGTTTGAACCCTTTTTGATAGGGTTTCTTGGTCAACATTGATGGTGGTTTACCCTTTTTTGTAGTGCTGAGTCCTAAGTATCAAGGATAGGCTTTGTAGTATTGGTTGGGATACACTTTTTTCAAAATTTGTTAACTTGGAAGGAGATCCTGTGGGGATCCATGGGGGGTCGAGGATCGGGGACAAGGGAAGAAAAGTCCCCATAGTAGAGTCGAGGATAGGGATGGGGAGGAAATTCGGTGGTAGGGACGAGAAGTAGGGAGGCACTAGCCGCCCTCGCCCCACGTGGGTGATACCCCTAAATGTTAAGGGTAGTCAGAGAAGAATGAATGCATTTTAGGTATCCGAGAGTTCAAGGCATGACATGAAGGTTACAATCATGTTGTAACTAGAGTTTAGTGCTTTAAGCAATTCTTAGTTGTTTTCTTTATCAAGCAAGCAACAAACTGAATCAAATAATCTTTGCCCTCATAAAGGAGTAGACTACATGGCTAATTCAGCCTACTCTGAAACTAGAGACTTACAACTATAGAAGATTTCCACCATTAGAGCACTCTTTGATTCTTTTTCATTGAGTGTTTGGGGCTTATTTGCCTCGTGTTCTTTTGAAGCTAGTTAGTTCTTTTTTCAGGCTTTGTCCCTCCAATATAGTGAAAAAAAAAACTTAATAAAAGGCTATTAATTGAAAAAAGATTATGAATCACGCATGAGATATTATCTTTTCCTTAGTTAACTGTTTTTTAGAAGGAAAACACGGTTAATGATGGGGAAAAGACGGTGATTTCTTCTATTTTTATTCTACTATCCCCATATTCTTTCTTTATGTATAAGACTAATCACACACTTCCCAAAATGTGACATCAAGCATATAAAAGTCGAGACAAGATCTGGGTCATGGCCTCATGGAAGCTATTAGTTAACTAACCAATCTTGCATGTCATTTTCATTTCATGGAAGAAAGAATCTTTTTTGTGGAAACAAGTATGAACCGTGCCCAAACTGTGAGTTGTAAATCATTCATGGAAGAAAGAACCTAACCTATACTCACCCCACCCTTAGAAAAGAAAAAAAAAGTCGAAATCTTAAGTACATAGACTAGATTAACATGTTTGACTACTAACCCTAACAAAATAATGCTAGAAACATTAACAGTAATAGCTTCCTACATGGTTCACTGGAGTCTATATACTAAGGCCAACGATGTAAAGGATAAATGATAATCCCCATCTCAAAATCTAGGAAAATCAAAACTCCATGGTTCCCATCAAATCAGGAGTCACACTACTCATTTCATTTGGTTTTCTGCAATGTCTTTTCATCATAGATATGTAGAAGAGTAATATCCAACACTTCCTTAATGTTATTTACAAGCTAATAAATGAAATATGCAAGTAATATGGTATACAAAAAACATAAATGAGCTGAAAATATCAGGCATATCTAAGACCACTAATCTACATGGCATAAAAAAATAAAACCAACAATCATAACTAAGCAAAACAACTTGCCTACCTACACTCCATAAGAAAGGTATCTAAAAGCAACACAGATTATCAGTACTGGTAGAAGTAGCTCCTTAATTCAATGCAGCAAGTATGTTCCAATATTAAAATCTTGAATAATGAGGAAAATCTATAAATAATAATTAGATTCATGTTCCTCCTCCTAAATTAGGTATCAATTTTACACCTAAACTATTATCTACATCGAAAGAAATTTTATGGTTGTCGTTAAAGAAAGGCCTAAACATACATTGCTTTACTCATTACCAATACCTAACCAACTTATGTTATGAGCAAATTAAATAATTTTATGCTCAAGTGATTAACAAAATCACATAACTACTATAAAATGAATATTGGACTTCCCTTTACAAATGTCAAGTGTCAACTACATGTTACCATTACAATAAATTGAAACTATGATGTTCAGAATGTACTGTGAAAGACGTTCTAGTAGATTTTGACTAGGGTACTTCAAAGCATGATCATATACAACTTCAGTCCTTTTGGCATCATGCTAGTTGTAGAGTTCCCTCACTCAAACAACAAACTAACCCAATTGTGAATGACTTATGAATCAATTTTTGGTAGCATAGATATCGCCTTTTGGATTGCATGCACTATATCACTGTGATTAGGTTCTACCAAAACAATCATGTCATTTGGTAAAACCTATATAGCAAAGAAGTGAATCGATATCAATCCCTGCAAGACAGCATTCCAAAATTGTAGAATTGGAAAGAAATTGAAGATTGTAAGAAAAATTCTCAAAAAAACTATATAAAGGGCATTTATTCTCATATCGAATACATATAGAAGGAAAATATGTTGCACCTACGTTAGGAACTCCTTCAACTTGTTTGCTAACTGTTAACAAACCACAACTAGCAGCCTTTGATTATGGCTATACAAAAAGCTTTAGTTAAGGAACTAAAAAAGTGCAAACATTATTAGTGATTGACAGTAGATATGCATTGTAAATTTTCCTGACATTGAGACCCTAAGCTCTCATAATGAAAATAACTCAAGCTTCTAAAACTACTTAACTTCCAAAATTAGATAAAATGGTGGCGTCAACTAACCATTACAAATTATGGCAAAGGATTATAATCTCATCATTGCAAAGCTTAAAAAAAAAGAGAAATTTAAGAAACAAATTAGATTTGTGCTTGTGGCATAGCTTCTAACATTTCAACTCAATTTTGTAAAGAATGCTTTTCTTTTTTCTCCTCCAACCACACACATTTAGGTCCATCACCTCGAACAATAAAATGAACCTTCAAATGGATATTTATGCCTTCAAAAGTCTAAAATTCCAATTATCATGAGAAAGCGATGTGGAAACACCTCATTAGGGAATGTTATGGCCTTTCAAAAGTTGCTGATAAGCTTTTGCAGAAGGTTGTTTAAAATTTTGTTGTGAATATCTAGTCAAAGTTGCTTTGAATTGCCATCAAATAGATGATTGGTGAAAATTCTTGTAAAATGTCAAGTATCTAAAATTACATAATAGATATTATATAATTCAATAGATATCACAAAACTAGGAAATGATTAAGCAAAGTTTAAGAAAAGTTTTGTAGCAATTTTTTTTAGGATTTAGGGTTTAAAAAATTATTTAAGTAAGAATTTAATAGTCCACTGTAGCTCTGAAAAGCAGCCCCTTGGCTATTTCTCAAAAGCATTTATAACTTGCACAAAGTAATAGAAGAAGCACCCATAGTAAGCCCTTGTGTCGAAAATGCTTAATGTCCATGCACCATAGTAATTCTTTCTCAAATAAGAATAGTTCCTATAATTGGTAACAGATAATATATTTTGCATAACAAAAGGCTTTCACAAAACATAGTAAAACTTTTAGACCACCAGCCATATATGTAACCTCGAATCGATCTCCATAAGCTTGAGTTACAACCACCACCTGAATAGTCATATTTTTTTTGAATTCACATCATTACAAAACTATCACAACACAGGCAAAAGCAGTAGATCACTCAACTCAGTTCCCCCTTATATTATGCATTTACTATATAAACCTACTTATATTATGAAAGTCTATGCTTCATTTGGCATAATTGAAGTGTTTGAACATTTGATTTAGCTTCATGAAATGAAAGTATTATGAGAGATACGTTATGAAGTGTGTAAGCAGAAATTAATTGAATCTAGAAATTTTTTAATTCTAACCTTGTGGCATAACTTGAGCAAGCACTCTGAGAGATAATAAATGTGGTTCTCCACAACACCAAAGTTGGGATAGAATAAAAAAAATCCAAGACCATCAGGATTCTATGCTTTTGGTGATCACCCATTTCGCAATCCATCAACTTAGATGGAAGCTGCCAAAAAAACAAAGAGTGAAATTAAATATGATAAAAATTAGCCTCATTGTGGACATCTTACCACTATCAAATTTTGTTTTGTTGATGCAAATTAAAAATGCCTATAATTAGAAAATTCTTTATTTTTCAGTTTGTGATGGATTGATAGCTCATTAGTGGCTCCCCTTTTCCTAACCTTGATTTCTTTGTTGTGTTCTACATTGGGCATGACTGATAGACGTCAACGGTGATCAATAATAATTCTTTTTAAAGCTCTCTCAGAGTTGACCCAAAAAAGAAAAAAAAAAACCTTTCAAATAGTTTTTAATTATAATTTATTTTAAACACAATAATCTAAATGTAGACTAAAGACATAAGTCCCATTTATTACTCCAAGCTAGCAGAAAGGATGACTTGTAAATGAGAAAGATACAATATATTCCAAGTTCACGTGTGAACAAAATCTAAGAGAAACTTAGACGCCAATCTCAGTGACCCCATTTCTCATCATATCACACAAGGACTCGCAAAGAATAACTTGTGTTACAAAAGAAAAAGGTAAACGAACATGACAAAGGGTTGAGAAGTTGGAACAACTGAAGCCAAAAAAAAAATCTTGGATACTTTTTTGATAATTGATAAGCACCTCGCAACTCTAAAAGAAAGAGGAACAACTTTAGGTACACAAAAGCCATAACTATAAGCATCTCAACACCTAAACACAAATTCAAAACAACACAAAAGCGAATATGTACCACCCGGAAACCATAAGGCACAAAACTAATGGGCTCACAAAACACAACAATAGCCACAGACAAAACAATCAAACAGCACAATAACACCACTATGGAAAAAACACATTGAGACCATATTGAAAGCATGTCAATACTCTGGGTAACACTAACACCACTTTGCAAGAAAATGTTGAAACCACTCTGAAAGTAGGCCAACACTCTAGGCAATCCTAAAGCATGCCAACACTCTGGAATCAGACCAAAATTTTCCACACATGGTTCCATCCCAAAACCACCCAAGAATCTCGCAACACCACTGCAAGGAAGCTCAAGGACAACAAACTCACAATCACCACCAATATCACTGTTGGAGACTCCATCACCACTATGCTAATTCACAGGAAACACAAACGATACCTACAAAAGTTGTTAGACCACAAAAAAACACCATTGGTCCTGACCCAACCAACACATCTCTACCACTGCCGCACACTCACCCCCCACCGCTAAAGAACAACGCCGACCACAACACTGTTAGATTGCACGGCTGACAGCCACACGATCTGTAGCTTGGATGTTTTTGTTCACACGCTAAAATGGTTGGGCGGACAATAATTAATAAGCATATCAACTTATTATGACTCTTCAAATTAGTAATTTCAATTGAGCAGTGTTTTTCCAAAACTAAAGAAATCTAGTACTGCGAAATAAACCCCAAAAATGTGAAAATGAACGTATGTCCAAATTCAACGAATGTTTCAGCCCCAACACACCATGAAAAAGAAAATGGTGTCAAATCTGATTAGATAGCATGGTTTGTCTTAAGCCAAAAAAAAAAAGAAAAGAAAAGAAAAAGAAGAAGATATTTTTCTCAATACTATATGTCGTGTTTTTGTTTTTATTCAGTCAATCGATAATTGCTGCGCTTAAACTTAAGACGGAGTAGAATTGTAGTGCACAAGAGCTCTAGAATCTGAACTAGATTGTTGATATTGTTTTTCTGAAGTTAGCATGGTGATATTTGTGCTATGGTCTTTTATAATACGTTGTGTCGTTGTCAACGGTCTCTTGATTGGGTCTTTTGGGCATGGACGGTCCCAACTTCACTTTGAAGATCCCATGTTTGGTGTTTTAATATCCCGATGTCCCACACCAACGAATCAGCGATGACAAGAATGTCTGCTGGATTGTGCATTGATGGCGTTGTTGGACAATGTAGAGTCTAGAATAAACAAGCGTGAAATGGATTCATTGTCCATCAATCTTGTAGCAAGGCAAATTCTGCATTTTGTTTTGGACCAAAAAAGTCCATACGCATCTGTTATTAATCAATTTATAATTCTGTGTAGTTTTGCAATTTTCTTTTATTCGCATTAATTATTATTATTATTTTACTTAATTTATATTCTCTTTTCACAATTTCTCTCACACAAATAAATTTTTTCTATTTTTCTCTTTCCTAATTAATATATTATTGACTAGATAAATATATTTAATATTACTTCAATAAAACATTTCTTTATAAAATTCCTGAACATGGACACCCACTAAAATAACTCATGCGTTAGACAGATGGATCCAAGTGTAATAATATCTTAGTATTGGTATCAGGTAACTATTTTTCATTCTGAGTTATTAGAATGCTGTGCAATAGTTAGTGAGTAATCAAATTGTATTTATATTTTGTAAAATTTATTTTATTAAATCATATTTCCAAAATTAAATTTGAAAAAATGTTGATGTGAAAAAAATAAATATACAATCAAATAGTTATTTTTAATTAAAAGTTTAATACAGGTCATTAAAATGAAGTAATAATAATAATATTGAACGTTAGGCAATACAAAATTTGATTTTACAAATCTAATTTAATAAAATAAGTTTTACGAAATATAAAAAGAGTTTTATTATGTTTTATCTCACATTGACAACTTGCGGTTCAAACTATTCATGTCGCTGATAGAGATTGACTGAGTTAATAAAAATAATGTCATTATGTTACCTCAAATAAATGAAAGGATCAGCTTAATATATATATATAATAATCTTAGTTGAATTTTTAAAATAACTAATATATTATTTAGGAAATAGAAAAAAAACATTATTTTTGTGTGAGAAATAGTTAAAAAAAAGAGCAGTAATTAATGTGAATAAAAAAATTATAAAATTACCCATTTAAATAAATTGATTAAACAAAAAGGGGCGTGGATTTTTTATTTAAAATAAAATATGAAGTTTACTAACCTATCTGCATAAAGGTATAGAGGTTACCAATTCCTATGTGTATACTGAGAATGCTAACCTTAACCCTTTTGAATGAAAGAAGCAAATTTTACTATTTCAATTGGAAAAAATATCCACTTTGTCTTTCTTAAACAACTTAAATGTTATGCCTATTTCAGCAATTAAATATATTATTTATTGCAAAACAAAATTTTCTCTCACCTATTAATTACCGATTCTATAAATGTTTTTCTAACATGTTTTCCAAAAAAATTAATAGTAGTACAATTATTATTTTTAATAACAATAAATAGAAAATTGACAATACATTTATTTTTTAATAGTATTACAATTAAAATTTTCTAAATATTTTCCTAAATTTTTCTCTTATTACTATTTTTTAGTAAATAAAAAATATAATAATTTACTTATAAAAATATTATATAGAAAAATTAATGGTTTTTTAATCATAATTAATGAATTTCTCTTTGAAAATTGATAATATTATAAATTTTTAAAAAATAATTTTAATTTTTAAAATATAATATTTTATTATTTTTATTTTAAAATTAGTATACCAAAAAAAGAAAATGATTCATGAAGTTAGCATTTATTAATAAAGAGAAAAAGTTATTCTATAATTAATAGTATATTTAATTACTAAAATGGCCATAACACTTAAAGTGTTTTAGAAAAAATATTTTGTATATTTTTGTCCAATTGAAAGAGTGAAACTTGCTAATATTCACCTAAAGAGGTTAAAGTTAGCATTTTTATATGACCTCATACAAACTATTGAAATCCTTCATTATTAGTTCACTCTTAGTGACTTTGCAAGATTTAATTTATTTTATTCTTTGACTTTTTAAAATTAATTTTGCTATGCTATTCACATGAAAAAATTGCTATGCTATTGCTATAAATTATATCTTACTTTATATTCTCAACAAATAATAGTTTATTATATATATTACTTTTTATATAGTTATTATAAAAATAAATTTTAATGATATAGTAATATAATTAAATAATTATATAAAAATTTAAACATATTAAAATTAATTCTATTTTTAATTTTTTAGTTATTTATTGTGTGCACAATTTTTTAATTTATCCAATCTTCTTTACAACAATACATTCAAATTATTACATTGGACAAACATGTAACTTGTAGTTTTAGATAAAATTTTAAAAATTGAATGAAAGATCACTATACGAATAGTATTTGATGTAATTGATATGTTAAATATTAAAATTAACAAATTATGAAACAAAGGCTAAAATAAGCACCCTAAACTCTTATACGATAACTATCTATTGTGAGTTGTCATTTTCTTAAATTTTCATTGGTTAATAAGTGTAAAGTTATTTTATATTATTGGTGCATAAAAATTATTCTCAATAAAAATATAGAGACAAACACTAAGTTAAATCAAATGTATGCTATTCTATATATAATTTAATAAATTTATATGTTTATTATTAAATTTTATATTTCAAATAAATAATATTATATAAAAAAAATCTTATTTGTACTTACTTTGTAGATTTATTATAGATTCACAATTAAAGAGCAAGATACAAGATGATAAATATAAAAAATAATAATAATAATAGACCTATGATCTTATATTTTTTTTCTCTTATTGTAGGTCTATCATAAATCTAAAAATAAATATAAATAATATCATTTATACCGAAATGACAAAACAGAAAAGGTAAATGCAAAAGGAAAGATAAATCATAAATGTGCGAGAAAGAAATCGATGTCAAACAAACAATAATGACGTATGACCCACACAGGACTCTCATTTACAGCGTGTGACATGCTTGTTTTGTATTCTATTTTATCCTTTTGTATGCACTAATTAATAAGGAAAAAAAAAAGACTAAATGAATTTAAGAATTTCATAAAATTAAAAAAATGACTTTCCATAAAAAAAATACAATGACTTTTTTTTTATCTTATAAATTATCAATATCCAAAATTTATTAAAGTCCAATTAATCTATTTCAAGTTGAATCGACTTGTCATAGAATAAAATTTTTCTACTATTAGTTTTTTCTATTTATGAAACTCGAATCTGAACTTTACTTAAGGAGAATAAGTATCGAACTACTTAAATCAATCAAACGTTTATAACTCAAATTTATTTGAATTGTGGGTAAAATAATAATGAAATATTCTTATTCATTGGTTAAGATATACATGAGAATGTACAAATTTCTTTTTTCGCAAACAACCATACTCACTAATAACAACATTAATTAATCCGAAAAAAATCAGCCAATATTGTCAGTGTATTGAAAAAAAAAAGATATCATAAGGCTTAATTTTATTGGATTAAAATCATAAAATTGTTTATAGATAAAAATTAAAAGGGGTAGATTATAATCTATTCTAATACTGCACGTCAAGGAAGAGGATAAAAGTTCAGGTTGTTCGCTTAATAGCGATAATGTTGAAAGATAGAAAGACCTTAAACACTAAAAAAAACTGAAAGTTTAATTAAATTAGTTGTTGTATATTAAAAAAATTAGTTGTTTTATACATTCAAACTTAAGATCTATAACTCGGTTGTTCTAGATCTTAAGTATAATAATTTAATCAAACAAAGGTGACACCAAAAATTATTATCCCATTACCGAAAGGCAAATTGAGGTTTTGCATAAAAATAACAATTATAATTTTTTTTTCCTATAAATAATTACAAGTTTAGTTGAGGGTAAGGTTCTACTTTCAGATTTATCGAATATTTATAAAAATATTTATAAATTATCCATCAATAAAATATCCAAAAATCAAACCCAAATTATGTCAAATAGGAATTTCTGATTCAATACCTCGTCCACAAGTCACAAGTCACTACAGCCCCACTTTCACTTTTAAAAGCGGATGCATCCAATTAAAGTATGTGCTTTTGCGCAAGAATTAAAGAAAAAGCATCGGCTAGGGGGGAAAATTTAAATAATTTATAATAAAAATAAATTGAGTGAGTTTTTTTTTAGAGTATTTATTTTTAAAGTTCAAGCTAAACCGAACACGTGTTAAGATCTAAACGAAAATATACAGAGGAACATATTGTTTTTCTCCCTCTCAATTCTCAAAGAAAAAGAACACATATTGCTTCTGGCTTATGTCGCCTTCACGTTTCGAGGAAAGACTGCTCTCATACGAAAACGCGTTTTCTGTGATTCCTCATCAACAACAACGAAGAAATGCAATAAAATGAAAGCTGCTAATGCATTGTCATGGAATCAAATTCCTTTCTCACAGTTTTCCTTTTTGCATTTTCGTATATCCTCCTTCACATATTTGTCAACATTTGGTGCTCCACTGCTTGCTACGTTATTTGACACTACTTATTTTTCTATACTACTTATTTTTCTAAATTGGGAGACAAAGGAACTTTATATTTATATATACGTTCTCCATTACTAAGGGCAACTTTCGAGTCGATCCAATTATAGTTATTTTATTTGCTATTGGGAAATTGCTTAAAGAGACAGAAATCGGATTTGCGAAAGAAAATTAGTACTTTAGCTTAGCTGAGAACAAATTCCATATCATTATCAACCAATGATGGACAATGGTTAAGGCCATTGGCGTGATCATGGCACATTGGCATTGAATCAATACCTTCGCTAAAGATGGGTAGTTCGGTTCCCATGCATTCTCCGGTACCTACTTGAAACCATAGTTTACAATTGCTAGCTGTTCACTCATGTAAGGATTAGGATAACTCAAATTGATAACAGTTGACATATAAAGAGAGTAGTGGGTTTAATTCTGGCAGATTTGTTTAGTAATAAATTTATCCTCTCATTGAGAAGAAATCCAGTTACATGAAAATGATAGATTTTAAAAAGATAATTCTCATCCACCAAAATAAAAGATAATTCTCAGTTGAAAAATACTCGAGCGTAATGAAATAGACTAAGTTTATAAAATTTTATAAGATTTAAATGTTAAATAATACTAGCCTGGTCGATTTGACCCAACCTACTTTTAGCCTTTTCACCTTTCCAAGTTTGAGATTGAGAGGCTTGTGGCTCATTCGAAATTTGATGTGACCTACTCTTAGCCTCTTTGCCTTTTCAAGCTCGAGACTGAGAGGTTTGCGGCTTGGTTGATGTGACCAAATCTACCCCAGCCCCATTGAGTTTGGGCTTTATAATTAGGCCAATCTTATATCTCGAGACTGCCTTGATAAATCGGCCTCGGGGGACTCAACCCTGGATGCCGATCTATCGACTTTCACACACCTAACATTAGAATGGGTGTTATCCCATCAACTTTGAGACTTATGCCCCTAATTTAGTTTTAGTCATACTTTAATAAAGACATGTGTATGATAAATTATAAAATGATTTTGAGTATAATACACACTTTAGTCAACCAATTATGTTGGATAATTTCCTTTTTGGGGGATCAAATTCACATTTTGATCTAAGAATGCATGTTGTCACAATCTATTATGCGAGTGACTGAAAAAATTGATTTTGTCAAGAATGAAAGAATTGATTTTGAAAAAAAGAGAAAAAGAAAGGTGACATGCGTTGCTGTAAAAAAGGGTTGCAAGCCACCAACTGAATTTTGGTCTAGCAACAAAGAATTAGTCTATCACAACGTGGTGAATCAAGGTTTGAATTTCAATTGAGAGAATTACTCATATTTAAATATCTGATAATATTTGAAGATAATTATCTTTAATAGAATGATACTTGTGAGAGAGGGAGAACAAAAAAAATAAGGGCTGCAAGCTTGCCGCTTTTGAATATCACTATCTAATTTGAATGGGGCCGACTGCATGTGACATTGCTTTTCTTTCATATATATCAAGTAACTTTTTTTTCATTCGTCATTATATAAAAATCATTTTCTAGCATTTAAATAAAAAAATTGTACAATTTTATGATTTTTTTTTTTTATACAAGCATGTGTAATTTTAAAAAGATTGACTACTTTATTTGATAAAATTTCTATAGTTTAACAAAGTATCTTTTTATACAATTGTTTGATAACATATTCAAATAATTTCCTGTCGCTTTTGTATGTATTTTAGTTTATAATTTTATTTTGTTTACCTATAAAACTACTAAAATAAATTAATGATGTAGAATTTTAGTACTATATAAGATTCTTGCTACCAATAGGGATTTGGTTTGATGAAAGGAGTTAGTCCCCATATATGGTGAATCATGATTTAAATCACATATGAGAGAAGTGTTCACAATTGCATCAAACAATATTATCTCTAACAAAAAATGCTTGTATGGAAAAAAAGATTCTTGCCCTATGGTTAATGCATCTCACAAAAGTTTAATTATATACAAAGAATAATCGATAGACATTTTTTTTTATTGTGGAATAATCGATAGATATTTAAATATAAAATTTATGAAGGTCTCATATATAATTAAATTAAGGATTAATAGAGATTGAATCTAGCAGAATAAACTAATTTTTTATATGTGGCAAACTATGATTCAAATATTAGTTAAAAGAGGTGTCTATATTTAATGTTTGATAATAATTAGAATAAAATTATCTCTAATAAAAAATATCTATAAAAAAAGTATTTGACATTTTTATGAAAATATTTTTCTGTAAATTTATCATTTCATTTCCCTCGCATAAGTGTATCCATGCTCGTCGGACCTGCTTCAGTCTCCATGTGTCGCTATGTCCCAAAAGCAATACACACGTGAGAAAAATGGCACTATATTATTTGAGAGATAAACCCCTAGACACGCTTTCATAAAAATATAGGATCTATTTATGTGCTTTTTCTTTTTCATTTCTTTTTTCTCCATATCTCTTGTTCTATTTTTTTTAGGATATTGGGTGTTTACCATTTTAAAGTGGTACAAAAATCTTTTCTAATTTTAGATATTGTCAACCTAACTAGAATTATTTACATTTGAGTACGCATATGAAGTTATTAAGCACATATGAACACGAACATATAAATACGCAATGCGGAAAATTTTAAACCCAATAAAAACTTGAAATGTTGATTCAATGGTTAGTAAGCAAGATAATTATAGTGTAAAAACTTCGTTCCTTTTCCTTGGAACCTACGAAAAAATAATTTGAAAATACTGCTTTCACCACCAAAAACAATGGAGGACAATTCTTGAATGAGAAATGCTTCTTAGAACGAAAAAGTATCGTACTAGTAATTTGATGAAGATGTGGCTTTAGTTTTTTGAGATTAATTTTTATATATATGAAATATTTTTATACTATTTGTTAATAGAATTATCAAAAAATGTCAACTTATATTAAATAATTAATTATACACTATAGTAATTACCTATTATAATTTATCAATTGTTTGTAATTCTATTTATATTATCAATACATAAAAATTAAGCTTGTAATTCTATTTATATTATCAATATATAAATATTAAACTAACTTTTTACACTTTTATCATCTAATTTATGCAATTTTTTTTAACTGAACATCCAATAACATTGAACCACATCTATTCGTCTCATTTTATATCAAATTCTCTTGATTTTGGAAGTTTGTCCCACCCTAACCCATGTTTCTCTTTGATTTGTTTCTTCGTCAAAATTACATGAACAAAACCAGCTATTAGAATGGATTGAAATAATTTAAAAAATACGTATTGATCACATATGGGTCAGACAAACTCGTTTCTTTGCATGATCATGAGTGTATTTTTGACCTAGTTATTATTGTTTTTTTCCTCTTCGTTGTATATCAATTATAGATCTATGTTTTACAAATATCAATGTGTCAAAGCTTAATAGCAAAAAAATGTTAAAGGAGCATCATGTTGTAAAATTTATCTTACAGGCTATACAATTATCATTATTACTATAACGTAGTAAAAAGAAAAAAAAAGTTTGGTACCATTATAATAATTATCCATCATGATTTAATATTTATTTTTTTAATTTTATTGTTTAATAACATAAAATTATTTTATATTATTGTTTTAATAAAAATTATTTTACATTATCAAATAATAGAATTTAATTTCTTTAATTAAATTTCAAAATTAATAAATTTCAAAATATATAATTGTGTACATACTCACGTATATGACATATTTATTATTACTAAACTAATTCTACGAGAATTTACAAGAACAAGCCATCTATGTTGGAATTAAAATTTATACAAAATATTTTTTAATGTAACCTAGCTAACATTAAATATGTGACCATTTGTCTATCCACATGTCACATATTTATTTATTATTAAATTAACTCCAAAGGTTTAGAAATACATGCATGGAGCTACCAGCAGTTATCTCACTTTGATTAGTATCTACTCATATATTTATATAAGTTAAATTTGATTTTTAGGTCTCTCTATTGACAGGTTATTTGTAAATAAGTATATAAGCGCCCAATAAACTTCAAAGGTTTATCTTGACTTGAATTGGAGGTGAACCTGCCTTTCAATCTAAATTTTATTTCAATAAAACTAAAAGAAATACATACATAACATATATAGTGCCTATCTGTTAAATTTCATTATATATCGAAGTCAACTTGAAGCACTAATTAATGACATCAAGTTATCATGATTTTTTTTAGACGGAGCTATAGAAGAAAAATAAAAGTAATTTTTTTTTCAAAATTAGATATTATTTTAAAAATTTAATTTTGATATATTATTAGTATAATTTTTTTTACACAAATAATTAATTATGTAGAGTCTTGTTATTAAAATATTTGGCTCCTACCATAATTATCTTAAAAATCATACAAAAGAATATTTGTTGTCAATATCAAAAATTAATTTCTTATTTTGTAAAAAAAAAAATCTCTTATTATTATTTTTCATAAGTTCAACTCATTTAAATCATCATTAAAATTGGTTTTATTTATTTAAGAACATCAAGTTATATAATCTTCTTAATAAGTCATTCTATTAAATTAAATTAATATTACTTTTCAACTATCGAAATTACTTATCACAATAATTAATTACTTATAAGCATTCATTAATTAAATGATTATTTTTGTTGATAAAACTAAATAAATAATTTTTTTTCTGAAAAAAACAAAGAGGTAATAAATCACAAGATAGCAACAAGGAATACAAATCTTTTCTTTCTTTTTCTTTCTTTCGTAGGGGGTGAGATAAATAATAAATCCTTTAAAATTGAATTGCACATGGGAGGTTTCAGAATTTGGAGGTGGGGCCAATTATAATGATAGTTTGTTTAGCGATGAGAAAGTGAGTCCCCACTTGAGGCGAAATTACAGAATCTGTCCTTCCCTGATCCCCGTTCGTGGGGGCCCAGTTGGCCCATTGTTGCAACTACAAATAAACGAACCAAACGCGTTAGGCCTTCCTCGGGTTCCAAAACCGCGCCCTCTCGCGGCACAAAGGCCAAATCCGTCATTTCGTTACTTCGTACCCTCAAATTAATTTTTTCTTTTATTTTTTATTTTTAAAATTTTTAGAGAGAGACAGAGAGAGAAGGTGGTTGATGGTGGTGGTGGGCGATCATGAGATGCGTGGGAGGAAGCCAGGGGAGTGAGAATGCCCTGCCCCAGAGGATCACGCCTCCTCCATTCCCAAATGGCGGATCCTGACGCCTCTAACAAACCCTAGCTTTTCGGTTCCTTCCTTCCTTCCAGGTCCTGATCCATTCGCCATTGCATTTCTCTATTTGCATTCATTCTCCTATTTTCTTTCTTTCTTTTTTTTTTTTTTTATGCGGTGAAGGAAATTGAGGAATCTGGATCAGGGACAGGCACGGAGATGGCTGAGGTGGGGAAAATACTGTACATGGTGGTGGTGGACGATTCCGATAAGAAGGACAAAGGGAAGGAGTCGTTTCGGTACACGCGCCCTGTTCTCCAGAGCACGCTCCAGCTTATGGGATGCAAAGCGCGCCACGCCTTCAAGGTATCATTATAGATACATGTATATATATATTTTTTTAATTTTAAGTTCCATTCTGTGATTTAGTTATACTTATTCTCAATTTGTTTCTTTTGTTCTGGTTGACTTATGCTGTTTCATTAGAAGAGGTAAAAAAAAAAAAAAGATGAGCGAGTCTTTGAGGTGTTTGATCTGGAATATTGGACATGTTTTTGTCTTTGTTAGAAATTGTTGGAACGTTTTACTTATGTTACATTTTTCAATGTCCTGGGCCGCAATTTCGGTTAACTTTTTGATGTTGTGTGATTGTTTTATGCTATGTTTATTTTTATGGGAATGCATTTGATTTCTGGCCTTTTATGTTCGTTCAACAGCGTAGCCGCGTGAGGTATTTTGTTATCTAATCTCCGAATGTTGTGCATATGTATTGTAGATGGCGAGAAGAATGTCCTATATTGTGCTTCATAAAACTACGGAAGGGTTTCATATGAACATAAAATTCATCATTTTCTGCATTTTTCTTGTTGTTTCTTTATTAATTTTGTTGTCAGTCTTTTTTGGTGAAAGATGATGCGTCTAATATGAGCTTACTTGGTTGAATGACTACTGTGGCTCAAGTTCTGTTTTGCTTCTGCCTGTATTATTCACTTCAATGGTCCATAGATGGTCATGTTCATTCAGTTATAAAAGGGAGACCTATGTTGAAAGTTACTTATAATGCAATGAAATACTCGATAAATGATGCTTTGTTTGGTATGTAATATTGTTGATAGACATTATATGGCACCGATCAATTTGTGTGTCATTGATATCTTGCATGTCTGAATGACCTTTTCATTGAGAGTTTCTTCTCAGATTTCTAATAAACTTGACCGTTTCTTGACTTTTTTTGACAAAATTTTTCTGAATATGTTTTCCTCTTATCAGATCAGCCAAAGAGTATTTGAACTCACAAGGAATGGGAGTTCTATTGATGCTTTGCAGCCTGAAGGAATGGTTTTGTCGGGTCTCCATGCTCCCAAGGGAAATATTGTGAACAAAGATGGTCATGCAGCTGCTGCTATTTGGCTGGATAAAACAGACTTAGGCAACCATTTGCTTTTAGGGAAAGATTGTCAAAGCAAAAGTATACCGTTTGAGTTGTACAAAAGGCGCACAACTGCATTTGTTCGGAGAGAAACATTTCTAGATATTGTCTGTGATGCTTTGGCTGAGTACAAATATGTGGGCCCCAACCAGAGAGCTGATTTTGCGCTAGCATGCAAGTATGCTCTAGAAGAAAATCTTTTTCCGTTATTAATGAAATTACTGAGCTTTAATATGAAGTACAGCATATTAACATTTGTTACTCGCTACAATCTTACTTAACTTCTATACTTATAGTTAGTTTTCACTTGTCAGGTAATTATTCTGTACAAATTTCCCTCTTATATTTGTGATTATTTTATTTGGTGGCAGGATCCGAGAACGAAAGGAATCCATGACAGTGCTGTTGTGTGGCACTAGTGGCTGTGGCAAATCAACATTGTCTGCACTGCTGGTATCTTTACATACAGAAGTAGTTGTCTTTTTGCAATTACAAATATGTATTGCCAGTTTTTTCTTATTTTGCAGTAAGATATATAACTTGTAGTGAGTAATAAAATTGAAACTGATTATTGTTTGTAACTTTATATCTTACAGTTCAATAACTTACGTACCATTTAAATGTTTACTTCAGGGTAGTCGGTTGGGAATCACAACTGTGGTATCAACTGATTCTATAAGGCACATGATGAGAAGTTTTGTTGATGAGAAGGAAAACCCCTTGTTATGGGCCTCTACCTACCATGCAGGCGAGTGTTTGGACCCTGTTGCTGTTGCAGAAGCAAAGGCCAGAAGGAAAGCAAAAAAGCTGGCCGGTGTGTCACATTCACTTCCCAAGGATGAAGTAACTGAGGATCATAATTCTAGGAAATCTGATATGCAGACATCGGAGGTTGGCTCTGGTGCTACTGAACTGTTAAATGCAAAACAAATGGCTGTAGAAGGATTTAAGGCACAGAGTGAGATGGTGATTGAGAGTCTTGATAGACTAATCACTGCATGGGAAGAACGAAAAGAGTCTGTTGTTGTTGAGGGTGTTCACTTGAGCCTCAATTTTGTTGTATGTCAGATTTTCTTTATTGGGCCCTTCACTGTCTCTTCTTTACTTTTCTATGTCAATTATGTTTTATCATATTTTCATTGTCTCACTGCAATAATAACTTAAATTATAAATTATCATGCAGATGGGGCTTATGAAGAAACATCCTTCAGTCATACCATTCATGATATACATTACAAATGAGGACAAGCATATGGAACGATTTGCTGTTCGTGCAAAGTATATGACACTAGACCCGGCTAAAAATAAATATGTAAAGTATATCCGAAACATCAGAACAATCCAGGATTATCTCTGTAAGCGTGCTGACAAACATTTAGTTCCCAAAATAAACAACACAAATGTTGACAAGAGTGTAGCGGCCATCCATGCTACTGTCTTCAGCTGTCTTCGTCGGCGTGAAGCTGGAGAACAGTTATATGATCCTGTTAGAAATACAGTAACCGTTGTTGATGAGGAATATAGACATCAATGTGCAGCTAATTCTTTGAGCTCAAAAGGAATGTTTCAGTTGATCCAGAGAAAAGGTTCTTCAAGGCATCTTATGGCTCTTGTAAATAGTGATGGATCTGTGGCAAAGGCTTGGCCTGTTAATTCGATTGACAGTAATGGGAAGCCTATATGGGGCTATGGACCAGAGAATGGGATTGGAAATCCAATGTATGGACCCTTACGGATTGGTAAGGCAGAACCTGTAAATCTTCAGTTTGGTTTGTATGGGATCAGTGCTTGGCCCAGTGATGGTGGCACTAGTCGTGCTGGAAGTGTTGATGAGTCAAGAGCTGATGAGACTGATACAGGCAGTAGATATCTGTCCTCATGTTGTAGTTCACCAAGGCTGTCTGATGGACCCGCAAAGGAGGTAAATTTGAATATTTTGATAATCTCTGTTCAAAATGTAAATTAGTGGCTTGTGTAGTCGGATGGGAAAAGATTTGGATTATCAAAATTGACTCCCTCTTTTCTTTTTTTTTGGGTACTTTTTTAGGTCAAAGAGGAGCTTTCGGTGCATGGTAGTGATGAAGAGATTGATGATCAACTAGAGGCGGGTAGTGATGATGATCTTAGTGATGACCGTGACAAACATCACCATGAGGAGGTATAAGTTCATATTTTGGATTAAATGATTTACCTAGCTGAAATGTCTGTATATTTGATGAAATTAGAGTCCATACTTTCGGGTTGCCTTTGGTATTGCCCTTGCTAGCAGAGGCAATGAATTGGCGTTGGTGCTGATATTATTATTGAATTATTGAATGACTCTGCCCTTCCGCGCCCGTAAAGTTATATTGCAAATGTGTAGCTCAATCGAGTTATTGTCGTATGAAACTATCTTTTGGGTCATGTTTAATTTTGTTCATTGTTATGCAGGTAGGTTCAGTTGATGAGGAATCTACCAAGTCTGATGAAGAGTATGATGATCTAGCAATGCAAGATGTGCTGGAAGGCTATTGGTCAGATGACGATGGGGAGCTAAAGAGCAAGGTTTCTGCTGTTTCCGGAGACCAAGGAACCAAAATGCAAGGGAACAAGTATCGCCAAAACCTGGATCTCTTCCTTAGAACTAGTAAAAGTGAGCCAGTGGCAGAGCCCCTGTGCTCTTATTCCTCTTTGCTTACGGAAAACAGTGAGAAGAGATTGCCACCATCTGGCAAAGCCAAATTGAGAAAACGTTCTCTTAGTATTCCTGCATTACGAAAGGATTCAGCAATCAAAGATCCCATCCTTTCTGGTGCTCCTCAAAGGTAGCAGGACATTCGTTCTTTAGTCCCAAGTCTTGACAACCATTCCACCTTTTTTCTTTCCTGTGTTTTTCCCCCTTTGAGGAACTATAGTTAGGTTTCCAAAATTTCCATCATTTGCTAGTTCTTTCAATGTTTCATCGAGGGTCAATTTATTTATATTGACAGTTGCGAACATCTGAGATTTTGCTAACCAGTGTATAGTATGGAATTTGTAGAACCAAGCATGTGGTCTAAATTAGGATGCATAATTGCGGTTAAATTAAAGTCGATCGAGTCTTTCCCACCCTTGGCTCAATTTTGGGGTCATGAATTCAAGAACTGTAGTTGAACTTGAATCTAGTAATGGACCAAAAAAAAAGAAAGAAAACTTGAATCTAGTACACAATATGATAACGAATCATGCCAAGATGATTGTTAATAAAGTTTTATTTCCTGTGTTTCAAAATATTTATTGTCTTAGAGGGAGTGTCTTTTATCTTATTTGTAGTTTTGCAAAAGAAAAGTATTATTTAGACACATTTTTACGTGTCAATCAACTGCAGGTGGTGTATAAATGGAGAATTTACATATATAATTGAAAATTTTTACATATATAATTGAGAATAATTCTTCAATTATATATGTGAATTTTTCACTTATTTGTATATAAATTATCAATGATCAATTGGCACACAAAAGTATATGTTGAGATAACAGGATTCTTTAAAAAATTAAAGACATTATTTTTTATTTTCGTATGTCTTTCGGTATCATTACTAAAATGAGAAAATATTAATAAAGAGATAGTATTTTATTATTTTAATATAAATATACTTTCTTATAATTAAAGTTATTTAACGACTTTTGTAATACCTGAAGAAATTAAACCATAAATATTTTTACGATGTAGGCGTAATAAATTTATATTTCATTTGTAATGAAGTTATCCGTATCCTGCGGTCTACTCCAGGGTTTCTCGGCTGTGTATATATTAAAAGTAGAAATTGTGATGTCAATCAGATTATTAATTTTCTTTAGTCCATCAGAATATTACTCATTAAATGTACTAGTATAGTTCATTAACTCTTTTTTTTTTTCTTTTAATATTATTGATGGGCTCATCTTTGTAGGTGATTTATTTCACTTTTATTTTTTGATAAAATTTATTTCACTTTTATAACTAACCAGAAGATTGTGCATCTGTGATTAATTCGTACAAAATGGCAATATCGTTATTATACTTGTATTTAACCGAAAATGTTTCCTAACAATATTTTATTTATAAATAATTAAACACCATCACTTATGTATATATCCCGCTCGTTTGTTCTTGATTATAACCCGCTCGGTTTTCCATCAAATTTAGCTCTTCAAAGTTCTCTCTCTTCATTCGTATTAATCACAATTCTTCTCCCCGCCATATTGAGCTACGAACATCTTTGAGATAACTTCGGCCTTTTTTATAATTTTCGGTATAACTTTGGTTTTTATGATAGGAATTTATAGTCATGGAAGTTACAAGAAGAAATGAGTGTTCTGAAATTTCGTAAATGGGCGTATATTTAATCAGATATTCACATGTTCTACATCAAAGGACATTTTTCACCCTTTGAGAAACCTGCAAATAAGGACAATGTGGTGCTGAAGACGACGGATTGATTTTTGAAGCGAGAGCTGGGTCGGGGAGTGGTGGAGCACATGCCACGTGCACTGAGGCAGAGAATTGAAGGGAGAGGATGGACGTGGTGGCGAGAGGTTCTATCCTCCTCTACATTATTTTCATCATAAATTTTCTGATACAAAGTATAAAAATAGATCTCATATAATATTTTATGTGATTATAATCTATGATAAAAGAAGAAAAAAATATCCTTCATACAAGAACTTCTCCATGGTGGCATGACAATGTGATGACTGGGACATGAAGGAGTGTAAGACTTTATATTAAGGGTTGTTAGCTGTATAATTTCGTTTTGGATTATTGCTTGAGAGAGTTAGGTCTCAGTTACGTGATTTCTTTCATATAAACTCCAAATAATATACATGAACGGAATTCAATGACCAAGCATATTTGTTATATAAAATTTTGTATTATGATAATCGAAACGGATCCGAAGCCTTTTACATAGTATATCTGATATAAATTATGGTTTTATTAACATGTGTGAACGTAAGTTAAATAATTTAAAAAATATATTCAATAGAATACAGAAGTACTTAATATTCTAAAAACTCAAAAAAATTATTTTTTAAATAATTAATATGAATTAATAAAAATAAGAGATATTACTTTTTATTTCTTAATTAACCTATTTGTTATGTACACAAGTAAATAAAATTATGTGAATAAATATCTACTTGCTTCTAAACAAAATTGGATACTATATAAAGCAAAAAAAAAAAAATTATTTTTTGGTACAAAAAGGTTTTCGTCATAATAGTACTGATGAATAATTAATTTTTATTTTAAGATGAATTTCTTAGCGAATCCACCGGTAAGTTAAAACCTTTTATAATGTATATTACATATGTTTACGAAATATAATAATTTTGATTTATCTTAAACTGCATAAATTTATCTCACAATGACCAAAAGAAATACATTGTTAAAATAAAAACATCAAAAATTAAAATTTATTCTTATGGTTTCTTAATATAAAAATTAATCGTTGTTATAAAGAGATATTAAATAGTTGACCCATGATAAAATTTATGAATGATAATTATTTTTATAAATATGATGAAAATAATTAAATCTATTATCTATAATTAAATGAACTACCTTTAAGTGTCACATGGACAATTGAAAAATTATTCCAACCTAAAATTTTCATTCTCTTCCTCTCTTTTTGAAAACTTTCTTCTCTTTTCTATTATTTATTATCTATAATTAAATGATCTACTTCCATGTGCTATATGACAACTACTAATTATAATTAAGAAAAAATTATATGTGCCTAAAGGTGTTTCTTGTCTTGATTTTGGTTCAATTCTTTGATACTGGGGCATATATATAAGCAAGGCTTTTTTAATCTTTTTTTTTTTAAAAAAAGCATTATGTACGTATATACACTATTTCAATATTATTTTCAAAAATGTTCTCTTTTTTTGGATTGTGGATAAATCGATTTAGATTATATCGATTTATCAATGACTACCGATGCAAAAAAATCGATTTAAGCTGAATCGATTTATACATTGTTCGAATGAATAGTGTATAAATTGATTTATACACTGAACAGTGTATAAATTTGATTTATTTGTAATAAAATAAAATTTATAAATTATTTATTTCATTAATTTAGAATTGGAATAAGATAATTAATAATTTTGGTTAATACATTTTTATAATGATAATTAACTAAAAAATTGTAAATAATTTTTTTAATCTAATTATTATTAATTTTAATATTTTAGTCTCAATTTTATTTTTTAGTGAAAAAATTTAGATATTTGAGTTACTTAGTTTAGGATATATTTGCGTGATATGGTCTTTTGGCATGCATCACAAATTCGTAACTTTGAGTATAATCGTCCACTGATTAGTGCTTTTTTTGAGCGATGGTAGTGTCCTGAGATGCTGTCCCGATCCGAGAATGCATCATCACACTCTAGAATATTGCTTTATAGCAATGGTTGCATATTGATAGAGAGCCAATCAACTGGTGTATTTTGAAGGCAATGATATACTTAGCATATGTGGTGAGCTTAGGTTATAATATTACCTATATTGGAATGTGGGTATATTATAGTCAAATAAGAAAACTTAGGTTATAATAAAAGCACATAAAAATTAATAACACAAATTATATAAAAAATTTATACAAAAATAAAAAATAGACAAAACACCTTGAAACAACATTGTTTGAGACCAGAAATAGTACCAATTGGCTGGGTCGATTGCCACACTGACGGCGTCATCTAGGGCTTTACGGAAAGGTATAATAATAGCAAATCAAAATCCCGAGTCAAAAGTTATACTCATTTAAAATTTTATCAATCATTTAATCTTCATGTGTGAACAATTAGGATTACATAATTCATGTGTTTAAGGTTAAAGATTTTATCCATTAATCTAATTATGCAGTTCTATGCCCACATTACGAAATATATCCTAAGCTAATTTAATTGTAACTTAAATATCTAAATTTTTTAATAAAAAATAATATTGAGACTAAAATATTAAAATTAATAATAATTAAATTAAAAAAATTATTTACAATTTTTTAATTAATTATTATTATAAAAAACTTATTAACCAAAATTATTAGTTATCTTATTCTAATTTTAAATTAATAAAACAAATAATTTATAAAATTTATTTTATTATAAATAAATCAAATTTATACACTGTTTGAATGAACAGTATATAAATCGATCTACTTTTAAATTGATTATTGCACTATTAATTTGAATAGTATAATAATCGATGTAACACAAATCGATTTTCATATTTTTAAACCCGAAATTTGACAGTGATAAATTGATATAATCTAAATTGATTTATCAACATTGCAAAAAAAAGAAAAAGACATTTTGGAAAATAGTGTGAAATCGATGTATATAAGTACATAATATTTTTTTTTATTTTATATCAGTAAAAAAGCTATGTAAGCAATCACTTGGTGTCTGAAGGTGTTTGGGTGGCTGGACTAGGAAAGAATGAAAAGAAAAGAAAAGAAGATGATGAAGAAAAAAGAGGGGGGATCAGGCTAGTTGTGAGATAGAAAGAAAAGAAAAGTAAAAATAAAAAATAAAAAAATTCTGGGGGAAAAAGAAAAGGAAAATATAAAAAAGAAAGGGGAAAAAATGGATATAGTCTTTAATTGAGAGAAGTTTTAGAGAAAGGCTGGTTTATTTGTTGGAGGTGGGTTATATTTTGTGGGTTTTTTCATGCGTATTTTTCCAGTTTGATCAGCTTTATTTTGTCTTATGTAATGTTTGATGAAAATAAGATTTGCTTTGGCGTATTATTCCTTGGCTGGTTGGATGTTTTATGCTAAGTCTCAGTCCAGTGATGGGGTAGTGTTTCACTTGCATCCTTCAGTTTGGAAGCGGTTTTGATTTAGTGGTTAATTTGGCAAGGTTTATGTGGTGCGTCTTCAATGTGGTGCTGGTAACTCTTTCATATCAACAGAGTTTGGGGATCACAAGCTAGTGATAGTTAAGTCAGTGTGGTGGTAATATGCTCAGTCCAATGGTGACAAGAATACGAGAAAATCAGCCTTTGTTTGGTGATAGCATGCTGGTTTTGGTGCGGTTCTCTTTGTCTGTATCGAAAGTGTTCAGATTATGCAGGTTCTGGTATGCAAAGTATTTTTGGTGGGTCTTCAAGTAAGAGCATGTTTATTTTGGCGTTGGTAAACACCAAACGCGAGTTGAAAGTCATTGAACGCAGCAAGATTATGTTTGGGTGTTTTCACTTTTACGGTGCATCAACGGGTTTTATGCTTCCAACCCAGGTTCGCACAAAAGCAACTATTTGTTGCTTTCACGTTCACTTTTTCCCGTTGAAAGTATTAAAGGTTAAAGTTGATTTTTCAATTGCCACTTTTAACCTTTTACTAATGTTAAGCAGTGATGATAAATTAATGTTAGATGAATCTATTTTGTTTGTTAATTATATATTTTACGATTCTATTAATTAAAATTTTATTTTATTGATCTTTAATACAATTATTTTATACACGTTAATTTTTTGTTTATAATTTAAGAC
Organism: Pterocarpus santalinus; assembly: GCA_031439595.1. NCBI lineage: Eukaryota > Viridiplantae > Streptophyta > Magnoliopsida > Fabales > Fabaceae > Pterocarpus > Pterocarpus santalinus. The sequence goes on along the minus strand of CM062528.1, from coordinate 39,984,157 downwards.
TAGCATATGGAGCTATTTAAATATTTTGAAAACAATATATATTTATATAATTTTATTTATGAAAATAATATTTATATAGTTTTATTTATGATAATATTAATATAATTTATTTAATTTTTTTTAAAAAAATAAAATTAAATGATTATATTAAAAATATAATATAATATTCATATCCATTTTAGTAATTATACATTCAAAAGTGATTTTGAATAATACCATCCAACTAATATTCATTCTACAATAATTACTTTTGAAATAAAAGCTTTCAAACATAAATTACGTTGACACTAACTCACTTTTGACCAAAATTAATTTTATAAAATTAAGTTTGAGCAAACTCCCATTTACAAACTCTAATCCAAATACACCCTAAATCTTTTGGTGGAATTATTGTGCAGGGATCACTTTGGCATCAATAGTAGTTAAAGCCTTGTGACTTTTGAGTTGTTATTTTTTTATAACTCATTGAAGTGTTTGGAGGGGTTGGTCTTAAACTGATTAGGGGGTATTTTTGTATTGAGTTTCTTTTTGTGGTTCCTTTCTTTTCTATCTTTGTACTCTCCTGTTTCTCACTTATTTTTAGATAAGCCGAGTGTTCTTCATATAATTATTTAAAAAAAATGTGTCTAAAATTTTCACTTTTTTTTTTCCCCTCTTTTTAGAAACATTTTTTTCTTCTCCTACACACTTCAATACTCCCTACCAATTTCTTGTCTTCTCCTTCTCCTCCTTTGCTGCTACCCGCTTCTTCAGCTCTTCCTTTGCCTCCCACTGGAACCACTAGAGATCTCCCCTTAACCTTCACTCTTAGATCATAGTCGCCACCTTATCCTCTATTGTGATGCAATACTTCTTGCCCATCCTGCTAAGAGCATAGTAGAGCCATGGATGACTCTTTTGTTGCTACTGGTCGCTGATGTCACTATTTTCAGCAATAGTCATGACTCACAAAAAACTTCTTCTATTATTTTAATTTATGCAATTGAAAGATTGAAATCTTTCATATCAAAATTCTTTTTTAGTTTATTCACAATTTCATTATTTTTCAATTCTTTTCAGTAATCTATTTAACAATTTATTTGATTTCAAAGTTGCTATCTACTAAGGAGCCATGATACGTTTTAATGCAAAAAACTTATTATTATTATTATTAGTTATTTTTGGTTTCATAACAGATGAAACAACATATGCTTTATTACAAAAAAAAAATACAGGAGCAATAAAAAATATCAAATAAAAAAAATGGAGGTCATAATAAACTTATGAAATCAAGCACAAATATTAGTTAAATAATTGATGAAAAATCGATTTAATTTTTGGTGAAGAAAGATGATCAAGTGAAAGAAGTGGTTAATTGTAAGAATGAAAGACGTAAAACTTAACTATTGGATTTTACATAAATGATCAAAATTAAAATATAAAATCATATGATATTTTTAAGTAATCATATAACTTTTAAATAATTTTTAATTATCTATATATAATTATGCAGCCCAAATTTACTCTTTTTACTTTGATAATACATCACTTCTTTCACTTTTGTGAGAATATATATATATATACATCGATTTTGCCGTCCAAGGGGATTTTGTGCAAGGGTCCCAAATAGATACAGTCTTTTGAGTTGCATGCCTGCCACATACTCAGTATGGCTTGCATTGGGACCATAACGTACGATACTTGGGACCAAAACCCGACTCTTGGTAATAATAACCAAAACAACAGAAATGAACCAATTCAGACCACTACTCAAGTTCATTTACAGCTTTTGAGATAATAATTTTTCTTGGATAATTTATGTAAATATTATCGTTTATTTTCTTTATTAGTAGTAAAGAAACAAAAAACCCACCTTCTTTTAGTTAAGAAAGATCTTAAAAGGGGAAAGAAGCTCAGGTCTAAAGGAGGGCAATGCCACAATGGCAGAGAAATAGCACTCTTAGCTTAAGCTTAGAAAGAAAACTATCGTACTGATTGTCCCAGCGCAGTATATGAGAAACTCTATAGTGATATTGATTTTCTCTATATAATACAGTGCACCTTATATTTTATAAAGAATACAAATCCGCAAACTCGAACTTCGTCACAGGCCTCTATTAGTTTGAAATTCATCACCACAAAATGCAAAGATAGAGTCACGGTTGACCTTATTGTATATATCTGGAAGATATTGAAACACAAGTTAAAAAATATTCATATCATGCGTCTTTTTCTGACTACATACAAATGATGAGTAAATTATCAATTAAGAGAATATAATAGAATAGATATTTAAAAAAAAATGCATTTTGATAAAACTGAAGTGCATATATGAATCTCCTGCTAATAAAGTTGTAAAATATGTATCTACTTGTATGAAACGTGACTTTCTAATACCACTCAGTTTCAATGATAGCTTCCCAATACTGATGTCAAAAAGGAAATTGTTTTCTTCTCTCAACTATCAAATACCTGTTCCCTTTTTCCTCTTACGAATAGTTCGAATGGAGCAAAAATGTGGCCAAAACCAAATGCATTATCCATACTGGCTGTCACAGCACATTAATAAAGGCAGAACTTTGTAAAAGCATTAAGAGAACCTCATCAATTCAACCTTTACATCTGTAAGACGGATGGAAATCAATCTGTACCTCATGATCCCAACATGACATGATGTATGAGAGTCTCATCAGAACATTTGTACGAAAATATAAAAGTATATGGAACTTATAGTCAAAGAAAACAGTGAGGTGTGTGCATCCTACCTCAAATTATGGATTCTTGATAATAGTTTATATTCCAGACAGACTGAGCGAATCCCATTTGCCCTTCCTCCTTCCTTAGCTAAAGGAGTTATATTTTAGACATTGGATGATGGAAGCAATGCAGTACGTGGAGGCATGTGACTGTGTCCATTTTGACGCAAAAAGTTGAAATGATCTACCTCTACTTGTGTTTGAAAAATTGGAAATGGGAAAATCTTTGCATCTTTCTGAAAATTATTGTAGAGAAGAGTTTTCATATATTAATGAAAAGGGATTCACTAATTTTTAAATTTAAGTTTTATACACTTATATTATTGAAATTTTTGCGTAATGCTAGTTTAAACCAAGAATTGAATCATGTGATATTATATTAATAATTATTTATGCATATCATGGAGAGGAATGAATATTATGCATATTGATTGATGATTATACAAACAATGCTTATTTTGCCAAAACAATAAATAAAAATAGTATTATGAAGTATCAACTGGTATGGCATTTTAGGAACTTGATCTATCTGATTAATTAGCTTTGATTTCAATCAAATAGTTGAAATAATGAAATTCAACATTTATAAAAAGTTATAGTAGACTAAGTATACCAAAAATTACTGCATGTGGGATCACAATTCACTTCGTGAGTAGGTTTAATAAGTCCACTTTTCAATGGGGAAGAAAAATATAATGGAGGTAATCAGTCATAGTGCTATGTTCAGCACAACAAGCTACATGCTATCCCAACAATTTTTGTATGATTAGATATATGGATAAGGTTAACAAGGGGCTCAAAATTAATGGAATGATTCTGTTTCTTTGTCTAAAATGTGAACGACACAATGTCAATAAATGATGCGGAGGCATGAGTTCATGCTTGCTAATAAAGCCAAACCGTACTAAGTTTAATTTTTTTTTCTGGCCTATATAATGCTAATTATTTGTTTCAGCAGTACTCTCATTCCGTTGTTTCTGGCCAATATTCAGTCTACTTATCGCCAAAAAGAAGGAAGAAAAACATAATAAGTGTATGGGTTTCATCTACTATTACCTAAGGCACTGGTTAAGCAAATATGAGTAAAAAGCTTTTGAAATTTCCAATGCATTCAATATATTCGAAAATTAAAAATCTTACATTTTAATAAAAAAACTTTCCATTCTTGTTTTCTTAACCCATGCCCTTAACCGATGCCTAGTGTTCTTGATTCCTTAGATCTCAGGGCATTAGTTAGCAAAACCATGAATATATTTAGTGATAACATTATATTGTAATGTTTAGCACAACACATGCAATGCCGTCCGAACAATTTCTTTACGGCCAGATATGGGTAAGGTTAAGAACAAGGAATGATTTTGTTTGTGTCTAAAATGTTAACAACACGATGCCAATGAATGAGGAGACATGATATGAGTTTATGCTTGAGAGTACAGATACAGTTATAATTTATTTGGTCTTTCATCGGGGTTGTACCATGTTAACTAGCTGGGAACCAGTGAATTACATGAAATGCATATGTTCTTGGCTCAACTAGTGGTAGAGAGGGTGGAGGTTTGGTTTGGATGAAGTTGCTTCACCCCCTCCCCCTGTTATGGTATTTATCAGAGATAAAAATGGTATTTGCTATTAAAGTGAAGCATACATCAAGGCGTAAATAGGAAATCTGAAGGGATCACACCAAAATATTCCTATCTCAACTAATGGTAGAGAGGGTAAGGGGTTTAGTATCTAGGTTTGGATGAAACTGCCTCATCCCCTCCCCTACTATGGTATTTATAAAGGGTAAGAGTTGTACCTGCTATTAAAATGAGACATTGATCAAGACAGATAGGAAATTTGGACAAGTCACAAGCCTCCCAACCTCAAGTTCTAAAAAAGTAACGAGATTAAGAATGTCTTAAATTAGGTGAGAAAAATTGGGGGCATTAGGAGACCATACGGATCAACATATATCTCAGTAGAAATTAAAAGTAAATGTCAACCAAAAGTTATATATGAAAGTGTTTCTTATCAAAGTTATATTTAAGAAAACTTGGCGAGAGAACTATAGAAATAAGAGAAATTCTTAGGTATTAAGCATGTGAACAAAAGATTTCTTTTGTTTTGATTCATTTAATGATTGTTACATCAATTTTGTGAAGAAGATAGTGAATGGTTGAAAAAATAGAGGTGACTTACAAAACTATGTGATAACTAGTAAATAGATCAGGGCAAAAAAAATCTGCTGCTTCTAGAGCTCCTAAAAATTTCTTTAAGCTCTATATTGGCCAAAAAGTAAACTGCGAATGTAATAATGATGCTAAGGCTTTTTTTTTTTTTTTTTTTTAGAACTATTGCTTCGATCCTATTCTGTATATGAAGATACAGAATCATAAATTGATCAATAAATCAGATAGGAATGCAAAGAAATTACAATACTGATTACTGCAAATGCCTGTTATGCACAAATAACTCTAAACACGCCTAACCGGTTCTCTTATATAATCCTTTTAATTACTAAATAGAAAAGTATTAAATGTTTTTATATGCCAAAATATTAAATATATTTACTTTTTAGTTAATATTTTTTATTTAATTAATATTAAAAGACAATACATCACAACTCTATCTAAGAGACAAGGAGAATATAGCATAACTCTCCATATGTATACACACATATGAAAAGAGTACTTACAAAAGATCCATGTGAACCAGCGTGAGCTAGGGGCAGAATTGGGCTCCCCAAATTAGATGAAAATATTCCTTTAAATGATCAACTGCAACCAATGAGTTCAATTAATTTGTTACTCCATGTAATTAATCATGTACTGACTACATTACTGTTTGGCCCATCAATAACAATTTGGTTAAAGATTAATTATAGGTTAGCCTGGAGCTTGATACTGATTAGCCGCATCAACTAGCCCGTTATAAACAGCAAAGTTAGACTTAACAGAACTATCCTCATCTAATTAACAAGGTTGGCTGACTTAGTCAACTTTTTTCTTATGACAATTGACTAACATAAATTCGTCAACCTTTTCCTTATGACAATTGACTAACATAAATTCGATTTTAAAGTCTTTGTTAGTAAGCGATATATAATTAATCTCATTTTTAGTTACCATTACCATTGATAATTTACCCTAACCTCAAAATATGAAAAGCTTGCCTTCAAAAAGAAACTAATCAACTGCCTATATGTCAGTCAAAAGCTCAAACAAAGTATATGGTTATTGTGTACTCTACCACAGGAGAGAGAGCATGAAGGTCTGTGGGAAAAAGGTCGTGAAGGTACAAAGAAATAGGGCAAGCTGGTGAAACAATATTCCTCGTTTAATTTTAAAAAATAAAAATTAAATTTGGGCACAGAAGAGCGTATGGGGTGATCTTAATTTCAAGCGGAGAGAATATGTGAACCATGATTGGACAGTGATGCGAGCACACAAATTTCCATGATAAGATCTTCAATAGACTGAATACTCACTATCATGAATAACGAAGAAGATATATATATATATGTATTAAAAAAAGAATTACTATTGAACTTTGAGCAATATTATTAGAAGAGGGGTGAATAATAGATGGCTTGAAATATCTCTGCCATGACTGAAATTGAATACTACTTACCGAAGGTCCAACTATAAAAGGCGTCTCTAGCTGTTGATCCACCACCCAGAGCGAACGAAGGTTGATTAGTGCATGCTAAAGCCGAAACTTGATCGTGGAAATGAGACAATAATGTCGATTTTGCATATCCAAGTTCCCAAGCCAGCTTCAATTTTCAGTGACCTGCTTAATTCATCAGATGCCAACCACTTGGAAGAATGTCCATTAATTATAATATATTTAATTCCTGCATATAATATTTAATGAAGTAACAAGTACGAAGCTTGTGGGCACAGGAACCCAACCACCCACCAAATAAATAAATAAACAATAATAATAATAATCAGCATCAGAGAAGGTATACAATCCACAAATGCCTTAGTTCCCCTCCTCTTCACTACAATTAAGCACCCAAACTGCAGGCTGAATTACTCTACAATTCAGTGTATAAATAGGTAAAACTACAAGTGCTATAGAAGAATTTGATAGATATGGTAGAAATATGGATCTAATTAAAGCCATATACTCATCAAAATAAACAAAAAATATAATAAAGGCAGCATGAACACCACTGAGTGGGCCTAAAATCCAAGTATTAATTTCTCTCTCCCTTTCTGTGTATGTATGTGTGTTTAACTGTCTATATTCCCTCTAGATTTGGATGAAGTGAATATCTCCATCTATATTAAGAAACTATGAAGACACCATTCCCATTCCGGCATTTCTGTTGAAAAGGAATATTCATAGATCTGTGAAGTCAGCACCACTCAGCCTCCAAATAGCCTGTATTAGATAACCTAGGATTGTCTGCAAAATGCAAAAGAGCTAATTAATGGATATAATATTAAAAGAATGAAGCACCGGAAGGCCATTCAATAATGTGCCAACAAAAGATTCGCACTATAAAATTGAAAACAAAAGTTGAAAAAACCCACCTGACAACAACAAAAAGGAAAGCATAAAGAGTCACCTCTCAGTTGTGTAAACGTGCACCATGGACATTATCTGAAGGTTTGGGCTGTGTGTTCCACCAACCCACTACTTTTTTCACTCCACTCTTTTCCTGGGGGTTAAAAAAACTAGTACTTACTCAAACTTTTTAAAGTCGTTTATGGCCGATGCAGCATCATCAAGATTCTCACTTCAATAGACCAATGGGAATGGCATAGCAATTGGATATTGCACCATAGTCCCATCCACCTGCATTTGCATGTGAATCTTGATGATGCTACATCCGCAAACAACGACTGTGTCAATCTATCCATGCAAGGGGTAGCTGCTAAAAACAAGAGCACATGTGGAACCTAGCATTATTACCAATCACATCGAAACGTATATAAGGCTAAAAAGCCTTATAGCTTACTCAAAGAGTAAAGACTAATCCCACGGAAGGTTGTCTCCAAAGAGAAATTAAAAAGAGGGAACAACATCAAACAGAGAGAGAAAGTGAGAGCGGGGGAAAATAGACAAAGAAAAAGAAAGGCCTCACAAAGAAATTTAATTGAGATTTTATGTTCAATAAATTTAGCAGCAAGGCCACGAGGAGATGCTGATCTGGCATGCTGCCAGTGGCTAGAGCATGTTGAGCACATGAGGCTCGTTCGGTACCCGAAAGGAATCTACCCAGTTGAAATCCTCCATCCCTGCCTCAACTCAAGAACCAAAATAAATAATCCAAAACCCCAATTTTTTTTTTTTTTAATAAAAAGAACAACAAAAGACTGAAAAGATGGTACTTTCAGAAACTCCAAAGATTGAAGAAAGCTGAAACAAATTAAAGGGATTCAAAGATAGCCAATTAACCACACCCTTCAAAATCTACAGGTTTTGCTGTTTGGATTAGAAAGAAAGACACCTTTTTCCATTCCATCCAATTAAGGAAAAGCCTTTCCCCACAAGGAAGAAAAGGGTTAAACGCCAAAAAAATAAAACTCCATCTAAGAATCAAAAACCAAACAGTAATCCCTCTAAGAGTGAAAAGACCCACCGTGGCAAACCCTTAAAAGAAGGTAGAGGAGGAAAAGTGCTCAAAGGAAATACATAGACACACATATATTTCATATATGTGTGTATGCTTGAAATAGATCAGAGTATAATCTGAAGGAACATGTACATACATAATGAATATATTTAATATACATATGTAGCGAAACGCCTGAGATCTAACCCCTGAGAGATGAAAAGCAAAGGAAAACTAAAAGGAGGGGGGAGCGAGAGAGAACAAACTCGGATGGTAACAGTAGAAGGAGGTTGGGCTCAAATATATAGAGGGACAGCGCGTTGCGTGGCTGTATTCGGTTGAAAAATATTGCTTAATGTGATTGGTGATTTTTCTTTCTCTATATTCCCATTGGTTGGTTGGACCTAGCTGTATATAAGGTACTGCACCAAATGTTATGTTATGTGGCTAGATACTCACATAGTGTCGTATCGTATATTTCCCCAGCTAGCTAAACCCTAGTTTTAAGCTCATTGGTGGACTGTTGATGCGACAAGGACTTGCTCATTTTCCTTGCCATAGGATCACCGATCAGATATGTGGCAAAAGAGTGTAGGGCTGCGGTTCTTTAATTTTTATTTTTTTAAAGTACCATAACTGGTGAAGGTCCACGTTCCGCAATTGACAAGATTCCCATTTCCATCATTTTCAGAGGTGGTGTAAACTCATATATTTATTTATTTATTGAATTATTACATAACACTTAAAGTTCTACTAAAATTTATTTTAAATAGCTTAAATAGACCACATGTGTCGCATGATATGTACACTTGTTATTTTTTAAAAAGAAATTAAGAGCTAGTCAGTTGCTGGTGTTAACATCACCTGAAAAAAGTGACCACTTGTGATGTAAATAATGAGACAGTGATATTCATACAGCTAGCTATAATATAAATTATGGGACATTAACTTACCGTATTAATGGCATAAAAAATTATCGTGTTCATTGAAACAAATAACTGTATTTGATGATGACAAATTCGTACTGTTTTAAAGAACATTTTTTCTGTTGAAATTAGGGATATATTTGGTTAAGCTTATTTTGCTAGAAAAAAATAATTTTTTTATATAAAAATTATTTTTCTAAAAGCGATTTTTTTAATAATTAAAAAATTATTTTTTATTAAAAAATTGAAATAAATATATCCTAAATTATAAATCTTTTTTTAATGGGGTCTACGGCCTATGTAGCACGACAAATACTTGTATACTTTCAAAGGAAAAAGTTTTTCTTTATCTAGATGCATCTCAACCACAAAACAACTAAAAGGTAATAAAAAAACAATAATAAAAAATTAAAAAAATTAGTTGAGAGACTATATGGTGAAAGAAAATTCTTCCTCAGTAGAATACGAAAGAATGACTAGTGTGACATGGATGTGGAGCGAGTATACGCAAGAGGTGAAGCGGGTGTGTTAGTGTGTATGAGCTGTGTAATTTTAATTACAAAATATACATTATTATATTGGTATGAATAGAATTAGGGAAGGGAAGTTAAAGTGTAGAGTTTAGTTGGAATTAAATTACGACATCAAATAATTTTTGAAACAGCGCCCTTTCAAGTTGGATAAGGATTTAATTTAAGGATAAAGGTACTTTATTTTATTTTATAATATTTGTTAGTAGATTCCCAGTTTTGTCACTAATTCTTTAATACTCTCACTTTCTCTCTTTTATTTTTATTTATCCATTTTATTTTTAAGACTTGCCCACAACACTCCTACTAATTATTCATGTTCTACTAATTCAAGTGAAAGGAGTATACTATTTTAAGAGTGAGAAAAGTACATATTAATGATTAGATAAAACATATGTATAGCCCAAATTAAAACAAAAAGTAATGTGATTTTTTAAATGAATTTGTAATCTTTATATAACTTTTAATTTTAATTATTTATGTAAAATTTAAGGCTTTTTTACATATATAAAATAAAAAATATTATATACAAAAATATCTTGTTTCATTTTTATTTTCCAAAATATTTTATTTTTAGTACTTATAAGAAAATTGTGTGAGAGTGGCATGATTTATTACTGGATTTATGGTGTCTAAAAATCGTGTGAGAATTACACAATTTCTGTATAGTGCAAAAATCGTGAGACTCTCAAAATTAAATTAAATTAAAAGTAAAATAAAATGTACTAAATTATACTAATTAAATTAAACTTGATTATATTCTATAATAAATCAAATAAGCCTCAAAATTCAACTTTATAATATAATAAAACTAAAATACATGAAATTAATCTAAATAAATGAAATTAAAATCCTAAACCAATAATCTTGTTTTACACTAACAAAAAGTAAACTTTAAATTTAAACTATACCATGTATTATAATAATATAAGTAAACTTCAAAATTAAGAGAGCAGTATAGATAAAGAGAGTTGGATATTGATAGAATATAACAACTTATGTTAAATGGATATGTTTGGACATGTTGTTGCAAATCTGAATATAAAAGTAATTTTTTGTCATAGTTTAATATAAGGTATTTGTTTTATTTTATTTAGTTTAAAATACTTTGATTTAATATTTGTTTTCTAGTTGGCATAAACTAGCTAAAAATTATGTGAGAGTCACACAATTTCTAAATATCCTAAATCCAATAATAAATAGTTTTACTATCACACGATTTTCCTATAAATACTAACAACACCAACTAGAAATTGTGTGAGGATCATACAATTTTTAAATACCCTAAACTCAATAATAAATGAAACCACCTTCATATGATTTTTCTATAAACACTAACAATAGGATATTTTAAAAAATAAAGATGAAACAAGACATCTTCATATATAATTTTTTTAAATTTTATATGCGTAAAAAAACCTAAAATTTAAAGTTCAATGTTCTTTTATTCGTTCGTACGCCATCCGTCTTTACACTGACATATCAAGGATTTTTTTTGTTTATGGAGGGATAAGTCTCAACTTAAATAAGAACCTCCTATCCCATTCGAATCCGACCAGTGTATGAAGAAATATATTTTAAGATAAATATAGAAATATATTTTAAGATAAATATAGACTTGATAATCTATGGAAAAATTATTGGATTGAGTTTGATTAACACCAATAACAAAATAAATCTACAACCAGAAAAAAAAAATCTACAAAATTAACCCTAATTACCTCGTAAGATGTCGTCAAGATGATAATAACTTGGTATCTTTCGAGTGAGTAGAGCAAATAAGATAGAGAATGGAAGGCCGCAAAATACACATCAGAAAGAAGCAATATTATAAAGGAAAATAATCAGAGTCAATTCGCCCCCGGCCTCAGCACAGAAGAGATACCATGCATGGTTCATTCTTCAGAGTCAATCAATGATCAGAGCATGTTTGGCCTTTAGCAAAATCTCAATTAGATAATGTTTAGATAGGATTTCGGTGTCAAATCATTCGAATAGAAATTGAAAAAAAGAGAGTTCTATAATTTGAGTTAAAACGTGGTATGCTTAGGCGAAAAAAGTTTCTTTTAAATTCAACTTATTTTTAAAGTAAAAAATAATTTAAGATGCATTTAGCACATATATAATCTACTAAATGATCCGAAGATAAATACACATTTACTTGCTCATTCTAATTAATTGAGTAAGCTCATTTTAAAAGAACTTTTCTCAATGATTAAGGATATCAATCAACGTAAAAGTCGCAATATATAATAAAGGATAGGATATACTTTATATAATAAGGTTCATAGTTATAATTATTGATAAAAAATAAAAAGTTTAAAATTTTATAAGATACAAATACTTTCATGATAAATTATACATTTCTCCTCTACACACTGCAGTTAAGGATTGTATTCTCTCTAAAGCGCACCCTCCTTAAATGAGCCAAATCCTATTTATCAATAAGAAATAGTTGAAAATGTAAAATTCTACAAAATTATTTTTGTAGAAGGGCACTGGGCACACGTTAACAAGATAAAATAAGTGTGTTTGTACTTTGCTTATATTTTGAGGTATAACAATACTCGTACGAAATTATTAATCACGATTGCGTTTGGATAACATCTAAAAAAATATATCATTACCAAAAAACCTCTAAAAAATATATAGTTAAGACAGTGTTTAGAATTAATTTTATCAAAAATAAAATTTTCTTGTTTATAAAAATAAAAAATTAATTATTTCTTAGTAATCTTATTTAAATAAATTACGAATTTTAAGAAGTAATTTTTATATAAACATACTTATTTAATGAAATAAGCACAAATAAACACAATCTGTATAAAAATAAAACCTAAGATGTTTTCCGTTTAATCAACCAGGTTCTCGATAATCAAATATATATGAGAGATATGAATGAAAAATAATTTTAAACATAACTGTAGGTGCATTTATCATTCTATAATTGAATAAATAGTTTAATTAAGGCTTTCTATAAAATATATATTCTGACAAAGATCTTGCATAAAAAATAACTTATAAATAAATTATTTTATATTTAGAAGTAAGAGACTTTTTTAAAAAATTTGATATTTTAATATAAAAAAATATGACTTTTCAAAGAATAATAAATTGTACAACTAATTTAGTACAAAAGGTTGCAATGTGACCCTTAACATACTACTGAAAAATTAAAAAAGGATCACAAATAGAGCTACCAAACAACACCTAAATTCATATGGACTATTTTTTATTTTTTACCTTTTTAAGCTTAACACTTTTCTTCTCTAAAACAATTACGTACTACCAGAACAAGCTACAAGTCCCTTAAATATTAACATTAAATCCAATGAGTTAATAGTAGGGATAGTGTTCATCTCCCAGCCTTGACTCAATAACTCGTTTAGACTTAAAATTTATTGTCCCGATTTAGATTGTGAAATTTGATCTAAATTATTTTTTGGATTGATTTTGAGTTATATTTTGAATTAGTCCAACCCAACTCAAAGTTAAATTTTTTTTTTAAATGTTACTTTTCAAAAAAGAAAATTTGTGATAAGTTATAAAATTTTATATTTTATATAAAATGAATTATTTATATATTAATATAATTTATTTTAAAATATATAAAATAAAATATCTCTTAAATTCTATTTTTTACTCTCAACTCTTAAATTCTATTTCTTACTTTAAAATTTTATGACTTTATGATACATAATATCTAAATATTTATATATTGTCCAAATATCAAGTAGAACTGATTTCAGCTAATCATTAATTGAGTCATATTATTAGGTCAAGTTCGGTTTAAAAAGAAAATATCTCAATGAAAAAAATCGATTTAGGTTGGAGTGCCATTTAACCTAACTCGACCTGTTCTTTATCCATACCTAAGTGACATCATCGTCGTTGTGTATAATGTAATATAAGAAATTTTCTCCACTGCTAGTCCCACCTGAAAAGGGCGTGGCCCAGTCCGTACAATCTGATCTGGCTGTGCGGCTTTCCCGCTATTCTTTTTCTTTTATCAAGAAACCAAAGTAAAAGCCGTCAATTTCCTCCACCTCTTTTTCAACATCACAGGTTAACAGTTTAAGAAAATTATTATTTGTTAAAAAACTTGCAACAATTTTTCTATACCATTTTGAGCCAGAACGATCTCATAAAGAAAGAAAGAGGAACATGGCTCAGAGAAGAAGTTTTTTTTTTTTAATTTTTGTTTTATTAAAAAAATAAATAAAAGGTAACAGGGAAGAAAAAAGAATGCGGAGTTGAATAGCAATAACCAATGTACCCAAAACGGGATAGCAATAACCATAAAGAAAGTGATCGTGGTCCCCGACAATGGATGCTAGTAGTGGATGCTTAATGAATGCTATGATCGTCGTTACTAACTTTGCAATCAGCTCGAACTCCATGATTGCAACCCACACGGGCCGAAGCTGCTTCTGTCAAGTCTTATATATATGTCTGCTGCGACCTTGCTGATTCATGTCTGCAAGTTTGTGTCCATATACTTATTAGTTGTCACTAACATCCAAAAATCAAAGGATCTGAGGTGAGGAATCATATATCAGGACTTGCAATGGAACTGACAAGCGTGAAACTATATGTAGTCAAAACCAACCTATCCCATCGATGAGCCACCACATAAAACAAATTAAGGCTACTTATACATATTTAATTAATTTTAATTCTTTTTAATGAAAGTCCTAAAATCACCTGAACTTTGGTGTATATTTATGTACATGATTGTGTAGTCAATAAATGGGTGTGTTTGTTCGTACTTTTAGTATAAAAAGAAGTACTTATTTTTTCAAATTTTTTTTAAAAAAAGTATTTATAAAATTTTTAATATTATTTATTTGTGCTTCCAAAAAAAAGTAGAAGTGGAAAATAATCAATTTTTTTACTTTTTTGAGAAGTAGATAGGGAGCTGCTTCTCCTGAGAAAGCTTGATAGAAACAGAGAGAGATATTCTTTCCTTAAAATTCGCAATTACTTTCTTCCTACTCAATTATAATTTTATCCTTTATACTTTTAAAAATTACTACTCTATTCTCACTCTCATTCTCTCTCTCTCTCTCTCTCTCTCTCCATATTCTTAATTGTAATTTTATTAAACAAAGTAGTTCTACAGTTATCACATTCAAACAATTTAATAATTTTTAATTTTGATAAAAAGTACTTATACAATTATATTTAAACATAAAATAAATTTCTGCTTTTGTTTCTACTTCCGCTTCTACTTCTGCTTTTCAAGAAGTATTTCTCTTAAAATCTTAACTAAACGGGCCCAATATTGACTTAAATCATAATTTTTTTTTGAACAAAAAGTTTAAGGTAATCAGATAATTAACTTCCCAATTCTAGTATTTAATACGACTTTATAGCAAGATCATATATTTTCTGTCAACGCACGATAGATTTTTTAATAAAAATTATACAATTATTATGAATAAAAACGTTAATAAGATGAGGCAACTTTTACTTTAATTCTTCAATTATCAAGATTGACATGAAAAAATAAGAACTTACTATTATTGTCACTTATAATCATTCAACAATTTGCGTACGTGTAAGAGATGATAGGAATAAGTGCTTTTGTTGATTTAGATTACCTGAGTCATAGTTGTAGTATTAAAAAAAGTGATTATCGCTTCACTAATTTCAATCATGACTCATGAGTGACTCCCACCACTGCTCATTCGCAATTTGCCGATATAAACTTCCTTGTTGATAGGCGTCTGCGGGTTGATAACCAACGCCGCCAGACCAATTACTTTGCGATATTTGGAACGTTCATTCAGCTTATTATATCTCCTGACTTGGCTGAGTTTACTCTATTACATAGACTGTAATTAAATCATTATGAATAATCCTGCCCAAAAAGAAAAGAAAAGAAAAGAAAAGAATCGATTATGATGAAGTTGAAGTTTTGTACCGATTCTAACAAAAAAATCGTATGTCGCATTTCAACTACTTTTACTAACACTTAATGGAAATATTCCACGAATCACCTTCCACCATCACGAGCAATGTAAGTAGTAAGGTCAACGTGTCATCATATTGATCCTTTATTCAAATTAGTAGACACTAACCACCTGTTGGCGTACACCCTCTAAAGCCACGCTTGTGTCCATTCATTGTATTTACCATAAACCTCTCTATAAAGGGTTTTCCCCACAAACTCTTAACCTTTATTTGGATCTTTTCGGGTGTCTAATCTCATTTTGGCCTTGTCTCTTGGCTTTTAAACTTTAATTAAATCTCTTATTTTGTCTTCTCTTATACTTACTGCTACCGACGTTACGGGTGTGAAGAATAATTAATGGGAAATATATAAAAGGCTTTTTACAGGGTGAAGTTTTATCATGTCATTAAAGTAAGAAAGAACCAAGTACACGTCAAAAAAGAAAAACCTAGTTAGGAAAAAGTTGTGAATAAGATCAAGTGTATTTAGATATAATATGAGACATCAAATGCAACATTATCTTATATAAATAGATAATATATTTATCTTAGCTTAAATTATATGTATCACAATATTTACTCACACATATTAACGTACGGTATCTCATACTATAGCTAGACATCTCATATTGAGAAAAATCATTTCCCTAAAATTAATGAGCAATGCAATGTGCAGTGTGGGTATAGATAGGGTGTGGCCTGCGAAGGAGAGAGTGTATGGTGTATGTGTATGGTGACAATCACTCAGACTCCAAAGAAAAGAGGCTACCAAAAAGTCCGAAGCCGAAGTGGGAAACGGTGTACACTGCTTGTTCACTCAGTCCTCCCTTGGTTCCAAACCACAACCAGACCCACGACACCTTCACGTGGCTTGCGGGGCCCGTCCGTACACTTGCTTTAATGATGTATCGCTGACGCAACGATGCCCACGTGACACTCCCCGTCTCGGCTGTCACACCCAATCCTCTCTACTTAGGTTTTGCAAACTGGCCGGGACGGGGGAGTGGTTAAAATTTCTATTCCGCAAAGCATTTTTATATTTTAATTGGGCTTCAAAAAAATCGTGGAACACCCCCAAAAAAAATTTATGAAATTAATTTAGTTATTAAAAGATTAATTATTATTTCATATTAATTCAAATTTTACTCTTTGTGAAGAAATTATTTTTGATATATCATGTTATATGATGATATATTATATTATATGACAATATGATATGCTATTTGTTAAAATAAATTTCAGATTAATTCTTAAAAGAGTTCTAGGATATTAATTTACTCTACAAAAAAAAAGGAAAATTAAATTTAACGATCAAATTTATGTTTTGCAATTCTTTTAAGGATCAATATAGGATTTATTTCACTAGATAATGTGAGACATCATTACATAATATGACATATTAGATATAAGTTAATATTTTTTTCACAGAGCCTAACATTTGGCCAAATGTGAAGTAAAAATTAATCTTTTAATGATTAAATTGATGTTTCAAATTTTTTGAAAATCAAATTGATATTCTACAATTCTTTTGAAGGTCAATTTTTGGGCTCTACTCTTTTTTTTTTTTTTTACAATATTACTAATATTAAAGTTTATTGGATTTTAACTAATTTAACTTACGTTGGGTCAGTCCATTATAGGATAAAGCTCTTCACCAATTTTTCTCTCAAGACTTGAACCTAAAACTTTATATAAAAAGAATAAATACTATACTACTTGAACTAACCAAGTATTAGTCATATTTAATCTATTTAAAACATTATAGGATTAATTTATGTTGTAGAAGTAATTGAATTATATAGTTTCTTTACAAAAAAACTATTTTTTAAAAGAAAATTAAATTTGCATCTTTTTTTTTTTAAAAAAAAGGTTATAGGTTGCCTATTATATTAATCGACTCTTTATAAATGGTTAAAGTGGTAGTTTTACTCCTCACAATAATGTTGTTTAAACCATCTGTTTTATAAAATCATAAAAATATATACAAAATAAATTAAAATAAATAATATTTCTGTAATTAATATTAAAAATATATCAACTGTAAAAACAGAAAATAAATCATACAGTCTTTAGCCTTTTGTGATAAGAAGCTTCACACTAAAGAATAATGTATTTTAAGAATGAAAAGTGTTATTTGATACGAACAGGTTTCTCGAGAAATCTATAGGAATAATACGAGACAAGTATCTGAATGAAGTAAAACAAAAAAAAGAAATTGTAGATGTAAAGAAAAATTTAAAGATGCGGTTATTAAAAAAAAAACTGTTTCTATTAAAATAAGATATTAATTTTGATATCTAATCAAATGCTGCTATACAATGGGTGTCAAAATCAAATATTTTTATTAATATAATATATATATATATTTATATAATATTTTTATATTTACTGTATATCAAAATTAAATTTTTAAAAGAATACCACATTAGGAATAATTTATTTTTGAGATATCGTGAAATTTTTTTCAAGATTCATACATGCACGAATTTTTTTCTAAATTATATAAAATTTATAAAAGTTGGGATATATTTCTTTTTTTTGGTCAGTAAAGTTGGGATACACGGAGTTTTTTTTCTCTGGACTTTTTTTTTGGGACGGTTTTTTTATCCAATATATGTAGTAGAAGGCGAAGTTTTCGCTGCGACAGGGTGTGCGCCCAGAATTCACGGTCCAAAGAAATTAACTTGAGGCCCAAATATTTTTTAGCTTTTTTGGGTCAGTCCTCGGGTTCATAGTTCGGAGTTGACGGTTTATTAAAAATCCAGAGTTTGGAACTTCGGAAGAAAACTGGGCTTAGGTTTAACTCGACCCAGCCCAGTTAAAAAAAGTAGATATTTTTATATTATATTCTATTATGAAATTGACATTTTTTTGGATTGGTAGATCTTTTAATAGTAAATAGAAGGTACAATCAATCTTTTTATATATTTGGTGGTTGCTTTTTGTATATCTTATTTGAATATAGAATATCTAATATTTCACTCTCACCCCCCCCCAAAATAAAATATCACTGTATTTAATAAAAAAAAATTCAATCTTCCCGCATTCTATTGTAGATGGGGCTAACACACAACGATAGGAAGCAACCTCTTCCAAATTCCTGTCGTTTTGCTTTCTCTTTTATCTCAAGACATGACGTGAAGAAACATTAGAGAATAATTTTATGAATAAATTAGTTTGTTTAATAAATAATATATGTAATATACTTTATTAAACACACACACACACACACACACACACACACACACACATATATATATATGAACATAAACACATTTGATTTTCCTTATGTTTTTCAAAAAGTAAATTTTTGGGTAAAAATTTTTAATATTTACTTTTATGCATTTTTTAACCAGAATAACTTGTGAGAAAAATGTGTAAACATAAAACAACATTATATTTTATTAATAAGGACTGAATGCAATGGTCAATAAGCTACGTTGAGAATTAAAATTCAAATTTTGAAGAAAATAATAATAATTGAAAAAACTTCTTAATCGCAAAAATCTCTAAAAGATTAATTAGTAATACCTCTAGATGACATTATAGTTTGACCGTAAAACTCATCAACAATAGTAAAGTTTAAATCAAACATATAAAATCAAATTTAAGCTAAAGGTATTTGTAAATAATTCATTTGTAAAAAAATTAACAAAATATATACTCAAATATGTATTATCTAAACTGTTGCTAAAAATCAATTTTAAATCAATTTAATTGATTGATCACTTATTTTCATTAATTAAGATTTTGGTTAAAATTTTATAAATAAAAAATTAGTATTAAGATAACTTTAACTTATAATAAATCAATTTAAATCAAACTAAAGATCTAATAATATTAGAGTATTTAGAAACTATGGCAAAAAATAAATAATTTAATTTTTATGTGTTGATTATATAAAATAATTTTATATTATTAATTAATAACATTAGAAAAAATATTAAATCATAGTAGATAATTATTTAATATAATATCTACCAACTATAATTTAGTATTTTCTTACTATTCTATTAGTGAACAATACAAAATTATTTAATAATTTATACAGTGAGTATATAGCAAACTCAAAAATGAACTAAAGAAAACAAACAAAAAGACGAGTGTAACGGTGCGTTTAACGTATAGAAGAAGAGGAGACGGTCGTGCCAGCTGTGTGACTTGTGTTGTGAGCAGAGCATATTGCTTTTGCTTTAGCTGTTGTCATTCTTTCTTCTTCCACGAAACCCCCAATCCCTATATTTTCTTAGGGTTTCCTTTACGAACTGCCACTTTCCCCCTCATTTACTCACAATCATCAAACCCCATCTCCAAATTTTGAGTCTTTTCCACCCAAAATATTTCAATTGAATGCGCCTAACCATATATCGCATTGTCACAAATTCCTCCGTAGCTCTGTATCAGTAACTGGCGAAATCGAACGGTGTCGTGCCGCAAAGGTGCCATATTTTTTGTCTGTCGAATATTCCTCTTGTTGTCTTGAATACTTATTCGGTTGGGAATTGTGTGTCTGTTTTTATGTTCCTGGCATTGCATTTGGGGTGGTCAATTTGGTGTGTTTAGTTTTGTTTCCGTGTGGAAGGAATAGCGATTCGTGTGTGCACTCTGTTTTTTTTTTTTTTTCAGTTTTTTTTGGTTATCTGGGTGCAATCTCTGAGTTTATTTTGATTGTGAAATGTGTATCTATAAACTGCGCCTTGGTTTATGTGCATACTTGTCTGATTAGTATTTAAATGTGAAATGCACAATTAAGTGATTCCCTGGGGTACTTAGTTGAATATAACTATACTGTATCATCGTTTTATGAGGAAGATTTGCATATAGCAGCATAGCTAGACTGTATGATAGCAATGTAGCATGTACTAGTTTCACTAACAATGCAGAGTTGTCGGAGTGCGGGTATTGGGACGGGGGGTGGAGGTAGACTGTTTTGTATAGGGAGGCCAGAAAATACCATTTTCCCCTCAAAATTGATTTTTTATTTTATTAGCAGTAATTACTTTTAGATTCATTATATTATAGCCTTTGTTGTTTATCAATCCATGTCTATTTTCCTTCTCGCTTCAACCTTTTCTTATTCTTATATTGACACTAATCATACAACACATAGTATTAACTGTTGTGATTCTTAGTATATGTTGTGTTATTCCCTTGTTTTTCCCAAACCCTTATTCTCATATTTCTTATGATCATGAGTCTTGTCAAGAGTCCTGAGACTTCTCCTGTTTTAATGCTGGGTCTTCTTCTCTTTATATCTATTTGGTGATTTGACAGGAAAATTCTCAAATATTCATATTCAACAGCAGAGTGAACTCGAAAGAATTGTGTAGAAGTTTGGGCATTTAATCTACATACTTATAGTAGCAGCATTAATCTAATACTAGTTAAAAATATTAGTATGTGCTGTTGATCGCATTCAATGAAATGCTAACTTGCGATTCCGTTTATGGACTGAAAGATATGTTGTCCGTTTATGCACTGAAAGATATGTTGTCCTCTGTTGAGTTGAAGTGTATGTGAGTACCTGGGTTGTAGCTACATTAACTTCCTCTTTATATGTATTTGTTAGGTTGCACAAATGGTGGCATTTGTATTAATAATGAATCTCTTGCTTTATGTTAAAAAAATAGAGTGCTGCCCGAAAATTTCCTTTAAACATTTATAATCCTATAATTTTATTCACTACTGAGATATTATTCATTACTTTAAGGTGTTATTAGGCCCATTTATGATAAATTAATCCTCATTTCCTTTGCTTTACTTTGATATAAAGTTTCTCTGAGGGTACTATTCAGACTAGGTGTATAGAAGCAATGTTATAGAGATTTTTTTATGACAGAAAACTGCTGAGATCAATATCCACCCTCCAAAGTCCTAACTCCTAAAGCTTTGCCATTAAATTTACTTTTTCTGAGATTTTTTCTAATGGTTAAATAAATATTGTATATTTCTTCATGATGTGGTTGTCATTTGAGGTGGGGTTGGTTAGGCAATTGAGGATTTATCAATGTCAACTCTATGCAGAGAGAAGTTCGTGAGTTTTCTGTGTTGGATGTGCTTTACTATTAGGTTAGTTTTTATCCCATAGGCTGTAGTGCTGAAGATGATTTCTGCACTTGTGACCTCATCTCATGCCTTGGAAGCTGGGAACCGAGCGGAATGAAATAGAAGGCGTGTTCAAGAACTTGGGTATGAGATTAAAGAGCAAGAGATAGACGTCTGACCAGTTGGATCCTTATTATGTAATACACAATCCATGTATACATTATGGAATGACAATTTGTTGGCTCCTTAGATTAACCAATATGCATGTATTCATTATATTATGTATATTTGCATTATGTTTACTCTGCATGCTTAACTGAAGGCAGAACCTCTCTTTCTTCAGGCTTATTGGTGTCTTAATTGGGTTCTAGTTGATGAGTTCACACTGTTAGTTGTTGGCTCCAATTCCAAGATGAGCACCTCATACGCCGAAAATCATGTAAGTGATTTATTCTAATATAATGGCATCAAGTACTTGCCAGTAGAATGTCTAAATATACAATCTTCCAGCAGGATGAAGCAATGGTCGTCGGATTTGAAGTCCCAAAGTCACCTGACTCCAGCTACAATAATGTATACCCTGGAAATGAAGATGAGGCAAGGGATCCCCCTATGGTCCCTGCACATTTGCAACACAGCTTGCTGGGCTATCCTGCTAGTATAGACTCTTCAGTAACTCTTCCATCGCCTCAGAATGTGATTCTAAATCATCTTTATATTGAGAATAGAGAGCCCCCAAGATCTGTGGTGGCTTTGGGATTCACTCATCGTTTTCGTTCCAAATTTGTTACAGTTGTGCTCTACAAGCCAGTCCAAAGAAGATGAAGTACAAGCATTTGATGTGCATATTTAAAACTTTCATCACTGTTGGTTTGTAATGATTTATTGTAGACTCCATATTCGAATTAGCAGGAAGTGATATTTTATTGAACATATAGATTGGTTCTTAGTGACTTCGCTGCATATTTGTAGTTTGTAATTGTTATGTGCTAAAGGTTGCATAACTATTTCATTTAGAGAAAATTTGTAAGTGATAAAAAAATAGAGTTCCTTTGTTATCTATATAATTTTTATTAAAAAAATAAATTGTTAATTATTAATTATTAATTAAATGTTGTCTATGTTGTATTTAATTTTGTTAGTGGAATTAGATTAAGCCCTTGCAAGGATGTAATATGGATAATCAGGAAAACTATAACTCAAATGGCAGAAAAACAAAATAAATTGCTGAGAAACAAGGAATGGCAACGAAGGCGAAACACAAGAACATAAAGATGAATGAACCGGAGTAGCGTGCTTAGAGAGCTATGATCCTTTTCTCTGGCTGATAGAGAGCTTGGAGCTATGCTCTTGATTTTGGAACTTCAATTACTGGAGGGTAGTTAATGGTGAAGCATACGGCATTTTTGCATTGGACCAATTCCTCAAGCCATGCTCCATGTTCTTGATAACCGCTATGTGTCGGTTTGGATTTTATAGTTACTATTAGTTAGGTAGTTATTTAATTAGAATAAACTACTTTTATCAATAGGAGTCAGAAAAGTATCAATTTATTGGCTCAATGACTTAGAGAAAAATATTTAGGATCTCTAGTTGATTCATAACATCAGTACGGTTCTATTTGTCCTTACCCATCTTCAGTTCCTAGGTTGGCGTCCACCACGGGTAGGTGAAAGACTCAAAAATAAAAATAGGGATATATTTTCTTTTTCTTTTGGACAACAAATAAGGACAGATTCAAAGTACCCCCTGAACAACGAGCGAAAAAATTTTACAAAAACGAAGTAGCTGTTGGAAGATGGGAGCATGCGATTATTGCTGGATCATTGTCGATTAGCTTTTTTTCTGGCTGGGTTTATCCAGCAAACTAGGACTTTTCAGTTGACTTTTTTTAAAAAATATATATAATTAGGCAATTTAAACAAAAGTAAGGAGTATATGACATTATTAGTTGCATTGTGGATAACTTGTCATCACAGAGTAAGCCAAGTGCTTATCATATGAAAAGTTGTAGATAACTTCTCATGGGACGGGAATATACGTGCCTTAGATTTTTGGTGAATTTGGAACTTTGGAAAACTTGTTGGTCAATGACTTAAAAATGCATGTTGATGTGCATGTATACATGCAAGTTGATTATATAATTGGAATTTTTGAAAAAAAAAAAGGAATAATTGCAAAAAGTTGTCAACTAAAAAAAACATTAATAAGTAAATCAAATAAAGAAATAAATAAAAACATTAATAAACTAATGCATTATTAAAGTGACTGAGCTTGAAGGCGCTGTATTCTAACCGTAATTAAAAGAAAGTCTATGCACTTTAGTACAAAATATGCTTATGCAATTATTAGTGATTTGTAATTTATTAGTAGTAATTTCTTGTGTAAGCTACATCTTATTTAATTTTTTACATATAATTCACAGAATGTTAAATTTTAGGTTTTTTTTAATATGTTAATTTAATATCGCTTCAGTAGTAAATTGATTCCGTTTCACCATAAACATTTAATCGAATCCCGATTATAGAAGGTCTATATAATATACTCATATTCTCATTATTTTTGCATTTATTCTATATGTAATTCAAGACTTAAAAAGAGAGAAGGATTTATGTGACACAAGTATCTTTTTTTAACATTACCTTGATCGATACAAGTTCTTATAAAATTGGACGTCTCTTGTTTTGGTGTAAAACACTGGTAGAGGTTTCCCAGTATTAATTTCCTCTATTTACAATATTTAAACATGAAATTTTACTTAAAAGAAATAAATACTTAATAACTTGAATCAATAAAGTTTTGATATTGAAAAGCTCTTGTATTCAATAAGGAAGATGTGGACAAGCCAATTATATTGCTATTGTTATATTTTATCAAAAAATAAGTATTGCTATTATTATTATTATTATTATTAATGCTAATATATTCTTCTAATAATCAATCTACAAATTTTTTTAACTCAAAATTTCACTCATAATAGTATGAGGTGTAATTTATATAATATTCAAATACTATTCAATAGATATGATTGAGAATTTGAATTAGTACAATTTCTAGGTATATCATTTAACAGGATTTATTATTATTATTATTATTTTCAAACACCAAATAGCCCTTTAAAAAGTAATCAAAAAAAGGTCCACGCTTCTTGCATGTACCCAATAATGAACAATATCCAGCGAAACATCCCTAAGAGTTCCTGAAAGGGTAGGCTGGGTCTGTACGAGATAGTTTCTGTCGCCATCAACTGCTGCAAGTTTCAATTGCACAGAGAGAGAGAGAGAGAGAGAGAGAGAGTACAAGGATTGTTACTATTAATTTTAACCTGTAGAGACAAACACAAGTCTATGACGACCGAGCTAGCTCATTATTAATTTGATTGGTGATTTGTATGGGTTATGTTATTTGTACATATCCAAAATCCAAACACTCCAACACCTTCTCTCAGCTTTTTCTCTCTCCATCAATCATTTCACTCTTTTCACTTTCTTTTATAATTTTTTTTTCTCCTTTCTATCTCTTGATGTCCAAGATATCTACCTACCCCAATGGTACAAAAAACATTTCTCGATTTGTATTTGTTAAGAACTTTACATTTCAATTATATATTGGAGCAAGCCATCGGCATGATGAAACAATTAAAATGAATTGAGAGAAGTAACACTATATAATACGTAAATAAATGTAGATATCATGATATGATATGTCAAAACCCCTAAAATTGGTTGACTTCCAAGTTGCATTGCTTTGTCATGGCCCTATACATACATCAGTGTACTAGTTGCCAAACATCAGGATTACAAAATTGAACCATCTTTAAATTTAATTTTTTAATTCGAATTAAAAATTTTGGTCAAATGTTATCACACCAAGAAACTCTCTCCCAAATGAATTTCTCGCCATCACGCCAAAAATATCCTTCGTCCATTGCATAAATTCTCCTTTTATGCCCAAAATATAAAAAATTTAATCAAGACATTATCATAATTAAGAGATGCTCCTAATAACTATCGTTTTAAAAGTTTGAACCTTAATGCTATTTCCAAGAGTACAACTTACTTACTACCCTTTTGATAAGAATTTAAACTTTAAAAACTTCTGAAAGCTATCTAAACTTTAATTTCAGCGCCAAATCAGTGCTGGTAACTTCAATTTATTTGGCTTTAAATTCAAATTCCCCGACATATATCCATTCAATTTATAATTAGTTGTGAGACATCAAAATCCGCAACTAGTACTTTTTCAATTTTTTTCCTAATAGAGATCGATTCCAAAATAATTCACATTTACTAAAAAAAATTCATGTTTTCACTAAAAATAATAAAAAGATAGCAATAGATATACATTTACAATTAAATAAACATAACCCAATCAATTTTTTAAATAATTAATTATTATTTTTCGCTCTTTATATTTTTTTGCAATTTTCTTGTGCCCTTTATTTATTTGTTTTTTCAGTCGTCCCACTATTTGATCATCCCACTATTTGATCATCCCATATATGAAGCGTATCCCCCCATATCGTTGTGCTGTCGATTTGTCAAATGTTAATTAGATTGAGATTATTAAAGTTAGAATAAATATTAGGGTGAATTACAGTTAGCTCCCCTAAAATTCAGTGTAATTATACTCGATACTTTTATTTAGCTATATTATACTAATCTCTCTTATTACTAATAGGTAATCGGATTCCAAGTTCTGAGTTCCAAATTACCAAGTTTCGAGCTAAAAATACCTTTTAACGTGATAATTCATTTCTGAGTTCTAAGTTTCGAGATCATTCTGTGATAATTGACCCCCTCTGTAGGCGTAATTAACATTAAAAGACATTTTTAGCTTAGAACTTGATGACTTGGAACTTAGAACTCAGAACTCGGTCACCCATTAATAATAAGGAAAGTCTGTGTAATATAGCTAAATAGAGGGATGTCAGGTATAATCTCATTGAATATCAGAGAAAATTAGTATAATTAACCCTAAATATTATGAATTAGAGTTGGTTCCGTACAACAAACGGAAATCCGTACAAATTATCAGAAACATATGAATTAATATAAGTATTATTAGTTAGGATGAGGACAATTACATGACGTACAGACACTTGTGGCTCCTTGAGATTTATGACGAAACAACATATCACGTTAAGATCATAGTTTTATTTATGATCCAATAGAATATAGTAATAAGAAAAATATAAAATATCACTTCTACAAGTTTTATTAATAGCCAAATAAAAAAAGTTTTATTAATAACCAAGTAAAAATTATTCATGAGATAATATGTGAAAAAGAAGAAAAATATACTACATAAAACGAGAAAACAAAGTTTTTTTATACAAGGTAAATTATTTTAAAAAATAAATAGTTATTTTATAAAAAATTATTAAAAAAATATAAGTGAATCGAATCAACTAAGGCCTAGTTTGATAGTACTTTCTGAATGGATGTTCTAGCTTATGAAAAGTATAAGCCAATTTTTTTTATTTGATAAATTAAAAAGTTGGAGTGCTTTTACTCCTAACTTTTAAAAGCTAAGAGATGCTCTCATGAGTTCTCATGGAGTACTTTTTAAAATTGATTTGTGCTATTTAAGATTTAAAAAACTAATATAACGTTACTCTCTTTAATAACATTAAAAATAGAAATTATATTTTCTAGTGCCTTTTATAGTTGTTTTAGATTTTAAAAATAGCTATACCAAACACTATTTTTGTGATTTTTGCTTATTGCAAATAATTTTTATATTATTTTATTAAACAGTACTGCTATAAATTTTTGAAAGTAGTTTTTAGAAAATTTAAAAAGTTTAACAGCTCTTAAAAAATTACAGCAAAATCAAACCAAGTCTAAGTTGATTGGGTTGTTAGAATTTAACTGGGTTAATGCTAAATTGGGTCCAAAACTTTAACCGAACCGAGAATTTTCTGTTCGACCAATTGGGTGATATATATATTTCAACAATGAATATGCTTGTTTTACCAATGTAGAATTAATCAAGGTAATAAGTAGTTTGACCGTTTTTAATTAGAGATCTCATATTTGAATCTTGAAAATAAAAAAAAATTTTGTTGAAAAATTTCTACCCCTTACAGGTACCTCCATCATATCAAACCAAATTAATTAGATTCTTAGTAATAACGTCCCGAGATTCCATCGAGGCCAAAAATAAAATGAATATACTTGTTTCAAAGAATTACCGCTGCTAACTTGACTTGCACTATAATATCTCCCGTACTGGTTGGTAGGCAGGCCATTGATCTGAGTAGACAGTAACTGATCATGCGGTAACCCATGAAAGCTTCTTGCAAATTTTGCAAATTTTTGGTTGTAGCAGTTTTACAAACAATATTATATCTATGTATTGATATATCACTAAGAATATAAAAATTATATGTATAATGATATTTGATTGATTAATAATATAAAATGCTCTATATTAATAACATATTAAAATTAATCTCCTTTTGTCTACTAATAATTTGTCATGGTGTACATCACTTCATCGTAAGGTTGAAAATTACACCAGTCGCCTCTCCCGCAAGAATTAATCCAATTTTTTGCATTATATGTGTGTGTGTGAAAGTATCATTACCCCTATGTAACTGGTAAAGTAAGTAATCTATTTTTTTTTAATTCTCTTCTAAGAAATTCTCAATTTAGAAGTATTTTACCGAAGGACAGACAAAGGGGATGTCAGCTGTTAAGATTTATTAGTGATGCTGTGTTTAAAGTGTTGAACATGCCAGCTGCAGCACATAGTGTGTTTAGGAAAATTGTAAAATTAAAATTATTTTTAATAATTATTTATTTATATAATTAATTATTTAAGCATTAATTTATATTTTAGTATTTTAATTGAAAAATAATTTTAAGATAATATATTTTATTTAGATTATATAAAAAAATTACTTTTATAAAATAAAATTACTAAAAAGAATATAAAATAATTGTTTATATTATATAATATTTAATATCTAAAATCAATTTAATAAAAACATAAAATTATGTGTATTATACAAATAAATTTTAATTAAAAAAATTCTAAATTTTACCTTTAACATTTTTTTACTCCAAAAACAGCTTAAATTTTTTTAAATTGATTATTGTACAGCTAATACGTACGCGGATAATGAACTCAAGTGGAAACACGCGGTGCACAGGCGTGAAGCAGAAAAAAAAAAAATTAATATGGTAAGTGGTAATAAAATTAAACTCGATTCTTCGATGATTCTTTGCCTTTGGGATATACCATGAGGCTCTTACCTGTTGACTGTATGTATATGCGGCGAAATGGATTACCTGAATTAATATACTTTAGTTTATTTAAAGCTTCACACTATGGAGCTGGGAATCCCATTTGCTTGTATCAGACTTTGACTTTGTCAATGGCTTCCCTGTTATAAATACACCATACTACTTGCTTACCCTTCACAACACCAACACTTCTCTATTCAATCTCTACATCGTTTCCCCTTAATTTCTCAGTTCATTGTAGGTTTTTTTTTTTTTTTTTTCCCTCTCCAAATGGCTGAGATACCAGGGAGCTCCATGCATGGAGTAACAGGCAAGGAGCAAACCTTTGTGGCCTCAGTTTCTTCCCCGGTGGTTCCAACTGAAGCCACTGCCAAATTTGCCCTACCAGTTGATTCTGAACACAAGGCCAAGGTCTTCAAACTCTTCTCCTTAGCCAACCCCCACATGAGAACCTTCCACCTATCGTGGATTTCCTTCTTCACTTGCTTTGTCTCAACCTTTGCAGCAGCTCCTCTTGTCCCCATCATCCGTGACAACCTTAACCTCACCAAAATTGACATTGGTAATGCCGGGGTTGCTTCTGTTTCAGGAAGCATTTTCTCTAGGCTTGCAATGGGTGCGGTTTGTGACCTATTAGGCCCACGTTATGGTTGTGCCTTCCTTATCATGCTTTCAGCTCCAACTGTGTTCTGCATGTCATTTGTGAGAGATGCTGCTGGATACATAGCAGTTCGGTTCTTGATTGGTTTCTCATTGGCCACTTTTGTTTCTTGCCAATATTGGATGAGCACCATGTTCAACAGCAAGATTATAGGGCTTGCAAATGGGACAGCAGCTGGGTGGGGAAACATGGGTGGTGGGGCTACTCAGCTCATAATGCCATTGGTGTATGAGTTGATCAGGAGAGCTGGGGCTACTCCCTTCACTGCATGGAGGATTGCCTTTTTCATTCCTGGTTGGTTGCATGTAACCATGGGGATCCTGGTCTTAACCCTAGGCCAAGATTTGCCAGATGGAAACCTTGGTGCCTTACAGAAAAAGGGTGATGTTAACAAAGACAAGTTCTCCAAGGTTAGTCTCTTAGTTCTTCTATTTTATCTATGATTGTAGATATGGTATTTGAACATATTTTATGGACATCAACTGCATGGGAGTCCAATTTTTTTAATGAGA
Source organism: Pterocarpus santalinus (assembly GCA_031439595.1). NCBI lineage: Eukaryota > Viridiplantae > Streptophyta > Magnoliopsida > Fabales > Fabaceae > Pterocarpus > Pterocarpus santalinus. The sequence continues at coordinate 39,953,989 of CM062528.1, read as the reverse complement.
AGTAATATTTGTACTCTTCAAAATTTAAGTTACTCTCAACACTCATAAATAAAAGCATGGAATCCACCATATATTTTTTTTCCCACTTCTTCTCTTTCCATATCTCTCATTTTTTTTTCTTCATATGTGTTGGGATATTTATTACTTCAAGTAGTACAATAATTGTATCTATTTTTTAATACTTAGATTTTTTTTTTTCAAAATTTGTTAATCTATTTTGAAAGATATTATTTATACTTAAAAATTAGATATATGGTAGACATATTAGAAAAGAGATACATACAAAGATAATAGGATCTGCCACTTTTGCTTTTTCTACTCCATTATCTTTTTGTATCTATCTCTTTGTATTAACATATCTACCATATGTCTAATTTTTATATACAAATAATATTTTTCATCTATTTTCCATCGTGGTTTAACATGGCATCTTTAAAATTGTCCAAAATGATGTATAAGTAACATTTTTCACATGTTTGAGAAAATAATTGATATATGAATATCTAAATTTATTTAAGAGGTGAAAGCAAAGTAAATTTTTTGGGAGAAAAAACAAATCTTGACTTTAACTAATCAATGAATTCGGTTTCAATTTTTGTTCAGGTGCTGTGGTATGCCATAACAAATTACAGGACATGGATTTTTGCCCTCCTCTATGGGTACTCTATGGGAGTTGAATTAACCACTGACAATGTCATTGCAGAGTATTTTTATGACAGGTTAGTTTCAGCTCAAGACCTCACATGATCACATCTATATGCACTTATCTCACTTGCCAATGCAACTCTTAACAAATTGGCATCATTTTACTAAGATTAACCTTACGTAATTATACTAAAACAGGTTCAATCTCAAGTTGCACACTGCTGGAATAATTGCTGCATCATTTGGAATGGCAAACATAGTTGCACGCCCCTTTGGTGGATTTGCTTCTGATCTTGCAGCCCGCATGTTTGGCATGAGGGGTAGACTCTGGACCCTCTGGACCCTCCAAACCTTAGGAGGGGTATTCTGCATATGGCTTGGTCGTGCCAATTCACTTCCTATAGCTGTGTTGGCCATGATCCTCTTCTCTATTGGAGCACAAGCTGCATGTGGTGCAACTTTTGGCATCATTCCTTTCATCTCAAGGAGGTCTTTGGGGATCATATCAGGTCTAACTGGTGCAGGTGGAAACTTTGGTTCTGGCTTGACCCAATTGGTTTTCTTTTCAACCTCCAACTTCTCCACATCCACTGGACTCTCCTTGATGGGTGTGATGATTGTGTGTTGCACACTTCCTGTGACACTTATTCACTTCCCACAGTGGGGTGGCATGTTCCTACCACCCTCAAAGGACGTCAACAAATCTACTGAAGAGTGCTATTATACTTCTGAATGGAATGAGGAGGAGAGGCAGAAAGGGTTGCACCAGCAAAGTCTCAAGTTTGCTGAGAATAGCCGCTCTGAGAGAGGAAAGCGTGTGGCATCTGCACCAACACCCCCAAATGCAACTCCAACTCATGTCTAGCTATAAAACCTTAAAACATGTTTGAAAAAGTGGCTTTGTGTCTAGCTAGAATAAAATAGGAGAAAACAATCTCCTCTAGTTGTTTTTTACTAAATATATCGGCGTTCCTTTATGTAACAAAATGTGTCTTTGAAAACACTCATCTAAATGGAAACTCTTTTACTATGGGTAAGGCTTTATTTTTAGAGGGCTGCTATTTGTACTCACTCCATCGATATACTCCCATCGACTCTCTAATAAACTGCACGCGATTTGAAAAAAATCAACCAATTTCACATTTCATTTTTTTTTTCTATCTTATTTTTAAGTGTGTCAAAGAGGGTGTCGATGCCTTTTGTGATATCAGAATCATTTCTCTTATTTTTAATTAGAAATCTTAATAGTATGCATACATAGAATATTCTGGCTTGTGTGGTGTGGACAATTGAATTGGGAAATGGGAACCTTATAATATATAGATTATTGTAAGGGAGTTGTTTGATTACTTGTGGTAGGTATCACCATCAATAAGCCTATTAGGGGTATTTAAGACTCGGCCTGACCTGATAACTTGTCCTGACCCGAAGCTTATAAGGTCGGGTTCGGGTTCAGGTTATACTTCGGATTGGTTCAACCAGGCCCGAAATCAAATAATTTTTCATAAGTTATATTTTTTAAAATATTTAGTGATAAATTTTTATATTTTAATTAATACATTTTACATAATCTAATGCTATTTTATATTGATATAGTTTGTTTTTAAATATATATTGTATAATATCTTTTAAATTTTATTTTTTATTTTTAAAATTTTATGATTTTACTATATATAATGTTCAAATCTATATATGTTATTTAAATTTTGTGTTGACCTAATCTCTAATCGGATTATTATTAGGTTGGGTTCAGGCTCAAAAAAATAACCCGGTTCAAAAAAATGAGCCGGGTCTAGGTTTGATCCAACTTGACTCAACCCGTCCTTTGAACACCCCTAGAGTCTATGCAGATCTCGCTGATGAGTATTACTTCAAGTTGCTAAATTCCATTATTGGAATGGAATCCATAATTAAATTGATATTGTGATTTTGCAACTCAATTATTGTTGACATTTTAGTAGAAGTTGACCTGTTTAATTTCGTGAAGCATGGTATATACCAAGTCTGATATATATAATCTGATAAATGGCCGAGCAGATACTAACACAATGTAATGCCAAATCAATTTCCAAGTTTTTTGGACGGTATGACCAAAATAAATGTGTTTAGTTTAACAATATTGTTGAGAAGAAGACAAAGTACAAGTGGAATGTTTTTACAATGTTTGCGTGCTGGTGTAAGTTTCTGGTTACGTTAATGAACTATTTTCAATCAAACAAAGAAGACCAGCACAACAGAAGTAAAATGGGACTCACAAATAACGTTTTGCCGTTTATTTTTACAAGATAATGGTAGACATTACTTTGCCATGGATTTCAAAAACAGTGGATCCCTTTCTTAGGAACACTGAAAAATCAGGAATGGGAGAGAGTCATTTCCAAATGAGCACTGATAAGATATATTGAAATATTCGAATTTGGATTATTACAGTGCACAAATCATTAGGTAACTTGGTTTCATATAAATTAGTATTCTATAAATTAATTATGCGTATGTTCTATAAATTAGTCTTCTAGCTACAATTTTTAATTCCAAAAAATTGGTGGCCTGAGGCCCATCCAATCAGAAGGTTCTTTCCCTTAATACCAAACATCATATAATACTAGTGGATCGGGTCAATACTCTGCCCAATATGCTTGAAACCTTTTATTTCTTGAGTCGCCTGCTTTAATATAGCCACCTATCTTAATAACATAATATCATTGCTGATCGATTAAATCATTAACCGTTTCATCACTTGACATAACTGGCCACTCATCCATTTGTAGGGTAGTATGGCCGTCTATAAGACACCCTTATGCTTAGCAGAAACATAACATATAGTAACTAATAGCTTTCAAACGTAGAGTAAAGCTACCAAAAGAATGATTAACTATGCAAATGAATTAAAAATGAACAAATAAAAGCGATAGCATAAAGATGGAAAATTCTTATACAAGTTCGAACATTTTGTTCACTGATTTTCATTTTTTTGGTCTTGTCCTCTCTTTCATTTTGGACTTGATTTTGTTCCCTGTCTTTTTTTTTTTTCTTTTTTCCTTCTTGATTGTTGGATCAAATACTTATCACTAGGTTAAAAGCTATAGCTGTTAGTAAAGGTGTAACTTTATTTCCTTATAGTTGCTTAGAACCGTATCACGTATAGGGAATGCACTCATTATAAGTGACATAGGCCGAGATGTTAAGTCCATCGAATTCTAAAGGTAAAACTGACAAAATAAAGCCAATAATCTCCCCCCTCCAATATCCGCCAGGGGATTCGAACCCATGACTTTGTTCTGATACCGCTTATTGGATCAAACACTTATCACTAAGTCAAAAGTTATAGCTATTGGCAAAGGTGCAACTTTATTTTCTTATAATTTCTCAAAACTGCATCAAGCATAAGAGGTTGCACTTATTACAGGTACTATGGGCTGGGATGTTAAGCCCATCAAATTCTAAGAGTAATGCTGGCCAAATAAAGCCAACATTGGTTTTTCGTTTTGGTCATGTTTGTGATGGTTTTTATTCCTTGTGAGAAAAAAACAATTCTTAGAGTAGCGATATATCTATATAGACATCCTCATACTCCATGCTGACATCATATCCCACCACTATTGGATGAGGTGTGACCCTAAACATTTCTCTTATGGAGTTATTGCCCTCCTTTTTGGGCCAGGGCTGCGTAGTACAGAAGCTTGTTAGGCCCAAGCAAGTCCAAATTAAGCAGCGTTAGGATTTTTAAAGAAAACTCCTTCAAAGTAAGCTATTTTAACGTGAGCTTGTTATTAATTAAAGTAAGAAAATGAAGAGTATCTGTCTTCCGAAATCACAAGCTGTTGGAATAATGGAATCCAAAGGAGGCAGAGGGCCAGAGAGAGAAAAAGGACATGCGATCTAACCACGCGGGGCAAGGCTACTGCAATAACATCGGCAAGTATAGCTACTGTCCCGAGCAACCTCAGCAGGTAAACAACAAATTTTAATTGACAAGTGACCACTTTAATAAGACGTGTCTCCATTTCTGGGTTTTTCCCCTGCACAGACTTCTCTAATTAAATTAAGTTAAAGATAATTAATGATCCAACCACACAAGACTATTGCTCTGAACATGGTGAAAGTGAACTATTCCTCCATAAAGAATGCAATGAATTGGCACGGTGGTTCCACCGAACAGAAGAACCACCCTCTAAATGCCCTGCTGTCTCCTCAAAATCGACAACCCCACCTCTTTAATTACTTACTTAATTTTAGACGAGAGGCTATAGGTGATTTGAGAGGCTAACTTTTAATACTAAAAGTAAGATTTACTCACTATTAATAAAGTTTACCTCAATTTTATCAATACTAAGTTAGTTAGTTAAAATAGTTTGATATTTGTCATTATTCTATAAGTTAATCTTCACAAACTCCTGACATATTTTCATCAATGGTCATTCTTAGAGAACATATTAATTTCACTCAAACTTTTTTCTTAATATATACATGAATTCACCTTTGAGCCTATGAAAAATTTGTGAAAATAAAATCTACAACAAAATCATTACTTATTAATGCCAAATGGAGAGTGGCTGAAGTTCAACAACCGATTTAATTAGGCAATTGAACTATGTTCAATTAGCAACGATAAATAAGCCAAAGATAAGGTGGAGTTAAAGTAATTAAAAATCTTAGGCTTAAAATTTATGTATACATAAACAGAAATAAATTCGTTGAGCAGCAAATATAATTTTTTCCCTGCTAATTATATATAAATGTTAAACTAATGAAATAAAAAAATAGCAATAGTAACCGTATGCCCAGGTGGTGAAAACAAAACAATGTGCTAATAGTGAGACTGTAATTTGAACCTAGCGTCTGAGCAACCCAGAAATAATAAGCCTCAAAAACAAAGAACAAATTGATGAACAAATCAAGATGTAGCACTTGGAATAAATAAAAATCGACAAAGATTTTCTGTGTCTGTAGCTTCGGAGGTAGAACTCCACTCCAAATCTCCAACCAGTGAGGAGTTTCACGTGAGGAAAGTAAATTTGAGGCCTGGCTCTTCTGAAACCTTTTGCCTTTTCGAGGTAAGTTCTCATCCACAATCAATATATAGCAATAATAACGAGCCCATGCAATTACTATGGCAGCCGATTTCATAATAAATAAATAAGTTATGTGCATTTCAATTTTCAAATTGGATATTTCAGTGAAGCCACCCTCACGTGGAATCCGAATCTCTTTCATCCACTCTAGCGGTTTATAAATTTATTGAGTTCGTGAATCATAAATGGTATAAGTTTGCACATTTTATGACCCTCAAACTGAGTTGTTCGATCATGTCATGAGGTTCTGTAAATACTTCTGGTGTAATCTTAATTTCATTCCTTTTATAATCTTGGCCAATTATTACTGTCAGTAGTTACACTGCAGCTGTAACAATGCATATCTATTATATTCCAGACCAAACTTACCCAATTGCTCCTAGGGACACATTGTACAGAGCTTGAAATTTTATGGGAGTGGGAGAAAAAAAGAGGGAAGTCGGGTTGATATTCTCCTTTAAAATTAAACTTCACGAGTAATATATTGGCTTATAGCTGAATCCTCTCATTCAATGTCATTTCATCTATGGTCACTAAAATATTGGCCCGAAGAATAAATCGTATCACGTCAAAATTTTATATAATTTTGTCATATAAAATTTTTTACCATTAATTAGAAAAATAAGACCTAATCTAAAATCCATGAAAAAATATAATCAATGTTAAAAATTTATATATAACTATATCATATGAAATTTTTATACGAGAGGATTCATTCTTATTAACGTCCAATTGAAAATAAAGTATTAAATGACAACTTGGTGGGGGTGTTGTTGTTAATCACAATTTGTGGATGGGGGCAAAGCTAGACTGATGCGGTTCATTTTTTAGCGTTACCAACCGATTTAATGGAACTTAAAGACTATATGTGACAGTCATTATAGAAATTTGATCGTTGTCTTAAATTCTTATAATGACTGATCAACTGCCATGAAGAAAAATACAAGTAACTCTTAACTAGATTATTATGTAACCTTTAAATGTTCTTTAAATGCGCTCCCAAGTTGCCAGATGAAAAAGATAATACTTGAATTTGGGGCAAACGAGTGAAACCATAGAAAATATTTGGCTGAGTGCGATAACATGAATTCACGAGCATCCTCACTTGTTGCACAGACAAAATGGTGCACCCATCCTGCCAACTCACCATCACACCACAACACCAAAGTAATGGGGTATGGTACTAACAATGACCCGTGCATTTCTCTGCCTATGATCACGAGCCTATTTAAGACACTTAGTATCAAGCCCTTTGCAACAATCTACGCATAAAACCTCTCATAAGCCTCTCCTTTCACTAGCCCAAATCAGAGAGAAGAAGTTCAAAAAAAGTAACTTAAAATGTCAACTGCACATCTCTCCCTTATGGCTCTTTACCTCCTCCTTTCACTGCATTCTCTAGGCATAACCATGGCTGGAAGGATCATTCCCCCTAGTGCTCCAAGCACAGTTACAAGGCCACTAGTTTCATCAGAAGTTGAAACTTATGTTAAGCCACAACTAGGTCACAAACAGAAGGTCTTCCAAGTGAGAGAAGTGAAGGGTTGCTTGCCAAAAGGGTTTAGGCATAATTCAGCTCCAAGCAGATTCGTGAACTATAAGCCACTAGGCTCTAGTGGCTGTTCCGGAATGCATTCAGAGAAGAAACCTTGATGTTGCTTTTTGAATGGAAGAGGCTTTGTCTTGATTGTATATGGTTTTTCAAGATCACGAGTAGCCCAGAAGATGAGAAAATCGTGTATGTTTTTTACGTTGGCTATTGTGATTGATATATTGTCACTTACAATTTTGAACGACGTGCATGGCAAGGGGAACGTGTTAGTGAGCATTTCCTGTTTCTATATGTATAGCTAATGTGTGAGACATTGGCCAAATATTTACCAAAGAGAGAACGATATTTGATTTATTGTTGTCACAACGCTAAGCATGTAATATATCTAGTCCTTACTGTGCTAAAATTTGTAACGGTCTAATGAAAATTCCAAACTATCAAGTACTATGGTAATATTCAATTTAGTGTTGTAGTCTGGTAGATGGCCCCATGTAGTATATGTAGTTTATTAGGGTGGATACAGCCTTTTTGTCTTTGTTGCCACTGGTTGTATTTGATACTTGATATCCAATGGAGCATGTAAAGCTTCCCTGTCTAGACTTGGAAGCAACAGTGTTGATCGATACGATTAACCTCGGTACGTGATATCTGATACTAGTACATACAATTATACGAATACTATTATTTGTGTATTAAGTGAACGTTAAAAATAGGCACTTAAAAAAATAAACAAAGCTTTAATTTTACAACTCTACTCACTTCCATCAGCAAATGCTTTATGTATATTTCTCTCTATGATGTTCCCCTCCTTAATGCTCATGCTTAATGTATAAATTATATTACTATGATTATAGGAGGCGTTTGATAAAAGGTTTAAAAATATTGTTGGAAAAGTTGACAAGATTTAAAAAATAATATGGAATTACAATATTCCCATAGAAAGAATTTTTTTTATAAAAAGACTAAAATATCCTTATTATTATCTACTATCATCCATTGCTGGCCACCAAGGATATTTTAAAAAATGTACAAAATATTCCTATAAATGAATTCAATTCATCTACCAAATATTTTCAAAATCGTATATCTAAAAAAACTATTTCCAAAAATAACATTCCCAAAAATAGGATTTCCTATAATAAAATTTTAAACCTTTTACCGAACGTTCCATATAGAATACAACCAACTTGTATTGGTTGATGCAATTGTTTTTGGGCTGGAGGCTGATGCACAAATTGGCAGGCCACAAACCTTGCTATACGCCTGTAACTGTTTCAGGAGGGCCAATTTGTTGGGCCAACAACTTACATACCCTAAACACATGCGTGGCTGCTTTATGGAACGCCGTTTTGCTGCTTCCCAAGACAATCTCTTAGAATGACACCAAAACCAAAAAAAAGAAGGCGAAGAAGAAATGAAGGATTGAAGGATGACAATCTCAGGATGACTACTGACCCAAAGAAAAAAAAAATACAAAAAAAAACGAAGGATGACCCTCCTCCTACCATGGGTCTGTTCAGTTGAGTTTCCAAACATACTAGCGGTGCTATAATTAATGGCAACTAATGGGCGTCTAGTTATTTTTTTATGAGCCTAAAAATGCTTTTGGCATATATGTACATATTCTAGAAAAGAATAAATAGTTCATTGACCAACACAAACAAAAACAGAATAAACATTTCAACTTTCATACACATTATAAAAGGCTTTTGAAAAAATCCGATTGACACCCCCTCTTCATTGGCCCGAAATTCGAGTCATCCTGTCTGTGTACAGAGCCACTTTATCGAACAAATCAATGCCAATTATTCGACACACATTAGTAGCTTCTGAACTCATTCTCTATATAGAAACCTAGCTTCTGCACGTACTTCGACAACTGAAGCCAACATGCATGCAATCCATGCCAAATCGTGTCGGCAACCTATCTGACTACAAATGGCATGGAAAATGTGCAATGACGTTAAAAAGAAAACACGTTAAGGTTGTTCAATGATTCATACACCATAAGCAGAACTCACATTCCAGAGTGAGACCATCCAAGAATGCATGACATGCACAATTATTTTCTGAACTATTAAAAATTTAATCCATAATATAAAACACACCATATCTGAATTTTACGTTGAAGGGTAATTTAAGTATATGAAAAGCAAAATAAACGACAGGCTCAGAGGTAACTTCTTTGAAGGGAAAGTCTACAGACACTAATACATCACTTATAAAACCTAACTATACAGATCATCTTCATCAGCCCCGCCAGCAGAAGTTGCAAAGGGGTCAGATCCAGTAGTCCTATTTCCAGTCGTCTCTGGAAACCTAAATTCACTTCCGAACCCCCTCGATTGCTGTAAGGTCTGAGCAAATGCCTGGTATTTGCGTATATCCGCATCACTGACACTCCTGCGCGCAAACTTCATTGACTCCTCAAAATGAGCAGCCTTGATCTCTGCGACTTCATCATCGGCAATGTCTTCATCCATGGCCTCGGGATTCTCGCTCCTCCTCCTCTCTCGTTCTATGTCCTGAAATAAACCAGACAATTTATCAGGTCAGACCTTGTGAGAAGAGATTTACTGGGCTGGTATCATGTAGCAATCAAGATCTTGAAACTAGAAAACATCAGAGTGCCCCAGTGGCATAAACATACTAACAGCACGCTTGGTTTCCCGTTTGAATACCCCAAACCATGGTCTAGACAAAAGCTACAAGAAAGAAGCTTTTGTCCAAACTTTGGTCTGGGGAAAACCAAACATGCTATGAGACTACTGGTACCACTGCAGCACCTCACTTGAACCGAAACCAATCCATCCACATTTCATGATCCAATGGAACCCAGTTGTCATAAAGTTTTGTAATGAACATATTAACAATTGGGAAAAGTGTATTTAACCACCCTAAAACTTCATGCCTTTTGCAAATAGGCACCCTAAAGTTTAAGTTTGTCCTAATTCATCCTTTTTTACTATTGCTGTAATAGATCCTTTTGTTAAGTATTCATTAAAATTAATGGTGAACTGATCATAACTATTCATCTTTTTTAAGTCATAACACTATCATATCTGGCTAAGAAAAGGTTAAATTTTAGTGCTATGATTCAAAAAAGATAAATGATTATGATCAATTAACCGTTTATTATAACGAATCTTTAATAGAAGGATCTATTACAATAATAGTAAAGCATTAAGGATCAATTAGGACAAAATTAAAGTTTAGGGTGCCTATTTGCAAAAGGCATAAAGTTTATGGTGGTTGAATGCACTTTTCCCTTGACAATTTAATCAAACAAGAGATATACATCTATTAATCAAAAGTATAATCATAAGTATACCTTCTCAATGTTTTCTCTTATAGCATATTTGCATGCTCGCTGGCATATCTCTGTAATATCAGCACCACTGAACCCTTGAGTATATCTAGCTAGTGCTCTCAAATCAACATCTTTGGAGACAGGTGACTTCCTCAAGCATGCCTTGAAGATTTGATGACGGGAATCCTCATCAGGAAGAGGAATATAGATCAATTGATCCAGACGGCCTGGCCGAAGAAGTGCTGGGTCAATGATGTCTGGTCTGTTAGTTGCCCCAATTATGAACACAGTCTTTTTGGCAGACATGCCATCCATTTCAGTCAGAAGTTGATTTAGAACTCTATCAGCAGCACCACCAGCATCCCCAGCACTGCTTCCTCTCTGTGAGACACAGTGATGTATATGCAAACAATTGTGAAAGTATTAAAAACATCCAAAAAAATTTTCAGCGACTCGAGATTATCAGAACTTGTTTCCAAACAAGCAATAGTAACCTTGTCCCACAAGATTACAAATATGACTCAGTTAAATGTTAATCATAGTTAAAGTGTGCTAATATAGCAAAGGAGTGTGATGTAACAAAAAACCAACCTGAGTGGCAATGGAGTCAAGCTCATCAAAGAAGAGGACACATGGGGCCGATTGTCTGGCCTTGTCAAAAATTTCTCGAACATTGGCTTCACTTTCACCAAACCACATTGTAAGCAATTCTGGGCCTTTCACACTGATAAAGTTAGCTTGACACTCATTAGCAATTGCTTTGGCTAACAAAGTTTTCCCACATCCTGGAGGACCATAGAAGAGGACTCCTTTTGATGGTGACATGCCAAACTTCTCAAACTTTTCTGGGTGCTCAACAGGATATTGAACAGTCTGAGCCCACATAAACAAAAACAAAAATAGTTACAGATCAAATCGATATAGAGAAATAAGCCACAAGGTGTAATGCATATCAGGAAAGATTTATAACCTCTTGCAGTTCACGCTTGACATTTTCGAGGCCTCCAATGTCATCCCAGCTAACATTAGGCACCTCAACAACCTGTCAACATAGACAATTAATTACAAAACAAACCACAAAGTAGGAAAGCCATATCAATTGATCAACTGATGATTTTAAATTATAGGAGTACGAAAGAAATACTAACAGTTTCACGTAAAGCTGATGGGTTGCTTGTTCCAAGCGCAGTATGGAAATGCTCATTTGTAACTGCCATAGAATTCAGTATTTCAGCATCAATATTTTCATCTTCCAAGTCGATGACATCCATCTTCTCTCTAATGCATTGCAAAGCAGCTTCAGTGCAAAGAGCAGCAAGGTCAGCACCAACATACCCATGAGTGTCTTTTGCAATTCTCTCTAAATCAACCTACAGGAAAGCCACACAACAGTTAAACATCGGAAAGTTTAAGGACATTAAAGAATAAATTAAAATCAGAATCAAAGCTCCAGTTATACAACCTGATAGGGTGTATATGCATTATTATAAGAAAGGATATCCAAGTAACTAAACTTTACTAATACCGGAATAATCATAGTTAAAGAGTACAGGGGTCATGGTTTGAATCCATGAATTGAACAATAAGCACAACACTTAGACACGCCGAGAAAAATAGAAAATACAGTACAAAATACCCAGCAACAAATGTGAAAGTTGAGTAATGCTCAACTTACATCATCTGAGAGCTTCATGTTTTTGGTGTGTATGCGAAGAACTTCAAGTCTCCCAACTTCATCAGGAACACCAATATCAATTTCCCTATCAAATCTACCAAACCTCCTCAATGCTGGGTCAATGGAATTTGGACGATTTGTAGCTCCAATAACAATGACATGAGCACGAGATTTTAATCCGTCCATAAGAGTCAAAAGCTGTGAAACAATCCTCCTTTCAACTTCACCATGTGTCTTCTCCCTCTTGGGTGCAATAGAATCGATTTCATCAATAAAGATGATGGATGGTGCATTCTTTTCAGCCTCTTCAAATGCTTTCCTGAGATTGCTTTCGCTCTCTCCTGCCAGTTTGGACATAATCTCCGGTCCATTAATACAAAAGAAGAAAGCTCCGGTTTCATTAGCAACAGCTCTCGCTATTAATGTCTTCCCAGAACCAGGGGGTCCATAAAGTAAAATTCCTTTGGGTGGTTTGACACCAATTGACTTAAAGAGTTGTGGATGCCTCAGTGGAAGCTCTACCAACTCACGAATCTGTGCCATTTGCTTCCTGACTCCACCCACATCATCATAACCAACTTCATCCAGCCTTTCTTCATCCTCTCTTTTCAAAGGTTCCCCCTCACAGAAGATTTCAGTATCGGGAGCAACCACACAATACTCCCCAGGATCAGTTTCGATGACCTTAAACTCCACACTTCTCATCCCTCCTCGGACAAGAAAGAGATCTCCTTTTCTGACAGGACGATAAGCCTCCAAGAAGTAAGCTGCAAATTTTACATAAAAGTTAAAAATATTGTACAAGCACATAAATAGACATTCACATGTGAAATAAACAGCCTCCAGGAAACTGAAGATTACAAATTCTATAGATACTAGAGGGTCAATTTGACATGCATTGAAATTGAATCAATCGGAAAGGTGATAAATCAAATCCCAGAAAACTTCGCCAGACTGTGTCTACCAAGAAAAATGGCTGGATACGTTTATTCAAAAAAAAAAAAAAAAATCAATGTGGAAAAACTCAAGATATATAAAAGCTAGTAAAAAATAACCATCAATGCATAAAGTAAACAGTAAGAGCTCCGTTAGAGACCATTGAAAGGGGTTCTAACAAAAGGAAAGCCAACAAAGGCACAAAACTATTGACTAAATCATGAACCATAAAAAGCCCCTGCTGATACTCTATGTAACAACGCAAGGCTTATTATAAACATTATCTCATGAAACTACACTATCTCATGAAGCAAAGGCCAAACCTTTACAGCAAGTCTTCGAAGAGGCGCAAATCAAGAAATCCTATTAACTCAAAGTTTCAAAGTATTAGAAGAGGTAACACATGTCTACAAAACACACCAAAATTCAGTAATGAAGCCTTATAACAACTAAAAATGTACTCAAATCATTCTCAATTAGAGAAAACTCACGAAACAAGTCAAATTCAGTAATGAAGCACCATCACAACTGAAACTGTAGTCAGAAATCTTCCAACATAGACAAGAGCAAGGAAGCAACTCACGTTTCAAGAAAGCATCAAACAGATTGCCAGTGACACCCTCAATGGTATCATCAATAGGAAGAATGTGCACACGTTTCCCATACTTCACATCAGGGCACTGGTGCACAGACACAACATCTCCGAGTCGAACCCGCAGATTCGACCTCACAACTTTGTTCATCCTGATCTTGGGCTCCTCACAGGTGTCATCAGCAAGAGCTATACAAATAGTATCCCTCCGCTTCTTACCCTGCAATACACACAAATCAAAAACCAAACCTAGGTTGCTACACACAGAACAAAGTAGCATAACAGTAGCACACCGCTCGCAACACACACCAAAACAAAACACTAAAACAATGACTTTAATAGGATAAATTAATTAGATGTTAAATAAATAAGGGTATATTAGTAAACATTCTTCACAGTTAAACCTTCATTTTCAGTTCCTTAATTCTTGTGCATATAGCTTAAAGTGACCGATAAAGTGGACCGGCGCTAGTAATATTTTTAAATTTAATCCAACTCCATTTATAATCATGCTACACAAGCGTTATCTTGTTTTTAGAAGACATGGCCTGGTACTCCCATATTAACAAAATTCAAAAGCGCACAACACCACCACCAGCTAACACAAAAAACAAAACAAAAGGCCTACAACTGAAACAGAGGTTTTTTTTTTTTTTTTTGGGGAATCGAGCGAAGACCCACGAAGGGAAAGGTATTGAAAAAGACAAAGGAGGGTGAAAAAGGTAACCTTGATGAGGATAGTGTCGCCACGGAAAAGCTGAAGCTTCTCCATGGTTTCGGGGTGCATGGACACGACGGAGTTGTCGTCGTTGACGGCCTCATCCACCACAAGACGGTTCGGCGACTTCTTCCGCTCCAGAATCGCCGTCGAGTAGTCCTTCTTCCCCGATTTCCTGCAAATTCAAAAATTTCAAAACCAAAAAAACTTTAATTATCATAAAAAGAAAAAGAACAATAACTTAGTGGTGAGAAAAAGAGACGATTTTTGAACGAGTTGACTCACGGGTCGGACGATTCGCCTTGGTGGGACATTTCTTGGTGGTCGAATTGAATTGGAAGATCGGGGAGAAGCTTGGTGGGTGGTTGTGCCCGTCGATGAAACAAAAACCCAAAAGCAAAGAGCTTGCTCAAAGAGAAGACCTTTGATATTTTGTTATGAGGCTTTTTTTGAAAAAAAATTAAAATCTGCTTGTTAAGTAGTAATTAACAGAGCCTTGTTTAACAAGATAAAAAAAAAAAAAAAAAAAAGAAGATTGTACAATTTTGGATTTAATTTAAATATATTGTTAGTATAAAATTTTTTTATATAATTATCCAATTATATATTATTATATTAATAAAAAATTTTGATAGAATTATTTATTATTTAAATGATCACACAAATAAAAATTTTTAATTAAATGACAATGTCAGTATACTTAAATTTAACTTTAAATTTTTTTGAAGAGTCTTGTAATGGTTCATAATTTTTTTGGTCGTCCATGATAATATTTAATTATAGTTTTTTAATTGTTAAGATAAGGTAATAGATAAAGAAAAAAATAAATTAATTTAAGATTTTTTAACTAAAATTTAGCCGAATTGATTTGATAAAATTTAATTTTACAAGATTTTGTTAATTATCGGATAATATTAAGTTATATTACGCCTACATAATATTTCTCAAATACGATCAACACACATCCATCCACTTTTATTTGAAGCATAATACTTTTTCCTATTTGAAACATGATCCTATTATACCTATTTTTTTATTTTTTCGGTCATGACCTACTTTTAAATTTTGCTAAACAGCCTATGTAGCAAAACTAGGGAAGATGTTTGTTTGGTGCCCAAAATGATTTGGACTTCTCGATTGGGCTTAGCCTGTCAAAAAGTATCAAGGCTGAACTATTGATGATGGGAAATTATGAGGTTCAGTCAGTGGCCCAATTGATTGTCTCTTTCTTTTATTGCAAAAAACGGAAAAGGCAATGATAAAAAGACTTTATACATATATATATATATATTATTTATGTTTGTTCTATGTTAAACTCGCATGTACAATCTTAAATTCTCAATTATTCTAAACAATACATATGTTTATGATAAATATGCATGTCACCATGTACATCAATGATTGCGATCTCCAACCACGCCATGATTTTCCCTTGCGAAACAAGCTTTGCCCGATAAAAGCTTCACGGGATGCCTCATACTACAAACTAATTAACATGCCCAATAATTCATTGCACATAAAATGGGTTGATTCCTGGCCCGTGAACTATATATTATCCTAGGCTATAGCAATGGTAAGAATGGGGAAATGCTTAGCATCGTCATGCTTTTAACCTTAGGGCTGTCCTTAGTTGGTCCCTTCAGTGTGTCCATATGTTCTCATAACGCCTAGCACTAGAGCCCCTGACTTGCATATCGGAAATTTCTTCATTAATTAAGATCATATCTGTCAATAGGTTTGGTTTTCATTAATTAAGATCTTATCGGTCAATCGGTTGGTTTTTGAGGATGGATTCATTAAGATTTTTTTTTCTTTTTTGGGTTATCAGTTCATATTATTAATAGCTTTCTTTTAATGAATTATTAAGTTTAAGTTTTGTGAATAAAAATATTAATGCAAAGAGAATTTTGTTTTTTTATTTAAAAATTTTATGTAAGAATATATAATTAAATATCTATATAAAATATTTGTATACTAATATTATATGAAAATCATGCTCGGGACAACAATGAGGGGGAGAAAAAAACTTGGTAAGCCAAGGTGGTGTCTGCTTGAACTTCATGCTTAAATATGATTTGGACTAAAATTCAGTGGAGTCTTTTATGGGTCCGACAAATCATGTCATGCATGGCTAGCTCTCTGTTTTTTTCTTCGCCTTGTGCCAAAGATCAACTGCTGCTCCTATTTTTGTGATTTGATGAGTAGCCCACAAAAAGTGAATGCCAATAAAACCCAACTAAAGTATTTTATTCAAACAATAGGTAAGGGAAATGGTATTTTATTTTCAATAATTGCCTTTTGATGGATTGACTTGTTAAAATGGCCCACGGTTTTCATGACCTAATAAAATATGGAAAATGAAAGTTAGTTGATCTGTAGAAGATAAGAAAAAATATAATACACATTACTGAACTGTCACAATTGACTTTACCTTCACATTCACATTCACATTGTGCATCATTTAGGAAATCATACTTGGAACAATGCTATATACAAGATAAACTTTTCTAATACATATACACACATCACTTTGGCACTTATGCTAATGGTCAGCTTTTCTTTTATGAGAGAATTAGTCTTCATTTTAGTATAATACATTGGTTAATGTGTATTTTTTTCAATTTTTTATTTAACTTTCTGAATTGTATACTACTTCAAAGGAGTTTTTTTTTTCCTGGCTATTTTACTTCTCTTAAATATTATTACCATTTAATTGAGCAAAATTCAAAAGGATAATTTGAAAATCTTTTTATTGTATAGATACAATTATTTTCGAACATTTTATCAATGTCACTTTGGGTAGTTACAATTTTTTTTTCTTTTAGAAAAAATCTAAATTCAGTAGTGTTGCTTGTTATGATTATCAAACGCATGAAACTAGGCGAACATTATGAAATGAAGCCTTTCGAGGAAAGTTAGAAGAGAAAAAATCATAAATATTAAATTTATTTAACACTATTTATAATAAAGGTATGACATTAATTTCGTATTAAATATCATTTCTCTTTTAAATTTATAATAGATTCTTTATTATTTGTCCTCGCTAAAAATGAAGGGGCAATTCTAAGGCACATAGTGTTTTCATTTTTATTTTCTTAATACATATGAGAAGAATTTGAGTTACTTATATAATAAAAAAAAGTTAGAATACAAACTTCAACATTGAATAATTTATAGAAACACTAATGACCCGAAGTCAATCAGATATGTACATATACACAATAAATGAGAAGAACGTGTTTGTACAACTTTTTTTTTTCTTTCGTTGAAAACCACATATATGAAAACTAAAAACCATTTATTAATACAACATAAGATTTATTTTGTAGGGTCATGAGTTTTTTTTTTTTTTTCAGAAAATTTCCATACAAATTTAATTAATTAGTACCACCAAAATCATAAAATACTTTCTACACTATGGCAATGAACTAGAATTAAGCCATATACCTTTTCAACGAATTAGCATCCTCTTGGTCAAAGCACTATGATGGTAATTATGCAATTATAAATAGAACCAATTGATGATGTGATCAAATCAAATTGAAAAGGTAAAGAGGCGGCACACCTAGGTTGTTGCCGGAATTGTCGTGCTGGCACTAAGAAGCTAACATCATTACACTCGTCTTAACAAAAAGGAGAAAGAAGCACTGATAGAATATGCTGCACTATAAAAGAAAAGACGACAAGGAGAAAATATAGATAAAGTAAAAGAGGGCGAAAAAAAAGGAGAGATAAAGTGAGATACGAGCTGCTAAGAAAATAAAAGAAAGTAACGCATACAAACGCAACAGCAACATCCGCTGGTTAAGCGGGTCAAGTCACCCAAATGCAAATTGGTCTCGAACAAGTTACAAACCAAACACTAAACTAAACAGTAGTGTTAACTCTCTCTCTCTGTTTCTCTCTCTTCGGTGTGTGTTTTTTCTCTTGTACTCTTGAGTGCTTTCTCATTCACTCTCTCAGCTTGCTTTCCTTTTAGATCCAGGTATGTCCCTTGTCGGTTTTATTAGCATTGGTTTATTCAAGTTTGAGACTTTAAGCTCTTAAGCTTCGATTAAGGTTGGAAGCTTTTGTGGGGTTTCGTTGGTTGCTTGGTTTAACTTAGCATAGCTGTGGAGTCTTTCATTTTTTTTTTCTCACCCTCTTTTATTTATTCATTCCTGTCTTTGTGTTCAGTGTGTTTTATCCAAGTATTGTTTTTGGTTCCATCAAGTGATAAAGGAATAGTGGTTTGGTTTGTGAAAGAGGTGTGTTAGGCCTAGTTGCGTTGGGAGCAGCTGGGGGTGTCTTAATCCTGGGTACGAGGTTTGATTTTTCTGTCATTTGTTGCAATTTTAATGGAAAACACATTCGGGGTTTGTGTCACTGAGCCTGGAGCAATAGGCATGCCTGCATTCTCTGCTGGAATATATGGCTTCACCTCCCCCTAACCCTCGATGCCCCTCTTACTTGTTAAGGTTCTGCCATGATTTTGGTTTTTCATTTTTTGCTTAAAGATTCCATTTTGATTTGATTTTTCTATTATCTCAGTGTGCTTTCCATTTTTAATTATTGATATTAACAGTAAGTTTCACTTTCGTTGATTGCCTTGTTCTGATTGTGGTGTCTGTGTCTTTTTCATAAATGAGATTAGATTAAGTTCGTTATTTGGCAGTAAATTTTTTTCCCTTTTTTTCCTCTGCTTCTTAATTTTGGTTTTTTGATTTGAATGACAGGTTGTTGATAGACAATGTACTCTAGGGATAGAAAATGATGTATAAGGGCAATGTGTTTTGCTAGCAGTTTGTCAACACAGTTGTATTGGTATGCTTTAAGGAGAGTCCTACTACTAGTGAAATGACATATAAACTTTAATATCTGGAAAAAATTGAAGTCATGGAAGAAATACAGTCTCAATCAGATAATTATAGGTCTTCGTCATCTTCAGCAAGCAGCCCAGCGAGTAGGGTGCCATCAAGTAACTTTTTCTACCTTCGTAAACCTGGTTCACTCAGGCAGCCCATTTCATTTGAGGATTCACCTGAGTGGGAGGATACTGATACTGACATTAGAATTGAGGAAGGAGGTGACTCTATTAATGCTGCAACAACGCCAGCATCTCCTTCTCTCTCAAAGATCAACAGTGGGTCCTTGCCATCCCCACGTCTACCGGAGGGTGCAGTTATTCCTCGGAAAATTGCTGGGGCTTCTGTTGCCTGGAAAGATTTGACCATTACCATAAAGGGAAAAAGGAAGTACTCTGATAAGGTTATTAAGAGTTCGACTGGTTATGCATTACCTGGGACAATGACTGTTATTATGGGTCCTGCTAGATCAGGGAAATCTACTTTATTACGAGCCATTGCAGGTGTTGAAGCATGCTTTCTTTGTCCTTTCCTACTGAGCATTTAATGATCTTCCCATGTATAATTAAATGACTGAAGCTAAAATGAGTTTTTCTCTTTGCCTCAGGAAGATTGCATCCTTCAGCCAGGATGTATGGTGAAGTGTTCGTGAATGGGGCAAAATCACACATGCCCTATGGGTCGTATGTGGGTTCATATCTCATTCATTGTTTGATATTTGAATTCCCATTGTGTTTATAGTGATCAATATGATTGAACTTACAATATGACTGAACTTAATTGGCTTATCCATCGTAACCATGCTTTGTATATCCACCCCAATATATTCAAATGGAGTACATCTACTTGAGAGTATCTTAATTGCTAGATGCTAATTGTACTCTCCCTCAATGAATGACACGGGCCATTCATAATTTCTTTTCTATTGATTTATATATTCAAACTCTTTTTAACCTAAATTTTATGCATATCTCCCTTTCCAATTTAAAATATATTTCCTATTTTTAATTTTTACTTTTTTAAATTCAATTGAATTCAAATAAAACCTGTCCAATGCATGGGATTACTTGTTGTATATCAATTATAAGGTGATAATCTTTATTGAAGAATGTGTAAGTTTAAAAGTTTATTTGCAATACTTAGGTCTTTCAGATATTTGCACATTTCTATTTCTGATGTTACATTGTGGATCAGGGCACTTTTCAACAAGTTAGATTTTTTGCACTTCTTGGTCAACTTTACACATTTATTTGCATTATAGATACTAAGTTTTGGTTGTTGATGTTGGGGTCATTATGTGATTACATGATGCTAGATGTATGTGGCTTGTTTGTTAACTGCTTTATAATTTTTGTTGGTTTTTAGGTTGCTTAACTATATGTATACTGAAATTTATTTCTTAATTTGCAGGGTTATGTGGAGAGAGAAACAACTCTGATTGGATCCCTCACTGTGCGGGAGTTTCTGTATTATTCGGCCTTACTTCAACTTCCTGGTTTCTTGTGTCAGAAAAAGAGTGTGGTAGAGGATGCAATACATGCGATGTCTTTAGATGACCGTGCAAATAAACTTATAGGCGGACATTGTTATATGAAGGGACTCCCCAGGGGGGAGAGAAGGCTTGTCAGTATTGCCAGGGAGCTTGTGATGAGACCGCGTATCTTATTTATAGATGAACCTCTTTATCAATTGGATAGGTGTTTATTTTTACATTTTTCAATTCCTTTTATTGAAGGAGCTTTGTATTCCATATTTTAGACTAACTTACTTCCTTTTTGCAATTTATTTATTTTTCTTCAGCGTCTCGGCACTTTTGATGATGGTTACATTGAAGAGACTTGCAAGCACTGGTTGTACTCTTATATTAACCATTTATCAGAGTAGCACAGAAGTCTTCGGCCTTTTTGACCGTATATGTCTGCTTTCAAATGGAAATACCCTCTTCTTTGGAGAAACATTAGCTTGCTTGCAGGTAACTTACCTTCCATACCTTCTTGCTGTTGCACATGAAATTTGATGTATTAAGTAAAATATAAGTGGGCATTGATTTTATGCTTCATAGGGTTACTAACTATGTTGTACGTTTGTCAAGAACTTTATGTTTTTGCTAACCTCGGCTAGTAAATGGAATACTTATCTTATTTCTGACTGCTATAATTTTATGTTGATGAAGCACTTCTCAAATGCTGGATTTCCTTGCCCAATCATGCAAAGTCCTTCTGATCACTTTCTACGTGCGATTAATACAGATTTTGACAGGATAATTGCAATGTGTAAAAACTGGCAGGTAATTATTTTCAGTGGCTTGATGATTGCTGTGCTGATTGCATTGTTGATGTTACAAATTAGACTTTTTTTAATGATAGGTTATTAACATTATTATCATGATAGGATGACAATGGAGATTTTTCTTCTGTGAACATGGACACTGCTGTTGCTATACGCACACTTGAAGCAACTTATAAGTCATCTGCAGATGCAGCTGCTGTTGAGACTATGATTTTGAAACTCACTGAGAAGGTATACTATAATGGCTGAAATAGACGAAAACTTTGATAACTGCTAAAACTTTATTAGTTAGATCGTCTGTTAATGAGGACTGGGAGTTTCACCATAGGTCCCTTCCTTCACAAATACCATATTACATATTGCCAGTGCAGAGCTATCTTTTAATATTATGTTGATTATTTTATTTGTACTGATCATTTTTAAAAATTAAATTTAGTGGTAGACTGAAAGTCTTGGTTACTATTAGTCATATAAAGCCCGATACAGGGAGTAAAAGGTGCACACATTAGTAGAACCTCCGATGCTATTCTACATGTGCTAATGGATGAGTAGATATAGTAATTGTGTCTCATTGAAAACCATTCTAAAAGGACTTGTACTAACAGATAACCTAATCTTATAGGTGAAATAACTAGCATTTTCTTGCAGTATGGGACTTGCACTTCTCATGACAGCTTCCTTAAAGATTTATTTCAGGCTTTGTTTTGCTACACTGCATTTAAGAGAAGTCAGCGTTAGGATTTTAACTTTTGTGATCTTTCTGAAATGTGCTTGATTTCCCAGGAAGGTCCAGTTCTCAAAAGCAAAGGCAAAGCTAGCACTGCTACTCGGATAGCAGTCTTGACATGGCGATCTTTATTAGTTGTTTCTAGGGAATGGAAATATTACTGGCTTCATCTGATTCTTTACATGCTGCTGACGCTGTGTATTGGTACTGTATTTTCTGGCTTGGGGCATTCTCTGTCTTCTGTTGTGGTGAGTCTGCACGTGACAATAGCATTTTATCTTTCAACTGGTATCTCTTATAGTTTATAGTTTCATACACCAACAATTCTAGATACACTGATAATGAGTATGACTTAATTTTACTACCTCTTACATTGCAGACAAGAGTCGCAGCAATTTTTGTTTTTGTATCATTTTGTTTGCTTCTAAGCATTGCTAGGGTGCCTGCACTTACGAAAGAAATCAAGGTAATTCTATTGCGAATTTTCTGCTTGTTCACTTTACTGCAATTCATCAATTTGCATTGAAGTGATTAATATGTATACAACAAAGTGTAATTTGCCCATTTGGCAAGTATTTTTAAATTGTTTGCATTGTGGATTCTTTCTTTTGTATAATGTGTTGGTCTATATGTACAATGTAATGCCTTAATTTATTTGGTGATTTTACTAAATAATGAGAAGTTTAAATACATAAACTTACAAGCTTTGAAATATGGGTCACTTTTTTTCTTAGAAGGAAAGAGCCTGTCTTGTTAGTTACCATATAAGTTTTAGAATTACATGTTAGTTAGACTAACAGTTACTTCAAGAACATGGCTTATAAGGATGGGGGGCCCAAGTATACGTGTGAAGCTTAATACATAAATGTCCTTTTGTGCTTACGTGCATAAGGGCTACAAACTAAATGAAATGAAATACAAATGATATTAAGATGTGTAACAGATATTATTATTTGATGGCTACATTCAACAGGGAATCTCATGAAAGCTGTCAGAACGGCTACTTCTGTCACCCCAACTCTGTTAGTCATCTGTACTATAAGCATATTCATGGTTTAAAGTGATACAACTAACAGTGGTCTTTTTGATACTAATGCACTAGCGCTAGCCAAAGTATTATAATTTCACAGTAGAAACAACAGTGTTTGCACGGCAGGTCATGAACTATGTAGTAACTGTATGATTGTGGACATTGTTGTACTTGCAGAACGTATTAGAGTATGTTATGTTATCTGGTTGTCCAAGTACAGTTAATTGCTGGTATTTTTAGTGTTTCTTCTGTGTGTTTAGTAAATTAAGCACTTGATACTGCTCAAAATCAAATGTGAAAAGGGAAACCAAGAAACATGTCAAAAGCAGTAAGCCAGTAAGTATGATTATGGAAATTTTTATATTGAGAAAATGCATCGAAGTATGCCTTTGAAGTATAATTAGGTGCTAGTATTGTGTTGCTCTTTGCCATATTTAGTGAACGAAGCACTTTTATAGTTGATTCTCTCAGGGCCAAAGTGAAAAAGAAAATACAATTTACATGCTTTAATACATTATTAATATTATATACATATCCTTTTTTCTTGTGAGGATTGGATTATGAATTCAACTCAGTTTCGCTCTGTAATCTTTAAAACGTTGATGAAATTAAATTATTTGCTCTTTTGCAGATATATTGCTGTGAAGAATCAAACCAGCATTCCAGTACTTTAGTATTTTTACTTGCACAGCTCTTGTCCAGCATCCCATTTCTTTTTCTCATTGCCATTTCATCAAGTCTAGTATTCTACTTCCTCGTTGGGCTGCAAGATCAGTTTGGCTTGTTAATGTACTTTGTCCTGAATTTTTTCATGACTCTGTTAGTGAATGAAGGAATTATGCTAGTTGTGGCTACTTTGTGGCAAGATGTTTTTTGGAGTCTGTTGACGCTCTTGTGCATACATGTGAGTTCCATTGTCCACTTAATTTTAGCTGTAAAATATTAGCAAAAGTTATGTGCTACTCAAAATATTTTACCTCATGGCCGTGATTACGCAAGAGCTTAGGTATTTCCTGAGCTAACTTTTGATGCATATGTATATCATTTCAGGTGGTGATGATGCTTGCGGCAGGGTATTTTAGAATTCGAAATGCTTTGCCTGGACCTGTGTGGATGTATCCAGTGTCCTATATAGCCTTTCATACATACTCTATTCAGGTAAGTAGATTTATCATTTATGACTTGTATAGTTGCATGCATGATTCTAATTATTTTCGAGGTTATTTTCTAAATTTTGTAGATGATCCAATCTTGTTCCTTTGATGGGGCATTTATTGAAGGCATTTACTTGTCTCTATCTTGTAGGGGTTATTGGAGAATGAGTACCTAGGCACCTCCTTTGCAGTGGGGCAGGTAAGGACGATATCTGGGTTCCAAGCTCTCCAAAATGTGTACAATATCTCCCCAAACTACAATTCCAAGTGGAAAAATTTGTTGGTTTTGTTTCTTATGGCAATCGGTTACCGTATTTTTGTGTTCGTTTTATTATTTTTCTTCAACGGGAGGAAAATGTCCCTGCTCAAAAGTTTCAAGTGTAACAGGGATACAACAAACACAAGTTGATGTGGAACCTTGTTGAGTATTTTACATTTGTATAATTCCCTTTTGATCGAGTCAAGTCATGCTCGTCAACTCTAGTTTTGTGAATTTTATCTTTGACTAATGAAAGAGCAAATATGAGGTTTATAGCTTTATTAATATTGATCTCTCCCAATACTCGATGTATCTCACATAATAATTACAGAAACAACGGTAATTGCACCAGTTCTTTATAAAAATTATTTATTCTTTTTTGCTTCCGCCCTTTATTATCCCCCTTGATTACCGCGGTCTTGCATCCATCCCCGCCAGAGTTTATGAGCACCCATGAATTGGGGAGGACGTGGTTAGATGGTGTTATTGATTACAATCGTGCTGTGCTGACAAAAATTGATTGAGATTTGGGTACAAGGTGATGCGACATGGTGATGGTCCCATGTTATGTATTTGTCCATATGTTCCATTGACGTGGCTCTTTCTCTCGTTGATGTTTGCAGAACGTGTTACGTAAGCGTGGGTTCGTACTTACGTCGGCGATGTGGCATGTTTCAATAACAAAAGCAAATTGACATTAGTGTTTATAGGTCACGTGCAAACTTAAGAGTTAAACCGTGAAACGATTAAAAAGACTAACGATCATCGGGGGTATATATAAGAGGTAAGGGAGTAAAAAACTATTTTTTTCATCCTGTTAGATTATTTTTTAAAGGTTAATTTTCATTTTTCAACTCGTTTCCAAGGCAAAAACAATGCCTATGTGAGTCATACATGCAAGAGCTCGAGCACCAAAGTCAATGGTCGGGACACAAATAGCTTGTAACTAGAAGGAGGAAAGTAAAAGTATGCAAGCTGCTCCCAAAGGCAAAAGCTATTATATTAGTAATAGAGGCGCGGGGAGCTCGATGGACTTTTTTCTTTTTTGGGGCATGAGCTGAGAAAGGAGAGTTTCTATTTGGGGCCGCATAAAGCCCGCTCAGCCCACTGCGACTCAGGACTACAACGTTCCTATTCCTTATTAACTTGTTTGTGTGGTACGACTAAATTTATTTAAAAAAAAAATTGTTATCTTACATGAACATTGAAAATTGGCGGTTGGTTAATCTTAATCTTCTGCGATTGATAATTAATTAATAAATAATCCCCAAAGGTTGCGTTGGCTGCTTTCGTCTCTGATTCTGACAGAGTTATTAGTAATGAGAATGTTGAGGTAGGAACTAGGAACAGGAATAATAATTTATCCCTGTTGCTGGTTCCCGCCTAAGCCCAATTTCGGGTGTTACATACTTGCTGCTCTCCCCCTCCCGCGAAAAATTCGTTTGGAAAATGGTGGCATCTCCTTTTGCGACGTCGTTGAGAAACGGCGAGAGCGCGGCGGTGGTGCTCTCTCTCTCTCTCTCTCTCTCTCACATCAATTCATCGGCCAATTTGATTTGGTTTCAGGCCCGGTGCTTCCTCGGGGATCCTTCTCGGCGCCGTCACTCTCCCTTCTCTTCTTCTCTCCAAGGTGGTGCAGTTATCCAGAGGATTCTCATTCACTCACGTTCAACTTCAAGGCGTGCTGTTTCTTTATTTTCTAATTTTTTTTTATTTTTTATTTTTGGTTTTGTCTAGCGCGATATGAATAATTTTGAATGTGTATAGAGCTTCACTATCTGACATTGCAATACTGGGCCACATCCGCTACTGCCTTTAGTGTTCTTCTATTCCTCGCGTTGGCTCGTTCTCGTTGGGGTGTAAGGTTTGGCTTCTGTTTCGTGTTCTTTCTTCAAAGCTGTTGTCTGCATTGTGGCCCTTTCTGCATCATCTCAAACTGGTAAGTGTCGTTGTCTTCGCCTTCGTTTTTCCATTTGGAAAGGCTTAACCTCCGATTCGGCTTCATTTTCGGACTGTTGAATCAAAACATTGCTGTTATACAGACAAGACAACCACTGCCATTTTCCTGTTTTCCCCTCCATGTAAGAATTGTGCATTCTGCTTAAAACTGTCGTCGCTTTTTCTTTGCAGGCTCAGTGCTGAAGCTGTCCTGGATGTTTTTTCATGGATTGGCAGCAGTGAAGCTACTTCAGCATTTTCTCAGGACTTTACCTTCTTGTGCTTCCATTGGTATGTCTTATGCCAGTGGTCTCAAGTCACCGACTCTTCTACATGTTTGGGATTTTACTCTTGTCCGAAAAACAACGCATGTGGGATTAAAAGTTGAAAAAAAGAAAGCTATGCTTGCACTTGATCTCTTTTCACAGTTCATGGATTCTTTTGATTTGATGGAATGGAAGTCATCATTCAAATGCCTAGAAATAATTATAGAATTTCAACTTTCAAGTAACAAATGTGCACTTTATATCAAGAAGTGATTCCTTAACTATGGATGTTGAGTGCATTTTCAATTTTGCCTAACCTGATACATGTAGACCAGCCATATCAATTGAAATCAGCAAATCATCATTATAAATGAATGGGGTTACTCTGATTGTTAGTTCATTTTGTTCCCTGGCTGTGTTCATTTTTCACCCTTATCTAAAATATATAGATAATTGCTGCATTGCTGCCATTATGTGATCATATCTCAGCATAATTGCAACATTGATTAACAGGCTTCAATTCGTCTGTCCTTTTGATAATCCTATTCCCTTCTGTCTACAGGGGAAGCATTCTTAGTGGCTAACGGTATCATTCTCTATTTTGGTGACATGTTGTTGCTTACTACAAAGGTTAGTGCTTTTTAACATGATACTGTCTGTAGACAAATCACTTAGTGCTTTTTAACATGATACTGTCTGTAGACAAATTACTACTCACTAGTATATATATTTAATTGGTGATTATATTTTTGAGCAGCTTTGCAGACTATTGGTGTCGTCTAAGTCGCAGTGAGATTGGCCCCTAAGTCATGAATTTTATTATTAATGGTATAGCTAGAACAATTAAGGTTGTCTACTATTCCTGCAGGGACTTGTGCTCGGTCTTCTGCAATATCCAGTTGTGTTGAAATATATTCTTCAAATATGGGAGTGGTCTATAAGTAAATCTTCCACTGAATCAAGAAGATACAATGGGCTTAGGAGATCTCTTATGTTTATTGCTTCCTTTGGATTTGTCCTGATTGTGGTTGTACCATCATGGATGCAGTTCGTGCAAGAGTTTCATGTGCATCCGTTTTTCTGGTATCTCATCAATGTCTGATAGAGGTTGTTTCTTTTTTGGCTGTTACTTATTTGTTCAGTTGTCACCTGATATGATATGGAAGGAATAAAAAATAATATGATGCTTGAAAACTAGTTTTATTAGCTATACATTGGGCAGGACATATAAAACTGTGGAATGGTGAATCTTGACATAGCATCTGATTCCACTGCATTCACACACATCTGCCGAGTTAAGCACACCCATTGCCACCTAATATAGACTATTATTTTTATATGAATATGGGCATCCTAAAAATGTCTCACTTCTCCAAACAAAGTTATGTCTCATGTTGGCTGTACACACAGCCTGAGTTTTATGCCCCTCCTGTTTCACGAATATGTATCATATTGTATGGAGAGAAATTACTGATAGCTGAATTTGAGTCTGCTTCAACTAGATTTTGAGTGCCAGACACTTCATTTGTCAAGCATTGTTTAGGCTAGTTAAAATATGATTATGAGGGTAGTCTCGGGTTAAAATCAATTTTTGTGTGTTAAACAACTGTTGTTCACTTTATCATTATATCTATTAGCTATTTTGTTAGATGATTGTACTTTCACTTTTTAAACATCCCTTTACAGGGTGCTTTCCTTTGTTTTCTTGGAGCCACCCAAAAGACTGTCTTTATGTATCTATTGGGTGTGTATAATTTGTGTATCGGTTGTGCGGTTCTATAACATCTCCAAGTTGAGAGAATTCTTTTGAGGAAGTACTACCATCTGATGGCTGTCTAGATGTTTTTGCCTGCCCTTATCTACCAGGTGATTTGGAACTAAATTGTTGTTTATCTATGCTAATAAGAAAAGGGGTTTTGCCATGCGGTATCCATTATTCATGATATGATATAAGAGGCTCTATAATCAAGTGATCTAGGGTTCAATTCCTATTACCCCATTCTTCTAATTAAAAGGTTGAATTTCAGCACAAGGTAGGGTGGCCTTGTGCATTATTCACATGTTGTGTTAGATATAAAAACCATTCCTGTGCCTTGACCTGACATCTTAAGTGTCTGGGAGAGTTGGTTCATGACAGTTAAAAATATAAATGGAAAAGAACTATCATGCCATAATGTGTTTAAAAATGTTTATACTTTTTCTTTGCACCTGCATTATGGGTGCCACTACTAGTTGGGTTATAAATTTATGTTGGTCAATGGTTCTACGTCCTGTCAGTTATAATGCTCACTGTTTTATTGCTTTCAGCTAAAGTTTCTTGATCTAGCTTTTGGCACAGCTTTGGTGGTTTTCTTGACATTAGAAATTGTTCGAGTAAGTATCCTAACATGCATTCTACTTAGCAGTAGTAATATTTATTTTTGTAAAGGAAATGGTGTGTTTCATTGTTTATTGTTGATTTATGTCAGACGTCAGTAGTGCAGAACGGAATCCAAATCCAAATTCAAGATACTTAAAATTTGCCAATCAGGGTTTATTTGAGTGGGTCCCATATGTGTTTGATATATAGTCCATGTATTGATATTGGAAGGAAAGGCAAAGGGGTAAGAGTGTGTAATTTGGACACATTCTGTAAGAGCAATTTTCCCGGATTTCATGAAAATTTGTTCAAACATTTAAAAATTAGGAGTATAAATGTGATAAGTTAAACTGAAAAATAAGATTGTGCTATGTAGCTAAAAGTCTAGTTCACTCTTATTTCTTATTGCAATTTGCAACTATTAGAGGCTGTGGTACATATAGCACATATATAAATTTAATAGGACTATATACTTTGATGCCAAAAAATTTACATTTTATTTCTTGCTCAGTTCTGACCTATGTGGATAATACATAGTGCATGATGGATTGAAAGTTTTGAAATGTCTCAACTTTGCAAGCTGATTCCTTTTCTCCTTTTCATTACCCTAATGCAAAGTGCAAACAAATTGCATTGTAGCTTTCTCAAGTGGTTCAAAGTAGGCTAATTGGTTAATTGCTTTTGCAATAATATTGTTTTACCCAGGTATGGAGAATCTGGCCTTTGGGACAACCGATACATCAATTTATGAATGCATTCACTGATCACCGTGACTCTGATCTTCTTATTGTCAGGTTTTTTATGCCCTTTTCCATATAGCTCAAATTGCAGGGCATATTGTGTATGGTGCATAAGAGTTACATTTAGTTCCCTTTCATGATGAAATCTCCTTTGCTCAGCCATTTCTCACTCTTACTGGGATGCGCACTTCCTATTTGGTTGTCTTCTGGGTAAAATGATTGACCTCTTGCTCCTTTTGCTGGAATCTTGAGTCTAGGAATCGGTGATACAATGGTAAGTTTTGTTTTTTGGGCGCTGGGGGGTGGGGGTTACGCACCCTCTTAACTTTGGGCCTATTGCATGTAGCCATCATGAACTTCTAAATATAAACATTCTCAAAAGGTGAATTGTATGTTCTGTTAAAAAAGAAGTGATTTGGATCACAGTGGACGATATCAAATGTGATACATACGTGTAATTGTGCTTTGGATCAGTCAACAATATTTTAATCATATATTCAAGAAGCTGAATCATTCTGGAAATTTGATACTGCAAGTTTGCAATAATTTTGGAACAAGGAAGGTACCGATCTTTGGGAATCAAGATGACTTTCCATGGA
This sequence comes from Pterocarpus santalinus, assembly GCA_031439595.1. Lineage (NCBI taxonomy): Eukaryota > Viridiplantae > Streptophyta > Magnoliopsida > Fabales > Fabaceae > Pterocarpus > Pterocarpus santalinus. Next base: position 39,923,284 of record CM062528.1, on the reverse strand, counting down.
TAACTAATATATGATAATTTATTTAGCGACACATTTGACCAGTTGCAAAAATTATATACAGTTTCCCATGTAGAAATAGTAGACTGATTAATTTCTTGCGAGGCTGTATGAAGGATTATGATTGTTTGGATGCCATTTTATATGGTGAACAAGTCAAGACTGAAAAAAGCACTAATTTTTTTAAAATATAATAAAAAAAGTTAATGCTATTTTTATTATATTTATTTTTAATTTCTATTTTTAGAAAATAAATATAATATATAAAAAAGCCTCTCACGTCTACTTTCCCTAGACTCCACTTGGTTCGCCTTTTTTTATTTATTTTCTAGAAATGCAAAAAAGCGTAGTTCAGTTGATGGTTGCTTTTGTAAATAGTTAACTGTTTTTTCTTTTCCTTAAAAAAAAGAGTATTTGATTCTATGGCTTGTTCAGGCATCAATGGTTGGGTACAACTATGGTGTTTTAAGGTGGAGTAAAACTGGCAGTAAGTATTTCCTTTCATGATTTTATCAGTGTCTTCCATTGCATGATGTGATGTGTAGCTCTCCCACTTGCCAGAGAAGACGATTGAAGGTACTGCAGCTGGTATCACGTCTGTACTGGTAGCTTGCTCATTACTCTTTCCACTCGTGGCCTCAACTGGATATATTCTCACCCAGGTCTTGTTCTCTCTCTCTCTCTCTCTCTCTCAGGGGTGTGTGTGGCACATGTGCATTTGTGCATAGTACGGGATGGGGTAAAGCTGATGACCATTTACTCTTATATCAAAGGAGCTTAATTTGCTTGCTCAACTGATTTGTTGGAACCACAAGAAAAACTATGAAAAACTATAAGTAAAACCATTAAGAAAGATTTAGATTTAAATGGTTTCATTAGAAAATATAGTTTATGAAGGGGCACTAGAGTGTCGTTTAATCTATGTAGTTGATTTCACCTAATGGGAAAAGATTGTTTTGTTGTTGTTGTTGTTGTTGTTGTTTTAACTGTTCTCTGCCGGAGCCATCTGACTTACGTGGTTTTTCCTTGATAACATGTAAGACATCTCAATTCAGTGTTTCAGATCTTATGTAGCTGTTTGCATATATGAGTTCCACGTCATTCTTGTTCCACATGACCCTGGTTCATATAATCACCAAAGCTTATATAGGATTCATTTTTGTATGTACTGACCTCTGCCAGTTTCTTGAACAAATGGGTTAGGATCCTTCTTGCCAAGCATTTTTCTCCTAAAATTCATGCGTATAAGCCAACTGCTGCCCGTGGAATTGGGTCAGAATTCAAATTCCATGTATAGTGTGCCGTAAGGGAGTACTTTTGCTCCCCTTTCCCCACCCTCCCTTCTTTCCTTACCCATGTGCAAACCCGGCCCCACTTTATTTGATTCTGCAGTAGGGACAACTGTCTTCTGTGTTTCAATTTTTCCTAGACTGAGGAGGAAGGGTGAAAAATGGAAAAGCCACACCTATATTGCTTAGATGCAAATGCCAACGGCATTAAGGTGTAGACTTAAGTACAAGAATTATCCCTAAGAAAATGAAATGAATAAAGCTAAGTGAGTGAAGCCTGCTATTCTACAGTATTCATTCTTTGGATTATCAAATTTTTCTTTGATGTCATTTTTACCAACTTTTGTGCAGCATTGGTTCTCTCTGCCTCTAGCTGTGACTGTAAGTGGTTTGTTGGAGGCCTACACGGCACAACTTGACAATACATTTATGCCACTTTCTTTCTATAGTGTTCTCTGTTTGTAGGCACAATTCTCAATCTTCAAAAAACAAGTTACGTTGGATGAGCAATGACGGGGTTCTAGAAAAAGTCTAAATGATTTTGCAGTGTGTCCTATTTAGGCACATTGTTTTTGTGGAGGTCAGATAACTATTAGCCAATACAATGGTACATGACAGTTAGGGTTGGTCTACATAGCTAGGATTGTATCTCTCCATAGAAATGATTGGTATACCAGTGTTCATCTCAGCCACACACAAAGCAAGCTGTATGCAGGAATGCCAAATTTTCATGTTTGATTAACCATTTATGAGGCCACGGGAGAAGGGAGCTGCTGAACATGTAGTGGCACTTTTTGATGTCTTTTATTTTCACGCGTATGGTATGAGTATGATCGTCTTGTTTCATGGTCATGTATGTCGGGTGAAGCCCGCACATGGAAATCGTTTGCAAGACGCACAGTAGACAACTGTTGAATTGAAACTTGAAAATGCCATTAAGTAGCGCACGAGTTTTTCTATATATATATATATATATATATATATATATATATATATATATATATATGTCTCTGCCCTCGCCTTGTCATTGGGGCGGTAATTTTTTTTTTTTTTTAATCCTTGGCTGTGGCAAAGGTCAATTGTTAAATACTTCTCTTAAGGTATGGGATGTTAGACTTATTTTGGGCAGATTGATATCAATATTTTATATCTCCATGCATACAAGATATTCAGGAACAGAAGATTCCTTTTCACAAAGAATTGTTTGGTGTTGTATTTCATTTTTTCGTGTAAGCACTACTTTTTGGCCAAATGTTGTCGACAACAGACTATTGAGATTGTTTCGTTAAAATGGATAATGAAAACTTTAATTCAGAGCCATTATCCGTATCAAAATAATCACTCTTTTTTGTTGTGATTATTTTATAAAAATATAACTTTTAACAAAGCAATTATAACAATTGCATATCTCAAAAATTAAAATAAAATAGCAATATATATTATGCTCATCAATAAATTTCTTTAAAAAAATAGGCAAAATTACACACATGTTAACGGTCATTAGCACAATAACGGCGGGATGGGGGCGGCAAAACTTGACTGTTCTTGTGAAGATAAATGGATCCTTTGTAGTTTTTTTATGAAATCTTGACCATAAGAAATACACCATTCGATGGTCAAATGTAGATGATATTCAATAATTTTTAATGGTTAAAATTAAGAATTGTGTTCCTTTGTACTTTTTTTAAAACTAAATATTATAATCCGAAATCAAAGGTACATTTATCTAGTCAATAAATTATAAATAATAATTATAACATCATTAGCATGCAGCTGGACTTGAAGTATCGCGTTACGGCCAATTGAAGAACAAAATCAATTTTATCATTGAAAGTTGAGACTTAAAGTTGAGTTCTTTTGCTTCTTTTTCTAGGCCATGTTTTTAGTTTCGTTATTTGCCTGTTAAAAGAATCCATAAACAGTACCTACCGTCAGTATACTTTTGGAGGGTGCCACTACAACATTACTGAGATTTTATTACTAACTTATAAAAAAATATTGTTAACTTTTTAGTAATATAGCTTATATATAATACGAGTTTCAACGATATTTTTTATATTTTTAATATTTTTAAATGTTACAAGAATTTTAACTAAAATTTTTGTTAATAAATGTTGTTAAAAAATTAAACATGTAATAATGTGTTGGGTTTTCTTTTTGGATTTAATTTGTATATTTTGACGGTGTAAAATTGTTTTATATTGTCATCCAATCATATTCTCTCATTTGCATAACTTTTAGAGTAGTAGGGATAAGGGTCATGCATGTTTGTTTATGTGGTAGCATTGATTGGATGACAGTGTAAAAAAATTTTACACTATTAATATATATAAATTAAACCTTTTTTTTTTTAAATTTAGCCATTATAAATTAAAAGAGTACTGTTATTTGTTTATACATAAGTATCTTTTTGCATGTATATTTGTAACTAGTTATGAACTTAGTTTAATCAATACACAAATTTAGCTTTATATTTAACTAAATATTTAAAGAGTATACAATAAATATGTATGGAGTGAATGCTCATTTTAGCCTTCCATTGTATATGTACTATTGCATTAGCCTTGAATTTTAACCATAATAAATTTGTCCTTAAAATGTTTGCGTAAAATTAAATTATTCCTTTAATGTCACATTTTTTCATTAAGGAATTAATTTTGATACACTAACATACTTTACACTGTTTGTTAATGAAAATTTGACAAATCATCCACTTTATGCAATTTTTTAAAATTTGAATTAGAATTAATTTTGAAAGGATTATATGATACATTTTTATTTATTAACAGTATAAAATATTTTATACTATGCATAAAAATTAAACTCTTTTATTAAATTAGTCTATACTTTGTAGTATGACATTAAATTGGTTCTTTAAGGATAGATTTACAAATGTTAATTATCAATGCTCATTGATTAACTTTTTTTTTTTTAATGAAAGTAGAAGGAATAAGAGTCGAATACAAGATATTTCAGACTTTATAAAATATACATAAGACAATCAATAAGCTATGGCTCAACTGCCATTGATTAACTAATTAGATGCCATTAAAAAAATGATATGCAATGTTGCATATTATTGAAGGGTAATAATAAGTTTTTATTCCATGTGTAATAATAACTTCTTGCAACGATTGATGCATCGAACCATGTGGGGCTTGATATGACTTATCCTTTGTTTATATACAGTTTCATTTTCTTTGTCCTTTTCACTCCATTCATTTTATTTTTCATCTTTCTTTTTCAATGCTGTCTAAGAAACGTGCTTCTAACCTGAATTAATGGGGGATGGTATACACACGAACACTTTCTTGTTCAGATTCTACACAAATAAAATTTTTATGATTTTTTTTCTCTCTTTCTTCCTCTGTCTTCATAATTTATAAATGTCTGTTATTTTCATTCGATATGGTTATGGAGACTGTCCCTTACCATGAGCTTCTGTTATCAGAAACTTGACATATATTTTTTTTTTCAATAATTGACAAACAGCTCAACCACTCAGAAAGTGGGAGCAACAAAAAAACCATCAATACCAGACCAAAACACAAAAACAAAACCATAACCATCCAGAGATAATAACCAAGTTAGTATATGTAGTAGCACTCAATCAAATAACCAAGTTAGATAATAACATAGCCTCGCAAATGGATCAAGTTGCTATAAGTCTTTCATGCTGTGCCACCGGATTTAAATTCAATTAATGGAAGCTAAGAAGCGTTTTTTGGAAGGAACCCCTTTTACGTGCCGAAGGATAATTCTTACGCAGATAAAAATGGATGAAATTCAAAAACAATGAGGGAAGGGTAACTAAATTCTCTGTATGTTCTCTATGTATTAAAATTTGCCTGGACTCATTTCTGCATGCGTATCCTGATTATTGAAGTCATTGCTTGACTTTTCAGAAACGGATAAGGACTTAAGGAAATACACGGTAGCAGCACATAGCACTTTTAACACATCTGACCAAACTGACAGCCAACTAGCACCTTTATAATTGATCAACGTGATGCTAACAAAAATTGGTTCTAGTGGAAGGGGTTAATCTCGCACAACATAGTGAATCACCATTCAAATTTTAACTGAAAAATTGTGAAAAGTGCCCGCATTTAATGGCTAAACATGACTCAAATTAAATTGCCTTCAATAGAAGTTACATGTAGAAAAGAAAAATAAAAAAATATATAATCCATCAACGTGATTAATTACACTCACAAACACACAAATACGCATGGATGAATAGTCCCATTCTGCAGGGTCTGTCATAACCTGTCGTTATAAGAGAACTTTTTGAAGATTTTTGCTACTAAAGAGACATGTTGTAGCGCGAATTAGTTAAAGCTTTAAGTATCGAAGAGTATGACTGTTTTCCTTTTCATCCTATTTTCCTTTTATCCTATTTTAAAATATCCAACGACGGAACATAATATTATTCCATTTTATTCCACTTAATTCCATCACTTTTCATCAATTCAAACATAGCAAGATACTTGCACTCTTTCGGTTTCTTTTAAATCAGTATTATTATTATTATTGTAACAGTACTAACTATCTTAGTAATGTAAACTAGGCACTAAATTAAGAGGCACCAAGAAAAGAACAGTGGCATATGCATCTTTCCAAAAGAAAACATTGATGATAGAAACATGTATCAAATAATGAAATCAATCTTGAATCCTATAAATTTTTAATTGCCTTTTAAGTTTTTTTTTTTAAAAAACCTGTTAAAAAATACTGAATAATGGGTTTTGCTCAATTAATATTATTTAGAACTATTGTAAAAAAAAAAAAGATTAAATGGTTTATTCTTATCTTTTTTTTGGTCACATTGCATTTTTTTTTACAAGGGTTGCACCACAAAAACTAATATTGCAGTATGTTTTTATAAAATAATTTGTATTAATATGGTTAAAAATTAGCTGATATTGTAAAGAGAAATGCTAAATAACTTAAAATGTATTTTAACGTCATTCAAGTAATGTAGTTCACATAGATTGCACTAGTTAACTACTTTACGTTTCATAATTAATGCACGTTACCAGAAGAGTACAAAAATAATAAAAGTTGATGCAACATTCTAAGGTATAATATTTAGCTATTTAAAAAAGTGAATTGGATTAAAAACCATGTTAATCTAATCAATCTAATTGTCCAGGAAAAAGATGGATCTAGGTTATTAATATTGGTCCTCATCACTCGTTAGTCTTATTAAGTAATTAATTTTCATGTCATTAAGTTTACACATTTGGAGAGAAAGAGTTGCTCAGAAAATAAAAAAGTACAAATAATTATCTCTTCACTTGAGCATGTAGTCTGTCTCGGCTAAAGCCAATAATTTGTAATTTGAATAGATGAAAAGTAAAATAGTTGCATAATTACCTGAATAGAGAAAATTAATTAATAATATCAATTATTTTTGATTTATTGGGGGTATTCTCCTTCCTATGATCAGAAAAAGAGGCTAATCCTTTTCAAATTTATATAATGAGATATGTCCTAAGTAATAATATCAATTATAAAATAGTATTTAGCATTTTTAAATGAAAAAAAATATAAATTAATTTTTCATTATTTAATATTGATATTTTCTTGACACATAAATATAAATACTAACTATATTTTTTAATTTGCGTATTACGTACCAATGCCTACTTCATTTAAGAGTATTATTATTTGTGTATAATAACGGTGGACACTCTTATATATTATTAAATTATCTTATCACTTTGACAAAAATTGTAACTAAATTTTTGAGTTATTTACGTATCAATCTTTAGATATCTAAAACTTATTATAACATTATTGTTCAATTAAACAGGACTCCCCAAGTTTAGACTGTTGCCTACGGAACACAAAGCGTGTTTGGGACCATTCATTCTGTATATGTGTTTGGTTGTTCTCAGACCCTTATTAATGAGTCAACTAGTAGTGCAAGTACGAAATACGAAACATTATCGCTTTACCGTTAAATATCTCTTGACAGGTACGCCATAACAAAATATCTCTTAGCTAGACAGCTAGAGTTGTACAGGTACATGCAAGGGCAACTCCAGCTTATAGCATCTTCCCCGTTATTTGCTTCAAAGTTTGAGACTTATTGTATTGTGTTTCTTCGTGTATATCTAACAGAGAAGGACTCATTAGGTGTCAATTGCCCACGAGGGTCCTCCTACACTAATATTACATATGTAAGCCTTGTGAGGATGGGACAAAATGAAAGAACCCGGAAATATCAACTTTTAGGTGCCATGTCCAAGGTGACAACATGGCAATGGACCCCAAAAAGATAAATTTTACTCGGCCGGGACGAGTAGTGGCTCTTCACTAGGCTATTCTACAAGACTAGGATAAAATGTATCTTACACTTTTTTTTATGTTAAAAAATTTCTCATAAGACCATTAGAACTTATTTCCCCATGTTAATTATATAAGGGTAAACCCTTGGTTACTCCAAAAGTTTTTGAGATATAAAATAATCATCGCATGATTTTTATACTTGTTTTTTTGACGGAAAAATTTTCATCATATATAACACAGTGCTCTATTTAAAGACGATTAGTTTTTTAAAAACCATTTCGATCGCCAAAATAAAAGTTTACTACATATATAACACGTTATTATAAACCACACCTAGTTTTTTGACTTGGAGTGAGAATTCAATTTAATTAGGTACCTTGTGATCTGCATCATCGAGACAATGGATATTTCGTTCATACGTCTCGACTATAGGAATGTCCTCATGAATTAAGGGGATGCACGGGGACGATATACTAGATACGATTATAATATGATATGCATATGGGAATATAATATTATCTAAAAAATGTTATAGGATATGACATTACGATAGTATAACATATAAAATAAGTATAAATTTAATATAAAAACATAAAATATTAAATTAAAAAGAGAAATAATAATTTAAAAGTTAATATAAATTATTGTAAATACATATCTATTTGATTATTCTAAAATTTTTATTTATATAGGTCTAAAAATTTAAAAAATTAAAGTAAAAACTTACAAGATATAATTAAGAGTATTCAAAAGTATTTATAAAATATCCAGCAAAATACTATCCGTCATGGACATAATAACTATTCTAAAGTATTCATACTTCTTATATTAATGGACACACAAGGTGATTCACTTATCATTCAGTTTAAAAATTTTGACATAGAAATTTTTAGATGAAGCGTATATAAAACATTTGTTTTTTCAAATTACTTGATTTATTGTTAGTGTAATAGTATTAACAAATCATCTATTATTGAATTATTAAAAAATTTAATTATCCTAAATATTATTTAAAAAGTTAAAATTTTCTAGTGAAACACGTAATCACATAATAATATAAGAAATCCTACACTAATTAATAATAAATTAAAAAAATTTAATTTTAATATATTGTCAATATAAAATATTTTTATACAATCATCTATATTATTATATCACTGAAAGTCATTAATTCTTGCAATAATGATATTTAAATGGTTGACAATATGACACTATATCAAGAATAATATCTAAATAAGCCACTAAGAGTGGATTAGTGATTAGGGCTTGGAAAGTTTATATGAGGTTATAGGTTTAAATCTCATTGTCACCCATATATATACCAAAGAGAAAAAATTCTCTAGATTAAATTTAAATTATCTTTTACATTGTATTATTAAAAGGGTATCACAACACATAGTGGATTATTTTTCATTATTCATATATCTTGTTAATAATTATCGTTAAAAAATGAAATTTAACAATTAAATAGATTAAAAAAAGTTAATAATTAAAATAAAAGACAATATTAACGTAGATAATTAACATGCACACGCTATCAATATTAATGTGATCACTCTCCCTGGCAGATTCTGGTGTAACTGAGCTATATGTAATTTATTTGCTTTGGCAATACTCTTCCTTAATAAAAGTATTGCTATCCACTACGAAGAGATTTTTACGAAACGGTTTTCATGAATCATTTACTTTTCGTATATGATAGTTAGTCAATTAAAAAAAAAGATTATTTTTTATTTCGCATTTGACGAAAATCATGACAGGATCATAATAATTAAAAGTAACATTTCACATTATTTGGATTCATTTCGTACGAAATGTGTGTTTGGTTGGAAGGTAAATATATGATAAAAATTTTTATGGATAAGTTTTATATGTAATTTTATACAAAGAGCTCATCCATACAATTTTTTACCCCATTTTTATTCATTATCCAAACATACCCTAGGAAGCGATTTTTCGTTGAAGATGAATGGTTCCTAGCATTTTGCCGAAGTTGCAATTATTTGGTGCAATGACTATGTGCGTATTTAGATTAGAGTTTGTAAATTAGGATTTAAATTAACTTGATTCTACAAAATTAGTTTTGATAAAAATTAAGTTAATATTAACGTGATTTATGTTTAGAAACTTTTATATAAAAAATAATTATGATAGAATAAATATTATTTGAATGATAATAATAATAATAATAATTGTTTTTAAATATAAAATTACTAGAAGGGATGTGAATCTTATATTATACTTTTATTATTGTGCATTTATGTTTATTTTTAAAAAATTTAAATATAATATATCAATATTATTATAAATAAAACTATATAAATATTATGTTAAGATATTATATAAATATCATAAACAATATTATATTAGTATGATTATAAATAAAAGTATTTTCAAACATAGCAGGTTGTTCGTATATTGGCGTTCTGAGTGGAGCATGTCTTTTTATTTTTATTTCCTATTGAAAGGTAAGGGGTCATCGAAACTTTTGCTCCTGGCTTTAATTTTTAGGGTTGTTCTGCAATGCACCCTATAAATTAGGATGTGTGATGCACCTGCTGGGGCAGTTGTACCTTTCTTTACCCACATTCAAAAAATGTGGCTAAATGAAACACAAGTGTGGTTAAACGAATCGAAAAATGCGATTAAATGAACTACACAACCTCCCCTTTATCTCCTTCCTTTCCCTCCGTTCACTATCGTGGTCCCCCGCCATTCCACTCTTGCAGCCACCCTTGTGGACCCTTTGCTGCCACCCTCACGGCCATCATCGCGACCCTTTCATTGCCACTGTCGCAACCCACTCGTCGCCACCATTGCGGCCCCTGCCACCACTGTCGCTGCATTGTCTCTGCAACATCATTGCATCACCTCCACCACGACGCACCGCCACTGCCCCTCTGCGAGTCTACAAGCCTCGTCTTCGCGTCGACACAAGTCCGTCGTCCGTCCCGGATTGCGTTATGATGAGGCCGAACTTGGTGGCAACGGCTTGCTTGACGAGCTCCACTGGAGTGAAGGGGTTGTTGGCAGTGGTGACAACGACGTCGTGGCAAGAGGTGCCGAGGAAGGCGAAGGCGAAGGCAAAGTGGGGGCAGTTGCGGAGGAGGAGCATGACGACATCGCCTTAGCGGATGCTGATGTGGTGGAGGTCGGCGGCAATGCGACAGCTAGCGTGATGGACATCGGCATGGGTGAGGGTGGAAGGAAGCCAGAAGTTGGAACCGTTGTGCAAGGGGGTTATTTAGCTACGGTTCAACTTTAATTTAGCCGCATTTGTATCTGTGTTTAGCCACATGCTCTAACCGGTTAGGCACATTTGTCAAATGCCGCTAAATGACAAGTGCACCCTACGCAAGTAGGTGCATGATGCACTCTACTTGGTGCATTCAAGACAAAACCTAATTTTTCCAACGAGTAAAATTGAATGCAGAAGCAAGAAGTTATCACTTCTGCACTAACTGAGGTTGAAGGCAAGAAATGCGTCTCATTCGGTCATTCCTAAGTTCGACAAGGCTGAACGGCATTTTAGTGTTGGAAACGCTTATCCAAAATATCATTTACTTTGAAATAACTCCCTGTACAGAGAACATGAGCAGATCGTACGCAAGTTGAATGTATGAGAAATGCTATATGGCTAGAAGGGCATTTTGTACAAATGTGACCAAAACTGACGTGGGCCTATCAAATTCAAGATGGTCGGAAATCACGGCGGAAAAAATATTTAAAAATATAAAAGTTTCTCATTTCTGAGCCATTCGTACAATTCGTAGAATTAAAATTCGTGCTATTGAGAGTTTTTATACGAACAGAAGCAGCTCCCGGTGAGTCAGATATGCTGAAAGATATACTCAAACTAATGAACATAACCGAACCCAGATGAAAAGAATCAAGTGGTTGGAGATCGATAGATGGTAAGCCACTATGCTGAATGATAAATGTGCCCGAAATGAACAGACACAGCTGCATTGAATAAATTATAAAATATGTTCGTAGGCAAAGATTTCGTATTTAAAACATTTGTCAAAATATATCACATGCATCTATATAGAGTCATAGCTAGGGTTCCAGCCTGTTCATGAGCATGCTTAAGGCTCCGTGCAAAGATAACTCAATAAATTGAGAATCTTAGTTCAATCATATATTCAATTGATTAATAATAATAAATTCTAAACCCTAAACTGGTTCAAGATATTAAAAATAATGGTAATAACAATAATAACTAACATTTAATTTTATTTTGATATGATTAAATAATTTTCATTTATATAGAGTTGATACTGGTTAATTGAGTCTGAATACTCGATGATTAAGGAGTGGAGCTTGAGCCAAGCTAGCTCATCTCGGTGACTTATTTTTCCAGTGTAGATAGTTACCTAGTTTATTTAATGAAGCTATAGGATCGTAAAAGAATGGCAGAGAGATGAGGAGGACACTAATTAATGCATGGCGTATGGAAATGGAAAGAGTTACTTGATCGAGAGAGTAATGGGTAGTATGTATTTTTTCGGAGTAACGAAGTTACACAATCAGAAAAAATTGTTAATCGTCTTTTTCTATAAAAAATAACTAAGAATGATTATTTGATGAAATAAAATAATATAACTCACGTGTTAAATTACGAATTAACCAAGACCTCACAGCATTCTAAAAGTAAATTCCCAAAACTTTTGACCGTTTACCATTTTGCTATATCGTTAATAATTATGTAGTTGGAAGCAGACATGACTAGCGAAAGGGGACGTTTCATGTTATGAAAGCTCGAAGACACTGCACCCACATGCATTGGTCTCCCGAATTCAACTACACACTGACTCACTCCAACCATGTCTATCTTTCCCGTTTTGTCAAATGTCAATGTTCACCCTTAGCTACCGTCCAAACAATCTTATCTACGACCCTTTGGTAACTGCTAATTAGCAGCGCATGCACTACACGTATCAACTATATATAAGTATGGTAAATGGCCTCAAACACTCGTCCAAGCTCATAAACAAACACCTGCAGAGTGCAGTGACACAGTTAGTTTTCAGTGGTAGTTTGGTACGTATATCACTTGTCATATGGCCAAGCTAAGTGTCAGAAGTAGCAGCAAAAAGAAGGGTAGTGGCCTCGTGAAGCTAAAGTTTGTGGTTGAGAAGCTCCAAAAGAGCCTCTCAATGGGGAGGAACAAATCAAGCTCCTCCAACTTTGACAAATATGATGAAGGGTATTATGTGCCAGAGGATGTGAAGGAAGGGCATTTTGCTGTGATTGCTGAAGGCGGAGAGGAACCAAAGAGAGTCGTGATGCCATTGAGCTGTTTGACCAACCCAACATTCTTGAGGCTATTGGAGCAAGCAGCAGAAGAGTATGGCTTTGACCATGAAGGTGCACTCACCATTCCTTGCAGGCCTAGTGAGCTTGAGAGGATACTAACGGAGCAGCAATGGCAGCAACAGGGTGCAGGCTCTGCAACTGCTGAGCTAAGCTGGAATTCATGTGATGAATCCATGGTTCTTAACAGCTACTGAGATATATATATGATTGGCATATAAATAATATATTGAAAGAAGATGTGTTATGCCAGTCTAATTTTAACTCTTTTCTTTCCCTGCACCTTTTGTTATTAGATGTCTCATTGCCCTGCGATTGTGAGTCATATTTAGAATTTAATTTGACCGTCTTATATATTCATGCGCCAAATACAAGAAAATCTTAATGATTTGAGATTACTCACACAATAAGTGTCCATCACTAGTTCACTTCTGTACACTAAAACGCACATAAATCCACATTTCATTACTCATATTATATTTTCATTCCAATGTTGTTTTTATCTGATATAATAATGTTATTTATACCATTCTAATACATATTAAGTAAAAGACAAGTTAATTGTACTTATTAAGATCGATACAATACGGACACTGTCTTATTTAAGTTAAAAGAGAAACAATAAAAAATTAAAAAAAATACAAGTATTTTTTTAAAGTTATTTTTAAATAAATATTTATAAAGAACGTCGAAAGGTTATGATAATACAGCACTTAAATAATGGAATAGAAAAGGACTTATTTCAATTTTCGCAATGTTCTATTTAAGGAAAAAGTGCACGGCATGATGTGAAGAAAATAGTGTGTGAAAAAAATGTTTTGTCTATTTTATAATTAGGCAACTCTAAACTGCTCCATTGTTGGATCAGTGCTTGGCTTGCCTTATAGGATCTTTAACTTTGCTTGTGTTCCTCCGGCAAAGATGCACTTTCTGGCCCATCTATTCCCACCCAAATGATTAAAAAGTGTTATGAGATTAGAGGAACCTTTCCTCCTCCAGAATTAAGATATGAGAGCTACGGTTCTTCCACCTGGCCCGACTGACTTAAGGCTGCGGAACTTTTTTGGTCCCTTTATTCATAGTTGGCCTTCTTTTACGGCAGACCCTTTTTCAAGTATAACTATAAAGTTGAGACCAACTGTTAGATTATAATAAATACATTTGTAACAAAAATCTTTTTGTCTAAAAAGTCATTGGTGTAATTGTAGAAATATATATTTAAAAGTAAATGTACTATTGTAAAAAAATGTGTAATACCTATATTACATAATTGTCGAATGTTGTTGGAGCTTGTTCTATCATAATCGCTGAGACGTGGGGAGTGTTTCAGGGTGCAGGTGTTATTTAGATTAGATAGACACAACAACTTGAAAGTTTAAATGAACCGATTGAATTGATTTGATCGGTGATTTAAGAAAGTTAGATGACTTTTAAGTAAAATATGATCTGAACAAATTATATTATTAGCTCAAATTCATGATTTTCTATCTTGAAATTCGAACATCTAATTTAATTATCTTATGAATTTATTTTATTTATGTATTGAGCTTTTAATTCATTTCAAACTCTCACCGAACTCAACTTACTGTTAAATATCTCATATTCTATCCATGCACCATTATTGACTATTATGAAGATAAAAGCGTCTACAAGAAATGCTTTTTTCTCAATCTCAATAATTTCAACCAAACCAATTCAATTAATTTGAATGAGTCCGGTTTGAGTCAGTTGAAAATTTTTTTGAAAATAAAATAAATTGAAAATTTAATTTTGATATATTGTCAACATAAAAAAAAAGTTATACAAACATTTAATCATATAATATAGTATCAGAAAAAATATTTGATTCAATCACTACCTTAAAAATCTTATAAATAAAAGCATATAATTAGATAATAATATAAAAAAAATTTTATATTGATAATATATCAAAATTAATATCATAAATTAATTAAATTTAATTTCATCTATTTAATATTTTTTTACCACAAACTTAAGCCAAATCTATCATGAACTCTTTTTTCTTGTATCAACTCATAAACATATACTTTTAGGTCTTTGCATTGCTTGTGTCTTGTGCTGTAGTAGGTGCTTTTAGATCAAAAGAGTAATATTAAATGAACATATTTTTTATGAGATATCGTATCTCATTTATCATTAAATAAAATGTGGATCTCATTTAAATTGGATCTACACTCTATCTAATGGTAAATGAAGTGTGAATCGGTACGATATCTCATAAAAAATATATTCAACCTAAAACTGACTTTCAAAAACATACGAACCAAAACAGACAAAGACAGCGGCATAAAGAATTCCATCTCTCCCAGTTATGATCAAAACCAGAAAAATACAAGCAGAAATAAGACACCAGCGCAGAAAACACAATTCTCCGTTCTCTATGGTTCAGTAAATGCATCACCAACACTAGCACAAGAGTCATCTACAGGCTACATCTCTTCCAGGCTCTGACCAATTGAAGATTGACAGCGACAAGCTCAGTGGAGTATGGGAAATCAGAGCACCATTCCCTTATCCAATAATCCCAATCTCAACTTAACGAGAATTTTCAAATGGTCCCAGTCAATGCAGGTTCATTGTACCTTTTGATTCCTTACATTCCAGATAATCCACGTAACATCAAAGAAGAGGTATATCCACATTGTCCTCTGAAATCCAAACAATGCTACACCCATCCAGGCATCATGCAATGCCCTTGGACTATTTGGACACAGCATCATAAGATTTCTGATTTCCCACCAGGACAATAAAAGAGCACCATACCTTCCAAGGGACAAAGCAAGTACAAAGTAGATTATCAACACTATCTTCTTGCTGGTTACAGAATGGAATAAGAGACAGCCAACATCAACTACATCAACAATCTGGAATCTCCTTAGACTATTCTTTGTGTTCAGTTTTTCCGATAGAGCGAACCATGCGAGTACTTCAGCTCTCGGTGGTCCAAGTCCCTGCCACACACCCTTTGTGTAATTCATAGACATATTTAAAGGAGATTAGGAAATGACAACCTGCATAAAAAAGGACTTCATAGAAAATATTCCACCTGAATCAAAATTCCATGGCACGTTATCTTCTCTATCACTATCTACAATAAACTCTTGTAATATTACATGAAGTACATGAAGATCTTGTAGTGGCTGCAATTCTCAAACAAATAGCGATACTCTCCATTCGAAATTTCTTCTATTAATAAGGTCGTCCTCATGTTAGCAATATGTTTATTATGCTTTAATGAGATTGAAAATAGCCTTAGAAATAGATTTTTCAAACAATCACTAGTAATCCACCTCTCCCACCAAAATAGGGTTATCTTACCATTTCCAACCTTTCTTTGAGAAACCCTTGGTCTACTTGAAGCACTTTCGGTTAAGATGGCATTATCAAATGCTGGAAACTCAAAATGTGTTGCAAGACTCTTGCTTAGAACCAAAAAAAAAAAAAAAAAGAAAAAAAACACTCTTCAATCTCATTATGCGCATTTCAAATATTTTTATTAAAGTAAATATATGTTTTGGCCCTGAAAAATTTTCGTTTAACCACTCAATCCTTAAAAAATTAATATGTTAAAAGCTGATGTTTTTTAGATGCTAATATGTTAAAAATGGATGATTTTTAGAACTAATGTATATATAATTTTTCTATTACATAAATTAACGTGTTTAACGAGCAATTTTTTGAAAACTAAATTATGTGTATTTAGTCTTTTAATGAATAAAATATTAAAAAAAAATCAAGAACCAAAATATAGATTTACTCTTTTTATTATTATTTATCTGTGTTTATCAACAAAAAATTAAAATAACATATAGTTACAATTCATTTAGTCTTATCATTTATATAATATCATTTATTCTTATCTTAACAGAATATAAAATACGGATTCACAAGCACGTAATATTAATTAATAAACTCTATTTTGTTGAAAATTGTTGATATAAACTTGAATTTATGATGAACCTTACATGTTGCAATATATCAACCACTTCCGGTGGTTTATATAAAATCTATATATTAATATTTTTTTTTCGAGCTGGAAATCTATATATTAATAGTTGTTAATTATGTTATATTTTTGAATGATTGATATATTACCTTATGTATAGTTGTAATTACTTTAACATTATTTTTTAAATTCTCTTTTAAATAGAAAGCTAGTTACTTTTACTTTTATTTTTGAACTGAGAAAGCTAATTATTTTATTAACTATTGTCTAGCAGATTAATAAGACATTCTCGAACGGCCGATCGTGTTTTAGAATCATTTTTTTTTTTCCGGCTATTATTAACGTGTTGTAGAACCATATTTAGGCATAATTTGGTAGTACTATCTGAAAAAGTAATCTGACTTATAAAAAATATAAGTCCATTTTTTTTATTTCATAAATCAAAAAATTAGGGTGTTTTTATTCCTCGCTTTTAAAAGTTAAGGGATGCTTTCGAGAGCCCTTTTGAAGTATTTTTCAGATTTGGCTTGTGGACTCTAAAATTTAAAAGACTAATATAATTTTATTTTTATCAATGATATCAAAAGTAAAAATTATTTTCTTTAATGTTTATATCTATTATAATTATTTTAAATTTTAAAAACAATTTTATTAAACGCTACTTTTGTAACTTTTACTTATTAAGAATAATTTTTATATTATTTTACTAAACAATATTATTATAACTTTTCAAGAACAATTTTTAGAAAATTCAAAAAACTCGACAACTCTAAAAAAGTCACAGCAATACCAAATTAAACCTCAATCAACTACTAATTTATTGTGTTTTCTTGTTTTGATTTAACGATTATCCAACTGTTTTTCTTTCTTTTTTTTTCCATTTTTACATTTATCTGCTAATGTTATTTTATTTAGCTTATTTCGAAGTTCAATACACCGACGTGTTTAAATACACGTTTGAAAAAAAACTAATATAGAAAGTGGTTCACAGATTCTGACAACAACCACGTGACCCCCAGTCCATTTTTCCTATTTATAATCTGTGAGTACCACTAAGCAACCCCCCCCCCCCCCCCAAAAAAAAAACCAAAAAAATGGTCGCAGTACCAGTTAACAAATTTTGGATATACAAATTGGTTTTATCATCAGATCACCGACAAGGTAATCCGTAATCTAGACCATACCATTCGAGGGAAGAAGCAGATTAGTTACTCGAGTACTCAACGACCACCTTACAAAGACCATGAGCCTGCAGCTACAGGATTGGGAACCAACGCCGCTGCAGAGCATTTGCTCCGGATTCTTCCTCTTCATTTGTTCCTCATTTAGACCTTTGCATCCCCCAAGGTTTGAGAAGTGTCAATTCATGAATTTGAGCAGCGAAACAGAGTACTCTATTTTAGCCAACTACGCCATCATTACCCTATGTATGGGAGTTGGCACCCCCAAAAAAAAAAAAAAAAAAAAAAAAGGATCTACCTAGTCCTGTTCAATTCAATCATTTGTTACCTACAATTTATTTTCTAAGACGGGGTGAAGAATGAAGAAGCATAAGGAAGAGAGCCAGAGTCGAAAGTAGGTACACAGATATAATGCTCTCGGTACAACATGTTCATAAAATACGCCGGGTACAATCAGTAAATTCGGATAGGTATAAAATCTAACATAAGGTGAAATATCCCGTTATCTATCATGCCGGTCAAGAACCAAGCAATCAAATGATAAGCACGGCAAATCATGAAAACAAAAATATTACCAATCTAACGGGGGTGAAGGGCATGTCGGCCCAAAAAAATTTAGACCACACGCTTGCCGCACTGACTCTGCCATTCAACTCAACTATAATCAGTTAATCACCCTCGAGAGAAATTTACCTTGAGCACCCTCGAGAGAAATCCCCTTTAAACAGCGACACCCCCCTACATTGTAATAGAAGTACGGAATCCTTGGATAGTGATATATTGGACGACAGCATGTGTACCAGCTCCACTATCTTCTTCAGTCAGATATACCCGCCTTTGCCCTTAGATGCTCCTTGAAACCCATAATATCACCTTCCCATCTGGTCACAGTTTGATCAGCACACACCCAGATCTCATGGGCCACCTGATTTATGAGCCTAAAATCATGGCTGACAAGCACCATGCCACCATCCCATTCATTCAATGCCTCGGCCAATGAGTCAATTGTCTCAATATCCAAATGATTAGTTGGCTCATCCAAGAGTAGCAAGTGAGGCTGTCTATAAGCTAACCATGCGAATATCACGCGGCTCCTCTGTCCGTCAGATAAATTCTTCATAGGCATCACCTGGGCTTTACCTGACAGTCCAAACTTCCCAACAGCAGCTCTCATCCTCTCTTCCTCATTTCCAGGGTATTCCTTCATCATATACTGGAGAGCAGACATTTCCAAGTCTAGCTTTTCAGCCAAGTGCTGGTGAAACTGTGCAATTCGAAGATGATTATGGCGTCGAACCATGCCATCGATAGGAACCAAATCACCTGTCATTAACTTCAGTAATGTACTCTTCCCAGCTCCATTGGGTCCAACCAGAGCAATCCTAGAGTCTAAATCAACCCCAAAGTCAATGTTCTTGTAAATGAGATTGTCAGGAGTGTAACCAAATGTCACCTCAACAAACTGGAGGACAGGAGGGGGAAGTTTTCCCACATCCACAAAGCGGAATACCAAAACTTTGTCCCTTACCACCTTCTCTGTAAGTCCACCCCGCTCCATTTTTGCAAGAGTTTTCTCTTTACTCTGAGCTTGGCGAGCTAGTTTTGCTGATCCATGGCCAAATCGGGCAATGTATTCCTTCATTGAGGCAATCTGCTCCTGCTCCCATTTGTACTGCTTCATCTGGTTCTCTTCAAGTTCAGCACGTGTCTGAACATATTGATCATAGTTACCAGTGTAAATCTTCAGGTTTTTGTTTTGCATGTGGATGATATTTGTGCAGACCCCATTAAGGAAATCCTGGGAGTGTGAAACCACAACCAGAATACGATCAAACTTCTTCAAATTCTCCTCCAGCCACACACAAGCTTCCAAATCTACAGATAGATTTTAGTAAAAAATTATCAATGCACAATTATTCCAGGAAAGTTAGAAGTGTAGAAAAAATATAGACAGATGTTGCAAAAAAAGATAAGCAAGAACATCATCCAGAAATAGAAACATAGGACACAAATGGAATTTAATTTCAAAGTACAACAAGTAAAACACCAAACTGCCTGATAAAGAATCTACAATCTTTCAATTTAAGAATTACAGGTTAGCCAGCTGAGAAAACCATCACACGAAAATAAAAGCATAAAACATGACAAGGTAATAACAACTACCCCCACAAATAAAAAGGTTTTTCATCAGGAAGGAGGGGAGAGATACCAAGGTGATTGGTTGGTTCATCAAGTAGAAGAATGGTTGGGTTCATAAATAAAGCCCGTGCTAAAGCAATCCTCATTCTCCAGCCACCAGAAAAATCACGTGTCTTCTTTGCCTGCATCTGCTTGTTGAAACCAAGCCCAAATAAGATTTCAGCAGCACGTTTCTCTGCAGTTGATGCATCAATGGCTTCCAATCGTTCGTAAATACGCTCAAGAGCTTCACCACCCCCATCATCCTAAAACAAAAACTAATCAAGATGAGCTAGACATCCAAAAGCATAAAACGACAGGGGCAAAAATCAAGATGCTATATTACTTAAACGCACCTGTGATGCCAAAGCTTCAGCTTCTTTCTCCAATCTCAACCTTTCCTCATCACAGCTTATGACAGCCTCCAATGCAGACATGTCAGAGGCTTCAATTTCCCTGGTAAGGTGATGGATATCCATGTGTTCCGGAATAGAAAGCTCTCGCAAACCTATTGCCGTAAGCAGGGTAGATTTTCCACAACCATTTAATCCAAGCAAACCATAACGTCTGAAATGAATTTACGGAAGCAAAATTATCAATAACAATTACATTTATAAATGATAGCATCCTATTAAGAACAAATCAGTAATTATGACAAACCTTCCATAGTTCAGCTCCAATTCAGAATCAACTATCAGATCATGTCCATGGAAAGTAACTGATAGAGACTCTATCTGTAATTAGAACATAAACAAATATGTCAACACAACACTGATCAATTTTGCATTAAAAATTACCTATACAATATTTAATATGGCAGAAATTCCCTTTTTATTACACAATATTACAATAATACCCATCACCAAGCTATTGACCTTGTAAACATGGTACAATGCCCATGCCACAGACCATCAGACCCAACACCAGGGCAGGGCACTCAAATTCGTGCACCCATGCTAAAAACAGTGAGCTAAAAGTAAGACAGGCTAAACTAGGACTGTCTACCACATTTTCGAAAACTTCTGCATTATCCAGATTAAGAAGTCCGGATTATTAATTAATGAAGGAACAGGATAGGTTGCCCCCTACTTTCCTTTTCCAAGAGGGATAATTCAATTTATGCAAACTAAAGTAAGCCAGACCATTTTCAATTGAAGAAGCAAGGCAGGAATTCTCTTCAAAGGCCAAAAGGAAAAATCACTAAAAACATATATTGAGTCTTTCGATAAAAATTCAGGTGACAGGATAGAGATTAAGCCATTCATAACACCATAATTTCAGTCATCATCTCCGTACATTTCAAAATAAACTTACTTAAAATCTTTAGAAACCATTTTCTTTCAGCCCAGCCTTCTTCTATGCTTAGTCTTTGAACTTTAGGTTACATTAACTTAATGTTTTCCTTTAACTCTCAAAGAATTGACTGCGTATAAGCATCTCTCCCTCAACATAGGTGATGATACGATGTGCAAACAAACAGAACCAGAACACTAGATAACCACAAACTCAAAATCAAACATTCTACATCTTCTTTCATTATAATACTAATTTATTATGATCAAACCATTCCATTCTTAATCCTAAACCCTAAACCAGTCTACACGCGTGAAACGTGTACTGACCCTAATATCCCTGGAAAGGGGATGGGAGCAGAGGACGCCGGTGCAGGTCCGATCCGATATCTGAATATCTCCGATTCCATCGGCGAGCTTGTCGGCTGCCTTCTCCGACGCTGACGCCTTCGACGAAGCTGCAGCGGCAGCTGCCTTGCCT
Organism: Pterocarpus santalinus; assembly: GCA_031439595.1. Classification (NCBI taxonomy): domain Eukaryota; kingdom Viridiplantae; phylum Streptophyta; class Magnoliopsida; order Fabales; family Fabaceae; genus Pterocarpus; species Pterocarpus santalinus. Next base: position 39,901,286 of record CM062528.1, on the reverse strand, counting down.
CCTCTCTTGGCCGCCGCCGCCGCCTTCTTCTGCGCGGCCTTCTTCTTGCTCGCGTCGGACACCATCTTCAATCCCTAATCTCTACAAATAGCAGCAACAAAAAAGCACCTCCATTGAACAATCAACTACCAATAACACAAAAAAGACAAAAAACGCTAAAAAGAAATCGAAGCTATTAAATGCAAACCTTGGATCTCAAATTTGAGAGAAGGAAGATAGATCTAGGCTGCTGTAGTGGATTGGGTGGCAGAGCGAGAGAGTAGAGAAAAGGAAGACAAGAAACCGAGCAAGGGCTTTAGGGTTCGAGGATTCGGCTTTGGGGCTAGGGATGAAGTTTCGAATATATAGTGGTGGGGGCTTCCACGTGCACGGGACTCGGGAGTTACCAAGAATCCTGCTAGGTTACCAAGAGTATGGCATATAAAAATGGAATTTGGTAGGAGTATAGTGCTATAGCATGAGACAGTATAGGCCAATCTCTTGTTTGAATAATTTACTGAAAGGGAAATGCCCAAAATCTTTACTACAGATCCTTCAAATTTTTTGTAGTATTTAGCAACTTGAAAAACAATATTCAGTAATTTGGTATTTTTTAATTAATTTAATATCAACTTATAATATGCATAATAAACTATGACTAGACTTTGATGTTAGCATTCATGAACAATGCTTAATAACAATAAACAACAACTAAATATTATCAGAAAAAAAAAACAACTAAGTAAACTATAAACATATCTATGATGATGATATATATACATAAACCCTAACATTATATTTTATAAATAAGAAGTGCTTAATGACAATAAATTCGATAACAATGGCTACCAATATTAGGGTTAAAATAATGTTTTAGTTACTTTTACATTCAATTAATCTAAATTTTTATGAAATATAATATAGGTTTACTTGGAATGCACTATCAGTGTAAAAATTTTTTGCACAAATATCTAATCATAAATTGTCATATCAGCAAAATTCTTTGACATAACTACCTACTATTTGAATGGTCATACAAATGAAAAGTTTTGATTTAATGACAGTTTAGTGCACCTAAATTAAACTCATATAATGTTTACATTTAAAAATGGGAAAAAAGTATGATAGCAATCAACTAAGAAGAACTATACGTTTTTCTTGTACTGACCTTGCTCTCATTGAGACGTTGTGCAACACACCGCCCAACTTATGAAGCCAGTGGGAAAAGAGTGGTGCTAATCTATCGGCAGCAGGCTATATTTGAATTCGCTTGCCCTCTCCCTTCTTATCATTTCCTTTTCTTCATATCAGTTTATATTTATATGCTTGACTCTTCTGTCACTACTAGATAATTGAAGAATGACGGTTTTGAAAAAGGTAAGAGCTGAGATTATTCATATCACTAAAGTCCATTTGTGCAAGCTTGGTATATAGAAGACACTGCTAAAATGTCACCTGATTGGGCCTGGTCCTCCAATGCAGACGGTTGCAGCTGGTGATGGGGAGGCATTTGCCATGCGGCTGAAACTCGAGGGCCAAGTAATAGGAGTGAGAAAGTAAACAAGAAAGGCTTTAAATAAGTGCCAAACCAAGGTTTGGGCTGTGGGGAATGCTCTTAGGAAAAATGTAGTTAAACTCATCCTTGAATGTTAATATGCATGATGGACATACTTTCTTCTGATCCGTGCTTGTCGAAGATAGCGGCCCTACGTGTTTGAAAGGTTTTCTTTTTTGCTTAGTAAGAGGAGGCCCATTTGAAGGTTTTGTACGGCAAGGAAAAATAGGAATGCAGTGAGTCTTACACCAAGAATATATTTGCTATAAAAAGAGCCAATGTGGCATGAAAACGATTGTACTCCAACTAAGATCTGCATTATATTCATTAAATAAAAATAGATCTGCATAATGCATTGTACTTACCCCTGCCTGCCCCTATAATGATTCGAGTTTTAAGTTTCTCTGATTTCTATGGGTTGGTGTACGCACGAGTTTTTATTATTTCGTCTGTTTTTAGTGTTTTAGATCAAGTAGTAACCCCCAGTTGATTGCGTATCCATGTTATCTTCAATCATTTATAAACCAATATAGCTGTGACCAGTTAGATCCTCTGGTTGATAAAGAAATTGAAAAGAATTTTGACCAATGGTTTGTGATGGCAATTACCATATTCAGTCATCTATTTTAATAATTCTATTAATTCACAGAAGTTGTTTAGTATTTTTGAATAAGCAGGTAATTGGTTCCTATTTGATGCCTCAAGTTTTCTCAAAGCAATTGAATAATGCCTCTCCTAACCTTAAAATGAATAGGCTCTACTCTGCTGCCAGGCTTAGGATGAACAGCCTTGTGAACTAGGTACATTGGCCATATTGAGTGAATATTCTTGGTCAAAAACAAGCGATGTGGTTGTAAGAATTCAGATTTTTGCTTTTGTTTGTGCACAAAAGGAAAAGGAGCATTGGGGAGTTGGTTTCTTAACTAAAGTGAACAGTTTTGCCACCAAGGCGTCAGCTAACTGAACCAATCCTTACCTCCAACCAATCCGTCTCAGAATTTGCACATGAAAAAGGGACGGTTCGAGGTCCTATAGCGTGGTCCCTATGGGTGAATTTAACTCTGAATAAAGTTCACTTTATTTAACACCCAAAAAATGGTCACTTTATTTCTTTCCTATACATAGGTACGATTTAAGGCACCACCACGCTGTCCGAGCCGTGTCTCGCCTTCAAGCAAGCCATCATTGTGAGCAGTGTGTGCATTATTGGTTAAAATAATTCACGCGAATAAATATAACACCTTGATATATTACTCATATAAAAAATTGTGGAAAATTGCTAATAATAGACTTCATTTCTCCCAAATAGTTGCCTATATTACTTAAGCAACTGGCTACTAAAGAAGAGAGACTAGGAAGAGCCCTGGGCTGGGCATATTCTAAAGTCTTGATTATTTGTTCTTGGACTCACTTTCTGCTAAAGCACCCTTAAAAAAAAAAGAAAAATCTGATATGCACTCCTTGCTAATCCTCACATGGCTTTGAGCTCATGCAATCATCACTTCTTAGAACTAGGCTCAGTGGAAGAAAAACAAAACTTAAGAATAGCTCCTTTAACCGCATGGATGGATACGGAATCTTAAAAATTGCATACGCTTTTATTTTTGCAAATATACAAAACGCGCAAATAAGTATTACAGTACGAACACTTCAATAAAGAGCTCAAAATTATTTCATTCGATTAGGTGTCTCCGGGCAGAATATCCTTGTCTTTTCTTTCCCTCAAATAGAAATATCCTCCTCAATCACATTCGCAAAATTTCCATGGATTCATGTTGATATGGTTGGCTCCTCCCATCCTTGATGAAGGTTCTAGTTTCTTTAAGGCAGATAGAATTCAAGGGAGGTTGTAGTGCAAGGTTTGAGAAGTTCTTAGATGATCCTAAAGTAAGAGAAAAGTTTTTAATGTAATAGCTAATGACTTGGTCAGTTTTTTTTTTTTTTTTTTTTTACTTTAAGAGTACTGGAAATTTCTTGCAAGGTCTTGTGGTGCCTCATAGCATCACCATGCGTGCCATAAATTTCATGCATAAAACCCAATGAATTCACTCACATCATGACCGTGCATGTTGTTACTTTCTAGGGTCATGAAGCACATGCAGCCCAAACAATGGTGATGTGGCTATTAACTTCCTTTTCTGCCAAAATAAACACAAAAGAAGGTTAAGTTATGAAAGGAATCCATACATTATTCCAAATAATCATTATACATAAACATTATAGTAAGGGTGCTAATATTTGAACATCCCGATTCCAAACATATGCATTGACACATAAAGATAAAGTAGACCCACATTATCTTATTATTGGTGTTATACACTTCTCCAGCACTTGTGCTATACGGTGTCTCCGTAGCTATGTTTGAACAGTCAATGTACAAACATCTTTTCCCTTATAGTAATTGGTAGGTGATTATGATAGATTACAGGGTGATTAATAGAAATTTTTTGAGAAAACTTATTCATGCATGAAAACAACATAAGTGGTTGATATTGCAATCAGTACTCTTGCTAATTGGTAGCATATTCATGCATGAAAACTTAAGTCGCGGCCAAGAACAAGATAATCTCTTTAAATTATATCGAGCAATCCCACTTCTATGAATTTTTATTACCTTTTTTCCCCCTTTTCCGTGTCACTTGTTAGTTTGTTGTTGTCCAGCTCTGCTTTTTGTGTTCTATACGTGAGACATTAAACATGCTGAGGAGCAACTGAGTGGCCGTATGCGCCAATTCTTTGTGGGAGTAGAGTAAGAGTATTCGTTGCCTCAATGCAATGCAATGCCAATTAAAATGTGACTACAACTGCGCACCGAAGAGAGAAAAATACAAAATCTGACTACGACTTACCCAATTTATTGTGTTTGCCTAGGAAGGAACCAAATTGGTAGAATAGGTGGAAAAAGGAAAAGAGCAGTGGATTGCCGCACTGTCTTCCATCTTCCTCATGGCAGGTTCAAACTCCTCTAACGTATCTCGCATATGGCTCTGCCCTATACATACGACAAATTGTACAGGTGCAAAGGACAGACAAGAAACTGTGGGAATGAGCCAAACGAGCGCACCAACCTATTCTTCAGCGTATTGACACCTAATGATAAGGAGATAAAGTGATTCAGAGGTTAGGCGTGGGTTTCTGTTCCTGTTTCCAAAACCCACCATGAAACTTATCCGAATATTTGCAGCTAGATATCTAGCTAGCTCTAATTTGGTTCTCTAACACAAAGTATAAGATAAGGATTCCATTTCATCATTTACAATATCATGCATCAGATACTATTACTAAAGATATAACAAAGTCTCAAATTTGTGAACACTACTGCTTAATCACAGAATAAACTCATTGTATCAAGCGCAAAATCCTATCTAAGCTTTAAACATCTTTTTCTAAGGGGAAAAAATGGAAATAAGAAAAAGGGTCATCACATAACCGAACAAGCATTCGGATTTTCGTCACTGAAGATCTGGGGTGCGTGGACTTGGCCCATGTAGAGTGGCCCATAGTTATAGCCATAATAATCATAGCCGTAACTATAACCATATGGCATTGGTGGAGGTGCTAGAGACTCCATCTTGGTCTGCTTCATTTTTCCCTCGCCGTCACCACCTCCCTCTCCGTTATCCCCTCCACCTCCACCACCGCCGCCAACCTTCTTCTTTTTGGCGGCACCACTCCCTCCTTTATCTGGGGCACCCTCTTTCTCTTTGTCAGCCTCTTTGTCCTTATCGTCCTTATTGTCCTTCTTGGGAGGGACAACCTCAACCTTCCTCTTAAGCCTGCGCATTAAATTCCCCACCAGAGCTTTGGCGTCCATAGTCCCCTTCACCGTCACCGTTTCCTTCGCCTTGTCTATCGCCACCTCATGAACTCCTTTTGTCTTGAACACAGTTTTGCGAATCCTCTCGATGCACCCCTGGCAGTGCAGCACCACCTTCAGCACCACCGTCGTCACCGGAGCCTGTTCCATTCATTCATTTAATCCACAAACATCAACAACACAATGGGGGAAAAAAAAACATTTACATTAATAAAATATAAACATAGAATAATTAATAAAATAAAAGAATGAGCACCTCTTTTTCTTTGGTTTTTTTGTTGTTGTTCTTGTCCTTGTTGGGGTGTGGAGAGATGAGGTCTACTTTCTTCTTCATCTTCTGCGCGAGCTTGTCCCTCACTTTGGAAGGGTCCAGTTTTCCGATGACCGTTAACTTGCCAACCTCGCTCTCCGCCTTCACACTCTCCACCCCTTCAACAACAAGGTTCAATGTCATAGCTTCATGAGTTTAAGTCAACCAAAACACAAAACAAAACAGCCAATAAATTAATAAATAAATACCATTATATGATAACTGTTATCATTATTACAAGAACAAAATAAAAAAAGAAAAGGCGGAACGGAAAATGCAGAGAAGTAGATGGGAATTGAACCTTGAAAACCGCGAAGGCACCGGACAATTTTGGAAGCGCATCCTTCGCAATGCATGTCCATCTTCAACACTACGGTGGTGCCGGAAGGGGTTTCTTCCTTCTTTCCTGCGTCTTTGTTGTTTTCGCCATCGCTCTTCTTCTTCTTCTGCTGCTGCTGCTTTTGCTGCATCATGATACACAGAGAGAGGGAACATTTAGCTTAAGCATTAACATTAACATTTGTATTTTACAATGCATCATGATCATGTTGAAGAGAGGGAAAGAACAAGAGAGTGTAATTGACCTCGCCCATTGTGGTTGGTTGGTTACTGAGAACGTATGCAACAAAAATGGTAACTGACGAGTCCAAGTGTAGGGTGTGTGTGTGTGTGTGTGTGTGTGTGTGTGTGATTGTGAAGTGGTGAAGGAAGGCTGAAGGTGTTACTGTCAAAAACTGATACTCTCGCCTATTACGACTGGACCCCACCCTTCCCCACGTTTCGCCTTACCTCAGCCTTTTTACTTTTTTTTTCCTATTATTTTATCCTCAAATATTCATTTTCTCATTGGCTATTGCCTAAGGCCTGCTACGCACATTCAATTGGGTTGGGCCTCTCCACCGAAGTATGTCATTGTGGATCTGCTACGTGGGCTCTTTGCTCTCCTTCTCCTTCTAACGTAACTTCCCTATCCAACAAAATGATATATTATGCTGCGGTGATGAACAATGTCGATTGAGTTCGGGCATATTTGATTTACATTTTGCTAAATGGAGAGAAAAAGAAAAGGGGGAAATTTATTTTATTAAGATATTTTTATGAGCAGTGATATCATTCTTACTTTTATCAAAATTAATTTTGCTTCTCTCAAACTTTATGATATCGTCATTCTTACTTTTATCATTCTTACTTTGGTTGCGTTGTCTCAACATCTCTATTATGTGCTTTGTATAACCCTTTTTTTTGCTATTGTACCCAACACACACAAAAAGTACATGAGGTAACTAGCTCATTTTAAGTTTGTCACAAGTTTATGAGCATCATCATGTTATAGTGGGAAAAGACAATTGGTTGGTAGTTAATAATTTTTGTTCCTAAAATTTATTGTCATGCTGTTATATACCCGGTGGAATATGGAAGGCATTCACGCGAGAGTCGAGACGCTCTCCTCCCCACCACGGTACTGCCCCATTTTCTCGGGTGTGTTTATGCTGAACTTCCTGTGCAAAATCCAGTACTGATTGTATTACTTTCATTATTAGATTGAGAAAAAAAATGTAATGAGAAATTACTTTTATTTTCAATCTAAAGATGAACAAGAGAAAGTTCAATGCTAGACCTTGCAAAGAAGGTCCAGCATAAACACACCCCGTTTTCTCTCCATCTATGTCATCAATCGCCATGCTTTTACGTTAACCATGTATTATTATTATTATTTTAAATTTTCCACGAGTAGTTTCTATTGAAGAGTGAAGACCCTTCTATTTACAATAATATTTTTGGTGAATGCATTTTTTGTGATGCATTACCCGTTACATATAGAAAAGCGAGGAAAAATACAAAAATACTTAAATGATATGTCCCGCATAATCATTATTAATTCTATTCAGATTTTTTTCTCTAAAATTTTACTAGCATATTACTAGTATTTTTAGCAAAGTTATTGGCATTTTGAACAAATTTACTAACATCCCATATGATTATTGTTACCTTTATTCGAGTTTATTTTTGTCGAGAAAGTTACAACATTTTGGACAAATTTACGAGCGTCTCACGTCATCATTATTATTTTTGTTTAAGTTTTTTTTTTGTTGAGAAAGTTATCAATATTTTTGATAAATTTACCGATATTTTAGGCAAATTTATTAACATCTCACATAATTATTATTATTTTTATTCAGTTTTTTTTATCCAAAAAATTACCAATATTTTTGGCAAATTTACTAGCTTTTTGGGTAAATTTACTAGCATCCTACATAATCATTGTTATTTTTATTTAAATTTTTTTGTTTAAAAAATTACCAACATTTTTAGCAAATTTATCAGTATCCCCCTTTTTTTTATCAAAAAACTTACCAATGTATTATTAAAAACGGGTGGTAAGTAAGAGTCTTAATTACCGACATTTTCAGCAATATACTAGTAAGTAACTTTTTCAATAAAAATAACCTGACAAAAAGAATAATAATTATTTGAGACCAAGTGTTTTGTCACTTTTTTCACTTTTTCTATATGCATGCAATTTTATTCGTCCCCTTGTCATTACTCTTCTATTTAAGACTCGGTCAAACATTAATTGTAGGTATCTCTTCGGTAAAATTTGAACTGTGATTTATCACATGTGGGAAAACTAGCTCTTTCTGCTAGATTCAATTCCCATTAGTGTCACGTATCAAACTTATATGATAGAGGACAAAAATCATTAAATATGAGTAAGCTAGTGTATTGCCGGTGCAATGTACGAGTGATTATACGTTTAGAAAAACTTAAAAGATTGATAAAATGAATATATATTAAAAATTGAATTGTATAATTTTATTGTGCAAATAATTTTGCAAAACAAATTTTTTTAAAGATCAAACACCATAAAAATTACAGGTGATAAAAAATAATTGCTGATTATATAAATAGAAGAAGCAGAATGACAATAATATTTGATTTTGATAAAAATAATAGAAGTTGGAATGTATCATCTAAATCATTCCTATATGTTTAAATTTTTTGTCATACAAGTATTGTCGTCTTAAGTATAATTTTAATTTAAATATATACTAATTTATTAATTTGTATATATTATTATTATAAACTAATAATAATTATAAGATAGATAAGTCATTACTTGTGTAGTGAATATCTTTCCCATACAATATAATTATTATCTATTTTAAGTATCACTAATAGCAAGAAAATCATTTTATGTCTAAAATTCTTTTATCATGCAAGTATCAATGTTTTAAATAAATTTTTAATATAAATATATACTATTTTATTAATTTTTATTTATTATAAATTAATTATAACTATAAGCTAGGTAAGTCATTACTCGTGTAATAAACACCTTTGACATCTTCTGTGCAATATACATGTGTATTAGTATTTGTAACAAAACTATTTTGTGTCTAGATATCAGTCTTAAATAAAAATTTAATATAAATATGTATTAATTTATTAATTTTTAATTGATAATAATTATAAAGTAAGTAAATCATTACTTGTGTAATTGATATATTTGGAATCTCTCATTTAATATATATGTTCGGTATCATCCGTTTTAGATATCAATATTAGAAAACTAATGTTTTTTTAAATTCTTTTTCACGCAACTATCATTGTCTTAAAAATTTTAATATGAATATATACTAATTTATTACTTATTTATTATAAATTGATAATAATTATAAGGTAGGTGAGTCATTACTCATCTAATAAACATATTTGGCATCTCCCATGCTATTTTAGTTATGAATATTATTAAGAGAATTATTTTATATTTAAATTCTTTTATTATACAAGCATCATTGTCATAAATAAAATTTTACTATAAATATATACTAATTTATTAATTTTTATTTATTTATTTATTTATTTATTTTGATGGAATTAATTTTTATTTATTATATGTTAATGATAATTATTAGGATAGATCATTACTTGTGTAATGAACATTTTAAGCATATCCAGTGTAATATATATGTTTAGTATCATATGTTTTAGGTATCAATATAAAATTGTTCTATGTGGATAAAAACACTTCAATATTGTGGAGCTTATTTTCTAGAGCTATTGTAGAAGAATTAATGTACTACGCAGGTTTGCAACATGAATACCTCTCAAATGTGGCGCCATACATGTTGTGTTTAGGGTTTAAGGATAATTGTGATCACATTTAAACTATTTTATACTGGATTTGTGGACGAAATGTGATATCCTAGAGTTTTGGGATTAATTTTCTATGAAATGCGGAATTTTTAGATATGGAAATAATTTGGCTTAATATTGACTGCCTACATTACTGAGCAATATTGAGCAACAACTGGATCGATATTGAGCTGAAATTTTAGATATGGACATAACTTGTCTTGATATTCTTCAATCTAAAAATCACTATTATTGCTAAGATAGGTGATTTCTAGCTTGTGAGGGGCATCAAGCAAGAGGATCACCTCTCTCCTTATCCTTTTGTGATTGTGATTTGTATGGAGAGATTATCTCATATCATTTATCTGACAATTTCTCGAGGTCTTTGAAAACTTATTTCGCTCTTTATAGGAAGACCTAGAATCACTCATCTTGGCTTTGCAGATGATCATTTTATTTTTGCAAAGGCTTCCATGAACCAAGTGGAAGTTATTAATGATTGTTTGAATCTCTGTTATGCAAGTTCAAGCCAGAAGATTAGCGATGAAAAAATAAAGATATGTTGTTCTAAAAATGCGAATCATGTTAGAACCACTGAAATGGCTTTAGCTTTTGGTTTTTCTTTGACTAATGATCTTGGCGAGTATTTTGGGGTTCCTCTCCACAACAACTGGGTTACTTCCAATTCTTTCAACTATGTGACAGAAAGACTCATGCAAAAGCTTAGTACATGGAAAGCCTCTTCCTTGTCTCTTGCCAGTCGGTTGATTTTATGTAAATCAGTGATATCTACCATACCCACATATGCTATGCAAACATTCCTCCTTCCATTAAAGGTGTGTGAGAGGATATGGATAGTCTTTGCAGGCACTTTCTCGGGGGTGACACAAATAATATTAAAAAGCTTCACTTGGTTGCTTGGGCTATAATTTGTCAACCTAAATTAGCTGGGGGGCTTAGGCTTAAGACAAGCTTGTAATATTAATTTGGCTTTTCTCAGCAAGTTAGGTTGGAATCTTATTCATAGGAGAGATGAATTATGGATGCAAGTTCTTAAGAGCCATTACAAATGTGGCTCGGATCTCATACCTCGCATGCATGGTACTACTAATAGTTCTCACACTTGGAAAAGAATTTGTGCAACTTGGCCCATGGTTACTGCTAATTTGGGTTGGAGATTAGGTGATGGAAATTCAAGTTCATTTTGGAAGGATAAATCGATTCCTTCTTGTGGTGCTTTATTGGATCATTCTTTGGCCCAGGTTCCTAATAATTTTTTGGATGTTAAAGTTAATTCTTTGGTGCACTCTTCAGGTTCCTAGAACTGGGCTTATATATCCACGTTACTTCTAGCTAATGTGTGCTTGAAACTAGCTGCTATTCCTCCTCCGGTTGGTGCGTCTAATTCAGATAAGCTAGTGTGGGTGCCTAGCCAGGATGGAAATTTTAGTGTGTCCTCTTACTTTTCAATTGCTCATCCAAATGGTATTTGTGCTGATCCTTTTTTTCAAAGCATTTGGAAGTGTTGTGGGCTGGAACGAATTAAAGTATTCATGTGGCTTACAGCTAATAAGTCTCTTCATACTAATGCTTTTTGTGATTATTAGCATCTTTCTGCGTCTTTATCTTATTCCAGGTGTATTGAGGATATTCATGAAACTATTCTTCATGCACTCAAAGATTGTCCGGTGTTGGATGGTTTTTAGATTAGACTGGTTCCTGTGAAGAACTGGCATTCTTTCACTGCCTTGTCCTTGCATCTCTGGCTAATAAGTAACTTGCATAATGTTGAGATGATTCATGGTCAGCCTTGGTGTTATATTTTTGGCTTTGCTTTGCACTTTTTATAGCACATTAGAAATGAGGAACTTTTTTAGGCTTTGACTCCCTCTACTGATGAAATGCTTCACTGTTCCTAGTCTTCTTTTGATCATAATCACATTCTTAGTGTGTTGGGTGTTCGTGTTTTTGTCACTTCTCCACAGCAGTTTTCTTTTGTAAGTTGGTTTGCTTCTGTTGACCCGTGGTTGAAATATAATAGTGATGGGTCGGTGCGTGGTTCGGGTAGTGCAGCCTGTGGTGGTGTTCTTCGTGATAGCTTTGGCCGATTTGTTAGAGCATTTGTTGCTAAGGTTGGTCAATGGCCCGTGGTAGTGGCTGAACTTTGGGGAGCTCTCTATGCGCTGGAGGTAGCTTGGTCCATGGGACTTAGTCATCTTATTCTGGAGTTGGATCCTACTAGCGCTATTTCTTTGATTCAACGTTCGACTAATAATGCTCATCTTTTTTTTCTTTATTGATTTCGAAGATTAAGAGGCTTTTGGAGAAGAATTGGCTCGTGAGAGTAGAGTATGTTTATCGCAAGGCTAATCGTGCGGCGGACTCAATGGCTTCTTTGGGTCATGGTTTAGCACTTGGTTTACATGTTTTTATTTCTTTTTTTTGACCCCTTGGAGGATCTTTGTAGTATTCTTTCTGATGACTATCGTCAGTTGCTTTGCCTAGTTTGTTAGCTTAGTTTTCGTGTCTTTTGGGTGTTATGCCCTGATTATCTACCAAAAAAAAAATCACTATTATTGCTTTATCAAGAGTTTTGTCATATATCAATCAAATTTTAATCAATTGGAATCAATTATAATTAATTATTTTAGTTAACTATTCTATGCATGGTGTACGTTATGCTCTAAATTAAATGAGATTTTGCAATCAAAGGTATTCAGATTTGATTAATCAGATTAATATTTCTAAAATGCATTGCTTAAACAGATTTGATTGAATTTCAATTTCAAATTTTAAAAAAAATTAAAGTTTGATCAAAATGATTTTTTATTTTTTTTTAAATCAGCTATTTGTTATAAAGATTAATATTTAAAATTGGATTCTAAAAAAATTAAATCAAATTTTAAAGTATATGTGAACATTTTTCTCCATAAAAAACTCCTTATCTGTGCGAAGCCGTAAATTAAGATGACAATCTTTTTTCCTTTCATAATGGTTTATGTAATTTTGTGTAAATGGTAGTGGTTAGATAATTATTTCAAAAATCGAATTGAATTATGCCGTTTTAATGGTGCTGTAAATTAGTTACATGTGTTTCACTTTAGTTATAATTAAATAATAATTTAATTATAAATTTAATCAATTATGTCGCAATTTGGTTATTTAGTCAACAATAACTAAAAAAGATTTGATGAATGTCGATTTCAAATTTAAAGAAATTTTTTTATGCGAAAATTCAAAAGAAAATTTAAAGCATAGTCAAACCAATTTTTTCTATTTTTTTCCTTTCAAATCAGATATTTGTTTTAAAAATTAATGTTTGAAATATGAGATATGACAGTCACTTAACAACAATTACATTATTATAGCAAAATAACATTAGAACATAAAAATGGCACTAAAATCAAAATTAGAATAATAATAGTGATTATAAAAAAAACATTAAACAAAAGAATGAATCGAGAGAAGAGGCAAAAAAATCAACAACGAATCAAACAGATAATGAAAAAATTGACAATGAATAATTTTATAAAACTTAAAAACTGAAAAAAAAATATTAGTAAGGGCTTCAAAATGTCATGAGATAAATTTAAACCTTCGAGCAAGGGCCACCATTTTGTGAAAAAAAATGAAAAATAAGAAGGTTAATATAAATGTTTGAAATTGATTAGCTAATGTTTGAAAATTAAAAATAGAAATTGGTTTGATTTAAATTTAATTTAATAATCAAATCAAGTCTTAATAAAATCCTACGAAATTTGAGAAGATTTTAATATTAAAAAATCAAATCAAATTATTTCTTCCTTTTAAAAATTGTAAATATAATATTTGAATTTACAAATCAAATAAATTGTTATCTTTACAAATCAAATAAATTGTTATCTTTATCCATTCCAAACATAAGGGTGTTACATTTATATATACCAGCAATTTAAATTCAGATATAGAATATACTATTGTCTTAAGAAGGGAGCCCAAAAAAAACAAATTTAGATGATGCATATAAAAGAAATTCTTTTTTTTTTTTAATTTTTAAATGATGAGAAGAAAGTGATAATTAAGTTACAAAAACGTCAATTTGATACTAACACAATCTCAAAAGGAAAAAAGAGAAAATTTAAGTTTAAGTAATAAATATAGTACGGCTAGCAAAGGGGGTTTCACATTTTTAGACTTTCATTCATACAAACCCTAAGTAATAAATTTGAAATGCATTCATTGGTGAGACTTTATTTATCGGGTGTTAATTAGTTACTTGGTATCTATGTTACTCCTTCTATTTTAATTTATCTGTCTATTCGAATAATTTGATACATTTTGAAATAATGTATCTAAACACAATTGTATCAAATATATTGATTTAATAATATATCAAATTATCCAAATTAATGGATAAATTGAAACGAATGTTGTACTTTTTTAAACGGAATGGTATCAATGCTTTCAGCACTAAATATTTAATTTCGGTTAAATATGTTTAGACAGTGATGTAAATATTTCACAACTAATCAGGACACTAATTAACTTCTTCAAAGAAGATAAAGGTGGTGGGAGAAATTAAATATGAACAGGAGAAATTTCTCAACGTGGTGGTAAATTGAGCGCTTACAGCACAAACATGATAAATGCAAACCATTTGAAATTATTATTACTTAAAATCCTTATTATTAATTTGTACAAATCAATAAAAGAGAAAATATGAACAACCCTAAAGTATTAACCAAATAAAAACAATTCAGAAGGAAGAAAAATTGAATAAATGTTATAGGACTATAAAAAAAGTTCAAAACCTTAGTTAGTTGAAAAATATTTTGAAAATATATTACCAACACATAAGTAAAAAAAATTAAAACTTTAAAGGAAATAGCAACAGAATGAAAATGATTTTACCAACAAAGATCAAACCAAAGCTACAGATAAATCTCTTGGGTCACACTACAACGGTAAAAAATAAACCCTTAGTAATGAAGAAGAAGGAGAAGGTGACCAAATGATCAAACAAAGTAGCAATATGAAGAAAAACATCATCGATATTAACCAAATGTAAATAAATAAATGATGAACTCTTCTAAAGAGAGCATACACTATCAGATTAATGTCAACATTAAAAGAAAATAACATCACAATACTAAACTAAATTCATTGAAGTATACTACAACTAAGAGAAAAAAGGTCATCTAAAAAATCACAGAAGGAAGAATGAATTGACGAACAGAGTATTCAGGTGCAAATTAGAGAAAGAATTAGTAAACAAAAGAACAAAGATAAATATGAATAGAATGTTGAAACAGTAGAAAAAACAAAGAATGAAATGCATATTAAAGTAGTCATATAGATACAGAACAAAAATGAAACTTACTCATATATGACATCCTTTCTCCAATCAGTTGAATGGAGCATAAATATGAAAAAAAAAAGGGAAAAAAATAACAAAACCTTTAGTGAGCAAAAGAGCAAAGATAAACATCAATAGAATGTTGAAAGAGTTGCAATATAAGACAATACCGGAATATGCACATACCGAAGATAATGAGCCTATTATCTGATGATGTTTGCATATGAATTTCGGTCATCTTCCTTTATATATAATGAGACTATTGTACGATTAAAAATATTAGATGCATTCCACATTTAATTAATTGCCAAAAATTAATCGCATACATATCATGTACAGATTTTAAATTCGCATACATATACATATCATAATGTGAAAAGTAGAGTAACAATAGGAACAAAATCATGGACAGATTTTAATTTAAATAATCAACAATAATTAAAATCAGTAATGAAAATTGAAATTGAAATATATATATATATATATATATATATATATATATATATATATATATATATATATATATGTGTGTGTGTGTGTGTGTGTGTGTGTGTGTGTGTGTAACTTCTCATGGTCTATTGCATTAATGGAAAACCATGATCAATGCCAATTCCATAATATTTCGGTGGATATATTTTGCTTTGATATCAGACGCAAAACTGCACACATATCATGCTATACATGAACTATACATGAATTCAAATTGGAAACAATAAAGATAGGAAATAAGAGATTTTAGAGAGAAGATGATTATTACTAAAAACAGTAACGACAATTGGAATTAAATCACACGAACAGAATTAATTCTGCATAAAATAAAAAATCATTTAA
Organism: Pterocarpus santalinus; assembly: GCA_031439595.1. Classification (NCBI taxonomy): domain Eukaryota; kingdom Viridiplantae; phylum Streptophyta; class Magnoliopsida; order Fabales; family Fabaceae; genus Pterocarpus; species Pterocarpus santalinus. The sequence goes on along the minus strand of CM062528.1, from coordinate 39,885,322 downwards.
AAAATAAATAATTTAACAATTGAAATAATAAATATCAGTGTAGCTGAAATATTGACACATGGCATTTCTTTAATCGCAGAAAGGAGGCTAAAATTTTGGGTAGAAAAATAGAGAAAGGAGGCCTTGATACGTCAGCATTTCCATATGTATATATAAAAGTGAAGTTAATATTGAGAAAATTAAATTATACCATAAATGTGCGAAGCAAATGCAGAAACAACTCATTGTTGGTTTGGGTGAAAATTCATTTTAGATTCGAAATTCCCATTTGAGAAAAAAGAAAATTAGAAACCAAATAAAATGCAAAACGGGCAAACTCAATTTTGAGTCTCTAAACCCCTTACGTACATCGTGGAGCCAAACACAGCACAAGTGAGATTACGAAGAGCTCTGTCAGATTTACAATTAAATACCCGTAATAAAATACTTGATATACAGATAAATTAGGCACAATTTCACACATGGGTGCGTTTGTTTGGGTGCATGTATTTATGCTTCTCAGACTTAAATTGGGTTTAAATGTTTGGTTAAGCTTCTCAATAAAAATAGAAATAAAAATAATTACTTATTTTATTTTATTTTTCTGTTCAAAAGCAGATACGAAAGTTATGAGAAATAGTAGAAAAAATAGAAGCCCATAAAAAATTTGGGAATAATATTTCTATAAGAATATTCTTACACTATTTTAAGAAAGGCAGCGTATATTACCAAGTAGCCTCAAGAGTTTAAGAGGGGGTGGATTAAGTTTTAAAGTTTTTTTTTATTCTTTTCACAAAATTCCCTTTCTTCCTAAATCTTATTGAGAATCAATGATTGAGTGATTGACTATTAGCAAATTAATGCAAGTTCTAAATTACTTTACCAATGAATAGAATGAATTTAACTTGCAACAAAGCAAAACAATAAGGATAGATAAAGTGCAAACATAGATTTTTCTTAGTTCAATCAACCCTTGTGGCTTATGTCTAGTCCCTGAGCAATTTATTTATGATTTTTCACTATATCCAATTTTTCAAGGTTTTGGAAACTTTTACAACAGTTGAGTATTCACACTTTCGGGATCCCTTATCTTAGTATTTGAGTCACTCAAAATAAAAAGGGATACCTCACCCTTTTCTCACTTGAGGGGTGCCTCACCCTCATAAAATTTTGAAGAAGTAAAGAAAGTATTCAGTTCTTGAGTGTTTTGTGTTAGAAAAATTGTTTTGAATGAATATTTATAGGCCTCAGATTCGTATTAGCCATTTGGATAATATTTCCAAAAGTCATGATGTTTCAAAACTATCCGTTAGTAGCTTTTCATGTTGTTGTAATCGATTACAATAAGCAAAAATGCATTTATGGGCAAAACCAAGATCAATGTAATTGATTACATATCCAGGAATCAATGACATGAAATTTTCAGTACTTGTAATTGATACACTTGATCGATTACCATGATACAGTGAACAGTATAATTGATTACAACCTATTAGTAATCGATTATATGATGTAGAAACAGTGTTAATGACTTTTTAAAATCTCTAACAAATTTTAATCGATGAAAAACTTTGTTTAATCGATTACACATTTCTAAAATATGAATTTTTCTTTTTAGAAAAACACCCTTTCCATAGGCTAAGTTTCAAGACAAGTTATTTGACCACATTTTCTAAAATCAATTTCTTATTAAAACAATTTTCAAAAACACCTTTAAACTCTTTTTCAAAATTATTGGCCAAGACAGTTATTATAAGAAAGTTTTTAATAGCAATATCCTAAGTCCTAGAAATCTATATCATTTAGTCTTGGACTTGATTTTCTTCAAGGAATCTCATGATTTTTAATTGTGTCCTTTTGTCATCTTTTTGGCATCATTAAAACCTATAATAAAAGCATTCACAATATCTACTCGTCTAACTTTCTCTTCTTTTCCTTTAAACTTTAGTACTTTTTCTAAGCAATACTTGAAATTAATTTTTCTGAAAATCATTTTCCTTTATTACCATTTTAACCAAAAAAACAAATAAAATAAAAGAAGAGAGAATAGAGAACTATAGAACAAAACTTTATCTGTACTTGTATTGAATTATTATTTGTAGTTATTTTTTAGTATTTTGTTTTCAAATTACTCGCAAAATTTTATTGATATTAAAAGTTATATAAGTATAAAATAATATATATAAATATAAGTGAGTCAGAGTATTTTTTTACTTATGAATTTAGGACACCGTTGTTAAATAATTTTTTATTAACTTTAAAGTAATTTTATATTGAATATATATTTAATTAAGATATTTTTAATTAAAAATATAAAATAATTATAAGTTTTTCAAAGAGATTTATCATATAAAAAATATTTTTTATTTGAATATATTTTTACAATTAACTTTTTACATTTTCAATTATAATTTTGTAAAAAAGTCAAACAATTTAATAATTTTTTATTTTAATATAAAGTACTTTATAATTAGATTTAGAATTTAATTTAAATATAATGACCGTATAAAACAGTTTTACACTGTCAATTAATAGAAATAATAAAAAGTATCAACTTATACAAATAATTATCTATTATAATGAAGGACCCACCATAATTTCTTATTTTTTTTATTTTTATTAGTTGATATATAAAATTATTTTATACTATCAATATATATTAATTAAATTCTTATATTTAAATCTAAAATAACTTCTTTCTTTTGTTTTTACTTATATTTCTAATTATTCTTTAAAAAAGTAAAAGAAAAATTATCCAAACGCAATATGATTTCGCAAATTTCTCCATCAGGCAAAGACAGTATAAGATATTTTTATGAGTGACATCATGTTACATCATTATCGTATCGTATACATTTTTGGAGGGTAAGCAGACTGTGGTCAATATACAATGGTTCGTATTCAGACAAGCCGCCCTTTGACGCTTGCTCGTTGGTCGCATTCACAATCGACCTACCCAAAATTCGAGGCTTCCACTCTCCACCTTTGTGCCACCACCACATCTTGCTTATGGTGTTACCCATAACCCATGCGAATCTTTTTATGGTATAGCTGTGCGATTTTGACTTTGTAAACCAAAAATAGAAAAAGGATAATTTCTAGAGTGGTAAAAGAAAGCCCAAAATCTAGAGAGATTTTTGATAAGGACTGCGATGGGAAATTACAATGGCGAATTTAATGTCATATATTTGACGCAAAATTTCAAGATAATGATTCTTTTCATTCATATAGTGTGAATATTTGCGAAAAACTAATACCTAAATCTATTGGCTCTTATACTACTTATTAAAGCAGTTAGTGATTAATAACGAATTAAATGAAAAATCATAATTACAGGATTAACACTACATTTGATATAAAATCTTGAGGCAATAAGTTTACTCCTCTTTTTATTTATATGGTTTTTAATTAATCTATTTCTAATTAATGTGAATTTTTTGTCTTATTATTTAATTTATCTTTACCTTTAAGTACTATTATAATTAAGAGGTTCTCTTTAACATTTGTCTGATCTACGATTTGAAACTTGGTCTTCAGCTCATTTACTGTTACAGAACTCTTGTTGGTAACTAATGTGAAGTTCTGTCTCACATTTTAAATTGCTACATAATTTTGTGAATGTAAATATGAAACCCATATAACGATTAATATAAATTTTTTTACATTATAAAATTTACATTTAAATAAAACTTAAAATATAATTAATAGTTTATAAAAGGAGTATGCGTACTATGAAAACAACATTTATACAATACCTTATTTTCTGTATATTTATATATCGTTAACTTATATTAGACTAATATAGTTTCTTGGCTCATTTGATCAGTCCAATCCGATGAGGCCTAGTACAGTCGAACATTTTTAGAGTCCAACAAAGCCATCGAATCCTCCTTAAAACTGAACATTTCGACTGGTATTTGAACATTTTATTTTGACATTATATCATTAAAGACCCCCTAAATAATTACAAAGAAGCTATTTCATTATCTAAAGTAATTAGCGACTCAACTTTTACGATTAAAATCCTCGACCAATAAGAACCTCTTTTGAAAACTAAGCAGAGCATATTGTAACTTAATCATTAGTACTTATAAAATCCTTAAACACATTATCCGTTCAGTCGATCTCACCAGTGATTGATTGGATCCTTATCCCTGACAGGAAAAGATATTTAATAAAGTATTCAAATTAAGCATAGATTAGTCTCATCGGTGAACTACCCAGCCCGAACAATTTAATGAAAGAAGAAGTACTGCATGAGCTTTTTTGTTATTGTGTTGTCAAGTACTGCGTGAGCTGGTGGCAACTGAATTACCACCTCGATTTTCAGAAGTGAATGAGCGATAGGGGCAGGATCAGGCTAGGCCCACGCTGGAAATGGAAACGTTATTTTGTCTGGGGTTAAGCTGTCGGCCCCCGTTCACTCTGTGCACCAAAAATTCTCGAGTACCCACGTAACAACGACAAGACCAAACAAAATGTAACAAGCAGAGTTGTTTTTGTTAAAATAAATTAGACTTATCATTAACTTTTAGACCAGTAAATTTTATGTTCTTACACTTTAACTTATTCAAAAACTACTCTTAAATATTATCAATTTTTTACTAAGTTTTATTATATTTTTTTTATTGTGTAATATTATATATTTATAAAAAAATATTTCTTTTATATGTTTCACTTTTTATTCTTGTTCAATTTGATTTTTTTATATTTTTTATAAAATATATTTAAATAATTTTTAATATTCAATAAACACATATTTAATATTTTTTAGGCTAAAAAATTAATATTAAAAGTTTATTGAACTCAAATTGAGTTAGCCAACTACAGAATAAAAATTTCTAACTGCAATTTTTTATTTTATAATTATAAGATTCAAATTTAAAATTTTATTTCAATAAAACAAACTTTGAATCACTTAAATTAATCAAGTGTTAATAAGTCAATAATAAATATAATAGGAATATTTAATATTTTAAAATTAAAATATTTCATCCCATTTTTATTTTTTTATACATGAAAATAAAAATATATTTACACAATATTTTGTTATATTATTTTGTTACATTAATTTTTTATAAATAACATAAAATATAAATTAATAAATAAAAATAAAGAAATATATTTTAAAAACTATTAGGAGCATACCAATGATGAAAGATTTGAATAACTTGAATCACAATGGTATCTATCGTTTTTTTATATTGTACAAATTAGTCCTTAACAAAAAAAATTGATAAATTGACCCCCGATAAAAAAATTAATAAATTGATCCATAATATTTTAAAATATTGGAGAATTTAATCCTTTGATCATATTTTTTCATAAAATACTATAATATAATCTATTAAATAATTGATATGATACTATTATCTTCTATTTTATCATCATAATTAATCTTTTATTATTAAAAGTTAATTTATTTAATATAAAATCAATGTCAATTATTTTAAAATTTATTTCAATAATTTGCATAAAATTAATGTTCGAATTTCATTGTCACAAGTGTAAAAAAAAAAAAAAAAAAAACATTTAAGAGAATGGTATATACGTAAAAATCATTTCCCTACACGAATGTAGAGAATCCACAAGGAGACATGGTGATATCAAGTGCAGCGTCAGTCCAGTCTCCTACGTGGCACTCTCCCATTTGTTGGGACATCAAATCCCACGTGCTTGGGATGGTTTCCATCACGTGGGCATAGACCACCCTGTTGTGTGTGGCAGACATGCGGGTGCATAGCTCTTTCCAGCCTTGGATATCAGAACAAAAGAAATAATGCAGATCTAAATCCTTATCCACTCATAATCCTGCCTCTAATGACCATTTTTTGTTCAACTTTCTGATGGTTTGTTATCCCTCCCTCATATATGCTTTACTAGTAAGAACATATGCTATATATTTGGATAGATCATGTCTATCAGAATATATTGGTCCCAAATCTTTCTAAGCTTTGAGTGAAAACCCTCTTACACCTTCCTTTCTTTCTCCTTTCTCTCAGTCCCTTGAAATCCTTATTATAAAAATAGTTGGCTGCTAGCTAGCACCAAACTTCTTACCATTATATATGTTCATGCCAAACGGCCAATATGTTGCCTTTATCTGCATTTGCACCTGCACTTTACTTGGTTTTCTCTGAGACTTTGACTAACATATAAAACATGTCAATGGAGGATGAAGGGGGGAAAAAAACAAAAAATCTTATATATATGTTAGTAGAAGGGAGGGACCAAGCACGAGGTGCAGGTGCATCTGCAGGTGAATGCCATCTTGGCTTTGATCCACTTTACTGAAACAGTTTGTGTGTTGCCTTGTGTGGTTGCGGTTGCTTGTGCTTGGACAACTTGGATCAACGAGGGTAAGATCACTGGCTGCTTGCCTCTTCTTTCTCCCTTGTTTCTTTGTTCATATACTGCAAGCTATGGTGGGGTGTGTATGTGTGTGTGTGTGTGTGTGTGTAATTTATACATATGCATATATAATATATATGGTACTTTATAATGCAAATCCAGATCCAAATATCTATGGAGCTATGGAGTTGAATCTTTTATGTTTATGTAAAGGCTGAGTGGTGTGATATAATGTCAGGGGTTTCCATCATCTATTAGCCCTCTTAATTAATTACCCCCTTTTCCCTTTCCTTAACAAGTGTTTGCTCTCTAAATATGCTTAGAAAAGTCAACAAAAAGGGAAAAAATTCAAGTAAATGGCCTATATTCTTGCCATCCATTGAAACAACTTAAAGATTTAAAGAACTAATTTATCCAATTTTATATACGTCTCGGTAAGAGGGTCTGAAAAGGTTTTAGCCTTTTTTAAGATGAGTCCACTGATATTGGCGTCCTTTTCCAGTGATTCTCCGGAATTCATTAGCAGGGGACATGAACAGGACCTGAGAGCTCTCTTTCTTGTTTACGTTATTTTTTTATTATTTCCCTTTTCCTTTTCCATTTTAAGTGTATTATCCTTATGAAAACGACACAAGCTAAATCTTATGGAGCAGCTTGTTCGCTATGCTTTATGAAAATTAAAGTGGTATATACTCCTAGGATATTTTTCATGAAAAAGAAATGATGGAACACTCAGTTGTTTCTCAGCCGATTGTTTTTCTGGATTTTTCTTGCTTTAATTGAACACTGGTCAATTAGCATGATCAAGTTCGGTCTCATCTTTGGTTTAGATATTATTCTAGCTTGGGAATATGCACCTTTCTTCTCAACCCCGTTACTCCCACTAAAACCCCATCCCCAAATGGAATAATACACATAAATTATAAAACATTAACAAAAAAGAGAGAAAACTTATGAGAGAGCATATTATGCCCTAGCCAGAAATAAATAGCCTGATATGATAATCCAATTTTTTAATGTTGTAATTTGAAGAACAGACTTTGCACTTGAAACATGATATATATAGGCTGATCTCTCGACTTTACGATCCAAGAACAAACTCATATACAGATTGGGGTATGTTTCTATACTGGTACCAGTAAAATGTTTTCGGTTTGAATACACTACACAGTTACATACACGGAGCAGGCATCTTTTGATCCGAACACCTTCTCTCTCAGACAATAAAATTTTAGAAAATTCGAAAGTAACTGAAATCTCTTGAAAAACTGGAATGAATTTTCATACACATATGGCTTACGTTAATGGAATATTTGACAATTTGAAAAGTTGGTATAAATTAAAATTAATTTTATTAATTTGTATAAAAATAAATTAATTTTTTTATTAAATATTATCTGATTTGATATATTAGCACAATCTTAACTTATGTTTCAAAAGAATAAGAAAAGTCATTGTTAATATAAAAGTTCTAACATTATGTTTCGATATGCATACAAACAGATGGTGGTAGATGATGGCAGTAGGCAGAGGCAATTGGTGGCGGCCACCGGTGACAGTCGATCGTGAGCAATGGTGAATGATGGTGGCAAATAACTGACAAGGCCAATAAAAAAGAAAAACTGATACCAAATGAAAAGAAAATAATAAAAAGTCAAACTCTATTATACCTAATTATTCGATCTATCTACAATTGGGTTTAGATGATATAGTGTTGATTTCTCTGTTATTCACAAATTTACACTATTTAACGTACGGCTTTTGGGAATTTCTCGTATTGATTGCAGCGTTTTATATTGTTTGATTTTACTGAAGCTACCTAGACAGCTAGTACTTAAAGCTAGTTATTAATATTTTAGGTAAATTTTATTAACTTTTTTTTTTAAGTTTAATATAATTATATTTAGTATCTCTCTATTTATAAATAATAGATTAATCAAAATAAATTAAAAAAATATCAAGTATAATTATATTGGATCTCAGATAAAATTAAATTAATGTAATTCACATTAATATTTTATATATATAGTCTGTACTGAACTTTCGTTTATTATACAGCTGTGCACTTTAGCTCTGCTTGCAGTGAGCTTCAACACACTGTGTCTGCGTATTAGTTTCCAGCTTTTATTTCGCTCAGTCTCGGAATTTCATTGAATTCTTAGCAAATTATAGCATCCTTTTTGGCATCTAAATTGAGCATAAGTTTGAAAATGGAATAGTACTTTTAATTTCTATTTTTGTTTCGAATAACCCATAAAATTGGAATTATATATCAATTCCATAGAATTAAAGAAAGAATTAAAGAACAATTAAGATAAGAATTATTAGTTCTAAAATTTTAAAAATTGAATGTCTCTTTACTCATTAAAATTTTTATGATCTCTTTCTTCTTGTTATTTGCTAAAAATCATATTTATTGAAATTTCTTAGAATCTAATTTATTATTTTATAGATAAATAAATTTTATAAAAATATTTTTATGCTAATATTTTTATTAATTTTCAATTTCGAATCACACATTTAAATAAAAAACTTAGAATTACATTTGTGATTAAATTTATATTTTAATTCTTTAACAAATTCAAATATAAAATTTAAGATTTTATACTAATTTTTAATTATAAAAATTGAAATTAAACTTAAAATTCTATATTAAAATTTCAATTCTTACCTCCAAATGGACTCTAATGATAGAGGAAAGGAAGAACTCTGGATGATTGAATTCTGTTGTATTATCTTTTTGTAGCATATTAGAGCGAGAGAGAGAGAGAGAGAGAGAGAGAGAGAGTATAGCAGGCTAAAAATTCAACAAGTGAGAATTGAATGCCAATTTTCCGCTACTTTTCATGAATTTATGTTGAATTAAAATTAAAATCAAGTTTAAATAAAATTGTAAATGAGTTTTTTTTTTTTTTTTGGTGTGTCTAAAATACAAAGACAGCTAATTCCTACAGAAGCCCACCTCCATTGTACCAGCTAAGAGAATATTACTGATAGCCTGAGGAGGAGCCACCCAAAGAACAAGAGGCTCTATTCCTGAAGCCCTAGTTTTTGCAATCCAATCAGCACACATATTTCCCTCTCTATACGGGTGGATTAAATTCACTTCCCAAGCCCTTCTCATGAGTTCCTTAATTCTCCATGTCATACAGCCATAGACATGGCACTCGTTGGACTGTAAAATTAGAAATGAGTTTGACAGGAAAGTAAAAATCAGGGAGAAATATTTTCACTCTTACAACAAACTCACCTTGGACTGTAAGGTTCCTCAAAACTAATGCTATGTTTGTTTTGGCATTTCGCACGCCCAACCTCCGTTCAACACTCCTCGAAGGCAACACTGACATGTTTGGCTTCTTTTGCGTTGATATTGCTATCAGCCAGTTTTTCACTTGCAACCCCAGTTCAAGCCAAAGCAAAAAATTCTTGCATTTGCGTTCATTTTTTTTTTTCTCTGTTGGAGAAAAAGTAAAATTTCAATGCCCATATTAACCTTCTTCCAATCTTGGACAGTGAGAGTAGTTCTTTATGTATCCTATTATTTAAAATTTTAATTTAATTATTTTTATTCATTTATTTTATATATTTTGTTATAAATTTTTATTTATATTTAAATACTAATATCAAGAGTTATTCAGGTATCTCAAAATAAGTTTATGAGATTTATTTGATACATTATTAGTTTACAAGAGTTTTACAATATCATTTAATCACATGCTATTATATATAAAATATTGGATATTGTAGTTATAAGAATCAAATACTCTTATTAATTTAGTAATATATGATTAAATATATTTCTAAAATATTTTTATTCTGATATTATATTAAAATTAAATTTTAAGTTTATTTAAAATAATATTGACATAATTTTATTTATAATGACCTGGTTTGAATAAGTTCCTAAAAAATATTTTTTAAATGATATTTTTTTAAAAGGTCTTGTAAAAAATAAAAATTATTTTATATTTAAATATAAAATTAATTTATGTTTAAATGTAATACTAAAAATATAATATAAAATTTGTGTCTTTTTTAATAATTGTACATTTAAAAATAATTTTAATTAATATAATATAAATAATATTCATTATATTATAATCATTTTTAATATAAAAATTTATAAATATAAATTACATTGATATTAGTTCACTTCAAAATTAATTTTACTGAATCAAGTTATTCTAAATCTCCCGTTTACAAACTCCCATCTAAATACACCCTAAAAATTTCGTGCATGAATAAATGCCTAACTTGCTCGCTTTTGAAAAGCTGATCTCCTCCCCTCTCTCTCCAATTAACCATCAATAATACAACAAATAATGTAATAATGTAATAATTTTAAGGCGTTTGTATTGGCTATAGAGTATATAAAAGTTATATTTGGTAAATATATTTTATCTTATATAACATGTTAACTCATATTTTATTTATTATTAAATAAGATATATATTTCACTTAAATTTTATCTATATTCTATATAATAATAAATAAAATATAAGTTGATACACTACATAATGCTCAGTATGATCACCAAATATTTATCAATAAATAATATTATTTAGACATGTAAAATAGGCACATTTAAAATATATTACACATCTAATAATTAAAACTTCAAGTTACAATAAAATAGATGAATCCCAAATAAAATTTCAGCCATTAAATATATAAAACACCCTAAATACATTTATTTTATACATTAAAATAACATTCCTTTTTATCGCTACATAAACTGCATGTAATAATACTTAACTAGTGATGATTAGACATGTCTTGTCATGATTTCACAGTCAGCAGGTAGTACTATATTATTATACTTTCGCAGTTCAACATAATAATGTATACAAATATGTTTTTCGGTACGGTGATTACAATTTTATAATGAGAACCTTATTTTTCATTGAAGACACATCACCTACACTATACAATTTTAAATTTTTATTGCATGAGAACAGCTCCATCTTAAAACGTACAAGTCATAGGAGGTTAAGTCACCATGCAATAACATGCTGACGCACCATATGTAAATATATCTAAAATATACTTATTTTTAATGCAAAAAAAGGGAATTGTGCTTCCTAATACATTTTGACGTGAAGTAAATATATCATTAGTTACTTTTATCAAAAGTATTTTTGCTATCAGTCAAAAGTAAAACAAACATGCCAATCAATGGTAAATTAACTACATTAACGTTCGGCCAATGACTTAAATTAAAGGCCTTATAACTCCCACCATGAATATATAATTATCCGTTCTCCTTTAAGGTGCTAAAACCGATTGCCATCAACAAGCTTTAACTGCCCATATTACAAGATTTAAGTGCTTTTCATATTATAAGATTTAATAGTATAATATAAATAATATATTGTTTAAAAATTTTTATTATTCAATATTTGATACAACTAATACTTGATTATCTTAACTGATTTGGTATTTATTCTTCTCAAATAAAGTTTCAAATTTGAGTTTTATAAATTAAAAAAAAATTAATACTAAAATAATTTTACTTTCATAATAGGCCCAATCCGACTCGAGTCAAATTAGTTGAATTCTAGTTGGCTCCGGATACCAATAATTTAGATTTTGAAAAAATTTAATACATTATGTAGAATTCTGTAATTTTATTCTATATAATTTTTTATAATAATTTAAATCAACAAAAATATCCTTATATATAAAAATGGTAAAAAGTAATTTTACAATAAATTTAAAAATAAATCATTGAATTTTATTTGATCAGATAAAAGTTAATCTTATCATTACCAGGTCTTATCATGTCTAGAGAGACCTACTAATTTTATCCTATAATCACAAGATAAGAATAGATAGACCAAATAACTCTATCCTATCATATGTCACACAAAACAAATAAAAACAGATAGTATAGATAAACTTAGGATAATTCTACGGTCCTTCCAAGCATGTTTGAGGATTAGATCCTCCAAATAAATTTCCAATTATTTTGCCTTTTTTTTTATGCTACATTCACAAAATGGAGATTAATGAAAATTTTTAGGGGATTTCTACTTATATCATGAGAACTAAAAATATTTCTCTTTTAAGCATTAAGAACGATAAAATTTTGAAATTATATTTGAGTATATAGTGGGGATCAATATTTAAATTATTGGAGATTTATAGTTTTACAATAGGGATTTTTATATACAAGTCTGTACTCAACTATGCACTTATGGCTCAATTTGGCAGGATTGATAGGATACAATCTAATAGGATTAGGCCTGATAACATAAAATATGATAGAATAAGGTCTAACAATATTTTAATGTTATACAATACAATATTTGGTGATATAAGATAAAATTTGACATTTTTGACCTTCAACATGTCCATCCCCAATTTTGCATATTTCTTTTCTAGTTGCAGTATGTAACGTGATTCAATCTCCCGATGTTGGTCATTTAAGTAAGGAAAGATACCATTAAAATTTAATTTTTCATCTTCAGATTCGTTTTTTCATCAAGTTAGTGTCCTTGAGAATTTTCAATCACATTCTCATTCATCCTTTCATGACCATCTTATAGTTGCGCCAAGAACTCGTGTGACAAAACCATCTTGGATTGCTTATCGTTATCGAAATTGTCGTTGTTCTCACGCAACAATTCCACCAACTCCACCTGGAGTATCTTGCTCTAGTCAGTGTGTGATACTAGTGCACGATCCTTGAAGACATCATTACGACATTACTCCCACCCGCTGGATCCTCGAATGCCAAGAGCAGCCCTCCCACGTTGATGATGATGGTGGTGGTGGTGGTGGTGGTAGTGGTGGTCCTCCCTATACTAGCAAGCTGCAAGAAAATTGGAAAACAAAGAGAGAACTCTAGAGTCAAAACTTGAAGGATGAAAGCAAGAAATCAAGAACCAAGAAGAAATTGTGAGAAGCAGCAACGATAATGGCAAGAAGGTGAAAGGAATTGAAGAGTTGTGATACCATGCTAATTGGGTTTTAATGGGGAATTATTTTAAGGCCTTATACATTAGAACCTTATCAAGTCTAATTCCACCTGCTAGAGACCTGATTAATTTATCCATCAAAATGGTGTATAAAAGAGGTACGATGTATAAGTTTATATAATATAATGTTTACACTAAATAACGAATAAGTTCATAATGTATAATACTAATTAATAAAATTAGGCCTAATATGATGTATCAAACGGGGCCTAAATACATGGTAAAATTACCTACTTTTCAATTAAAATTTTTCCAAATTTTATATATGAATCTCTATCTAGCCAATGAAATAACAGAAAAGTTGGAGAGAAAATAAATTATTACTAGAGACAGAAATTTTTTATCCCCTATTATATAACTAAAAGTCTCCCAAAAATAATCTTTTTTTAGTATGAACCATTAATATCCGAAAGTTCACTGAACTCTGACTAATCTACTTCAAGTCGAGTTGACCTACTATGAGTGTAAAGGTCTCCCAGTGCTAGTTTTTCCATCCACAAGACTTGAACTCGAGACTTTACTTAAAGGGAACAAGTGTCGAACCATTTGAACCAACTAAACGTAGATTTTTATATAATGTAACGGACAAGACCTTTTTTTTTTTTAGTATATGCCAAATTTCTATGGTTATTAATTAGTGATTAACCTTGCAAAGGGAAAAATTGAATCCATAACTTTTCTGATAGGAATTTTTTTGAAAAATATTTCGAAATATTAATTTATATTATAAAAGTATTAATGTTCTTTTTTTTATATCTTTTTTCTTTAAACTTTTTGAGAATTATTTCCATTTTAGGATTACTACGCAAACCATAAAAAACACACAAAATGTGTGCTTTCAAGTATATTTTATTTTCCAAATTGAAAATCAAGTTTACTTTTATTCTAATTGTTATGGACAAACATCTATTCCTTTACGAGATATTTTAAAATTAAGTGATGTTATGCTACAAGTTTTGTTAAAATTTTATAAAATTTATAAACATTTTTTTTACATAAAATTTATAAAAATTTAATTTGGATGCATTGATAATATAAATTTTTTTTACACAATCAACTAATTATATCATTTCATTTATATAACCATTGGTTGAGTCAAATCCTTTTATTAATATTGATTCCAATGTCTGCGCGGAGCTGTTGGCCATGAAGAAAGGCCTCCTCTTGGCTTCCCACCGGGGGGCTGGCGACTTAACTTGTGAATCAGATTCGAAGGTGGCCTGGGAACCGGTCAACAAAGAAGTGGATCCGTGTCGTCAGTATGGTGGCATCATTCAGGATATAAAGAACATTATAGCCCGGAATTGGCATGTGGTGTTACTGCATACATACATATTGGGAAGGAAACCACTACGCTGACTGGTTGGCAAAGCGGGATGCGCAGCAAGATCAAGACTTAGCAGTCCTTGATTGGCTCAGTCGTTGTTAGCGGATGCTAGGGGATTAGCTTTCTTTGAACGTTAAGTACTTGTTAATTATAGATGAATTATGAGTTCAATTTTGTGTTTACAAACTTGATTTTTTTTTTCTTATGAAAGTACCAAATTTATTCAACCTTCCATGTTGAAAGCCAAAGCCTCGAGTGCATATAAGTAGGAGCATCGTCAACCCAAATTTGTGACACTAAGCTCTTAGTAGTATGGATTAAAGCATCAATTACCTTATTACATTGTTTAAGCTCAAATTGGGCTTTAAATATAATGAACTCAGATGCTATTAACCCAATTTCATGCAGCAAGACCCCATTCATTAAAGTGCAAACTTGATTGTTGATAATTATGATTGTGTCAAAAATGATTTTAATTAAAAATAATTTTAAAATAAAATAATTTAAATTTGATAATTTCAAAAATTGAAAAAGAAGGAAATAAAAAAATCAAATAAGTGATCAAAATCACCAAATAATGGTTTGTGTCTCCAATCCCCTATCTAAGAGAGTGTGTGTGCGCGCACGCACTACATCATAATTGAAATTTAATAACATTTAAAAAATTGTTACTATTTGCCTTAGTAATACTTTTACAAATGTTGTGTTTAGATTATGTTATTAAAAAGTTTTAACAAAACTTTACTACATTTTTTAGCAATATTTATCATACTTTTAACAACATTCATAAAAATATTGCGTTAACTTAATGCTGCTAAAAATTAAATATGTAATAGTGGCATAATCAAACACAATATGATTTTGCAAACTTAATTTGCATTAAAAATTGAGTTTAAAGTACAATATTTTATGTTTGGATATCTTTACTCAAAAAGTAAGTTTAAATTAAAGCTATTTATATTTAGATATTTTTATTTAAAAAGTAACTTTTAGCGATGTTTTCTTTTATCAAAATCTTTTTTCAATATGTAATTATCATAAAGGATATAAATATCATTTTATTCCTATTAAGATGTCATAATTTTATTTAATTCAATATTTTTACACTAATAATATATTAA
Organism: Pterocarpus santalinus; assembly: GCA_031439595.1. NCBI lineage: Eukaryota > Viridiplantae > Streptophyta > Magnoliopsida > Fabales > Fabaceae > Pterocarpus > Pterocarpus santalinus. The sequence goes on along the minus strand of CM062528.1, from coordinate 39,869,564 downwards.
ATGTAAATTCGTTAAAGATTAATTGCTAAAAAAATTTATTAAATATTATTATAATATATATTTTTTATTTTTAAGGATATTATTATTATTTATATATCAAGTATACATAATTCTTTATTATTATTTCCAATTTAATATAACATAATACAGAATATTATTGAAAATGATAATAAGATAAGTTTAACCAAAATAAACACAATTTTAGGTATATAAAATGAATATTTGTATTTAGAATATAAAAATAAATGAAAATCAATAAATCAGAGAAAAAATAAAAAGTGTAATCCCACTGGCTTTAACCCCCCCCCCCCCCGCCCCAAAAAAAGAGAAACTTCAGACAAAAACCACGGTGAAAAGGTAAGAAACGGAAATTATGCCAAACATTAAAATATTGTTGCTACCGTGGTTTTAGATGTTCTTATTGTGATTCTAACCACTTAAATGATGCAATTAATACAATTTAACTATAGGAATATAAAGCCATAGAAAATGACAAATTATAGGAATATAAAGAATTGCTTAGGTATCAATACTAGTAACGTTGAATTGAATCCTCTTTAATTTATATAACGTGAATAGTGGACACATGCGACGAAAGAAAAAGAGAAACAGTTAAATTTATCAAAAATTATATAACATAAAATATTAATCATATGGAGGAGCTTTCTATGAGTACGAAAAGAGGGGGGAAAAACTAGAGTTCTACATTCAAATTTGATTGTCAAGAATGTGTTTTACTCCTGCAGGATGCACTCAGAACTAGCGTTCCATCACAGAAATTGATCCCCTGCAAAATTGGCCAAAAATAAAGATAGAAAAACACTTTATGATCTTTATATTTTGGATCGCGCTTTGTCGATAAGCTCTCTTCTGAGAATTTTTCCTGATGCAGTCTTGGGAACACTGTTGATGAATGTCACCCTTCTCAATCTTTTGAAAGGTGCAACCTGCAAACAAACAACCAAAATGAGTAACAACTGAAAAAATTGCACAAGGACGATAGTTCTAATGGCCATTGAACAGGTGTACACAGAAAAAGAATGCAAGTTAGAGACCAAGAACCTTGCTTTTTTTTTTTTTTCCCTTTAAAATCTTTCTCTTTTACCTGATTGGCAATAAACTTCTTAACATCTTCCTCAGTGAGTGAACTGTTGGGTGATCGAACAACATAGGCAATTGGAACCTCACCAGCCTCAGCATCAGGATATCTATAAAAATGTAAGTAACATAGCTATAACTATGACTCCCAATTAAAGATGACAAAAGATTTTGTATTTCTTCTGCAGGTACAATTAAACAAAGATCATGCATGCGTTACTTACGGGATGACAACAGCATCAAGTATTTCAGGGTGAGAAACAAGAAGGCCTTCTAGCTCTGCTGGCGCAACCTAGTTAGAAAATCAAGTAAATGGCACATAATTTTGTAAGATGACAACCCCTGATCACAAATATATTCATTGTCACGTATAAACAGAAGGGTTACAAAAAAGTAATTTACCCACAGAGAAGCATTACCTATTATGCACTGAATTACTACAGAGGACTTTTTGGTAAAATTTAGGAGTGGAACATAAAGTTTAACGCAGCTCAAGAATGGATTATCTTTCAATTACTCAACTGCACTGACAGGGTTCCGCTTCAGATTTCAGATGTGTGACCATGTATGCATGAGTAGCATGCCAGAGACTGACCAAGTTCACATTTATCATTTATATCGAAGATATGACATTTGAATTACATACCTGAAAACCTTTATACTTGATCAGTTCTTTGATACGGTCAACAACATAAAGTTGCCCATCCGCATCAAAATATCCAAGATCTCCTGTATGTACCCACCCCTTTTTATCTATGGTCGATCTTGTCGCCTGTGGATTGTTGTGATAACCTGAAAATTTTTGTAGCAGTTGTACTTAACCGGATCTAGGAAAAGAGCCTACAGAGTACAAATAATGCCAAACTGCATATGATGTAAACAAAAGAAAGGAATCTTGAATAAGTTCCGGTTAAAGTAAAATTCTTAAAATCAATGCACAGTATGTGAAACTAAAACATGTCTACCAAAGTGAGTATTCTAAATATAACCATGAGTATCAGCAGATCCATTACAATTTCTGAAGGCAAGAACATGTAAGCACTGCCTAAGCTAGCCATCTAATCACTCCCTGCATCTTTACTCAGCAGGAAAGTGAAGGAAACAGCCAAAGCACCAAGCAGAAGTATTGTCCAATCCTCTGGTGCTTAATCGAATTTGCCAATAATATTCCTTACTTTTTAGTTAAGGAGGGACAGTTTTTGTTAGCAACATAGAATGAAACTTGAAATTTGACACAAAACCCGTCATTACCCATATAATGAATGACCTAATATCATATTGATAGATCGCAGTAAGCAAAAAGCACATTGACCATCCACACCTTAGTGGAGAACATTGAGTGAAACAAAAATAATCTGAATTACACTTTCAATGAGAAAGTCAAATAAAAACTTCAAGACTTAAAGCAGAATGATTCTCTTCATCACAGCTAAGAATCACTTATAGAAATTAGTGAATAGATGAAAAATGTCTGTAAAATTATTTTTCATGCACGAAGCAGGGAATATTTTTTTGAGAATGGTGCTCCAACTCTAGCAAAGGCAGTTGCACCAGCAGAGAAGTAACAGATACGAGGTCTTGATTAGAAAGGTTAGAGAGGGACATCAGGCAGTTTATGATGCATCTTCCAATAACTGCAAGTCACATTCTTCTGCATGTACACCATAACATGATGGTAGTCTGTTGGCAAAAGACTTCATTGTATATTTCAGAATCGAAAGTAATCTTTTTCTTTATTCATATGTATGACTAATGTGTTTAAGGTCATAAAAACAGTCTATCAAATTTGTTCCTGCTTCCTAATTTATCTATACAAGCCAGATTCTGTGACATCAAACTTAAAAAAAAAAAACAAATTAATTGTGTTTTCTAGACAGGAAAGAACTGGGGAATGTATATCTTTGAACTGGGACTATATCTGGTCAAGCTGTATCTGCTAAAGACAAACACGCAAATACAAACCATAGTAGTATCCAAGTTATGTTTATACAGTCTGGCCTAGGGAATTCAGTTACCATGGCTAGTGGTTTAACTGTGTAAACTGCAAGTTCAATAAAATGTGACACCATTACGCTGGCCTTAGTGATATTTTGAGTCCGTAAAGGCTTAGCTGCCTCTGCCTCTACACCAAAAAGCATAGTAGTCTATAAGTGGTGTTTAAGCAGTATGGCCTAGTGTTTTTCGCTTTCTTTTAACGCTTCATAAGTTAGCTACTTTACACATAAAAATGCTGCTGGGCACTGTACCTTTCATCATATTAGAACCCCGTACCCATATCTCCCCCAGCTGTCCAGGAGGGAGGGGCTTCAGCGTATCCACACTAACTATTTGAGCTTCCACCCCCGAAACTAGCATTCCTGTTGAGCCAGTATTCCGAACCCCCGCCCTTGGATTCTCGACAGAAATAATCCCACAAGTCTCGGTCATACCATACCCCTGAAATCACAACAAGAAACCACACCCTAAACTAATAAGCCACGGCATTATTGGAGAAACAATGTTCAATCACTAGATAAAACAATTATTGAGAGGATCTCTTAGTCTCAGGAGTAACCAATAGTTAGTCTTATATAGTACTTACAATAATGTACCTTTTGATTAGACACTCTTGCATAGAAAATTAGAAATGTTATTTGTACTATTTCTTGAGACATGTTTTAACTCTCCTTAAATATTGGCCGAGAGTTTTTCCAACGTTTTTTTTTTTCAACCAATGTTAAGCACCTCTGAGCATATCCCTTCAATGAAGTTCTAACAAGTGGTAGAAATAACATTATTCTTGCATTTATACATGTCAAACGTTAATCGAGTGCCTAATAGATGATCTGGTCAACACTCCCTACCTAAGAATTTCTCCTCATAGAGATGTCTAACAAAACTAATAAGCCATGGCATGCTTAAATTAAGCTCCTTGGGTGGCCAATGTCCAAACAAGCAACTGAATTACCTGACAAACAAGAGCATTAGGGAAACGCTTGGAACACTCCTCCATGAGTTCTTTCCCAAGAGGGGCAGCACCGGAACCGATTTGCCTCAACGACGAAAGATCAAACTTGTCAACAAGGCCGTGTTTGGCGAGAGCAAGCACGATAGGCGGCACAACCCACAAGTGCGTCACCTTATACTTTTCGATCGTCCTCAGCAACACATCGAACTCGAACCTCTTCAAACACACCACCGCGCTCCCACGCTGGAGCTGCGCGTAGCAGATCACCGCCAACCCGAACACATGAAACATCGGCAAAACGCATAGGAAGACATCATGCAACTGCCCCGCAAGCTCATCGTCCATGCAGATCATCGTGGCCGCGGCGATGAAGTTCCCGTGCGTGAGCACCACGCCCTTGCTCACCCCCGTGGTCCCCGAAGAGTACAACAGCGCCGCGGTATCGCTTTGTCCAACGTTGTTAAAGGGGAACTCGGTCGGTGACTCACCCGCGAGTTTAACCAACTCCTCGAAAGTCGTGATCTTGGAACCCGGTGCTGCCACGTGGACGGTTGGATTCGAACCGAGGAAAACTGCGGGGAGGTTGAAGTCCTTCACTTTGTCCCATAATTCTTGCACTGTTATGACGAGCTTGGGGTTGGAGTCCTTGACTTGTTTGGAGACTTCGGCGGCGGTGTAGGAGGGGTTGACGGTGGAGGCGATGGCGCCGAGGGCGGTGACGGCGAGGAAGCAGATGGGGTAGTAAATGGTGTTTGGAGAGAGGAATAAAACGACGTCGTTTTTGGCGATGCCGAGGCGGAGGAGGCCGTGTGAGACCCTAACCGTTAGAGACTTCAAGTGTGAAAAGGAAAGGGTGTGGGAGGTGTCAGCATCGAAGAGTGCGGGGTTGGTGGGGAAGGAGGAGACCTTGGAGAAGAGGTGGGTGACGAGGGAGAGGTTGGGGTCCTTTGGAAGGACGAGGGAAGGCCTCAGTGACCTATATATTCCGTCGGAGCAGTACCCTGATCTCTGCATCGTGATGGATTACAACAGAGTATAACAAGAACAATGGAGAAGAAAAGCTTTTCGTGGATGTGATAATTTCTATCCGAGAATTAATACGTGTGGGTGGCAGGCGCGCTTGCCAAAGAGATTGTCATTGTTTGGTCTAAATTAAAAACACGTTTAAAATAATTCAAGTAGTTTGTTTTTTTATTAATAAAAAATATCTTGAATTTGGATATTGTGAGTGAAAAATTGGGTGAACGGTTATCTTGATCTTTAAAATTATACGTGTGTTTATCTTTAATTTTTGAAATTTAAAAATTAATAATTTAACCCTTAAAATTATAAATAGTGATTTAAATTAATCTTTTTGATGGTTTAAGTTAATCCTTATAAATACCATTGAATATCACCTTCGAAACTTGAAAGACTTTTTCCAATTTCAAAAATTAAATCATTAGTGTTTAATTTCAAAGAATAAAATTAAGCATATATATAATTTTAGAAATCAAAATAAATATTTACTCATAAAAAATTAATACTAATAAAATTTTATCTATATAATAAATTGATCTAATCAAATTAATTGAAATTCACTCCAATTACTAGTTGTGTAAATAACGAGTCTTATTATTTGAAAATATATTTTTATATGTCAATCAATCATTAATAATTTATGTATAAATAAATTAAGAATTTATCTACATAATTGAATAATTAGATCCATGCAATGGGAAATAATAATCTTATTATCTAATTTTTCAATTATATATATAAATTTTTTAGTTATTTATAGATTAATTATCAATATTAATTAACACATAAAAACATATATTTAAATAACATTTTTCCCTTCAATAATTGACATTCTTCTATTTACTATTAATAATATTATTATTTTAATAAGGAAGTGGCGGGTGATGTAAGATGACAGTCACATATTCAGGAGGATAAGGACAAGAGCATGTGTATTGGATTTACAGTCATGAGCTTTACTCAAAAACAGTTGATGAACTAATCAACTTGCATGTGTATTTATCGTGAATATTAGAGTCTTGGATGGCAACGGTACTCGATCGGAGCTACACAAGACAAGGATCTTAGACTGGTTGGCTGTCTCTCTGGATTCTTAATTTGTTCATATTTTGCTAGAAGAAGCGTTGTTTGACACATCATGTGAGGTTGATATTGCGCTAAAAAATTTGATTTGATTTGATTTAGGACGCTATAACTCGTGAAAGGCGATGGTGGATTGGCTTTCCATTAGGCCGGACGAAAGTCAAAAGGAAGATAAAGTTGCATTAGCTGACTCTTAACTTTGGACTTTGGAAACAGTACAAGAGTCCAAAGTCCAAAATAGCGAGGTTTGTTTCACACATTGTCGCATTCTGAACCTTTCCGTTTTTTGGGCGAATCATTCTGAACCTTTCCATGCCGACTAAAGTTTTAGGTCCTCTACATTTAAATCATTATTTAATTATATCTTATTAAAGTTTTAAAAAGTTTGACTTTCTCATTATTATTTAAAAATTTGATTCTGATAATGACATATTAACAATAAAGTAATATATATATATATATATATATATATATATAATTTTTATTGCACTTATTTATTTGAAAAAAAAAAGGTAATATTTATTTCCTAAAAAGTTTGTATATTAGATAAACACACCAAATTCACGTTTTCTTCATGATATATCAATATTTGTTCGCCATGCTTTCCCCGTTATAAATTCAAACTTACATTTGTGGACAATTAATATTTGTCATATAAAGTTTTAAATATATTTAACATGGATAAATTATTTTAATACTAACTTCCCAAAAACACAATCATGAACGGGCAATGAGATTTGAAGGTTTGGGCCGTAAGTTCTACACCCAATAAAGAAGACTCAAAACGGGGTTTGTGGGCCATGTGGGTAATGAGTCCACGAAAGAAGGGGGAGCCATAGGCCCGAAACTGAAAGAAAAAGAAAGGAGACCCAAGGCCCAAATCCACACATCTCTTTCTTGATTTTGGTCTTGCCCATGGCCAGAACGTGTGTCATGGACCCGATCCACATGACGTACGAATGCCCCACTGAAATCAACTTGAGCCTGACACCAAAATCAACAGGAGCCATCCTATCATCATCGTTGGAGGATATTTCAAGGTGTGTGGAACATGATGGAAATTGATAAAATAGTATATTAGCATGAAGTGGAAGGGAATAAATATTTCGCTTTATTGTTTGAATATCAAATAATGAAATAGAGAAAATTTTCCATCTCATTGTTTAGAAATACAATGGAAAGAGATGTAATGGTAAGATTTTTTTATGTGCTCTCAAAACATTACATTTTATCCAATTTTCCCAAATTTGGAGGAAAAAAAAATTAAGGGTATTAGATAGAATGAAATGAAATGGAATAGATTTCATCCACTACCATATCATTCTATCATGTTTTAAAATATTTAAACAATGAATTACTTGGTAACATTTTATAGCTAGTTTGTTTAGAATCTTAACCAAACACACTTTTATTCCATTCAATTTCATTCTATCATTTTCCATTAATCCAATCATAGCTTAAAATTCTCCTGCATTTTTTAAATATAAGATTAACATTTGATTAAAACAATAAAAAATTCCCTTTACAAATATTTTTTTGATTTAATTTACATACACTAATAATATAAGATAGACAAAATAAAATAATTTTATATTATCATCCAAATTAAGAGAATTGTCAACATAGTTTATGTTTACATAATTATCTATGATGACATGGTATTTCTCATAATTTTTATTGAATTCTAGTATATAATTATTTTAGTCTATGCATACCAATTATACTATATTTTTTAATTGGTTAAAACTCTCGAGTTTGAATTTAACACTTCAACTATATACTCTAGGTGATAATTATTGATTTTGGGTATTATAGGTGTTGTTGGCTCGTTATACTTAAAAATAATTAAATAAAAACAATGCTGGAGGGGTCTTTTTTTTATATGGTATTTAAAAGACCCTTTTCCCCCTTTTTTGTGTTTGACTCACAGGATATTAAATCTATCAAAACAGTGCCATGAGAATTTCTTTTAACTGTACAAACTTTTAACAGGTTGTTCATTATAGCTTTTGATGTGCAATCTCAGCGCAGACCGTAAGCTTGTCTTCTCTTGTATAGTAATCAGAAGAGACAAGGTTCTGAGAGGTGCAACCAGTCCCGAGAAAAATTGATTATGACAAATTGAGAATGAAAAAGGACCTTTATTATTGCTCTCTGTTCACAATCACAAGTCAAGGGTAACAGCAGCTCAGCAGCTTGTGTTGTGAATTGTAAAGATTAAAATGCTAACGTCTAATCTACGCCTAATTAAATGTTGTGCTGTGTCTAACGTCTAATCTACGCCTAATTAAATGTTCAACCCTCATGTAATAGATGCTAATTTTCGATAATTCATCTATTTGTTTAGTACAATATAAATATTTAATTAAGCTGAAAAAGAAGTTCTGCAGGCAATGTCCAAAAACCATTTATGAATAAGAGACCACTAGTGATATAGTCTTACTTGGCGGCATGAGAATTACCCTGTAAAACAAATAAAATGATTAATTAGTCAAATTGTTGCTGATTAGCTTTCTCGCCTATCTGCGTATGAACGTAATCAATTATATATTAGAATCTAACATAAATGCTTTGGTTTTACACTCTGTTCATCATTCAATTTATTATACGTCGAAAGTTTCCCGTGGTCAAGTTGAAAGAAATTTTGTCGTGAACAGAATAACACATGATGATGGCTGTTCTATAGGTCGCACACTGGTCAATGGGAAGCCTCCACCAGCTGGATGGTTAGGACCTTAAAAGGTTACGCTATATAAACATAACTTGCATTGGACACTTAATTGATTCATATTTTATATATATTTATATCTTATTTAATGATAAATAAAATATAAATTAGTATAATATCTAAAAAAAATTATATTCACATAACATTACTCAATCTTAAAACAGGACTCAATTATTTTATTATTCAAGAGCAGTCTACAGAGTTTTGTGTATGCAAATATTATTGGCTGTGCATAAATATAAAATTTATTCAAAATATTTTGTGACCAGAGTAGAGTTCACGCTACCCTTAAACAAGCATCAACACTCCTTATAAAGAAAATCCTAAACTCTAATTTAGATTTGTTTAGAACAGTATCAACAAAGATTAGTCGTGATAGTATGTATACACAATAGTCATATTCTTAGAGATAAAATTGAAGTTTTTTCTTTTAGATGAAATAGAATTGAAGTTTTGAGTTCATAATAGATACAGCATTTTCTAATGTAATAATATTTAAAAGATAAATATACCGTAATAAGGCTTATAAAAATACTGAGACTACTGAATTTATCTAGACTATTAAAGATATATAATTGTTGAATGACTAATTGTAAAAGGTTCATAAAGATAAGGGTATTAAACATATTTTATATATATTGAAGTATATTGTATTGGCTGGTGTGAACGTGGGTAGAAATTCATGCCTCCCACCTATGCGTCAATGCAATTTTCCAAGCCCTACTGCTACTCTAATTGGCGAAGTCCTTGTTTGTTGTTGACAACTAAAACCTTTTGAATAATTACATTATTTATTAAATTAAAAAATAAAATTTAATTATTATACACATATAATATAAAAAAATTTATCTAATTAAATATTTTTATTTATAAGAATTTTAAAATAATAAATAATTATATCAAATATTTTTATCGATATAATAATATATAATTTAATATTTATATAAAAAAATGTATACTAATAATATATATAAATTAAATAAAAAAATTAAAATGAAACTTACTAATTTAATATGTCAAAGTGTTCTTTGGGCCACACCTCTTGACCTTTACACATCACCAGAACAGACATTAATTCTAAGGAAAAAAAAATATTTTCTCTGATCTGATAAAAAATTAAATTGCATAATATAATGCTGATAACATTGCAGAATATAGTCTACTGATGCAGATCTGCAAACAGATAGTTGAACAGTTGACACGTTACGAATTCGTCAGATTATAACGCATATTTTTTCAGAAACAATCAAACAAGTTATTAATATTTTTTTTTATTTCAATAAGAAAATTCTTAAGACTTGATGAGTGACAGAATTTGGGAATCAATTAATCAAATACTCACTAGGGGTTAATCATTTATTTTTTTATTGTTATTCTTATTATCATTGTTAATAAAAAGGTATATATTCTATTCGTCCATTTATGAATTTCTTTTTTAAAAAAAGATTTTATTTCCAATTATCTGTCATTCAAAAAATATATAAAGTGTTAATTAAAATTGTCAAACTTTATTCTGATCTTCATTACTTTAACTAAATTTGATAATTATAATTAATAGGAAAGAAAGATACTTCAGTTAAATTTTCTATATTTAAATCTATTTTATGATATTTTTAATTTTTGTAAAAAGAAACTTAAAAAATAGTTATAAATAAATAAAGAGAATATAAAAATATTTTTTTCTTCAGAATAATAATTAAGTCTGACTACCATGCTAGTGGCTGATTTGATTATTGAGCAAACTCTGACAAAAGTCTTGGCGATCATGTAATTTTGGAGCATTTTTGGAGTGATTTCCCGATGGGGATTCCCCACTTGCTTTTAAAATCTCAATAAAAGCGACTTGCATAGCATTCCACAAACTTCTGCTGGTCTCTACTGTACTGCACCATCATCAGTGCCCCAATACCTTTGAATTGAAACAAACAAAGAATGTAAATATACTGATTATGTATGGCAGTGGCAGGCCTGCTGGTACTTCTTTTTTTAATATAAAACGATAACAATGATGTGTTAACAAATAACAATGCAAACTTAAATATTAATTGTCTCATTATATTGATTGCATCTCTTGTATACCTATGTTTGACCTACGAAGATGATAAAATGATATTAAATAGAAGTATTTATGAAGTTTAATTATGGGATCGTATATGGGGCCATGCAAATTCAATGAGAAAAATCTTGTTTATACTGAATGATCTTTTGATAGTTAATCCATCAAATCTTGAAAGTATTCAGCTAAAAGTAAATGCAAAATAAAATTCTCATCCTGTAGGGTCCATGTGACGAGATAAATTAGTTCATTGACACATCTGAAACCAAAGAAAAAAAAAAGATGCAAATCATTGCAATTCTCCACCTAAGTTGAAGGATGTGTGATTATTTATTTGTTGAACTCAGATACTAAATTTATCAACGTTAGCATATGTTTCGCATAGACTCATCAATTAGATGGAAGTTTGATGGCTTTTGCCTCCTTAGTTCTCATAATATATTTTTTTCAATAAAAAAAAACTTGTGCAAAATGACAAAGATGTATGTTTAATATTTTGTTATTTTCACAGCTTAAATCTCCAACTTCCACTCATGATAACAAATTCCGCCACCATCATCATCATAGTCTTTCATTTTTGGCCATTATTGGTTTTTGTTTATAAATGTTTAGATGATTGAGGTTTGTGTTAAACAAGTTTCCATCTTGACTCTAAGTCTCTAAGGAAGCTAGTAGCTTAATACGCAAAAGATTCTCATGCGGGATCCTTAACTCAATATTGCTGTTTTTGACAAATCACAAACCAATTTAAGTGATATCACGAGAGATGACTTGCGTAATAAGTAAATTTGAATTCTTTGCATAAAGAGATTTTTTGCAAATTCAATTCACATAAAAATAATAGCAAGAAAGACAACCTCATCACCCTAAATAAAGATTAATCTTACACTTACAATAGAAACCTTAAAAGAATGATAATAATAACAAAAATTATACGGGCATTCCTTTAAGGCTGGAAGTACCCATTTGTAAAGTATCAGAGAAACGAGTTTAGCATCAACCTTAAACTTTTGTTTTGACCCTAAAATTATCCTTTAACCTTCGTTCATTTTTATAGCAAACATGTATTTTTAGTATAAAAAATTGAATTTATGTTTTTTTTAAATTATCAGTATTTAAAGTTCACTACACTTTAACTAAGCTCGTTCAAACTAATTTAGCCTATTATAGAGTAAAACTTTTTCTATACTAATTTTTTCTATCTACAAAATTTGAACTCAAGGTTTTACTTGAGAAGAGCAAATATCGAATTATTTGGATTACACAAATATTGATAATTGAATGTATATTTGATATTACATCATTATATTATTTAATGAATTTAATGGTTTATGCAATTATTGATATAATCAATTTTATCAAAAATAATATATTAACAAAAAATTAAATAATGAATTATATAAATTTCATATTGAAAATGCATTAAAATAAAACTGTTTTCATACAAAATAGGGTACTCAAATCATCTTTTATATATATATATATAAGAAAAACAAGAAACCGGAGTTAAGGAGTTAGCCATAGCCTAATTTATCTTCAAGTTCATGAAATGTTATATCAAAATAATGCATTAAGAGTTTTTTAACAAACACTTATTTTTGTGAAGATGTACTAATTAAGATCTGCAGGGTTGATTTTTCTTCTCTCTTTTTTTTTAAAAAAAAAATAATATCAAAAGCTCTCTTTTCTAGTCTTCATGACATAAATGTCTCTGATTGGGGGAATTGCAATTGCACCAAGAGAATACTTATAAAAAATCTAACATCATCGTCATGATCACTTCCAAGAGGGATGTACACAAAATATAAAGAAGCTATTACCATGTACTGTCACAATAAAGAAATGTCTCATTTCATCAAGAGAACACAGAACCCCAGAAGCTCAAATTTCTGTTCTTTCTGAATCTTCCCTACTACCATGCCTCTTAATTACTCATCATATCTTTCAGATTTTACTTGCAGTCAGACATCAGTTTGCACTCAGTAGCAGTTGTACATGGCCTTCCCCTCCGTCTTGTTTTCATCAACACTGAAGCTGTAGCCATTATTATTACTAATAAGTTGCTTAATAACCTCTAGATCATAGTCCAATGTGTTTGGTGTCTGGAAAAAGCACTCATTTGGCTTTTCTGTCCACTGGTTATTAACATTCCCACTTCCATCACTGTTATTGCTTCCGTGACAAAGCATAAGGTTGTTGCTGTACTCTTCAAACATGTAATTCTGGAAAGCCATTTCTTCTTGCTTGATCTCCCTGCCATGGCTGACCTGGCTACAGCTCCCATCAGATGAACTGCAACTTCCTTCACTTCCAAACATGAACATGCTGTCCCTCATAGGGTAATAACATGGAATGGGACTAAGACTCATCAAGGGCTCTTGGTTTTGGTAATAAAAAGGGAGAGAGATGGAGGTTGTTGTTGTGCAGCTTGTGCTGGTGTAATTAGTACTCGAAGGAACAGAAATTGGATCGAGGTCAGTGAAGGATATGGTTGGCGTGCTGTAATAAGAGCTGTAGTAGTGATCTGTGTAAAGTGAAGAGGACAGTGATGAGTGATGAGAAGGAAATGATGGGTTTTGAGGAGAAGATTGATCATAAGGAGGTTTTCTGTGATGATGAGTTGGTACAGGAAGCAAACCCATGAGCTTCTTCTTCAGCTTGGTGTTCCAGTAGTTCTTGATATCATTGTCAGTCCTGCCTGGCAACTGAGCTGCTATAATTGACCACCTGTAATAATATATCATCAATGCTCATTTTTAAGTTTCCAGAAAAGACAAAAACAAAAAGAAAAAAATCAATGTCCTCATCAATCAAATATATCTGTTGGTGGAGGGGCTAGTGCTAGATCTAAAACTTGGCATGCATGTGGAGGATCAAGCTCAAAGATAGGCAGATTCTAGATAACTACAGGGTTATTTTAAAATGGTAAAATCCCTAGTTGTTGTCCTTTCCTTTTCCTTTTCCTTTTACCTCTTTTAGGCAGATGGAGGTAAAAAGGTATGTAGTTCTTCAACATTATTTCTTTCTTTTTTCCTTTTCTTTTTACTTCTTCAACATTATTTAACCAGGGTATGTAGTTCAAGATTGAATGCAGAAAAAAGGGAAAAAGAATGTCAATATCAATATTCCGGATCTGGATAATTAATTTCGGATTAGATTGTTAGTTAGAAAGAGCGGAAAAAACATGTTAAGAACTACCACTTTAGAGGTCTAGCTATACATCTATAGTGCATAAAAATGGTAGTAATAAGGTACCTGCTTCCAATATTTGCATAAAGGCTGCAAATTATTCTGTCTTCCTCGTCGGAAAATTCTCCATGCTTAATGTTAGGCCTGAGATAGTTAAGCCATCTCAATCTGCAACTTTTCCCACATCTCTTTAGACCTAACCATATGGATACACAGCATCTTAGATATAGGGAGACAGGGAAGAGATATATATGATATCTCACAAAGGATACATATAAGAGATTTATGGTTCTCAGATTATGTGGTCTTACCAGCTTTCTGAGGAAGAGCAATCCAGTTCCCTCCAGTCCCATGCTTCTCGATGTACTCCTTCAGCTTTGAGTCTTCTTCTGGTGACCATGGTCCTCTCTTCACATTTGCCTTGTCACAGCAAGGAGCTCTTCCCATTTTCTTTGTCTTTCTCTCTCACTCTCTCTCTTTGTGGTAACTCTGAAAGTCTCTTGGGTATTCCCCGAAACCTCTTTACCTCTTTGACGATACAAATTTCAAACTCTCTCTTTCTAATCTAAGTGAAACTTCCGTGGGTAGTGCTTGTGCCTTATAATAAGGGACCTAGTTTTGAACAGTTGAAATAATTATTTTATTATTTCAGAGAGAGGGAGAAATTCACAAGCGAGATGAAAGCGAAAGCATGGACAAGACGTTTAATTTACATAGGATTTAATATTAACTAATTTTCCACAATATATAGCTACTCACATTCACTTATCAGAGAGAGCTTTCTAATCTTCAACGTTGGCGCACCGCCAGCCAGGCCATATCTCACTCCGTTATTTCTTCGCTTTTTACTTCTCTAATGACTCAAAAGAATCCAAAGTTTGTCATAGAGAAAGAAACACAGCACAACACAGGGCTATTGCAGTGATGGCTACAGCTACCAGAATTGTGACTCTTTCCAAACACGAGGACCAAAATGGAGGATTGGCCTGGTTTCCTTCGTCGTAGTGGGGTTGCTTAATATTTAATTATTGTCACTGTTATTATTTAATAAATGATGCATTGACACTCTGCAAAAAGTAAAAAGCCATGTGTATTTGGCAAAAGACAGAAAGAAAAAAATTGAAATGGTGCACGCAATTAATTAAAATAATATAGTACTATATTTTTAACTAAATCCATATCTTAACTAAAAGGAATAATATATCTTATATTTTGAATTGATATATTACTTATTTATTATTCAATGGGATGTAATACCTATTTAAATTAAATCTTATATTTATTTAATGATAAATAGATAATATATCGACTTAAAATATGAGATAGATTATATTAAAATAATATTTCTTTTAACTAAATGACATGCATGATTAGGGCGCACCTGAACATTCATAAAATTAATGCACTTTAATTATGTAGTATTATTTAAGTTGTCATAAAATCACTGTCCAGAGGTGTATCTTTTGGAACTGCATACGACACGTCGGGTCCGTAAACTTTACAACCAAAAACCAAAACGAATTATAGCTGGATAATAATTCATATATATATATATATATAACAAAAGGCATAAACAATTAATTGTCTCTGCTTACACTCTTTTTCTAGCTTGTTAATATATTGGTAATCAAGGGGAATCGCATGCCCTTTTGCTGTCAGATATTTGGTTGGAGTCCTATGTGCATCAGATTCTTTGCCCTTAAAATTATCTGGTCAGCTGTTTGGATTGACTAATCAATGCAAAGGGAGCTTGTCTACATTTAGCGATGATACAACACATATTACCAGCAAGATTGTGAAAAATAGGCAAAACAATTCTTACAGATCTGTCGTGTCACTCCATAACATTCCTGCTGGGGAGGCCCTTTTGTTGCTTGGTGACTTATAAGAATAGAGAAATCTAAGGACTCTTGAAAGGATTAGTCAATTTCGTACTTCATGCAATGATGATGTGCCTATATAGTAGTGCTCATCATTCTTTTTCTTTTTCTTTATTACTTGTTCTAAATATTTATCCCTTTTCTTCTGTACTGTACGTAGTAAATGTCTAAATGAATATCCTGTACTTAGTAATGCCTCTTTCTCTCTAATATATGTACTAGACCGGGGGAAGGAAGCTATGCTAGTATAGTTTTAGAATTTGGCTCTACTTGATGTTTGAAGAATCTTTTGACTTTCTTAATAAGGTTGCAATTTGCGCATCTCAACCATGTTAAATGATGCGTACAAATAATATAACCTTGTTTGGCACCTTGTTTGGCTGTGTTTATGGTAATAACCTCTTTATATACATCATCACCTCAATTTTTTTTAAAAAAAAAAACAGTCATCATATACGTAACGGGATAAAAAGCTGCGATAGTGAAAGTTCATAAATGTATACACTGAATATAAAATTGAGAACATTGTTTCGCAAGCTCAAATATTAAAAATGATGTAGAACTCCGTTGTGTCATTGCTAACGTATGGTTTTGCTGCCAGCTACCTATACTGCGTGCAGTTCTCTGCGTCTCCTATAATTATGGTAATTTTAATATAAGGTATTAACCAATCAAATACGTGTTGCACATGTCTAGGCATTCGATCTCGTCCGAGTAATAAAATAATTTGTTTTTTGTCATTTCGCTTTCTATTTCTGTTAGAACAGCAAAAGAACTTCGTCAAGGTTAGTATTTGCCAGAATGAGTATTGCTCCTGTATTTCTAGAATATCGATGCTCTTGTCACATATAGTGTGTTTGGATTGCCGGTGGTTGCAGTTAGAATTGATTTTGGGATACCAAAATAGATTCTAACAATTTTTTATGATATTTAACTTTTTACTTTCAGAATCAATTCTTACTTTGGAATTGATTCTGGGAGAAATAAAATTTTTTTACTTTCTATCAGAATTGCTTTTGGAGAAATGACCAAATATAGGGTGTATTTATTTCTGATTTAAAAAAAAATAATTTTAATATTTAAATTTATATATAATAGAAAAAATTAAAAATTGATTTTTTTCAGAAGCTACTCTTTTTAACTTCTTCAAAAAAGTTGGAAACTGATTTTTTTTATAATCTAATTATTTTTAAAAACTTATTCAAATATATGAAAACTGATTTTTTTCAATGAAAAAAGTAATTTTTTACTAAAAAAACAAATAAACACACCCCTAAATTATTTTATCTCAAAATTAATTCTACAAAAATAGAACTAAACAAGCAAATAAAAGTTAGAACTCATAGCAAAACACAAACTTTCTTGAAAGGGCAATTTTTTTTAGGACAAGACTACTTATATTAAGTTCTTTATGTCAATTTTAATTAATTTTTAAATTAAATAATAATATATAAATAATTTTCTTGAAATAAATAATTTTAAAATTAAAAATATATATTCATTTTAAGAAACTTATATGAAATGAATATAAAAAACTTGATCCAAATTTTTTCCTTTATTTTACAAGTGTAGATAACTAGTGCCGTTAACGTATTGTTAAAAAATGTAACCCCAAACAAATATTGGCTAAAAAACTTTAATGCATGTCTTTTATAAAACGTTTAATAAGGAAGTATTAAATAGTTTTATATTTTTAATTCAATAAAAGTTTTAATTTTCATTTAACAATTTTTACTTATATTTTAAGGAGATGTCTCATTTTATTAATATTAACAATGTTGGCGCAAAAAGGAAAAATTTAAAAACTCAAGAGAAATGATTTATGCATATGTAGCTTAAAAATCATACTCAATTTCCGTCCACACCTCTTCATGATAGGAAACACTTATTTTTTTTTATAGTGTTCATCAAGAAGGCTTTTTTTTATTTTATAATTAAATTATCTTATTGGCGCCAAAAGAAGGTTTTGATAATTGATTACCTGAGAGTAATGTTGGTATTAATTATTTTATCCTTGATTTACGCGGTCCCTTTATGTTCAATTTTTTTTTTTCTTAATTCAATGGATGGAAACAACGAAAATTCATCTTCGTATGAAAAAAAGACTATAGTGGCTTCCATAAAGTAAACTTTATAGATTAAAGCAAAACTAATCTCCGTCGGTAGGCAGGGATCTAGGAAGATATGCTGGCTTTAGTTTAGAGTCCACGCTTTTTGTAATTAGCTAATAGCTATATATAATACCTGTATCTTTGTGCTATGTCACTGCATATAGTGCTTGTTCAGAGTAACGCTAATATTTGACCACTATATATATATATATATATATATCTAACAATTATAAGTCAATCATTATCACCCTATGAAAGAAACGTTCCACCATCTAAATATAATCATCCTCCCATCATAATCCACATACAAATATAGAAAAATAAAGGCACTCCGTCTTGCTTGTCCCACCGAAGCTTTTCTTTTTCTTTCCTGTCCTCTTCTTATTTAATTAATTACTTTCGTACATATATATATCCAAATTTTTGTCCTGCTCCCTATGAAAATGTTAAAAAGGACAGTGACATATATATATATATATATATATATATATATATATATATATATATATATATATATATATATATATATATATATATATATATCCGGGAAAACATATTCAGGAAAACATATAGATAGCTATGTCTGTGCGGCTTAGGGGCTATGAATTGGACTAAATCTCTTGCTTGTGTACCCAAAATATTTCAGGAGTCCAGTGATATAATGTGATGCTGTATAAAGTTGTGACAAGCAGTTCAAAAGCAGCAAAATCAATCCGGTGGCAGGATATGGGACAGGAGTGGAGTATATCTATTGAATATGTTAGGGTGAATAAGCTGGCATCGGAACAAGGTTTACCATGGTGTATGTTAAATTAAAGCATAAGATGATGCCAACGAAAAGCCGAGTTAGCCAACTTGTAAATCTTACTTGTAAATTAAGTTGTAATATTGAAGATTGAGATCTTAATTCGAAGTTTGTGATACTGAAGATTGACTCAAGCGTGCATGTTGTTCAAATGAGTGATCAGAATCCATGATCGTGCATGGGATGTTTTCTCAGGTAGGCAATGTATAGATACACACAATCTGTTCAATAGCATTAACTCAGCCTTGGACAAAGAGAGGAAACTAGAAAACCATTATATATCACTCTATATTATGCAATTATGAAATTTTATCGTAAACCATGTGTAAGTACATAATTGTTAAAAATATTCTACTGACGCGGTATTCTGAGCTGTTCTTCCATGGATTATTTTTCCTTTTTCTAAAATTGTCCTTACACATGCAAGGTCGTTAATTTGCTTTAACAGTGCAAAGCAATAATACCAAACTACATTAATTGGCGAACACATATATGTCAACGAGCTAAAACTGATAATGGCTCATCTGTATCCCATTTGTGAAATGTAATTCCACATTGATGATATATATGCACTGTTTTTTTTTTTTTTTTAAAAAAAGAATAACAAATAAAAGGGAGTTTGCTCGTGTATTTCTAGCTCAGTATCTGTCAAGCAACATGTACTTAGCTTTCGGCTCTTTCATATCCGTTTTTGAAATCGTCGAATTGAAAAACATAATCGGCCATCATCTGCCTAATCAATCAAAGTCAAATAAATGAATCATTAATTAAAAAGTAACTAACCATTTCATGAAATTCATAAACAATTTCAAATTAATTGATTAATTAATTAATTGAAGGGACTGGTGTCATAGTCTGCATTGACCCTCAAACAGCAATGGTTGCTCTCCCTTTTCTCAACGGTTGGCAAACTAAGCTGGAAAAAAGTTTTGTAGCCTGTGATCGTCTAGGCATTAGTGTAATAATATTTTTAACTACAAGAGGTTCCATCAGTTTAGGAAACTCCTATATATTATAAACTGAAGACAGTATAGATGTATGCAATTATATTTTCAATAATAAAAGGACTATTTTTAAGATTTCAACTCGTTACTCCGAAATCATAAGTAAGTAACTTTCTGCTATACCCAAACTCACTCTCTTAATGAACTAAAACGACTGACAATTAAAAATAAAATCAAACGTGTTGCCCCTTTTATTTGTTTGCACTTGTATCTTTTCTATGTGGCCTTAATTTTTAAACCCCCCCTTATTTTTGAATCCCCATAATATATGTGACAATTACAAAACTCTCTTGGCCGCGATTTCATTCCGAAAGTTCCACCGATTAACGCAGGCTGGACTTGCATTTTATACAGCAGTATGAAACTTGAAGTTGTGTGTTGTCTAGGTCTTGAGTCTTTAATCTCTCATGTAATTCTTCAGAGCTAAGGGCTTTGGGAGTTAGGAAAAAGAGTTGGTAAACACAAAAGATGAAAGTGAAAGAGTAATGTTAAAAATACATCACTGCAACTCATATCTATTTAGGCGCATACCCACGTAATATGTGACCAGCATTAATATTCAAATTGAAACATGCAAATACAGAATGTGAATGTAGTTATCACAGGGTAGAAGAGAAAAGTCAAACTAGTCCTAAAGAACTAAGCTGAGACCTACGGACAAAGATATCGCTGCTGCTCCACTGACGTCATATTAATTATGAAGAGAAAATTAATGAACAAATATATATGGCTTTCATTTTGCTTTTAAACAATCAAGAATCGTAGTCTTTCTCCTTTGGGGTGTGTTTGATTAGAGTGATTTAGAAGAAAAGGAAAAGGAGAGAAAAAAAGAAAAAAAGAAAGGAAAAAAATATATTTTTATTATTTGATTAGAAAAAAATGTTAAAAAAGAAAAAGTGAATAGCATCAAAATTTTATGGCTCATATAAACAGTGATATTTATTTTTTCCTTCCCCTTATGGTAGAAAACTCTGGGAGAAAGGGGTGAACCCTTTTTTTTTTTTTACCCTTTTTGCCCTCGCTTCAAACGGACTCCTCCACACATAGAGAGAGAGAGAGAGAAAGAGATGATGGGAGAATTTTATGGTGCACAATACTATTAAAGTGTTGCATAATCTCTTCCTTCTTTTTTTTTAATTTCAAAACAATACTTTAAAAACTTTTATCTAAATAATTTTAATTTCTTTACTATTATATTATTAAATATAAATACAAAAATACCCAAAATCAAGCTATATAAAATTTTAAAATTTTTTAATTATTAGTATTTTATTCTAAATAGATAATTTATTTTAAACATAATATTGCATAAATTTTGATTTTTTTTGTGCCATATTAAAAGTTTAAATAATAATTGAATAATATTTTTAGTATTGCTTATTTGATAAAATATATTTTTAAATAATATTTTTAAAATATTAGATTAACTAAAATTATTTTTTCTATTTTAAATAATTTATTTTGATTAATATTAGTTTGATTTAATATGTTGATATTATTTTAAATTATTAAATTAAAAATAGAAAATTTTTTATTTGATATTAATTAATATAGTTAAAATATTTTTTATAACAACATAAAGGTAAAATTGTCATTTTAGTACATTATTTCTTTATTTTCTTTTACTTTTTCATAAATAAATAAGTGAAAATTATTTTCCTTCCATTTTTCTTTCATCCAAATATACATATAACAAATACAAATCTACTCTATTTCTTTTCACTTAACTTCTTTCCTTTCAACTTCCTTCCTTCCAATTTCTTTCTTCCATCCAAACACATCCCTTAAAAAAAAAAATGGTGCCTTTTCGGAGTGCTCGAAACGTGTCCTTTGTCTGACTCCTGAGGTTGTGGTCCCCACGAGAGGACCCTTACCCACACGTGCATGCACGCTCTCAACAGTAATAATATGTGGCAGTGATAGTATGGTAGTAGAGTGGCTACGACCGTACGACTATGACGTGTGTCAATGTTGGCACTTGGCTTTGGCTAGTTTAGAAGTAATGGGAAAATAAGTTTTCAGGCATCACTTTCATATATATGTAGATAATCACGAATTAATAATTATAAATTTTGGCTATATTATTAACAAATATGATAAATGTGATAAGATAATTACAAATAAATGTAATTCTTTTTATCAAACTATAATTAACAAGATAATTAAAATATCTAGTTCTTAACACAAAAACTTTAATATTTCTTTGCCAGTAACATAATTAAAATCATTAGTTATTGAGACATAATTTTACAAATGTCTCAATAAGGTCTAAAAAATTTAGGTATAAATAACAATACTCATGAAAAATGGCATGTTAAGTATGTATGTGTCGGTCAAACACTTAACCCTGCAAGTCCCATGGCTTTTTATCTACGTACACTTTTCAGGTGAAGCTATAGTCTTACTTTTGCTCACCCTCATCCATGTTCTTATTCGGTTTGTTTATTACTAGTATTCAGATATATCTTTGAACATGACGTGAATACAGATGGATAGATAAGGGGAGGGGTTGGTTGGTTGGTTGGTAGTTCATTGGTTGAGGAGTCGAGACTGAAGAAGAGTTTAGACTTTGAGCAGAGAAAATAAGTGAAGAAGTAGTGGTGTTCGTGTGTGACTCTGTGGCCACGGTCCAATAATTAGGGAAGAGGGAAAAAGACCAATCAATCAGTCACCTCATTCAAATAACAAATTACAAACTGCTAGGGTTAATTTCAAACTTCATTATTTTATTGACATATGTTTAATTCATTTTTACCACCTCTTATTGGGCTACGTAACCTGTGATAAATTAAACAAAGAAACCATTTCACTGATTTATTGCAAATGTCTATTTGTTTGATGAAGTTGGTAAAGATTGGTTTGCAACTTTGAATTTGGAACTAGCTACCCAGTTGTTTTAATAAATAAGCAAGACGACAGCTTTAAAACCGTTGCATCTGCCCTTGGTTGACTCTTTTTTTCTTTCTTTTTTAAAAAAAAAACTCAGATCTTTTTCCAGTGTTTCTTATAACCTCGCTAAACAAGTTAACAAGACGATAGCTTTAACCACAGATTGTCTAGTATATATGATGAGCACCACTGGATGATATGAAACATATTCGTACGAAAATAGTATTAAATAGTTATATTTCAATTACATTAATGTATATTAATTTTTTTTTAAAAAAAAGAGTCTTTGGCGAAAATGATGAAGGGGTGGTTCATATGAATTTGACAAAAACACACTCATACAGTCATACTAAAAATTATTTTGAGTATGTATATCTGCTTGGTTTAAGTTTATGGTTACATTATTTTCATTAATTAAAACACCGACACTAGATACGAACTGAACTACTTTTAGAAATTGGGTGGCTATATTTATAGTAAGAGAAATTTGCAGAAAAGTTTACTATATAACATTTACATCTCAACATGTGAATGATATTCAGCATTGTTTTTTTTTTTTCAACTCTATAAGCATCTAAGATTTCTCTTATATATAAAATATAATTGTCATGAGAACTAATGAATGTTACCTCACATTAAGATTATGAGTTTATCATTAAATAAAAAAGTTTTACGAATATCTTTGTTTTTTTTTTTTTTCTTTTAGATTTGATTTCGATTCATTGAACGTGCAAAGAATATTGTATTATCAAAGACTTGTAAAGTATGATTTTTTTTTTAAAGAGCCACTAAAATTATTTCACTTTACGTAAAAGTTTTAATAAGCATTTTTAATACCAACCAAAAATTTTGTTTAGGATTTTTTGTTAAAAAGAAAGTGAGCTAGTGAGAGAAACATGAAATATGAGCCAAACAAGACTTCACTAGACCTTAAACAAAACTTTACTAGTGGAGATTTGTCAATATTTGTTAGGCTTTATTCAATTTTTTGTGTTTATTTGTCGTTGTTTGATAGGGTGATGTGAGATTAATTTTCTAAAACACTGTCATAATTAAGAAGCCCTTTTAATAATTGTCTTATACAAAATTTGAATATTGGTTATTTTCTTAAGAGTATAGTTTGTTTACCATCTTAATTACGACATGTGAAAAATTTACATGAAAGGATTTATTCTCATATATATATATATATATATATATATTGCTTTCTAAGAAAATTAAGTGCAATACATGCATTTCAATATGGTATGATTAATTAACGATTATAGTACTCCATAAGATGCATGTTTGAAAAAGCTGTTTTTTATAAATCAAGCATGTATGGTAAATTTGTAAAAATAGATTATAATTTAAAATTAAAAAATAGCTTATAAGTATAAGTAATTTTTTGGATCTTATAATTATAAGTAGAAGTTGATTATTTCATAATTATTATTTTTTATCGAATTGATTCTAAATAATAAATATTATATAATATAAATAATTATTTTATACATTTTCTAGTAATTTTATTATATAAAAGTAATTTTTTTATATAACCCAAATAAAATAAATTATCTTAAAATTATTTTTCAACTAAAATATCCACATATAAATTAATTCTCATATAAGCGATTATATAAAAAAATAATTATATAAATAAGTAATTATTAAAAAAAATTATTTTTTCAGCTTTCCAAACACACGCATATCCTAGTGAAATCAAGTTTTTTCTTTTTTTTAATTGGTCGAAGTCTTGTTCTAGTTTTCAGTTTCTTTTTTTTGGTCGTGTTCTAGTTTTCAGTTGAGGATTCTAACAAGAGCTGTGTATCGACGGGCTCAAGATAGTCTTGGATCTGGAATTAAGGCCTAGTTGGACTATTGTTATGTTTTTCGGTCAATGTCTCGTTGGACTACTATGAAGACTTTTTTTTGGTTTTTGTTCAATGGACTACAGCCTAAGTCCTGAGTGCTTAACACAAACCCAAATGTAGGAAACTCGTTCGATCCAAATCCCTTACCTAATTAAAGAGGAACAAGGACTGACTACTACTAGGCCTTGGTTACCCAATAATCAATGTAACTTGATTTTCATAGCCCTACAAAATATTATATTTTGGGAGCAATGCTATTGCTTACCAAAGAAGAAGCTGCCACAACTAATAAATCATCCAATAAGCTGTGCTGACATAAAAATTCAGCATCACAAACACATAAGAGTAATGATAAGGGAACACATTTCATCGCGATATATATGCAATGTATATGATGTAGAGTGATGTGTGATATAAAGGGAGAGTGATACGTGGGGGGCATTTGGTGAACCCATGGGCTAGGTACGTGCTCTTTCTAAGTTCGGAGTTCAACCAAGTTTATAGTTCCGGATTTTGAGTTGAAGTTAACAAGTTGTAGGTACGTAACCTTCCGAGTTTCGAGTAACATATCACTCTACTTGAGAGTTCATTTCTTTGGGGTTTTGGGCTCCAAGTTCATAGATAATTAATTAATGATTATATGTCCATTTTTTTACGTTCAAATATCATTAGTTAACTACTTATGAACTTGGAATCCAGAAGTAGTGAATTGTTACGTTGAACTTGGAACTAGAAAAATTATATGCTCACAACTAATTAACTTTAAATCGAAAACTTGGAACTAGGAAAATTATACACTCACAACTAATTAACTTTAAATCGAAAACTCAAAATTTTAAACTTGGTCGAACTCAAAACTCGAAAGAGTACGCATCACTCTACACATCTACGCTAGAATGCGTTCACAAGACATTTCTCAACACCTAATATATAGTTGAACAGTAAAAAATTCTACTTGAGCAAACAACAACAAAAGTTACTTGATCTTTCTGCAGTCTCAAAGTTGGGCTACATTTACAATGGTCCAAGCCAAATCCTGGCACACTAATATACCAAAGTTTTTAGACCGTGCAGATATTTAAAAAAAATGGAAGACGGTGTAGATTGGTTGTTGCAAATCTCACAAAGTATAGCAGACTATTCGACTATGGATACACTACCGGTCATCTTGTTAGTATTAGAAATTAATAAAAAATTACAGTATTAAAATGACGTAAAAGCGCATAAATAGGCTTGGCAAGTTGAGCCGGCCATTAGCACGGACGTGACTAGATTTTCTCCCACCTCTACACTTGATAGGAGTACGAACAAGTTGAAATGTTTTTTTTTCGTTTGTTTTTGTGTAAGCCGTTGACAAGAAAATGGAGACTCGAGCATTGAGCCCATTTCCTGCAAGGGATGCGGCAAAAGTAATACCAAAAATGGGAAGAAGGAGATGATTGCTAAAACAACATGTCAACTCTACATCAGAGCAGTAGGGGGTTTCTTATATGAATAGATCACATGGGTGTATAAGGGGTTGAAAGAAGAAAGCAGAGGGGGACTAAGGAGAAAAATAGAGGGAAGGGCGAAGAGAACTCATCGCCAAATTTTTACACACCTCCTATATTCTCATGTTGGTAACAGCTACAATCCTCAGCAAAATACACATCCTATCCATTATTCTCAAAAAAACTCAATTCAAACCAATCATCCCTTCCAAATATTGAGACCTCCCCAAGCACCATAGCCAAGTATCACACATGCCCACAAAACTAAACTCAGAACCACAGTCACACAAATATTACAGAGCCAACCCTCAAACATAAGACAATCCGAAAGAGAACTTGCAACCAACTTCAAATTAAAACCGAACTCCTTACAATCAAAACACCAAAACAACAACTAGAATATAGTAAGACTCAAGCCCCAGCCGAAAAAACCCCCATCTCAAACACAAAATAGCAGCATCAATGAACAACAAAAACAACAAAAAAAAGAGAAGCAAAACTCCAAAAATAGAGCCACTGTGGTCTGCCTTCTCTGCCGTAGCCCCACCTTCCTCTGCCCACAACTTGCTGCTGCCGCGCAAGCTCCGCAAATCATCACCCACCGTTTCCCCAGTGAACCACATCGCAACCACCACCATCTTCAGACCGCTAACGCATCCAGTCTCGGCTCCACCGCGTCAGCCATTGATTTTGCATCGCGCAACCGCTTTCCACCACCGCCAGATCATTTTGCGCCGCCCTCAGCACCGCCACCGCAGAAGCGCGCCTCCGCCCCTCCGACGAGCCCGAACCATTGATGGCCGCTGCTCTGTTCCAAAGGCAAAATTTCAACGGATATATGACAAGGAGAGAAACAGAGACGCGAGACACCGTTGACGTCCTCATTAATATGTGGGTTAACTTGTAATATGCCATCACCCTTTGTCTATTTTGGTCCTTCCACAATTGATGACCGGTGGGTAACCGGCTATTTGCTGGAACATCAATGTCCAAAATTTGGTTTGGACCATTGTAAATGCAGCCAAGTTGTTGTACGAAACTTCTTTTTCATTTAAGCACTTTCTTTTTCATAGACTATTACGTTGAAAATGACACAACCACACATCCCAACCACCACTAGTATTAGATATGCGTACTCACGACTACTCAATGATGCCACAAACACACATCAAACCTTGAACAACAACAACAAGAACATGAACCAGAGATCGAGATCATCCTCCAAAACCTCAACTTGCACCCTACCCATTTTTCCAATCTCAACAATGCTCCTATATCTGTGTCATTCCTTGGTCACTGCATCTTCTCCACCACAAAACCTCACTCCACCACCACTTCCCATTCTGCCACTCCCCAACGTGTTCCAGCTCAAGTGGCAACTCAGCAACATGGCCATGTTCTTCCATTTCGGCATCAACACCTTCACCGGCGAGGAATGGGGTTCCGGCGATGCCGACCCCGCCACCTTCAACCCCACACTGCTCAATGCCACTCAGTGGATAACTGTTGCCAAAGAATGTGGCTTCTCTCGCGTGATCCTCACCGCGAAGCACCACGACGGTTTCTGCTTGTGGCCTTCTCACTACACTAACTACTCGGTGCGTTCCACCACATGGAGGGACGGCAACGGCGACGTCGTCGGCGACCTCGCCGCCGCCGCCAAGGACGCCGGCGTTGGGTTCGGCGTTTATCTGTCGCCGTGGGATTGCCACGACCCGTCGTACGGTGACACTGTGCGGTATAATGAGTATTATTTGGGCCAAATGACTGAGCTACTCACTAGGTAACACTTTGGTGTTGTGAATTTTGAGAAACTTAGTTATTCATTGACTAGGAGATTTCTTTTGCTTTGATCAATGTACCAGTTATGACATCAGTTTGTTAATCAGTTTTCTTAATTACTTATTATCTTTTTCACAAAATTGGTGTGACAAGTAATAAATACTTCATATTTTTAAGATTGTGAGCTTAATTCCACCTAATTACTAGCTTCAGGGAAAATGATTGTGGTCATATATGAACTTTTCTTATAAATAGAATAAAAACAATATAACAATGTGGCTCTAAACTAAACTAAGCAGCTTTTTGTTTGTTTGAAAATGTGCTTCTACTATGGGTTTCGTTTCATGTTTTGGATCTTGGAAAGTTGATTAATACTCGGTGGCAATTGAAACAGGTATGGAGAGATAACGGACATTTTTGTGGATGGTGGAAAAGCAGAGGGGGAGAAGGAGATGGAATATTTGTTTGAGAGTTGGTTTTCTGTAATTCACCAGCACCAACCAGGGGCCGTTATTTTTTCCAATGCTGGTCCTGATGTTAGATGGGTTGGTGATGAAGAAGGTGTTGCTGGCTCTACTTGTTGGTCTCTCTTCAACAAGTCTGCGGTTCAAATTGGAGTCAATGTTCCCGAGTGAGTTCTCTTACATGCTAACACTACTATTATGGTTTCCTTTCCTCTAAGTCTTTTATATAATTAGTGCCAATTGCGTGGTTTAGTTGTCAGGCCAAGTTTTTTTATAAAGCAATTCACAAAGTCATGGGAATGGTATTCCTTCTTTTCTTTCTATCATTCATCCATCAATATAGGATTTTATCGTTTAAAACAGTAATTCCAATTCAGAAGGTTCATTGATTTCAAAATGAATTCGTAGCTTGTAAAATTTTCATCAGTCCTCATATATTTTGCTGCATTTATCCATGGCAAGGGCATAAAACTCAAAAGGAAGATATGGATGATTAGAAATGCTCACAAAATGGCATATGAAAAAATGTACTAGTCTCTTGAGTTTCTCAGAGGTCCTCTATGATAGATATTTTATCAAAGCTTTTAAACATGTAGCAGATACTCAAGAGGGGGAGACCCAGTTGGTCATGAATGGGTACCTGCTGAGTGTGATGTCTCTATCAGACCTGGTTGGTTTTGGCATGCTTCAGAACTTCCAAAGTCTGCAAGGACTCTACTTGACATATACTATAAATCAGTTGGTCGAAACTGTCACCTGTTACTGAATGTGCCCCCAAACTCCTCAGGTCTTATTTCAGCTGAGGATATCCAAGTGCTTCAAGAGTTCAGTGAACTCAGGAGCTCCATATTCTCCCACAATTTGGCTATAAATGCTCTTCTTAATGCCAGTAGCACACGAGGTGGAGTTCGAGATTCTCGTTTTAGTCCCTACAATGTCCTCGAAGAAGGCATAGACACTTATTGGGCTCCAGATGAGAACCAATTTAGTTGGATATTGTATATAAATCTTCAAGGACTCGTAACCTTTAATGTTCTAAAACTACAAGAGCCTATTCACATGGGACAAAGGGTGATTGAGTTTCACCTTGAGGCATTGCACCAAGATGGTGTATGGAAGAGTGTCATAAATGGCACCACTATTGGATATCAGAGGCTGTTGCTGTTTCCAAAAATCAGGGGTCAGCAATTGAAGCTTGTTATTGACAAATCTCGAGCTGACCCATTGATATCACACTTTGGAATCTACATGGATCCGGTTACAACCTGGAGCGACTTAGATAAAAAATTTGTGGGCCATTTCAATGAAAGTCAAGTTCTTAGCAGTACCGCACGCAACAATTCTCACAGTGCTTCAATGTAATTGTTATGTTTTGAAGACATGTTTATGCATTCAATTTTCTTGGCTCCTTTGTGGAGATAACGAGAAGGGTATGATCTCGTGTGACTGTTGTCTTTCTCTTTTCCCCTTCTTGACTTTTTGGTATGTGTTTTTCGATTGCTTTAGGTCTAAAACTGCAGCTATTCGGTTAATATATACCTGGATGCTTGATTAATTACTTTATAATTTGCCGCTAGTCCTTCCCTTTGTTCAATTACAGCTGTTTCTTAGGCTGTGTTCTTATGTTTTATGGCTAGTGGCTGGAATGCTGTATAATAGAGGCTGGAATGCTGTATAATAGAACTAAATGAAATGGAAAAGGGTAGAATGGGATAAAATTTTCAAATGAATGATCGTATGATTAATGATTTTTGAACAAAGTTTTGACTCTTCTATTTGAAAGCTTTAGTGAAAATAAATGAAATAGCTAGAACTAAGGGCTTGTTTGATAGCTGTTTTTAAAAACAGTTTTTGATTTTTAAAAATAAAAAAATAAAAAAACTTGTTTGAGTTGCTGTTTTCTATACATTGGTTTTAAAAAATTAAAAACTGTTTTTGTGTTTTAAAAACAGAAAATCGAAAACAGTTGAAAGATGTTCTATAAGTTTTTGTTCTTAAAAACATAAAATTAGCGGTGGCACATTCGTAAATTTTTCATTTTATTGGTTTCACCCCATTTTTTATTCTCACATGACACATATTTCAATTTTTTTTTCCATTTCTTCTCCTCCCTCAACTTCTTCTTTTCCTTTTCCCCTTTTCTTTTGCTTTCTATTATGCTCCTCTATACAAATCCCACGTCCCTTTCTTCCTTTATGTTGCTCTCCCAGTTGATGAAATCCAAGAGAGAAAGGGAGACTGAGTTGGTGGTTTTTCTAGTGTGCACCACAAATGAATGGTGTAGGAGTGTTTCAAACAAGATCTCAAACGGTGATGTTGTACCAAATATACATCTATGATAATAAATGTAATAATATGCATCTATATTATATCAAATTCTATTTTTTAAAATTATTTGTCAAACAAATTTTGTTTTATTATTTTTAAAACTTATTCTTAAAAATAATCAATCAAATGGATTTTTTATTTTTTCATTAAAAAATTGTTTTGAGAATAAAATTATCAAACTGATTTTTTTAATTTTTTATTCTTTAAAATTGAACTCAAACTTGTTTTTAAAAATAGTTTTACAAAACTAAAAAACAAAAATAATTTCAAACAACCCTATGATCATATGTATCAAAATTATTATCACATTCAATTATGCTATTATATGTTTGCAACTTTTAAAAAAATTTTGCCAAACAAGTTCTTGTTTTATTACTTTTAAAACTTATTTTTAAAAACAATCATCCAAACAGATTTTCTATTTTTTACGACTAAAAAACTGTTTTCAGAATAAAGTTATCAAACAGATTTTTTTGTTTCTTTATTTTAAAAATTGAACTTAAAAATAGTTTTATAAAACAATTTTTGAAAACTAAAAAATAAAAACACTTTCAAACAAGCCCTTTTTTCTTTGTTTTTATTACTTTATTTCTATCACACTAATTTTTATGTTAATGACAAAATGTAGTTTCGTAAATTAATCTACCCCTTATCTTTCAATTGGGAGAGAAAGAAAAAGGGGAGAATAGAGTGTTATGAAGTGGATTGCAGTCTCTCAAATTTCACTCATTTATTCATATTTATCTTTCTTCTAAACATCCATGGCAATGTTATCATCTATCTTGATCATTTGTTTTCATCAACCCTAATGTCAAATTTTGGTGTCCATTATTGTAATTTTAGTAAAATGAGTATAGTACTACGTGAGAATACATGAGAATTTCAAGTCATAATTGCCCCAGTCCAATAGACTAGGGATCTGAGATTAAGGCCTTACATCGGTCTATTGTTGAGTTTACCGCCTTGCCTCTCCCAATTAAAATATTGATAGGTCAACATGAAACCACTTGTAGGTTTGGATCAACATCTGTCGCCAAATTTGAGTCACAGAGACCAACTAGAACCTGGCCACCTGGGTTAGTTGACCCAATATATACAGGGACCACTATAGTTCATGTTATCTGTACATTCCTATTGTACAAAGTTCACGGACATTCGCCAAATCCAAAAGTAAACAAAGCACATAGGATACTATTTTTTATTATATACTTCTGTTGTAGTAATAGATACCAACTGTTTACTTTTTTTTTTAATTAATTTTAATATACTATTAATATAAAAAAATTTATATTTTCATCTTTTTATACCATTATATATAAGACTTATAAAATAAGAAATATGATAATCAACCACTTTCGTTAATTTAGCAAATAGCAATATATGACTATATATATGGTTAACATATTAAATTAAATAAATTTTTTATAAAATTAATTTTAATATATTTTCAGTATAAATTTTTTTATATTAGTATCTAATTATATATTTTTATTTATAAAATTTTAAAATAATAGATAATTAAATCAAATATTTTTAATAATATATATATATATATATATATATAAAACATTTTTTACGCTATAGTGTATTAAACTTAATTATTTTATTATATACAGTTAAAGTTTCTCTACCACACCACACAACCACGTAAGTACACGGCGACCTGTGTTATGTTGGTTTTGGGAATGTTTTGGTTATATTAGTCTCTATTTAAAATTATAAAATAATTGCACATAGTTATTGCAAAAAAGTGTCTTCGAATTTTATTTGCAGATTTAGACTTTTCCCCAAACCCTTATTTGTTATGTTTGCTCGAGGAAAAGGGTTGAGTAATGTTCCTTAATGCCACTAAGTCTCTCTAGTATTAATAACATAGAGACAAAAAAAAAAAAACAAAAAACAAAAAAAGATAAAAAAAAAACAAAGATTAGAAATAAAACTCCATCTGTGACCCAACCAACTAATTCTACATCACTTCTAAGAAGGTCGAATTCCCCTTCCACGTAATCTAGAGACATATGTAGCTAGGGATATCAACGAGGCGGGGCGGCGAGGATAGGCCCCCGTCCCCAGTCCTGCGAGTAAATACCCCCTGTCCGTGTAAGTACCCATTTTTTATTTATCTGCAAGTTTATGGGTACCTGTGGATATCTATGAATACCCGTTAGAATATTAAAAATTTTAAAAATTTAAATTAAGTATAAAAACTCTAATATCATAAAATACTTAAAATAATCATAAATAATAATCTAATTTAATAATTCAAATTCTAACAATTTAATATATTTAAAATAAAAATAAATACAAAAAATAAGTATAATAATCTAATTCTACAATCTAAATTCTAACAATTTAAAATACTTAAAATAAAAATAAACACATAATAGTAATCTAATCATTAGTCTGATATATAATAAGTATAAATAAATTTAACTTATAAATTTAAACCTTAATCTAATCAATTTAAATAATAATAATAATATTAGTTTAACTAAGTTAATAATTTAAGGATAAAATAATAATTTTATGGTGGGTACCCGCGAAAGGGGTGAATTTTTTTCACATCCCTATATGCAGCTTTCCACTAGGCTTCTTCCTCCAATTCCCGCGTTCTTCTCTAACCAATATAGGTAGTTGATCTGAAACAACGCTTTCTCTTCTTGTGACGCCATGTTGAATGAGCAGAACAACCATGATGACGATGAGAAGGTTGGGGAAGAAGAGTTGGGAATAGTGAAGAGAAATAAAAAATGAGAGAGAAAGAGAAAGGTGAAAGATGGACCGAAGATGATGCGGAGATAGCTGAAGGCCATTGGCGACAAGCATGTTGATGATGAACTCGGTGTAGCAGAAAGGCTAGCAATGACATAGGAGAGGGCAACGTAAGGGGCGGAGTAGAGGTGGGTGATGCGGCTAGTGGTGACGAAGATGCCGGCCTCAACCATGCCACCAATGTCAAGGCAAATGAGGTCACACCATTAGAAGGTCTTGCACATGGGGGAGTCCCAGCGAGCACGAACACGTATACCATGGTATGAAGATCGTATTTACAAATATTTTCTCTTACAATATTTTAAATTAATTGCTTCATTACTAACCATGGGATTAAATAACAGCCATCCGATTTTTTTTAAAAAAGGAAACCAATGGTTATGAATGTGTACGAAGCATCACTTCCTACATGCGACTAATGTTAGTACAAAAGAGAGGGAGGACTAACGTAACACGAGCCGTACACGGCACAGCACTTTGGTTGGTCAAAGTCTCGAAGCCGATATTCCAGTACACTACTACGCTCACGAGTTCCAATGTTTTGGGTCAGTCAACCAACAACAATCAAACACACACCCCCAACACAAACATGAACAACCTGCGATCCAGATTCTCCTCCACAACCCGCACCTCCAAAACCTCAACTTCCAGGCCACCCATTTTCCGAATCCTCATATTCCTCCTCCTTTCTCTCCCTTCTCCTTCTTCTTCTTCTTCTTCACCACCGAACCTCACGCCCCCACCACTTCCCATCTTGCCCCTCCCAAACGCGTTCCAGCTCCAATGGCAACTCAGCAACATGGCACTCTTCTTCCACTTCGGCATCAACACCTTCAACGACTCTGAGTGGGGTTCCGGCCACGTGGACCCCACCATCTTCAACCCCACAAACCTCAACGCCACTCAGTGGATAACTGTCGCTAAAGAATGCGGCTTCTCGCGCGTGATGGTCACGGCCAAGCACCACGACGGCTTCTGCTTGTGGCCCTCTCAATACACCGATTATTCCGTGCGTTCCAGCAGATGGAGGGGCGGCAAGGGGGATGTCGTCGGCGAACTCGCCGCCGCCGCCAGGGACGCCGGCATCGGCCTCGGGATCTACCTCTCGCCGTGGGATCGCCACGAGCGGTGTTACGGTGACACCTTGCAGTACAACGAGTACTACTTGGGCCAAATGACTGAGCTACTCACTAGGTAAATAAATTGTGGGTTTTGTTGATGTGGTTGATCTTTCAGTGAGTGCTTAGGATAGAAATTCGAAATGGGTTTCTTTTGATTCTTGCTGTTACTTACTGTATCTGATTGTCTTATCTATAGAAAGTGTTTATTTAAGATATTATTTTATATTATGGTATTAATAGCTCTTGAACTGTACCTGATTTTTAGTTTTTTAATCATCAAGGGGTATCACAGTTGATTAGTTAGTTATCATAGTGTTCTACCAGTTAGTTATAATCAGTTATAGTTATTAGATTTTGTTATGTAAACAGCTCAAGCTTACTACAATACATGAGCAGTTCGTAGACAATCTTTCATAAGTTAATGCAACTGATCGTATTATCGGTTATTCATAAAATTCAGCTTCAAGAAAAGGTTTTTTATTTAGGTTTAGTTTGGTTAGCCTGATTGGATCCTTTTGTCCTCCCTGTGATCCTGTCAATCTTAGCTTCTGTGAAAATGTGCTGCTATTATGCATTTCTTGATTAGGTATTAGAAAGATGTTTAAACCAGGTATGGAGAGATAACGGACGTATTTTTGGATGGTGCAAAAGGAGAAGGGGAGCAGTACATGGAATATTTCTTTGAATGTTGGTTTTCTCTAATTCACCAGCTTCAACCGGAGGCCATTATTTTTTCTGATGCTGGTCCTGACACAAGGTGGATTGGTAATGAAAATGGCGTTGGTGGCTCCACTTGTTGGTCTCTATACAACACCAGTGTCACTCCAATTGGTGGCATTCACAATGATCGCCGGTGAGTTATCTCAATAGTAAACGCTAGTAAACTTCCTTTAATTTAAGGTGCGTGGTTTATTATGCATTTGTTTCAAATTATGCCTGGTTTAAAGATTTGTTTTACTGTCACTGAGCATCATATAGTTAATGACTTCATGCTGATTGCATGAATTGCAAATATGTACTAGTCTCAGGGTTAGTACAGAGTGAGATAGATTTTTATATATTTTCTTTTGGGCATATAACAGATATGCAGAAGAGGGAGACCCAGTTGGTCATCAGTGGGTGCCTGCTCTGTGTGATGTCTCTATCAGACCTGGTTGGTTTTGGCATCCTTCAGAACTTCCAAAGTCCGCAAGGAAACTGCTTGAAATATACTATAAATCAGTTGGTCGAAACTGTCACCTGTTACTGAATGTGCCCCCAGACTCTTCAGGTCTTATTTCAGCTGAGGATATCCAAGTGCTTCAAGAGTTCAGTGAACTCAGGAGATCCATATTCTCCCACAATTTAGCCATAAATGCTCTTCTTGATGCCAGCAGCACACGAGTAGGAATTCGAGATTCTCGCTTCAGTCCCTACAATGTTCTTAAAGAAGGTATACACGCTTACTGGGCTCCAGAGGAGTACCAATCTAGGTGGATATTGTACATAAATCTTCAAGAACTAGTAACCTTTAATGTTCTCCAGCTACAAGAGCCTATTCAAATGGGACAAAGGGTGATTGAGTTTCACCTTGAGGCATTGCACCAAGATGGTGTATGGAAGCAAGTCATAAATGGCACCACAATTGGATATCAGAGGCTGTTGCTGTTTCCAAAACTGAAGTGTCGGCATTTGAAGCTTGTTATTGACAAGTCTCGAGCTGATCCTTTGATATCATACTTGGGAATCTACATGGATTCAGTTACCATTTTGAGCAACATATATGATACAACGTTAGGAAGCCATTTGAATGGAAGTCAAGTTATTCGCATTATAACACACGACAATTCTCACAGTGCTACAATGTAGACCTTTAGCTTTATCCCAATTGTTGATTTGTAATTGTAAACTTTGAAAATATTTTACATGGAAAATACACATTCAGGGTTGTTGGCTCCTTTATAATTCCTTAAATGTGAAGATAAACAGGTGAGAAGTAATCTCACTGAATTGGTACCTGTCTTTTGTTGTTTTTTTCGTATATCTTTTTCTTACTTTTGGGTGCTAACACAACAGTTTTACCCCAAGTCCTTGGTTTTCTCCATTCATTATAGTCTTAGAGAGGAGGAGTCTCTCAGTTAGTAGTGGTTTATTTGTGAGTGGAGTGCGGTAATGTACTGTCATTGTATCAAGAATAAAACTTTGAATGGTTTCAAGCTTGCCATACTTGTCCTTAAAATTCCTTAGATGATTTTTTATTTGACATGTTTATTAATAGAGTTTAATTGGTATGCACTGACAGTGTAAAATAGTTTAATTGTCACAACCAATGTAAATAGGGAAAGTGAGAATGTGGTGGGTCCCTCATTATAATGGGTGGTTATTTTGATATGTTGGCAAGACTTTCACCATTTGATTTGGTTGACAAAGAAACTATTTTACACTGTCAGTGTATTTAAATTAAATTCTTATTAATAAATAAATAAAATTAATAAGATTCCCAATGTAATTAAAATAAAATATTCAATTAGTTCAAATAACTGTGACTCATTTTTCACTTATTATATAGAGACGGTATCAGGTTTTAGTCTCTACTTTAATTTATTATATTTGTCATTACAGTCTATATAAGTTAAAAAAGGTTACATATGTCATTGTCTTCCCTCAACACATACATGAATTTGGATGAATGACTTTTTTTTTTCGTTAAAAGTATTTTTATTTTGAACACTGTCACAACTAAAAAGCTTTTTCGACAATTGCTTTTTTTAGAATTTGAAATCCTTTCCTCGAGAGTGCATCCTGTTCATCACTGTACCAACTTTTGTTGGTGGATGAGTAATATTTGAAGACACTTAACTATTATTTCTTTTGCTTCTCATTTTCTCTATTTAATGGTTTTTTTTTCAAATATTTGGTATTTAAGTTAAGAAAAAGTGTTATTATTAGTATTAATATTATACAAATAATTTCAAATTAATATTTTTCTTTTTAAAAATGCGGATTTACCTGTTAATCCGCTAGTATAAGATAATATATATGTTGTTGGCTTCAACAATAATGGTGCGTCCACAGTCCTTGAGAAGCAAATAGAATGAAGGTGATGGAAGAAGAAGCAGAGCAAGGTGATAAAGCAAGCAGAACACTAAGACTAACCTGCACGGTTATAGGCATAGACCACACCGATTTGTATTACAGAGTGTGCGCTCTTTGTGAAAGGACCCTTTCCTGTGCCTCCGGTGATGCCCCTTCTTTCCTCTGCAAATTCTGTCACCCCAACCCTGCACCTGCACCTGCCTCTGCCTTTGCCTCTGCCTCTGCCTTCTCTCCTTCCAAACGACTATTCCGAATTCTAGTAAGTTGTTTTCTTCAAACATAACGGGGTGTCCTGTTTTTGTGGCACTTTACCTTGTAAATACTAAATAGTATTAAACATTGGTGTTGTGGGGTTTGTTTTGCAGATGTCAGTTGCCACAGACACAGAGGTATTCACTGTCATATGCTTCGATAGGGTTGCCCGGGTTCTGTTTGGTTGCTCTGCCGATGAGTTCTTTGACTTTGCCAAGCTCCACCCTTTTTCTGGTAAATTTCTACCCTTTCATTTGGATTTGGATTCTCTGAATGCTCAATGCTCTAGAATGTGAATCATAGATAAGAGACTAGAGTTTATGTTATGAAAGTTTCTTTCTTTTTTTTTTTTTTGAAATTAAAAAAAAAAAAGAAATATAGTTTTCCTGCATTCACCTTTGAATTTAAATCTGCTTGACAATTGATTGATGACAATTGAATAGTCCATCTTTTTTTTTTTTTTTTTTGTGGATTGGCTTTGATGCTGCAGCTGTGACTGTAAATGAGATTCTGGAGGGAGAGATGTTCACAATGACTCTATCCAAGCCCATGAATGGCAATGCACAACATATAAGGGTTACATCTGCTGTTCCTTTGAGCTCTGTGTTTCGGCCCGCAATTCAGGTTTTGAGAGGATGCTACAGATCATCACATAGTTCATAGTTATAGTTTATTTTGTTTCTGTTTTTATCATTTGAATCCTGATACTTCATATGGTTTTGATGGTTTAGTATGGAGTAAGAATCTGCTTGGTTGAGTGGAGAGCTGGTGGAAATTTTAGGATAAAAATTATTTACACTGGCTTAATTAATGTATAACAAGGTGGGAAATAAATGTCGGTTATTTTCACTATGTGTTGCTTTATTTTTCACCTTTCCTCTTTCCATCTATACAACCAAGCATGCTCTCTGTGTAAGCCATGATTCATGGGAAAGAAATATAAGCTCCAATTCTCCTATTAACATAAGACTTCAAGTTAATTTTGTTTCAGTGTCTCCATATCAAAAACTCCTTTTCTCATTATACAGCCTTTATTTTTCTATCTGTTTTTCGGCCATATTCTGCTGGCAGTTTATGACATAACAATGGGAAAAAAAACCTTATCATTCACTGGGGATCATGGCATCATGCTGAATATATTCGTTCCAGGATTAAAATTCAATTGAATAAAATCAAATACAAATTCGTGCACAATTTCTTGACCCAGTGCACAATTTCAGGGATAGTAGAAGCATAAAATTCCCAATATTATACATGGAGCCATGTACACAATAAAATTTCATCACAATATGCAAGAGGAAGCTAGTATTGGGGTTGTGCTTTGAGTGCATCATTTAGGAGAGACTTTAGCTCCACTCTTTGTCATTGTCAGTTTCCCTTGCATCCAGCTTCTTAGCATCTGAAGTGCAGCTTTTGGTTGATCCATAGGGACCATGTGCCCAGCCTCATCTACCTGTTGTTTCACAAAAAAAAAGTTAACAAAAGTGGAATTATCAATATCACACTCAGGAATACATCCTGAACACAAACCTTGAGGAAAGCGAGAGGTCCATGGCTTTTCAGTGTTCCTGCTTCTGCTCCATCTACCAAAAATGGGACTGTAGGAGATGCTTCAAACTCTTTTTGACCTGACCACTCCATGGCATGAACCCACCTTGAATTCCCTGTCCAATGAGAAGCACATTAAGAATGCTAATTGACACAACTTTTTTTGAGAGCAACTTTAGTTCCAAATTAATTGAGTAGGCTGCAAGCTTACCAAGCCAATTGCATATGAGATCTTCTTCTCCAGCATACACAAGCACCTTGATTCCATCCTCAAGAAGAGCAGGAATTCCCACTTCTAGATTTCTCATCCAGT
Source organism: Pterocarpus santalinus (assembly GCA_031439595.1). NCBI lineage: Eukaryota > Viridiplantae > Streptophyta > Magnoliopsida > Fabales > Fabaceae > Pterocarpus > Pterocarpus santalinus. Next base: position 39,829,756 of record CM062528.1, on the reverse strand, counting down.
CCTGCATCATAGCATCATAGACTGTGCTACTGCATGAAACAAAGTCCAAGTCCCCAACACCTAAAGCATCCCTCACTGTCTTCTTGTTTAAGAATGTCTCTACGTTGGAGAAGTCATAACACAGATCTCCCTCACATTTCTTTCTAATGTCATAGTACTGCAGTTCCAATAGCAGAATGCATAAGTCCAAGTAAACTCAAACTGCATTTTTTTCGTATCATATTTTTTCAAACAGTTAGACTGGTAAAAAATTGTACTTATGATATCCTACATTAATGTTGCCAGCGATGGACAATATCCGATTGAATATGCCATTGCAAACATATAATGAAGACAGACATGCTTCTCCACCTTCAGTGCCTGACAAATCAAATACAAATCAAGGGTGTCAATGAACAAAAATAACATGTGATTAGCAATGTAAAATTTTCCGCCATTGTGGCTTTCTTTTCTAAGATCACCCATCATGGGGCTAAGAAATTTGTAAGTGAAAAGGGAAAAGAACTTAGGAAGTTATACCGCAAGTTTTTATGGCCTGTTCACACGGTGGGACCAACTTGTTGATACTGTCATAATCAGCCTTTTTAATTAGTCCTCTGTCCAATGCATAATCTGTATATGCTTGGTACTGAATTTCAGGATTGGTTAACCCATTGCCGATAGCAAAACCCTGTTTATTAAATAGGATCAAAGGAATCAATCAATACAATCAAGAAAACCAATTAATTAGCCTTATATATATATATATATATATATATATATATATATATATATATATATATATAAGACAGTTTATGACCTGGAGATTTATATGAATTCCTTCTTTTGCTTTGTTTCCTTGGTGAACCCTAGATGCAAGAGCTGGAATGTAGTGTCCGGCATATGACTCTCCAGTAATATAGAAGTCATTCTTAACGAATTGAGGGTGCTCCTTGAAAAAAGCCTGTCATGATGTAGAATTGGATCTTACATATGTATACCAGCATAGTAAAATATGCAGTTTGTAGTTTAGATGTTATGTATACCATCTTGCATTTTTCATTCATATATGAATAACCAAAGGTGAATCCGGTTTAACAGCCACTCGATATAAGTGGTTGATTCAATTAATAAATGATTAATTTTAAATTGTTTATGAAGTTATTATTATTATTATTATTATTATTATTTTACATTTCACATATCAAATCGAATTACCTGCAAGAAGTCATACAAATCATTGCTAACACCCACTTCATCATGGCGAATGTCACTCTCGTCAGAAGTATAGCTAAAACCTGTCCCAGTCGGTTGGTCTACAAATAGAATATTTGATGCCTACAAAACCAAAGTGCAAAATATTGATGCCAATCAGAAATAAAGCTAGTGTAACAACTGGATTCTCTGAGCTAGCCATAGCCTATGTGTGAATGTGATTAGAGATATACATTATAATATTGTTTTAGTTAATGATTGTGGGAGACAGCATGCATGGAATGAGCAAAGCAAAATAGAGATAATTTGAGAGCATTGGTTATAGGATGGTTATATGCTAGTGGGAATTAAAGGAAGAAAAGAAAAGACATGAGAGAATTGATAGCTACCTTATCCCAGCCATAATCATTCCATACAAGAGACAAGTTCCTTGTAAATTGAAAAGGACCATTCTCATAAAATAAAGCTAGTTCACTGCTGCACCCTGGTCCTCCAGTCAACCATATGACAACCGGGTCATCCTTCCTATTGCGAGATTCGAAGAAAAAGTAGAACATCCTGAAATTTGATGGAGAAAAAGGATTATTCCGTACAGGTAGGACCACATATTATACCCTAATTATTTGCTACAAGATAAGCTTCGAATTTATTAATAAGGAAAGAAGCAGCCACTGCATTGTTAACCAACCTAAACCAGTGCTAGCCATGTGATGATGATAAATATAGGCTGATAGAGAATCAAGCACAACTGTGTTATGTCAAATAAAAAGTGTTACATGAAGGACAGTATTTATTTATGGTTCTTTAAGATCAACACTCCATAGTCATAAACCAAAAAATACTTTTCATTTGAGTAAAGCAAGATTCCAATTACTACTTTGCTTAAAACACAGTAAAGGGGTGCAACAATTATTTAAAGAATCTTTACTAGCGCACTTATTTAATCCATGACGCGGCTTCAGTTATAAGTAACAAGAAATTTGACTTAGGTTTCAATTATTTATACATGCTTTTAACCAAAATATCCCTCTTCTTGGCAGTTATTTTCTCCCATAACTGCATGGAGCAGTATGCAAACTAAACAACAACCCCTTAAAATCACGTAAACTGATAAAAGAACTTCTAGATAACTTTCTTTATAGCTTGATGACAACCATTCTGGACATGGCAGGAAAATGAAGCTAGCAAAGAAACTGACAAAAACTCAATTTAAAATTTAAAATGCATAACGGGGTTTACATCTTTAGTTTCTTTACCTTGCAGCTTTGGAACGAGGAAGGCGATAATATCCTGCATGATGACCAAGCTCTTCAACAGAAGGCCCAGAAGAAGCTCCAAGATAAGGGAAAGTGAACTTCTTCTCCACAATCTTTCCAGGGACAAGATGAGGGTCACTCGCTAGTGTGTTAATGGAGTCTTTTGGGAATAGGTTAAGCCCTCTCATCAGCCTCTCTGCATCCAGTTTTGGAAAGGAGGCCATTGAAGAGAAGCGAAGGTCATTGTTTGTCGGATAAGTTGGAGAGGAGAATGAAGGTGAAATGAAGAAGAAGAAGAGCAAAAAGAACAACATAGAAGACAAGGATAGTTTGAGGAGGCTTGACAATGATGCTGATGCCATGTTGTTTGGCTTTGGTTGAAAATGAGTGGCAATGGCCCGTGAATTTATAGTGCTCGCAACCTTTGCCGACTGCTTTGGGTCGTCAACTCTTCTGGAAAGGTTGAGTACGGGAGAGTTAACAGTTTCCACCACTTTTCACGTTAGTTATTTTAAAAATAATGCTACATGCAAGCAACTTCAAATAACTATTAGATGTAACTTGATTTGAGTGGCTCGGTGTCTATCTTTCTTAAATAAGATTTTGGATTCAAATTTTATGATTGAAAAAACTAATATTGGAAGAGTTTTATACCATAATAAATCGATTTGATTCAAATCAAATTAGTTGAAGTTCAATTGATTTTGGATACCGGTGATATCTAAAAAAAATATCTGATGTTAGTTATTAAAAACTATAATTACAGAAATTATTTATAGTTTTCAATTCAATAGTTAGTCTGATAATACTAATATTCACAAAATGTTGATTAATGAAATAAGCATGTCAAATTTTGTAGTGTGAATGTGAATCCCTTCTTATATCTTGTGTACCTTTTTGTTACCCAATTCATGAAGGGATAAGTTATTTCATCACTGAAAGGTAACGTACGGACGGATGACTCAGTTAGCATGTCTTGCAAGGGTGGCCTCCTCCACCAACAGTCTTAATAGTTAATACTTTATCATGAATAATATTGAAAATAATGAGATGGTTCTGTCCAATCAATAATTAATTAATTAATTAGTGAAATACGTCGATGTATGATAGAGCCAGCTTCGTTTGTGATTCCCGTTTACGCTTTTCATTTGAATAGACAACGATGTAACTCCCTTTCTTTTTTGGCTAATAATTCAACAAACAATGTTTTTCAAAGCAAATTTATTCCAAGGCTTTGTCACAAAGCCAGTTGTCTCGTGCCTTATTTGTCTTCTCACTACGTCAGCAAGTTTTACTTAGATACAACTTTTGTTTCTTTTTTGATGAGCTAATTAATTAGATAAAACTATATGGAAGCATTTGAGATTAATATCCACAATTCTTACAAAATGCAATTATATGTTGCGTTTCATGTTTCTTCCACCATTTCCCATCGCAGGTTCTATATTTGTGAAGCTAGTGAAGGAGCTTAAGAAAGTGTTGCGTGTAAGATATAATGGGTTATGTTATTTGTACATACCCAAAATCCCAACACCCCAACATCTTCTCTCAGCTTTTTCTCTTTCCATCAATCATTTCACTCTTTTCACTTTCTTTTATAATTTTTTTTTCTCCTTACTATTTCTGGGTGTCTAAGGTGTCTACCTATCCCAGTGGTACAAAAAATATTTCTCAGATATAATAGTGATGGCTTAAATACAAGCACACGCAATTTTGACCAAATCTGAATGGCGATAAACGAATAGTGTGCCCCACTGTTAGCTCACATATCCTTTAAACCCATTTTTTTTTATAGATGAATTGAAACTGGTTTTCCGTTCAAAGTCTTATAACTGTGAGTAGCGTACAAGACGATCAACGTCTTCAGAATCAAAGTAGACCATGACCATGAGACCTACCCTATTCATCTTTGTGTAATGTGTATCAAATTATCATTATGTGCCAGAAACCTTTTAGAAGAAAACAGAAAAGAAAGGAAACACTTTTACTAATTTTAGAACAGTACTTGTCCTCTTCCTTCTGCAAGATGTCATATGAAATAATGTATTAGAGAGGCGTCTCCAACTCATCCCAACCTCTATGATGTCACTTCCTTTTGTTATGAAGTACATATAATCCTATCTGCGTCATTTTAGTTTCATCAACTTTTATTTGATGACCTCAAGACATAACGAGTTATACACGATTTAATTCTCAAGTGTATATATGATACAGATTCGCTTAATCATATAGACTTAAAAAACTTAATTCATACTCTTTCAAGAACTTCAGTGTAATTTACATATGATATTGCACATCCCAGTATTCTACTTGCCCCGTAGTAATTTCGTTGTCTTTTGCAAAATCTGAATATGACAAATAGAATACAAAGCTGTCAACATCTCGCTTACAAGTTACAATACACCACGGCACAAGATAGAGGCTGTTCAGACTAGAGAATAACAGCACGTTTAGACACCTTCAAAATCCAAATGTTGCATTGCATATTTAAAGTCTAATGTCAGTACATTATGTGATTATTTATAGCGAACAAATAGTAACAAGAATTTGTATGACTTGTAGCACATGAAGTCATATGCTTTTATCAGTTGGCATCATTTTCAATAATATGCTCCTTTCACAAATTACGGCTCTTCTGTATGCATGCAAAGTTGTTTAATGCAAAAGCTGAGGACTTCAACATTCAGAAGGCACACAGGTGCCATTGAACCATCCAATCTCAAAGCATCATTAATTAATAATGCCAGTTCTTTTCTAAAGGAGGTGGCCTAAAACATAGCAAAGCGAAGGCCTCAGGTCTTCATTTTTGAAATTATGTTTTCAGTCTGTATCAGCAAAGGAAGTGCATGTACTTGGCAGTGAAATAGTTCCCACAAGGTGTAAGGTAGTCTGTCGCGGAGGAGAGGTGACCACACAGAGCTAGAAGTTTTAAAGGTATGGTAATTTAAAAATTAGATACAATACCTTGAAAATGAGTTGAAATTAGATATAAGTGCATTCAATTCAAATTCATGGTGTGCGTTCGGGTAAAACAGATAGCAAAAAGATAGATGGTATGAAAATTGGCAGAACTTTTTTTTTTAATGAAGATTTCCTGCTATTAAATTATATCTCTTATCACTTATCATGATTTGTCACACATTAACATGACTAGTTGTTAGGTTTATTGATAAATATTTGTACATATTTTTTCATGCCATCTAGCATCACTTAAAAAGATATACACCTTATCAATCTCCTAAACTTGAAAGATTATGTAAATTTACTATTCTGTTTAAATACAGCAAGCATGCTTTCGTCATAAATTTTAAAAACAACTGAAATCATGAACTTCAAAATGAAAAAAAAAAAATCCTAATAAGTGAAAAGTTGAATTTGTTACGATGACTTGTTGAAGAAGAATCCACATCGAAAACAAGATTTTCTAATCTCATTACCAACTTAATCATTCATAAAGATAGTTGCAGTGAGAATACTATGTGTACAATTTATTTATCTTTTTCCCAAAAACTGACCAACAATAAGGTCAATATAGTTGACAAAATTACCTTCCATAGATCACTTAACCAGAGGGAATAAAGACAACTAAAATTTTCAGTTACACATGATACATGCAGTACCAAGTCTCTAGCAAAGGTAACTAACTTGGACAAAAGCTCTGATATGTTATGTAGCAAAAGCAAGTTAAGGCCAACAAAACATGGCAAAACCTACCAACACTCTCTCCAAGGTGCATTGATACTGAATTCAATTGCGCCTTATTTTCATGAAAACCGTTTGTTGTTCTCCTAGACCTCACAAGTTCGATAGCCAGTGCCTGCAAATCACAAAAATATCACAATGCACAAGAAGGAAAAAGATAAACACTTCAGATAGATATACATTACATGTTGCAGCCTTAAAATCTCAAAATTGAAACAAAATCAATGCCTAGAAGGCCACACGGTAGCAATAGCCAAAAATAGGTTCACTATAAGTTTATTGAATATTGCTATCTTTTTTCAAAACTACATAGATTTTAATTACAATTACTATTAGTATAGAGTTATTATTATTATTTTTGAGTTGATGGTGCTCAAGTCAATCTTTTTCTCTTCCTGGCCAAAGTGCTCTCAAGTCAATTTATGTTTTTTATTTTTTTTTCGGCCAACACACACATAAATTCACTCGGAGAATGTAGGAGGGACGAGGGGCTCTACCTTTTAGAATCGGACAGGCGATTCCTTTCTCCGTGATGGAATAACACAGGCCACAGTTCAAACCACCCAGGCTACGCCTCCAAATGCAAGCCACATGTTTGTTTTAATAATAAGGGGCCACAATGTGCACAATAGTTTTTCTTGGGTCAAATGTGTCTCCGGTGCCTTTCGGCCCTGCTTATTAGTTTGAGCCCAAAGCCCACTAGACATTTTTAAATGGATTTTGGGTTTTGAAGGTCCTGATAACAATAATCACGAAGACCAAAAATAATAAAAAATCAATCAGTATTCACGTTCCCTTCACCAGCTGCACTTATGTCCTGTCCCCCCCTCCCCGCTCAAAAAAAAAAAAAGGACCAAAAAACGAAAAACCAAAGATAAAAAACTGGTGCTTTATGCCTTTGGGGCACTGGGGCTTTCAATAACATCTGTCGTGAGTGAGGGTCCTTTCGAGTTAAAGATGATAACGGGGTGGAGTCAAAGGCTCAGAGAAGCATTAGTTAGTGTTCCATTGTGCCTTAATCGCGTCTTTTGTTTATTAAAACCCAAGCCACCAACCATCATGGATTCTTATTTCATCATCAGGACAAGCATTTCGCATTTTATAAATGAATATTATCATCATCAAATGGAAACAGAACGACATATATTATAATTAAGCCGAACGATACTCTCCCGCATTGGGTGCAAGAGCACTGCCAACCTGTGTCGGCAGGGCAGAGCCGGAGTAGGCTTATCATACAAAGGGCCATTATCAGTTAGTCCATTCCATGAGACACGCCTTTGTATAAAAAAGTTGGGTTTGTTTTTCAGGAATTTGTCACTATACCTTTGAGGTTTTAACGGGGATGAAATTATATGTGTGTCTAAAGGTTTATACCCCAAAAAAAAAAAAAAAACAGAAAAGAGAGAGAAAAAAGAGAGGGAGGGGGGGTTAACTTTTTTGAGCTAATTTAGTTCTAGACGTGATCCATAACAGTTATGACCAAATGGTTAAAAGTTGATTCTTAAAACTCCATTTTTTATGATTAAATTTTCACACAGTTTAATCTTACATTAATAACTTGTTAACTTAACAAAATATATTGTTAAAAATTAGAGTTTAATTTGAATGTATGTAAAAAAAAATTTACAAAATCAATCAATTATATATTTCTATTTGCATAATTATTTAAATATAAATAGTTGAGTCAAATATTTTTATTAATATAATAAAAAATTAAATATTTATGTAATTTTTCTTTACAATAATGGTACATACAAATTAAATCCTAAAAATTAATATAAAATCGGACTAGCATCTAACTTAAATTTTTGGGTTCAGTTTGCCACTCATGACAATTACTAATTCACTGTTTAATATACATAATTCCGTTTTTAACTTAACTTAAATTAAGCTTTCTTTTGCATGACCATTACACGGATAATCTTGGATAAGTAAGAAACGTGCGTGAGTACTGCAGATTTTTGCTAGTTTCTGCAATATAACAAGCCGATTCATCTCTTCCAGGCATATAATAAGAAGCATTCAGGACAAATAGTGTTCATAGGTTCAACACCATGGCATTTGCTGCTATGTGTGAAGATCTGTAGCCAGTCTCCACAAAAGATAACGTGAAAGCAATGTATTTGACAAGCAAATCTCTGATTTGAAGTTTTCATAGAAAACTTCAAAGTGATATATATTCATAGTGATAGTGATGGTAATCGTCCCAAAATAACATAGTGATGGGATATTTTAGGTAACAACATATGTATTGTTTGTACAATAATTCATAACTGATCTCCATGGTTTGATTAGAATTTCAAATAGAATCATACGGCCATGAGAACCCGATGGCCTTAAAAAATTTTAATCGATTCCAATAACAATCCCTCTGCTTCAACTAAAATATTGCATTGCTCGGAAACAAAATGAAAATGGAGGTAAAAAAAAAAAAATGTTATGATTTTTCACTCATTGCTACAAGTCGAAGGGTGAATAATTGTTTTCAACTTATTTTGATATTGGGTGCGTTTGTTTTTGCTTCTCGTTAAAAAAAAGTACTTTTTTTAAAATTTTTCAAAAAAAATACTTATAGAATTTTTAGTGTTGTTTATTTATATTTCTAAAAAAAAGTAGAAGTAAAAAATAATCAATTTTTATTTTTTATTTTTTAAGAAGCAGATAGGGAACTGCTTGTCCCAGAAGCAAAAATAATAGAAGAGAGTAAATATTGCTCCTTAAAATTAGTAACCACTTTCTTTCCATTCAATTACGATTTTATCCTTAAAATTTTTAAAAACTATTATTCTTTTTCGAGTCTCATGCTTTCTTTCTCTCTCTATATCTTTAATTATAATTTTATTAAATAAAGTACTTTTATATTTATCACGTCTAAATAATTTAATAAATTTTAATTTTGATGAAAAGTAATTATATAATTATATCCAAATACAAAATAATTTTCTGTTTTTACTTCTACTTCTACTTCTGCTTCTACTTTTTAAAAAATACTTCTCCTAGAATTTTAATCATAGAGCTCCACTATATAAAAGTGGTTATAATTAGGGGTTTAGTGTGGACAAGTTGCACTCTATTTCAACCCCTCAGTTTTAAGGATTCTTTTTGAACTTTTTTCCTTCTTTTGCGTGAAGGTTGTGTGAAAATCCTATAAGATTGGAACCTCCACTCCTTATGAAGATAACTCAGTTGTCCCATAACAAGCTTCATATCAAGATAACCCTTGGAATTAATTATTGAAAAATCAAGGAACGCAACCTATATAGTAAGGTAAGCTAGTTTCCCATCATTTGTTTTGGTTGTCCTTAAATATATCATAAAAAGAAACATAAAGATATAATCCTTATCTTTTTGCCTATTTGATATCATATTTGTCTTTACGGAACTTAAAACCAAAGCCTAATTGGAGGGCGAAAAGATTATGGCGATGACTCGATTGGATAAGCATATTGTTTCTGAATGAAAAGGCAAGCTTACATGGGTGCCAGTTGAAGATATGATTGCTCTGCGCAACCTAACCGTCATGGAGAAATAATGATTGGTCGATAATTGTGCTAATCTATTGGGAAAATGGATTCAAGACTTTGTATAATTCCTGTTGATAGTACTAGACCCTTTTTTTTGGAAAAAAAAAAATAAGAATTCAAATGACGTTGTCATATTTTAAATAGGAAAATACTAAATAGTGCGAAATTTCTTTCATGAAATAACGTACGAAGACACACTCGCAGTGCTATTTTTTTGCGTTTTACATGGTAACTACATTTTTCTCTTTCCTCTCCACAATCCAAACCTCCCCATGATTGGTTCACTGTGTTTTTGTATCACTTTCACGAATTTGTTTCGTACCCGATAGCACTTCTCTTTTAAATTCACCAATATTTCGATGTATGCTAAAATCTTGGCATACTAATTGGTATAGTTTATGGATACAATCATACGGAATCTTCAAACTCGGTTTTATTATAGATTGAAAAAAATTAAGTTTCACTTTTAAGTGGATCGATGCGAAAGACTTAGGTAACTTAAGGCAGTTAAGCCTTTGATACGGTACTAGGATTTATTTTGAACGACAACCTGGTTATAATAAGACAGTGACTTGAAAATAAAGTATCCTTAAACCAGCAATGAAACTAACAGAATAACTATTTTCCTGACAATGGATAAACCAAACAACCATTTTTGGGTCATGTGCCGTTGAAATTGAGCAGCTCGTCCAAGTCTTTCCATTGTGTTTCAGCTGTTGAAGATAAGCACAATAGCGAACAGAAAGGGGCTATAACCGTTTATGGAACTTAACTTCAGCATAACTAGAAAGCTCATGTGGGAGTCAATTCTACGATGTTTGTGGGTTGGGAAGATTAGAAACACATTCCACATGGTCCCTAAAATTATTTAATTGAAATGCTATGCTCCCATAGATTTATAAGTCCCACAATTTCACTATTTGCTTTTGATTGCACAGAGTAACAAGGTACATTAACTTTGCCAGAGCTTCTAGTTTCTGACCAAAAGGATACTACATCAAATGTCATATGATGTAGGCCACAGGCACCCAACAATAATCCAACAAACACGCTTGTGCCGTCTTTGTGGCAGAGTCCACAAAGGGGTGCCCCTCATGCAAGTTATTGATTTCAAACATAGTTCTATAAGTTATTGCCGACTAATTAATACCTGAATTAGATTTCTTTTCTTCATACAAGTTATTTGTATAGACATAATTATGAGATTAATTCTTTTAAGCATTGTAGGAAAGCCTTTTACGTTTTAACAATGGCTTTCTTTAGGATTGAATTTTAATCATCTCCATAAAAGTGCACTTATCGCTATACTGAATTATTGTTAGTTAACATCTGAACTAGATGACATGAAATAGTTTTGCTGATATACCATCGTCATAATAGATCGAAAAGCATTTACATGATCAGAATACTTTTCCATTCGGGGAAAAGGATTGACAATTATTTTTGTAGCATAAATCATGGAAACAGAACTGCGAAACATATGGCAGATGCATTTACATTGTACATGAGAATTTGGACAACAACTTGCGTAGCTGAATTGTTTTCTTTTGTTTCTGTAAACTAAATGCGTGCATATATACACTGCTTTGTGTTGATTTGCTTTCATGAAATGATGGATGATACAAAAATTTGAAAAAAATTGACGAATCGTCACTATTCTTTATCAATTTTTGTTTTTCATTTTTCATTGTTTGTTTTAAAAATGTAACTACTTACTTACGTTATTCGATTTCCATATTCAGTGAATTTTTTTTTTTTAATTTGTAGTAAATAGTGGTCTTCTATGTTAATACGGAAGCCAACACACTGGCTGATACACTTCTGTAATCTTTTGGAGTTGCTTCCCAGTCCTATCCTTCATCCAATGGGGGCTGATCAGCAATTATTTGTTCTTGGCACTTTGAGGTCTAATCTTGTCACCCTCTGCTGCTGCTATACTTGAAAATTTGTAGGCCGATATAATGTACCAATAAAATAACGTATAAGCAATCAACAGTTCGTGCACAAAGAACTTTTTCCTGAAAAGAAGGAGAATAATTTTGATATGCTATTATTGTGAAAAAGTTTTATATTGTGTTATTTAATCATATGTTATTATATAAGACTTGTGGAATAGTATGTGCAAGAGTCAAAGATTTTTGTCGACACAGCAATATATGATTGGATATATACTTTTACACTGGTCGTAGATCAAAATTAAATTCACAAAAAAGATCAAAAAAAAGAAAGGAAAAGAAAGAAAATCTACACTTGGCTTGGGCAACGGTCACTAGGAGAGAATTTGCCCACATAGTCAGACCAATTGTGCAGATTAAAAATTGGCACTATATGGCATTTTGTCAACGCCCTTATCATTATACGCTAGTCCTTGATCAATTGTGCATTCATATAACTTAACCTCCACCTTTTGCTAACTACTATGAGACAGGTTTTCTTTGAAGTTCACAAAATCAACCACCATAACTTCTATTATCTGTGTATCCAAGTTGTTAAGGTTTAGTTTCATACTGATCAACTAAAGAACAAGGGCAGTTAGAAAGAAACCCGCAATTTTACTGTATGGTTAGATAGAAAATGTCCAAGGTCGTTGATGCCGCAGAGTGATGAAGTCACATGATAATATAAACTGTTAGCATGATTGCAGGAAATCGAAGATGCTTCCAGTTGATATTCCTAATATCAAAATAGTCAAAAATGCTAAATTTAAATATTTAATAGGTTGTGGTGGTTATGAGTTCCTCTCCAAGTTGCTCAATGAGTGTCGACTAAAACCAATACGCCAATTATTCAACCCTCACTAGACATGGTAAGTGGTAACTAAAAGTTCGTGCATATGATGTTACACAAAAAGAATAGAGAAGTTTCTAACTGCATTTAGAGCTAAATTTCATTTTGAGAAATGTTATTTGTACAATTCCAACTTTTCTTTGAACTAATATTTGAAAATAAAAAATATCTCGAAAATAATACAAATAACGTTACTCTTTCATTTTCAATAGATAGTTATATACCTTCTTCAAGTATTCTGTGATAAATTTGTTAAGGGCTTAAGGCTCATACATGTCTAAAAAAATCTCTGCCATCTCTGTCACATTCTCGGAGGGTAACCAAATCAATGTCACGAGGAAAGCCATTAAATTAAAGCTTCTTTCCTCTTCCATATTTTCCTTTCCAAGCGAGGAGTAATGATGCAGTATAAAAAACATTTTCTCACTTGAGAAAGGAAGTGCCATCCCAAGAAGAAATGTAAAGGAAAAATGCCACGCCACAAATTGAACAGTTTTTCCCTCTTGTTTATTATCACAAATCTGATCAAACTTTTGTCCCCGTATATAACTCCCCAATCAACCAACTACTGCTTTGGTACTGTGGGGCCTCCAAACCCCTATATAAATATATATATACATCAACTGCATAGCCACACTCTTCCATGAGCACCAACAATACCTCTAATCTTCTACCCCACCCTGCATTTTAGCAGAGTCACTCTGGCTACTACAATGCCATCATCACTTTCCTATTTCCTCCATATGGCTCCTCTGTTCCTTCTTTTATTCTCACTCATGATTTGTAGTATCATTGCTCAGGGTCCACCCTCACCTGGCTACTACCCTAGTTCCAAAATTAGTTCTGTAAGCTTTGATCAAGCTTTTAGAAGCCTCTGGGGACCTCAGCATCAGAGAGTAGACCAGGGGGGCACATTAGCAATCTGGCTTGACTCAACCTCAGGTATATAAATGTCTCACATGAGCTTCCACTTCACTTTAATTATAATATGAAAAATGTTAGAGAATATGAATCGCTGCTTGAATTTATTTGCCAGATATGATATATAAATTGATTCTTGGATAGATATGTGACTCATTTCACTTTATTTCATCTAATAATTATGGCTTCATTATAGCATTATTCATATAAAGTTACCAAATCACATATGCTTGTTTACTTCTTGTTAATTAAAATTCCGTTCTTTCACTATTACTACTATACTGCATACTCTTACCAGCACTTTCTTTAAACACAGGGAGTGGATTCAAGTCACTTCACTCGTATCGATCAGGATACTTTGGTGCTGCCATTAAGCTTCAATCTGGTTATACCGCAGGAGTCAACACATGTCTCTACGTGAGGATTACTCTATTAATTTAGCTAATGCTGAAAATTGAGCAGATCTTTTTTTTTTCTTTTTTCTTTTTTTTTATGTTCTTCATCCCTTTCTTTGTTCTTTCGTTTGGGAAATGTAGCTTTCAAACAACCAAGACCACCCTGGAGACCATGATGAAATTGACATTGAATTCCTTGGCACCACCCCAGATAAGCCATATGTCTTGCAGACAAACGTGTTCATGAGAGGAAGTGGAGATACGAATGTTATAGGAAGAGAGATGAGGTTTCACCTTTGGTTCGACCCAACACAAGATTTTCACAACTATGCTGTTCTATGGACACCCAGTGAGATCATGTAATATTTTCATGCACCACCTACCATGATACTCATAATTTTACCATTGTCAGCATATATATATTCTGTTATGACTTTAATCTGTTAACATATCTACATTCGTCCCTAAATCGAGGCAAATAAAATATGGAGAAATAGTATTTGAACATATAATTTAGACATAGTGGTGATATACTTGGTTAGAGAAAGAAACAAAGTAGTAGTGAGTGTTGAAAGAGAAAGTATGGATGGATCCCACCTTTGTGTTATGTACAAATAATAGATTTTAAGAAAGAAACAAAGCATTGACCTCACCCACCACTATCAAATTTTTGTGTCTTTAATATCTTTTTTTATTTTTTTGATGGAATCTTTAATATCTAATTTTGATGTAAAAAGAATATTACTTTCAAATTAACCTATTAAACTTTTTATTACGGCTGTCAATAAATAGAGAAATTAAAACCGTGATTCCTTTTCACCGCTCAATCATACATTGCTTATTATGGGATGATGACTAGGAGGCTAAGATGCATGTATTTTTCAAGTGTTGGCTAATCACGATAAAATATTGCTTGTGGAATCTTGATTTTGTACGTTGCTGACTAGTTTGTCTTATAATGGAAAAATAAAATATATGCAGATTTTTAGTGGATGATGTCCCCATAAGGAGCTACCCTAGGAAGAGTGATGCAACATTCCCTGAAAGACCAATGTATGTGTACGGATCAATATGGGATGCATCTTCCTGGGCTACAGAGAATGGTAAATACAAGGCTGATTACAAATACCAACCTTTCATTGGTAGATACCAAGACTTCAAGCTGCAAGGTTGCACCACGGAAGCCTCCTCCTCATGCCAGCCACCCTCAGCCTCACCACCTGGCTATAGCAGCCTAAGCCCTCAGCAATTTGCCGCAATGCAATGGGTCCAAAACAATTACTTGGTCTATAACTATTGCCATGATCCTAGCAGAGACCATACACTTATTCCAGAATGCTAAGGTTTGGTTAAATTGGTTTGGTTCAAGTTGTTGGTGTAATTTCAATGTTACCTTTTATGGTTTCATATATATTACCAAAATAGTTTGTTCACGGGGTGGTAATTGAGATGGTCCCACCTGCTAAGTGTAACTGAAGGAGCAGTTGAGCGTCCAAGCCACCCCAAAGATTGGGATGTTTTTGTTGTTTCTGTAATTCGGTTGCACTATCACTTTGGTCCTTTTCCTATTGAAATAAATCAATTTGGATGCTTTTCTAATACATGATGTATCAGCTAAGAGAAAAACGGAACTTGTTCCCTTGAAAGTAATCCGTTTGAAAGAACCTTCAGATGGACCTTTGTTGCTGAATTGGACCACCAAAATAATTATTCAATCAGCGGTGCAGTGAACCACCATTCGTTTTCGATTTTCTCTATCTCTAGAGTCCAGTATTAAACTATGAGTCATGTGAGAGACATAGTGGACAACAAACATTTACAATAATTGAATTCCGTTCTGCTATCCTCGGTGGCCCATGCCAAGGTCAGTTCATCCATTTGCATAGGCCACATCCAAATATTACACGTATACATTTATAAATACAAAGGCAGACTTAATCATCTATGAAATACAAATTTCTAACTTACAACCCAATTAACAAGACAGTAGATGTAATAAATAAAACTTAAGTTGGCCAGAGTTTTCCTATGATAAGAGAAAATCAGGCTACTATTTTTTTTTTTTTTTAATTTTAGTAATTTATCTACACAATCTTATATTAGAAAATTATTACGATCCTCTAAGCAGATAAACATCACCGGTGTTTTTTTTTTTTAACTATCTCAGAAAAGGTAGATTAGATTCTAAATTGATAGATCACAACTTGCGATCTGTGCTGCAGAAATTAAACATTTAAGTAGTGCGAGGAGTAATTAAACTGTGTGCTTGGAGCCGATATAAAATTTTGAAGGTTAAAATATAATTTTGGTCCCTATACATACAATTGATTATGAACTTAGTCTTTACACACACACACAAGTTTTTAAATCAATCCAACCTTTTATGCGGAAATTCCTACTTACCATTATACTCAATCATTTGTCACACAACAACCAACTAATTAAGTAAAATAGTTAAATCATACTCAATTAACCACCTAGTATAACTCACTAAAAGGTTTATAACTCCAACTGACATTGCTTAGTTGACTATTATGTGACAAATGATTGACTATAATGATATTTAGGGACCCTTTTACAAAGGAATGCATATGTAGAGTTTTTTTTTCTTTTTTATAGGAACTAAATTTAAAACCGATAACACATATATGGACAAAAATTATATTTTAACTAACTTTAAACTGTGTACATGACATCCCGATATATAGAATGCTTGGTTTTCGTTTAGAAATCTTAACTATGGTTTGGGCAAAAGATTTTCTTGTGAATTTTGTTTAAATCATAGTTTTGGAATTCAAAGCAAAATTCCAAAGATGCTAATAGCCGAAAAAAATTTATTAGATGATCATGGAGTATTAAGTGGATTATATTTATATTTAATAATAAAATGATATTTCGAAATAAGACTAGCCAATAACCTGTATTTTTGAGATATTTTTATCTAAATTTTTATTTTGTTATTAGATAACGATGCTCAAGTGTGATCCTCGCACGCCAAAAAGATGCCTCGTAGGCGAAGGTTATGTAGGCACGTGAACTAACTAAATTTATTCTCCTTAAATCACATCTTACACAGTCGAGTACCTTGAATTTCTATTTGATCTTGTGAATAACCAGAAACTTTACTTTGCCGTGCTAATCGTTGTCTAATTGTGGCATTGTCAAATGTCACATGAATGAATTTAGGATACCACCATAGTTTCTTCATTCCACAGGACTTTGCCTCGCTGTAAACCAATAAAGTGAAGAAAGAATGAATTTAGGATACATGCAACATCCTACGCTTTAAACTTTCAACTTTCAAGCATTGACTACATTATGTCACGGGGATTTAAAATTATAAGCAAACTAATGGAACCCCTCAACACTATCCAATATTAATAACATGGCTAGCACTATTCCTCAATACACACTTCATTTTTTTTTTTCTCACATCACTTATCATGTGGACTTCATCATGTCTTTGGTTTTTATTATTATTATTATTATTATTATTTGGCATGTGTATTTTTCAGTTTAGAAACATGTTCTTCGAACAAAGAAAAAAAAAAAAAAAAAAGAAACAGGTTGCTCATCGCATCACGAGCCCTTTACATAAAAGTTTATATGATGTGCGAAAAAAAAATACTTAAATATATTTGTAATTCTATAAATATAGATCATTTTAGTTTTAGTCCCTTTAAATTTTTTTTAACTTTTATTCTTTTTTTTTCAATATTATATTTTTGGTCCTTATTATTTAGTTAGCACTATTAAATAATAATGTTTATAAGGATAAAAAGAAGATTATGGAAATATTTAAGAGGATAAAACAAAATTATAAATATTTATAAAGACAAACATTTGTTTTAAAATTTTTTTGGGCTAAAATTGAAAATGATAAGAACTAAAAATATAGTATTAAAATTTTTTTATATAAATACTGTAATAGGAATTAAAAGCATATTTAAACTAAAAAAAATAATGTGAAACCTTGGATCTTGAACTCTGAAACAAAAACCAAAAAAGCGAGCCCAGAATCCTTGTCATCTTTAAAAGCAAAGCTCCCCTGGAAGGGCCTAGCCCATTGAAAATCGATTAGTCCTGGGATGGGAGTGAACTTTCTGTCTTTCTTTTCTTTTGATTTTTCTTTTAAATGAATATCTTTATAAAATATAATTTTATATGCAGATGGAATATTTCAACTAAAATACATAATCGTACTGGAATAAATAACCATAAAATATGGTAGGGAATTAGTTCATGGGCCGTGGCCCATTTTAGATCAATATCTAATAGCGGTGGACTTAAGTAAGTAAGCAAACATTAATTCGCGACCAAAAAACGAAAAAAAAGTCCATTGATACGAGGTTCGCTAGAGTCTTACCTCCCCCTCTTTTCAGATAAGGGGGAACATGGAGATGGTTCATTTCCTCTATAGCAGTTGGTTATCCCCTTCCTTTCTAAGTTTTAGATTTAGGTTTGTCTTTTATTCCCTTCTAGGTATAGGCTTGGCTTTTTTTGTCTACTTTCATATAGTTGATGGTGTGTTTTGATCTTCATATCAATGAGTTGTCCTGATGGCAAGATATTTGAATTAGAGACTTATGTTTTGGTGTCTTGAGATTACCAATACCTTCTGGATTGAACAACATTGCTTGTGACAATAATTAATTAACAATCTCTATTAGTATATATTGATTGGGGCTTTTTTAAAATAGTAGACCTCTTTCTATAATATAGAGTTGTCTTCGAAGGATTTAGTGATCTGATATATATCACAGTGCAAGCTATTAGTATACAATTTAACTATATGTTTGATATACTAAATATTGTCGTATTCAATTCCTTATTTTTAAGAAATTGTTATCGATATATTGTCTTTATCAACCAAAAAATGATAGTTTTATGATATTTTGGATAGATTTGAAATTTAATGTGCTCATCTTTGTATTCATGGATATATGTGATGTAATGTGATAACATCCATATTCCAATATTTCTATTAAAATTGTATAATTCTCATTGATTAATTTTCTAACCTTAGGCTATCATACACAGGTCTTGCCTATGTTTTATTAACCAATGAAATTTTTCAAAAAAAAAATCAGAAAAATTGTTATAAAAAAATAATAATAGAATTACTTTTGGCCAAAACTTACAGACCCAAATTACTTTTGACACACTAGCTTCCGGAATTTGGACCTTGGTCAATAGTACTAATAAATGGCATACGAAAACAACATTCAAATTATTAGCCATCAAATTGGAGGATGCCAGTCAAATTTTCCCAGAACCAGAGCAAAGCTGCCGCCATCTCTGTGACCCCTCTCAAGCAAAAACCAATCAATAAGTTCTTCCGGATTGGTACATAGCCTAGTTTAGTACAAAGCTAACCATAGAGAAAGACAATGAAAATTACGTCACATACACAGGTAGCTATTGCTGACATTAATCATTCCCTATCAGCTGCCCCCGCGATCGCATTGTTAGATTCTCTCTCACTCTGCGTTTGAATTTGACGCCCATTCCATGCAGCACCCCTGACCACTCTCTGCACCACCACTATCTCCCAAAGTTCACATTAATTAAAACTTTAAAACAAACACGATAAAAGTTCTGACACTCCTGCACCTCCGTCCATGCTCGTCAATCATTTTAACCTTTCCCAATTTTCACTGCGAACTCACTTCACACTCACACCTAGCTTCGAGTTAATTAATAAAAAAAAAATATACATTTGATATTCTATAAATTATATGATATGATTTGATTTCGTATGATTTATTTACAAGAAAAAATAATTTAAAAAAAAAAAGATTTCTCTCCTGTAGTAAATGGCACCTCCAGCGAATCAATGCTTGCCATCTCATCGAAGAATTCCTCCACGTCAGCATTAACAAACTCGAACAAAATCCTAAATAATATCTAGCAACTCTCTATGTGCTGGGGGTCCCACCATGACCCATAGTCAGAATTTCATTCATTGCGGGAACAAAGCCAAATTAAAATGGCAGCTGTCTTCCACCATCATTATTGGCCGTGCTATTGCAAACTAAGCACAGCACATGAAGAAACAGATCCACGTTGGGAACAAAGGCTCATAACTCATTCCACTGTTCAAAAATCCTCGAATCAATTCCATCCCCATTACGTCTCACTCACTGATTGGCCAGAATGCATGGACCTACGGTAAGACCTACTAAGCTTCTCACTCAGACTAACAAGGACCTGCCACGTGGCATCCCCTTCCTGCACCCAGTCGTTGAATAGCAGGGCCCGCCTGGTCCTCGGGTCCCACAGGTTCCTCTGTATCACGCTGAGGTTCGTGGACGCCACGCGCTCAAGGATCCTCCCCAGCTTCCCGACGTCCTTCTCCGCCACCGTCACCGATATCTCCGCCCACCTCACGGCGGAGGGAAACGGCAACCGGATGCCGTCCGCGATTATTACCGGCACGCACCCCAACAAAACCGACTCAACCAGTCTCGGGCTCCAAGGGGCCCACCCCAGCGGGCACAAACAGAAAACGGAACGAGCAATTTCTGACTGATAACCGGCGAACCTATTCCTCTTCAGGTGAAACCTCCGGTCACCGCTGAACTTCCGCCATATCACCGTCCTCACTCGCCTTCACATTAAAAAAAAATGAATAAATACAGAACGGTCAATTCACCAAAAGTTATTAAGTTACCATCCAAAGTGGCATGATTATAACTATGATTAATTATTGATTAGTGATAATGTGGGGTCATTAAGTGAAGAGTACTTGCTGTAAAATCTTCCGCTGATGTTCTTAGGATGGACCTCCATTTTCCCCCGGAAGAAAGCCCAAATGTCTCGCCGTCCGTTCGCCGGCGAATAATTCTCCATCGTCTTCCGTACACTATCCGGCGAGACGTACGGCGGAATCACCACATTCTCAACGTCCTGGCAGGGGTGCTTGTCTTCAACGCCGAACGTTTGCAACACTATCGAGTTCCTCATTATCTCCGGTATCCCATCTTCCATCGCCACGTCCTCCTTAACAACACAAAAATAAATAAATAAATAAATATTCGAACAGCAGAAGAAAGAAACTGCTTCGAACAAACGCAAAAGGTGTAACGGTTACTTACAAGGGTGTGGAAACACGCCCCGAAATCGTGGGAAGCGACGAAGACGTGGTCGGAACCTGAGCTTCGGTTCCAGAAGGGGTGTTTGGAGGAGATGAGTTGCACCGCGGAGGAAATGAGGGAGCGCGCGTGGGAAATGGAAGGGAAGCCATTGACGGTGCTGAAGTTGCAGGACACATAGACGGGGACGAAGAAGAAGTCGGCTTCGTAAGGGTCGAAGGTGCGAACCTCGCTGTTCAACAGCGCCCTGTGAATGGCAACCTCGGAAGCAAACAAATGGGTGCTGCACCTCTCGTTCGCGAGCCAATCGGTGTTGTACTTCGGAGGGAGGTCGTACACGAACACCTTCATGTTCTTCAGTTTTGTGTGGTATAGAGTGTTTTGGGGTGTGGTGGTGTTGGTGGACGATTCAAAGAGGGTACGAGGGACGACGTGGGATGTGGAGTTTGAGACATGGGTTGATGTTGTTGCTCTGTCGGAAGAGGTTGGTATGGTTTGGGGGTTGTTGTTGGTGATAAGATAGGAGGTGAAGAAATAGAGGGAGAGGGAGAGCCAGAGAACGAATTTGTAATATCTGAAGAAGCAATTTTTCTCTTGTTGTTGATGAGGCTTGCCATGTTTGTGAAGGATCTTCATCCTCACATAGAACCCCCTGCTCTTTGGGGGTCTCTTCTGCTCCAACATTTCATTTAAAAAAAAAAAATCAATGAAAACAACAAATGAAGACAACCCTGTAAGATGTTGAAGGGATGAATATTGAAAGGTACAGTAGTTGAGACGGGGCTTTCGGATTCTGGTCTCGGAAGAAGTGGAGACCAAGGAACAGTGATAGGAGATGAGAAATAGAAAAACAAAGAGAGGAGGTACAAGTTTGTTAGCACTTCGTTTTTGCACCAAAAATAAACAAATGGGCAATGAGGTATTTTCTATTTATTTAATATGTTAAAACGAAAATCGTTGGTGCATTAACTTGTAGGTTTCTTCCTTACAGGGTGTTTTTTTTTTTTTTTTTTAATTCCGAATTCCGATTCTTCCCCAATTATTGAATGGGCATTTAATTAATAACAAAGTAGGAAAGAGAGTGGTGTTTGTTTTCAGAGGTTCACATGGCGATGGATCAGAATGTAGCTCGGCGGGGGTCTCGGTTACTATGCTTGCTTTTGGTTTCTCTGAGTGTTTGTCGCTCTCAAATTACCGGATTGGCCAAACACGATGTGCTTTTGGGTCTTGCTTGTTGCGTTGGGTTGTTGTTGTTATGTGAATATTATAACATGATGAGATATGACATGTCAACATGGTTCGTGTTCAGCATAACATGATATCACGCTCTTTTTGGGAGCATACAGCTAATGAGGCCAAACTCGAGCGGTTCAAAACCGTAGATCGCACTTGATGGCGATGCAATGCAATTATCAGTTATGCAAGGTAGAATAATGCAGGACAGAAATGTCTTTTTGTTTTAAAAACATAGATTATAACATGTTATTACTATAAAGTATTTTATAATATTAATTAATTATATTTATTTATATGTGTGATGATTGAAATAATTAATATACGAAACTCTTTCCATTTTACTATGAGTTAACCAAAGTTAGATAAGATGCTTAAATAATATATTTAGCTCTTATCGCATCTAAGATTAGAGGCAATTAATGGCCTGAACCTGGACCTGCATAAACAAACGGTTGGAAAGTTCGAAATGAGATTGGAATTTGGAAGGAATAGAATATGAGATTAGAATTTAGAAGGACGCAAAAGCTTGACAACGAAAGAGCAAAAACTGAAAAGTAAACAATAAAATTTGAGAACAAAAGAGGTTGTGGGCCTAGCATATTTGCAAAGGTCCAGAAAAAGCAATTCTTTAAATTACTAAGATGTTTGCGGTGTGGTTTTGACATGTTATCAGTAAAAAATTTTTCTGAAATTTATCTGATTTAAATAATAAAATATATAGTAACTTAAATTTGAACGATTTAGTTTGTATTTTAACTTTGATTCAATCCAAACCAATCTTTTGCAGTTTGGATTGGATCAGTTTAATCGATTTTTCATAAATAAAAATCTTAAGTATAAAATATTATAAATAAAAAATAATATAAATTAATAAAATAAATTAATAAAAATAAAAATAACTTATATAATATAATATTCAAATGAAAATGATATACAAATTTAAAAAATCATGTGATAAATTAAAATTATTATAAGTAAAAATAAAAAATAAAAATTATATTAGATGGTATTATTCGATTTAGATTGGATTAGATCAATTTTGAAAATTAAGTCCGAAATCCGTTCCGATCCAAACAGTTTGTAAAAAATAAGATCTAATCCAATCCAAATTTTCACAGTTTTGGTCGATTTTCGGTTTCGATTAGATTGGTTTAGTGATTTTGATTAGATTTGATTGAATTTAAACATCTCTTCTTTATACTCTTTCTTTTTTTTTATATATAACAATCCTTTGTACTCTTTATAGCAAATAAATATAAGGAACAAATATCGATATATATATATATATATATATATATATATTGATTCACGCGAAAATGTTCTGCTCATATGAGTAATTTGTTGTAGGCTTATAGCTAAACGCAGTTGCGAAGAATATTGGATATCAAATTAAATATATCCCCTAAGAAATCCATTGATCACTCCTAAAAGTCAAAATATAATAAAAAAAAGGTGTATTAGCAAGAATAAAGTATATTAATGGTATTTGCCTCATCAAACATCGAGCCAGGAAGTTCCATTATTTCTGACGACGCGCAATAATTATCAAATTGTTTATATATATGGAGAGGGGGGAGTTAAATACACATCTTATATGGTCAAAAACATACTCTATATTTGTATTTAGCTATATAGGATAGCAAATAAAAGGTATATCCCAAATCATATAGGATGTGTATTTTAGAGTAAGGCATCATTTAATTGCAAATTTTGGTTCGTCGCTCTTTTATGGACGTTCCAAATTTTATCGCTCCATTGGCTAAAATGGAGGGAAGGTGCATTTGATTTACATGTTGATTATTACATCATTTACATGTGTGATTCATGTTGTTAAGAGGCTGTAAACAGACAATTTCTTTGATGAAGTTAAACAATTACTAATATTTACTCATAAACATACTCCATCTATTTAATTCATCCAAATATTACACTATTCATATATTTATACACATTAGTCGTTCGATAGCTTCTGAAGCTAGAAAACATTACCCCCTTTCCGCAGTCACAATGCAAGGGACAAGTGCGGTACATGATTTTTCCGTAATTAATCAATGAGTCTAGTACACAGCAAGTGGCTTTCAACCGATCAATAAAGAATCATTCGCCAGCATTGTAAATGATCAATTGATGTACGCGGTCAAGGCTTTTCGAATTAAACGAGCATTTAGCTTGTGTCTTAAGGTTAAGATATTAAATGGATTAATTCGTGTCATCTAAAACGAAACCAAAAATTGATATTCTATTTTAAATTGGACGCCAGTGGAGGAATATTTTGGTAAGAGTTTTGTCATATAAGCATTCAATTAATACTTAGATTACTTGTTTGAGCAGCCAAAGCCACCCTAAACATTGTGCAAAAATGCGTCTTCCCTACGTTGCCATCATTATTTTCTTACTTGACATCCTCTGTTGTCGTTGCAACTATATCATTGGCAAAATGTTAACATAGATTCAATTTAAATTTATAATAGGTCTGTTTGGTAGTGTGTATGTACTCTACTACTCTTATAGGATCACATGGTAGCCACAGCAATTTATAATTATAACCGCCATGAAAATGTTGTGGGCTTTTCTCTTCGTGGATTAACGAATAGATTTTGTTATAAGGAGGCTGAACCTGTTATGCTACAATCCTCCTTTTCCGTAGTTGATTAGGAGAATATGCAACGGCAAAGTATAATATTAAGGGTTTATTAATGAGTACTTCAAAGATATTTATTAACGATTAAGAAAAATTATTATCAAAAATAGAATTTCAAAATTCACAAAGTATTAAATGGTTAACTAAAGTTATTTTATATATTTCTTTAAAAATTTTAAAAAGTATCTTTAATTAAATCGCTTCATGGTAAAATCTCAAATTAATTAATTATAAGTGTTTTAGCCAACTAGAAGTATTTCATTGGCCAAGGTATGTTATGAGCATTTTATATATTGGCTCATTAGAACTGTCATTAATTTTGAGTTCTACGATTAAAAAATGGAAGGGTACAGAGAAGAAGAAAGAAAGAGTTATGTTATTTCAACATTGAACTTTGCATCGGTTAATTCACCCTGCTATATAGATGATGCTTCAAGTTGAATTTGTGGAGTAGATATAATAGAATAAGAACTGAGTTTAAGATTTTAAGTAATAATAGTAGGGGTCGATTTGGTCCCGCTGTGCCCGCACCGAAATCAACCTCATAAGACATTACTGATTGCCGCATTCGGTTTGTTTGGCGGGTGCCAATTA
Source organism: Pterocarpus santalinus (assembly GCA_031439595.1). Taxonomy (NCBI): domain Eukaryota; kingdom Viridiplantae; phylum Streptophyta; class Magnoliopsida; order Fabales; family Fabaceae; genus Pterocarpus; species Pterocarpus santalinus. The sequence goes on along the minus strand of CM062528.1, from coordinate 39,804,409 downwards.
CAACAACTCAAGGGTCAAGGCTTCAGCCACTTGGCTAGATATGGCTTTCCAATTTCATCATGAGTTTAATTATAAACAAAGCTTTTCTTCTAGCTTAATTATTTGAGCACCATGACAACAAGGGACGAAGTGTAGTTTAATTTACTGACAAATTTCGAAACTTCTCGTTGGTACAAGGCAAAAGCAAGGGCTTATAATGTTGCATTGTCTTATCAATCACAAATAGTCTTAATTCTATTCCCGCAAATAATTAATTCTACAGTTAGATCTTTGGTCGGTTCCATTCTTCTTTCTCTGCTTGACGTAGTGTTATACAAATAAATAAAAAGTTAAAAGTTTGATATAATTGCTTTAACCTAAAAAAACCTTGTAACATTACTCCTAATTAAATAACTGCATTTTTCTATTTAATTGCATTACTATATTATAATGCCTGTTGGAGTTGAGTTAATGACCACAAGTAACTTTCATTATACGATGTTCATGCATGGTCAATTTATATTCCTCAAAATTAACAAAGCTCTTTTGATAAAGTCAAAAGTCATGCAATACAATGAATTGAGAACTGAGAAGGAACCATAAGCTAGAAAGGAAGGACCATACCAAGAGGAGTTTGAGCTGGAAAAAGGTCCCAGCATTTGTTTATGCATTGACCCTACAACACTGCGATGTGAGCTGTGTGAGCACATGCAGAAGCGAAGCAAAGATAGGACATGAGTCAGACGCAGGACACAGGGAGTGGTGCCCTATAGCCAAAAGATAGAATCTCCCAAATTATTAGTGAAAAATGGTCAATGAAAGTAGCCTTTGGATACGGGAACATGTTCCGATGTGTGCATGTGAGACGCCAGAGGCAACCGCAAAGCCGAATTGGAATAATGATTGAATTTAAAGAGGGCCAAATAAGTGGCAATGGCTGGTTTTCTTCTTCATTTCTAACTTTGATTGGGGTTTGAGGGTGTGGGGCCTCAAGGAGTGTATTTCTTCCCTGTCATCTGCTTGTGTACATTTCAGTTTGAGTATGACTATTGATCGAGGCCAATCGTTTATTCGTTAGCAAACAATATGAGTTTGCTAACCAAAAATACCATCAAGTATGTACTATAAGAATATTATCAGGCATATATGCTGGCCATACAACGTGGCTGACCCTCCCTTTGCTGTTCGTCTTTAAGAAATATGTCAATTTTCTCATAAAATGTGAGAATTTGGGAAACTTATATACATCATCTGTAGTAGAATAATATTATTTGTATATCAAAATAGATTTTTTTATAGATACATCATAATTAGAGAAAGACATAAAATATTAGGTAGTAGCAACGAAGCTAAGACTTTGTCTCTTTTTATCTATAATTCTCAAATGTGTTCATTTTTTTTGCAAAGTATGGCCAATCAAAGCTGAAAGAGAGCTAGAGTTGTCCAACATAATTAGAGAAAGCCAAGCCTAGGCTTGCGAAGTCGGCCTGCTATATTACCTTTTAAAAGGATAGTTGCTCATTTAACCACAACACTGTCCCAACCTTGTAATGCATAATTTAATTCTTTAAATCTTTACATTTTATTTTAAATTTGATATAATACCCTAATTAATTAATCTCCCATCTCTCATCCTTCACTTTCACCCTTGTTCTTTTACGTAGCTGCAGCAATTTATCATCCTTCCATAACCCTTATTTCTCTTCCATTTCTCTTGCTAAGACCACCTTTCATCGCCGCTCCTTCCACCTCTACTAGACCACCATCCACTGCCTTGCCACCCCTTCCCTCTCTTTATTTGTCGCTAACCAAGAGTTCACCACCCTCTCTCTTTCTCTCTCTCTCTCAATGGGTTCTGGTTCACCGTCGTCTCCCTCTCTATCGCTGGGTTCTAGTTTGCTGCAGTCTCCTCCTCCCAATTTGCATTGAAAATATGTATACTGGTTGTTAAGTCTAATTATAAGTTCCTAGTATGTTGTTCAGTTTGTTAGCTATGGTACCCTTATAATGAGCATATGCTTATGATTTTTCTAATTTTGAATATTTTTAATGAGTATTTTTGTGAGCTCGTATTTTTTAATCCTTGTGATTCAATTTCAATTTTTTTTAATGAGTGTTATTTTTGTGCTTGTAATTTTTTCACCAATCTTTCATTGCCATTTCTTTTTTGAGTTTTTTCATCACCTGAAAAAATTCTCCCATTTTCTGTGTGTGTGGCTAAAACCTAAATAATTCTCCTATTTTCAGTGTTGTGGCTAAATGTTAGATAAGAGATAATGACATTTTTTAACCAAATTTTAAGCTAGGCCAGACCTTTGAACAAGTTAGGCTTAAATTGAAGGAAAGAAATAAAAAAGCCTATAATAGATCACAGACCAGGCTCAAGCTAAGAAATTAAAATATGAACTTGGCCTATTAAGGGTGTGGCCTAATTTGATCTATTTTTATCCCAACATAACTTTGTTCTTTTTTTTTTTTAGTCTCGAAGAAAGGGAGTTGTGAAAGATAAAGGGCCCAGAATTTTTATTAATTTATTTTTGTCTAAGGGTCCCGGCCCAGAATCGAACCTTCAATGAAGGTGCTGGTTGAGGCTCTGAGCTACAACTCTAGCACTGACGAATTCCAAACTCATCAGCGTCACAGTATGTCAGGTCGCTCTGGCCCAGATAAGCCCAAAACTCTGGAAAAATTAAGCCCAACATTTCACAGGGATCCAGATGAGCCTGCACAGGCCCACATAGTAAAATAAAGTCAGCGCAATTGAAGCAGATGGACACTGACCAAAAGAAAAAGGGCAGATGGACTATTGACGTCCCAAAAAAAAAAAAAAGGAACACAGCACCATCTGGTCCATCTCGGATCTAACTTCTTCGTAGAGTGTATGTGACCAAAAAATTTTAGGTGCTCTTAGAGTGCTCTATTTCAGTTAATACTTAAGTTTTGTGGATTATTGTTGTCTCCTACGATAATTAAACTTTTAATGCTATTGCTTAAATGTCACACATTGAATGATTTGAGCAAAAACATTTTTTCTTACTTCTAGAGTACCTAAGAATATCTCGTCATGACATGGGTGATTTATGAGCAGTTTAGACTCACCCATCGTTGTGTTTCCTGACTGTATATGTCTCTCTGCTTCTTTATTGGCTGATATATGAAGTAAAGGATGTTGCTGTACATCATCCAAGGCTGTAAATTCCCAAAAGTGACGAGTATCAACCTTGGTCATACGAAAAAAATCCAAGTGTAACGTTACCCAAAAAAAAAGAAAATAATAATAAAGAAAAATTCAAGTGTAACTTGCAGTATAAAGATGTGTATCTTCTGCAATTATTCACAATGGCAGATTGAAATCTTCTGTCAAGTTTTTTCTATGCCCCCTTAATCAGAATTTGATGCATGTAATATTATATGAGATCATCTATATATTTTCTCAAGTCAACTCTCAGAACTACCCATAGTTTTACACATAGCAAGTTTTTATTAAAGGAACAAGAAAGAAATAGGAAAATGGAATAGAGGAATTGAATCCCTACAATGGCTTAGTTTGATATTTTTCTGTGGTTTCTTTAACACTTAGCATTAATTTTGCTTGTCCATGTTCGAGGTAATGCTCCAAGCAGCAGCAACATGCAAAGTTCAAATTGAAAGAAACTCCCATTACATCTAGCTAAAGCAGCAGCCTACAGCCTTGAGGATGCTCCAGAGATTCATCCTAGACATATTATACATACACTGATTTGCGATAGTGTAGCTCATTATGGGATCAACCATAATTGCATTTATTTTTAACGTAGATAAAAATTATTTATACCACTTCTTTGGACATATTTGAAGAGAAATTTTTAGGTATTTCTTAAATATTAGTTGAGAATGAATCTTAACTTTTCTCTCAACCAATATTTAAGAGACACCTTAAAGTATCGTTACAAAGATGTTTCAAAATGTTGTACATATAATATTGCTCTTTAATATGTATTCGATTAGGAGACATTTTGCCAGTGGATAGTTTAATTTTTAAAGCACTTGAAACACAAGTTTTTAACACTTGAGACATTAAGATGCCCACTTACCACATACATCTTCAAATTATAAGCGCATCACGTATGATTATTCTATAAAGTGCCTCACGTATGATAATGTAATCATTGTGGTTTCTTTTGATAATAAAAGTACAATAGCAAGCATCACTTTTTTCTCTTGGCTACATGAAGGATACGATATCGTCCGTTCTTTTTTAAGCGTTTGAAAAAAGTTGAAGTCGAGAGTGAAAAAAAGATTATGAGAGAGAAAAATTAAGTATTGGTCTGTAGGTACGCGATGCGCGAGTCCTACACAACACAATTCATGTTCTTTAAGGAAAAAGCAAATGAACAATATTAATTATCCTGTTTTGATTGTTGCACTACTATTTCAAACGCGGGGATTTGGAAATTCTAGCTTTGTTAAACATTTTGAAATTAGATTGGAACCATGCAACGGTACCTTTGGATGATGAGCTTTTCTCTTTTGGCTTCTTTTTTCTTCTTCCACATTTTTCTTTTTGGCGTTCTCTATTCTAATGACACACGACATGACATGATCAGAAATAGAATCCAACGTTGTCTTTCGTTGCCTTTGGTTTCTTTGGTCTTGTCTAGAAACTCTCCCACTTTGTATACCTTATGAAACAGCTATTGCATAGTTCAATAGAATCCAATTGAAGTTCAGCAATTATGGTAGGGGACAGAACGGCCAAGAAAACTATTATTGGAAGTTTAATGCGGAAGAAGCTTTCTGACATCACCAACTCGCACCTGCAGGGGCGGTCCAGAGTCCCCACGCAGGAAGAGAAGCCTCTTGACACTTCTTCCACTGATAAGGATTGCATTCAACAACTGCTAAAGGTGCAAATATTTGGTTGGTTTTGTCTCATGGTTGTTTTAAGTGCTTCTAGTCTTCTTGAATGTTAATTCTCCTTTTGTTTCCCTTGAATTTTGATGCAGGAAAGAGTGACTTTGATGAAGCTCCTTGCTGAAAAAAAGTATCCTCTCATAATTATTTGTTCCGTGATTCCATCTAATTCCTGTGACTTCCATCAAACAAAAAGATGATTTTTGTTAAGCATTTGAGAAAATAGTTATCTGATGATCGTTTTGTATAATAAAGTGCAATTTATTAGTGAGAGATTGGTTTTTTACCTTGACTAAAATTGGAACAGTAAAATGATTCAATGGACTGGAGCTGAGCTGCAGATGCTGAGAGCCAATGTTCAGAAACTGCAACTACAAAACTGGAATCTTGCTCAATCAAACAGCCACATGCTAGCGGTACTTTTGCAAGTTGCATTGTGAATATAATTTTTTCATGACTTGACAGTGATAATAATTGTGTCTAGTTGATTTTGCAGGAGCTCAATTTAGGGAGGGAAAGGGTGAGTTTCATTTGTCTAACCTGCTTTTGTGGACTGCAATTCAAATTGTTTCTTAATTCTTACCAGTAAGCCTTTTGGTGAAACACATTTCAGATAAAAGCACTGCAACATGAGATTTTATGGAGGGCTGCTTTACTTAAAGGAAAGAACATGGAGGTGGTGGTATGCTTCCAACATTGAATTCTGAGCCTCATCTAATTATTTTGATTGCAGCATGCTTTCAACACAATTTGACAGAATATTCACCCGGAGGGTAGAATGTTACATATGAGAAGCCGTTGATGGAAAAAAAATGTGAAGGAAGTATTATCTCTTGCCATAACCATGCATGTAATTTTATGGGTGCTTCAATTGGTGTCAACATCATGTAGAGAGTTTCAATGGCTGGCTGGGAAGTTAACTTCCCTCAAGAACTTCTCTTAACTTTTTGTTTTTGCAATTAACTAAGGATATACAATTTTCATTTAAAAATTGAGACTGGGTAGCCATTACGAATGTATTTGTATTATGCAATAATGATTGCTGCATTTTGCATGTTCAAATAAATTTTTCTACTGGATGTATTATATCTAAATGCTATCATTGACTGTCTTTAGTTAGATATGTTAAGAAAGGCCTTGTAGACACATGTTAGTTTGATAGACTTGATTCAAGTTGGATTGAAAAAAAGGACAAATAATTGTGCTTCGTATCCACTTGAAAATTCTAGTTTGACAAAGAAGTAAAGCAAATCAGAGTCCTGTGAATAGAAATACCGGATTATAAGTAAAAACTATCAAATTTTGATGGTATATTTGCTGCACTTGGCACATCATTCGTGAGTTAAACAAAACAATTTTTTTGCAGGGAAAAGTGGACATGAACCATGAAAACATGGGATCGTTGTCACAGCCACAGGTACCTAGGTTAAACCCTCCATTTATTTGTTGGCCATAGTGATGTAATTGATGAATGGTCTTCCTTATTTTTGTGTCCTTATGGCTTGTTTTGATTGAATCAAGGATGGAGATGAAAAACCAGGGAAGCGGTCCCCAAAAGCAAGCAGTCATAAACAAATCAATATGAATAGAAGGCGCATAAGGCGTAGATGTAAATGCTAGGACCTATGTTATTCTAGTCAATATTTCTTACATTTTGGTTTCTTAGTCTTGTTTAACCATGTTGTGGAACTTTGCAGCTACTGGCTCTCCTTCCACTTCTTCCGCAAAGAATGCACCAAAAGCAAAGGCTGAAGACAAAAGGTTAGTTCACATTTCAGTGTCATCTTTGATTTAAAAAATGGTGAGACAAAGATACGTCATATGCCACACTTGTAATCATTTTCTTTAGAGAAAAATAAAAAAAATCCACATAGATACACATCATATATCATGATCAATTTTCTTCTGTTCACACACGAAATTGGTAATTTTTCTCACTGGTATGTTTTAATGTCTAGAAGAAAACAAAGTAAAACTCATGTACTTTAGGCTCCAAAAAAAGTGTGGTGTTTCTAAATAGTAATGTTTAAGAAGATAAATAGAAAGAATAACTCTAGGGTGATAAATTCCTTGATTTGAGTGGTCAGGGCATGTTTGAGGAGACATTCTGGAACGTTTGAAAGGCATGAAGGCGAGCCTCTAGAGAATTTGTTTGAGATAGAGGATGCTAGTTATGTTGCCATTCAACCAAGACCTAAGGCTAACCTGCTGAGTTCCCGAGCCGTAAAACATGAGACTGGACACATCTCTGCTATAAGAAATGAAGCTACAAGATCTTCATTTCGAATACCTTTTCTAAAATCAGTTGACAAGGCTCAATCTGCCAACACTAGAGCAAGCAGAATCCACTGACTGAAACACTTAGAACCATATTAACATATACTGGTGTGTTGCATTTATCAGGTTATCTTATTATTGTTTTCCTTTTTTCACATTAGATCAGCATGTTAATATTGTCCTAATTTTTATGGTATGGTATGTGGTTTAATATCGTTGCTGTAGCAAACTTCACTAAACTATTTACATATGTGTTGGTGTATCTATGGAGCGGGATTCGGACTGAGATTTTCCAATTTGGGCCTTTGGGGTGATATATGGGCCTTTAGTACAAACCCTTTTTTTGAGGCAGAAAAGAAAAAAGGCTACATTGTGGGTCCAATTACTGCTCTTCAGCTAAGCCCATCAAGTTTTGTTCTGAGGGGCAATGGCGAATAATTGTTTGCAATTTTGAACAAGTTGTTTTGACCCAATCATTTTTTTTTCCCTTAAGAAAACGACAGAAACAATAAATAAATAAACTAAAGGAAACGATAAAAATAATTATTTTTCAGCTTAACGGTCCTAGAGGCATGTGAACTTTTTTCTTGACAAGTGATTAAACTGGCCAATTTCCAAATTGTGCAGCCATGTGACATGAGACTTATTGTCAAATCCCGCAATATTGTTCGGTGCTGTGAGTAGCACAGATAGCACCCTCCCATGTTCTTCCGTGAACGAAAAGAATGCCTTGTAGAGAAACCGCGTGGGTCCTCCCCTTTGGCATTCTTTATTCCATTTAGATGCCTGATCCTTACTTTTTGGTGTTTGCTCAGACAATGATGCCCATTCTATTACTCCATTTCTTGCACATATCCTTATGCTTAGCCCCTTGTTAATAATCCATGTCATTATGATGTAGAACTCTATCCATTCCATAGTACTAATCAGATTTCACTTGGATTTTAATGCAGTATCTTTCTTTTCTTCTCACTTTCCTAAAATTAATATACCATGGAGTCTCGTGAGGGGAGCTACCAAGGCAAATCGCTTCCACAGATCCCGATGCACATAAAAACATACCCTTCTGGTTTTTGGGATTGTGTATTAGGACACGTGGCAGTACCTAAGCAACGATGAATGACAATGAAAATTCCTCACATGCGATGCGATGCGATGCGATGCGATGCGACGGATCCGGTAAGAATAATGCGACAAATGTGCCGTCGTTTCACTTCGAGACTCAAAACCGCGTTAATCCACGCATTTCTTTTCTTCCAACTAAGACATTTATATTTTTAGACGTATTTTAAGTGTGTAAAAATCAAAAAAATTTACACAATATTTAATTATATATTATTTTAATAATAAAAGTGTTAGAATCTTTCATTTATTATTTTAATAATCTTACAAATAATCCTATAAAAAAATAATTTTATAAATAATAATATAAAATTATTTTATATTAATAATATATGAGTTTAATTGGTATGCACTGACAATGTAAAATAGTTTTACACTGTCAATCAATAGAAATAGGGGAAAGTGAGAATTCATGGTGGGTCCCTCATTATAATGGGTAGTTATTTTGATATGTTGGCACTTTACACCATTTTCATTGGTTGACAGTGTAAAACTATTTTACACTGTCAGTGTATTTAAATTAAATTCATAATATATCACCCTCCTCTGTAACACTAATGGTTTGGTTATCTTCTGACTACAATCGCATTGCAGGTTCAAGATGATACTATTTTATGTTAATAATATATCAAAATTAATCTTATATTTTCATATTTTGTATTTTAAAATCAATGATCGTGCCAAATTGAGGTCAATTTCCCTATTTAACATTTAAAATACTGGAATTTTCAAAATTTCCCTATTCTCCACTTTATCAAAGATAATTGAGATTTTTATAACCAATGTTGTAAAACGTTATTTTATATATACATATACTATATCACATGTTAAAGTCATTGTCTAACTAGAGTTTGCGTACAAGGGGAGGGTACCAATTAAGCTATGTGATAATTTATTTATTTATTCTTCTATGATTAAATTCACAATTCAAATTTGAAATCTATAATAAGTAGTGAATTTAGTATTAACTTTAGTTAATTGGGCCCCTCAACTTTTGTGTTAACGACCGCTTGGGATTCCAAAGACCTACAAAACATGAAATGATTGGAGATGGAATTGACGACCCACCTAAAGACTTTAATACAAAGGGTTGGCTCCAAGTGACCCATTTTTCCTAATTATTATTATTTTTATCTGTTCTTAAGTTCTTCGAGTTGATGGATCCCACACGGTTTAAACAAAGTTGGCATCCATAATTCTATAGGGTTCCTCCCGACAAGTGCTACCGGTTAGGACCCCACTCATGGTGGACTTAAGCACTCTCCTTTGCTATGTACTCATCTAATATTCCAACTTAACCTTATTAAGGTATATTCCATCTTTCATACTAATCCAAGCTTATGTATTTAGGCGCTTGTTTGTTTATTACAAACCCCAGTGATTCAGTTTGATTTGATTTAAGTTTATCATAATTCAATTCGCATATGCAATTTGCTCCTCATCACATGTCTACAATTGCTCATATTCAAACAGTACGTACACTAGTGAAGTTTACAACATTGATTTTGCGTCAGTATTTAAGAGTAATGTCTCGATCGTGTTTCGTAGTTGATCTAATTGAAAGGGATTGAAGTGGCGAGGCACTTCTATTTCATATTGACTTTTAAACGGTTTTAAAAGAAGGGTTATTTTATTATTTAAAATATGAACGTTTACTCACTGATTGAACAAAAACATTTTTGGAGCTTTGCTTTTATGCTAATCGAAGATACGAAAATGACATAAAATATACGTATATATATGTTGAGCACGAAGTTCCGTTAGCATGCTTAAGTGCAGGCGATGTTCACTTCAAAGTTATTAGAGGATCCATATTTTCAGAATATCATTGAGATTTGATTTGAGACATTAGCAATGGCCTAATCTCTCCTTCCCGCATTTCTTTCGGATACGTTTTTGTTTATTTAGAAGAGTAAAAAGCGGACGAGTCAAAAAGTGTAGAATACGACTTTATCCATGTACCCTTTTGATTCTAGACCACAGATATGACCGTCTTTAACCGCCCCGAAAAGAAATTCGTTAATTCTTTTCCCTAGTCATTGTTTTCAATTAAGAGACAACGCAATTAACTTTGGGATCAATTTGATGTTTAACGCGCTAAATGATTCTTCGGCCACTAAACATCTTTGTTAAGCATTATCTTTTCCTTTCTTTTGTTATCAACACAAGTTATTAAAGCGATTCCCCTGTATCCTTAACTTAAGCATGGTTCTATTCACAATCTCAGGACGAAACAAATCGAACCCCAAAATTCGAGATTATTCTAAAACCTAATATAATATGTGTTAGAGTCTCATAACAATTAGAGATATAATCTAAATAGTTTTTGTAGGTGTTTAGTAACTCTCCTCTTATAAGCTAATTTTTGAGATTAAGTTAAACCTACTCAATTTTAAGAATAAGAGTTAGATTTGCATGATAATAATTTTTCATCTATTATAAGAAAATAAAAATCAAAAAAATCTTTTAACTGGAGATATAAAATGTTATCATATGTATGCAAACCCTGCACGTAGTATAAAGCCACCGATACTAAATTTGCTCTACCAATAATTTTTGTAACTGCGATGATCAGGGAAAGCCAGGCCAACAAGGTAACATTCATCAAACACTACAATTAACTCACCCATCATTGCTATCTCTAAGCACACAATTCTGTTTCTAAGCTCTCAACCTCGAATGTCACATCTGGTTAAGTTTAACCATTGAAGGTTTACGTACACTGTAGTCTCTTCTACCTTTGTGATCACTTTCCGCTTTTCCGTCTCTAATTAGGTCATCAAAAGCACCCTATCCTGGCTAGATCATCAATAGTATTTAAAGTCACGTAACATGTAACCATTTATTTATTTAAATTACTTATTTGCTACCTTATTTTCCTAGACAGTAATTGAATAATAATTTTCTCTTCCAGTACTTACTGAGATATTCAGATGCATCACACATTGAACTATTAAATTAGTCTGATTCATTTTTAGAAACTTTTTTATGCGATTAATTCGAATGAGATGTCAACTGCACATTTGCTCTAGCTTGAAACACCTTTGTTAGGTTTTCATATATTGATGATTTAGATATAAAAAACAGAACTATATATAGATCTATCTTCTTTCAATATTTGTAGGAGACCCCTTACCGTGATTATGTATATAAATTTTGACAAATTCTAACTCTGGAAACTTACATGGTGTGCAATGTGCAATAAAGAAGCATAAAAGATACATGTACCAAAAAAAATAAGGTATAAAAAAGATAGGACGGTACCTAAAGTTCAACTATGTTCTTTTTTTCTTCCTCAATAAAATCAAAAGAGCATAATGCTTGTTATGTAACTTTTTCATCTCGAATCTTTTCAATCAACATGATCTGGCACAGGATCAAAGATTAAGTGCGTAGAAATTCTCTAATAGGATCACTTGCAATTAAATAATAAAATTATACAAGATTATAGCAATATATATGCAAGTATGCACGTATAATAAATTATTCGAACCAAAACAATTATGAGGAGATGGAGTAAATGTCACTCCTAAGACATAGATGCCAAAGCAATGAATTAAGTACATAGCTCTCACGTGTTTGTGTCTTTCCAATGAATTCCTTATCCATGCCTGAACAACATCGACTATATACCATATTTGGCCGACAAAGTACTGCAAAGAATATCTCAAATTGCAACCTAAATGGGGGAACTCTGATTCGTATTTTTCTTTTTTGATTCCCATATTTGAAAGCATATTGGAATTCCTTGTAGGCTTGTAAAGGGTTCAAACTCATTAATTCTCATAACTCCCAATTAGATTCTACACTCTAAATTGCCAACCGGATCAGAGCCTTTGCTGCAATGTGGTAATATATGGTCACGGCAGAGAGCACCACCATTTAACGATAATGTCCCACTTCCACCAAGTCAGATATATATATATATATATATATACAAAATTATAGAAAAATATGACTATCGTATTAAAATATTGACAACTTATTGTAGAGTGGGCAATTATTTTAATAAATAAAGGTGGAGAGGTTATGGTATGATATGTATCCTTCTTTTCTTAATGTTGGGATAACTTTCCCAAAGGTTTTCTTTTGCATTTCAATTCGTTGAAGTCTCAAGTTTGTATCGACCATGGCTAGCCTTTTGGTCATTTGAGTGATTAATAATATTCATAATTGCTAGTATCATGCTATGTCTATCACTGTTTTAAATTATGGCTTCATAACATGCCTAAGATACCTTTATAAGGAATAGGATCACTACAATAATGCAATGCCGCTTCTTGCTTTTAATGCTTACTTTTAGAGCAAAATGAGTGTATTAACTACTAACTACCATCTAATTTTTATATTATATACTAATTGAACATTATGAAATAAGAAACATTGATGACGGCTATGAAATTATACTGGATACAAGTAGGAAAATGGCCTCCCTGCACGCTTGCTAAGATGTATGATAATATATGCCACTCACTAATTAAACAATGGTGTAAATTATAAGACTCGTAGTGGACAGCACAAAGGCCAAAAGTTCCCCAAATTCTTCAACCCTACAAGTGGACAAAATGTCAATGCCATCTCTCTCTACCATTTCTATAAATATTATATTCAATCAAGAAAAATAAAAGGATAAATCAAGTTCTCACTATTCACTAATAAGTATCAAAACCAAAGTCTTAAAAAACATAAGTAGGGTTTCAAGGTCCTTCCTGTCTGGCATCTTCCCTACCCAGCAAGCTTATTCACGAATTAAGGTGTCCTTGAGTTATCAAAAGCACTTCTAATGCTTAAACCCGCCGCTTCCTAGACATTAATTAGCACACTTAAGCATGCAGGTAATTTGAGGAAGGTAAAACTGCTTAGGGGTATTATTAATCAAAACCGGATGGGACATAAAGCTGCGGCGCCCAAGTTCATTCTTTTTGGGTTTGGGCTTTGTATTATCAATTTGCATTTACCCTTCTCTTTTCTTGAGAGTAGAAAATAATGATAAGATTTTGCCATTAATTATAAATGTATGTACAAATTAGTAGGTGACCTATATGATAACAAATCATTGAATTAGCTAATTTACCCTCATCATATGTTTAACGGCCATCAGTCATTAAAAATTATTAAATATTTGCTCGTCCTCGCGGTTGAAACCGTACACGTGTCTTATCGTACAGCGGATATATTAGTATTTAATAAGGTGTACGTTACCCTAGCTAACTTCATCAAAATGTCATTAATGTTCCTTATACAAACTACAGCGTTAGGGTCTTGATTAAGTCAAATGGTAGCCTCATCCTTTCCTTCACCTAGGACCCTTTATTGTTTCAAAGGGGTCCATCGCCTTTCTCTGGGCAAATATTGGTGGGAAAGTTTGGTTACCAGCTACTTTTTTCTGACCAATGAAACTAATATTTCTTGGCCATGTATATGATATTGCCATGCCGAATGAGACAGAGAAAGATTGAAATGGGTAATATATATATTATTTATGGTTCTATTCTGAGGTATGCGAAGCACATGTAGGATATTTCTCAAGTCAAAGATGAGTACAATGAGATGTTTGATATTTAAATATCTTCTTTCATTTATTTGGTTTGTCAAAAATGACATGCTAAGCAAAATAATGCTGTTTTTATCAGAAGGACTTCGCGTAGAACATAGCAAAATGCACGTCGAGAGGCTTGCTTGTTGATTATAAGTACAAGAAAATCTGTTGAGGCACGCTTTCATTATATAATTTGATATTTCAATTAAAGTAATTTTCATACATTATGGTGACCTGGATTCTATATATGATTACCTTTGAAGAAATCGTAACATTTTTAATATAGCAAAAAAGTAGTGTGAAAGGGTCCAAGTAAGAGAACGCATAAGACCATACTTTATATATTTGTTATTGCTCCTTCCCCTCTTCTTCATCAAAATCCGAAATGAAAATTGATAGATTGGAAAAAAAATGTTAATTTTGCCTAATCAAACCATGCAGTTCATATATTATATATATTAAAGCAGGCAGTCGATTTGTGACAAGGAAAATTAATTGTACTTGTTATAAGTATATGAAAAAATAATGTTGCTACATGTATAGTTGTGGCGAGGGCACTGAAGTGGGACTCAGCCCATTATTAGTTTCCGGTCAATTTTAGTATATAAGTATTTATTTGGATGATTAAACTTTTTCACGAAAAAAAAAAATAGCAAATAAATCATGTTATTTGAGGTACCCTTTTTCTTTCCAGATTGAAAACAAAAATCAAAGCCAAATTCAAAAAAAAAAAAACATTGAATAAAAAACAGACGTATGAAATTTTGAGAAACGTAGGAACCGAATTTGAACTACCTTTTTGATTAAGTGGGTTTAATCTGCAGATACTTTATTGAATAGAAAAATGAAAGAGTCATTCCAAGGATAAAAGAAAATGGAGTTATACAGAGACAACCGGCGAGTGGCTATTTTCAACTGGAAAACAATTATTTTATTTAAACTAGCAAACAAAAATTCTCTCGGAATTCCAAGTGTAAGTTAGAAGAATCCTACCTAATTGAAATTTAGTATGGTTAATGTATAATCACTGATAAACTTTAATTTAACTCTAGAGATTAATCATCTTTCCTCCTCTGCAGGTAACATGACTCCTTAGACTTGTCAATATAGTTGACAAGCCCGCTCATCAGCCAAAATTGTCGAGCCAGACAAAGATGTATACATTGATATATTTATTCTATTAATGAAGATTTTAATTTATTATTTAAAATTTTTCGAATGGCTATTGTGATTTTTATATGTTAATTATTACTCATATTAATATTTATTTTTCTCTACAATATTGTTTTTTACTTGTTAATTAAAATGATAATTTAATATTAATTATTTAATATCAATTATGAGTTTATTTAAATTTTTTATTGTCGATTTAATTAAAAGAATAATTCAAAATCTTAAAAATCTCTAATATTGTCACTTTTTTTTAGGTGATTAACTTATTTAACATAATTTTTTAAATTTAAATATTAAATTATTTTCTTCAAAAAAAATTTAATGTAAAAATTATCTAAATATTATAACAACGGGTATTTTTAGAAAAACAGTTGGTAAAAATGAATAATAATATATAGGAATAACATATCATAACATACAACAAACGTATCTAGTCTTTGATCTAAACTCATTAGTTTTTATAATTTAAGAAATAAATTTCTTAATGTTAGTCTTTTATTATTTTTACTTTTGAGTTTTTTTTTGTTTTTTGTACATAGAAAAAATCATCTCTTACTTATTGTGTTCATAAAATACGTTAAATTTATGTTTTTATACAAAAATGAAAAAAATACACGATTATGATTCGAATTCATTCTCTTAATCTTAAAAATACTTTAAAAGTTGAATTTAATTATTTAATTCGTACGACACTTCTTTAAGTGCTATAATTTCTCTACTTTTGCCTTTTTTTAATATTTTATAAATACTATACAAAAGAAAAACAAGCTTCATAATTTTTTACTAACAGCCTATAGAAAAAAATATTTTTATTAACATATTATAAATTTTGGATTCAATAAAATAGCTATTGATAATAGTTTTAGAGTTTAATTAAGTTTAACGTATTGTTTTACTAAGTTGGATATTTCATATTGTTCAACACTTAAATGATGTGGCAAATACATTTTTGGATGTTATTGTGAAATTTCTTTATATATGCTAACAATACATACTAAACAAATATATAGTTAATTTAATGTATTAAGTTACCCTAATTTCTAAAAATAGGGATGACTGTCAAAAACAAAATTATAATAAAATTTAAGCAGTTGATATAAACAACTTATGATATTAAACGTTTGCTTAACATTTTTAACTATGTAAAAATTAGATGATAAAACGTTAGATATGTATATTGAATATTAAAATTAATAGTTCACATTTATTATTTTTTTTATTTATTTATTTTTTGAAAAATCTCCATCATAATATTTTGATATTTTAAAATAATTTACTATTTAAATTTAAAAATTATATTAAATATTTTAATTATAAATATTTATAATATTTAATGGCTATATATAAAATTAAAATTTAGCAAAATTAAAATTTTAAGAAAAATAAATCAATTATCAATTCAAATAGAAATAATAAATTAAATAAAATTACATTTAACATTAAAATATTTTGTTAGTTAATAAATAATATAAAAAATAATTTTAAAATAAAGCAATTAAAAAGTAAAAATAGACACTCTCGAAATATTTTTGCAATCAGTTTATATTTATGCTTATTAAATAATGAATAAGTGATATAACGGTGGGTTTAAGGGTGGATTCACGTCCACCGTGGACCGATGCTATGCCATATTTTATGTGCAATTAGCCACACTTATGCAGTAATTAGTCACGTATTTTGATTGTTTAACTACATCCGTCCACCATGGATCCAAAATTTTGGTTCCACCATCAACTTCGGGTGATCCAAATGGTGTTATCTGTATTTTAGACAAAGAAGCTAATCAAAGTCACGCTCATGCCAATTCAACCAATTGGAATTGAGCAATACAAAACAAAATAACTGCTGGCTTTACTGCACAACGCAGCCCACGTGTGATGAAAAGAAATTTTTCCTTTAGAAAATGATACGTTTGCTTGTGGCGAATAATGGTTAAGCATGTCAAAAAATAATAATAATTTTACTGTCAAACTGCACTGAACAATAAAATGGTTTATTTAATCCTTTCCTTTTGAAAATACCAACTCTGGTCTTTATTTTCTTTTCAACAAATTGCCACAGAAATTGGAGAAAGTAGAGTGGCACAAATTCTCTGCTAGGGAAGGTAATTCGGCTGTACGAAGGATTCAAACTTCTATCCTAATCGAGTTGTAATTAATGCACTTATTCTATATGAGATATAATATTAATTTATATTCCTTACATAATTGAATTAGGTGTGAATTCAATTCAAATATTATATATATTTTATTTAATAATAAATAAAATATGAGTTAATATGATACTTCATATAAAATGAATACAAAACACATTATCCGTCGTCATATGGTCATGTTCTTGGTCAAAATGCCAAGGAAACTTTCAAACGCTTGAGAATTACCATCAGGCACCAATAACTTTTCTCCATTTATGAAATTCAAATTGAAACTAAAATAGAAATTAAAAAATAATCCTTACTCTAAAATTCCATTTGAATACTTTTTTAAATCTATTACGAGACATTTTTATAGCTGTCAGCATGAGATTAGATTTCAAACTGAGCGTAGCAGGTTAAGTTCACTTATATAAAATTTCAATTATTAATTGAATCATATATTGCGATTAAAATTGCATTTCAATTCGGCAAACCATTTAACAGCTAAAAAATGCATAGATTATTGTAATAATAAAAAACGAACATTCTTTTTATTTATATTTTTAAATTGTAATTATTTTAAAGTTGTAATATATAACTCATTTATATTTTAAAAATGGAAATAATTTTTATATACTAAAATTATAAAATTATTTTTTTATTGTCAACCAATAGAAGTCATAAAAATTGCTAACATAGTCTATGGTCATGTAATTACTGATCATGATATAGCATTTTTCATAATTTTTATTAAAAGATAGTGTAAAATTATATTATATTATCACTGCATAAAAATAATCTCTTAGAAACTAACTTACTAGTTGAAAAATAAATTTATTATACGATACAAAATATGATAAACGCCAGGAACTCAGGCTGGAATGACTACAAGTCTTCTAGGCTTTGGAAGAACTTAGAATCCCTTCACTTTTCTAGTTTTACATAAATTGTGTTATTTGGAAAATAAAAGGTAACAAACGAAAGATCATTTGAATATAATATAATGGGTCTTTCTAAGTTAAATGTCAAGTCCTGTTATTATTGTTAATTAATTTTATAGTTGAAAGGGGACGGATCACTGTTTTTTTACCGTCGCTTTCTTATATTTTTCTTGCACAATAGTAGTAAGTGGCTAGAACTTCATAGTAATAGATCTGAAGGGGACTTGTCTCAGATACTGATACTGGATTCTTGCTCCCGCTTTTATCGCTGATTTATTATGCTCCTGCCCTGCAATTAATTACCCCGTTCCCCTTTCTGCAACAGTGCCGCCATGGACTTGTTACTAAGTAATAAAATGAAAATACTACTGTAACTTACAGAGAGAGGGATTCATAGATATGGAGCATAGGGTGCTAGAATTTGGCCTGTGTTAGGCTTTTGGCTTTTATGTAGGTGAAGTGAGAAAGCAACCCACAATTGCCAACAGTAACTTGGACGACTAGTTCTTATAAAAGAGCATGGACCTCCACCCAAAACCCCCCTAACTATAACTATCTGTCCCTCTTTCTCTTCTCTCTCTCTCTCTCTCTCTCTCTCTCTCCATTGTCTTCTCTTCCCTCCATTACCCTTTCTTCTTTCCTTCTTTCAAAAAGGCATAAATTTACATATCAATTATCATCTTGAGACTTGAGAAGGATGGAAACTCAGCGTAGCCCTCTTCTAAGTTGGGCTTACTACTGCCAAGGAAAGGTAGCTAATCCCCTTTATCCTTCAACTATTTAATTCCATTGATTACATATACAGATTGATGCTGCTTAGCAGCAACTTGCAAGTTTTAGTCATTAAAGTAATAAAAAATGTGTAATGAGGCTAATAATCTTTGAAATTTGAGGACTAATTCTTCGTTGATACAGATACAATCAATGGAGGAGCTGAAGCAGTCCCTCCTATACGCTACTCTGGAGCTTGAACAAACAAGGGCTGCAGTGCAAGAGGAACTTGGGAAGAGGGATGATCAACTACTCAGTCTGAAGGATCTGCTCAACAAAACCATAAGGGAAAGAGATGAAGCACAAGAGAAATGCCAGAGACTTCTGTTGGAGAAGCTCCTACTTCAGCAGCAGCAACAGCAAACAGCTCCACTGTCCGGAATCTCGAGCATTGAAGATGACCCCAGAAGAGGAATTGACTCCAACAATGGCCATTCCTCATCAGACTGTGAAGAAAGCATTGTTTCTTCACCAGTCATTGACCATTTGCCTCAACCCCATTTGCCACCACCGCAAGCAGCACCATTATCAGTGACACAATCCATGATTGAACTGACACCAGACAAGCCACTGCCGGAAAAGGGTAAGCTTTTGCAGGCAGTGATGAAAGCTGGGCCTCTTCTTCAGACCCTTCTGCTTGCAGGGCCACTCCCTCAATGGAGACACCCTCCACCACCACTTGAGTCCTTTGAGATTCCCCCAGTCACAATACCTTCACCTCCACCACCCCCACAAGCACCACAGCTGCTCCATCAAGATCCGTTTGTTAACACTAACGGTAGCAGCAACACCACTACCAACAACTGTGGAACAGTCAGTAGAAAAAGGCCTTTTTGTGATGGCTCTGAGTCTCCTACTGAGACCAAGTACCAAAGGGTTGTACTTCACTGACTTCTACTAAGTCAGGTTTACCCACGTAGTTTTTAATTTCTATGTTTTGCAAGTTCTTAGGACTAAAGGTTAGAGTACAAGAGTAGCAAGCTGGTATGCAACTGATCTAGTTATCTGTACAGTGGTTTGTATTAGGACACAAGTTATCTGGATTTAACTCATTGAGAGAAGAAGGTGAAGAAGAAAAAGATGTTCGATTTAGGCTTTTGCGCGTGAAGAATTTGTCCTTGGCATTCTCCCCTCTTCACATTCTACTTTTGCTTAGTGAAGTGGAAGAGGCCTTGATTTTCTCTTGTGATTGTAATGTAACAAAGGTGCTGTAGTTCAGCACGTGATTTGAGTGCGTGTGTTTTGTGACACAGTGAGATCGTTGATCACTTGATCTATGAGATCACATCAACGGTTAAGAGAATGGGTGTGGTGGAGTGGTTGGATTGGGAGTTGAGTGTTACCAACAACAAACCAAAGGGAAGGTCTTTGAGCTCTGCTTGTCGGGTTGGGGGGACCCAAAAAGTTAGATTAGAATCTATTACTGGTGTGCTGTATGATTATATATTTAGCCTTTGTTAGGGAAGTTATGATTATGCAAGCCTAATCTTCTGTTTTCAGAAAAACTATTTATTCTCCTTTTGTATTATTACTAAATCACCTAAGCCCCAATTCTTGGTATCTGCTCCCACTCAACCGGTTAATATGCTTCCACTAAGGGCGCGCCAATATTAGAATAATCCTGTTGACTAATTTCTCAATGTCAGCCTATGATGTGCAATGAAATCATGGTAATAGGTAATAAATTAAACTGGAGATTCCACTGACAAATGAAACATGACAGATTATAGTATTAAAAGGGGGTTGAATTAATTGTGCAAAAAAATGGTTAAATTATGTGTACTCTCAAAATATATCTTATTAGTAGTGCAGCAGGGTAGCTTTCTCCTCAATTTCTTTGTATGCCACTTCTCTTCTAAGGCATTTTTTATCTAAAATAAATAAATAAAATAAAACTACACTTAATCTCTAAAAGATTTATATTTTAACACTTTAATTCTCAAAAGATCAATTATATATATTTGAGTCTTTCAAAAATTTGGTATTACAATATTTCAGCTCTTAAAAAATTAATTATATACATTTGACTCCTCCAAAGATTTAGTATTATAATACTTTAATTTAATAGAAAACAATAGTAGACTAAAATATTATAACAGCATATCTTTGAAGAACTCAAGTATGTATAATTAATTTTTTAAAGATTAAAATATTAAATCACAAATTTTTCAATGATTAAAATATAGTTTTACTCAAAATGAAATTAAAAAATAGCCTTCTTGCTTGTCACCAAACTCTAATGTTTTCTGTCACAATTTGTTACCTTCGAGAGTACAATACAAGGATGTAAACTTCAAGGGTCACTCGAAAAGCTTAGCCATCTTAGACTACTCTGGCAGTGCCATGGTGCTGTTACACGACGTGATGCGGTCAAGGGCAGGTAAAGGGAAGAAAGTAGTCACATGGATAGTCTTCTCTAGACGGGACAAGTAGATGTAACTAGCGCACAAGGCTTTGCTCGAGAATAGTGCCTACTGCTAGCAGTTTTTCAAAAAACGTAACACCATAATAGCGTTATTTACCATTAGGGTTCAAAGCTTTTCTTCCTTTTTGACCTCATATTCTTCATTCCTGTCTGCGTCTCATCCCTCTTCGCGTGCAGGAAGCAAAATTATTTCTTAGTGGAAAGAAAAACAAAAAGGAATCCTTGTTACTTTCATATAGAGGTAGCTATGTTTATGATTAGAGCAATGTTAAACATCATGGAGAAAGAGACAAACACTCGATGGGGATATGGAACCTAATTTTAATGTAAAAACAACAACATTACTCTCCTAATGAACATTTCGTCAATGCGTCCTTGCCGGGGACGGCATCAAGAAGTCCTTGAGAACACGCTAAGCCGCCTTTTGGACAGCGAAATAGGCCGCGAATGGCGCGACTCATGCTGCACTAGGCAACGGATTCTCGAACGTTGGTCAATCCATAGGACGGTAGCTAGATAGCCAGAAACAAACACAGCTGGGAACCAAAGTTGACATCACAAAGAATGTTCCAACATTTTTGGTCAGCGATGTCAGTCACAAACAAATGTAATAAGCCCAGGTCCATAGTCATAAAAGGGGGCCCAAGTTAACCGTTCAAGTTCAAAGAACAGAATGAATTTAATTCATTAATTAATTAACTAATTAACAGCTAGAGTCTTGAGTCTTGAGTTAAATGCAGTTTGAAGCAGAAGCGAAGGAATCCAAAACCGAGTTAAAAGTGAAGAGTTTAGGAGGGTAATTATTCAATTGAACGCGGAGGCTTGAAGATGATTACTTGCTTGACTAGCCACCCAGTTGTTGGGAAGATTAGGCAGAGTCTGCCTAAGTGTCTGTCTCCTTCGGGTCAATCATTGAGTCTAGACCCTTTCTATCTTGAGTTTCTATGGCTTCCACAAGACTTTAGCCACCAATCCATGACATTATTTCCAAAATTCGCTTTAGGGCATCACTTCCAGCGGACTTGAATTGAAACAGTGACATCTAGAGTAAGAGAGAAAGCCCCTGTAAGACATTTTACAATAGAAAAATGAGAGATACAGCACTACAGGACCAACTTACGCCATAATAATCATTTGAAAAAAATGACCTCCAATGCAGGTGTTCCACGACTTATCAACGCTAGCTATTGTTAAAAGATAAATGTTATTTATACTTCTTTACGAGATATTTTTTAAATATTAGTTGAGAGTAAATTTTAAATTTTTTCTCAATTAATATTTCAAAATATTTATTTAAAAATTTCTCAAAAAATAATATAAATAACATTAACATTATTAAAGGAACAAAACAAATATCTAGGCAGGTAGTGTGCTACGTGCACGGCCCCCTTCTGAACTACGAAATTAGATTACCATTAAAAAAAAAAAAAGAAAAGGAAAAATCCTAACACGTAAATTGGATAAACATACAGAATCCAAATAACATTATGCTTTAAGTGAAATTTGTTGAGATATATTATGTGGATTAATACAAGTTAACATCATAATTTATAAAAATATGGATATATAAATTGCATGTCAATTTATTAGAGCATATCAAACAAAAAAAATTTGTTGGAGCATCTTATTTAAACTCAAAATTTATAATCAATGTTGTTATTAAATCTATTGTTATTGAGTACTATTCATTAGCGGGCATATTAAGAGGTCCTTATATATGAGTTTACTGTAGAGTGTAGGCTTGGCTTAGCCGCCAAGTTACTGAGACAAGGAAAAGAATTCCTTCTCTATCCATAAATAAGGTGTTTGATTATCTTATTAATATTTAATATATTTAATTTAAATATATTGACAGTATAAAATAATTTTATACTATCAATCAATAGAGATAATAGAAAGTGTCAACTCATATAAATAACCATACATTATAATGAAGAATCCACCATGATTTCTCATTTTTTCCTATATTTATTGATTGATAATGTAAAATTATTTTACACTGTCAATACATACCAATTAAACTCATAGGAATAATTTCTTTCTCTGATATTTTCTATGACCTATATCTCTTCACTAATCTCTCTCATCTCATCACTTAGACCTGTTTAAAGTTAGGTTATTTCTTGATCTAATCATCAATCCTTCACTTTCAACCTTTTTAGGCAATCTCAATATCCAATCTTCTAGTTACGACCATGATGATAACTGTTAAGTATATCATATTTAAGGTTAAATTAATTATTCAAAAGTAGATATTTTGATGATTGTTTGTATTTATTGGGAACGAAAATTCCTACACAAATGCTTTCTGTTTGGCTACTCTCCTTTTTCTTGGTTTCTTTGGAGATTGTAGAGAGAGAAGATATCTTTTTTGGTGGGTAAATTATAGAATATTCGCATTTAAATATGAATATTAAATATTTATCTTCTTTTGACTTGTTATAGGCAGTTACTTTATTTTAATTATTTAAGTAATACTGAGTTTCGAATTCTAAGTTCGATGGATACTAAGTTCCAAGTTCAAAATTAGGCCTTGCACTAACACATATCAATGTAAGGGCACCCGATTCTGAGTTTTGAGTTTGGTCTCGCATTGACAAAAATATACAGGCACCGAGTTCTGAGTTCTGAGTTCTGAGTTGGATATTGACAACAGGTTACCTGATACCAACTTGATGGACTATAATATTTTAATATTATGTATTAATATATTAAACTTATTCTATTATTCTCTACCATTAGATTTGTAAATAATTTTAGATCAATAATTTAATTTTAAGTAAATATTTAATATTCATATTCTATGATAAGCATTCTAAACGTTGCCTTTTGGTCGATGTAATTAGACACATATTGGAAATAGTAATGACTCCAGTCATGTCCAAGCAGCGATAAATGGGTTCTGAGCCCAGAAAAGGATATTGAGGCCCAAAGTGTATATCTTTTTGTTCAGCTAGGCGTAAAGGATCTACAAAATGCTACAACGGTTGTTGAGAATGGGCCTATAAATGTCTGTTTGTGGGCTTCCGACCTAGAAGGCCATATCTATATTTCATTATTTGTACCGCCCAGTCGTTGTTGCCTTTCGATTTAGAAATCCAACAAGAGATGTCATGACCCCCAAAACAACTCCTAGCCCAAAAAACCGGAAGTCGATTTATCTCGGTTTTGCCATGCGCTAATTTTTTTCTTTCCTATCTATGATCAAGTCGTGTCATATGAAAAGATAAATAAATCCAAGCGTTTATCGTACTCAACATTATTTGTCACACACAACATTATTTCAAGCCTCTATCGTAATTCGAGTGAGTATAACTAAACGTTATTCAAATTGAAAAATCTGCACTACACGTAGATGCACGGTAACATATCAATTTTTTACTAAATAATATAACAGCTATTTTATGAAAAAAAAAAACATGAAAATAAAAGTAGAGGAATGACCTTTACATAAAAAAATGATGAATTCTACTGTAGTAAGATTTATATTTTTATGTCTCGTAACATGACTTACTCACGTTGTTGAGTAAGGTGAGGATTCTCATGTGCACATACGCAGAAATTGTCCAAGTGGTTAAGTCAAAAACCAAAAACAAGAAATCGCTCTAAGTCAAATGCAACACTAAGCAGCTGTGGGCAAGTGCTGTGAAACTGCATTAATCCTATAATAAATGCCAACGCTGTCGTTCTTTTCTTTCTAGTTAAGTTCATTAATCTCTATATATTCCTTTATTGACGAAAAGCTAGTAGTACTTGTCGAGATCCAGTCAAAGTTGTACTAATACTAGTTTTGCCCTTGGAAAAGGGCATTACCCACCCATTCTTCATAAGACGTATCGGGTTCCTTTCTCTGTTTCTTTACACGCAGGCTTACACACACTGATGGTCCTTGTTGCTTTAATTAGCTGCCCCTAAACGTGGGCAACTGGAATGATGGACACAACACACTAGCAAGTCTATGTGTACACTTCAACAAGTTTACCCCATGATTTAAAGACTGCCACCTAACTAAGCAAAAGTAGCATTGCTGAAATATGGAACTTGTACGAGGTCGTTTTCCCATTCGCATAAATGATACAATTGTGTGTAATAGCCTATCTGAATCATCTCCCATTCACTCGCTACTTAGACAAGTAGGCTATACTAACCATGTGTCTGGCATTTTGGATTAGGTATGGTAGGATAAGATAATATAATATATTATAATTTTATTTATTATTTTATATAGTTAATATATTATATAAATTTATCTATCAAATTTTTTTTATATATCAAAATGATAGATAATTTAATCCAATTTAAAGAGGTTATATTAAGTCTAATTAATTTTTGATGTATAAGAATTTTATTTTTAATATATTTTATTAAAAGAAAAATAATTATTAAATAAATAATAAAAATATATAAACAAAAAATAATAATTTTAAAATAATGATTCAAACTAATATAAAAATATAAAAATAAAAATTTATTATTAAAATATATAGATAATAATAAATATAAATTTAATTATATATAATAAAAAATACAGCCACATATAGAGCTTGTTTGAATTTTGATATATAAAGGCTCTCTCTTTATTTTTCTATCTCTCTATAGTACTTTTTATATTTATGAAAAATATTAAAAATAAATAAATAAATAATTTTAAATATAAAATTATATTTATATATAATAAAAAATAAGTAAAATATTGAAAAAGTTATCTTAATTTTTAAATTTAATAATTAAAAAATTATATTTATTATAATTTTTTTTATTTTATATAATATAATATCTTAGATAATGATATATCAAATATTATATAATATTAAATTTATATTATGCGTGCTAAACGGCCTAAAAGAGAATAATTGCTTGAATTGAATTGTTTGTGGGCCTTAAGTAAGCAGAGTTTTGTTATTTGTTATAATCTGACTTCATTTCAAGCCTTTTTGCCTTCATGAACATGGCATAACAATAAATTTAATTAATGCAATGCATAAAGTTGAATGCAGGGAGAGTTTGGTCGAGTCTAATCGAATTAATAACAGACATGACAGGTCCAGCAATATTTTTCTTTTTTCTTTTGACGTGGAAACCATGATCTGAATTGATTAAACAAAGAGAGCCATACAATCACCAATGACCACAGATGCTATCTCCTGTGGGAAATCCTCAATCCAAACAAAACCTGGTTTGGAGCATGCTAATCTAGCTAAAGCATGAGCAACTTTGTTACCATCACGGTTAACATGTAAAAAAGAACAAAAAGGAAATTGACTAGCTAGGTGAAGACAGTCCATTAGAGTTGAACCGAAGCAAGTGGAGCTTTTAGTAAGCTGTTGCAGGTTGGTGATGACATCGGCATTGCCATTTTCAGCAATAAGATTTTGAAAGAACATGTCTTTTGCTAGATTGATTCCCCATCGAAGTCCCAGACATTGTACTAACCTGATATCTTCTCCACATTGCAGAGTCTCTATAGCAGCTACAAGAACCTGTCCTTCATGGTCTCGAATCACCGCACCTATGCCCCAATTAAAATCATCAATTTTGGCAACATCAGTATTCAATTTATAAGTATCCTTAGTGGGCGGTTTCAACTAACCTGCTCAGAGTTAGGCTGGGGTTTGAAAGCATGTTGAGTTTTCACTTCCTCATTTGCTTTGTGGTAGGATTCAAGCATAGATAAAGCATTGAAAATCACCTTGCTGGGTTCAATAACTTTATTCTCAAAACATAGAGCATTTCTAGCTAGCCAAACACCATGGGCAATCATCATCATAACAGCCTCCATTGGTGATTCTATCAGAAACCCCCTGAACCAGTTATTCATCTCATGGCTATCCATATTATCCAATCTAAGGCAAAGAGGAGATTGGAACCACAGTCTCCGAATCTCTTCACATCCAAAAATAGCATGCATCAGTTCATCGTTATGTTGTTACTGGTATTAATTACGTAAAAAGTAAAATTTGAGTGAAAAAAAAATTTAGAGGAATGAATGTACGTACAATCTCTAATCTTCATTTTTTTTTTTTTATTATAGTCCTACGTTGCCCTCGTTGTAGCATAGAGACACTATATTAATATGTCTTCATTTTTACTGGAAAGAGTATACGGATGTAATTAATCAGCAGCAACCTCCTACTACTAGCACATCCTTGTGATAAATGTCCATATTTGGATGAAAACCACACCGTCTGCTCCACGTGGAGTTACTAATGCTTCTCTGCATAGACCGATTTCGTTGGCATTGCTTTTGTGTATTCACAATAAATATTCCTTCGTACTATACTTGGTATCTTTATCTTCTGCAGTGACTAGGAAACAATAATTCTAGGCTTTCTTATGCTCTTAACTTGTGGAATCTGAACCCTTGAGATCTCAGCTTTCATTGCATGTCTAAAACCCATTTTTTTGTTAAAAAAAAAAGAAAGAAATATTGGGCTAAGATCGTCTAATATGAAACAAAGCCAAATAAATTGTTAAGAAGGTGCTCCTTTTTCAGCGTGCAGTTCATGATAACAGAATTGCTTTTCTACTTCAGAGTGAACTGTTACGTTCATATCTTTTGTCTTATGATGCTATTTACAATTTAATCTTGAACTGGCTCAGGGACAAAATAAGCACAGTTTTAACAATAAGATCAACTAGTATATGGCAGGAGTCTCTTGTTCAATGGGAATCTTCTTAGACCACTTTAATTTGTAATAATGAAGTCCAAATATGTTGCCAGTTGGCTGAATAAAACTCACTCGGTATACTCACTACATCTGCTCAACGGTATAATCTTTAGAGTGCTTTTATATACTTGTCTCTTTCTTTTAAAATTCTTGAAGAATCCAAAAAAGTGATGAAATGTATTACAAATTCAGATCTATACCACTTTAATTAAATATCTGATTGATTGGTTGAGACAGCATATTAATGGATACTCCTTTTCCACTTCGCTTCTCTATAACAACAGATGATTGCCTACTTTCATGCAGGTGATTCATCAAATGTGATGTAGAACGTTGCTCAACAACAAAGGAACCTCCATGAGGACAAGATATTGCCCCTAATCTGTTGATTTCTAACTAACCTTACCTTTAGTAAAACCAATTAAGTATTCTGTTCATCCACATATGCATAATGGAGGTTGTCTATCAAATATATAATGTGAACTGATTGTTTTGCCAAACATATACTAATCTCACAACCTACGGCAATGTGCATGTTTGATGCATGCTTACTCCTGCCCATTTCCTTTTAAATATTAAAGCCCCTTTTCAGTTGATTTGCTCATAGCATAGAGTTACACCAACCCCGGCAAGATGACAATTAGGTAATGCAGCTAAGTCAGTAGTAGGAAATAAGGTATCCCATATTTTCATTTGACTAGGTGAGTTAACAACATTATGTTTAATCTTTGACCAATTCCATTTTGTTTATTTTCCATTGGCTTGAGCTTCATTTCAACAAGTTATGAAGGGACTCCAACCTGTAAGATTTTCATACTGAAAGTCGAAGGTTCTAGGTTGATTTCAAGATCCTTCACTTTGTCGCTGCTTTCATCGCCAACTTTAGTTGGGATGTGACGTTATGATCAAGTGAAACTACGCATTGTTGCCTATGCGTAATGGTAATTATAAGTAACTATGCTGCCACGGAGGGGAACATTTGGTCAGGGAAGTGAAACCAATTGCCTCATCAAGAAACTGCGAAGTAGTACCAAAAGTGGGAAGGTTCCCCTTAATTAATAATTCACGGGCAGCAACCTTCAAAACAAAGTGAAAGCTTACTGTGCAAATATTAATACACAAAGGCCCACTAGATGCAGAAAAACTGATTAGTTTAAGTTTCGTTTGCTTAGCAACGTACACACATAAAGAAGAATAAAGCGATCGAGTGAAGGTGAAAGAAAAATATTGCAACTGTTTCTTTAACTTGAAAAGGGAACATATGATATCTAAGCTACTCACGAAGTGTCTTCATCATATCTTGAAAACTGTTTCATTTCTTTTCCCCACATCAGTAAATTGGTTTGGTTTTGCACCTTGCTAGCTACACAATATTCTCAATTTTTTTCATGCTATCGTAGCTGTTAAAGGGAGCGAACTTCAACAATTGCAGCTGGATCTTTCGAGCTAGCCAAGCAATAAAAATGGATTGCTTACACAGAAAGAAATGAATGAATTTTCACCAGATCTAGAGAACATAGGCCTTTGCAAAAGTTAAAGAGACACTTGTATCTTATGCCTCATACTGTGTGAGTTGTGATTTGTAACTTATGAGCTCGTGACATAGCTACCAAAATTAAAACAAGTCTTATGCATTGTTGAGTATATAGAAAAATAAAACTTTAAAACATAGATATTATAGATTGTAAACAGCAACTATTTCTGATATTATTTAGATGTCGGAAATTTATTCTTTTGGTAAACAGATGTCAGAAAATTTAATTAAATGTAAGTTTTTAATTTAGGAGACTAGTGACATTTTTCTTTTCCTGAGTGTAAAGGATCTGTGTTTTCTTATCAGGATATTTGAGATGTGAGCAAGATTGTCTGTTATATTATTTTTCATTGAATACGAAAATGTTAAGGGAAAGAGTATTCGCAAATAAAATAATTAGTGTATCATATTCAGAAGATCTGGAAGACCATAAAGGTCACAAAAAGCAGGGATGCGGACCATTTCCCATCCTTTTTTAATGCATAGGATTCTTATGAATAATAGTTTTACTTTATGCAACAAAATAAGAATTATAAGAACAATATTTATTTGATTTGCATGGGAATGTCTATGGTCAATTTACTATATGATACTTAACAATATTTAAAGTTGTTAAATATGATCCTCGAAAGTGTGGATTCCAAATTGCATGAAGTTTTGGGGTGAAATAATTGCTGTAGTACCAGGTGGCCACGTAAAAAGTCAACCCAAAGTACCCAACATGAATATCTCAATTCCATGTAAAAATTCCTTTGTTTCACTCAAGGGGTACGGTGGAGACTCTGCCTTATGGGATTCAAATAATTGTTCAGGCGATGTAATGATAAACAAATCAATACACACAAACTCACATCACACTTGGCAGGTATCTTTGCTTCTCACCTTCGAAACACTCAATAGACTTTTACCTAAATCAGAAATCACTGAACTTGGATACAGCTACTTTCACATGGGCACCGCAATTATTCAAATTATTTTATTTTTATTAAGATGTAATTGATTTTATCCTATTTTTGTATCTTACTCATTGATAAGTATTTAAAATAACCAAGACTAGGCTTGTAGTTATAATTCTAATATTGAATAATTCGTAGTAAATTTTTCAAGTGTTTTGCAATAGAATTTTGGTTTAAACTTTTGAGCCTTTGAATACTCAAGTGTAAAAAACAAATCCTAAACATAGGCAGCTTCAAGAATTATTATAAAAAGATATTTAATTTAAAATAATTATAAATTGCACAATGAACACAGTTTTCCTGAGAAAGTGTCCAGTATTCAACATTTTTGTTCCCATTGTTTCTCATGTAAATGGTTGTTTCACAGTATTCAAGATTCTTCTTACAAATTTTTATGGAATTATTACAAACTAAAAGAAATCCTTATTCCTTCCTACTGACGTTTAGAGGAATTTAAAATAAACACACCTGATGTTTGTGAAAGTAACAGCATACAAGGGCTAGTGAAGAAGCTAACAGTGGAGTAGGCATAGATGAACTTAAGAACATGACTTCCAAAAGTAAACTACACAGTATTTAGACTCAGCTATAGCTAATAAAAAACCTAGGGCAGATTCTGTAATTTGTGAGGCGCATCACACATCTTATAAAATAAACGGTTAGATTTGAGGGTATATAAATACATCCTCATATCTGACCATTAATCTCATAAAGTGTATTTATGCATCTTTAGATTTGATCGTTTATTCCATAAAGTGTGAGGTGCATCACAGAATCCGCCAAAATCTAGATATCATATATCATATATGTTAATACAAAATAGCGGGTAAACTTATATAAAGTTAATGTCTGCATATGTGTTTGGGAAAAAATTATCTTAAAATAATTACTTTTGAAAAATTTCTGTTAAATTTTTTTAATTATAGATTATTCTAAATTTAAAATAAATTGTTCAAAACCTGAAAATATAAGAAGCGTAAGAAAGCGGGGTATATATATATATATATTATGTACAAAGTTTAGGTTTAGATTAAATGAAAAGTTTGTCACAATCTAACGTGACGACATTTTTTTGGATTTATCGAATATTTATAAAAATATTTACAGGTTATATATTAACAAAAAAAAACCTTAAAAATCGAAATCACGTCATAACAACATAAAATGGATTAGGCAAGCGAGGGCTTCGCGAAAATGGCCTTTTCATTATGATTACAAGAACATTAATCTTCAAATTTGACCGCCTTTGTTTTGAGGGGCAAAGATGGAAGCCGGAAGAAAGACGGAGAGAGAACAGTACACTAAAATTATAGTAGTATTATTATATTAATATTATAAAATAAAATGGAGTGAAAAGGGCAGAAGCAGAAGTGCGGTGGCAGTGAGTGAACATAACAAGCATCAATCCGTCCGTCAAATCAGCCAAAAGATTACCAGAAAATAAGTTGCAACCTTACTGTCAGCTCGCCCTTCCCTTCCTGTCCTTTCTCTGTTTCATTCTCAGTCTTCTTCACTCTTTCACCCCTCACAACACACACACACACACACACACACTCTCTCTCTCTCTCTCAACGCTTTATATCCGGGGGGCGTTAATTTTTTGCTCTTCGTCCTAACTTTCTTCTTCCCTTTCACTGCCATTCCATTTGTAATTTTGCCGACTCCACGTTCTCCAAAGCTCAACCTCTCATAATTTGCAACTCTCCAAACCAACACATGGCTACATAGATTGTCGTACCAACTTCCTATTCCTATTGGGTACTTAATTTTTCATCAAAGTTATTTACTTTATCATCTATTATTGCATTTTCATTGTTAAAGATTGCAGCTTTTATAACTATAATAATCATATTTTAAGCTAGTGGCAGAGAGGTTCCACCCAGTAACATTTTTATTGAAGGTGTGGAGAGAGTTTCCATTTTGATGAGTGGAGGGGTGGCTGTGAACGTGGGAATGGAAGCTCGGATGAAGAAGTACCGGCAAGTGAGTCCCGAGAGGGCCAAAGTGTGGACGGAGAAGTCACCAAAGTATCATCAGAACAGAAAAGTGCCTGTGGTTTACTATCTTTGTAGGAACAGGCAGCTAGAGCATCCTCATTTCATGGAGGTTCCAATCTCATCCCCTGATGGCCTATACTTGAGAGGTACCAAAAAATGAAAGGAAAAACAACACTTTTTTTTAATGTTTTTTCGGTTTGTGAGGTGTGTGGATTTTTTGAGGGATTGCTTGTGTGCAGATGTGATTGATAGGCTTAATGCATTGAGAGGTAGAGGCTTGGCTTCCTTGTATTCATGGTCTTGTAAGAGGTGAGCAAGTTATTACATTAACTATCTCCTTTATGGTTTTTTAATTTGTATGTTGAGAAACATAGAGAGGAAGGGAATAGGAATGATACTGAGACTTGATAGTATCTATCCTTGTCCCTTGTTTGTTTCTCTTTTGAATTTTAGCAATGTCAACTCAGCTTAAAGATTATAATTTTAGATGAAGCAATCGAGATTGTTTAGCTTCGAGTTGGTTCACACTATGGTCAAATTGTTTGTATTCAGTTTCATTTCACCTTGAATATTTGTGTGTTATGTAATTCAGAAGCTACAAGAACGGGTTTGTGTGGCATGATCTCTCTGAAGATGATCTAATTCTACCTGCTCATGGGAATGAGTATGTTCTCAAAGGTTCTGAGCTCTTTGATGAATCGAATTCAGGTCAGGAATATTATATATATGTTGTTTATCTTCAGCATGTGGCGTTTTCTTAGGTCCCGAATGAAACCTTAGTTATTATGAACTTTGTCGTACAGATCGTTTCAGCCCCATTGGCAATGTCAAAATACCAAGCCTGAAGCAGTTGCCAAAGCCAGTCTCTTGTAGGAGCCATGATGAAGCTTCCTCCTCTTCTAGCCTGAATGGCAAAGAAACAAGAAACTCCCAAGATGATGAACTTTCCCCAGCACAACAAAGTGGTTCCTCTGATACTTCTCCAGAGCCCAGAGCTAGAAAGAGTGGTTCTCTAAGCCTGGCATTGCCAGAGTACAAAATCTACAAGACTGAAGGATTGGCAGATGCTTCAACTCAGACAGAAGAATCTATTAGTAGACCCAAAACTCAGAAAACTTGTACCAGGGGTGTATCAACAGAAGATGGGTCAATGGAACCTGAATGCCATGAGATATGTCAAGCTGAAGCGCCACAGGTGACAGAAAATCCAGAAGTCTGTAGGGATACTGTTTCACCTCCTCCTTCAACTTCTAGTCCCTCATCTTCTGGAGGGAAGATTGCAACTTTGGAATCCTTGATTAGAGCTGATGTAAGTAAAATGAACAGTTTTAGGATCATGGATGAGGAGGGTATTCGAATGCCAACCAACACAAGGCTGAAGGCCTCAAATATGCTGATGCAATTGATCTCATGTGGGTCTATATCAGTGAAAAACCATAGTTTGGGCCTTATTCCTTCCTATAAGGCCAAGTTTTCCAATGCAAAATTCCCTTCCCCATTGTTCTCAACTTCTGTTATGTTGGGGGAATTTGACTGCCTAGCTGAGAATCCTAAGGTGATGGGCCTCAGATTGGAAGACAAAGAATATTTTAGTGGGAGCTTAGTTGAGTCTAAAATATCGAAGGAAGAAGGAGATGGACCTAATGTTCTGAAGCGCTCTTCTTCCTACAATGCTGAGAGGTAGGTTTTGCTTTCAGCTATTCTCTTGTAACATTACAAGTTAGCATTGGGAAGAATTAATGCTTCCTTCCCCAAAAATTATGGCACTGGCAAATCATTTCGACACTCGATGGTGCATCACATGCAGTTTGGTTGGTTGCACATGGACTGCACTAGTCATAACGTAAGAGAACACTTGTTCAACGTTGAGGAATGACATATGGAGTGTGTGAGGTCTTATTAAGAAATAGGACTCATTTTTGGCATATATAGTCATTCTCTAAACAGTGAATGATACTAGATTAGGCTAAATAATCAGATAAATAATCAGATAGGTTGTGCAATGGCCCCAAATTGGAAAATGCTTAAATCTGGTGTTAGAATGCTTATGCTACTTAACTTTGTCGAGATTGAACATTCAATGAATATTTCATTATTACCAATTCAAAACTCATGCAGATGCAATGACGACTACATTCTGCAGCTCTACTTCCATATATTGCTTGTACTCTTACTCTTTAAATTTAAAATTTGAACATCATTTTAACATTTTTCTGGATAACAAAATCAATTGAACATATTTTATCTCTCTAATCACCTTATCGATTCTGAATATGTTCAAGGTATAAGATTCTAAAATTTTTGACCTGTCAAATTTCTTTATTTTTCTTTTGGCAGTTGCTTTTAAAAGTTAAACAATATTTACTGGAATATAAGTGCTTTCACATGCTTGTTTGGATCTTTATTTATTATTATATAGTAAGAAGTCTCATGGAACTGGGGGCTTCAAAGGCCCAAAGGATAGGGGCTTCATTGCTATTGAATGAAGTTATCATTCTAAGGGGAAAAAATATACAGCATTAGAACTTTCAATACCAGGCATACTCCCCAGAGGATTAAAATTGGAAAAAAAAAAAATAAAGAAAACAAAATAAAAAAATAATAAAAGCAAAATCCTGGACAAATGGGGATTTGGACCCTCTCTTGTGAGTTTTATTCTATCTCCTCTCCTATGATGTGAAACACTAAAATCCCACAAAAGAGGATTTGTGGAATAATAAAGAAGGAGAATAGCATTTATCATCAGGTTTTATAACTATCTTTTTGAGACACAGTTGGAGATAAAATCACGATTTGATGATATTGTAGTAAACTTTAGATGGAATAGTAGTAAACTTCTCTAGGAATTCTTTCTCTCATCTTCTGTCCAGCTCTTCGTTATAATGCATGTGCTCTTGCTTTTTTGCAAAAATGAAGTCCTTACTTGGAGACTTGTTATATATCACATGTTCCTACAAATGACTGGGGGTCAAGATATTTTGTGGCTAGCTTTGTGGATTCATGTTTTAGAGTTTTTGTAATTGATTTTGATTGACATCTGATAGGAACACAGTAGTCATAACAACCTGGCCAATGTTTCATCTTTAACCAAACATGTGCACGATGTTTCAGGACAAGTAAAGAGTTGAAATCACAAGAGATAGAGGAATCATCCTCGGGATATTCAAAATGCATTCTGCAGTCAGTTAAGGCTTCATT
Organism: Pterocarpus santalinus; assembly: GCA_031439595.1. Taxonomy (NCBI): domain Eukaryota; kingdom Viridiplantae; phylum Streptophyta; class Magnoliopsida; order Fabales; family Fabaceae; genus Pterocarpus; species Pterocarpus santalinus. The sequence continues at coordinate 39,768,802 of CM062528.1, read as the reverse complement.
GACCAAGCAGCCACGAAGTGAGTCCATGAGATACCCAGTTTCCGAAGGACCAAGAAACTGCATGGCTAAAATTGATGGCCCAGGTGTATCTCCAGTACCCTCTATTGGTAGCAGCAGAACAATCACTGAACCTTCATCAGGGAAAAAGCAATCCATGATGATAGACTCTTTTGAAGAGGAGAAGGTGATCAAAATTGAAGAAAGTTAAGTGTTGACCTTATCTTGTTTCTAGTGATGTTCTTAAAATTGCCAGTGTATGTCCTTACAGTTTTCAATCATTGATTGACGAGTTTAATTTTACTCAACAGGCTTGCCTCAGGAGCTTGGGTTATAATCGAATCTAAACCATCTTACCACACAGCATGTAGCAGCTCTTAAAAATTTTATGTTTCAGAGGTTAGGTAACTAGTAAAACTGCTGGCTTTCAGCTTTAGTTTGAAATACAAGATGATGCTATGTACGTATGTAGGTCTCCACATCACATGTACGTAAATCTATAAATTGAAAAAAATGTTGTGACAGATAATAGTGTAAGGCCCGATAATCTGGTATTGTTATATTGTTTAATGCTCAATAATGTAGTGTATAAATTGTTCCCCTTCCCCCACCCACCACACCGCCCTCACATGCCACAACTAGTCCATAACCCTATTTTCCTCGAAATTTTGGCAATCGTGTTAGAAACATGCAGCGATGACAATAGCCACCAATGTTCCTAAGGATATCCTAGTTATAATCTTTGTGCTGATCTCATCAACTTCTATAGACGACCTACTGAACCTGAAGGCATGTTGTAGGGTTCAACAGTTCCGCATAGAAGTTGATGCAATCATAACCAAGATGTCCTCAAACATTGGTGATTATTGCCATAGTTGTGTATTTCACCGAGGAAAGTTGATGAAATTTTAAGGAATGTAGGGTTTATGGGACAGTCGTATGTGGGGGTGAAGGGCATTGTGGTAGGGGAAAAGGCAGGGGAGAATTTATACACTGTATTATTGGGTCTTAAACAATATAACAGAATCACTGCAAAGGGCGCTAATAGTGCAGGTGTGGTCCCAGTGGTCCGTAAATCTTATGTGCTGGTTATAGGGACTGCTAGTTGAAATGAAGTGACTGCACATTTTTGTTTGTAAATACAGATACTATATCTTTTGCACCCCCTGCACATGTTTGTTTCAAAAAAAAGTGGTGGGTCGTTTTCAATCTCATCCTTCCTTGTCATTGATGCTGGTGTTGCTGCTAAACGTGTGAGATTGAAGTTGACATTGGATGTGGTCGTATTAAACATCAAATTAGCATAACTTAGATAACTAAATGTAATTCTCGGAGTTTAAATGTGGCCAAAAGCTTGTTATTGACCCTTTTTCTGGGTCACAGAGTCATGCTTAAAAAGGTGGAATTATATTCTTTTTCTGAAACAATGTTAGTTGTAAATCGACAGTATAAATTCAAACTTAGGATTTCCTATGTGACATGATAAGGTCCTCCTTTTGAAGAAAGGCATTAACTCGAAAAATAACAAGAATCTTATTGTTATTGAAGATCCAAAAAAATGTATGTGCTCCTTAAATGGATTCACATGTAAGGCAGCTTTATTCTAAGGCTCCATGGAGAGAAAATTTTAATATTGTCAGAATGCTTTTTGTCCGGAAAGGTGTATAAGTGTTAGTCCTTCCGTGCTCTTTTTTGGCCTTTGAGATCTTCAGGACCGAGAAAATTGAATTAACAAATCATGGATTTCACTTTCACATAAAGCATGAAGGAATTGTGCTCTGCAATCTCCTCTTTTTCCCCCTTATGTTTTTACTCTTTTGAGGTGATTGTGGATTTTTAATTGATGTGTGGCAGTGTCAGTATGCAATGATAAAAACTGTATATTGACACATCCTAGTTTTCTGCATGATTCAGATTGTCCACATTTCTTATATAATATATACATCTATCTTTTTCGTGCTAATAACTATTCATTTAGATTTTGGTTCATATGGTAAAAATGGGGCATTGTTTTGTTCCAGTGTTGTATGGTCCTATTAGTTCTAACATATATTTTACCCTATTTCTGTTCATATGTGGATCACAAATTTAGTGTTGTTGATCCGGCCCATGTAATCCTAACATGCAATGGGCTGGCCCAAGTTCACACCCTTATCTGGCAATGTCATACTGTCATTCATTCGGCACTCTCCTTTTAGCAATTGAAGTTAAAGAACAAAGAAAGATATTTAGAATAGCGTTGCAGGAAGGGGGAAAAAAATTATATGTACAAAATTTGGATTTTGACTACTTTCTTGAGTAAGCTTTCTATACACTTCAATGCCTTATCTTACCATCCCAGTCACTCTAGAAGAGCATGAGGTGATAGGGCTTCCTTGTATCTGCCTTGTGTTGTGTTGCAACTTAAGCACTTATGAGCCACTATGTGGAATTGTACTTGAGAGTTTACTCCACAATCATTGCACAGTATCCATACCTGATTTCAAGCAGGACCTCAGTTATAAATGGATGACAAGTTACCATTAATTGATAGTTCACAAAGTATCTTGTTTGGTAATTACCTTCTTTTTGTTGTACATTTCAGGCACTGGGGTTGAGGCAACCTGACAGAGTTTTAATAAAAGAATGTTATCATTGTGATGACCACATACATCGTATTAATGATTTCATATGATCTAATTAAAAAAATTAAAAGAGAGACTAAAACATGTTTTTTACATACCACTTGGTCAAGCTTCTCCCACAAACCTGACATGTCACAGATGGATTTTGAGCAAACAGGACATGAGTACCTGGATTTTCAAGCAATGAATTAACAATTGAATTGGAAGTTTGACTGAACTGAAGGTAAACAATCCGACAGTGAGATCATTGCAGTGTTGAATCTTGCATGTTGTGGATCTTACCTATAGTGTTGTTGCATCTCTTTGACACACTCGAAATGTATTGTATGCCCGCAAGGAAAGACGGTAATATCTCTCAATGTGTCAAACAGATACTTAAAAAAAAGAAAAAAGAGAAAAATGAAATCGTGTAGCACAAATATACAGCCTTCTGTAAACTCCATAGTAGAATAGCACTAGTGGTTTGATTTACCTCAAAGCAAACAGGGCAATTGTGATGCATTGCTCTTTCCACACAAGACGTCCATTCTCCAAAACCTTGGAGTAGCAACATCCTAAAACATTGGCATATTTAAAATAATCAGTTAGTTGAGAAGAAAATGTGGAAAACAGTGGTTTCGTGGAAGTGACTTAAGATAATGCAATTCAAACATTGACCTCACCACATGTCTTACAGTGTAGAAAGTTATCCTTGCCTCCAGCTCTGTAAAAGAAGTGTATGTAGGGAAGATGATTGATGAAATTTTCCTAGAAACTATGGAATATCAAATGTAATAATTGGCAAAACCGATAGAACTTTACCTGTAGATGAGAAATACTAACATAGTCCGAGAGCATCATATGACTGTGCTCCCGAACCAATCATATAAGTATATTTTATATTGGATCCATCACTAACACATAATCTCATTAAAATACACACAACTCTAAACATGCAAGTATTTCTCCCAATGGATGCCATATTCATCACAATGGAATCGGTCCTTGGAAATCTGAATTATTGAATACAATTTAATACAGCACGGTTAACTATGACTAGCACTAAAATAAAAGAATAGTACTTGTTGACGCTATCTGACTCAATTTCCATCACAGTAGAGAACTTACATCATCATCGAAAAAATTGCAAGAAGCACAAAAATACTTGCCCATGCACACTCCACAGTTTATGCAATGCTGTTGAACCTTATAGAGCAAGGGAAGAAAAATCAACAAATCAATAATCTCAATCACGTTTGTTTATATATCTTCCAAACATAATGGTTCAAATCAAATCTTGACAACTCACATCTTGCTCAGTATCACATAAGGAGCAGATGACCTGCAAGCAAATCAACGAAAGAGAGTGAACAGCCTCATATATGGTATTAAATTTAAAAAGCAACTATTAACATTAAGAACCAGAGAATTGTAAAGCTGTCTACAGCAAAGTTGATCACTTGATCTTATATCTTTATTTCATTCTCATGAATCAAAGTCTTGATTTTAAAAAAAAAAAAAATGTGGTGATTAAAACATCCTCCCCAGCCTCGTTTATTAAGATTATCATTAAAGTCGGGATAAACAAATTTCAAATATCATATTCAACAAACTGAGTGATATCAACGAGTGAACAGTATGCAAACCTTTTTAACTTCATGGCGTGGGATGTCATGACGATCCAGAGGAGCAATTTCTTCAGAGTTCTGTTAAATAAAAGTGAAAAAGAAAAAAGGAAAAAAGAACTAAGAAACATGTTTGAGGTTTCTAATAACATAAAACTCAACTCTAAAACATTGGCAGCTAGATATATATAATATACCTTAGCTTCATTGTGGCAATGCCTACAGTCAAAGACCTCGTTACAACATGGTGCTCTATTCTTGCATCTTCTTCTGTAATGCGGGCACCTGACTCAAACAACACAAAAGGAGAGAGTTCATATTATCAGATTATTTTATATATATAAAAGGAAGAATATAACAAAGGCCAAAGCCAACCCAAGTTTGTGCATGGCAATGTGAAAATGATAAAAGTAACGGAAGAAACACATACCCAAAACTCATAATTCCAAGCTCCATATAAGAAAATGTATGGGGGACTGGGTTGAGGAGAGTATGATATGATATGATTATGATATGTAAGAAAGGCAGAGACGGAGACAAAGAAAGGGATAGCCATTTAAATACAGCTTAATATAGGCCACCCCATCATTCATTAATTGTGTCTTCATTCATTCTTAACATGATTGTGTGAACATTTTTGTTCTATCTATGATGTGCTAACTCGGCAACACGTCCAAGTTGGTTTGTTCTATCTAGATGGACAGAATATCTACCATTCAAGAAGGAAATATAACACTATTATACCGGATACCTTAGTAACACGCATGTCACCACAGTTACATGTATCATATTAACGTTTTTATCTATTCTTCATATTTTAATAACGGTTAAAAATAAAAATATTAAATTTAATGGTTAATGTGAAATTTAATTTAATGTATAAACAGTTAAGCGCCAAATATACCAAAAAAGAAAAAAAATTACATAGTCATTTAATTTGTATTGTCATATTTTAACAAATGTTTAACCTTTATAATAATTACCTGAAGGCGAATTCTCAGATGTAGATGGAATTTAATCTGTACTGTACAGATCTGTTTTACTTTTTATAAAATTTCAATGCAACACCCACCGAATGCATAATGCTAGTTTGTCTGGTGAGCATGCTGGTCCATAATGCTGGGGTGGTGGATTCAATTCTCAACCGCAAACTTTTTCATTTGTTGCAATATTATTATAATTGGAAACTAAATATTCACACATATTTAATTATGAATTTAATTTAAATACATCAACAATGTAAAATAGTTTTATATTATCAATCAATAGAAATATTGAAAAATGAGAAATCATGGTGAGGTCTTTATTATACTATTTAATTATTTAAATTAAATTTAATATCCTATAATTATTTTATTTTAACTATTAACAAATAATTATTATAATATATATATAATATTATTGATATATTTAATTAAATAAATAAATTTTGAGTCTTTAATTATTGATATTGATAAATAAAATTAATGTAAAGTTATATTTGTAGTAGATGTATCTCTGACTTTTTAAAAATACAAAATTTTATCATGTTAATTCTTTTTAATTTATACATTTTAATTCATATTTAATCAATTTTTATATATATCAACATATATATTATTTTAAATAGTTTCAAATGACAATTCACAATTATCAAGTGAAGTGATGTCATAATCATACTTTTTATTTCTATAATTATTTCATCTTTATTTAGTTATACATAAATATGTATTTTGTAATATTTTATAAGTATGTATATTTTATCATGTAATATTAAGAGTTATTTATATTATTATATACATGAGCTTGAAAGCTTTGCATAAAATATAGTTAAATTAAATGTGCAATTTTGAATATAATATTAACCAGCAATTAGTTATGGTTGTCGTTAAAAATATTTAGTCATTTTAATCATGAATAGATATTCAGTATTGCCTCCACACAAAAAAAAATCAATATTGCTTATGTCATTAATTTTTTATATGGTATTTATATCTAAGTAACTAATATGCTATCCATACAAAATCACCATGAGCTCTAAAAACTCATGCTTGACATTAGTTAATTAAACAAATATATATGAAATAAGTAATTTTTAATTGTGTTTCATAAGTTTCATTATAGATAAATACCTTAAAAAAATACTATGATACTTAAAAGGGAAAAAAATTTAAAACCTACATTGAAAAGGATTAATTAAATGAAGCAATAGTTTTTTTAATGCTTCATAATCCACAAAAATGAAGCAAAGTAGGATGGAGAGAGTCCAACACACCACCCACAAGTTTCTAGACCAGCAAGCTTATCAAACTTGCTGGTGTCGCCCATATTAACAATATCACATTCAAATATTGTTAAAGTAAAATAAATATGCATCCTGTAGATTAAAATTCATCTGTACCAAAGAACACATCTTACCTAAAAACTCATATAATGATATATAATTGATTGTGAGTGTAATAATATATTAAAATTTATCTCAGTTATTAATATTCTATTCAACTTATGTATATAGAAGGAAAGGGGAGGAGGGTGAAAAAATAAAAATAAAAATAAAAAGATACGCGTACTTGGCTAATTTTTCATTGATTGGCCCACAGGTCTGGCGCTCGAGACTGCTAAATAGTGAAGGGCTGACTCAGTTAAGTGACTTACAAATGAACAGAATGGGTCATGCTGCACCCTACGTCACATGAAATTAAGAAACTTGGGTAAAACAACTTATGTCCTCCTTACATTTATTTATTTTGTGTAGACTATGCTTGCAGCTTAACGTTTCTAGAAGAAGAGCTATAATTCCTATTTCTTATTGTTTTATGCTTGTCATGTTAGTTACACTAACAGTTTGATTATGAAGCTTATGGTATACCCGTGCTAGGATGAGATCGATGGATTTGTTGGCTATGATTAGAGAGAAATAAAATTCAGACGACGGGCCATGGCACGTGAAAGCGTGAGCTCAAACTGCTGCCACACACGCCCCTTTACGTGCCATCCATGTTCTTAAGTATTGTACAAAAATAGTCGTGAAGTATATTAAAATAAATGCATTCACCCTCAGCCCACAATTAAGTGATCCCAATGGAAGTGAATTATAATTTCAATGAACCTAATCTCAGGAGTTCTAACCTTAGAGTTAAGTAAAAAAATTTATCTAACCATCTGAAAATGCGTGAATAATTCTACAGACCGAACAAAATAAAAGCATTTACCTCTGCGTGCTTCTTCCTTCCTCTACTTGCTAGACCATGCTTAGCTGGGTGGAAAAATTAAAAAAAGAAAGAAAGTAATGTTTGTACAAAAAATATGGACATCTAAAGTAAACATCTAAAAGAAAAAGAGAGTGACATAAAATTATGATTTCACTTATTATCATTAAATATTTTGTGTCGCTCTCTCTGAATCTATTTTAGATGTCTGTCTTCTATGTTAAAATAAAATTACTAGGAAAAAAAAATTATAATCAAAAGAGTGGTAGTTAATCTCAGTTTAGATTCTCCAAAAAAGTCAAAGGATCCAGAGCTTTCAATCATTTGATTAAGGTCAACAAGGGTAACAGGGTCGCTGTGTCAGCAGTTACAGTTAGTATTAGCATCATTTCATTAAGGTCAATTGAGTTACTCACACACTTCAACATTTGAATGCATATTCCTACCACATTGCATCTTTCACTAATAGTAAGTCAATAATTAAAAAACAAAGCAGAAGCAAGTTTCACTAGATAATTAAGCTAGCAGACATGAAAATGTATAAATAAAAGTACATGAACAAAACCCATGAATCTCTTTCTAAGTGTTGGCGTAAAACGTTTGGGTCCAGCTTGCACGTAAAGTCAGCAAATTGTATTTGATTGTTGACGATGTGGAGCCATATATTATTAAGGTAGTGCAAGTTAGTTTGAGGGATCTTCCCTTAGATTTCACAATCTTCACATTTATTTTATAAAAAATAAATAAATAAATAAACAAAATATGTGAGAAACGTCATTATGTTCCCTCTTGATTCCGTTCACACGAGAGACCACGCATGTCATTTATCCAGAATAAGAAGTTGCGGTTGCAGTGTCCAACATCAGAAAGTGACCCTTGTACCAATGACACTGGCATTGGTTAATATACAAGTCCAGATATGCTCATGCATAGGCTCGGTTGTAAACAACAAAAGAAAATTTTAATCACATATAGTACCTTTTCCAGATTCAACCTCTTCTAGAACTGCATGAAATAGCAATATTGATGCTAACCAGCATGATATGGAAGTGATGAGGGTATTTTAATACTGCTTCTGGAGAAGGGATATCGAAATTCACTTTTTCAACTTTAATTGAATATATATATATATATATATATAGTGCTGATTTGTCATTCTTTATTGATAATTAATATAACTTATTTCATTACAATATGCAGAAGTAGAAAGTTAAGATCGGTTGCAACTGGGCTGATTTCTATTGATATGTGCTTCAAATTTAGAATTAAAAAGGGTAATTTCTTCGATTCACCAGTCTCGGAATTCAATTTAATTGCGAACCAAATGGAACATTATACTGAGTTATATTATAACTGTGAAACCAGCTGATTCATGAACATCTCTTGCATGAATTTATTCACAAGTTGGTCACATCTTTAGGTATTCAAATATACATACCAAACCTTGGACACATATTGACCACAGATACCGCCATACATCTCTACTCTAGTTAATTAACAGCCATAATTAAAATAATAGACCTCATTGCAACGCAATGGAACTCTTGTTATTCCATTCACACCACAAGTTAACATTAATAAACATGCCAACTTCTATATATAACAATTAGATACCTTCTAACTGTCCAAGTTCCAACCATAGTATAGACACAATGGATTTTCACCAAGACACGCTGGTGAACAACAATGATTTTGAGCTGCATGATTTCACTGACGATCCCAACTTTGATCAGTTCATCAATTTGATTCGAGGGGAGAATGAGGATGCCATCTGTAACTATGGTTCTGACATTATCAATGGTTGCTTTCTTGATAATCAGTTACTTCCATCATGTCCTGCAAACCCATTTGAATATCAGACCAATAACGTTGCTGTGAATGTGTATGATCCTAGCCCTACACTTAGCTCATTCTCTTGTTTTGATCGGGTGGTAAATGGAGAAAGAGAAGAAGAACATGAAGGAGAGGATTCTTCTGCAACCACCACGGCAACTGAGACTGTTAATGCCAAACGGAGGCTGAAAACCGATAGGGCCAAGACTCTGATATCTGAGAGGAAGAGGAGAAGCCGAATGAAGGAGAAGCTTTATGCATTGCGTTCTTTGGTTCCCAACATAACAAAGGTGCGTGTCCCTGTTGCAAATTTTAAGGCTACGTAAAAGGGAATCAATTAGATTTAATTATTGAGTGTACTAAATAGTCACTACTAGTTGCTTGAAAATATACAAAGATCTCATATCAGTCGCAGAAATCTCTCTACACCATGTCAATACATTGCTTAGGTATTTTTGGTTTGGCATTGAACATTTTATATAGTTTTTCTTGCAAAAGGTTCCATAAGTTTCATAGATAAACAAGCTTAATGGGGACTTACCAAAAAGTTTATTAAATCTGACATGCTTTTACATTTTGAAATGTAACTAATGTATAAATATAATTATAGATGGATAAGGCCTCGATCATTGGAGATGCGGTGTCATATGTGCATGACCTTCAAGCACAAGCTAAGAAGCTGAAGGCAGAGGTTGCAGGACTTGAAGCATCTTTATTAATGTCCGAAAATTATCAAGGATCAATTGACAACCACATAAAGGTTCAGGTCACCCGCAACGGCCATCCAATCAGCAAGAAGATAATGCAGGTTTATTTGATGAAAATCATGACTGTTCCTAAGTTTTCAGTAAGATTCTGTATGTATGCTACTGTAACATACTGACATTTGTTCATGCGGGTTTGTAGATAGACATGTTTCAAGTGGAGGAAAGAGGGTATTATGTGAAAGTAGCGTGCAATAAAGGAGAAGGGGTGGCTGCCTCACTGTACAGGGCTCTTGAGTCTCTTGCAGGTTTCAATGTTCAGAATTCAAACTTGGAAACAGTTTGTGACAGTTTTCTACTGACATTTACACTGAATGTAAACTAACTCTACTTTCAATTTAGTCTTTCTGTTTTGTTGGAATGAGTCATGATTTTGCTGACGAATTTAGTCATTGATGTGTTGAAAACAGGTTAAAGGTTCTGAACCAGAAATTAACCTGCCAAATTTGAAGCTATGGGTGACCGGCGCTCTTCTGAACCAAGGCTTTGAGTTCGTGGCATCTTTTCATGCTTGACTGTTGACTATAAAATTGTATGCTGCGTAAAGAACGTTATATAATATTTTGAGAGCTTCTTTCCTCCGGAAGGAGGAAATATTTTCTTCCTAGCCCTGTTATTTGGACAAATTTTTGTGTCAATTGATTCAGGCTGGTTGATATATAAATAAATAGAAAATTCAGCTATAATTAGAATATAAGGTAAATGCAATAATAAATAATAATATTATTATCCAATTCTCTAGTTATATACATAAATTCTTTACTTATTTTTATATAAATCACCATGAGCCGATTGATACATATAAAAAAATGTTGAAATAATATTTTTCTTTTCTACCTCCTCAACACATGATAACCATTGATTTCTTGAGGAACACACCACTTTTGTTACTTCCAGAGTTATTTGAATAGTACAACATCCATGTGGAAGAGGAACGAACTTCCTGCAGGTGGATACAAGAATTTATCTATATAATATGCATGCCTTTTGTTGGTTATCTATGAGCATTGACATGTTACCGTCAAGTTTGAGCCCTCATCATCACCAATATAACAGCACTATCACTATCACTATCACATATTATTACCTCACCACCGTTGCTTTATACTTTTGTACAATTTTCCAACTTTCAAACTAAATAATAGCACTACAAAGAATAGTCAAAACCCCACAACGACATCCATATGTTTATACTTCAAGGCTTTTCATAATGGAGAGAATCTTTTCCGACTAAGACTTCAGCTATCAGAAACCAACGAAACTGGGAATTTTCTACAACACGAACAGTCATGAAAAATCTTCATCGCTATAGCATAAAGAGATCCCATTTAAGCTCTGTCACCCACTTCTTGTGGAAATATATAAAGAATTGGTCCCTGATGTATCAAAACTAAGTTTATGCTAAAACTAATGAATTAATGGAGAGACAAATTATTTTATTACAGGAAAACATAAGTTTTTTAATCTAGAGATTTAGGAATAATTCACGTATAAGAGGACACCCAAAACGATATAGTTTGCTCGTTCCCCTCTAACGTTCGTTGGTCGAGAAAGTAAGCCGTAAGGCGTAACTGTAAGCCAACAAAGTTTCAACATTATCTAAACAATACATTAATGTAAATCTTTCACGAAGGCCATCGACATGCTCCAGTCAAACGATTTTGTGGCACCTTGATTCTCAGCAGTCTACACTAAACCAAGAACTCAAACATGAGAGAATTTGACGTCATGCATAACATTTATCTTGTCACCACATACATAAGTATGCAACTAAATGACCAACTCCAGCGCCTCCATCCCCGTGGAAATCAAGAAACAGCATTGCGGACAGTTTTCTATTGCTAATCTCCAGCACCGCTAATGAAATGCACAGGATCAATATCCTAGCTCATTCATTGTAATGCTTCATGTTGAAGTATAAGATCGTAACATAAAAGACAATAATCAGTGTCTCGGTTACAAGATCTTCTATGTTGATGATACCATCCACTCTTCCATCAACTACAAATTTGAGGGGCTTCTCCTGCAATCAAACTTCACCTTCAAAATAAGTTTGTAGCAGTTGAGTTTTAATAATAGGAAAGTTTAGTGGCAGTCACATGAACATAAACAAGAAGCAGGAAAAAAAAATGCCATTAACAAGGTCTCTGATCAGGCTGAAGCATACTAAATACTATTGGGATTTGGGATAATAATTGTTAAGGAGGTCCAAGAACCGTGTTAAACGAAATAATGACCTTCTTTATTATTAAATCAAGACTAGCTGCTCAAAATTTTATTCCACTATTTCCAGCAGCATATCAATTAGTGGGGTCCACTCTAAATTCAAGAGTTGTTTATCCAATTAGTGCAAATAATAAGCCATCAGCAAACATTTCCCCTAACCTTACATGATCCAACAGACTCTGCTTTTTTTAATTTGTTGATTTCTTTTGTTAGAACAAACTGCACAACGTTTGATAGAACATATTCACTGCACATATTAGTAACAAGCTACAAGTGAAGATCTGAGCAAAATACACAACAAATTCACTGCCAGGAAGGCTAAAGAGTGAATTTTTCCATAGAAAATGAAATCCTTCTGAGTGGAGAAGGACCATTGAGAAATTAAATATAAAAAATAAGGACTGCATACAACACATACCATTACTAGGACTGTTCTGAACCCCTGCTTATTGATGCACATATCACAGACAACCCCCAATGGTCGAGTACTTCATTTGTAAAGGGCAATATCTTGCAAATCAATCCAGACAGCAATATTTGAACTATGCATTTGCATTTATCCACGTGAGATTATACAAGAGCAGATGAACAAGCTAGAAAGCCTCCCACAGTGCTATAAGCAACCAAGAGGTCCAAAACAGCACCTAATTGAAAGGCTGGCAAGTTAGTATGACCAATTCACACTATCAGACCTCACTCAGATTAAGCATGTAAATGATGTTACCGGTTCAAGAATCAAGCCTAAGTAATGATGTACTCACTATGTTTCCATTACAGCTAAGAAATTCGATCCTGGACCATACTCATCATCCACAAAGTTCCTTGTCCTGCAGGGATATCTCCAATCATAAGTTTATATACATATGACATAGCAACTATATTAAAAAAATATACATGAAATAATAAGTCAAAGTGCACCCAAATATAATAAATAACCAGCAAAGTCACAAAGACAATTATTTCATGTTAAACAGCAATTAAATGTATCAATGCAATCTGCATTAATGGCTCAATGTTGCATGTCTACCACTCAGTTCTAAATTTTCAAGGGTCATACATATAATCTGTAAAAGCCCAAACTCTCCTGTAATTTAGCTAAAATAGTAGTGCAGAAAACTTCAACACTGTTTTAGAGGCAACAGTTCCCCCTCCCCCCCCCCCTCTTCTCTCTTCTCTTTTTTTTCTCTCTTTCAAAATACAAGCCCGCTAGCTGGGACCCTACCACAATATCCTCTTGCAAGTTGCTCCCTATGATATACCTTTCTAATCTTGAACTATCATTTCAAATTCCTTTGAAGACAGAGCCAAGGCACCTTGGAAGGGACACATGAAACCAAGTTTACCTTTATCTAGAATCCTTTTGTTTAGATTTGAGCATCTTTTTACATTGTAGAGTTTTAAAATCGGTATTTCTTTTCACCAAAAAAAGAAAAAAAAGAAAGAAAAATCAGAATTTCTTTCCCAAAAGGCCGAACAATGCCTGTTCATTTCTTTAGCAACACAAGTTAAAAGCATGCACTAAAGCACTTAATCAGAGTGTAAATATTTAATAAATAAAATGGAGAAAGTAATGTTAGCATTTTGTAGCTGTCTACTGCTGTCCCTTCTCTATGAAGGAAGAGGCCACCATGTAACTGGGACTAAGAATTAGCAGGAACTAAACATAATGATCATTTTGTACAAATAAAATTTAGTTTTCTTTAATAAACAGCTTCTAGTTTGTATAATCAGATAATTGTTGCAAGGTGTTTACTTTTGCCCATTAAATTTTCAAAACATAATGTCAGCCAAAAAGAGGAGAGGATGAGCCTTGGTGCAACGGTAAGGTGACATCTTTGTGACTTGCAGGTCACAAGTTCAAATACAGGAAACAACCGCTCTACTTGCGGGGTTAACGCTGCATACATCTAACCTCCTAGACCCCACCGGGTGGGAGCCTCGTGTACCAGGCTGCCCTTTTAATGTCAGCTAAAAAGGGAGTTGAACTTCACCTGAGTTTTGGAGAAGCTATGGACATCCTTCCCTTTTCACTCTAGCAACGCCACTTGAAGATCTAATAAGCTTTTACTGTGTTTGATATCCCTCATCATTGCCCCCCTTGGACAAGATCTGCAGTATTGTGCCCTTGGTAATCCAGGCAGTCATTTCTGGCTGTAGTTCAAAGGGGTTAAGAGGATGCTTATTTCCATCCTCATGCTGCACACCATACACAAATGGTAATTTAAGGGTAAGGAAACTCTCTGGTGGCAAGATCACTTGACATCCAAGGCTAAACTGCAATTTTTGTTCACGATCTGGAACTGATGGAGGCAGGCATGATGTCTACAAGGACAAGATTGCTAGAATATTACACAATTGAGCAGAATAGCAGAATGTACAGCAATCATAACATAATAATAGAAATGCATACTGAAAGGATAAAGATATACCTCAAATTGTATGATAGGGCATGTAGCTAGGATCACAGGAAATGCAGGTGTAACCTACAGCAATATCTATAGATCAGGTTTCTGATAGGATAATAATTAACCCCTCCCCCCCCAAAAGAAAAATTCAATGATGCTAATTTAAACTTAATAAATAAAAATGTGTATATGAGCAGTAAATCATACCATAAAAATCCTTTTAAGCTGTGAGATACCACCGGCAAACTTAACCTTTGGTGTATCCTTCTTATTCCTAGAATGCCTGCAGTGGGGACAAATCATGTAGACAGGCAAGTTCCGGTTCAACATTGAGAATGCAAGATCATCACCATCCATGTTAATAGTTTGAAGATCCCCTCCCAAATCTTTCATGTGATTCGGGGATTTTGCCAACTCAGCCATAGATGCCAAATTTTGTTCCTTCAGTGAAACGGAAGTATATATTAATCCATCTGAATTCAAATCACCATTAGCAATCATTTCACTTGATTTGTCCAAATCTCTTTCCTTATTTATGGATGCACCAAGAATTTCATTTGAGCTTCGATGAATTTTGCCCCAGGAAGCTTTCTTGCTTACTTTAGTATGATATGCCTGATTTCTGCCAACAGGCTCCATATAAGAAGATCTATGAGATTCTTCAGAAACAGAATATAAAGATCCAAGTTCAGTGAGATGGTCTGCATTTAACAGGAAACGGTGGCCTTGGGGGCACTCATGCTCAAACCCAACATACACTATTACATGCTTTAAAAAAGAATGTGATTTGCTCCTCTCATCACCATTCAAGTATACAGGCACTACGTTGCTACCTATCCTTAAAAAAGGGTCACCATCTCTGCTGCTATTATTGCCATTACTATCAAGTGGTCCCTGAGTAAATGTTATGTCTTGAGATTTGTGAGATACCCGATGATCGATGGCTGTTTTAACCTGTTCTGCGCTCTGATTACTTGGATTACTTTGCTTCATACCCTTTTCTGAACCTGATATAGGCAATTTCCTTTGCTGCAGAGGAGGGAATCCTGAATCAGCAGCCGTTGATCCAGCAACAACCTCAGAAAAAGGTTTTCTCATTTTGAAAATAGGAAAACCTCTACCAAAACTTATCTTTTTATCATCAGGCTTGATAATTTCTAAAGATGTTCTTTGGTCTTCCACTCCATTCTGGACAGCCGGGTAGGGTTGTCTAACACTAGTTTTCTTTGCATCTGCAATATGTTCAACCTTGGGTGGCCTAATTTCAGAACCTTGCTTGCCTGTGCTCTCCGTTGACCCATTTGGTCTTTTATGTTTCTCTAGGTATATTGTCCACTTCAAAAGAAACTTCTGCATGGCACAAAACCCACTTTGAAGTAAGCCTTTAGAAGGTTCATAGTATCTTGCACCCCCAATACGAAGCAAACTCCAAGCAGAAGATTTAATAGGTCCTGCAACTTTTATTTCTGGTAGTTTGACTGCAGGAAGTAGCTTATCACAGTCAGAGAAGCAACTAGCATCAGCTGATTCAAAATCAAAGGGATCAGGACGTAACTGTCGGGAACGGCCACAAGCACAGGCATGAAGGAAAAAATAGCCACTGGAATGTGGCTTGGGTGAAGCTCCTGATTCTGAATTACTGGTCTCAACATCGTGTCTTTGGTGCATGCATGGTTTGCCCGTCAAACTAACAGCATCACACAATTGCCTTCCTGATTTCCAAATGGAAGTGCATTCCGCTTCCAAATTTTTTGCAAAAAGTTGCACTGCAGGTCCTTTGACCATTGAGTGAAATGCATGCAAGGCCTTATCTAAATGGGCTTCATGTTGTGAAGTAGGATAACAAGGAGGCAAGTCTTTTAAATAAATCTCCTTTGCAGCTGGAATGGCTCTTTGGCACCACGAAGTTGAAAATTTAGTGTTCAGCCCTCTACCACTTTGCAACCAAGATACTGCAACATCAAAAGAATTTGTACCCTTCAAAGATCCTTCTGCTGCTGGTGAGGCAGTGTTCCTTGGACGAGGTTTTCTTTTAATAATTTCCAATTCATCCAAGCAACCCCCTTTTGCACAGAGAACTCTGCTCAAGAAATGTTGACTAGAAGTTAACCAAACTTCAAAGTTTGGAAGATCAGGAGTAGCATATGTTTTCCCTGATGCAGCTGAGGCAGCAGCTGCAGCTGCTGCAACTGCAACCATACCAACACCAGCAGCTGAGCCACTGTTGGCATTAACTGGTCCCCCCCTCCCCCTCAAAATATCAGATTGCCTGTAAATGAATTCCTTAAGAGACATTAAATCGTCTTTGCTTCCACCTTGACCATGGCTTTCCAGCAGGAGGGAATCAGAGGTTGCTTTCCCATTTAAGACATCTTCAACAAGTCCAGTGACAAACTCAAGAGATTCACCTTTTTGATTTGACAACCGATCTAACAAGACAACTGCCCTCGATGCATCCAGTGAAAACAAAGGTGCAGAAGTCGAGGTAACCCCAGTTCTCACACCAGAATGAGTTAGTTCAGAACCGGACAATGTACGACATTTCTTAATTAGAAAGCGAATTTGTGCTTCGAGTGATGACTGAAGTTTCTTCCTAAATCCACCTTCAGATCGACTTGCAGGGCGTGCCAGCACAACTACCGAACCAGAACTTTTAGCAGGCAAATTTGTCTTGGCCACACCACTCAAACCGGAAGACTGACTAAGCGAAGATGTATCCAAGGAGTCCTCCCCATTTGTGCTTGAATTTGATAAACTGGAGAAGTCATCCACGAATACAAACAGTGTGACAGGTATGCACTGTCCTGGAAACAAAGAAGCATAAGAATCTAAACCAGACATGAGAGATATGGCCGACACATTGCGGCTCAAGTTACCACCACCTCTACCTGGAGAAGAAGAATTGTTTCCTGACGTGGAAGGCCGTGATGATGATGACAAAGAATGCGATCGAGACGGTAATGGCAGTGGAGAAGCTTGCGATGTTGTAGCTTGGGATCTTACAAACGGAGCCATAGCATGCTTGGCTGCTTGTAGCACACGAAAATTTCTTAAAATCCTAGTATCAAAGTGGGAACCCTCCTGAATATATATGATAAGATGGCAAACCTGCATTTCTAATTCATCAATCAAACCAGCTATGCACAACTTTAAATATTATCATTATAATCTCATCCATGCCAATTTCTTAAGCTCACAAATCGAATCAATAACAGTATAACTATAAAGTATAAACCCTACTCTAACTCTTCAAGTTTAGAACATTCAAAATTATGAGAACTTCTCTATAATTTCAAAAAACGATAAGACTAGGCAAATTAGCATTAATGTTGTAACATTGAGAATGAAAATGTCTTACAGAGAACATGAAAAGCATTCCCTGGAGGTCGCCGAACTCGTGCTCCTCCACGACGGAATCGAATCCCGGC
Organism: Pterocarpus santalinus; assembly: GCA_031439595.1. Classification (NCBI taxonomy): domain Eukaryota; kingdom Viridiplantae; phylum Streptophyta; class Magnoliopsida; order Fabales; family Fabaceae; genus Pterocarpus; species Pterocarpus santalinus. The sequence goes on along the minus strand of CM062528.1, from coordinate 39,750,733 downwards.
GCGTGGCTCTCGAAACCGTGAATCGCGGGACAGCGCGTGGAGCAAAACTGCAGGAACAGAATTCCGTTATCGCGGTCGTGGAAATAACTGATTCTCCTGCGGTGGAACCACTCCCTGGAGTCCTCATCGTCGAGGAGCAGCGGCTCGTCGAGGTTGCCGGAGCCGAAGACGTTGGAGTCGATAAGGCGGTTGAGGAGTTGGGCGGAGTCGTCGTGGCGGCGGGCGATGACGCCGACGACGACGACACCGTCGGAGCGAGGCGGCGGCGGCGGCGGAGCGGGAGGGTGGTCGGAGGAGGAAGATGGCGGCGGCGACGGCGAAGGAGGAGGGCGGACGAGGACTCGAACCGGAGAGGGAGAGGGGTTTCGTTTTCGTGCGTCCATCAACGGAGGGGAGTGTGTTGTGTTCTTCAAGATTTGGAGCTTCGGCAATGCTCCTTCACCTTCATCCCCTATTTGGTTCCTTTTTATTTTATTATTTTTTAAGTTTCGGGAACTTTGTTGCAGTTTGCACTTGCAGTTCACTGCTTCTGCCCCTTTTGTAACGTGGACTCTTTTGAGTTCGTGTCCGGTCTCAACGATTCAGCTAAAAATTAAACTTGAAAAAAAAAAAAAAAATATATATATATATATAGGAAGGCTAAATTCTACCTCTACACCTTAATTTTATATTATCAATTAATAAAAATATTAAAAAAATAAAAAATTATGATAAATTTATTATTATAATAAATAATTATTTATATAAATTAATATTTTTTATTGCTTCTTACTTTGTTCACTATTGTACTTTAGTGTCCATCTCACTCTCAAGAAAATGTTTACGTATTTCTACAGTCATACACACAAATGATGATTATATTGAATGTAAAAATATAAAGATGAGATGATCACTTGCATCTCCTATAATTAATATGTGTGAAAATGTTGTGCCATTTCAAATCTTATGAATATATTATATGTGCCAGATAAATCATGTGAAAAATTCATGTTAAGGAGCCAGAAATTAAATTTGAGAGGAGACCAAAACTAAGAACTGATAGATATCTTTATGGAAAAGACTACAACTAGAATAATGAATGTATATAGAAAAATTCGAATGCAGGGGAGATCATAGCCCTCAAATACCCTCCTTTAACTCTGCCCTCGGTTACTATGTTTTTTTTCCCTTATAAATTTGATTCTTTTTGCATGCTCAGTAAATTATAATGTATATGTTTACCCAAAAAAAAATTGTAATGTATGTGTACAAAACATGATTTATGAACATTAAGAAAAGAATAATGTTATTTAGTATGAAGTTATTGTCATGAATTGTGCAGAAAATAAATTCTCATATGCATCAAGAGCAAATCATTACTCTTATTTTAATCTATTGATTACATATCACTTTAGCTTTATGGTGATCAAGAAGATAAAAATAGCTTGCTAAATGATTGAGAAAATACAAGTTAATATAATATATAATTAATTGATCAAAACAAGATGAATGACTTTCTCCTAGAATATAAAAAAAAATTTGTGCAGAAAATAAGTTGCGACTAATAGAATAGATCTCTCTATAGAAATCACAATAGAAGGGTAAAACCTAACATTAAAAGTCTTTGTTAACAACATACTAATACCACTCCATATCAAATAATATTTCCCTTTAAAAAATGCTACAAATCAAGTATTAGACCTTATGTTCAATGTAATGTAGAGTTTGTTTGGTTTCCCTTTCGAATGAAAAAACGATGCTTTCCAGAGTAATTTTATTAGGACAAAGACGAATAATATGAAAGAAATTTCATCACTTCGGTACGAGTAGTGTTATAGTGCCACTTTTCCATTTTCTTTTGCACTATTTTCCTTGTTTCTACGTTTAAAATACGTGTTTTTTTATCAATGAAAAGATACCGACTACATTTATTATTCCTTCATACGATGTTTTTGGAGCCAAATAGGAACACTATTTCATCAAAAAGAGGCATTGATTTTCTTTGAAACAATATTTGTTCGCATTCAACACAATCTAAAACTAACACAGTAGTAACTAATTACTACATTGAAACAGGGCTTCATACACGCTAAAATAAATAAGACTCTAGCATTTTTTTTTGGAAAAAAAGACAAAGATCCCAAATTTATATAGCATTTTTTATTATGCATTTAAGATGCTTAGAAATTTAAATGTCCAAGTAACGAGTAATCTAGCAGTGATGTGTTTGGGTAATTTAGTGTACATTTATTTCAGATTTTGAAAAAAATAATTTTAAAATTTAAATTTTATATAATAGAAAAAATTAAAAATTAATTTTTTTAATAATATAATTATTTTTAAAAATTTATCCAAATATATAAAAATTAATTTTTTAATAAAAAAAGTGATCTTTTTGCTAAAAAAGCACAAATAAATACACCCTTATATAATGTTTTAGATTTAATTTTCATGGCCACCTATGGGCCCTAAAAGGAAGGGGAAAAAAGAAAAAAGAAATTTAAGTGTCCCATTTTGATAAATATGCAAAAGTTGAGGGGTGAGGATTTAAATTTCACAGGAGTCCATGACCAAAAATGAAATCAAGAGTGTTCCGTGGCACGGGGAATGTGTGGCATGTGGGAAGGGCAGTTAATAGAGCGGCCCAGTACATTTGGGTAGCTGGCTTAGCTCCCACCATTGACTGAAAGTGTTGCATTATCATCACTGTAGTGTCAGTGTCACAGCTCCAAGCTCCCTCTGGCTGCGTTGCGTCTGCACTCTTCACTCTTCACTCTTCACTCTTCACTCTTCCAGCACAATGACAATGCAAGAAGCAGCATTGGCAGCCATGGCGGCCCACACTGTTCTCTCTGCTGCTGCCTCCCCATTTGATCTTCCTCTTTTTCCTTCTGCCTTCCCTCTCAACAACCTCCCTCCCCCTCCCCACTCCATCACCCTCGCCGCCGCCGCCGCCGCTCCCTCGAAGCCCCTCACCGCCGTCGCCGCCCAACCCAAGAAAGCCGTCGCCGTCCTCAAGGGAAATTCCCCCGTCGAAGGCCTCGTCACGCTCACCCAACAAGACAACGGTTAGTTCCTCCTCTTCCATTCTTCCTCTTTCTGCTTTTGCTTATTTCACCTGCCACCTAATTACTAAACACAAAGTTCGATCAAAGGTTGCAACTTTGAATCATTCCCATCTTCACATGTAAAAATGCTGAACTGGGTAAGTTTTCTATTGAAAAATGAATGCATGAAAAACACACACAACTAGAGTGAAGCTTAGGACTACTATAACATTGAGCATTTGATCCACTCTGAGGAACTAGTTTTGAGCGCCCTAGGTGCTAACTACCTTTTTGTAGGTCCAACAACTGTTAATGTTCGTGTTACTGGCCTTACTCCGGGGCCTCACGGTTTTCACCTCGTGAGTCTTTACTTTCTGTTTAGGGCTTTTGCTGGTTCATCCTCTCTTTGAAGTCATTTTTCTGACTTGTGCTATTTTGTGTTGTAGCATGAGTATGGTGATACGACAAAAGGGTGTGTATCAACTGGTAATGGCCTAACCTTTTTTATTCTATGTTTACCCTTTGGTTTTTCTTTTCTTTCTATGGCTTAATTGATGAATTCAGAAGTGTTTGCTTCTTGAATGGCATATTTAGGAGCACATTTTAATCCTAATAAACTGACACATGGTGCTCCGGGGGATAAAATTCGCCATGCGGGTGACCTGGGAAACATAGTTGCTAATGCTGATGGTAATCCGTGTTTACCTTCTCCTTCATTCTTCCAATCCTGTGGAATGCTTTCTGAAACCATCTATGTGTCAATTTTGAAACGCAGGGGTTGCAGAAGCAACAATTGTGGACAATCAGGTGCCTTTTCTGTTCTGATATGAATTCCTTTTCATGTGTTTTGTAAACTTTGCTCCTTATGTCGGCAGGCTTGAATTCCAAATCATTTTGTTAGAAACTATAGTTTCTTTTTGTGTTGTTTCATCTGAAACATGCAGATACCACTCATTGGCCCCAATTCAGTGGTTGGAAGAGCCTTGGTGGTTCATGAGTTGGAGGATGACCTTGGAAAGGGTTAGCAATTCCTTGCTCTTACCAAAAAAATATTTTACTTACAAGTCTATGCTGTTCAGGAAATTACTGTCACAAGCTTCTGCACTTTTGTCTTGGCCAAGCAAACAGTAGATGAATGTGCAGAGGATGTGTACTCACCATGGAGGAGGAATGTCAATAAAATGAAATTGGCTTTTCTTTGTCATGCTAATTTTTTATATCTCCTACTGTAACTGTGGACTTCCATAATAAGTTTCATGCCTAATCATAATTGGAGCATTTTTTACTTTAGTCTAATTTGGATTTGCTTATACCTTTGTAGGTGGGAAGGAACTTAGTTTGAGCACTGGAAATGCTGGTGGAAGATTGGCATGTGGTACAAAGAAAAAATATGAACAAAAGCAGTTCTATCATTTTCAAATTGATCAGTCAATCCATTCAGATGTGATTATATGTTGTTTTGATTCGCTTTTTGCTTTGCTGTTCAAAGATGAACAATTCTCAATAAATCTGATTTGACAAAATGCCCAGTGATTTTCTCACAAACTAGTTAATAAATAAATAAATAATACTGTGTCAAAACGAATCAGAAGCATACTCTATATGTAATTTTCAGTAGTAGTTGTTGATATAACTCTGCTTCTGCTAAATATACTAGGTCTGATCTATAATCTAAGATTACCATCGACTGCTAGGTTGAACCGAGGAATCCATTTACTGACATGATACATATTGCAGAGTGTTTGCCTATGCTTGTATTGGATACAGAGATGGAGGCTGAAGACCTAAATAGAAGATCGATGTATATATGATTTTTGACCTGAAGCATATATCTAACTGTGGAATTGTCTAATAAAAGCAATAAGCAATATATCTCAGATTTCCTTTTTCATAAAAGTCTGCTGGAATTTAAGTTTGGCATACTTACACTGTAATATTTGTTATGAAAATGCTTTACCAGCACTTTCCATTGATTACCTCATTTTTTATACTTGTGCAATTTTCACAGTGCTAATACTTAAATATACCTGTATCATAAACTTAATGTTTCTCCTTTATCATGACATGTCTTTTGTGCTTACGTGTTTGCAGGGGTGGTTGGTCTGACTCCAGCGTAAATGCAACTGTATGTTTTTGCAACAGTTGTGTTAGTTTATCTGTTGTTTGCTTTCTTCGATTATCCATGTAACTATGAAGCATGATGTCCTTCTAAAGATGAATGCGAAATGAAATCTTGGAGACATGCCGGTTCAACGCCAGAGATTCGTCATGCTTTTAAGTATTTACTCTTCAATAAAATGCCTGCATGTGAATGAATGTACCTTTGGTAGTCCGATACTCCAGTATTCCCATCATGTTGTAATAAACCGATGTGTAATACAGTTTAATAATATTATATTGCATGTATATATACTATGGCTTTATGGCATTTTGCTTACGTGCTAGCTTATCTATAACTGTGCAACATTAAGTTTAATCCATGTAGGTTTGTGTCTAAACTCTCGGATAAATTCGCCGTTCGCTTGTTACTTTTGTCCAATTTCTCTTTTGTTCAGTTTTTTTATTTTTTTTCGGTCAACTTTTGTTCAGTTGGATTGTAAGACATTTTTGCTGCCCAAAAAGTTGCAATGCTGCAGACGGAGGCCAGCACAAGTGGTGATATGCTTTGCCTCTGATAGAAGCTGCACCCGGGAGCACTCTGGAGTTCTGTATTCGACCCCTAGCATCTAAGATGCCTTGACGCTCCCCCTGGGCCCTGGAAGTGTGAGTGTGTATGACCAAAAAAATAAAAAACCCGTTGCAACGTTGTTTGGTTTTCGATTTTTGGGTCATTCCGCACACACACACACGGGGGGGTTTTCCTTAGAATCGAACTCAGTTCGTGGGTTTTCATGAGGTATTCATCACCACTAGGCCTCGGCATCGAGCCCCAATGTTGGGCTTTTAAGTTTGCTTTTGATAGAACCAAGAGGGGGGGGGGTGAATTGGTTCCCTAATAGAAATTTATAAACTTAAACAAAATATAAACAGAAAATAATTCAGAATTAAGTCTTGAATAGTTAAACACAATATAGCAAAAAATTAAAAGAGATAAGGGTGAAGAGAAAGACACAACGATTTATATTAGTTCGGTTATAATTCGCAACCTACATCTAGTCCTCAATTGCTTGGGATTTTCTTCACTAGTTGAATTTTGGCTATAAAGCTTTCAACCAATCTTACTCCACCTATCTTCCAAGTAGAGTGATTCTAGATAGAAAGACTCCTAGAATGCTGCTCACACTCTTCCCTTCTCTCTAGAAAATGAATAACTCAATGATAAAAGCAAAGTGTTGCTCTTGAATATGAGCTACAAGAAAAAACAACTCTCTCTAAGAGTAGAATGAACAAATGTAAGAATAAAGAATAAAACCATTAATCTCTAATTTCTCTTGATAGAAGTATATTTTTCTTCTTCAACCTTGAAGACTTTTTATAGATAATATACTATTGAAGCCTACTAGCCGTTGGAGAGAATTGTAGCTAGAGTTTGGGCAAAAGATTGTAATCTTGTATAACTGCTGTAATTGGTCAGTAGTTACTGGATCATGACCCATAGTTGCTGCTTTAATTGTTGTTTCTCTTTGCTTTTACAACCATGCCACATTTCACTCATTTAAACGTTTCTTGCATGATTTCATTTTTTGAATATGAATATTCTAAGTAAAAATAGGTCATATAATAATTTCAAATTAGATGTTTCAATATTGTATTTAAACTTAAATAAGGGAATCATTATCTAGAATAAGAAAGGAAATTCTTAAATATAGCATCTTTCTTTAATGGAAACTAGAAATCAGCACTTATTACTCATCATAATAATCAATACTCAACAGTTTTGAAGGGTGGAATGTCTTGGTAATTACCTCGGCTGTAGTCCAGTGGGCTGGCTTTCAAGGAACAAACAGGTCTCAATCAAAATAAACTTGAACCTAAGCCCTTAATAAAACAACTTGTGTCCACCAAAAAAAAAAGCAACAAAACAACATAAAAAGGGAAGGAAATACGAAATTACATTGTCCAATCAGAATTAAACAATGGTGGAAATCATGATAAAGAAAGAGAAAACCATTTCTTCGTGTAATCGGTGAAATTTCACTTCGTATTGCTATTTGATGTAAACCATGGATTTAAAATTTAAAATAAAAACAAAGAACTCAAACGTATCCAAAGGGACAAGTGCCCCTTTCATTCCCCGCCAAACTTCGCATGTACCTCTTATTCATACGTGGAATGTATTTAGGCACGACAGTTTCGTTGTCCTACTTACGCTGAAGAACTATCGATTTTGTGGCTTAAGATTGCTTATGCTAGTATAATGAAAAAAAAATGTGGGATTTGAAAGGCTCAGCTAACTCCTTTCTCCATTATTAATTGTGTGTCGTTATTACTTTCGCAAGTGACAACCTTTTCTAGTTAGAAGTAGGGGTTAGAATGGAAGCAAGCAACCAACAATTAGGTATTCAGCAGATTACACTTTACCGGTGCAAAGTAACCATGCAGTATCATAGGGTTGTTAGAATTTTGTTGAAAAATAATGATGGCTGCACAATTTCACATTCACAAATTTACAATCACACATTGACGTTAGTTCCTCCAAGTACGAAAGGAACAAGTTCATGTGAGGGCCACCTAAACTCATGGACCTTGTGCATGTGTATGATCCTTACTAGCTAGAGCAACAAATCAAGGGCACAATGCACACATTGCAAATTATAAGCAGGAGAGGCAGTAGGTGTGGCAATTTATATTTTTAACCATGATCATAATTAAGCTATTATGAGAATGGCTATTGGTTGGCACTTGCGTTAGAAGATGTGGTGGAATTTTGATTGGAAAAGTTTTCTCACGAGGTAGGCGTGACAAATGAAATTTAAGGGCATCATATAGTATATAGCTAAGGTAGTGAAATATGTAGTTCTCTGGAAGCAGCAAACCTAACATAAGGTAGAGCTGGCACCTAGTCATTTTCGTTCAAAGAAAGGATTTGTTGACCCGTGACCACCACCTTGTCTCCATTCTCCAAATTTTTGCAACTTCCACTCAACAAAGTTAACTATATAAGTGGCTCTCCAACGTAGCCATCACTAAAGCTATCTACCATGACCATACTAAACTCATAACCTCAACCATTCAATAGTGAATTTGCCAGAGAGATCGAGAGGCTTTTTTCTACACATTTTTTGCTTTATTAATTGTTGAGCGCCAAACTGCCTTAAGTGGTTGTGTACGACAGTGTCTTTTATTTTTCTGGTCTTTTCTTTGCCATGTGTGAAGATGACATGAAGTCATGAACTCTTTTAGATAGCAACAATCTTTCGTCACTCACTAAGACTTGTCTTGGGAAGGAAAAAAAAAAAAAAGGAAAAAAATACTGATTTTAATAAGAAAAATAGAATTTTAGTAGCGGCTCTTAGTTAATGGGATGATGCCAGAGATTTTGGGAAAAAAGGAAAGGAAACGATAATTAACGTGTGTACATTACTCAAGTATGTGCTGCCCTGCCTGCTGCGAGACCAGAATTTTTTTTTTAAACAAACACCTTATTTCTACCAACTAAAATTTGGTACCTCGGTATTCAGTAACAAGAATAAAAAGTAATCCATAAATTTTTAGGTTTTGATTTGATCTTAAAGTTTTATGCTCCAAGATTTTTTATTAAAAAATTCAACATAAAAGGGGAAAAAAATTAAAAAAAAAAAGATCATTGCATTGTTTGGAAATTTTTCTGTTTGCCACTAGCATTGATATATATAATTTTTTTTTTTTTGGTTGCGCATTGCTATGGTGCAATCAAAGCTAAATCATATATGTAGAAACTAGAAAATTATAAAAAAAATTTTATGATTTGACCTTAAGTAATTAGTATAACTAAAATTCGAATTTGAAAGCGATCTTTTTCTAATCAAAACTCTTGGTGTTAAATTGTGTGAGTAACTCTTTATGTGAAAAAAAAAAGAAGAAGTTGAAATCGGAATTGTATTTGTACTTATTCATAGAGTAGATGAACATTTACCGCTAAAGTAATTCTTTAGAGATCCATTAATAACAAAAAATAGACCAAAATTTGCCACATATATTTTTCTTCATTCTCAATAATATGAAGCTGGAAATTGAAATAGTATAATAAGAAAATTTCTCTCAAAAAGTTAAATTAATTATTTTTTATTCTACCAAAAAATTGATTAACTATTTTAGTTATGACCCCAAGGTTATATCAGGATATTCTCTGCGATTTCACATGCAAACAACGCATATCATTGGAAAACAACAATTGTGTCAATTCTTTTTGGAAAATGTACAACATCTAAACTTGATCTGATTAGATAAGAATATCATCAAGCACTTGGTTTGGCCGTCATTTGGTATAGCAAGTGACTGTTGTCTCATGATTTAAGTTTGAATCCCAAATGCATCAAAAAAAAAAAAAAAAAAAAGAGGGCGGGGATAAAATTTGTATTTTCTCGTATGAATGTAGAATAAAAAGAAAAATATTTACCAAAAGAACTAAAAATTTATAATTACCTTAAAAACTTGGTTTTCACATGATACGGGAATGAAAGGTGACGTCTGACAACAACTTCTTTACATAAACTAGAAGAAACACCTACGATGTTGATACATAATCACATAGAAATAAATGAACTAAGTTATATCAACATACTTGTTTTAAAAACTTTTACATTGTAACATAAAAAATTAGAGAGAAATATGGAAAGTGTTTAAGTGTTAGAAAAGAAACCCAATAAAAATGCTGCATGTCATGAGTTTAGTTTTACAAAATAATTAAAAATAGATAACTCAATAAATCGCGGGGTTAAATTTCATAAAATTACCTTCCATTACTTTTATTTAGTATATCTTTGACTTGTAATTTTTTAGGCAATTAAAAGAGGATATCAAATCTCAGAAACCAATTTCTTATCAGGATATAGAGATTATATGTGTATCTTTTTATTTGCATCTATAATTGTTTAGGCAGATTATGAGCTAATATTCTATAGACACGCGTCTATAGAATCTCTTAAATTGAAATTTTGTTGTTAAAGCCACTTCCTTCACTAACAACCCATAATATTGAATAAAGACAAAGTACAAATGGTGTTTGTTTGTTATAAACTTGTAAATGGGAGGTGGTGGTGCATGCTTAGTTGCAACAAACTACCTTGTCTTTACCGTCAGGAGGTGGAGTGAGTATTAGGTTTACCGGTTTTCTCTGCGGCATTGCCAAGCTAATTGCACTTGGACGTTGCACCTGTACTAGTAGTGCCTATAACAATTATAGTTTGTAGTTTTCACACCTTAATTTAACTAGCATATACTATTATTCTTTGAAAGTTGACTTGATCTTCATCGAGAGAGAGAGAGAGAGAGAGTTGACCTCATTATTCATGTATTTCATCCTCATAATGATAATAGAGACCTGATCTATAATATACTTTAGTAGCTTTCCTTACTTTTGACTGTTTTTCATCCACGTAAATAGAGGAAATTAAAAAGAATATACATATGTGTGGTTGTATTTTCTTAGCCACTAGAAAAGGCAGCAAGGAAGCTTCACTATATACCCCCTTTGTTGTAAGTATTGATTCATTTCTTCATAATATGTGTTTTTCCTTTCCTTTTTAGTTATTGTTATCATCATCATCATCTTAGACACTCACAATATATTCACCTGTATATACCTAACGATTTATAGTTAGTACAAGAATTTATGCAGTGGCAATGAAGAGGAAAAAAAAAAACATAATATTGAAGCATCTTCCGTGAGGGAACATAATGCTCTCTGAATTACTTCAATACCTTTCTGCAACTAGCAACAAAAGCATCTATCCCACAGAAAAAAAGAAAACTATGCTAGTGAAGTGGGAATTTTGTTATCCACCAAATAAATAAACAAATAAACAAAGTGGCTTGTTTTGGGCCTGTCACTTTCGGTCGCATGCGTTTGCCATAGTTAATGTTGAATGGATAATACGAAAATTTTCGTTTAAAAAAAATGGCAGTTCCTTCACTGCTGACCAAAGAAAAATAAGAAAAAAACAATGTGTTTGTCTTGTCAACTGTGATATATAAATACAATAAAAGCAATATAAATATTTATATGAGGTGCTTTAGCTACAGCCAACTTGTTTTCATGAGTGGTTCACAAGCTTCTCTCCGTCACTGACGTGTGAACTTGTTATAAAGTGGAGTTGGAGTATTAAGTCCACTACTTTCAGTGTCTATTGTGCTAATTTCCAGTGTGTGAAGTGTCTAGTGTGTCAAGCTAGTATATATATATATATATATGTATGTATAGGAATATGTGACCTCCACATACGTACACTGATCTCACTCACAGTGCCCACTTCTCTCTCAGGAGCGTGTTCACCAGTATCCCCAATTATTATTGTCTACTTTTGTTACAAATTAAGCAGTCCTTATCATCTCTCACTGGGTAAATAGGAGGATACCATGAAATCATGCAAATAAGATGGAAAATAATTTGAACCCTTTATATGTATATTGTAATTAAGTTTACCTCCAACATGGGTTTGACTGACCTATTTATTAATCTTGTTTTAATTATTGGTGAGTGATGTCACATAAATTAAATGTGCAGTTAGTTTGCACACCAAAATTTTTAAAGTTACGCCTGAGAAGTTGAAAAAAGTAAAACATTGCAGCATGGTCTTTGCTGAAAAAAGCTGCGTAGTCACATTTCTCATCTCAAGTTGAGTACAAAAGGGATAAGGAAAGAATGCTGTATTCTCTGAACCACCACCCCTTACCTCTTCTTAAATCTTAATCTCTTTCTTTCTTTATTTTTCTCTTCCACTAATTAATTAATATTTTCTTCTTTTTTTTTTTTCTTTGTCAAAAGGAAATGGTGAAGGGATAAACAGCGCAGGGCAACTTATTTACCAATATATATGTCACTAGCAGGTTTATGGCAGCATCCAATCCTCACATTACGTGCCTCACACGACACAACTTATCAAATTTGATTTGCAACGCTAAGAATCTGCCGTCCTTTTGCTATCCATTCTTTTATTCGGCAAATTAATTCACTGTGCATTGAACCTTCCGCTGGCTGCTGGAAAAGTGCATGTTACTTACCTACATCTCACTCTATTAGGAGGCTGATTCTCCGTTGGCGCATTGGTATTAAAACTGTATCAGAAAAAAGTTCACCAAATAAATTAAGAGGAACGTATCAGGAAAAATAAAATAAAATTGGCATTGTTGTATCAAATATTGGGAAAACTTTGAATGTCACTTGGACCAAGTTGGATAATTACTTATGTACCCAATATATATATATATATATATATATATATATATATATATATATATATATATATATATATATATATATATATATATATATAGGTGTGTGTACATATAAACCTTATTACACAAATTGAAAATAAATGAGAGGCTCCTACTATTGATAAGATTAATAAGACAAAAACAAAGGGATGATGCTTATTTATGTTTTTGTTTTGTGGATACATGATGTTATTATGGCAGACGTATATAATACTAACTAGCTTGTGAATTGTGTGCAATATGTTTAATATAATTTAATGATTTTATTATAAAATATAAGTTTAACAAATAATTATAAAATTTATATCAAGATACGGTTATATAAAATAATTTAAATATTAACTACGAAAATGAAAAAATGTTCATGTAAAAAAAAAAAGGCAAAAAATGTTTAGAATAACTTAATTATAAAATGAAAGTATAAATTTAGAAGTATTATTTAACAAAAGAAGTGATTTGAAAGTAAAACTCTATAAATTCATTTCTTATGTTTGTTAAAAGTATAATTTATAAAAGACTTTCAATTTTTAAATGATGATCAAACAATAAAAAAAAAAGTTCATTCTATTTTTCTATTCCTCTATTTTTAGTTGTCTCCTAGTAAAGAAATTAAAAAAAAAATCTATGAAATCATTTTATATAACAACTCATTATAAAAAGTGTAATTTGTCATGTAAATGACGATAAAAAAACTCACAAAAAAAATCATTTTTTTCCCTCACGCTCACCTTTCTTCAATTTTTGCAACAACTCATTATTGAAAACGTAATTCGTTTTATAAAAAATATTTATTTCTAATTTTTAATTGAGAATCAATCAACTCAAAAATCATAAAAAAATATCATTTCAATTTTATTTCACTCCCCTTCATTCTTTTAGTATTGTAATAAAATAATTTTAAATAAAAAATATATTTAACCATAAAAGCTATTTGTTTTCCATATCAATATTTTGTTAACATCAATTGTTTTTTGAAAATTATAAAACTAATACAATATATATATATATATATCTATATATATATATATATGAAAATGCTATAGAATATTAATATTACCAATTTTCATAAAATGCCCCTTATTACTTGTCAAAAATAATAAAAACAAACAAGAAAAGCTTAAATATATTTTTAGTCTCTCTAAATATTTGATTTTTTAGATTTAGTTCCTCAAAAATTTTTCACTTGATTTTGGTCTTGTATTTTTCAGATGTTACCAATATTAGTCTCTGCCATCACGTAAGATTTTGATGCATGTTAATACTAATTAGATCTTATGTTATCCCATCAGCACTTAACAACACTAAATTGATGGCAGGAACTAATATTGATAATGTCTGAAAAATAAGGGGTCAAAACCAAGCAAAAATTTTTAAAGGACCAAATCCAAAAAATCAAATATTTAGAGGGACTAAAAATATATTTAAGCTAAGAATAAAATATAAAAGAAAAAGAAAAACATATCACCACTAGATCTTAGAGAAGTAGTATTTTCTTATTCCTAAATAAATCACAAATTTTTATGATGTTTGATTCATATTGAGCCCAAATTTAGCTATATGAATGGTATAAGATCTTATATCTATAATTTTTTATCATAACTAAATGTATCTTTATATTATGTCAAATAATATTTTTTTCAATAATATTCATACATACAGTTAATTTAGTTTCTTAAAAATTGATTTAGAACTACTTCTACGTTAGATTTTTGAGATAATTGAGAAATATATGAATTTTTGTTTTTTGACGGTGTCTTTTAACATTAATCTCTCTTTCATATGTTCCTTCTATTTTTTTTTAATTCCTTTTTTTTTATTTCTGACTATTTCCAAATCCCAAAAGCCTCTCCAATAAGTGTTTAATGCCTTGTCATTTTCTTAATAAAAAAAAAAGGCCCTTTCATTTTTAGTGAATGGTCTTCATAAAGTTTTTCCAATAAGCTTTTAATGGCTGGTCTTAATTACTCACATACCAAGGATTGTAGACCATCATTGATTGTTCAATTTAAATTTTTTGCATTAATTATACATATGAATGATCATTATAGTGATATAATATAAAAGAAATTAAAGTACTTGGCTGATTTAAATTTTAAATATTTCATTTTAAATTAAATTTGTATACCTTCCTAAAATAGAAATTTTATGAATTTTGTAAAGAATCAAGAGCACCTAAAAGTAACAATTGGCAGTGGTTTCCAAGTAATGCTTCCAAAATATTATAATAATAGATAGATAGATTTCCTAAAATAAAAATTTTCTGAAATTTGTAAAGAATCAAAAGCACTTGAAGCTAACACTTGCCAATGATTTCCAAATAATGCTTCCAAAATATTATAGTAATAGATTAATAATAAATGTGGTAATTTGGTGCATATATGATATATATAATAAATATAGATCATCGTTTTTGCTTGCCTTTCTGGATTTGAGCGAATCTATCTCCCACTCATTCAGCTATCCCAACTTTTTTTAAAACAAAAAATCACATGAAAAGAAACATTTTTTCTGGTTGCAAAACTACTAAATAAATACAAATTATAATCTAGCAGTTAAACCTACTGTTGCTGACATATATGTTGGTTTCTGACAAGAAAATTTTTTTAAAAGTTCAGAATTTTTGAATCAAATAAATTTAAAACCCTTGCACATAGTTAATTCTGACTCTATCAGCACTTAGACCAAATAGTATGTATACTTGGTTTAGGCCGACAGTAGATCATGTTCAGCTATTATAGAATTTTATATCTGTAACTCATTCCTTTGTTTGGTACATGTACAATTAATGTATCTATGTTGCATCGCTACGAAAGAAATAGGACAGCTTTCTGTGCTGTGCAAATATATTATAAATAAAAAACGTGACGAAGAGTAACCAACTTAAAAAATTTTAGTTACTTAATTGCTGCCTTGGTTTCCATGCTCTTTAATCTTACCAGCTATCATAATTGATCTATTAGTGTCACTTAATCTCTCCCTCATGATTATAGATTGGTCTGCTAATTACATGAGCTAGAATAAAAATATTCGAATCCATTTACATATTAATGGATTTATTTTGGACTAACCGACTTGCTTGATCTTTGAGCAACTGCAAATTAATTAGTAGCTAGATCGATAAGCTATCGCATCATAAGATGTGGGTCAACGGTACACGAACTAGATAATGGACTACTTTAGATCTAAGCCAGCAAACAAAATCCTCACACCAAATGAAAGATGGTGGCTAGTATAGTGGTAATAATGTGAAACGGATCTTCTCCAAACGATGCACCAATAGATAATAGTATTAGTGCCATGGTACATATATATAGCTATTGACTTATAGTAGATACAACAAATGAAGTGAAGTAGAACCCTATACATCTGCCGACTAAGAACTATTTATCTTTCACTGTTAGTGGCCTATGTTGTTCTTCTTTCGAATGGTATTACATATTAATGGGTACTATACTGATCACCTACTGGTGGACCATGTGTCTTTGTAGAGATGATTATGTCAACGATTTGAGATCTACTTAATTAATCAGTAACTAACATTTTATTAATCAAGTTCTGGACCACTTCATGAGAAGGAAATGCTTCAATCCCTGGCTCTCTTGGGGTCTCTAACCAATATATACTAATAATATCAAAACAATATGCACGCCCAGTGGTCCTCATCACCAGTAAGGGTGATGAAAAATTGAATGATTCATGGATTCAATAGTCGTCCAGTTTAACTATGCATAATTTCAATTTAATCCATCCATTAAATGGACTAAATTGTTTGTTAAATTCAATTTATGTATTCAATGGATAATGGATTGATCACTCATGACGTATCAAAATTCATCACTTTTGAAACGACAAAGGATAATTTTTTAAAATATGTTATAACTTCAAGTAGGTCGATATCTATACATATCAAGTGAATAATGAATGGGTTGGATAATTATTTATGATCAAGTATATGATGGATGGATTGAATTTTTTGAAAAACCAACACATTTTTATCGAATCATAGCTGAATAAATAGTTTATTTCTCTCGTATTTATTTTGGTCCTATTTTCAACATATATCCAAGTTACCCATTTTCCATCATAATAACATATATTGCTTCCAAATGTCAATGCTTGTCGCTTTTTCCTCTAGTTTTCATTTATGTTTCACAATTTTCATCTAATTGCTAATTTCAAATTTTCTTACTATATTTAAGCTTATTCTAATGGGTCATAATGATTAATTTTTTATTAATTAGCTTTCAAAACTCTCCTCTAGAAATATTAATCATTAACGTGGTTTAGTAATAATTGATTATTATGACAGATTAGGTGCCACCTCAACGTACCTTTAAAGCAGAAGATTAAGTCTAATTACTTAACTAAGGAATTGAAAAGATGCAGTATCCAAAGTAGGAACTATTCTAAATTGTTTGTGTCATATAATTGTATGCTGCATATACACTTCTTACTCTTTGGCCCTTAACAGAATATCACACTTAATCACATGACACTTATGTCCCTTTCTTTTCTTGTTGGACTGCTGATCACAATGTCCTATTATATTATATATAAAAATATACATACACAAAAAAAGAAGAAAAGGGGCTTGCTTGAAAGCCACCCGAATGTCTAATCACTCCAATTGGATTAGTACTTTTCTTTAAAATTGAACATGAATGACGGGATGGCATGCTTTTAACGTGCAATCTTTGCTTTAATAGGTTTGTGTTAAGTTGTTTGTTACCCCTCCCTTTAGTTGGCCTAAATAATAGTCTAACCAAAAGAGAGAGTGAAGCCGATTCATATAGTTAACAAACTTTCTTTCTTCAAAGCTTTTAATCCATAGTAGAATTTTTCACTTCATAAAATCAAATACGATAATCTGCCCGTAATCTACACTAATACGCAATTAATCGAGGCCACTCACAAGTTATGCATATCACTGACATGTTCCCGGCTAATTAATTCAACATTAATTGCGGAATACAAAGCATGTTAAATCATTGATGAATCATAGGCATGCAGTCCAAACACTCCATGTCAAAATATAATGTGCCTGGCACAATCTCGCACGAAATTAAAAATATTCCCCCTCATGAAAGCAGCACCCTGGGGCAGTACAAAGCCACCAAAAGAAACCAATAGACGCAACAGCAGTAAAACAGAAAGCGGGCAACGAAAAAGCGCGGCCATGATTGAAGCGTGGGAGTGACGTGCTCTGAGAGGCGCGTGATGAAACGACGAGAACTCTTTTTTTCCTTGTTAGTAACACAACGCAACACTTCCATGATTGGAAAAGCAAGGAAGATTTTGGGTGGCAGACTATTTCAGAGCAGCTGTTATAACAAAACCTCTAGCTCCCAATCACTCCCAAATAATAATAATAATAATAAAATAATAAATAATAATATGGTATATAACTTGTTCACTCACACTCCTCTCCTCCATATAAATACATACATGTATGTGTATCATTCTCCCTGTACTAGCTTGCCTTGCTTATTGTTAAATCCTTCTTTGTCTACTCATCATACTCATCTTGGTTTTCTAATTCGTACATAGATAGATATCCATCCCACCTTAATTTTTTCATAGTCTGATAATTTTAAGGTTGTTGTGTTGTGTGAGATGGACATGGAATTAGACATAGGCACGGAAGAACTTCTTGTCGGGTCTTGTAATAACAACAAGTATGCCAGCTCCCACATCGCCAAGGGCAAGCGCACCAAGAGGCTCAGACCCTTGTCCCCTTGCGCTGTCGCCGCCTCCGCCGCTATCACTTCCAGCTCCTCAAGTGCCTCCGGAGAGCATGGCATCGGTGACTCCGTGTCGTTCTCTTCCACTACCACCACCACCACCAGCTTTGAAGAGGAAGAAGAAGACATGGCTAACTGCTTGATTCTCCTTGCTCAAGGAAAAAGAGGAGGAGAAGGTGAAGAAGGTAACAAAAAGATTAGACAGAAGAGTAGCAGTAGCAGCAGCAACCGAAGATTCTCTGAGGTAGCCACCACGGCCACCGCAACCGCCACTGCAAAAATCGGTTTATACATTTATGAGTGCAAAACGTGCAACCGAACATTCTCTTCCTTTCAAGCGCTTGGAGGCCACAGGGCCAGCCATAAGAAGCCAAGGAACAACCCAGAGGAAAAGAAACCGCAATCACAACTGCAACCGCAACTGCAATTATCCGGGTTGCCACTAGTCACCAATTGTGAGTTTAAAGAAGCAAAGCAAGGCCATGTCATAACTAGCCCTCCAATTTTGCTTCAATTAGGATGCGGTGCTAGTAATAGCAATAATAATAACATTAATAGAGGTTTTCATGGCTGCAATAACAAGCCCAAGATTCACGAGTGTTCAATTTGCGGCTCGGAATTCACATCTGGGCAAGCGTTGGGTGGACACATGAGGAGACATAGGGCATCCACCGGTACTAGTGCTCAGGTTGTGGGCATTGAGACAAGTTACGATGCTGCCACCACCGCCGCCACGGTGGAAGTTAAGCCGCCGCGGAATGTTCTAGAATTGGATCTTAACCTTCCGGCGCCGGAGGACGATCACCGGGATTCCAAGTTTCAGTTTGTGGGGACACAGAAGTGTATGATGCTGTCTGCTGTTCCGGCTTCGGTGGGTCGCCATTATTAGGCCAAGGTGGGAATTGGATGAAGTGGGGGGAAATTATTATTATTATTATCATCATTATTATTATTATTTTGATTTGATCAATGATCAATGTGAATTATTAGCTTAATTTAAATTTACAATTACTCGTAATTATCGATTCTTTGAATTATTATTATTATTATTATTATTATTATTATTATTATTGGTTTATTAATAATTCTCAATTTTATTTGGTTGATCTACTTGTTGAATTTTTGGGAATACTTTGAGTAAGTAAGTGGTTAGTGTTCATGGTTACCTTTCATTCACGAAAAGTGATCAGTCATAGAGCATCTTTATTTCTTTGTTTTATTTTATTTTTAGTTTTAATGCGTCGGGTCTACATCTCGTTCTAGTTTGGTTGTTTCTTTAACGGGAGAGCGATGTGTAAGAGTGAAGAGAAGTGGCATGGACAGGCATGGCTAGGGTTTGGTTGCACCACCACCACAACCAAAAGTTCATGGATTAGGCTTCCTTTGTGTGCTACTTCTTTATTATTTTTATAATACAGCTTAAAAGATCTCCATCTCTCTCACTCTCCGTCTTTCTCACTCACTCTAGCTACCACACTCAGTCTCTACTCCGTTTATTTACAAGAATAAAATATCAGCTAAACTTCGGTTCGAAAATTACCACTGTGCCATTCCACACCCACCTGCATCTGTAACTTTCAATTTCTATGGCTAACTGGCGATGTATCTCTAACTATTATTTAAAGTCCACTAGTAAACTAAGTATTGGTTTATTTCCTAGTCCAACCCCGCTCCTATATACATAGTTCATTGCTTTGGCTTTAAGCTTAATACTTTCACCTAATTAACCTGTTTTGATCATATAAACTTTGTAAGTCAATAAATTAAACCTGAGTAATTTCATCTATTGATACATTATACATGTATAATTAAAATTGAATATTTAGCTAGCTTTGGGATTATCTCACGGGAGTTCCAGTCCAGCCCATACAAAATTGATGCTCCCAAGAAAGATACCGCGCGCTGACTCTTATACCACAAACATTTGATTGGGAGGTATGCTATGGTCCACTTTGGACCCCATCAACCAACCATGCCCGTTATCTATCTTTATAGTTTCCGGTTATAAGCTTCAACTCATTTATGTAGTTCACAGAATGAAGATGAGAAAAAGACAGGACGAATGGCAACATTTCTATTTCCTCTCTGCCATGGAAAATAAGAAAATTTTGAGAATCGAGATGCACAAATGGTATTAATAATTTGTCCTAGAGCCTGAGACGAGGGCAAATATGTAAATATCTTATTATAGAGTACTAAGAGTAAGAGATCGAACCTGATTAAGCAAGTATTTGAGAGAGAGAGAGAGAGAGAGAGAGATAGAAGAATTATAAGTCACTTACACACGCCACTAATCTAAAGTTAGTTATGTACACGTTTTGGTGAATGCTGGTAAGCGAAGCATGTGGACACATACATTGCGTGAGGTGTCCGAATGCATAAGAAATGGGAGAGAAGTGATCACTCATTGACATTAGCACATGCAGGTTGGGAAGTTCCCTCCATGTCGTGTAACCTCCCAATTACATATTCTCTTTTTATATAAATTATAATATTCTCCCCTTTCTTATTATACTCAAAAAGGTACTCATATACACTAATACTATAATAGTAAACCATTGCTTTGCTTGCTTTGTTAGGCTTATCCTAATTTCTGCTAATTCAACTCTCTATAATCTGTACTCACAACATTTTTTCAATTATCTCATCAATAATGGCATGAGCTTCGCCATAATATAAGGACAAGCCTAATATCAATTTGTATCCTTTTTCAAAAAGGAAGAGAGCCCATATTTTTTTCCTGCCCATTATGTAAGATGAACTCAAACAAGAACCTTGGTTGTACTAATTTAGCTCTTCACTTTGCTTCTGTGCTCGTGCTCCAAAAGTCCAATTGGCTATAGTCTCCTAAATTACCAATCACGGAGAGACAAGGCCATGGCACGCTGTCCATGTCCTTTTAAGGAAAAAGAAAGAAGAATAACTCAAGTATTTTGACAGAGAGAGAGAGAGAGAGAGAGAGAGAGAGAGGGTAGTGACTAACATAATCTTGTGGAAATGACATGTGGACCGCATGTTGGTATTTCCTCTTCTTGTGTAATTTTGTGTATTACGCTTAATGATTTGAATCCTACTATAGAGTTAATATGGTATTTCATATTTAATTGTTCTACCAGATATCACAATCTCATTTACACATGTACTAATTATTGTTAATACGAATTTTCCTATCTTAAAGTGGCTGCCGTGCCTTCCAAACCCCAACAGCTGGATGGCTGTGATCGAATACCTTGGGAGTATATATGTACTTGTGTAGGAAATTAACTCAACTAGACCGAAGCGTGCATTGTGTAGTTGTTATCCTTTTTGCTTCCACAAGGTGTATTGTACATTTGTACTTGTATAGTAACATTGGTTCTCGGTTTGGAGATAGAGACAAATTAATGCCTCAAATGCATATCAGTTGCTTTACTATGTGGCATATTGTCCCTACTTGTAAGCTAGCCCCATGACCAAAACAGTGGGCACTGGCCGGCTTTCACTACTATTTGCGTTATTAGTATTGAATAAATTTCCACTGAACCAATGAATTGCTTTACTTGCTTTAATCATCCATTGAGCATTGACAATTAACAGGATTTGGTTCCAGAATATCAGAACCACACCATTCTTTCTTACTAATCGAGTTTGGTATGCGGCGACGGATCAATAAATGTGGATCTAATTTTCCCGTTATTTAGGTGGTAGTTATAACTTTGGTGGAAAGTGGCTATTGCCTAAGATCTACTTCACCGGTTTGGGTTTGGTTGGCTTTTCCATGGCGACATATGGTAGTTACACAGTGGTAAAGAACATTGCTCACGAAAACTGTGGATGTAGTGACTAAGACATGGTATAGCATTGTTTGGAAAGTAGTACTCCTATTAAAGAATTTGAACATGCCCTTTTGTAGTTAAACCATAATCAGGATTAACTAAGTTTGAATTTGTTAGAGGGTTAGTGAGATGTACGTAGCAAAGTGACCATTATTGTCATTAACATCTAAGCCAAGAGCATTTGAATTAATGCATTTTCGTGGTTGGTTCAGATGGTTAGAAGTTAGTTCGCCCAGATTTGTCTAAACTCCAACCAATTATGTTCCGGACTGGGGCAATGGTAAAATCGATTTTCACTCAGCTCAGCTAGTCACAAATGCTAGGTCATACCTGCAAAAAAGTGTGCTGCTTTAGCTATGAAAAATTTAAAGAAATTAATCTAAAAAAAGTATCTTTAGAAAAGCACATATATTTAAGAAAGTTCTGCATTTTTTTTTATTTGCTTAAAAATATTTTATTTTCATTTTTCTTTCATAAAATTGTGGCTTTCTATATTTTTGGAAACATTATGGTAAAGTTTTTCGCACCAAATGCTGAGACAACTTTTCATTGGTCAGTATATTTTGGTACGCACTTCCTCACCACCAAGGTTGCTGTGGTGTAGTGGTTATCACGTCAGTCTTACACACTGAAGGTCCCCAGTTCGATCCTGGGCAGCAACATCAGCTTTTCCGGCTTTTACGTTATCAGTTCTATGCACATTTGAGTTCTCGACATATATTGTTCTTTTTGAACACATTATAATTCATATACTTCCCCCACTCATTAATCATCGTGTCTTCTGCTTCCATAAAGTTCAGTTCAGCTTAGCATGTAGACAATGTCGTCTGCTAGGTATCGAGTTAGATTAGATTGTTACAGAAGAAAATGCAATGCAAAAATTTGACAAAATTGTTGAAGCTAAAGGCAAAAGCAAAAAGACGCATGTTCATAAAGGAAAAATTGTTGATGCTAGACGATCGATGCTTCGATACACGAGTTTAATTCAGCACTCTTGTGGATCTCCAATAGGCACTGAAACAAATCTATTGAGTTCAGCCTGAGATGAGGCGACCAAAAAATACATTGGTTATTAGCCAGGAAAAGCTAGCATGGGACAAGGGGGCTGGTAAACTTGTCTCCACTAAAACAAACACAGGCCACATTTTGTTCACAGGGACAACAGCCCAATGAAGGACCACAAAGGTACATTTTACCATCAAAATAGTGAAATACTATTACTTTAGAGACATTATCTTCAAAAATTGAATAGACATTCAGGGAAATAAAAGGGAGATGAGCCTAATGAAAGGACCATTTAGAGTCCTTCCTCAGGAAATAATTACAAGATGACTTGAACATTGACTATTTATCACCATAAGAAGGATATGTATGTAATATGTTAAACTATTTTCAAGTTGCTTTTCAGCAGGTGAACTCCAAAATATGCTTGTGCTTCAACCTCACTCCAGCTATAACTTTTGGCTGAATCTATAACTCTACATATTCTCCTGTTTCCCGGATCTATGGAAGAAAAACAATTCTCTTGTCCAACCAGATTATGACAGAAAAACATGAAGCAATTAATCAAGCAGACTACAAAGCACAAATATTGAACTAATGTTGGGGGGAAGACAATTTTCCATACCATTTCAGTCATTTTACAGCTGAAGAAGAGAAAAATAAAGAATCATCGACTACCCTACGAAGCACTGGATAAAATTCCAGGAACTTGGGTGACATTTTGCACACGTGGATATTGTACCACGTAAAAACATTATGACCTATCATATATTCAGATGAGCTCAAGTGACACCAGAGGCAATCAATGCGTCCTGCTTGGAAATTTTCTAGAAAGTTCTCCGAATTTTTTCTATTTCTGAGGAAATTGTATAGAGTGGATACAGCCAAATTGTATATCCAAGGACCCGAAGGACCACTTACGGCCTAGAAGTGTACAAAATAACACCCAATACATAATTTCAGAGTGGACTAGGGACATTAACAGATGACCCCCAGTGAATCACACAAGAGGTTTTTTCGTTTTTTTTTTTTTGGGTCATAATCACAAAGAGTTTGAAGGGCTGTACTAGCTTTTGAGCGGCCTTTTCTGAAACAGGCTGCCTGGAAGGGCAGTAAGCCAACCCTTTGGGCCCTTTTATAACAAAAATTTATCTTCTAACTTTAATTTATGGGTTTGAATTTGTCATGCTTGAGAACTTCTAATTTCCGATAAAAAGGGGCTGTTTAATTGCTCCAGAAGACTATGACATCTTGTTATTTTAGTTTTAGCTTCTTCTTTTTTTGGCCCTGTCTTGTTTTATCTTTCGGTCTTCAGTTATATATATATATATAAAAAAAGGCCCCTAGTTCTGCTAACCCAATGGCTTAATAAAATAATCCTTCACATTTAAGATTCCCATTTCGTGTTGACACTGAAAAAAAAAAAAATCCCATTTGTTTGACAGAAAAAAAAAAAGATTTCCATTTCCAGCTGCCGAAAAATAGGGGCAAAAAAAATTCCCATTTCGTTATTCACTGCTGATCATGTTTGTCTAGATAATTTTATTACTTTTTTTATATACTATAACAGTCAGTATTGGTGAAAGTTAAGAATACATTTGTAAAAATAAAAATAAAAAACTTTTCACTATAACTTTTCGGTTTTTTTCTCCTTCTTCCCCCCACCTTAACTTCAAAGGATGAGAAATCAACTCAATTGGAAAAATACATATATAAATAAAGAAGTTCGTGGATTTTTAGCCTTAATTAGGGAAGGTATGAATCATTCGACAACAATAATTCGATCTAGCTTGTTGAGAGCTTCATCGACGGCGTCTTTTCAAAATCCAGATATAATGTGGCCAATACTAAGCTAAAACATCTATGCATGAAACATGGATATAAATCAACATTGAGAACTAGCTGAATTTCCAAATTTAGTACATGGTATTATCTGCCAACAGGCTAATTGTAAAATATCTCAGTTATAGGCTTGGCTCATGCACGAAGGAGATTCTTGAAATGCACATTGCGGACTGTGTTTGGATATGGAATCGTAATTGCACACAATTCCAGTTTGATTGTTTGGAAGATGGATTTTTAATTGAAGAAAAGTCGAATTAGATTGTGCACAAGAATATGCTACAGCTAAAGGATATTGTTTTCTTTCTATTTTGTTATTCTTTTTGTCTATTATGTTCATTTAGGTCGCTTAAGAAACGAGGTTAGATGGGATTCATAATAATTCTTAATTAATACGAGTCGTGTGGTCATTGTCACCAATTGAGTTGAAGTAAGAAAAGTTCAAAAACAAATTTAGGCGGTTGCATTTGTTTGAGAGGTCAAAATCCACGCCTCGCCTCTTGTCATTTATGAAATTCATTGACTAAAAACAAAGATGTTTGACCAGTGGATGATGATGCCATGGTGGTTTATTTGGTGTCTGAAGCTTGCAACTATTTATCTCAGTGTTTACAGTAAAGCATACTTAAAAACTTTATGTCATCTCAAGTAAGAATAAATTCTTACCTGTGAATTTTAGAATATTTATATTTATTTGTCCAACAAAAAAGATAAACACACTATGCAAGCTCGAACCTCAATCTCATCAACATGGCATGGGGAGGAAAAGATGGCATGATGATGGGCTGAAATAATTAAATGAATAGATGGCCTAGGTAACAGTGCTGCATGAGTTATGAGTTAAGAGAGATCTTTTGCTTTAATCCATTATCTTTTTATCACATTTATATTTAGTGGTTAAAGGGACAAGGGTAGCCCACATTTACTAATATGGCAAGCAGTGGATGGATTAGAGGAAAAAATTTCTCATGCTCTAAGATCGCTTGAGAATTTCTTGTTGCACGCCAAGTCCAGCTATGTTCATGCTACATTGATGTTATAGATTTTCCAAGCAAAAAACCATGACGCCTTGACACCGTCCCTGTCTTAATTATGAGTTAGATTGTCCATCCGAATATTTCAAACCATGCTCATAGATTGACTACACAAACTTAAAAGAATAAACAAGGACGATGAAAATGTGCACAAGACGAAAATAATACCTTCCTTTCTTTTGAAGGAGAGAAGAGACGCACATAAATCAGTGTAGGATTAAAAGAGTTTATAAGACCTAAGCATATTTATAATATCCAACATGTAAAAAATTAATACTGTGCAGTCCAATAAAGTTATACCCCTACCTGGTTTATGTCTGGCACTTGCAATTTCTTCCGATTTTCAATGAAGAATGTGGTCCCCACGTGAGATTGGGTACATGCAAGGGAGGTCGTAAGTGGGGATGAACATCAACATATACCTCCTAGTTGACTTCTCTCTCTCTTTTCCTATTTCTCATAGTATCATAATCATAGTACCAAAATTTATGTTTGGTGTGTCTGCTTCTGCGATTTCACATAAAGGAGACTCAGCATATATGCTCCACATATATAATTTATCTTTCTTTGAGCCTATAAACTCAAAGGGGGAATCATCACAGAACACCTTGCTACAAACCAAAGCTAGGTTTGGAAGAAGGCACATATCATATAGGCAATGATTTCAAGGGCCATATCTGGCTTCGAAAACGTGCCTCACGGGATGCAGATGTTTTCTTTGACCGAGGATCTGGTGTCACCCTCTGTGGAAGGCTCTTCAGGTTCACACTCGAGCACCCTCCTCTTCAATCTCTCTGTTCTCAAGGACAAGCTTAGTCAGGTGCAGACCCTAGTTGGTGTTATTCTCTCCCCAGACCAGAACCTACCCGAGTCAACCTCCATGGCCTTGTCCAGCATGAACTCCACAATCCAGGAAATCATAGGTACTGCCACTTCAATGATGTTCACCTGCCAACAGATGGCTCTTACTTTCCATCCAGGTACTATTACTTGCACCAACGAAGTGCACCAGCAGCAATCAAATTATGGCAATAATAGAGTTGTGCTTAGTAACATAGGCACAGATAATAATATTAGAGGTCAGGGATTCTTTTCTGGCACTGAGTCTGAGGCTGAGGCACTGGATTGGTTTGGTGAGAGCTATAATAATAACAATAATAGTAGTGTCAATTGTAAGGTTAAGGATGATGATCGAAGTGTTGCAATTAGTGATACCAATAATAGTAAGGGAGGGTTGTCTCCCGGGGATGAAAATGTTAATGAAGGCTATGGAGGGATTTCACCAAAGAACTATGATATAATCGAATTGGATGCTGCGGATTTGTTGGCCAAGTACACACATTATTGCCAAGTTTGTGGGAAAGGGTTTAAGCGTGATGCCAATTTGAGGATGCACATGAGAGCTCATGGTGATGAGTATAAGACCAGTGCTGCATTGAGCAACCCTTTGAAGCATAGGGGGAGCTTATTGGGTGGGGGAAGAGACTGTTTGATGAGTGTGAAGCCAAAGAAATATTCGTGTCCTCAAGAAGGGTGTAGGTGGAACCAGAAGCATGCCAAGTTCCAGCCATTGAAGTCCATGATTTGTGCAAAGAATCATTACAGGAGAAGCCATTGCCCAAAGATGTACGTGTGCAAGAGGTGCAACCAGAAGCAGTTCTCGGTTCTCTGTGATCTGAGGACACATGAGAAGCACTGTGGGGATCTCAAGTGGCAGTGCTCTTGTGGCACCACTTTTTCAAGGAAAGACAAGCTTTTGGGCCATGTTGCTTTGTTCGTGGGGCACCGCCCACTTACCAGCGGATTGCCATACACTGGAAAATTAGAGCCGCAGGCATTGCAACTGCAGATGGATGGCAGTTAAAGATTATATTCATGATCACTGATCATGAAGAGGTGCTCTTCCAGCTTCACCAATACTATTATCTCCTTCAGAATGTTTATATCTTAAGCTTTGATGAATTCAATTACATATAGTCTGTAATAAGCATCTCCAGGGATGAAAAATAATACACAACCAGAATCTTTATCAGAATTTAGTTTTAAAATAATGTGACATAATTATTAATCCTTTGATGAATATATCAGTCATACCACTTTATTTTATTCAAGAATCACTATCATTTCTATAAAAAATTCTGGTTATATTTTTTTTGACCATACATTATTGCTCTCCTGTCATTGTTATACATATATACTTTCCAAAATAAATAGATAAATATACTACCTGATCAATTCTTGTATTAACTCAGATTTTCGTCTATATAATTCTAGGTGCAACTTCTGTATTTGTGTGACGAACACTTTGGATTGTGCATGCCTTGTTGAATTCCGGCTTCGTTGCATACCGTTAGCTCCAGTAGTTTGTGGCACTGGCAGGGCTCTTGGGAACATGGAATGGGAGAGTACTTTGTTGCGCTTCCGGATTGGTCTTTCATTTTCTGTATTAGACCATAGAGTTAGGTCAATAGCATTCTCTTGTTAAAAATATGTTAGAAAGTTGGTTATTAGTCCTTGGTGTTGTCCCATGGATGGAACATTGATCACTTATGGGA
Organism: Pterocarpus santalinus; assembly: GCA_031439595.1. Taxonomy (NCBI): domain Eukaryota; kingdom Viridiplantae; phylum Streptophyta; class Magnoliopsida; order Fabales; family Fabaceae; genus Pterocarpus; species Pterocarpus santalinus. Next base: position 39,722,364 of record CM062528.1, on the reverse strand, counting down.
TTGATTAATAATGTCGTATGTGGAGGTTGTATATAGATATAGAAAGATTGTTCATGGGATGGGACTCGACTTGTTTGATGATAATAATTGTCTTGTGATTCTTGTACTAGCTATCACTTTGACATTCCTTTATACTTACTTCTTTTAATTACATACATAATCACTGTAATGGAAACATTGGTCCGCATTGGGGTTCAGGTAGCTGGGGACAATAGCATACTCCAAGTTTGCTTTTAATATTTCTCTTCCTGCACTGTGGAGTTTGTTCTCAATGGTTTTCATCGATCTGCTCGCTTGTGGCACGATTGTGATTCCCGTCATAAGCTTTTTTATTAGAATGTGTTTGATATATAGGTAAAGATAGGGATGAAATTTTCATGGAATAGATCTATATATATTTTTATTCATAGATCTATTTCATGAAATTTTCATCCTCATACCAAACACACCCTTATTGTTATTATTACAATTTAAGGCTTAGGATTCTTGTGAACCTAGGAAGGGTCCCCCATTAAAGCCTAAGTTCTTTATTGGAAGCTAAAGAAGGGGAAGAAATAAGGAAAACAAAATAAATTAAAATGGATAGCATTTTGCTGGAAATTTAACAAACTACTGTCATTACTCTTTCAGTCTATAATTCTTTAATTTGTTTGGATTTTGAAGAAAAGATATTTGTATTATTTTTTATGACATCTTTAAATGGATATCCTAGAGTGTCTTTTAAATATTAGATGAAAATTGGTCCCAATTTTTTTCAACTAATATTTAAAAACACTTCAGAGTATCTCTTAAAAAATATTCCAAAAAGTGATTAAAATAACACAACTCATTTCTTTGAGACTAGAACATCAAGTTTACTCTGCACACTTACCATAAGAGCAGCACGGTTGCCGACTGGCTGGCTAAACAAGCATATATAGGGTATATTTGATTTAATTTTTGTAGGAATAATTTTTAAAAAAATTAAGTTGAAGGATTTATTTTTAGAAAAATTACTTTTAAAAGAATTTATTTATATTTGGTTTAAATATATCAAAAGTAAATTTAAGAGAATACTTTTTATTTGAATAGGATAAAGTAAAATTACTTTTAATTATTAATATAAGAATAATAATAAGATTTCATATCAAAAATACTTTTCTCAGAATAAAAAATAATGTTCTTGTTACTTCTATTGAAAATCCTTTTTTGGCAAAAGAACAAAATTTAAATTTTATAAAGTTAAACTAAACACAAACATTTAGTGTACATTCTCATTTTATGTTTGGGGTATCAAACACTAACACAAACAGGCTCATTGTATGCCTATGGATCTTCATGTTCCTAGCTGGTCCTTTCTTTCTGTCAATCAATGAAAAATTACTAAGGTAGATATCTTTATCAAAATGTATACTATTGTAACTATAGATACTTTTTAGAAGAATTTTTTTAATTAAGTAAATGTGTGATTTATAGTGTAAAGAGAAAGTGTGAAATAGAAACTAAGTTTTATGGGGAGGTTATGATTTGCGTCACCAAAGATTGTCCATGCACACATTTTACGTGACAAAATTTTATCGAACAGTTGATTGTGCGGGACTGTAGAATGAGATATATCTGTTACAATATCATTAGTATCACTAGAGTTTGTTAATTAGTTAGAGATTAGGTCAATTAGTTAATAATGATTACATCATTTACTCTATATAAACATACTATATTGGATAGGACTTTTTAACTACTAGTAAAATTTACGTTCTTCATTTTCTTCTCCATTGACTCTATATATATATGTGTGTGTGTGTGTGTGTGTGTGTGTGTGTGAAACGGAAAAAAAATCATGAAATGGATTAATTCTTGTCGATAGGATCTAGTTTTGGCTAAAGAAGGCCTATATATATTCTATAGATATATATTCTATAGATGTTATACACACTGAGTTGGTCAGTGCGACTGTGAGGACATCTGAGTCTTAAAATTTAATATTAAAAAAAAAAGTTTTTCCTTTTTACACCACAACAAAATATCAGTTAAACTTTTGATAAAGAAAAAGAATTATATGCACAATAAAAAAGGTATATCTGTTGAAAGACATTACGTGTATATTTTCTTTTTTAAGAACGTTATAACCAATGTGCATACAAATAAAAAAAAAAATGTCACTCAGTCTCAAACACATATATCCTAACTGAAATGATAATTTTCTCAAGTACTCCATCTGGTTATTCCCTTGTTGCTTACAATATTCTTGTTAGTGGGAAGTACCCCGCCTACGGCCAGTTCTTTCAAGTCATCTTCTTTTTCAGGTATTTTCCCCCTGATTTCTAAAAAAAAAAAAAAAATTATACTAATATTTTGTATTCAATTGCAGATATAAAATAGAATTGACTCCCGACTGTGCTGACTTCAGTTTTTGTCAATTAGGAACATATTACGTGTATATATATAACTGCTAGATATTTCCATTTATATTATCCACTTATACCAACCAATGTATATTGTGTGCTGCAGACGGTATATTGCATTATAATCCTAATACATTAGCCCAAGCGTTATCCGCTTCTACCAACTAATGCATGTCGTTTACTGCGTACAGCTGCATATTGCATCATGATCCTAATAAATTAACACAAGGTTGTGTACGAAAAAAAATAATAAAGGGGTTGGTTTATCAGGAAATAGTAGATTGATCCACTCGACTCCCTTTAATTTATGAGGTAAATAAGATTAAGGTTAAGAAAATCGGATTGGATATCGAATTGGTTAAGGTAGGGGTTCAAAGATTTAGAGATTTAACTGGAGATTCGAACGGGACATAATAAAATATCTATTTTATTTATATATATAAATATATACATATAATTAATTAAAAAATAAAAAAATATATTAAATTATTAACAATAACATAATTAATACAAAATAATATTTATTATAAGGTACTTTATTAAATATCTTAAATATAAAATTTATGTATTTTAAGTTTATTTATATTTCTTTTGAAAAGTACTTACAGATAATATAACAATTATTTTTTATTTTTAAATTAATTTAAGAGCATATAGCAAATCAGCATATTAAAAGAATCAAGATTTTAAAATAAATAAATTTTTGTTTTGAGTGAGCTTTTTTTTTTTAAATAAAAGAAACAATAGCATTTTTATCAAAATAAAAAAAAAACCAAATCGGTCAATCGATTTGACCGGTCCGGTTCATATCAGTTCACCAATTTTTCCCAATTTTGATCAATTTTGACTATATCCGATTTCATGGTGAAGATCGGACCGGCTTAGGGTTCGGTTCCCGGTTGAACTAGTCAGACCGAGCGATATGGTTCTCTTATCAATGAATAAGATAGGTAATATGGATTAGTATTTTTTTTTTTCATGAATTGAATTATATAATCCAACCAGCAGAAAATGACTGGTCAAATACTTTGGACCCTCTTTTGTACTTGGTCTGAACCCTAGTTTCAAGCTAATCTAATCACTAATTGAGTACTTTTGTTGAGCCAGGTTTGCCAAAATTTAAAATTAGCTACAAATCTTTATTTAAACTATCAATTTAAAGGTTCTCTTCCCCCAGTGTCTTTCTTTCCCCACCTAGATTTGTTACCTCCATCACTTTTGTGTACCTCTTTGATTTATATTAATAAAGAACATAATCTATAAATCTTGATACAAAATAGAAACATATGTACTTTTATTGCTAGAAATATAATCTTTCACTCTTTCTTTGTCTTTTTTCAATCATCACATTGATGGAGCAATGAGATGATGCTAGATATTAGAAACAAGGATCTTACCCTTATAATAAATATATAGTAACTTAGTTTTATGCATGGATCCAAGATCAGAGGACACGTGGTTATTTTCAATTCATAACAAATGACATAATAATAATAATATAAGCCTCCAAAAAACTATTAAACTATCAACTTGTTTTATAAGACAAACATGTTCACTAATCAATAGAAGTTAAAATCCGTAAACATGATGCCCTACGTTCAATGCTTTGGTTATATGGTTATTCTTTTTGTTATGATGCTTTAGTTAGTCGATTAAACTTTGTGTTAGGCAAAATTCCTTCTTTTGCTGCATAGCTACTTATATAAAAATTCTATTAGAACCAAGGTGAAGAGATCTAACAACTTCACCTGGTATTTTTTATTTATTTGTTATGCGAGGCAAAATTGTTTGTATTTTAAAGTGTGTTATCTAAGGAAATTATTGATATCTAAAAACTACTAACATGAGAAATAATGCTATTTTTATGAAAAAAATAATAGACAATGATAATTACGAAAATTCTCAAATTTTAATTGACTATAGTATTTATTTAAATAAAACTAAGAATAAACAAAAACATTTTGCGAATAAATGTCAATAATCAAGATACTAGTTATTATTATAATACTAATAATAATAATAACCAAACAACTTATCTTTTCAGCCAATTATCTATTGATAATCGAAATAAACATTTATACCAAATCAACTTTTTCTTCAGAAACCAAAACTCAAATTGGGATAAAAAAAAAAGGTGAATTAATCAAGTGACAAATTCGGAGAAATGATAAGGGAAGCGATGGATTTCATGCTGAAACTGAGGCCTTTTCGTCGTCATTCGAATTTTTCATTGGCGCGCCTTAACCCCATACCCGCGAATCCAAATGAAAACCGAAACACGAGGTCGCTCAACGCGAAACAAATCTGGACCGTCCAAACGGTCGAAACAAAGATCCAACGGTCCACGTCACCGATCCGCGTGTCACCCAACTCAACCAATCAAGTCTCAGCACAAGAACCTATATATATTCCGCGCAACCGAAACCCCAAATCACGAGAGTTCGCATTTACAGTTCTCAGCTCACACAATCTGTCTCTAGTCTCTTCAACAAAACTTCGATCGTTGCGGTAATGGCGAAGGCGGAGAAGAAGCCAGCGGAGAAGAAACCTGCGGCGGAGAAGGCTCCGGCGGAGAAGAAGCCGCGTGCGGAGAAGAAGATCCCGAAGGAAGGAGGATCCGAGAAGAAGAAGAAGAAGGCGAAGAAGAGCGTTGAGACCTACAAGATCTACATCTTCAAGGTTCTGAAGCAGGTTCACCCTGACATCGGTATCTCCAGCAAGGCCATGGGGATCATGAACAGCTTCATCAACGACATCTTCGAGAAGCTCGCTCAAGAAGCTTCTAGACTCGCCCGCTACAACAAGAAGCCTACCATCACCTCAAGGGAGATTCAAACCGCCGTGAGGTTGGTGCTTCCAGGCGAGCTTGCCAAGCACGCTGTTTCTGAAGGGACCAAGGCTGTTACCAAGTTCACTAGTTCTTAGGGTTTCTGGTTCTGTGATTTAGTTTTGAGTTTTTTTCTTGTTTGGTTTAATGTTAGAATCAGGAACTAGTTGCTGTTTGTAAAGGCTGGTGTTAGTTAGTGTGTTGTATTTTGGATTATGGATGGAAATGAAATCCTGATTTTGATATTTAGTTAATTGGTTGAGTTTTCATCTGTTTAATCGATTTATGCATGGAATAGCTATGTTGAGAATTTCAGCTAGTAGGTGATCGAGTTTTCGTACCCGAAGAAACCATTTGGCTGTTGACATGCTTCCTGAGCCAGTTTCGAAATGTCAAAAAATGCTCAAGTTGATTTAGAAAATCGTTTCTTCTTGATGGAAGTGTGGATGGTTGATAAGGCACAGCTAGTGTGTAGAAGTGCAATCAATGATATATTTATATTTTTCTGCATCCTTTTCTGGTTGATAATTTTCTAGGCGCTTATCTGCTCGGTTCTACGAATTACTGCAATACTCATTGGTAAATTTATGAGGAAATCATTTTTGCATTTACAGAAATTTTTCACCATGTCTACGTCAAGATGTTGCTCAATGTTTGCACAGTATCTTCATTTAGTAGGGCGTGAACAACGGAAAATGAGTACACACGCAGAATCTCACAATAAAAACCAAGCGACCATTATAATCCACCACACCAACCATACGAGGTAGTAGGTAAACAAGGCACACATAAACATCACATCCTTCGAACAATTGGGATGACGACTTAAACCATGTCAAAATTCTCCACGAAGGGGAATTCCACAACAACTAGGTCTGGCAACACACATGCATGATCCAACAGGCTATAAATAAAACCTACATAATTCAGAGGGAGTATGTGATTCTCAATGGAAAAAAAAAAAAAATCACTTGGCGAGCATGGCTTGCTGTGCTTGATTTTCCTGTTGCTGCTGAAAGTTCAAGGGCCTCCTGAAGAGCATTATGTGTGGCTCAGGGCGATGAATTGCATAATGAACCCACCCACGGCTCTGCTGAACCCCAATTGCACGCCACTCATTCTGCACCATGTTAAAAACCAATCAAAAAAAGAAACACAAGTTTCAGACTATGCACAAGAGCAATTTGACAACCTCAAGGGAAAAATGACGCAATAGCAATCACGAAACAAAATAGAATTGCATAAGATTAAGATAGAAAACCCCAACCAAAAATCAAGCAAACCATGTTAAGGGAAAATACAGAACAAACAAATGACAAGCCTTACTTTTGACAAATCCTCAAAATTTGAAATGTTATCACTGGCTTCACAAAGAAAAGAATGATTTTGTTTTTTTAAAAAAAAACTGCATGACACTAACAAATTTATAGAAATCCGATTATTGAATTTTACTCAAAATTTTTTTCTTTATTACAAAAAAGAAAATTCCAATGCGAAGTTTCGCCTCATCGACACTAACAAACTTATCTATCTTACTGATTTTCAGGAATAAAAATTGATTAGAGGGATCAATCGATTCAGCATGATCAAGTTCAATTGATTAGAGAAAAGGAAATAAATTCTAGGCATTTACACTTTCGTTTCGAGTACAGTACTGATGATGAATGGAAAAGGAACACAAAAAGGAATCTTGAGGACATACCTCAGAGAGAAGGCGATTCTTGGGAAGCAGTTTGGCGACTTCAGGAGGCAGAACCACATGCCTGAAACAACCAATTACGAGATTTCAGTGTTTGTTTCGGCGAACCAATCATTGATTGATGAAATCGAGAATGGAATAATGAGAATTAAATAATGTTGGATAGATATGGTATGGCTATGAGGGATAGCGTTACCTATACTCGTAAGTATCATCGAAGTACTTCTCAGAATACTGGATCTGGCCACCCATCACAAAAATCACAAACTACTAGGGTTCGGAGATGAGAGCGCGGCAGCAACAGAAAATAGACAACACCCCCAGGAATAGAGATTTTTTTTATATCGATTTATATGGGGACTGGAAGGTAAATTTCTTATTCATATATTGCTGCTATATTTATCGTGTCATATTTTTTCAATTACAGTTTAAATCTTCCCAATTAACGGCTATATAACTTTCAAAATTTTTGAGATTCCCTGCTCCATTAAAAATGTAATTTAATTTCAACCCAATCGAACGCCGTCCCTGTCATCACTATCATAATCAGTAAATCAAGGGTATTGTCCACTTGCTCGTTAAACAAACGCATTTGCATTTTTCATTTTACTTAATTTAGATGATCAAACTTCCCAGTTAAAAAGAAAAGAAGAGAAGAGAAATGATCAAACTTCAAATAAAAATTTGCACTTCTAACTAGTAGTTTTTTTTTCTATTAAAATAACTACAAAGACAACTATAATGGAATATAAAATTGAATTGTATAATTCAAGATTCACCACTTCCCTATGCTAAAGACTCGGATAATCTTCCAATCAAAATTTTAAAGTGACCCAAGTAGCACTAAATCTCCAGTTTTCCACATACTTACTTATACATAGTTATGGCAATTGATTAAGGATCCGTTTCATTTACATTTTAAATGAATATTTCGATTTATTATAATTTATTGAAACATGCAGCAGAAAAGTTTTTACCCAGCTGAAAATGCGATGAAATTGAAACCGAAGAAGTGAAGAAAATTTTGTGGGAACATCAAGAAGAACAAACGTTTAAACAAAAATAATAAATAAACGAAGCCCAAATCATGGGATTCAAAACAGAATCAGATTAAAACCGCTCAATGGCGACTAATAAATGAATATGACATACCAAAATTTTGCAAGTTACTCGAAATCCCTTGTCCTAATTTCCTCTATTTTCAACTCTAACCTTGTGTCATTTCTTTGCTACAAAAAAAATATAACAGCTAGAGGTGATTGTTTTTTCTGTACACCCAAAAACGAAGATCCCTGTACATACTAAAGGAGTGTGCTCTGCACCCAGCAAAACAACCTAAAAAAGGCACGTGCAATAGGCACCCCAACAAAACTTTACACAAACTCCAGCTAAAAAGAACTTCACAGTGTAGGAACCGGCTTCTGTAGTAATGAAGTCCCTTGAAATATCATCATGTGATAAAATTTCTTATAATTGTTTATCTGTAATGAGGACAGGGGTTAGTCTGATGAGTAGCAACCAACAAAACTCTAAAGCAAACGACACAACAAGTTACAAACCTCTTCTTGGCCTAGCTTTGTAAACCCAAATTTACTTGTCCAAATTGATTCAGCTTCATCAGCAGCCGGCAAGACAAGGTGTTTCACGTTCAGAGATGCAAGTAGCCTCTCCATGCAGGAAAACAGGCACTGAAAGTAACCCTAAAGCAAGCAATATCATTTTCGGTTAGAATATTTGCTAGCGTTCACCATTGTAGATTAACTTAGAAATCATCTAATTCAAAAGCACATGAGAGTAGGTATTTTTATCACTGAAGTGAATCAAATAACCTGTCCCTGGCAGTCCGTAATTGTCGCCACTAGAGGAAGCTCTGCTACTTCTAGCCCAAATACACGGAATATTCCGGCAGACACGACAACTTGGCTGCAAAACAACATCCACACACACACCATAATCAGGAATCCCTTCAAGTCAAATATGCACTTTGGGTAAAAGAAATTCCACCCTCATCCTTACTTGACAGTGAGCACTGCACAGTACATTCCACCAAAATCTTGACCCCGGATGTTCCTTCTGTGGAAATCAAACCAACGAGAGGGGAAATTCATTCACATCCATATATGTCAAAGAAAATAAAGATCACCAGCAGAAACACACGATGCTTACCCAAACAGCATTGTTGGAATGAAATCACGGCCAGAAGTAGAATCAACTATAGGATCAAATCTCTCCTGCAGAAGCAAAGATTCCAACCCAGAATAAAAGTGTAAATCCCTCAAGTTAAACATATAATAAACTTAGTGGGTAGGCTTTCAAAATCCAAATAACAAACAGGCTTCAATTTCATCACTAACAACAGAGTAACTGAACAAAATCAAAACTACATACAAGAAATACTCACATGGAAGATGGCAACAGCCTTTGAAAGCAATTTCCTAGTTTCAACAGAAGAAGCCAATTTCCAGTTCAGAAGCCTCCATTTAATATCGAGACCAACCCCAATGTCTAAACCTTTCTCTTCATGCTTCTTTTTAACCAAACTTAGAAGGGCATCTGGGAGACTATTCTCCCCACTAGCCACCAAATTCACCAGAGCAGAATGAATTTGATTACAATTTGTACTGCAGAACCAATTCCCTTCAGGTAATTCCTGATAAATAACCTCCGTCAAGAAATGTATGTATCAACAAAAACCAAAAGGCATTAAAATTTCATTCAAGAGAAAAACAGATCATGAAAAAAAAAAGAGAAGAAATTAAAGTACCTCGAGGTTCTGCATGTTATGATCCTTCAAACAACCAACATGGTATTCCTTCTCACACTGGAAAACACATCAACCAGAGCATTAAACATACATACTGTGATACATACATATAAGCAAGTAAGCAACTAATAATTAAAGCTTGGCAACTTATAATTCACATAAAGTAATACCTGATCACAAATAATCACTGTCCGAGGACCAAAGCTTTTACTGAAATAATGACATCTGTAAATTACATCAAAGCATCTGAAGGCTGAGAATTATGTCTTAGAGCTAACACATAAAAGAAAATCTATAGATACTTGCCAGAAATAAAGGGAATCAAAAGTGAGACAATATTAAAGTTAAATGAAGTATGTCACAAATTTTTATCCAAAAAGACCAATTAAGTATGTCATAAGTAATAGTAATAAGTGTCTTTCTTATTTCCACTCCATCAGACCAAAGCAGAAAATAGCCAGAAGAAGAAAAGATTATAAACCATATATCTAAATTGTACTCAGCTTTCTGAAACACAGGGCATTTACCTGCACAAGGCACATCCACCATGGTCAACCTCAATAGTTTTGACAACACGAATGCATCTTCGGTCTTTCTGTGGCTGAGCATTCACATTATGCTCTCCATAAAGATTCTGGCAATACTTACAATACCAAGTACCACTCGGAATGTATGGAAGAGGAACACAATCTGGAATTGACCAAAATGAAATAGTGAGAACAAAAGCATACAACACCAGCTTCAAGTTAAAGTTGCATATAAGCATAACATATTTTATATAAAACACATTAAAAATGATATCATGACATCAACAGGAAAAACTGCCTTTATAGGTACAAGATACACTTGATGAATGATGATACAGACATTTTCTGTTAAGAAAAATAACCAAGAATTAATGTCCAACCCACCCACCCAGGAATCTCATGAAAGAATCCAATACAATCACCACAATTACCAATAGTCAGTGGCTTTGCAGTAAAGAATTTCATGTGCCGAAAGCTTTATCTGAAAAACAGTTTTCACAGAGTATAAATGTTGTCTGGATAATTCATTTAATTGGCAACTAAAAGTTTGAGGTAAGTGAGAGAGGTTGCCTATTCCATGGTCAGTGTGTTTCCACAGGCCCAAACAAAGGTTTATATTGGTATTTACAACCTACCAAGTAAGAATCACCAGCAAGAATCAAATCCAAAACCATTTATCAACGTCATTCGATCCAACCAATTAAGACAATCTTGTAGCATTTTTTGGATTATGCTGATAACAAAAATACCTTTGCATATGTAATTACCTAAAGGGTTTATGTTGGTATTTACAACCTGCCAGGTAAGGACTACCAACAATAGTCAAACCCAAAACCATTTATCAATGTTATTCAATCCTACCAGTTCAGACAATCTTGTGGCCTTTTTTTGTAGTTTGTTAGTGGTATAATCAAGCTGTCTGTGAATCTAAAGCTATTAATTACTTTTACTATAAAATCTCATAATTAATACGATTAAGGATTAAGATAATAGCACTTCCTACTCAGTTTATCAAAAGTTTACTTCGAAAACCATGCAAAAAACCAACTCTGCCCAATATAATTTAATATAAGAAATGAAACAGGTGATTTGACAATAACATCAGTTATCTCCTTAATCAGGAACTGTTTTGCATTACAAAATAGAACACAGATCAACACAGAATAAATTTATACAACAAAAAGCAAACAATAATTCACCTATGTGAAAAGCTCTTGGGCATCCATCACAACACAACAGATCCCCTCCATCTTCACAAATGCTGCAGAGGTCATCATTATCACTGGTAGAAAACCTCCGATCTTTTGATAGAGAGATGGACAAATCATGGAGTGAGACTCCATCAGAAGTGTATATGTGCAGGTAACTGCAATACAATAACTCAATGTTAAACAACAAGGAAAGGTTGGTCAATTTCACAAACGCCATGCTTCAATTCATGGGCGGCAAAATCAGAGACCACGGAATTTCAGAAATGAAAAAAAAAATGAAGAAAGAGAGAGAGAGTGATAGAAGAAAAACAAAGCTAGATACACAGCAGGTACATCCTACATCCAATTGAATGCAAATGCAGCTACACAAAGCAGATACACCCTACATCCAATTTAATGAATAGCTAGATATGGAAAGCAGGTTCACAACGGAAGTAAAAGTGTAAAACTCCTTGTATGATGGGCCATTTAATGCAAAGCCAGCATCCAATCAGAAAGAGCTAGATAGTAGTTACTCACGGCTTGCGTCGAGATGCCCAGCCAGCATGAGCTTCAAACTGAGAGGCACTGACCTGCAAATCCAAGTTTTTATAAAAGGAAGGGAAAAAGTCAAATATATGTATACATGAAGTTAGTATTTGGTACAATATATACTACATCATTAGAAAAAGCACCTCAGAGTTGCAACAGGTACAAAGAATTCCAAATCCCTTTTTGTAGCCTATCAACAGTTTCTGCCCACAAAATAAAAGTACACTCAGAACCTATAAAAGCGGTAGAAATAGGTAATGCAGAACAACAGTCAATCAAAGCAACCTTTCCATGAGCATAGTAAGCTACTTCAGTTCCATCTGGCAACACATCTTCCTCGAATACCAACTTGTGCAAGCGTAGATCCCTTTCAAAATTAAAAATAATTACAGTTATAATAATAATAATAATAATAACAATAATAATAGTAATAGTAATAAAATGGGTAAAAATTAAAACCCTGATAAGACTAAAACATGACAAGATAACACATACAAAAATATATACATTTTAAATTCTAAATGAAGCAAATGTTTTAGATAAGTGTTTTGCCAACACACTTACTTTCTAGTCAGTCTTCCCTGACTCTTACCACAAGATGTGCTATGCTTCATCCCATTGTTTAATGACTTTGGAACCATACCTGGTTCTGGTGATCTGAAATAGTTGGAATGTGCATGCATTATACAACAATATTCAGTTGAAATTTAACAATATCACAAAACATGAACCATATGTGTACTCAAATAAAAGCAAGTAATGTTTTCATTTGTAGTCTGGTGCACATGACCAGATGCTGTATACTAAAGTGAAAGTGACATCAAATGAAACAACTTGCCATTCTATATTATTTAGCAAACAACAGATAAGAATCTATAGTAGAAATCATAAGGCTTCCTTTTATAGCTTAGTAAAATTCAGGGAGGGGGTTATGGTTGCCAAAACTTGCAAAAGAATAGCAAAGATCTGCATAAATGTTAATTAAGTATTCAGAGTTCCCACGACGAAGCACATGCTTATTTTAAATTTTTAAAATGTACGATGATGTACTCATTACTATGTTTATAAAACACACAAAACATACCTGGGTTGAACTGCAACTGAAACACTTTTACTGCTAGTCATGGTAGGTTGAGAAACACTTTTAGTGCTTGTCACAGTTGTTTGAGGCGGGCTAGGTTGAGAGTCTTTCGACTCCATGCACGAATCACAAAGTAGTAGTCTTGACAAACCCTCACCAGCTTTAAAAACAGACCCAACAATTCATCAGAATCACTTGTTACTATGCCTGGAAATAAGTATACAAACACACTGGGTGAAGGGTATGAAATCAAACAATGCATTCCGAACCTCTGCAGTTAAAACAGATGTTAGATTTCTTCAAAGTGAAGCCACCAAGGACCTTCTGGACGGCTTCTTCCAAGGCGTCCAAAGGAACACTCCAGCAGGCACTCATGACATCACGGAGAGTACTCCCATTCTCAAGGTAAATGTACTCAGGGGGACGTTTGTTCGCGCTACCAGCATGCAGCTCAAACACAGCGGGCGTTTGAACCTTCTTTCAGCAAAATCAACATAGAAAAACCAGCATTATTACCCTATCAAATGCTAATAGGCACAAACACATGAATGTGCATTCATTTTACTAACCTCATTCCCCTGGCAACTCGGACAATAGCACAAGACACCAACTTCGCGAATCACTCCTTGAAGCCCTGGTTCTCCAGGTCTTCGTGCCTACAAAATTTCTCAAATGCATCACAATCACAACTCAAGCACAAACTTCCCAAACGACAACAGTCAAAAGAACTATCATATGAACTAAAAAACAATCAGACAATACCTTCAATCCCCTGACATACTTCACTGGCAGTCCCTCAAGAATCCCTGTGGCCAGAAGGTCCTTCAGCTTGGTAGGGAACCTCTTCATGCTCCTCCTCGAGGCCTTTGCCGGAGTTGGAGTTGTGATGAATGGTGCAGCCTCAGCCACAGCCGCAGCCTCAGCCTCAGTTTCCCTCTGATCATTATAATCACCAGTTCCAACAGCTACAACACTAGCACCACCTTCCCCATCATTCACCACCTTCATTTCCTCAGCTTTTTGCTTCAATGCCGACCTAGTAAACCTCCTCATTGGCTTCTCCACAACAACCCTCTTGCCCTTATCATCATCACAAGCCAAAACAGGGGTTGTTGTTGTCATAATAGCACCCTTTTCACCTTGTTCCTCTTTGTTCCCGGTTTCACCTTGCTCCTCTTTGTTACCGGTTTCATCAGCAACCACGCGAGGCTCTTCTTCATTGATTGGTTCCTCGTTGATCACAGTCTCCACCACCACATCACCCTTCGGTTCCTCACCCTCTTGCTCTATCTTCTGCCCCAACAACGACTCCCCCATTTGGTTGTTCTTCGGCTCGTCGTCGCTGTTGAGATCCACCACGTCGCTCTTCGCCTCCTCGCTTACGGCGTCGCCCGCCTCCTCTGACTCCTTCTTCGCCGCCGTCACCATCGCTGCCGCGTCGTCTTCAACAACATCCTGATCGCCGTTCTTCGCCGCTGCCGCCTCCTCCTCCTCGACCGAACCGGACTTCCTGGACCGCTTTCTGGCTGGATTGGGCTGAACCGGAGGCCCATTATGGTTCTTGCTGGCCCGGGTGCGGCCCAATGAACCGCCGCAGATCTCGGATTGAGCCTTCATGGCGAATGCGAACTCCCTCTTGAGACCCGTCCGTACCCTAGAAAGCATCATGAAATCGTCCGAATCCGAACCCTTCGCCATATACCCCTAATCGATTCAGTTCACGCAAACCCCAACGCTGCGAAAACCATAAAAAAATAGTTTCAGAGTTTGGGTCGGATTGGTGTTGAAGAAGGTGGGACGAAGAATCGAATGATGAGAGGGTTGAATTTAGGGAAATTAGGGTTTTCAGATAAAGGGAGAAAAAAGGGAAGGTTTCCAAGATTTGATTTGAGAATTGATTTTGTTTTGGGGGTAAAGGGGAAAAAAGAAGATGGGAGAAGACAGGATTTGGTGTTATGGGGGAAAGGGAAGAGGGGTTCCTTGAAGAAGGCGAAGAGAGAGGAGAGAGCGTTGTGTGCGTGTGTGTTTTTTTTTTCTAAATTAATTGAATGCCGAAACTACCCCTGCGACGCCGATACGTTTTCTTCTCCTTCAGTTTCATTTTTCTAAAATTAAAATAAAATAAAAATATGAATTTAATTTATATAAATTGAACTTTTTTTATACTATTATTCAATAATATCCTATTACATAAGAAAGTATACATGGCTCTTATCTATATTATTTCAAAAATTATATAAATAAGAGGTTATAATTAAATAACAATATCAGTATATATATATTAAATCCTAAAAATATTCACTATTGCTTGTATGAATTTGCTTGTGAAGTGTATTTCTTTCCTGCTTATGTCCTCTTTGTTCTACTAGCGTGTGAACCGTGTACGTTATAGGAGCATATACAATATTATATTATAATTTAATATAGTAATTAACTATAAGAATGTATTATTGTATATAAGTATAATAAAGAATTAGAAAATTCAAATTAAAAATGGTCGCATAGAATAATAAATAATTTTAAAAAAATTAAAAAAATGTGGAATAAAATTATTTTGAAAATAAAAAATATAATTTGTGAAAATAAATAATTTTAATAAAAAATATATAAATTCAACATAATAATTTATTATTGAAAGTGTCATTCATTAATTTTTTTTTTCAAATTTTAAGTTAGAATGGAACAATTGAAAAAACTTATTATTGGAAATATAATTCATTTTATAATGATATTTATTTTTAATTTTTAAGTAAAGATTGAATAATCTAAAAATAATTTATTTCATTTTCCTCTTCCTTCATTTTTTTTTTGTCATCTAATGAAGTAATTTTAAAGAAAAAATTGTATTCAAATTTTCATACGATAACTTATTATTAAGAGTATCTTTTTGTTTGTATAAATGTACTAATAATTTTTAGAGATTAATTTATATATATTGATAATATAAAATTATGGTAGGTCCCTCATTATAATAGATAGTTATCTATTATAATTTAATATTTTTTTATATTTCTATTAATTAATAATAAAAAAATTTCACACTTTTTTACACTGTCAATATATACAAAGTAAACTCTAATTTTTAAGTGAGAACCAAACAATTATAAATATAATAAAATCATTCAATCTTTCTTCATTCTTCTTGCAAAATAATTTTAAAAATTTTTATAGAACTATTCTATATAACAACTCATTAATAAAGAGTAATTATTTTTTCATAAGAATAGCACTTCTAATTTTAAAGTGGGAATCAAATAACTAAAAAAATAATTCATTATCTTTCTCCTTTCACTTTCTCTAGCCTTATATTAAAGTAGTTTTAAAATATAAAAATATTATTTCATATAATAATTCATTATTAAAGGTCTAATTTGTTTTCTAAATTTGTCTACTTTCAGTTGTTTGATTGACGATGAAACAACCCAAAAGAATCATTTAATTGGTCTTACTCCGTTTTCTAAAAACTCTTATAAAATAATCTTAAAGAAAAATTATATAGAATCAGTTCATATGGCAACTTATTATTAAAAAAATATCTTCATTACATAAATATATATATAACTCATTATATAAATATACACATTTTTAATTTTTAAGTGAGAACTAAACAACTAAAAAATAAATTTATTTCCATTCCACTTTTCTTTCTTTAGAAAAGTAATAAAGAATTACAAAAATCAACATTTACTTTCCTTATAATAACAAACTTTCAAAAGTGTAATTAAGTCTATAACTATATAAAGAACGGATGCATTGATACTAATGTAAAATTTGTAATACTTACACATTTAATAACTTTCCATAGATATAGTTCTTATCAATCGAACTGTTAAACTATAACTATATATTACGTAGATTATTTGTTCCAAATTTTAAAAAAATTGAATATCATTAAGGATATGATCAAAGAGTTCTTTTTTATATACATTTAAGAAGTATTTATTATATTGATTTACATATATATAAAAAGTGTATTAAACGATTTCGAATTAATATGAAATTTTGTACACAAATTTATAATATATGAGGTTTTAATCCAATTGTTAGTTTTGTAAAAAATTTCTTCAATATTGTAAAAAATGTGTTTAACTTACACCAATATAAGCTAGTTCTCTCCCAACTATATATATCTACTTTTAATGGATAGAGGAATTCATAAAATAAAAATCATTTAATTTTTATATTCTTTCATCATCTTTGATCTCCGCATAAAATAATATCTCTAATTAGATAAACTTCTTAAATTAGAGCAATAATATTTTAATATATTTACCGAATTCATCATCCGTAGATAAAATGGGAATCAGTAAACTTATAGCTATCCCGCATTATTTGCAAACGGCATAACTTTTTATTGTTCTTAGCAATATATATTAAACATAAAATTTTAATAAATTTTATCTTTTCTAATTGTATATTTTTCTATTTTATCCATTGGATTCAAATAATTAATTACAATTTTTTATGTGGAAATACCATTATATAGATGTGATACATCTATACACTAATATATATTTTAACAAGACTAAGATATATATATATATATATATATATTCACATACCTAAGTCAATATAATTACCAATAACTCCACTGCTATGAAGAATGATATTCAATAAAAAGCTAGTAAATATCGTGATAGTGTGTACATAGTAAATATATAAAACCATAAATAATTATCTGAATTTTAAGATTAAATTGATTGTTTTTAAAGTGATTTTCAAGTTGTTGTTGTTATTATGCATAAACATAGAACAAAAGTAAGTGTAAGCAATGAAAAGCTATAATTACTTTTACAATAACAATTTTTATATATTTTTAGCATAAAAAATAATTTTTATATATTTTTGGTTTATAACAAATATATATATATATATATATATATATATATATATATATATATTGTCACTGAGCTACTATTTAAAAAAATGAAAAAGCATAGAGAATACATGTTTTTGCGAAAAGCATATACATGTACAGCGTATGGGGTGGAATGGCAAGGACACAATGGTGATTCAAATATTTATGTGAGGGCTTTTTACGGGCAAAGACTGATATATTTCATATTTGGAAGGAAGGGCAAGTGCTGACACTGATTTTATCTATTGGTGGCGCTTTTTATTTTTATTGCAGAACTTTTTAAAATCGGAGAAATTTCGCGGCTGGGCCAATTGCCATACCCCAATCGTATCGGAGACCCCAAATGTCACAAGGCTACTAGCACCGTGCCACGACACTCTGCCATGATGGTCAACAAAGGATATGTGATGGTCACAGTCGCAATTTAAAAAACAATTTATGTATGTTATTTATATTATTTCATCTAATTTTTAAAATCATATAATATAAAGTAGATATTTTTTAAATAAATAAATGTTTTTAGCTTTTAAATTATTCATTTAAAAATATCACATATTTTTATTTGATTTATACATTTGATACAATAGATATAAGGGACTTAGTTGTCATTTTATTTTATCGTTACCTTTTATTTTTTTACATGCACCGTGATTGGGATTATTCATTGTTATTTGGAAAAAGAATATTAAAGTATGTTTTAAAATAAAGTTGGGAGTTAACTTTATATATATGGATAGATAGGTAAAATACATTCAAATTTCGAATATTCATGAGGAGTTATGCTACATTCAAAATGCTATACTAATTTTACATTAGTTATTAGTATAATTATAATAATCAAACAATACATACAAGTAACTTACGCCTTGTATATTATAAATGGATTAATTTTGATATATGATTAGTGTAAAATACTTTTACACTATTATATATTGCATTAAATATGACTTTCATAATAATTATTGTAAGATTAATTTTTTTTAATAACATAACAATATATAATTAGATATTTGTATAAATTTTTAAACTAATATTATATCAAAATTAAATTTTATAATAAATCATTAAAAAATAATTGAAAATTGAATTGTAAAAATAACAAAATTTTTCAAAAAATAATTTTTAAACCCATAAAATATATGTAAGAGGGGTTTGATTAGGGATGTCAATGGGACGAGGTGGGGGATAGGCCCGTCTTCTGCCCTAGGAATAAACACCCGTTCCATATCTTTATGGATATTCATTTTTTACTTTATTGCGGATTTTTGGGCACCTGTGGATATCTATATATACCAATTAGATTGTTAAAAATTTAAAAATTTTAAATTAAATATAAAAATTTTAATATCATAAAATACTTAAAATAAGCATAAATAGTAATATAATTCTACAATTCAAATTTTAACAACTTAATATATTTAAAATAAAAATAAACATATAAAATAAACACAAAATAAGTATAATAATCCAATTCCATAATATAAATTTTAAAAATTTAAAATACTTAAAATAAAAATAAACACATAATAATAATCTAACCTTAGTCTAATACATAATAAGTATAAATAAATTCAACTTCTAAATTTAAACCTTAATCCAATCAATATAAATAACAATAATATTAGTTTAACTAAGTTAGTAATTTAAGGGTAAAATAGTAATTTCATATCCGATACCTGCAGGTATGGGGCAATGATCCCCGCCCCGTCCCATGTAACATGCAGATATTTAAAATTTCTGTCCTCATTATCCGTAAGGGTAAAATCTCCCCCCTGTACTAGCCCCGTCGTGGTATAGGGCGAATTTTTTTGACAACCCTAAGTTTGATGTCTCATTTTAATTGTTAATTGTTAACTCTTAAGATCAAAATTAATTCAGTTCTCATTGAATTAATTTTTGTTGTTAAATTAGATTTATATCAAAATCTATTTTATAATTATTTTTGGTCATAACCTATTTTTGTAAATGATACTGAGCTTTGCAATTCGTATGGAAGTAGGCCCATAATTTTAAAATTGATATTCAAATAACACTGATCCGAAATACGAGAGAAGTGCAAAGAATTAGGGCCATAATTTTAAGATTGATGTCCAAATCACACTACAATTTCAATTTTCCTAATCATGAACGAGCTGTGCCACTCGGCACTACTAGTTACCCATTGAGTATTGATAATTTTGACAGTGACAGAGGACATCTATTCCCTCGTGGGTGCAAAAAGAGAACCAAACAGGTGGCAATTTAGAGGACCAACTCTGCTTCTTCTCGTCTTTTGATGTGAATTTCACGTAGTGGCCAATTGGTTAGACGCCAAACAAACAACACTGATCTGGATTAACCCTACACTGGCTCTCAAAAGAAACAAAATTGCTTAGTTGAAATTCGAGCATGGAATAAAAAGGGCCCCCATATTGGCAGTCTTGTTAAAACTTGAAAGTTGAAATATCCGTACGTGGTCGGAGTCATATAAAAAGGTTTGGTTAGTAGTTGAACTAACTGCTCAACTTGATTACGATTGTGTTTTTCCTCCTTCTATTAAAAACAGCCATGTGTTAGGCTTCCAAGAATTTGATTCACAACCGAATATTTGATTTCATAGAAGGGTTATAAGTGAAGCAAAGCATGGTCCTTAATTTCAACGGCTTGCAAAATATGGTGCAATGAAACTCCTCTGGTTTAGCATTGGAAACGTATACACTATATTGAAAAATTAGGGATCCACTTAGGAGAAAAGGCATACATACATTTATTTTGTAATAAAGTGAGTGCACCTTATATCATTCAAGACACTATCGTGACTCCATTTCCAATACATACGTAGATGCGATTAGTACAACTGATACAGCAATACATCTAATACTGGAGGCAGATAGCAGATTGATCCACAAAACAAAAAGACAATTAAACTACATGAAACCTAATTCATGCATCAACACCTGGACACATAAGTATACGTACGGACCAAATAAAAAGGTTGTATATATAAAAGGGGTAAATGCCAAAGGATTGAAGTTGCCCTGAGAAATGGAGATGGGGTGCGTAATTGTAACCCACCACACCATTTTGTCCAAATTAAGAAACATATGAATGATCTCATTCAGCCACCACCAACTCGCCATCATCCCACACCTCCCCACCAACACTAGGCCATAAAAGAGCCAAGTTGGGTGGTGGGGAAGGCATAGTTTGATGGCCCTAATTATAAAAGAAAGAAAAATACCATAGCTTCAACTCATGAGAAAGGACCTTGTAGCTTTAGAACGAGACCTTAAGGCCATGAAGCAGTAGGAGGGGAGGGGGGGGGGTTTAAAAAGGAGAGAAGGCATCAGTATCCAAAAGGGTTTGCAACTGAAATATTAGCATCTTCCAGAGGATATGCGACGACCCAACTTCCTTGTTCCACACACTTGATGACCACTTCTTTTCAGTATTTCTTTTTTCCCTAATAAATTAAACCTTTTACATCTATTACACTGTTACAATCCTATACAGTCCAATTCAGCTACCCATGATCAAGAGCCACCCGCTATGTTCGAGAGAAGCTCACAAGCAGCATCTAGGTATGGACAACACATGCAATTTGATGCGCGTGTGGTTCCTTAATTTCCTCCATCATCAATATTTTTAAAAAAGCAGTATGTCTTTACTTCAACTATATTCATTAAAAAAAAAAATAGTTAAATCTTCAAAAAGGTGAAAAGGGTGGTTTAATTAATTAAGCAGAAGTTTCTTCTCACGTTCTGATTACTAAATGGTGTAAAGTAATTTGGTAAAGAAAGATATTTGGGTGTTTGCATGACATGTGAGGCTTATCACATACATAGAAAGGGAACATATGAGTGCGATAGTGACTTGGGTCAGGCATTAACACTATAAGCAGCAAGCAGGAACCTTACAAGGTATATACCCAGATTGTACTTGTTTTGGCATTTTATCTCATGCATTGCACATTTAGCATTGCTGATCACAAACTATGGTGCTTTCATTATCATTTGTCCAATTTGAACTCGGTAACGCATTACTCATAGCTCACCCAATGCTAGCCAGAACTTCATACGCCTCCATCCATTATCGTGACAAGTTGTTTTATGACTAGTGTTAGCGACAAGGACATTAGTGACTGAGTTTGGAATAACTTGGAGGGCAAGAGAGAATTTATCACTTAGAATGGAAAAGAATGCATTTTTAAGGACTATATACATGCATGTCACAAAACTTAGGACAAAAAGTCAAATACTGCTTATAACTAAAAATTTAAAAATTTATTGATCAATCAAATTTGTTAAGACTGAGCACCAACAAAGAATTAAGACTATACTGTATAGATGTTGCGTGATAGTTAAAACTCTCACAAATTGTTCTTTGACGGTTTCTACAACAAAATTGAACCAAATTGTAAGAAATCTGCGCGCTGAATATATTATTGTAATTAAGAAAAAAATGTATCCAAAAAATGTTCAAAACTGAAAAAAGCTTGTGCATTTGAAATAACAATAACTATTAACCAATAAATTAATTGATAAAATTCTTAGTACTTGATATAAAAGCATACAATTGGTTTACTTGATTTAAAAATCGTAGAATTTTAAATCGATTTACCAAATATAATACATATTATTTAAATACTTATCAGGGTCATCCAGTGGAATCTTTTATTTATATAATATATATTCGTACCTTTAATATATTTTTGGACCGAGTGAAACCCCATTGTTTTGGTCCACCATCTAATGAAACCTTGACTCCAAGACATGGGTCTTCTTAAAGAAATTCATGTAGAATTATAGTACGACAGCCCAATTGTCAGAATTAAGTAGATAAATGTTGAGCTCAATATGTGGAAGCAGCCCTTCTTGGGCTTCAATTAGAAGACAATCTGGGCTAAGTCCATCTGCAACTTGCAAAGATGTAGTCCACGATATCTAGAAACATGGTCCCGACTGGAAAAAAAAAAAAAAGAAACATGCTCAACAAAGCCACTATGCTAGTAGTAAGGATTTGAGTAATTTGTATCATGTTCTAGATTCAAATTTTATTGCCTTCAATATACCAAAAAAGAAACATGCTCAACAAAATGTCCTAGAAATAAAAGAACTACATGATTTTGAGGTGGCTTGTATTTCCTACCAAATTACCAAAACAAAAAAGGGGGTTTGTATTCAATGCAGGTGAAGTGTAGTTGGTGGTGGACCATGGCCCGGGACATCTATTCCTTTTCCATTTTACCTAGTTTTCAACAATTGATCAGAGGAAACAGGCCTAACAAGTAAAGCAATACTAATTACTTAAAAGGAAAACGACTCTTTGGCATCTCCTAACAATGATTTTGTTGAAATTCCTTGTTATTCGGTTGTTCTCAACCACAATGACAATGTTGTTTCGTCTTATATTCATAAGATTTGTAAGGCAAACTGAAAAGTGAAAGAAGAGCAGTTTTCATTTATCAAGTTGCACACCTTACAAAATCAACTTCAATTGGACAGCTAAGGCAAATTAAAGCCATAACTAGGACTATGTGCTTCCTCTGGATTTTTCTATGGCTCCTAGCAAAAAATTACCGAAAAAAGAGGGAGTTATGTGCGGTTGGAGATGAAAATACTAGCTACACATAATATCAAGCTGCAAACCGTTTTGTGGGTTCACGATCGATGCGTCCAATATTAATGTAATGGACAGCCCAGGAGCCCTAACTACGAAAAGAATGGAATGCAGCTTTTTTAATTATATTGAGGGCTCAGTGAGAGAAAATAGATCAAATGAAACATAAAATATATATTTTGTTTGACATTGAGGAAGCTCAAACTATAATTTAAAAGGTACACACTGAATGCTAACTCATTGTAAAATGTTTGATAAAATAACATTTAAGTTACATAGATTTTGAAATTGTAGATTTTGATAAAGTATATAGCGTCAATAGATTTATATAAGCAATTCCATTTGATTGTTGTTTATTTTGTTTTCGTATATTTCTAGTATTGAAGGGACAATTATGACAATAAAGATGTATGAATAAGAAAGAATACTAGATGTAATACCTTATGCACTAATTCATCTACAAAATTAGTGACGTAAAATTTCGAACCTTTGTTTTTAAAAGGGGTCTCTCTTCAACCAGAAAAGATAGAAACAAAGAAGGAGTGGAGGGGGCTCTGTTCCCAAAAGAGTAAGACAAGGGAGGTCACGCTAGGCAATAACTTTAAAGCAAGCCATAACCTTGGCGACGGTTTTGCTCCATGGCCTACATCATCTCAAAGCCAGAATATGTGAAATTTGGCATGCTATTGGTGACTGTCAAAGCAAAGCCACTGTTTGTTCAGTCACTCAACCCTCACATTGGACCAATGTTGATTGGAGTTTTGCTGAAAAGAAGTTCCAGAGGGGTACCTTAGTCCATACAGCAGTTAGTAGAGAAGAAACAAAGGAATTGAAAGACACCTAACCTAACTTCTTTAAGCTACCTTTATATCCCAGGGCAACTTTTTGTATGTTGTTATAAATTGACCGACACATGTTTATCTATGTAAATCCACTTGTCTTTATAATGTTTTGAGTATTTGATATGTATTTTTCTCAATTGTATGATAATATGAAATACGTACTAAATACAATATTATATTCTCACCCTCAATCACCAAAGGATTATTTCCTTTGCCTTTAACTTACATCTCAAAACAAAAACTAACCCTATCAAAGGTGTAACAACCATTTTCCCATCCACCCAAATGGAACATCGACACTCGAGCAAAATAACTTAAAAAAAGAAAGTGCCGTCTACTTTGTGTAGACAATAAGAATTAAGATAACATAAATTGGCTTATCTCGATTTGTTAATTTGATAGCGAGAGATTGAGACCGAGGAACATGACCCTTCCGTGGCTTTAGGAGCCTGCATGCAATGTGTTGGGAAATTTGTCACCTAAGAAAGGCAATCATCAACAAGTGGCAAAAAGGTGGGGCTGAGACAAGGGACCATAGTTTAAATTGAACACGGGATGTGATGAGATATTTTATATGGGTTAAGCCCTTGAATATCCAGCCAACATACTAGGGCTCCTTTTTCTTTGCCCTTACATGAGTTGGTTGTTTGAAAGACAATGAGGATAACTCCACCCTTCACCTAGATTCGTACTACATATGTAGGCTACATTAAGCTCAATTAATGCTTCTCGGAAATTATAAACACAATTATTTGCAAGAGCTTGTCGGTAGTGGCCTAATAAGTCAAGTCTTCTAAATTTATGCGTGCGCCAATAAAGCTTGATAATCATTTAACACGAGAATTTCATTCCTCATCTATATTTCCGCTGTTCTAAAACTAGCTTCATAGCTAAAGCTTGTAACTGTTGAAAGAGAGGGAAAACAAAAAGCAAAAGGAGGAGGGTACGTAGGTGATGAAGATGCAAAACTTGAGCCAAACAAATTTTCATTGTTGGAATGCTTTTATTTCTAAGAAAGCTGAATGCACATGATAAAGTGACAAAGCAAATGAGACCTATATGCTGTATATGTTGTATATAAAGCATGCGGATGATTAGGTTGAAGCCCCTTTAGGTAGACATGTTCATAAGTACATTACCTTTCTCTTAATAAAGAACTATTTCTTCTACTTGTTAGAACTGGAGTTACATATATCCGAATCTATCCATGGATTTTAATAACTTAAATGAACAAATTAATGACTAATATAAAATCAGGTCTGCGTCCACCAAAGTATCATGGGTTGGGGACAGCCTTTATGAACTTAATGATGGTCATGCCTTCTATCCATACACTATACCCCTTAGTTTAAATGGCACATGTCAGACTAACTATGCAATATTTGGAGGATGAACAAGGCACGGAATTTACAGACAGGGAACTACCCCCGATGATGATTAATTAATTTGCCTTACTTTTCGGTTTTATGCTCAAAATCATCACTCAAGAATGAACCCATGATTACGGCGATTATCTAATCAATATACTATATGAAATTATTTGTGTTTATTACTTTTCTTCATGATTGACAATAATTTTATACTATTTGAAAATTAGTTGAGTCAGCTTTTCCTCTCATTTGGCACTTAGACCATTTCTTCACAACTAATTTTCCACCCATCTTTTTATGAATGAATATTTTAGTCAAGGGTTTTTCGTCAATTGATACCTAACTAAGCCCTCTTCTAATATTTTGTCAATTTGTCATGCCCACTTTCTTTGACGTGAGTAATAATTCAATACCAGTACTATTTTTTGATGGGAATTCAATACCAGTAATTAAATCCAAGATATCTTATACTAAAATGAAAACATATCATAGTATGATGAGAATCTAAATTCTAGAAAGAGATATTATGACCAAAAAAAAAATATTAGATTTTTACACTGATCATCGACTTTTATTAGAAAATTACTCACGAGTATAATTGTAAGTCTTTGATGAAATTTTTGATATATTTAAATATTTAAATGGGTCATTTTTTCTTAAAAAATTACTTATATAAAAGGAATATTAAACAATTGTTTGAAAAAAAAAAAAAGTAACTTACGTTGGAATGCATAATTCACGAGAAACGACGACGTTTAACTTGGTTTGATTAGGCTTCAGCGGAACTTCGCGTTGGATTTAAGATTAGTAAAACGTTTCGTCAATTGGCCGGAAGAAAAAATAGAGATCGCCACATGTCAGGGAATGATAACTCCTTAGAAAAAACGCTAGCGTGACTGCTGTTCTCCATTGAACTGTGTCACAGCCGCTGACGTGTCCCCATGCATTCATTTCTAAATCATCCCTCTTCCCTCTCCCTGCTCCTCTCCTCTCAGTTCTCTCTCTCTCTCTCTCTCTCTCTCTCTCAATTTCGCTCACAGTTAGGTTTCTTTTGCTTTACTTCGAAACCAAAAGCGGCACTTACTTCACTGGTAACGTTCATTTCCATGTTCCGCTCTCACAACTCAATCCTCGTACTTAAATGCCGTGTTTCGGATTCTGCTGCTGATTTCTGTGGACTCGTTTTCCGATTTATTTGGTTATTTATTCATTCATTTATTTGTTTTTTAAATGCCGATTTTAGCTTAGCGTGGCTATTTATTTGGCGAGTCTGTGATATGAGTATGGATACCGGATCATTTTGTTATTAAAAAGCTTATATATATATATTATTAATAAGGTTATATTTTTGTGTGGGAATAAATTGAGTAGGTTGATTGATTTATTATGCATTTATGCCTTTTTTTTTGGCAGGCGAAGCGAAGGTGTAGTTAGCTGTAGTATCAATACATTCAGCTGGAAATTTGGTCCCTTGATGGGGCTTTGGCTCACGATGATTATAGCAAGGAGGGCAATGCTAATGGCAAATGTGATTCAAATCGGTGGAAATGTGAAATGACTGGTTTTCTCAGTCCCTTTTTGATTTTTCTCCCCTGCTATGCAAATTTTAGTGCATTTGAATCGGATGGGTTGAATTGAAGAGATCTTGTATCAGTTGTATGCCTTGTTAGAGAACTAAATTAGATATGGCTATTGCTGGTGTGCATAGTGTGGCCGTGATCGACTCTACACTCCTTAGGGAGTCTCATTCTCAGTTATCCGGCAGGCGAGGGGATGGAGGGAGGGGAGGCGCCCGGTCATCTTCGCTCTTGCGAATGCGGCGAGAGATTGAAGATGAACATGTGGCGAATCAAGTTCAAGGAAGGTCTGAGGAGTTGTTACTTCAACAGAGCAATGATGGGTTGATCTCAGACCTCTCACAGGAGAATAGGCTAGATGGTCACCAGAGAGGAGATGGGCATGTGATAGAAGATGCGGTTTTGGGTGAGAATGAATCAGAAACATGGTCACAGTCACAAAGTCAGAATGAGTCCCATGATGAACAGGAGGGGTTAAGCAATTCTAACTGTGAGAACTCTTCTGATCTTGGAGAAGTTGAGAGGGAAAGAGTGAGGCAAATTTTCAGGGAATGGATGAATAGTGGTGCTAGGGATCATGCATCAAACGTTTCCCGAGGAAGTAGTGGATCAAGGGGAGAATGGCTTGGGGAAACCGAGCAGGAGAGGGTGAGTATCATAAGGGAGTGGGTACAGATGAGTAGCCAGCAGAGGGGTGTGCCTTCTGGCGAAAATAGGGAAGAACAATCTTCTGAGATTGGTAACCAGATTGAACGTGTTCTTGATGGATTTGTTGTTAATCAGCATGGGGGCCAAACTGAGCATACAAGAAGGGGAATTCGTAGATTACGTGGCCGACAGGTTCTGCTTGATATGCTTAAGAAGGCTGAGATGGAGAGGCAAAGAGAAGTTCAGGAATTGTTGGAACATCGGGCTGTATCTCGTTTCCCCCATCGCAATCGCATACAGGTTTGTGCACTAAATGATTATATCTTTTTGATAGTGTTTCTATAATTGTCCTCTTCCACATGGGAATGAAGTGTATTCGTTGAATCTTTTTTCTCCCAATAATCAGTAAAATATTTGATTTAGTTGAGTTAGATTGTACCCATGAGTGGACACACTGTTTTTATTATAATAATCTCTAATTCTAGGGGAACTTGAAGTGAAGCGATTTCATTGCAGGCATAGTAAATGGAGAATTGCAGTATGTGTGTTCTAGAATAGGAAAATTTCGAGAATGTGAAATGGAAATAATTTAAAAAACCTACGAAAGAAGAAAAAAGAAAACACTATGAATCTGAATAAATTTGAGCGGCAGCAACAACCAAGCTTTGTTCCACTAAATGGAGTTAGGCAGTGAGCTAAATGAATCAAGCGATGCCTTAGTATCATATCATAAACCATTTTTGCTGGATGTGATTTGTATCCGAGCTTTGCTCTTGCAATTCGTGATTGTTCGTTCAAATATTTTCAGGCATTGCTTAGAGGCAGGTTCTTGAGAAATGATAGATCAACTGATAGTAACCGGTCCACTTCCACTGCAGAAAGTGAATTAGGCTTATTGAGGCAAAAACAGACTGTATCAGGTCTAAGGTATGCAGTTCATATTGCCATTAAGTTGAGAAGAAACTTCAAAATTTTATTTTATGTGAATTCTTCTGGATTTCTTTCTTTCTCTCACAACTTTTTGGGTTATGACTTTTTTGCTCTCCCAGTTTTTCTCTTACAAATTGATGGCTGAAGAGGACTAGTGCTTGAGCATCATTTTAAAATTGATTCTATGTCAAAATTTCCCCTCCTTTCTTTACCTTGCGGCCAAATTGTTAATAATAACCTCACCTTATTCTTCCTAAAACCAAAGGACGTCTAACTGCTCTTTGTTGCTTTGCCACTCAGAGCTATTGGCCCATTTTACTTCCATAACTTTTATTGTGTTATGTATAGCTTCATGCTAATAACATTAACTTGTCTTCTGAATAGGGAAGGATTCTTTTCAAGAAAGGACAATTCTGGTTGCACCCAAGCGACCAGCAACCTATCTGATGCCTCATCTAACAGTGATGATGATGTTAATGCAATTGAGCATGCTGGAGCCGGCAGTTCACAAATGGTCCCAACTGTACATTATGAAAAATCTGAGCCTAATAACAATGCCAGTGACAGACTTGGTATATCAGGTGGTCAAAATTGTTCACAAGGAACCACTTGCGAGAGTTTAGATAGGCAAGACTCTGCTTCTTCTGTTGAAACAAGAGACTGGGCATTGTCATCAAGTTTTGGGGTTGAAACAAGAGATGTCTCTGTTCAAAATGTTGTTATGGTGACAACTGAAGATGCTGCTAATGACCTTACCCAACAAAGCATGCAAATGGAAGTTAGAGAGCATAGCAATATGCAGGTAAGCGAGGTGCATATTGAGCAATCTGAGCTGGGTGATATAACTGATGATGAAAGCAATTTATCACATCACAATAATCGTGTAGAGGGCAATATTGATGATGTGGATTGGGATGATTCTGTTACTCTGGAAGGAGAGCAACAGGAAGAGGCAATTACTGAGAATGATGGAAGTGACTGGCATCAAACAAACGTTGAATGGAGTAGCACTGAGGAAAGTGTGGATGATAATCAACTCAGCAGCTCATCAAATGAACTGCCCCAAAACATCTTGGGAAATGAAGATGGAGAAAATTCTAGATTACAAGAAGCCCCTGAAGTTTGGCAAGAAGACAGTGGCTTTCAAGAGGCTGTGGAAATTTGGTTGGGAGGACCTTCTTCTGATCATGAATCAGCCCCAGTTGGTAGAATTCATGGATTTTATTTTCCAGAAGATGACAATGTGTACAGTGTCGAACTCAGGGAACTGCTAAGTAGGTATGTAGACATGACTGAGGAGTTTCAACATATCTCTTTTGAAAACCAAAAATGTAACTTTGAATGTTTGTTTTCCTTATGCAGGAGAAGTGTCTCAAACCTACTTCGCAGCAGTTTTCGTGAAAGTCTTGATCAGTTGATACAATCATATGTTGAAAGGCAAACTCATGCTCACGTTGAGTGGGAGCTGCAAGAAGCAGCCCCTTTCTCTCCCTCGGCAGAACAGGACCTGGATCAGCAGGGTAGGGAGCAGATTGTTGGCACGGAGGGCACTGTTAATAGCTCACTTGGTGTACCCTTGCCACCAACTCCTCCTCCTCTGCCTATATGGGATCGTCACTCACGTCATGACAACTGGTCTCAGCATGACATAAACAATCAGCGCCTAGGAATTGTGCGTTCATTTATAGGACATAACTGCTTTTCCTTAGCCGATGTGCACCATATTCTAGACAATAGACTGTCCACTTTTTCCACCTTATACTAATTGTGTTATTAGAGCAACTAAGTCTTGTTTCAGTAGATGGAGTCATTGTTTTATTACAATAACATCTACTAGATAGAGTTAACTCGGACGATGTGATAATATTCTGCCATAAATTATATTTACATTCAAACCATTAAAGTACCTTATAATCGTGTTATTGTTGGAGTAATTTTCTGATTTGATTTTGGCAGGAGTGGGATGTTATTAATGACTTGAGAGTTGACATGGTTAGGCTACAGCAAAGGATGAATAATATGCAGAGGATGCTGGAGGCCTGCATGGATATGCAGCTTGAGTTGCAACGCTCAATAAGACAAGAAGTTTCTGCGGCCCTAAATCGCTCAACTGGTTCCTCAGGTCTACAATTTTTTTTTTTGCCCCCACTTTATATTTCATATCCTTATTCCTCAGCCTTTCTACCTGCGATGCATTAATGTATAAGAAAAACAACCTTCCTCTAAGACCAAGTTGAATTGATCACAGGAACACGTGACCATGATTCACCAGATGATAAATCTAAATGGGAATGCGTGAGAAGAGGACTTTGCTGTATATGCTGCGAAATCAATATTGATTCATTGTTGTACAGGTACTATTCAATATCATTTTGACACATCAGTAGCCATTATACACCTGATTTTAACCACTCACATGCTTTTGTTTTTTCCTTGCAGATGCGGGCACATGTGCACATGTTCAAAATGTGCCAATGATTTGCACCAAAGTGGAAGAAAGTGTCCAATGTGTCAAGCACCAGTGGTGGAAGTGATACGTGCTTATTCTATACTATAGTTTAGACATTAAAAGGGTCACATAGCAAAATACAGAATCCTAACAAGTTTTATCTCCTGGACGTTTCCAGGTACTCTCTTTATTTTTACTGTTTGTTTCTTGCCGTGATTTCTGTATTTATGTCGAGTGCACCAGTGGAACATCTGATGGCATTTTTTTGGGCCATTTTTCTGAAATGAATAAAAAGTAAATATAGTTTTGATTTGGGGGTTTGATATTTCCTTTCTTTGATTCTAGATTATTTCAAGTCAGGTCGGTTCCTTGCTCTTAAAAGTATATATTTATCATGTAAAGTTGCATTTTCTGTTTTTAGCATATAGCGAGGTTTCTTAATGAGGCGTACCCTCATAATAAGCACAATTTACGATACAAATGACGGCTTAACTCAACGATAAAGTACTCGTTTGCTCTATTTCTTTTTTTCCCCCTTTCCACATAATTAACAAACATAACTATTTTACTATAGTACTCGTGTTTGTTTTCAAATGCTCGAAAAGGAAGTTGAAATGCTAATGCAAACTTTAAGTGAGCAATGGAAAGAATCAGTAAAAAGTAGCAACTCCCATTATAGGAAGCAGTTAGATGTCTACAATCCTAGCGCAGTGACATAGTTACATAAAAGGAAAGCATTACATTTGTCCGCACCTTCTAAAAACATGCAGAGACAAAACAAACACGTACACACAACACACATCAACTTAGTATACAAACAAATTGAGGCATAGAAACCTTCAATCTAGGGCCTTTATCAGGCATCATGGGATATATAGTTGGTCACAGCTTTGGCCCCTTCAGCTATGGCATGCTTTCCAAGCTCCCCGGGCAAAACCAGCTTCACTGCACCTTGGATCTCCCTCGATGACAATGTCATGTGCCCAGTGTATGTCTTCAGCTTGGCAGCCTCATCAGCCAGCCTCTCAAACATGTCACTCATCAAATTATTCAGAACAGTCATGGCCTGTGAAGAAATTCCCATGTCAGGGTGCACTTGCTTCAACACCCTGTACACATATCTCCTGTACCCTTCTCCACCTGATCTCCTCCTTTTCTTCTTCCTCTTCCCTCTACCACCATTCCCTTCATGGGTCTTGGCCTTCTTTTCATGCTCTTTGGATTCTTCTTTCTGAGCACCTATGGCGGTGTCGTTCTTTTGTTCTTCTGTTTGATATTGTGCTCCGGCATCTGGAGTATTTTCTTGCTCTCCTTTGTCTTCAGTAGTGATAGTGGTAGTACTTGCATCCTCTTTGGCTTGAGGAGTCACTTCTTGAACAGGAATGATCCTCACATTCTCTTGTCCAAGAGTACCGACTTCTTCACTTGTCTGAATATCTCTGCTTCCTCTGGTTGTTCTTTTGCTGCTGCCTACAACCGAAACCTGCACACTTTGTTGCATGACTTTCCTGGTGGACCTGACCACCACCTTCTGAGCACGCTTTGGAGCCATTGCTCCCTCACCTTTCAAGCTTCTTTGCAATGGTAGAAACTGTGATAATGGTGGATGAATGCTAGATGAAGTATCTTTTTATTTTATAACCAGCCACACCTGGCCTGGGGTTACTAGAACTTGACGTGTGGGGGCCGTGTGTCAAGTGCTCGTGAATCATGTAGATACGTGGGGTTAAAAGTGAATGGTAAGTTCTGGAGTGTGATTGGAGTATGTGCCACACTCTTTGTGCCCCTTTGAAAGTTCTAGCATGTATATTTCATTTTTGTTCTTACTATGTTTTTGTATTTTTGGCTTTTTCCCAATTTTGCCAACTCCTGCTGTGTACACTATACTTGCAGCTTCCACTTCCACAGGAGTTGAGGAAGATATGTGCTACAGCCAGTGTATTTACTATTTAGCCTTGTCTAGAATTATGCAGAAATCTTAAATTAGGTAACGTGTTTATCCATCGGTCAGGTCAGAAGCCAAGCTGAAAACTACATGGAAAATTAGGTATCAAATTGTTTACGTTTGTCAAAGTTGAGTGTGACCCTGGCAGAGAAGAGAGAGGAGAGGGGGGGGGGGGTTGGCTGAAGAGAATCAAAACATCGGAGATATTTGTAGACAATATGGCATTGCATAAATTATTTATCAAATATGAATTATTCATCCCAAATATCGTAAATAATATTATACAATCTACACCTAAAGATATGTGATTTAAATTCTAATTCAAATCTAACAGTTGACTGTAAGTCAATTGATAAAAATTAATTGAACAGCAAACAAGAATCTAACTATAATCTCCATTGCGCAATTATATAATAAAAATAATCGCAAACAAAATCAAGTTGTTACAACAAGGCTAGGGTTTCATCGTCTTTTTGGTAAATAGAATCCAACTGCATAAATTTGATTGGTTTGTGGGCGCAGCTTCAGTATTACTCCAGTACTCCTGTGCTAGCCGCCTCTTTTATTTATTTATTTATTATTATTATTATTATTTGGTTTTTTGTTTTTTTGTTTTTTTTTTTTTGTTTTCGGCAAGCTTCCCTCTAGGGTTGGAGCTTGCGTATCTCCACATCTTCTTGCCTTTCTCTTCATGTTGTTACCCATTTATACTTATTTTGTGAGGCCCAAAATTTAATAATCGGCCTATTTTAATTTCTTAGTTGTGTACTTTCTCATTTATTATGAAATCTATGGGCGTTAAGAAAAGTATATTTCTTTCTTCTTTTTTTTTTGGGGTACATATATTTCTTTCTTTGTTTATATCCTCTTAAAAATTTTACGAGAATAAAACGGTAATTTCAAATTGAAAATTAAAGATAAGTAGCAACACATAAAGATTAGGTATATATCTGTAATCTGTTTCATATTATTATCAACGCCAAGGGGGTTGAGCGAAAGGAAAAAATGAATTTTTTTTTAAACAAAAGTGCATTGGAATTCATATTTTTCACTGATGAGCTGAAAACCGAACAAATTTTAGTTTGTCAAGCGTATTCAATTTAATATCTATACAAAAAGTTGCTTACCCGTAACCCTAGACATCAGAAAATATATGTTTAGAGGATAACTAACAAGTAATATTATTGTTAAAAACCAAATCGACCTTAGTTTGTCAAGCGTTGGTATTCACTTTAATAAATATATTATACAAAAGTTGCTTAGCCGTAGCCCTAGACACCAGAAAATATCTGTTTAGAGGATAATTAACAAGTATTATTATTAGGGTGTTTTTTAACCAGTGCCCTCAAAAACTAAGAGTAGAAAATTTATGTGGAAATTTAAAAATCTCAACTTTTTAACGAAAGAATTTTCACGCAGGTTTGAAAAACCATTATCATTATAAGAGTTTGTGTGTGTGTGTGTCTAAACTACTGTATTTAAAATCAACTAGATCTTAACTAATATAATTTGAGTCAAATTGGTATACTGTCTATGGAATTAAAGTTATCACTCAAACGTTAGTTTTTTCATTCACAATGTTTGAACTTGAGATTTTATTTGATGAGAATAAATATTAAATTATTCAAACTAACTAAGTGTTGATATATTATTAGTAGAGTTTAATCTTAATATAATTATTAGTACAAGTTTTTCATATTATTAATTAATTATATATTATTATGTGTATAAGTTTTAAAATAATTGTAAAAACAAGTTTCACTAAAAATAATTATAACAAGTCAAATAATTGTTATAATATTATAATATATAATTAAATAACAATATATAAAAGATTATTAAAATCAAATACTTATCATTGATCAGCAATGTGGGGGATTCAAACTCCTATAAAAGCATGCATTCTTGAGCATATCGTGTGATTGATTAAAATATGCAAAAGTACATAATTTGAAGTAACATATAATATGGAATTCATCATAGAACCTAAAAGAGTCCTGTTGCAATGTTCTTGGAAAATTTTGGAAAATCATAAAGAGTTATAAATTTTGTCAAACTGGAAATTAATGTGGAATTTGGAGTCTATGGTTTAATTAATTTCATCAGTTAAATTTGTAATTAATTTATAATTTAACTGATTCAATTAATTAGTTCAATTAGATTTTTAAAACATTAGTCATAATACATTTTTTTTTAATAAAAGTTTTCTAAACTCCAAATGAGTCATAGCTGACTAATTAAGGGGAACCTATTTATTTGGATTTTATTTCTTTAAAGTGTGGATATATTATAAAAAGTAAATTATATGAGCATAAAAGTTGATAAAAAATTAGTTTATTTTAAGATTTTATAAAATATAAATAATTGCATTTAAATTATACAGGTATTATAATTTGTTCTTTCAATATTTTTGCCAATAATTATTATATATTTTACTCTTTAAAATATATCTGTACTTTAGAACACTGAACAGACAAATTCTGTTTATCAACGTTATTATGAACCAACTTTCTTTTTCTCCCAAGCTACTCGTGAGGGTTTGTCTTGGTCACGAGGGATATGGGATTACACTATGACAATGAGCTGTGGTAAGCGTTATATGCTTTCAAAGGAGTCAGGAATGCAGCAGGTTTATCTCGTTCAATCCTGTGTGTGTATATACGTTGTTTATTATGCACTTGTTTTGTTCCTTCTTTTTTTGCTTTCTAACTCTTAATCTGTAACAAACAAAAAAAATCTAATGCATGAGAGTTTAATTTGAAACCAATATTTACCCGTCCATATTCCTCTTGGCCTTTTTTATTCAAGCCATTCATTCCACTTTTGATGAAAATTTGGGCTACTTGATCGATTTTTCCCACTAAATTTTGCCCTAATATTTTATGATTAATAAATTTAAACCTTGAGAGTTTTAATGTTCAATATTTAACATTCTATAGTTGCATTTTCTCAGATATGTTTGAGAGTCACGAAGGAAATAAATAAAATAAATAAAAGAAAATCAAAAGAGAATGACGTGTTAAGTAACAAGCTTCATTTCTTTTGGATATAAACAACCCTCTAAAATCTTAGTTTATAGAATGTAAAATGTTTATTAGTTTTGAAAGATTACATGAGTTTTTTTTTCCCAACCATTGATTCGTCAAAAGGTTTTTAATTCTCATTATTTTGTCTCCTCTCAATTCTCTCCTTCATCCAACTATAAGCCTCCAGGAAATACGAACGTCCCGACTAAATCAAGGAAAGAAGAATTTTATTCTTCAATTGTTTTTATTCAATTTGTTTCTTCCTTTATTGATCATTAAGTATTGAATACGAAACCTTAATTATAAAAAATGGAGAATATGAATCTTAAAAGTTTTCTTTTCATCCTTGTAATTAAGTTAGCTTGAAAAATAGAAAACCGTATCATTTGAATAATTTGTGACTAATCTTTAAAGCTATGCTAATTACGGAGGTATTTGTATAATTCAACTTGCGATTATTGAACAAAGTACTTTCTTTTAAGAACATTTTAATTGAAGATCTCATAAATGTATTATTCTGTGACTAATGATATAGTTGAATACTGTTTCAATCAGTATTTAGTCAGGATGCTCTTCTAATATTAATTTTATTTTCCAGAGTTCAAATTTTAGTCTTTTCTAAAAGCGTACGTAGCTCATTCAACAATAATCCGCCCAATTTTTTGTTGGTGAATAAGTACCTCGCTGCAACCTTTGGAACCATCACTTTTTGCGCTATCGAAGCGAATGTCATAGTGACCGAATGCTATTTATACATCATTATTAAACACTTTGACGGACATTATATGAGTAGAATGAAAAACAATGAAAAACAAATAAAACAAAAAATTTAAAGCAAAAAATTCTCAATATTTTTTTAACTTATAATGACTTATGTTGATATTGAATTAAGGTATTCAAGTAACACATATCTTCTAATAATGAATAATCATTGTGAGTATCAAATCCGTGCAGATAATACTCACCACAATATTTTGGGTTTATTACAAAGTTGAGTCAAGCCAAGATGAAATTAATCTCATATATCTGGGTAGCAGACGGTGATAACAAATTTCACAGATTAATAATAAACTTCAACACTGTGTCTTTTTCCCTGTTCTTTCTTTCTCACTTGGCAGTAAATCCTAAACAGGAACAACAGTCATATATAATACTAGAGAAAAAACATTAAATAATTAAAATCCTAATTAAATTGAATGATTAGTTCATGTGAGGCTATTCACCCAGAGTTATATATGAGAGCAAAAGCTACAAGACCTGAACCACTATATACTTTTGCGTCTCTTGTTAACCCTAGCAGATTCATTCATGGATTGGAAGAACATCTCTATCTCCTCAGGCGTCACTTCTTCAAAGAAGCTCATCTCCAAAGCCGATGATGTTCTCATCATGTGGGAAGAAGAAATTGGTGCTGCTGCCGGCAGTCTTTTCTTTCTTGGTGCAGGTGGGCACTTCAGAGTGGAGGGTATCTGGTTCCCTGGCCATGTTGGGGTTTTGCACTCTTCCACATCCTCCATCTCTTTTTCTGGTGGAATAATCAGCTTCAGCTTCATGTCTCCTTCTCTTTCTCCTTGTGAAGCACCTTGCTTCTCTGTTGACCAATTAGTAGTCATGGATGTTCACTAGCAAGCAGAAACACAAGTATGTGCAAGCAGATAAGCAATAATCAATAAGCTACCAAAGATCTTCAAAAATGGTCAAACCTAAAAGAAAAAATATAGAGAGCAAGAAATTTTGTCACAATCTAATTATCAGAATGATGTAATATAACTATAATATATTATATCACTTCATTTTATTTAACAATTACCATGATTTTTAGGCAAAGATTTTGACTTTGTTTTTTCTGATTGTGTACCATTGTTCAAACTAATTAAAACGTAGGAAATTCAGAAAGAGATGTCATGTTAATAGAAAATTTTTGCCATTAATATGTACCTTTGTTTTTTCTTCTTTGTTGTAGGAAGACTTTGTGTTATTCTCTCAACCCTTTTCACTTCTTCAAGCTTGAAAAGTTGAAAGAATATGTGACAGTAGGCGAGGCAGACACATGTGAGAACAAGTCTACGTTGGCAACAAAGGCACTCCTCAATCCAATTTTGAGTACCTACACGAACGGTTGGTTTGGGTAACTTGCCATATATAAGTAAATTTTCAGACCGTTACTGTTTGAAATGTGACAAATTTTATATTAGTGAAAAAAAAAATTTCCTAATAATTTAATTAATGCATATAACCTCCAATTTTAAAACTTTACTAAAATATCCATTGTTTGAATTTGCTATTGCTATGACCATACCAACAATAATTTATCTGGTCAAATGCGTACATGTATTGATAAGGAATTTCTTTGGACTCTCCAGTTTAAAATTCCGTAATGAATATAATTTTTTATTGGAATATAATATTATTAATATAACAGATAAAGATAAATACATGCAGGTTAGATTGTTCAATTAATGAATATAATTAAAATAATGAACATATCCTAAGATTAGCGTGTTAGGGGGTAAGTGCATAATCCAGTCAAAAAAACAGCATACTCCGAACGATCAGAGCTGGAATACAACGGGAAAATAAGAGGAAAAAGGAAAGCGTGTAATTCTTTCATGACTGGGATCTATTTCACTAGGACCCAGATTTTGTTTCTATCTGGTAGAGTCCCTCGAGACTTCGCCCCCAAGTTCTTATGGGGAAAAAAAAAAAAATCTAAGCTTCCATTATATTATTGTTAGTTTGTTGTAGAAAAAATCTAAGACCTATGAAAAGAGAAAAAAAAATATTGAAGTAGAAGCTTGATAGATTTTGATCTCATGCAAATAGAACTCGGTACTACTTGAAATAAAGCTAGTTACTTTAATTGACAAATTCAAGAAGAACTTAAAAGTAAATTGATGGATTCGAACAATATTTTAGTGAGATCAATTCAATAATTCAATCGCTTGTAAATTAAAAGAAATGTTCTAAACAAGAAATAGTAATAAAATGCACGCCACTATAGATAGTTTCGGAATAATATAGCATGCTATTATTAGCTCTTAGATAAATGAGTAAAACTTATCACTTCTTTTCATCTAACAATTCTTATAATTGCTATGAAAATTCTGGTAAATATTTTGATTGTATAACATCTTTCATAAAATAAATATACATGCAGATGCATCTTAAGTTACATTACATACTATGTAATATTTTTTACACAAAAAAAAAAGAAATCAATTATTGGAAGCATAAATTTATATTTGGAGAAACGGACTGAGCTTACATTTTATCTCAACTTGGTATACCATGAAAATTTGATCTCATTTTTAGAGTATATCATTTTTTTGTTATATAAAGGA
Source organism: Pterocarpus santalinus (assembly GCA_031439595.1). Lineage (NCBI taxonomy): Eukaryota > Viridiplantae > Streptophyta > Magnoliopsida > Fabales > Fabaceae > Pterocarpus > Pterocarpus santalinus. The sequence goes on along the minus strand of CM062528.1, from coordinate 39,682,756 downwards.
ATTATGATGTGTTGTGAAGAGGAATGGTATATGGAGACAAAGTGACTCAATTTTTAGATCAGGCACAATCGAAAAGAACTTGTACCGCTTAAGTTATGGCTTTTGGATTATATGCAAACACCTGGATTATTATTATTATTATTATTAATGCACAAACTGTTTGAAGGAAAAGTGGACAATACTTAAACCATATTTATAATTTGTCCTCCTTGAATTACATAAACTATTCTAATTTTCCTAGCTTTCCACCTTATCTATGTAGCTTCTTCACTTTCTTAATTTCATGTCTTCTCCGCTGTGATATCTGAAATTCAGGTGTAGAGGATTGGAGGCTTCAGCAAATATTGCTGGTGCAAATGACAGGTGTGCAAATGACAGGTGCGGTTCATTTTCTCATAACTTCAATCCCACAGTAAAATATACGAATCAAATAAAAATTTTATGCATGAAACAAAGCTAATGCTATATATGCGAGTTTTCTCATGTACTGCATACTTCAAAATGTATAGATTGGTTGCATTAATGAACCCGAAAAAAAAAAAAAAATGAAGATTGGGTGCATAAGTCACTTCAATGTTTGGAATATACTTATTACTTAATAATAATGTTGTTTCTTTCGTAAATATGAATAACTGCACGTGACTTCGTTTAAATTTAAGCGATCTAACTAACCCTTTTTTTGCGTAGACTCACTTTCACAAACTAGAATATAAGAGTACGTGGTGTGGTTATATAAAATCTTTTTTCAGTGATATTTACTGATGACATACTAATGAAAAAAAAAATAATCTAAAATTGAATGCAATTACATGGCTAGACTTGAATATAAAGTGAATAAGGTGAATTAACAGCTGTATTAACTAGAGAACAGATATACGAACTTCCAATGCAGCAATCACTATTACATGCATGTTTTATCTTATAGAAGACAATTAGACGAGATCAAAGGTATAGGAGTTGCTTCCTCATAAAAAATAAAATGAGCAAGTATAAGCAACTTAATTTCACTAATTATCTTTATTTTATTTTTATTTTTATATACACAACAGGCCGAAATTCAAAGAATTACACATGAACTATCCTAGATCTACAAGTCCCTAAAGGGTCTACAAGAACTATCTTTCTTTTCAATTGCAGATTTAATTTAAAAAATTTAATTGTGCATTTGAATTAGTCTTGTTAAAATTCATATTAATTATGTTTGTTTTTCTTGTATCTTATTTTACTCTATAAAAAAAGACTAACTTGATGAGAGGTTTATAAAAATTTAATGACTAATAACTCATATATATAATAAATAAAATCAGAGAATTCAAACATTGGTTTAATGAACCTAAAGCAAACCAAAGCATTATTCTTTTGGGTAACAAGGGCAAAGCATTATTGTAACAAGCCAGCCTAAACATTTCCCTCTACATTTTGTTCTTAAAATGAAGCTCTCCAATAAGGCCTATGAACATTCAACTCAAATAAGGATTGTGAGGATTGAGGAAAGAGCTGAATAAAAACCAAATACATCAAATCATCATGATTCATGAGACTACAATATATATCAATTTCTTCCGAATTGTACTTTGACTTAGGGCCTAACAAGCAGCCCTACGAGGTATTCCCTTTCTTCTCTTTGAATTTGAGCTACCTTCTGGATAACACCTGCGTTCGTATAATTCTCTATGGATGCTTTGACGCAATTCTTCCTCTTCTTCCTGTGATAGCATGGTTCTTGGCATTCCTTCGATGGCAAAGCTTTCACTCTCGCTCTTCTTTGTCCACACCAGCTAATATCGTAATACAAACAGTACACCATATTATTATTGTTTTCCATAAAACATAAAATAATTAACAATACCAATATCGAAAATGTGAATAAATTTTAAATAATGCATATTCTTCTTTGCCTGAAAATGAACAAGAGAAACCGGTACTGATTGATGTTTCAAGTTATATATGAATGTGGTTCCACGGCTTCAACTAAATGCAAAATTGAGGATAAATGAAATTTGTACAGCATATATAGTGACATTCACATTGTTTTAGTAACATATTATCAAGAGCCATGGCGCCATTGGCAAAGAACGTAACAAGATGACAATTTTAAGCTATCCATAATTTTATTTATAAAAATAAAAATAAATAAACAAATAAATAAATGAGAAATAAAAATGGGGTATAAACATAAGGAATAAACGAGAGACAAACCTTGCATTCCAAAGAACAGAAATAAAAAGGGTCCACCAGATTTCTTGTGCATATCACACACTTAGTGTTGTTCTTAGCGCTAATTCTACCAGCATTTTTGGGCTTATGCTGATTATTAGGAGCCCTTGTATTCAGGAAAATAACTCTAGAGCTGTTGATCACATATGTCTGAACCCCATTGACGTTCAAAGCCTGTTGGATCTCCAAGACCCTAACAACATCATGATACGAAGACCTTCTTATCTACATTGGAAATGCACGTAACAATGTTCAATTTTTCTATCGCTAACATTAAAAAATTGGTCGAATCTTAAAAATAACATGCTGAAAAAATATGTAAAAAAAAAAAAAAAAAAGGCTGAAAAAAGACATACATACACATTCTTGAGAAATCAATTATATAGAATGGAACCAAATTAAATATACACCTGAATCACTCGATGATTCTTATGAGAAGATTCAATGCAATAAACGCACGACGCTTGATCGTTGCAATCTAGGCAGTACATTTTGCAATCATTTCTAGGCTCTTTGGTGTGGACTTCGCACAACGAGAAGAATGGGGTAGACAGCAGGTTTTCCAGCCATGGTGGCACATTCAAGCATTCCTGAGAGCCAAACCCAAAAATTAATGTAATGTGAATATATTAAACGGACAATGAATCAAATTAAACATGGCATTGCTATTGGGATGAGTATACATTACCACTGCCGAGGTTGATTTCATTGTACCCAGAGACAAAAGAGAGAGAATGTCAAAAAGAACTTGAAGAAAGAGACTAGCATATAAGAGTCATATCTATAAGACAGTGATGACCGATAGTCGGAGTTAAGTTCATATATATAATGAAAAATACAAGGGTTCGTGGTGTGCTACAAAAAATAAGACGGGTCGTCGTGGTGGCGGTTCAGATGAGAGGATGGTAGGTTTGCTGGGTTTTGGACCGTTGGATTGGAGGACTAAAGCTACACACCTTTTCAGTATATGATTGGATCTCCCAGACGTACGTCGTACATCGGCAAACTTCAGGTGACGCCTGAGAGGGGAACGAAAAATATAGAAAAAGATAGTAAAATGTGAAAAAGTGTGAAAATGGAATATAATAATGAAAATATTTTTGAGAATAATTTGTATATATTGATAGTGTAAAATAATTTTATACTGTTAATTAATAAAAATATAAAAAAATGTTAAATTATGTTAGGTAATTACTTATTATAACAAAAAATTCATCATGATTTAGCATTTCCTTATATTTGTATTAGTTGTTAGTATAAAATTATTTTATACTGTTAGTATATGTAAGTTAAATTTAATATTTTTCATATATTAACAGGATAAAAATAATTTTACACTAATGAGATGACACTGAATTTTTATTAGAATTTTTATCAAATCATGATATAAAATTATGAATTTAATTTATATGTACTGGTAGTTATTTAATTATATATTATCATATCAATAAATTTAATTATATCTCACATTCACCATTTCATATAAGTAGAAAAATATGATTGATTAATTGTGTAAAAAAATTTTATATTTTCATTAGATCTAAATTAAACTTTAAAATTATTTTATATTATTAGCACTTAAAAAATATTCTAATTGATATGTGAAAATGCATCCGACGTGCAGTCTAACTTGAGGCTCCACCAAACGCAAATAAACCTTATCACCGATCGGTGTGTACAAGGCAACGAGCATGCAATAAATTTACTGCCGCTTTTGTAATATTTGGCAATATTATTCAAATTAACTATAATATTGTATATGGCATGAGTAAATTAATGTCCTAATTAGTCTTATTTGGTTCTTTACCATAACATTAAATTATACCCATTTTGCCTCCTTTCGTGGGCGGGAAGTTGTACTCTATTCAGGTAACCCAAATTTATTACCCATAATATAAATGGCATTGCTCCTCTAAATACCAAATTTGTTACAAAATTTATTCTTTTAAATTTTCTTGTAGGAGGCAAAATAATGAATTAATTCAAATCTATGACCTCTGAAAAATAAAGATAAGGCTGATGAGATTTTCTTTAAATTTTAAAATTATGTATGTTTGATTTGGTTAATAAGTTTTGTGAATGTAAATTTGAATTGAATATGCCTTCAATAAAGACGAACAATGTTCAGAACGGCTCTGGTTTGTATATTCATTTTTAATAAAACAGAAAAATAAAATAAAATAAAATAATGCTCCTCACATATCTTTTACATTTACAACTATCTAATTCACCTCCAATTAATTAAAGAGCATTAAGTATATCTCGCTAAGCATGTTTACAATAAATAGTTTTTGACCAATAAAATTATGTATATCTACCTATATTGGTGGTAATGATTTGAAAAATAACCGCCAAGAGAAACAGAAAATTGACAACCAGCTCATTCCTACACATCTTTGGTAATAACTAATTCCTAATCTTCAAAATTATTTTTATAACATTAATTTTTTAATAATTTAATATCTTAATTTATTTTTCTTAAAAAATAAAAAATATTATTTTTAAAATTTTAAATTCATTTTTAATTAATTATGCTTATCTTTTTATAATTTTAAAATTTTCCCTTTTAATTTATATTTTTAAAATATACTTTAATTAGTTTGCATTAACATATATTCACAAAAATTATAATTTTATTCAATGAAACTATAAATAACAATAATTTATTCATTTTTATTATTTAATAAATTTTAATTTAATTTAATATTATTTATCACTTTCTTAATTTAAATTTCTTAGGATTTTTTTCATTGTTTTCTATTTTTAATTTTCTTTTTTATCATAAAAATGGCTATTATCAATAAAAGAAAAGATACTCAAACCAAATATTAGAAAAAATTAAAAAAAAAAGAAGCATTAAGTCATAACTTCAAATCTTTGTTACCGATGTACAAAAAAGGATAAAATACAAAATTAATTTAATTTTGATGCATTATCATATTATAAAAAATTTTTATATAACTATCGAATTATATATTACCACATCAGTAAAAATGTTGACTTTTAACTTTATTATTTCAAAAGTCACATATATAAAAGAAATAGGATGAATTATACTGACCTCTCTTGCAGTTCAGTGTAATTATACTTAGTACTCTTCTAATTATAAATAGTATATTGAACAAAGTGAAATAGAAGGGTGTCGAATGTAATTACACTGAATCTTAGGGGAGATCAGTATAATTTACCTAAAGAAATATAATTGAATGGCTATACAATTTTTTTTTTACATCAATAATATATCAAAATCTCAACAAAAATTAGTAACCTAAGTAAAATTACACCCAGAAAAAAGTAATCCAAGCAACCAATGGTAGTCATCACAACAAAGAATGTAATTTTTTAGTCTTTTTTTGCATATGATAATTTTTTTAGTCTCAATAATTACTCTTGTAATTTTGGATTGTGAGTGATTGTTAAGTATATTCTTTTAATTTTAAAATGGTGATGTTGGGATTAAAATCTTTGACATTAGAATTAAAGGTTCTACCAATGTTTAATTATTTTAAGTAGTTCGCATTTGTTCTCCTTAAGCAATGTATCAAGTTTGAATATATCTTATCAATGAAAAAAGAAATAGTGTTATAAGAGTTTTAACTTTCTAGCAAGTCAATTTGGTTCAAACCAGATTAACAAGGTATTCACTTCAGCCAACATCTTTTGAGTAAATAATATGATCCATAATATGGAGCTTAGAATTGAGTAGAGAATTAGAACTTAAAATTAGAATTAAGTTTTTAATTCTAACTTTTATTTTCAAAATAATATATAGAATTATAGTTCCATAAGCTAATTGTATATAAGCTAGTTGTATATAATTGAAAGTTAACTTGTATGTCTTTGTTAATTCCTAACCTATGTTAAATTTATTGAAATTAAGCTGCAATTGTTTTACTTTAAAATAAAACTTTATTACGAGGGACTGTCCGAGCAGGGACTGTTTTTGAGCATGTTTGATAACAACTTATTTTGAGGAAATAATTGTTTTTCCAAAAGTTATCATGTAAAACTTTTAATTATAATTTTTTTGGCCTAAAATAAGCTAAAATATATAAATACACACTGAATGTCAAAATAACCAAACTGCAAATGGGTTCAAGAGTTTGGATCTAGGAGTGATCTAGTAGTAAAGGACTTGAATAATGTGTATGAGGTCAGAAATTCAAACCTCGTTGCTATTGATATATCAAAAAAAAAAAAAAAAAGAGGTCCAAGACCTTTCTTAATCCATAAACTCATTTGGTATGCATAATATAATAAGATTTAACAGTATAAAATTTGATAGCATAAGACCCTGATAAAGTTTTAGTATTATGCGTTTAGCGCGACATTGTATACGATAACATATTATATAAGATAATAATATTTTGCTTTCACTATTACAAATAAGTTTGATTACAGGCAAAAATATAAAAAGAAAAATATAATAAAATAGCAAATTTTATTAATATTAAATTACAAAGTTAAAAAGTACTATCAATTAAATATTTGTTATTTGTAATTGTAATTATGTTAAATATCCTCCAATTTTTATTGTATACCTCTATAATTTATACAAAACATTATTTATTCTTTATTTATATATTTTAATAATATTTTTTATTTTAATAAAATATTAGAACCAACTAATTGTCTTTCTTGTTCATCCTGATTTTCTTTTACTTGTGTCACTTATTAGAAAATAAATTAAAAATATATATTAAAATATAAATAAGTATTAATTATTAATTTAAAATATTATAAATGTTTATTAATTTTAAATTATAATCAGCTTACATGTTTATTATTAAATCAAATGTTATTTATTATATATTATATATTTTTAATAATTTTTATTTGAAATAAATATAAAAATTCTAAAAAAAAGAGATATATATATGGAGAGATATACTATGTATGAAAAGTTAAGCAGGTATAATCCTACATCTTAATATATGGTTAAATTATCCATAATTTAATGTATAAAGGAAATTTAAGGAATAAATTTATACAATAAATTAATTATATTAAACAATTGATAAGATTCTAATATGAATTTAATTGATGATATGTACTGACAGTGAAAATTATTTTATACTGTTAAATCATGGTGGGTCTCTCATTATAACGGATAGTTATTTATATGAGTTAGTACTTTCCATTATTTCTATTGGCAGACAATGTAAAATTATTTTACATTGTCAATACATTTAAATTAAATTCTTATAATATATTATATAAATTTATCTTATTATATTAAGTTAATCAGGAGTTCGATTCCTACTATCGATATAAGGATCTCGTTAATAGATGATCTTGTAAATTTCTTATAAGTGCTCTTTGAATATGGGGCCCACACCCTAATCTTGATAGAATAACTGATATCAATTAATCTACATAAACTTTATTCAAATAAAAAGAAATTATACTTAACACAGCATACTAAACACGAGCCAAACTATGAGAAAGCGTAGGTCAGTCTTTTAGAATTAGTCCAAAGAAAGTATGTAATGAAGATGGTTTCGTTCCCCTATAGGAGCTCTAATTACCGCAAAAAAAAATGCCTTCATTTTTTTTTCTTTGGTCTTTAAGCAATTCCCTTCATTAACAATGTCCATAAAGCAAAGATCATCGGCCGAGAAAAACTTCGGCAGGCTACATCAGAGCTATGATGGTAGCAACTCATGAACATGTAATAAAGTGCTGCCCGATCACTCAAAGCCCCTTTATGTAACTTCCTTCTTCCTCAAGTGGCTTGCATGTGCAACTTCTTCTGTTTTTTCTTTCTTTTTTTTTATAATTTTTAAAAATATTATTTGTCTCACTTTTTGAGATTTTTTAAAACAATATTACGAGATTTGCTAAAATATCGGTTAAGAAAAAGTTGAGATTCACTATAAAAAAAGTAGACAAATATGAAATAACATTAATGTTCTTGAAATAAGAAAAAAAGGGCTCGCTTACATTGCCATTATTAGATCCATTAATTTCCTCGCAGTAGTATGAATTCTACAGATTTTTTTTTTTTTTAACCTATAGAAGAAATCATGCATGAAATTCATGCGTACTAACAGAGCCAAAACTTCTTTTTCTTTCACAGCTTTCGTCATTTTTGATACCCTTCCAAATTTAGCTCACATAACTTGGTTTAGGGGTTAACTTTCGTCTTTTGGTTACTCTCTCACGTTTTCCTTGCAGGAACCTTGGCAGAAGAACGAGCACCATGCCCTTAAGGTACTCTATACTACTGTCTTACCTGAAAGTGAAAAATGAACTTGAACGAGCACCATGTGCGTTTTGGCGCACATTTCACTTCATGCATGCGTACATTCTACGTGTATTCTTCCATTCTCGTGTTGTTTGTGGCATGAACACTGGCAGAAAACATGCTCCATCACTAGACTCGCCTCAAAACAAATCCAATATAAGTTTCCATTTTCCCTTTGGTGCTATCATTGTGTGCTCACTAACTGTCATTGCTTCCTTCGTTAAAATGGAAAAGCCTTTTGCTTTTGTGGCTGTTCTTGTATTCCTTGGTATACTGATTCATGGGGGAACGGTAACAGCCTTGAGGAGTAAAGACGGATCAGAGGAATGGGGATATCTACAAGTCAGACCCAGTAAGCCAAATGCATTACAATTCCGTGATTTCCATGACGCTGTTATATATCCTGAGCACTTGTGTTGCACACTAAAATTCAAACTCAGTCTATACCCTCTAAGGATTGCAAACTATGACATGCACTAAGAGCGTCACTTCAATTTTTTTTTTTTTTTTTTTTGGAATTTTTGAGTGCAGTAGTCACGTTACATTACCTTTTAATTTGCATTGTTTTAATTATCACAGAAGCCCACATGTTCTGGTGGCTTTATAGAAGTCCCTACAGAGTGGAAAATCCCTCCAAGCCGTGGCCAGTTATTCTTTGGTTACAGGGAGGACCTGTAAGTATTATTTAAATTGGGTCCATGATTCGAACAAGAACAACCCAGATGCTGTCTTTGTTATGAATTTTCAAACAATGAACAGGGCGCTTCGGGAGTTGGGCTTGGAAATTTTGGAGAGATTGGCCCTTTGGATTCCAATTTGAAGCCACGGAATTCCACATGGTTGAAAAAAGCAGATCTCCTGTTTGTGGTAACTAACCATAATGAAAACTACTCCTTCTTTTCCCCCCAACCAGAATTAGTCCATTTCAGTGCTTTTTGATTGCATTGTCTGATTCTTTTCACTGTGGTTCTCATCATTCAGTGCTTTTAATGTTATAGGACAATCCAGTTGGAACGGGGTACAGTTTTGTGGAAGATTCCACACTTTATGTCAAATCAGATCAGGAGGCAGCCACAGACTTGGCTACGTTGTTAACTATGCTATTCAACAGGAATGAGAAACTCCAAGAGAGCCCTTTGTTCATTGTGGCAGAGTCTTATGGTGGCAGATTTGCTGTCACTGTTGCATTATCAGCTCTAAAAGCAATTCAACAAGGAAAATTGAAGCTTAGACTTGGAGGTAATCCTTTCTTGAAATGTTTCGTCTGTCAGGTTCCATATTATGATGATTGAAAACAATTATGATCTCAAAATGGGGTTAATCTGTTAATTTCTTCCTTACTAGAATTGAACCGTATATAAGGATTAAGGAGCAGCAGTAATTGTATGATACTGAGTGATTTTTCTTATTTAGGTGTGGCACTAGGAGATAGTTGGATCTCGCCCGAAGATTATGTTGTAAGTACAACAATTGTTATGGCTAATGTGGTTTTAAACTTCAACTTTCACATTTTTTTTAATATTCAATCCGACATTACAGTTCTCATGGGGCCCTCTTCTTAAGGATCTCTCAAGAATTGACGACAATGGATTGCAAATATCAAACAGGTTCATCCTTTTTCCATCATCTCAAATAGACAATGATGTACCGCAAGTCCGCAACAATATTATTATATAAGAAATCCATTTTCTCTATTATTTGACCAACACATTTTAGAGAACAGAATAGCTGAGAGGATCAAGCAGCAACTTGAGGCGGGTCAATTTGTTGATGCAACCAACTCATGGGGTGAACTTGAGAACGTGATTCTCACTCGGAGCAATTTTGTGGTACTATAATTTTCATCATCCATCATCATTTTAAATTTTTAATGAGGTCTCGTTATAACTTACAATGCAATACAACACTGTACCACAGCTCCTAAAAATCTAATTTTTGGGCAGAATTTCTATAATTTTCTGGTGGATGCGGAAAGAGATTCACCAACTTTATCGGCAACTGAGATGGGATTATTCAAAAAAATAGCAATGAAGCGGTACTCCAAGTATCTTACTTCAGTGAAATCATCTCCTGCTGGTGATGGTGCCTTTGACAGTTTAGCGAGTTTACTAAACGGTGTCATAAGGAACAAGTTAAAGATCATTCCTGAGAATGTCACGTAAGTATATAACTCTTTGAATAAAATTAAAGTAAGTGCACCCTGAATTCCAATTCAGATACATGATCTCACAGCGACTCTGCTAGTACAGATGGGTAGCGCAGTCTGATGAAGTTTTCACGAACCTTCAAGGTGATTTTATGAAGCCAAGAATTGCTGAGGTAAGAAGATAATAAAAAACTTAGAAAATGCTAGGAACTTTATGGTTTTGAGCTTCAATTTAACTGTATCAAATTCACATAATTGATCATTTTGAGCTCAAGATCTTAATGATAGTGGTTTCTTGTAAACATTCGGCCGTAAGAGCTCTTGGGTTCTCTGGAAGTAGGTACTTTTTTTTCCCCCCGGGATATTTGACGTCTCTAGTTTACCTCCTTTAGGTTGATGAGCTGCTGGCTCATGGGGTCAACCTGACTGTGTACAGTGGACAAGTAAGATTCTCTTTCCACAACGCTTTCGCTATTAGAATCTATGAAAATTGATGGTTGATATGTTTTCTGGGTTCCAAAGTAATGTAGATTTCAGCAAATTAACAAAGAGAGCAAATGGATGGTCAAGTTGATCTTAAACCTGATTTGACGATCAAGTTTTCTCTTTCACATTTAATCAGATGATTCCTTTTTATCCTCTATTCTATCGTCAGGTTATTTTATAATCTGTCTAATTATTATAGGTTGATCTCATTTGTGCAACCAAGGGGACTGAAGCTTGGCTTAAGAAACTCAAGTAAGCAACTCTCTCTCCTGCTTATTCATGGCTTCAAGATCAGTGAAAGCAAACACCAGTGTGTATTACTGGGTTTTTCCAATTTTTTTGTTCATTGTAGATGGGCAGGGCTTACAAATTTCTTGGGGAAGGACAGAACCCCGATCTACTGTGGAAGTGACAAAACGACCAGAGGCTTTGTTAAGTCGTACAAGAACCTAAACTTCTATTGGATCCTCGGAGCTGGCCATTTTGTAAGTCGACATCAATCATCATCTCAATGACTCTATTAGCATCTAATATCGTGGTTCTGTCGATTATAGATGCAATAATCACAACAGAAAGAGGAAAGAAGGAAGAATTCAACTAGTTAAAGTCGTGGTTTTGTCAAGTAAAACTTTGGGAAATATCTGAAGATACATAATTTAGTGAAGTTCCTTACAAAAAACAAATGCAAGGTAATACTGAAACCACACGTAAAAGAATTAGATAAAAACGTGTCATATTGTAAAATACTCGGCATTTTCCCGCCCCCAATAATCCACTCTATAGGGTAAGCAAGAACAATACAAAGCTTATGATCTAAGGATGTCTCTGGATGGAGGAATTTGATAAGGAAGAAAAAGAGATTGATAATTTTTTTAAAAAAATATTTATAAAAATAAATAATGAATATTATTTAATAGTATTTAATTTTACTTGCCATTTTAACAAGTTTCCAAGTCAAAGAAATATTTACTTAAAATAAAAGAAAAAAAAATTTGAGTGCTTCTCACAGGGCAGCCTTCCTTTTTTCTTTTTTTTGGGCGAAGAGCAGCCCTCTTCTGTATATTCTAACCTGGTTAGCCAGGTCAGTCCGAGTTGCAAATATTCGGGCCAGGTAGCATGGTCCAATGATTACTTCTCTGTCTCTCATGCTCTTCTGTCCTAACAAGTGAGGATCCAATTTGTCCCAAAAAAATAAAATGTTATGATTCACTTTGAGAGAACTTGGATGGATGCTCTTGTTAGGCATGACTAATTGCCAGTAAATCGATATTTAATAAGAAGTTAAGAATCCGTTCAGGCGTAGCTCCTAAGAAGGGTTTGCTTCACTAGATTCTACGGTTTTTTCTTTTCTCGGTTATAAGACTCGATGAGTTTGCACTTTGCATGTTTGTTATCTTTTGTCTCAGTAGTTCATTTGCTCAATGCTGTAGGTACCTACAGCTCAGCCCTGCGTGGCACTAAACATGGTGGGTGAAATTACACAGTCACCAGCGGAGAACATCAACTAATTCATGGAAGGGAAGCCTCATGGATGTCATTACATGTTGCTAATATAATGTCATTCCGCTCGCTTATTGAATAATAATGTATACTTTTTCTTCTTAAGTTCTACCGTTCTTTTTGTCCTTGTATTTTTTTATCTAACACATAACAATGCTTTTGTTAATGGATATGTGAGAGAGAGAGAGAGAGAGAGAGAGAGAGAGAGAGAGCCTTGAAAGATGGTGATCAGCTCCCTATCAAACGAGAAATTTTTTCTGCAAACATATCCTACTTTCTTTAACCAAATTCTTTGTTTGCATTAAAATGAAAGTTTCAAATAAGTGAAAGATCAAATTATAGAACAGGGAAGGCAGCAACACTGTCAACAATATAAGACATTTTACACTCGCATGCGATCAAACCATTTTACGGTATAAGTGAAATACCAAGATTAAACCATTTTAAATATATAATACCGCATTATGGATAATATAAAAATATTTTACACTCGCATGTGATCAAAATTAATCTGATATGAATTTCTGATAATTGTTTTAGATCGAAATCACAACAGCAAAGTGAAAGTAAATTGAATAAAAGTAGAATGAGCCAACGAGGAGATCAACTCAGTCATTTCTGCAATTATCGAATAGGAACTTCACTATACCGACGTAAACCCGTAACTTAATGAGTTCCATTTTACAGCTTATTTTTTATGGACTATCATACAATACAGGGTATCGGAAGATACACAAATTCAGAAAAGTACTCCGTAATCAATGGAGATTAAAAATGCCACGCAATATACAATATTTTACAAGGAGCGGCCAAAAATGAAAGGCTAAGAGGGAAAAGGAGCAAAAAAATTCTATATGCTCGAGCTCGTAAACGAAAAAAAAATAAAGGAAGACAGGAATTCATTCAATCTTCTCTAGTACTTCCAACCTGGTTTTCCGCTTCCAACCTTTCATAAAGGCGACAAGGTTGACCAGTCCAACAATCTGGCTTTTACTATATTCCTGCAAAGGATGGAATTCTTTGTTAAAACTTACGCAATGAGAAAGTGTAATGATGCCACAGAGATGTGAATGTTCTCACCGGGTGTGCACGTGCCCAGCGCACATATTCTGTCTCGGGAAGGTAGTAAGCCTGGTTTGAAAGTAAGAGGTAAAGATGTCCGTAAGAAATTAAATTTTGATTGCACCAATGGCAGCATCAAACATGTGACATACCAATATATAGAAAAGGGCGGGCAACACCAAACTAATTTCAACCGTGTGACCAAAAACTAATCCGTATTTGAAAACAATAGTGGTGTTACCATGTTGATCCTTGGTTCCTTACCTTAATAAAAGTTTCAACCATTTGTAGCTTGGGCTTCGCATTCGACGGAACTAAATGTTGTAGCCCATTGATCAAGACCTGAAAGGAGGGAAAACAGCAATCCCAATACAATTTATACAACATATAACAACTGAAAACAACAACTTGGATGGGCAGAAAGGTTCATCAATATATTGGTCATTGTCCCATTTCATACTTATTCCACAGTAAAGATTTGATTGCTATTAAGATCTGAAAATGAAAAAAATGCAGTCTTAAAAGCTCAACCTTGGAAAGTAATTCGGATTTCAGACACTGATAAATTTTTTAATGAACTTTATCACATAATTCAACAGCAAATTAAGATTAAATTATGTTGTGCCACAAGGCCAAAAGTTAATAATCCACCATGTTGACTCGAAATCCAACCTGTTCAAAGCACTAAAAAATGGATCATAGCTCAGAAATAACCTGCAGATCCAATGACATTAGAGCTCGTCCTTCATCACTACATCTCTTCACCCGTGAAAGTCCTTCGACAAGAGTTTCTGCCACAATTTCAAGCCCATAGTCCAATAGTTGGTCTTGAATCTACACATTCAAAGATCATGTTTATACTCGAAACTCTTTATGAGTTACTTATCTTTGATTTTCATTTTCAAGAATTTAATCAGTAGTACGAACTACATGTAATTGGCTGTTGTACATGCATACATTGCATATGTCATATGGAATATCGAGTAAGAGCAATACCTCTTTACGAATTCCACCATAAGCAAGTCGCATTCTATAGTGCTTGAATTCTCCCAGCAATAAATCAACATACCTGTCCAATGTTCAAGCAACAATTTAAGTCAGAACTGCAGGCAGATCGCAGCTCATTTAATTCAGATAAAAAAAAAAATGAGGTTACATTTTCTAAATAATATACAGATTCTACCTACATAGTTGACGTTTCATAGCACTAACAGAGATAAATTTTAATAGTTATACCATGTGGTCTCAGACTCAAACATCAAAGGCTGTTAAACGAAAATGAGATAAAATACATTCAGCCGTGATGACCAGACACTAACAATATAACCAATGTTGGCATTTGAATCATCCAGCAGTAAGATTCAGGCAAGAGCCCCGAAAATAAAGCCAACAATGTTAAGGGTTAAAATAACGAGAACTGATGTAATACCAAAGATACATAGGCTGCCTATGCTCAAAACAAAATACATAATTGAAAAAAGTGAACAAGACAAGGGCTGAGAGGGAGCATTGGCACAGCAGCACATTTGCTGCCTTGAGATCCAGTGGTTATAGAATCTAGTCATAGAAACAACATCTATACAGAGCATTTGACATAGCACTGCCAATTCATTAAATCAAAAACCTTTTTCACAAAAAAAAAAAAAAAAAAAACTGTAGAAGCATAATACAACAAATGCAAAATCTTTAAGAGGAAAAAATAGGGGGAAAAATCGAAAAAGGAAGAAAGCAGCAAAAACATCAACTTAATCCACAACGTAAGTCAAAGGTGCAATCAAAGAATTAGGAGACAGTTTTCTTGCTCTCAACAGCCTTTACAATATTTAAATAGAAAGGAAAAATTATAAATACGTAAGAAGGGAGGAACAAGATGATCCACTCTACAGATAGTTCAATATTTTAAATGCTCAGAGAAGCATATGATGGTGAATCTTAGTTACACCAATTAAATTTGGAACAGTTACTTTTGATTTAAATCCAGAAATTTTGGTGGGAGCATGGTGCGCAACTAATGTAGAGTTAGTTTTTCATTCTCAGAATGCCCATAATCTAATATCCTAATAGTACAAATAAAAATCTTATAGGTGCATGCAGTTAGTTGCTCATATTTGATATAGGATTAGTAACAAGTCGTGCTTGATGTAATCTTAAGTAATTGAAAACAAAAAAAGAATTCAGAATAAATGATTTGCCATCAAATATAAAGATGATCCGGAAATACAAACCCATTATGCTCTAGACCTAGCTCTTTCACTTCCCATTTAGAATTGGCAATACGTACAACATACCTGTAAAATGTCGGCAAACAATATAAAAATTTGCAACTAATAGGAAAAATTACATAAACAAATTGCCAAGGTCATGTAATAGAATAAAGTTGAAAGTGCTCAAAATAAGGAAACATTCCTCTTTATACACCTCAGAATCCATGATCAATAACAACGGTGAAGAGGCAAAATTAAGACCAGTGGGGGTTTTAAATAAACACAAGCAGAAAGAATGACAACTAATTTTTTATCTTTCCAATCTTCATCGGACACCAAACACAATCCTTTCAGTGTATTTGGTAAGAGAATTCTGTGCTCTTTTAGCAGTGGGAATCATAGAAGATAGGTGCTGTGTACATAGTGAGTTTTGTGTGTTGTCCTTGTCATTATAATTCACTCTCTTGGATAATAAGATTCCTAACTTGAGTAAGGCGAAACTGACTATATGAGTAAAAGTCATGTTGGTAAGTTCAGCATTGTCGTATTGCCCAAGTCTGATTTACATTTAAGAGACTTCCCAGTAAAACATTGTCAGGATACCACTTTTCTCAAGGACAAACTTATAGGTTAAATTTTTTAGGTGGTTGTGTTGCTTTCTCCAATAAAAATATAACGTGTACTATTTTTTCAGACATGTTATGTTTTTATTGGAGAACAACACCGCAAGCACCCAAAAGACTTTACTTTGGTCCTTTTCTTGCATAATAATTTCGGCAGAATATAATTTCCCTTATCAAGTGATATTTCTCAGAAACAGACTGACCCAAATTGTTATGATGGATTTCAATTTGAAACTTAAGTAATATCAATTAATTATTAGCAACAATTCAAGTCATATTTACCCATTAACATGAAGTAGTAGTCTTGCTGTTGTCCTGTTAACATGCTCTGTAAGATCTGGAACAGCATCCACCTAAAGAAATCCTTATATATTGAACACCATTGTCATACATATTGAGCATTTTCTTATCAAAAATGTTAAATAATTGAATCAAATAGAACTAAACAGGCAATTAAAATAAACATCCTAACAATCCAATGCAAGCATGCTTTTCCACTGGAACTAGACACCTTGATTATATATGCAAAGTGTGCCCAAAAAAAAGGCTTCAACAAAAGGGTTTTAATGAATTCTGATCTGTCATTCCTCAGCCACGATAAATAGTTTCATTTGTAACCTCAGCCACCAATGGCAGCAAGTTAAAATCATATTATGCAATACACCACATGTATGCATAATATGCGATAGGGGCATCCAAAATACAAGTTTTTACAACTCAGACAGTGCTTTCCTATTTCTATATTTGGAGAAGAAGATTTCAATTTAGGAGAAAGGAAGTGGACCGGCCTGAATTTAGTTACCTTGCTCCATTTCCTTTACCTTCCTTCCAAATCCTCCCTACAGAAAGCAAAGATGTGAATCACAGTAATTATCAACGTTAGCAGAATTTCAACTTCATCTAACATAAGGTTTCACATCTATGTAAATCAATTTCCTATGTCACATTGTCATTATAGAATCAAATTTCATTGAATGGTCAACAAAGTTGACTATTTGTCAGCATCAATTTTCATGAGAGCTTAGCACTGTAACTAAACTATTAAATATTCCACATACCAGATGCACGTAGAAATCCTCAAGTACAGTTGTATTACTTTGCAAAAGCATTGATTGGAGATGAGATTTGGATTCATTCAGTATCCGAGCAACAAGAGACATAGCGTCAACAGCCACACATCTTTCCTGCAACACAACAATCTAGTCACATACACATATTTATATGATGCAAATGATGAACACACATGCATACCTTGAGACCAAATGAATTCTGTGTGCTGGGAGGACTCGTAGGGGTCAACTCTGCACATACAGATGGTGAACTAAAAGATGTGGGTGAAGATGACTGGGGTTTCATCCACTGGTCACAGTCTTGGTTTATTCTGGACAAGGCTGTCCTCAGCCGATCTGCAAGTCACAATTATATTCAATCACTAATAATTAATAAAAATTGGATTTGTCTAACATTGCTAGAGAATGTAATACACTACTGACTACATCACTTACAGTTAAGAGAATTGGATGAGCTTTTTCCAGTAGAACTGGTGTTTAGCTGACCAAATGTTTCATATATAAAATAGAAAAATATCTCAAATGACTGGCATATTCCCTGCAGCAATATACTGAATCAGGAAAAAGAATTCAGAGGAAAAATCAAAACCATAATCATAACTTATATTTGTAAGCAGTAAATTAAGAAGGGGGGGGGGGGGGGGAGGGTAAAGAAGTGGAAATCATTTGGGGGCAGAAAAGAGCCTACCTTAACGAACTCAACATTTATTACTTCTAATTTCTGCATAAGCCTAGCATATTTATCCATACACCTAACATGTTTAAGGCATAAAATAACTCAATAAATCAATTAAGAAAACAACATAGTCAAAATTTATTACAAGACAATAGCTGATTTTGCTGATACATAGTGGAAAGCAACTCACCTTAGCAAACATAGAGAAGATCCAGTTTGTGCTGTATTCTCTTCATCGTTACAATGTGAAGAGTGACCTCTTGAAATATTGGATTTCGAAATTCGACTTGGTAGTTGACTGTCTTCATCAATAAAGTCAGCAAGAAGATCCTCATTTTCATCTTCAGAAACAGAATTATCACTGTTCATTTGATCCGCATTGTTCTTTCTATGAAGGACTTTATCACCATGAAAGTTGTCACTTGAACCTCCATGAATCAGACCATTAGGTTGGGAGTAAGCATGGGCTTCTTTAGAGGTTGATAATGTTTGCAAAAAAGGGTTTCCCCTTTTAATCCAATCAGAAAACCCACTCTTCCTAGCACTGGTGTGTACCAAGTTCACTGATTTATCAGAATGCATTGCACTGACATAAGTTGATTTGCCATTAGATAAAGAAATCAATGGTGCACCATCACCAGTAAGTCCAGCAAAACTGACAATTTGCATTGTATCTGGGGGTAATTTAAACCAAGTCTCTTTCTCCAAAACCATTTTAAGTGCCTAGAAAGAGTAACAAACCAACAAATTTAATAATTTATATATGCTTATGGATTATGGACTGCTCAGAAGCATGGTGTGTGTTGAGATTGTGCCAGATTTGTTTATAATATAAACATTAATTAGGGATATGTAAATATCTGTGAATATCAATTAGGTAGATTGTTTCCTTTATTAGAGATTGTAATTATGTGCAAAGATTTGATTATTAGTAATATATAATTCTGTGGCTGAGGAGTTTTGTCCTCAAGCAATTTCATCACAAACACTCTCTTAACATGGTATCAAGAGCCAGGTTCTCTCATGTCTAATTCCAGCCGCCATTGTCCGGCAAGGATTTCTTTCTCCCTTGTCTAGCCGCCACTGTCCAGCTAGACCCATTCACCACTAGCTCCCCAATCGTCAAAGTAAGGCCGGAATCCATCTCAGAACCTCCAAATTGATCTATCCATAGAAGGCCGTCACCAACGCCGCCACGCGCTGCCACAATCAGAGAAGCTCGTTGGCGCGTGAGAGCCACGCCCCGCCTTCCCGACCTCCGTTTGCGCCGCTTCCAACGCCGTTCGACTCGTCAGCCTCCCCTGGTTCCTTTTCGAGGGTCGATGGTCTATTTCTATCACTCCTTCCTGGTCGCATAGCTCCGCCCTATTTCTATTCTCGGGTCCTATTTCTGTGCGTAGAAAATGATGTCCTCAACCACTTCAGACAACCCAGAAGTTGAAGTCACCCCCTCTGGTCATAGAAAGCCCTCCAGTAATGTACCTATCACATATGCATTCTCAGGAACTCCCACAATCACATCAGAGAAATTGAACGGGAAGAATTTTTTAACTTGGGCCTCAATTGAATTATGGTTCTTAGGACAAGGGCTTTCCGATCATTTCGCTACAGCTGCCTCTGATGTTCCTCAAGAAAGAAGTCAGTGGGAAAGGTTTGATTATCAGTTGTGTACCCTATTATGGCAATCAGTAGAGCCTACAATTCTAGTCAATCTGAGGTCCTTTAAAACATGTTCTTCTTTTTGGAAGAAGACTCAAAGCCTGTTTGCTAATGATATCCAACGCTTATATGATTCAGCTCAAAAGCTGGCATCTCTTAAACAGTTAGATCATGATATGACAGAGTTTGTTACTCAGGCACAAGCAGTTGTAGAAGAGTTAAAAACATTCTTGCAAGCTGATTCCCATGAGGCTTTGAAGACAAAGCTGGATAATTTGTATATGGTGCTGGTTCTTCGTGTAATGCATCCTGATTTTGAGCATATTCGTGATCAGATCCTAATTGGGCAAATGGTTCCTACTATGGAAGATCTAATTACTCGACTTCTGAGGGTCCCTCCACCGAAAGCCTCCAACTTATGTTCAAATACAACTGAAGCGTCTGCTATGGTGACTGCGTCAGGATCTCGTGGTGGACGTGGAGGGCATGGAGGACGAGGAGGTCGAGGGAGGCGTGGAGGCCGTCCCTACTGTACTTACTGCAAACGGCAAGGGCATACCCAAGATACTTGTCATTCACTTCATGGATTCCTTGAGAAATTAGTCAATATTGTTCAGTTTGAGCCTAGTCAAGAGAAAGAGAAAAAGGCTGATTTTTTGTCAGGCAAACAACCCACTGCTATTTCAAAAACAGAATTCCAGGAGTACCTTCAATTGAAGGCAGCCAAGCAAAATCAAGCTCCCATCGCCACAGTTGCTCACACGGGTAATCCCATAGTTTGTATCTCTCATTCTGGTAATAGTCCAAGTCCTTGGATAATTGATTCGGGTGCCTCCGACCACGTAGCTGGTAACAGATCCCTTTGTACCTCTCTTTCTACACTTGTTCTCCCTAAATTTGTCACTTTGGTAGATGGTTCTAAAGTCCTTGACAAAGGGGTCGGTCATATTTCACTTACTGAGTCTATGCTTTTGAAATCTATTTTATTTATACCAGAATGTCCTTTTAATTTAATTTCTCTTAGTCAGCTTACTCATTCTCTTAATTGTTCTGTCACCTTTGATTCTAATTCCTTTATTATACAGGACCATGGTACGGGACAGACAATTGGCTTAGGGTATGAGTCACAAGAACTTTACTATCTCAAGTCACCTCCACCCGTGATTTGTGCGGCTACTGAGTCTCTTGATCTTCTCCATAACCGCTTAGGTCATCCTAATTTGTCAAAGCTTCAGAAGATGGTGCCTAGTTGTGCCAAGTTAGAGTCTTTGAGTTGTGAGTCATGTCAACTTGGAAAGCATGTTAGGTCTTCTTTCAAGAGTCGTGATAAAAGTCAAATTAGGTCATCTCCTTTTTCTCTTATTCATTCTGATATATGGGGACCTAGTCGTGTCACTACTTCTTCAGGTCTTAGGTATTTTGTTACATTTATTGATGATTTTTCTCGATGTACTTGGTTATTCTTAATGAAAGAACGGTCTGAACTTTTTTCTATCTTCACATCTTTTTTCACTGAAATTCAAACTCAGTTTGGCAAAATTATTAAGATTCTACGCAGTGATAATGCCAAAGAATACTTCTCAACTGCTTTTTCTTCATTTATGATATCTCATGGCATTTTGCATCAATCTACTTGCCCTCATACATCCCAACAAAATGGAGTTGCGGAAAGGAAGAATAGACATCTCCTTGAAACTGCACGTACTTTATTATTGCATGCTGATATGCCTTTGCACTTTTGGGGGGATGCAATCTTAACTGCTTGTTATTTAATTAATCGTATGCCTTCTTCTGTTTTGAATAATCAAGTGCCTCATTCACTTTTGTTTCCTAAGGGTCCTTTGTATCAAGTTCCCCTTCGTGTGTTCGGGTGTATTTGCTTTGTTATTTGCTTTGTTCATGACCTTTCTCTTGGTCAAGATAAGTTGTCTGTTAGGGCTGTCAAATGTGTTTTTCTTGGGTATTCTAGACTACAAAAAGGGTATCGGTGTTATTCTCCTATTACTCATCGTCGGTATATCTCTGCTGATGTTACTTTCTTTGAAGACACACCATTCTTCATCTCTCTAGTTGAGTCTAATATTGTCTCTGAAGTCCTTCTTGTTCCATGTTTTGGTCAACCCATGTTATCCTTGCAAGAACCATCAGTAGGAACCACAGAGTCCTCAGTTGTCTTACCCGATACCATTTCTCATAGCCCGCCAGAACGACCTTGGATCACCTATCACCGTCGGTCATGGGCAGATGCAGGGCATGAGATGGCAGAGCATTCCAGTGACCCATGTCCTACTCCATTGGAGTCTCCTACTACAGAACTGTCACTACCTGTTGATGACCGTCTTATTGCTCTTTGCAAAGGTACCCGTTCCACTAGAAATCCTCATTCCATCTATAATTTCTTGAATTTTCATTGTTTATCTCTACCCTACTATGCTTTTGTTTCCACCTTGTCTTCTGTTTCCATTCTTAAGTGTGTCAGTGAGGCACTCTCTCATCCAGGATGGCAACAAGCTATGATTGACGAGATGCTTGCTCTCGAGCATAGTGGTACATGGGACTTGGTTTCGCTTCCTCGTAGGAAAACTGTTGTTGGATGTCGATGGGTGTGTGCTATTAAAGTTGGCCCTGATGGTAATATTGACCGCCTCAAAGGCCGGTTGGTTGCTAAGGGTTACACTCAGACTTATGGTCATGATTACAGTGATATTTTTTCTCCTGTGGCTAAAATTGCTTCTGTCCGCATTTTTCTTTCCATGGCAGCCATGAGTCATTAGCCGCTCTTTCAGCTGGATATTAAAAATGCCTTCCTTCATGGGGACCTTGATGAAGAAATATACATGGAGCAACCACCTGGGTTTGTTGCTTAGGGGGAGTCAAGATTGGTTTGCAGACTACGACATTCACTTTATGGGCTAAAACAATCCCCAAGAGCATGGTTTGGCAAATTTAGTGCTGTTGTTCAAGAGTTCGGCCTGAAACGAAGTGAAGTTGATCATTCAGTGTTTTATCAGCATACTTCACCTAGTCAATGCATTTACTTGGTAGTTTATGTGGATGACATAGTCATTACTGGTAGTGATCATGAGGGGATATCTCGGCTGAAGAAACATTTGTTTCATCATTTTCAGAATAAGGATTTGGGCAAGCTCAAGTACTTTCTTGGTATTGAGGTAGCTCAGTCCAAGAGTGATGTTGCTATAACACGAAGGAAGTATGCTCTTGATATATTGGAAGAGACAGGAATGCTAAATTGCAAACCTGTTGACAGTCCTATGGATCCTAACAGCAAATTATTGCCAGATCAAGGAGAGTCATATTCTGATCCAAGTAGATATCGGAGACTTGTAGGGGAGCTAAACTATCTCACTATTACTAGACCTGATATCTCATATTCTGTTAGTGTATTGAGTCAGTTTATGCAGTCCCCATGTAATGACCATTGGGATGCAATGATGCGAATTTTGAGATATATCAATAAAGCACCCGGTCAAGGATTGTTGTATGAAGATAAAGGGAATACACAGGTCATTGGGTATTGCGATGCAGATTGGGCTGGGTCCCCTGCTGACAGGCGGTCTACCACTGGATATTATGTCTTTATTGGTGGAAATCTTGTATCCTGGAAGAGTAAGAAACAGAATGTTGTTGCTCGATCTAGTGCAGAGGCAGAGTATCGGTCCATGGCAGCAGCCACGTGTGAACTAATATGGATTAAACAATTACTTCTAGAGTTAAAGTTTGGGATGATTGCACAAATGAAGTTGTATTGTGACGATCAAGTGGCACTTCATATTGCTTCTAATCCAGTGTTCCATAAGAGAACTAAACATATAGAAGTCAATTGTCATTTCATCAAAGAGTAGGTTATATCCAAGGAGATAGTCACTGAGTTTGTTAACTCTAGTGATTAATTGGCTGATATTTTCACAAAGTCTCTCAGAGGTCCTCGAAATGATTATATTTGTGACAAGCTTGGTGCATATGATTTATATGCTCCAGCTTGAGGGGGAGTGTTGAGATTGTGCCAAATTTGTTTATAATATAAACATTAATTAGGGATATGTAAATATCTGTGAATATCAATTAGGGAAGATTGTTTCCTTTATTAGAGATTGTAATTATGTGCAAAGATTTGATTATTAGTAATATATAATTCTGTGGCTGAGGAGTTTTGTCCTCAAACAATTTCATCACAAACACTCTCTTAACAGTGTGCAAATCTTAACATTTAGAAAATTCCAAACAACTTAGCAATTATATGGCTAACTATTGAGCAGTACATATCTGGAAAAAAATAAAAAATAAAAAAGTAGTACAACTAACTAATTTTAGATTATTCCAAGTGAAGAATTGTTTACTTTTCTGCATATTGCAGTAGTTTTCATCAAAATTTCTATATCTTGCAATCAATTACAGCACCACAGTTTCCAGGGTTCTGGACTTTCTGGTCCTGCTAGACTAAATAAAAACATTAGTGCCATAAATGGCGCTTTTGACATTTTTCATCAAGGAGCATGATATGCCAGACTGAAGAAACATGATTTTCTTGTTTTCACTATTTCCTTCACAAAATCCTGAAAACAAGAAAATAAGAGATGGAAACAGAAAATAAAAATAGAAACCAAATAGACCCTTAGTTTGACCATTTCTGGAGCCATAAGTAGACAAGCTTTGTGTAATATTGATTATTTTCTATTACAAATAAAATTCAATAGACAAATAAAAAAATGCTGCCGAAAAAGAGTGTTTGAGATAAATTGTGTTTAACTTACACACAGTCCATCTCATTTATATAAGTATAGGAGCTGATCGGAGACCTATTATAGAGCTAATTAACAGCTACTAACTATAGTCATAACTAAAGTTAATAATTATGATGAAAAAGATCCTCTAAAGTGAGAAAGTGAGAGGTTATCTTGGCTTAGAGTGGGACCCAGACACAATGCATTCTATTAATATAAGGATGGATAATTCCCCCACTTTCTCACTTTAGAGGAGCCTAATCTAAATATGACAATGGATCTAGACAACTATTCCACTAAATCTAGATTCTAGACTAGCATAAGCATTCCGTTAAGTCCTATATTGCTTAAGGATATAATTAAGATAGCCTTTATAAAGATTTGGACATCCCTCCCTTCTTTACCTAGCTTTGGGGATTGAGTTAAACCCACAATCTTAATATAGTATTAGAGCCTATCCTGTGATTAATATTGCGCAACTTGCAAATATGTCTAATCCTGCAAACTTCACACTCCAGATGTCCAGTCTAGGATGTGAAGGGGTGTGTGTGTTAAGTCTCACGATACTTAAGGATATGGCCAATATAGTCTTTGTAAACACTTGGGCATCCCTCCTCCCTTGAGCTAGCTCCTGGGGTGGAGTTAGGCCCACAATTTTAAGACATTCTAACAATTGCAAACAATAATATGACAGGATATCCCAACACAAGAACCAAGAAGAAGAAAGCATTAATTAAATTAAAAAGCTATAAAACAGAAGACGATTGTATTTAATGATTTATCAATCAACACAATCTTATTGATATCTGCAATAGCATAACCATCCTAGTGACATAGTAAAGACGTTAGATAGGAAAGACGTAGACGGCAACTTATGCCATATACTTTACATATCCTACAAGACTCAAAGGAACTGCACTGGAAATCACAATCAACATGTGTAACAAACAACCATGAAGAATAAGAAGCCCTAAGTTCACTTACATGTACATTTTGCCTATGAAAAGCTATGAAATAGTTTTCACAGACAAGCTTCAACTTCTGCCTGAATTCAACTGCTTCAATTCCACAAAAGGCTTCCCCAGCCAATATGAAGAGAATCAGATCTTCATAATTTTTCAAGAACTGATGAATGCTAGCAGAAGAAGCTGCAGCAGAAGAAAGCAATACTGACACATGACTCGTAGTGAGATGCCACAGATTCTTGCATCCTCTGTGAAGGGTTTGGGAAACAAATGCTGTTGCTTCTTTGCGAAGATGGCACCATGGGGATTCAATGCTTGATTCTGCATCATCCTCCTTTCTACCCTCATCAACTGGATCACGACAATCACTCCATGGTGAACCGGTTTTTCCACTAGTTTTAGCTAGTGAGCTGACTGTTGTAGAATCCTCCCTATAAGATAAGCCACATATTCCGTCCCCAGAACTGGACATAGAATTGTTGCTGGCTCTAACATCTGAATCAACTTCCTTAGCCTCACTTGGACTACAGGAAGTGCCGTCATTGCACTTATTTGAAGTTTGGGCTACTGAGTCCTGAGAGCAAAATTGACCAAATATATTTAGAATGAATAGCATATAGAAACAAACTAGAGTTCCTGTACTAATAAATAGCTTTCTTCCTAGCCTCAAGATCAGATACATGATGAAATATCTAAATGCTAGTAACACAAGTAATCTACCACTAAGTAGTATGTTACTCAATTCATCAAAATCAAATCCAGGTTTCCTACTTTCCTCCAACTTCATCATGATTGGTTTTCATATCTAACATGCCCCTTTCATGCAGAAGCCATTTCGGGCTTGAAATGTGGACAAGGCACAACACAAGGCTACTCATGTTGAAATTCAACTTTTTTTGTTTAGAAGAATGGGAGCAGCAAGGCACAAAGCACAATATTTAATATCTTTATTCAATGTCTGAGCTCAACTGCACCAGCTACATGATAGAAGGCACTATAATTTTCTCCTTTTCATTTCTTCCCTCTCAAGTTTATTTTTGTCACGATGTTCCAGGTTATTTCCTGCCCAATATATCCCTCCCCATTATTCTCTGTTGTAGCCTCTGCCCTCTAGCACGTTGAAATTACTAATTTTTTGAAATTCAAGTTACAGGTCTCTTTGGAGTATTTTCATTTTATTGATGGTTTTTCTAAATAACTGAAATAAATCAAACCCAAAAACTCAGCTTTCAGGTGAAACCCCAAGGATGATTTCTATATCTAACACCCTATCTCATGCTAAAGCTGACCGATGCTTGAAGCATAGACTCAAGCACACTCAAACCTTGTGAAAAATTTGTGGTTTGGACATGCAAGAAGACCAACAAAAGCTCTAGCGAGAAAAGTGTATCAAATGGAACATATTTTTGATTATAAAGAATTGAGAAAGACTTCCAAAAACTTTACAAGAAACTATTGAAAAAGACCTTGCTATAAATGCTTTTACTAAAAATTTAGTTCTTTTTTCTTTTTGTAGTCTCTAATGGCGTTAACTGATCCATGAAGCCAACCCTACCTAATAAGGATAAGACTTTATTGTTGTTGTAATAGGGCCACAAAGATTGAACTCCAAACCACTTGGGTCATAGATGCTTAAATTCCATGTCAAAAAGGACATCAACAAAAACCTTCAGCTGCTAGTAGGAGGCCCAAGAATGGTTTAGATTTCTAACAATGGCAAAGAAATGCCAAAAATCAACGAATAAATAAACAAATATTCACATATACCAAAATTGACCAAACTCTAGCGTAAATGAATATGTGATGTCACAGAACAGAGAGGAAAAGTATTATCTACTTAGAAGAAACCCGAGTTTACCTTTCTTTCTAGGTGAAAATCCATAATTTCATGGTATGAACCCATAACCTCAAATAGAACAGCCAGTGTTCTCAATAAGCAGTGTCTAAACTTAGATTCAGGTATGCGAAGGCATAGATCGCTGTAAGTGAGCCTGGAATCAAAATAATATTTATGAAGCTGAACAAAAGTAAAATACTGTAATTAGTGATTACATGCTGGTAACTAAACTTGTGAAGGAAAAAAGTACCTACTATTTTGTGAAGGCAATTCCTCCTCCTGCAAAAAAGACCAAAATTATAAGTAAATAAGTCCTTTACCAATTATTTTGAAGGAAAAGGAAATTATAATCCTTTAAATCAAGCAAAAAAAGAACTTAAGCTAATACATCACTCTTTACAATATCAATTTTCAGGGGCCTCAAATATCAATTATTGTAAGAATATATTGTACTCCAACCTATCATGGACAATTACATAGTTCTGTGGTAAAACTCATAATCAGGCTGAAATATCACAGTGTTAGTTCTTGAAATCCACTTCCTGTTACTGATAATGACAGATTCAAAAAGCAGAGGCAACATAGTAGATAGATCTTTCACTAACAGAAAAAGGAAAATACAGAATGAAAAATAGACCTGTAGGAAGTGCTTATCCCATCCATCCCAAAATCTTACACATTTTCTAGCCTAATCCCCATTTTGCCCCCTTTCTCTTATTGTCCTAACTACCCAGTGCTTCCACTCCCTTATTAAATCTCTTCCTAACAAACACCTTGGACAGTGATGAGGGTTTATCATTCTGTCAATCTTCACTAGAACGAATATAAGTAAGCTTAGAATAGGCCTGTCAAACTTTAATTAACATTAGATATCCATATGTCGAATATGAAATGAAAATGATAATTAATGATATCCACAATGAAATTATAATTAATATATTGTCACTATTCAATGAACTACAGCACCAGATTAAATTTATTAGGAGGTCCAAAACACCCTAAGTCTTTTATTTGGAGTGCACTGTTAATATAATTAATAATGATGACATTTGGCAAGTTCTAGGCCACACAAGGCTATATCATCTGATGTGTGCTATGCACTTGCAAGCCCAGAATCAACTCCTCATCTGTTCTTACACTTCTTTGTTCTCTGTTGTTTTTAACCATGTGCGAGGATCTCTTTTCCTCCCAACTCTTTGTAATCTTCTTCTCTTGGTCTTAATGAAGTTGTTCTTTCATCGGGGGAAAAAAATTTACATATCAAGTAGGAAAAAGATACTATTAATTTACATTCATAATTCCAAAAGAAAAATAAAAACCCACATGTTCCGAAAGAGAAGGTAGGCAAGAACATATTGGCATACCTCATGCATAATAACCTTTAACACAGTGTGGGTCTCTGATATAACTTCTTGCATGAAGAAACTTTGTATCTTTTCAGCAAGGCCAGGCATATCCCCTATTAATGCGTATGCATCAATTACCTGTATCACCTCATCTTATGTTACATTTACTAACATAAACCAGTGGTCCATTAGTAAATCTCAGCATACACAGATCACATCCAGTGGGGAAAGCAATGAAATATGTAAAATGTTGATAGTGATTACTTGTATATAAATTAGCTGAAGCTCTGACTTCAAATTGAACCACAGATGGTATTATTGCCATATTGGAAATATGCTAGCATATACACGTGCATGAGCAAATATGTGATGAGAAAACAAACATAAACATATTTCAGAATGTTTAGCTAAGCACACTAGGGTAAGTTTTAAAATCACATTTTGGCAACCAATTGTGTTTTGAAAAATCAGACTTTATCATATTAGTTTATTTAGTCAAAGCTAGTTCAAACAAAGTCCTACACAAAATTTATTAGAATCAACATTTTTCTGCACAATTCAATTTCCTGGGAAAGAAAAAAAAAATACAAAAGACAAAAACTGTACACTCACTGTTATATAGCCATCATCATTGAATTCCTGACATATTCCCAACAAAAGAGCATCCAGCTTCTGTAGAGTTCTTCCTAGCCAAACCTACATTGATAATGCGATTGAAAAAACTGAACAGTTAAGAAAAGCATATCCTATATTATCATCAGGAATATGTGCAGTAACAGAAGTACAAAAGTAATGGATTTAATTACAAAAGTTCCTCAGACAAATATTAGAAGACAACTGAGCTCACTATGTGACAGTAAAATGCTTCCTAATAGTACTTGGACATTCACCTCCACACCATGACTCATCTCTTGTATTGCTGAAAGCTCTGACAAACCATCTAAGAGTTGCAAATACTCAGATAGGACTTGAAATGCCTGCACAGTTATCAATGTAAAAAATTATACATCCTAGAACTTAAGTTGCATCCAAGATAGGCAGCAAACAAAAGTCGAAAATTAATTAAGTTATGGATATTAGCATAATCAGCAGCTTGAACAGATATAGATGAGCACCTTGCAATAATTCCCTTCCTCAACAAGGGATTCAAGTGTTGATTGCATATTGAATGCATGCTGAAGTTCAGTCAAGATTGGAAGCATGTCCTATGAATGGAAAAGCATGCATCATGAAGTTACCGCCACAAATTATATAAAGGCCTGAATGTAAACATATATTTTATGCATCCACACCCAGAAAAAAAAAAAAAAAAATAGTCCTAGACTATGCTATGTTAAACCCATACAACAAGTCATTAATAACAAGAAATCAGTTTTAGCAACATGTACTAGAAGAAGATTGTGAAAGAGGGAAATTAAATCATAAGGATGCAAGAAACAATTGGTAGTGCTGGTGTATGTATAGAGAGAGAGAGAGAGAGAGAGAGATACTAGAAGAGCTTGTTTCTTTTTTGAATAAGAATTCACAATGAGATCCCTCGAAACCTCATTGACAGATGATGTCAAGTGTCTTCTTCCATTCTGCAAAACCATTAAGAAGAATGCTATAAGATCCAGAAAGAGCAAAACTGTAACAATAGCAGTTGTTGAAACCTTTATGATGCTTACCATGCAGATGATATTTGCAATTCTCAACTCTTTTTCTAATTCCCTGACCAAATTCATCCCCTTCACTGGCCAAAAGTAAGTACCAGCTCATTATTCTAAAACCTTCTGGGTAAACTAAGTGATCCATAAATGGCAACTAGACAGTGGCATGCACACAGCTTCTCAAATTTCTTAATAAACTTAGAACAAATTTGTTGATTATTTCAGCAGAAAATAATATTGCATTCCTCCAAATACAGTTATTTATGAATATAGAATCATGATTTAAACGTAGTTTTAGATCAGCTAATGAGTAATTAGCTTTCCTCCTGAAAAATAATTTAACGAGTAATTAAAATTAATGCCCAAACAATGAAATGGGCAACCATGAATTAAGATAGAAAAGGAGGTGGATGACAAAAAATGCAAAACACCATCTACTGAAACTTGCACAGAGTAGCTGGTGAGAACTCTGGTCTTTGAACTTACCCATTACTTCATGATGCTCCATAACATGGCGTGATAAATGCTCTGCTACTCTATCCAGTTGTGCCAATCTAAGGGCAGCCTATATGAAAATCCAAGACCAGGCATCTTATCAGCATCTTATCAAGAGAACTGATAACATGAACCAGGTTAACAAGTCTTTACTGATTAAACTTATATGCTAAGAAAGAGATTACTAAACATCATCAACTGCAGGTCTAAGAAAGTAATAAGTTTCTTCCAAGCATACAAGTAATTGATGGATACTGTGATTTCATTGTAAGCAGAAGATCGACTTATTGAAGAACCCGATCAATTTACCCTTGGAGATAAAGAGTTAGAGTGCATTCCACTAACACTAAGTTTGAGTAACAGGAACTGTACCTGTTTGTCAAAATATGTCAGCTCATTTTCTTCAGGTGGAACATGCTCCAAAACATGCCTAACTGGATCAAAGTCCTGCAGTAAGATATTTATTACAGTTTACTAAGATTTGGGAAGAATTCATTCACCTTACTAAAGATAGTGATGAAATACAAATAACTTGTATGCAACTTCCATTCAACATCAAAATGCTTGAATGTGTAACAGCAAAATAGTTTCTTTCACTATATTTTTAGCCAAGTTTTATACTATTGAATATTTTTGCTCGTCATTTTCGCAATGAGTGATAGAATGATGAAGAAAAATCACAGAATGAAAGCTTATCCAATATTTTTATGCCAATAAGGAGAGGGTCTCTAAGCAAAACCCACGAAAAACAGACTAAAGAATCGTTTCTTCTGTAAAGAAGCCCAACAAAAAAATTCCTAGAATAGGAAAATTGTGATGTCTGATGTATTGGGCCCCAGAAGCTTAAGTTCAGAATAACAGGCAACTTAAATATCAATCAACATTATAATGTTTTAGAGGGATAAGTTGGGAATTGAACTTTGTAATATGAATAATCAAATCATCAGTCTAAGGCTACAAAACTATTTCCAACTGAAATGTACCTTTCAATTTGCACTTGACACAATGAACAGTCCTATGTCCTAAATGCAAGGAATTAAGAAACTTTAAAATTTTTCCCCTTTTTTTGGGTTTCAAAAGAAGTCTTTCATCTTCTAATAAATATGGATTCATGTAAAAGCATAGGTCGAGAACAAGCGAAATAGGCTCCATAAAACTAAAAAGCTTCTTCCATTCAACACAAATGAGGGTGCAAGAAAGTATCATTACGAAATTGAAACTAAAGAGATACGATCAAGTAACACCTCCCCAAAGAATTCATCCTCCAGTTCCTCCACCAGTTGATCACGATGCCTGCTTCCATATATCGAGCTCAGCTCTTCTGAACTCGACAAACGGCTATACCTCCGATGTGGAGGCAATCCTGCAATAGCTTGAGCTACCGCAGCTGCCGCAGCAGCTCAAGCCGGAATCTGCACAACAACAAGATTCACATTCATAAAACATTAACTACAACTCCAATTCACACAGAACAGCACATCAGATCACTAAGATTCGTGTCCAAAACACGAAACACAACTCTGAACGACCGAAACTCGCGCCAATCACACGCACCACAAAAAATGTAGAAAGAACTCAACGCATTAACGTAACAATAATCAACGATTCTAACCCGTTGATTCCGTTCGGCATTAACTGAAACTAGAATCGCGCATTTAGATTCCGAAACAGAAGATCGAAGCGTAGAATGAGTTTGACGGTTTTACCTCGGGGCGATCGGAGAGGGGAAGGAGGAGGCCGAGCGATCTGGCGGACCTGACGGAGCTCAAGATCTTCTCGCCGACCTTGGACAAATCCATTGATGCTGGTCCTAGTCCTCCCTGAAAGAGCAAGAAAGGAAGCAAGAAGAAAACCCTGGAGCTCTCGCTCAAATCGCCATTGGAGTTTAAGATGAACGGATTTCCGAGTGCGCTTCCAAATGGAAACATCTATTCTATTCTCTCTCTCTCTCTCCACTCAACTCCAGTCACCGAGACCGAGAGGTAACAATGCCATTTGATTTCAATTCAGAGTGTATATATAGGATCTGATTAGTGATTGATTATTGATTGATTTAGATTTGATAGAGGTAATTGATATTAGGGAACGGAGTTTTGGTTTGGGAGCTGGAATGCGAGTTTTATTACTTTCGTTGGGCGTACGTTTGGTTTGGATTTGGTCTCTACTCTGCATGAAAGAATCCTGAATTGACGACGATACATGACTCTGCGTGCATCTCTGTTTTGGTTGCTTGCGCTGGGAATTTTAGTCAGGCGAGCAAAACAGTGTCACGTGGGAGCCTAACGTAGAAAGCTGAAATAAAAATACGAATCTATATTTAAAAACAACTTATTTTTCAGTCAACAATTTAAAAAATTCGTTTTCATACCAAAAAAGAGAGTTTAATTTATTTAATCAAATACAATCCATTATCTTATCATAAAATGTGTCAAAACAAAAGTAAAAGTTGAAATTAGATGCAAATGACGTGGAAAAAGATGAATAGGACAATTTTTTTATCATACGAACTTTTCAAACTAAGGATGTAAGTTGATCGATCATAACTTTTAGCATTTAAGCGGATGCTATGGTGTACATACCTTTTGCTTGGATAAAAGAGAAAATAAAAAGAAAGAAAATAAAAAAAATTATACTTTCTTTTTTATTGATGGGTTAAGAAGAAAAGTGGAAAAAAAATATAATTCTATGTAAAAGATAATTTTATTAATTTATTTTATATGACAAAAAAAAATTAAAGAGGTAAAGTTGACAATTCAAATCATAAACTTACTCTCTCTCATTTCCTCATCAATGGAAGTGAGAAAATTTTTTTATGTAGAGCCCATACTTTTTTTTTTCTGTCTTCTTTATTTTCTTTCTCTCCTACTTCTTTCCTCTCATTTTCACACTATCTAAGCAAAGATTTAGGGTCAAAGATGCAGCATGTCAAAGGTGCACCATGCATTATGTGTATCTGACTATGAAATATGATAATGTATTAATAGTTCTCTCACCTGGGGTGCACCATAAAAATTTCACTCTTTTCTCTCTTCCAACTCACCACTCTTCTCTTACTCTTCACCACCAACTCCACTGTCTCTTTGTCTCCCATCTCCCAATGCCACCTCTAGTCACCTCCTTCTCCGGCCTCCATAGCATCATGAAACCTAGCGATCTCAAAGCTTGTTTCATTTCCAGAAGAGTTTGCAAATCAAACTGAGACAAAAATAGATTTGTTTCCATTTCTCATGTGCATAACAAACTCTAAAAGCTTTTCTTTTAGATCTATGTAATAGTCCTTGAAGAAATACTCCAAATTACTGTTGTCATCAAAATCCACTTATCATCTTGTCCCATTGCAAAGCAAGATGACGTAGAGAAAGTTAGTGGTGGCAAAGTAAAACACAAAGAACAACAAGAAAGAAGAGGAAGGTGGTGGTGGGGACTCAATAATGTTGCTTCCAAACCTGTTGATGACCACCATCAAGATCTCACAAAACAACACTGGTAATCGGTTTTCTAAGGGGTTGAAGAATGTGAGAAGGGCTTGGATTTTGGTGATTAGGAGGTGTTGTATATGTATATGATGTGACTATGGTGTTGTGTGAGTTTTGCAAATCAAGTTTGAAACTTGATCTCCCAACCATTAGTGCTGAGGTAGTGTGGTAACGCAAGGAGTAGAGGTGGAGGCGGTGGGGGCTATGGTTGTGGGGGCATTGGCGGAGAGTGGGAGATAGCGAGACTTGTGAATTAGGTTACAAGTGTTGGAAGGGGGGAGATGGGAGGTGGATTGAGAGAAAATGAAAAGATTTATAGTATATTATATGTGATGTCTAGCCCATACACCAGCACAATCTCGCCATTAGATAACATAGTGTATTACACTCCTTTGACTCCAAAGAGCATTGTAGACAAAGCCCTCCATGGACCGTCATTGATTAGTAGTTATTTTGTAAGCTTTTATATTGTGATTTTTTTGTCACCAAATAGTGCTTGAGTTGAATTTTCCTCTATTTTGTTATTTGAAATGTATATATAAAGGAGGTTTCTACAAGTAAGGAGTGTCATTTCTCCAAAAAAAAAAAAAACTTTCAGTTCTTTCGGATGTTTTGTTACTTTTAGTTCTCAATTAAATTAAATAGTTTCATCTTTGATAAAGAAATCCTAAAGTACAACTCCATGTACTTCTCAAATTCCTTCTTCAATTCATTGGTCCTATTAAATAAGTTATAAATCATTCTCGGATGGAAAATCACTAGGCTCTCTCGTAAAATTTTGGCATATTCCAAGAACCTTATCAATGTTATTTTGTAGGAACTGATTTTTAACCATGGTGATTCTTACATCCCTCATTTCTTTTGCCTTGTTCTTTTCCTTTGTAACTTTGAATGCATCCTCCAGCCTCTTCATGACTACTTCCCTTTCCTTGCATTAGTCCATCAACAACGCATTTTTGAACAAAGCTTTGAAGAATAACAAATTTTAGGCTAGAATTTTCTTATATAGTTTGTGTGCCTCAATGAAGAATAAAAAAATGGAATATGAGCTTAGGATATATGAAGGAAGAATATGATAATTGAATTTGAGTCTTAATCTAACTAAGAAAATGTTTTAGCCCAAAACTTTAATTGTTTAATTTTAAAAACACCTCAGCCAAAAAAATAATTTTAAAACACCTAAATGGTTTTTTGCTTTTTAAATTAAGACATGACAATCACATATCATTTAAAATAAAATGAAAATAAAATAAGAATAAATGTGCCACTTAAAATAACTCTAATAAATTCAAAATAACTTTAATAGGTTTATAATAATTAGAATGACCTTCATTATTCTAGTCCTTTTAGATAGATTAAATAGATTTGGTTTTATTTTTGTCGAATTGATTTTGAGATAAAGTAATTTATGTTTAGTAATTTCTTTAAAAATTATTCCGATAGAAAGTAAAAATTTTTTACTTCTCTCAGAATTAATTCTAGAGACAAGAATTATTATGGGAGTTAACAACCAAATATCATAAAAAATTGATAGAATCAATTCTAGGTGTAGCAAATATGCTCCCAAACATGTTATTAGACTTCAAATATGCTCCCAAACATGTTATTAGACTTTCTTTCAACCTCAACTTTTGCATTTTTAGAGTCTAAATTTAAGCAATGCTTTTAGTTGGTTTTTTTTTCAACTTATAATTATTAAAACATAAAGAAAAATTATAATGTTTTTTAACTTAAAGTGATAGCTCTTACATAACATGCTAATATTTTCTATTAATACATTTTTTTAGATATATAGTAAATATTTTTTTTAATTTTAACTTTCTAATTCTAATTTTTTTATAAGCCTTTCAAATTTATACAGCCTGTTAAAATATTGAATTTATCCAATCTCGACCTGAATATTAATTTTTTTTTTTTGAAGACCTGAATATTAATTTTCTTTGAAGAAGACCTGAATTTTAATTGAATCATTATCAAATAAGTTAATCCAAAAAAATTAAGTAAATCAAATTATCCGCTGAAATTCGGGCCGAATCAAAACCCGGCCCGATTCGGGATCACCCCCTCCAAATTGTCCATATTGTTACGGCCTAGCGTTAAATGCATGGGCCTTTTAAGTTTAGTTGCGTTTACCAGCCCTTGCGCCCATTACCAACACAACACCATGCATAGCTCCATTGGACGAGCGTGTCTTAATATAATATATACCGTTATTCTCGCAGCCTGCGAGCGAATTGTAGAGTGCCACAAGAGTGAAAAAAGATGTCTTCACCAAAAGGTGCAAAACGTTAACAGCCAAGCAAACACATGCTCCACTTAACCCACTTCCGTTCGTTACAGGTGTCGGGGGTGTTACTCACACCTCATTAATCGCATACAATAATCAATAATATTTATATGAGATATTCAATGCCCCTCTGTTGTTATTGTCGTCTACCCCATTATTCATCTTAATTACTATAGCCAAAAGCCCCGCGTCACCCCTCCAATGCTTTCTTCCCCACGCTTCAACGTGAATGACAATCCAATGTTCGAACTTAAACCAAAACGATCCACAACATAACCAAAAAAAAATAAAAAAAGGAAAAAGAGAGAGAGAGAAGAGAATTTCTCAGCATCCAAACAGATCTGTTGTCTGTTGGCCTCGCCGGCGATAACTGTCCCCATGGCTCCGATTCCGTCCGAGAACGGCGTCGAAGGAGATGACGAGAGAGAAGACGAAGAAGAAGAAGAAGAAGAAGAAGAAGAAGAGGAAAAAGACGATGAAGAAGAAGACGAAGAGGAACCGAGGCTCAAGTACCAGAGAATGGGAGGAAGCATACCTTCGCTGCTAGCTAGCGACCGAGCCTCCTGCATCGCCGTCGCCGAACGGATGATCGCGCTCGGCACTCACGACGGCGTCGTTTACATCCTCGATTTCCTCGGCAACCAGGTTCAGCTACACCATTCTCTCTCCCTTCCTTATGGATCAATTTTGCGCGCGCTTTTTTTTTTTTCTTTTCCCGTGAATTCGGAGCTTTCCTGGTTCAAATTTGTAGCTAGCTATTTCGTTTTCCTTCACAATGGAGCACTTCTTGTCTTCGGTCCAATTTATGAGCTTCATGTGATTGCAGGTGAAAGACTTCCCTGCTCATGGTGCTGTTGTTAACGACCTTAGCTTTGATGTAGAGGGTGAGTTTATTGGAAGCTGTTCTGATGATGGATCAGTTGTCATAAGTGGTCTTTTTTCTGATGAGAAAATGAAATTCGAGTATCATCGCCCGATGAAGGCCATTGCTCTGGACCCTGATTACGCAAGGAACACCTCTAGGAGATTTGTTGCCGGTGGTTTAGCAGGGAATTTGTATTTGAATTCGAAGAAATGGTTGGGCTATCGCGACCAGGTTGGTTAGATTCTTCTGACTTTTAATCTGTATTTGTTTAGTGGTACTCTTTCAGTGTATTATTAACTATAATGATATCACATTAAACAAAAAAGGTGTTGCACTCTGGCGAAGGTCCAATACATGCAGTGAA
Source organism: Pterocarpus santalinus (assembly GCA_031439595.1). Lineage (NCBI taxonomy): Eukaryota > Viridiplantae > Streptophyta > Magnoliopsida > Fabales > Fabaceae > Pterocarpus > Pterocarpus santalinus. The sequence continues at coordinate 39,644,840 of CM062528.1, read as the reverse complement.
GTGGAGGACAAGTCTTGTTGCTTGGGCAAACGATGCAGGAGTGAAAGTTTATGATACCGCCAATGACCAGCGTGTGACGTTTATTGAAAGGCCACGAGGTAGCCCACGGCCTGAGCTTTTGCTTCCTCACCTGGTTTGGCAGGTTTGTACAATCTCTATGTAGGCTTGCTATTTGGTTATGTCTTTTTGAGAAGCAGAGTTCACTGCTACAATTGAATTGAAGTTTTGTTTGGTGCTTTAAGTAGATGCTAGGATGCAATAGCATTTCTTATGAAGATTTATGTTTCTTAATATCCTTCTGTATTTTTCAGGATGACGCCCTCTTGGTTATTGGCTGGGGAACATCTGTCAAAATTGCTTCAATAAGGACAAACAGCCATCAAGTAGCCAATGGGACATATAGGCAATTTCCTTTGTCTGGTATGACCCAGGTGGATATTGTGGCATCGTTTCAAACTAGCTATTTCATCTCAGGAATTGCCCCCTTTGGTGATGCTCTGGTTGTTCTAGCTTATATTCCTGGAGAAGAAGATGGAGAAAAGGATTTTAGTAGCACTGCTCCTTCACGGCAGGTATTTATATTCCTTGCATATGATATTTGATATGAGGAAATGAAATTATATCATTCATTGATTTGTTCTTAAGGTGATTAAATGTAATTTTGAACAGGGCAATGCCCAAAGACCAGAAGTAAGAATAGTAACATGGAACAACGATGAACTTTCAACAGATGCTCTACCAGTACACGGCTTTGAGCATTACAAGGCAAAGGACTATTCCCTTGCTCATGCTCCCTTTTCAGGTTAACATTTTTTTAGTTTTGTTTATGATCTGTGTATGAAATGGTCCTGCTGCTCCCGCATAATAGTAGTTACTTTTTCATTCAAATGTAGGTAGTAGTTATGCTGGTGGTCAGTGGGCTGCAGGTGATGAACCGCTTTATCATATTGTATCCCCAAAGGATGTAGTTATTGCAAAGCCGAGGTTTATGTCAACTTCTTGATCTTATTGTATTGTTCTAAGTGACTGATGCATTTATGTTGACTTATAACCAAAAAAACATAAAAGGGGGAAATGAAGGATGCTATGTTCTTTATGAATTTATCCTATGGTACTTTAAATGTGCTTTTCTTTTTTGTGTAGGGGATTGACAAAAAAATAATATAAACCATCTTTCTTGCCGGCTGATCACTTGGCATGGAAGAATGTCATGATGCAGTGATTTGGTTCGGCAATCAATGTTGTACATTTTATCCATGATTATGTTATATCTATGCATTCTGTTTGAAATATCACAGAATGATAATCTTAGAAGCCATTGTTTGTTACTTATTTTAGCCAATAAATTCAGATGCCTCAAAGTGAATACGGAAAGCAAGCAATGCTCTCCCATATGCCAGATGCTTCAACTTTTGTTACATTCCCTTTGTTAGGAGATCAATCTAGTCACCATTGTTCTCAAGGGACTAGAACAATTGAATCGATTAGATGAAGGCTATTGTTTACCTTAAGCTTCTTGCTCAAGTGGATTTTTTTATGTCTAAAATGTTATTTTATTTTTATGAATTGGTGTACAAACTGCAAATTAAAAAAAAATAAAATGATGAGAGAAAATAATACATTTAAATTATCAGGGATACTGAAGATCATATTGCTTGGCTTCTTCAACATGGGTGCCATGAAAAAGCTTTGGCGGCAGTTGAATCTAGTCAGGGGCGGAGTGAACTACTTGATGAAGTAAGTGTAGAGGTGTAGCTTATAATGGTGGAATAAGGTTATCCATGTATGCCTATAGAGGAGTTGACTATGTTGATTGCGTGTATGTGAAGCTTCCTCAGCTATTTTGTTTGTTGAGTAATTTGTTATCATTTTCAATAACTCCATAATATTTGACACCAGATGCAAGCTCAAAGGGAAAATAAATGAATCCTATAGCGTTATAGATTCGATGAAGTATGGGTTCATTATATATTAGTCCCTTCCCCGTCTTTCAATCTGTAGAGAAACTTGAAATTGATTTGATTAGTTTTGAAGCACGATCAATCCTTTTTTCTTGTATAATTTCCTTATGATCACTTTAAAAAGTTACATGACTTTATGTTTTAATATTGAGTATTGACCATTTATAAAAAATCTAATCGTTAGGATATACTCCTCTCACTTGGTCACTCTCACAATTAACCACTTTTCTCATTTGATACACTCCCTATGTATTCTTATAAGAGAGGTGAGAAGAGCAAATCTTGGCCATTAAACCATACATAAATGGTCAAGATTAAAAGTTATTAAAAGGCCATATAATTGTTTAAAAAGGTTATATATATATATATATATATATATATATATATATATATATATATATATGCTTCTAGATGAATTTTCATTTTTCCCTTTGAGCATAATTGAGATTTATATTTGCAGGTGGGATCAAGATACCTTGATCATTTGATCGTGGAAAGAAAATATGCTGAAGCAGCTTCTTTGTGTCCCAAGTTAGTTCGAGGATCGGCGGCAGCATGGGAGAGGTAACAGAACCACATACCATTAGTTGTTAGGTGTACAGTTCTTGTTTGATAATTGAGTGTCAATGGACTACTTACAACAGATGGGTTTTCCACTTTGCACACCTCCGTCAACTCCCTGTTTTGGTTCCTTACATGCCTACAGAAAACCCTAGACTGCGCGATACTGCTTATGAGGTTAGTTAAAGCCTAAAACAACGTAGTATCTGTTACAAATAACATGTTGATAGTATCTGTAATCAACTGACTTGGGAATTATTTTGCTTTTGGTTCTACAGGTTGCTCTAGTTGCATTGGCTACAAATCCTTCCTTTCACAAGGATCTCTTGTCCACTATTAAATCCTGGCCACCTGTAATTTATTCTGTATTACCTGTTATTTCAGCTATTGAACCTCAGCTTAACACTTCATCCATGACTGAACCACTTAAGGAGGTTAGCCTGACTACTTATATTTGCATTTTGAATGACCATCTGTTTACATTAATGTGTTCCTTTTCTATGTCAGGCATTAGCAGAGCTGTATGTAATTGATGGGCAGCATGAGAAAGCCTTTGCATTGTATGCTGATGTAGGTGGCCTTAATTATTTTTTCTTGTGTTCAGGAAGCAATTGTGTTCATTGAAAGTCACTCAAATGCTTTGATACTAGACTTTTTTTCTATTTTGTTTTGACTATTAATTTACTTCCTTCCCCCTTTGTTGAAACTTTCAGCTTATGAAGCCAGAAGTATTTGACTTCATTGATAAACATAACCTACATGATGCAATTCGTGAAAAGGTATGATTGTAATTTGTGGAAGTGTAATTTATCTTGGAATTCTGTATGTCACCTTTGGCATTTCATTTTTAAGCTTTAATGCACCTGAAGAATCTTTTTACCAAGTTTTGGTTTAGTATATCAGGATCTGGTTATTAATGTTGTCAAACCTCTTAGATTTATTACAGGCATAAAAAATGGATGAACAGCAAAGTCCCATCCCAAATATCCAGAATTGGTTGATTAATATTTGAATGTTCTCAGATTTATTTGAAGAGGAGAAAATTTTGTAGTCTTTTCTTCCTGAAGTTTCATGTGAGTAGATGGTCTGTTTGTACTTGTTTCCACTTTTGCTGGAAAAACTAGAGTTGGGGAGCGGGAAAATAGAGATGTGGGACAAAGAATGTTCATAATATTTTACTGATTAGTGACTAATCAAGATGTTTATGACTTGTAAGCTGATCCTATATCTTTATTTATTTATTTATAATATGGCTAGAAATAACACTTGTACACTTTATATTGGGAGAATTATTGTAACTAATTGCTTAAATCCAAATCATTTTCCTTTTTACTACACAATATTCTTAACATTCCTCAAGCTATTTAGCTTTTTGCTTGTCAACAAAAATAATATCATATTTAAAACAAAAAACACAACATAAGAAAACTTATTAAGTTGACCGTATACCTTTATTTATTCTAATAATACAACTATGAAATGAACTTATAACCTTTACCTTGGGTGCTTAATGAGTAGCTAACTCATACCCAAATCACTTTCGTTAACAATGTATTGTATCCTTAAAGAATTGTCTATATGATCACTGGAATCTAATTTATCTATCCTGTGCCTGTTAAGGTTGTCCAACTGATGATGCTTGATTGCAAGCGTGCTGTTTCTTTATTAATCCAAAATAAGGACTTAATAAGCGCTCCTGAAGTTGTGAAGCAACTTCTAAATGCTGATAGTAAGTGTGACTGGAGATATTTCTTGCATTTATATCTCCATTCATTATTTGAAGTAAATCCACATGCTGGGAAGGACTTTCATGATATGCAGGTAGACTTTGTTTCTTTCATTTAACTTTTGCATGCTTCCTTTGTGTTGGATTCTTAGGTGTCGTTCAAAGTTCAATGCAATATTTATATTTTGAATTGATGAAAGCCATCTGTTTGCCATCATGTGTGCAACCCAAAGTAGTTGCTGTGTTGTTAATCCTTAATAAGGAACGACTCTGGTTATGTTCCAACACAAGTGACATAAAAAGGTTGAAGGAAATACAAGACCATTGATTGACTGAAATATAAATTTATAGATTTTATGCTCATACTACTTTGCAGCCTTTTTTATCCAAAAAAAAAAAAAAAAAAAACTACTTTGCAGCCTTGCTCTGAGATATTGACTGTAAGTCTTTACTTTGCATCCTTCACAAAAGAGTTTCTTCGGCTTTTTAATCCCTTCTACACCACTCATCTCCCCTAGTAAGCATTTTATTAATACTCCTATCTGTGAAAGACAAAGTTTCTAATTCTCTGGATTTCTGGTATGAAAAGATAGAAGTCATTATATCCTGATTCTGATGTGTGTTGGTTTGCTGAAGCTTATCTCTGGAAAACAAACATATTTTTTTAATCCCTATAAGGTTAAATAAATACTCTCATTAGCAAGGGGAAAGACAATCATACAACGAAGCTGAATTAAAGTCAACAACAGAAACAAATATTGAAAAGCTGAGATCATAGCTAAAGAATCTACATTTTCATGCACCAAAAACCCTAAGAGTGCATTTGGTTTAGTCATTTTCCATTTTCATTTTCAGTAAACATAGAAAATACACAGAAGTATGCTTAGCTGGATTTCGAAGAAAACATTTTCATGGAAATATTTCATAAAAGTTGTGTATTGAAAACACTGATTTCATGTTTTCAGTGTTTTCTTTATTTGCGGGAAACACTTCCAATTGAAAACACGGTGGCATAATAGTAAATATAAGCAGATATGCTTTCTTTTACTTCAGTGATCCAGGTTTGAACCTGCACATTGATAAACCTATTCTTTTTTTCTTTTTTTAATCAATGCTTCACGCCTTCACAGCTTGCCCAATTTAATTAAAAAGGGTCCAAATTGCATGCTGCCAGATTCGAACCCACGCCACACGCACCCAGGCTCTTTATCACTATGTCGCATGATCAGTTGCTTGATAATTAATGCATTAGTATTTAAATGCTTCAATTTTTCTTTTAAATGAAGTTTTGCATATTTTATATGATTATTTTTGCTACATGTCATATCAAGAGGACATGATTACAGATAGAGAAAGTTTAAGAATAAACCCTAAACATATCCAGAGAAGACATATATGTATATGTCTCTTTTCATTATGACTATAATTTTCTGAAAAATAAAGTATATTCTCAAACAAACTGTAATTATATTAAAAGCACCTTATTTTACAGAACTCTTTATTACTTTAATAAATATTTTTGGTAAATAAACCAAATGTGCAGACCATATATATATATATGTATGTTGATTTTATTATTTTAAATTTAATTTTGAAGACAACAAACGAAATGTATTTTCGCTATTTTCTCTATTTGAAAAGAATTTAATTTAAATACATTGACAGTGTAAAACAGTTTTACACTGTCAACCAATAGAAATAGTAGAAAGTGCCAACTCATACATATAACCACCCATGATAATGAGGGACTCACCATGATTTCTCATTTTTCCAGAATTTCTATTAATTGACAGTGTAAAACTGTTTTACACTGTCAGTGCATACCAATTAAACTCATTTGAAAATAGAATCTATTTTTATAAATCAAATGCATTTCCTAAAGTTCAAAAATTTGAAAATGGAAATCATTTTTAGAAAACGAAAACAAGAAATGAAAATTGGAAGTATTTTTTTGTAGCCAAACGCACCCTGAGGTATCCTTTCTAACTGTCCAACAGAAATCTAGGAAACTTATGTTGATTCTCATGCAACAATAAATGGAGGACTTTTTTTTTTTTAAAAAATTTAATTTTAGAGCACATTGTTTTGTTGCTCTATGCACACTGCAGTGCCTTCCCTTTTCACACAAAACTGATTATTCAGAATCTCTAATTGTTGTGTAATAGAAAGTGACTGATCAGGGGTGGCTACCATCAATACTAGAATGTTTGATTAGTTCTGCTCTCAACTCTTTGAGATTCAATCTGGTTCGCTAGCAATTGTTAGCTATTGCTGCCAATTTGCATTTGCAACCCGCAGACCAGTGGCCTTGCTTTAGTGATGCAATTCTTTGTCGTGCTCAAGCCGTCATTATTCATTGCAGGCTTTGATTCCATATTAGTGCTATACTCTTCTTCCTTTTTTGCCTTAAAATTTTTCATCTGATTATTACAATATTTGTCTTCTGAAACTAAACATGAATAGTGGTTTGTCTGTGCTCCCTGCGATTAAATGCTTTTCCCTCAGTTAATATCATCCTTTTGTCTGTTGTGTAGGTAGAACTCTATGCAGACTATGATCCAAAGATGCTGCTACCTTTTCTTCGAAGCAGTCAGCACTACACCCTTGAGAAGGTTTGGGATCAACCAATGACTGACTGTTATATATTTGCACGCCTATGAACCAGAGTCTCAAAATTGTTTTTCAGGCTTATGAAATTTGCATTAGGAGAGATCTAATGAGAGAGCAAGTCTTCATCCTAGGAAGGATGGGAAACTCAAAACAGGCCCTAGCTGTTATTATAAATAAATTAGGGGACATAGAGGAGGTATTTCATCTTTCTCAATCGGAAGTAGTGTTTGGTTTCAGCCTAAATCTAAACCTTGAATTAGGACTTTGGGCATTTTTTGTTGAGTTTGAATTGGTCATAATTTTGTGCAGGCTGTAGAGTTTGTCACCATGCAGCATGATGATGAACTATGGGAAGAACTAATCCAGCAATGCCTTAACAAACCTGAAATGGTATATCTTGATAGCTAAGCTGTATATTTAATATTCAGGCCCGTTCAATTACTTGTTTTGAGAACAATTTTTTTTTTTATAGAAGGAGAGAGAGAAGAGAGAGAGAGAGAGAGAGGGGGGGGGGGAACTGTTTAGGAGCCTGTTCTTATTCCATATTTTAAAGACAAGCAGTAACAGATCAGCTGTTCTGAAGCCAAAAATCTGGAACCTTTTTTAGATGATCATGGTCTTAATTTTCTTTCTTTATTTTATATTTTCAATAATGTCATGCCAAGTTTATCTTTCTTTATGTTTTTTTTCCAACAATGTCGTGCCAAGTTTTGTAAATGTCTCAATCATCTTGAACCACCCATCTCTTCCTGTGCGTTTCTACCTTCATTTCCATTGTCTCATTGCTGGGCCACTCATCTTTGTAATTTCTGTCACTGGGCTACTCATCTATGTCATCCCAAAGGTTTCCTGCTGCTCCAGCAAGCTGAACTGCACTTCCATATTTTCGTTGTCCCATGTCTGGTGCATGTTATTGTCCTCAGCTTTTCTCATCTCACCACTTCTTAGGCTAGTTTTCTTTTGGAAATCAGATGAGCTAAAGATCTTTCCAGTGGCCCCTGATTTTGACAGTTGTCCCCAAATATGTTACAAAACTTCAGCAACAGAATCTAAAATCTGTTTTAGAAACCAAAAAAACTGAAACACAAACAAGCGTACCCAATATTCATTTGTTTTGTATACCTGCTCTTTCTCAGCCTGGTTCTATGATTGATTCTTGTAATTGACAGGTGGGCATCCTATTGGAGCACACAGTTGGAAACCTTGATCCCCTCTACATTGTAAATAAGGTTCCCAATGGGATGGAAATACCTCGGTAAGTAATAAATGTGAATTTCACAGTAATTACAGTTATAGCATCTAATCATAAAAAAACATGCAATGAATAGTATTTGGGTTGTATATCGCACTGAGTAGAAGATGCCCATCTATCTAATTCTGGTTATATTCTGTGTCTTGAATTTTAACTGATTGCTCAGATGGATGGACCATTCTGGCTTCCCGTCTCCAGCTGTATTCAGTAGCATAATGTTTTTCACCAAGTGTAATTTCTCCGTCTCATTTTCTGTAGGCTAAGAGATCGGCTGGTTAAAATCATCACTGATTACAGGACTGAAACATCACTTAGACATGGGTGCAATGATATCCTTAAGGTGCTTTACTCCCCCACCCCTTCTTTAGTAAAAGGAAAAAATTTTAGAATCTAATTAATTTGATACAGTTAGTATCTTGCTGATTTTCTGACATTGAAATAGGCGGACTGTGTCAACCTCTTAATTAAATATTACAAAGAGGCGAAGCACGGAATTTGCCTAACTAATGAAGAAGATGAGCCACGAGCTAAAAGGAGTGATACTAATGCTTCACAAGTGTTTGGGAAATCCCCTAGTCTGAGAACCATGGAAGTGAAGTCAAAGACGAGGGGAGGTGGAAGATGCTGTATATGTTTTGACCCCTTTTCTATACGGAATGTATCAGTCATTGTTTTCTTTTGCTGTCATGCGTATCACACAACTTGTCTTGTGGATTCCTCCTACACTAGTAGTAGCAAGAAAGAGATTGGAGCCAATTCCCAAGAGGCAGAAACGGATGTTTACAATGGTTTTGTTGATGATAATAGTGAAGATGATGATGAGGACGAAACGGAGGTGGGTGGCCCTCGAATGCGTTGTATATTGTGTACTACTGCTGCTAGTTAGGGTGTGTTGTATTGGTGCTTGTCTGTGTGTGCCCGCCACTTGTGCTTGCATGGTTAACATTTTTGTTCGTGGTTGCATGCATATGGTGCATGTGTGGTTACCCCTCTACTTGTGGCCTCAATTTGTTGTCAATTTTTTTAATCAATAGAGTGATATAGTTTTTCTATTTCATTTTTGACGTTGGGCTTGTATTATAGTACTTTTCAAAATCAAGTTTTCTTTGTAGTTGAAACACCAGGCTCCTTTCGGTAAATGGAAAAATGGGTAGCTGGTTTAGTGGCCAAAGCTGTGGCGACTTGATATGTTTTCCAACTTGTGATTGTTTGCACTTTACTACACATATAACTAGTAGAGGTGGAATGTGTCAATTCACTGGTGAAGTCCGTTGCAATAAATGCAAGGAGTTCGGATTTTTTATGGGAAGGTGAGAGTTGCGTTATGTAATTTATGTTTATATAGACGTACTAAAAGAAGAGTTAGGCCAAGTAGCCTAGAAGCACTACGTTGAAATTGAAATCGAAATCTTTGCATTAGTTCTTTCAAAGCGTGTTTGTTAATAGATTAAATTTTTAAAAATAACTGTTTTTTTTTAAAAAGCTGTTTTAGGAAGTTCGAGTATAAGCTGTTTTGAATTTTTAAAAAATTAATCCAAACAAACACTTGGTTAATATTTGTTGAGGAAAGTGAAAATAATCGCGTTCACTGCTCGTATCAAATATTGTCTCTGCGCTTGTATCACAATATTGTCATGGATACGGAGCACCGGGCAAAGATTAGTACGATTACTATTCTGATTGTAGAGACTTGGAGATTAGAGGAAAATGAAACCAAGTACGATCAATTTAGTAGCGTGTCTAGATGTATTTGAGAGGTAAAATAAATTGTTTGGATAGTATTACAGTTACTTCACTGTAAAATTATCAAAACAAGAAACAAATCTACTATGTTTATATATGTATTTTTTTGGTGGTGATTTATATGTTTTTAAGCGCATATACTTAATGGCCAGTTTGCTTTGCCTTTTTGCATAGGATAAATTAACATATAGCCATTTCTTCCCCCATCAAGTTATAGACAAACCCGCTTTTTCAACACTAACAACACAAGCCAAGCAAGTTAGCGTCAAATGAGCTACCGTTCAGACTTCAAAAGTGAATCTAGCAAACGTAATTCTAAGAGGTATTTACAGCACAATATATTTTGCCACATTTGTTAACCAAATATGTGTATGTATCCAAAGATCAATAATATTTGTACAAATTTATACTATTCTTCATATATTCTCATGCAAGTCGTTAAGCAACATCTCCATAAGCTATATCTTTTTCTTAATGGTCTAGATTGTTGACATATCTTGCATAGTTTTTGTAAATATCTGCTTCCTTTTTAAAACGATGATGCTGAGTACAATAATCATTTTAGACCATGATAAATCGAAGCACAGTACGTTAAATTCAGACCTCCATCTACAAACGATATCCTGTCTGCTGTTAGTATTTAGAAGTCATTTCTTATTCACTATACACTACATACACATCTAGCTTCCAGATTGAGATTCTGAGTCCTTTTCCAAGAAAACGAGTGCGAATTTTCTCCAAATCTAAAGTTCCAATCTCACAGTCGTGCTTCCAATCAGAAGTTATACTAGAATATTCATTTTCAATGGCGTGCTACAAAGAGTCTACACATGTGCCGAAAAGATTCGTTTGCACATCTCTTTGAAGCTTCTCGTTTAAGTCTTAAAGAAGCTTCAGGAGCACTTCCTATTAGACTTGGATTTCTTTATCTTGTCACTGAAAGGTATGGGAAGGACTATGATTACGAACCAATTACACAAATGCGTGGAACTCAAGAAAAGTAGCCCCGCAATCAAGTAGAACTCCAAGTTGTGGTGTGCTTGCAATGAAATTTTGTATGCCACTTCTATACCTTAAATGATGATAATGATGGTGATGGTCATCGTCGACTATCGCCGTCGTTGTTATTAATTATTATTTGACAACACAATGAAGGGAATAAATTTGAATATTCAAGATAATAACATCTTTAAAGCAATAGTGAGCATAACACCTCAGAAAATTAGAGATATAAATGTTGCTCTATCCCGAATTACAGTCGACTATCGTGGTTGTTGTTATTAATTATTATTTGACTAAGACAACACAATGAAGGGAATAAATTTGAATACACAAGATAATAACATCTTTAAAGCAGTAGTGAGCATAACACCTTGGAAAATTAGAAATATAAATATTGCTCTATCCCGAATTAAAATTTAAGGCAAAGAAACACGCACAGAGATTCAAGCATTCTTGTCTAACCACACATGCCAAATCAATGCATAAACTATGCACAAAAATGCTCTAAAACCTCAACTTCATTTTTTTCGCCAAAACCTTTATATCAATCTAGTAAAAGTTGCTCCAAAGTGGAGAGCCATCCAGTGATTCCTGATTACCCTAATAAGATAGTTCTAAAGTAAAATAGCCATCTTATAATTTCGGTCTACTCGCTGTTTGAACATAGTAACGGATAATAATAGGAACATTAACGGTTGCAAACTACTGTTTATTTTGTCTGCTTGTGTTTCGTCAGTAGCATTTCATGTTTAACATTCTATTCAAAACACACAGATGATGATTCAACGGTCAAAAATTACAAGACAGTGTAACTCAAAATTCAGATAACGCGTTGCACGAGCGTGTCTAATATGTCAAACTGTCATCGATCACAACCAACTTCAGTTGGTGGTTCCGTGGTGCCCATAGCCGTTTCATAGTGACTAAACTGGTCCAATTGTTACTCATTCCACTCCAAAATAAGTGGTCATGGCTAAAGAATGACTTTGGAATGACCGAAATTTAAAAAAAATAATTTAATCTATAGATTTTTTTAACTTAAGAAATTATTTGATTTGAAAAACTTTATGAATTTTTATTTATTTTATTTTATAAATCCTTTAAAATTTTGTACGGTTTAATAGGAATTAATTTGATTATAAATTTAATTATATAATTGATCATTTTATACTTTTTTTTTAGACATTAGCGGCAATGAGATTAAACTCCTATCTTATGCATACTATCCAAACTCTTTACTATTAGACCATTTCTAGTGGCTTACATTTTATCTTTATTGAATAGGTTACGTAATAATAAAACAATAAAATTAATTTTATCTTTAATGAGTTCTATTCTTTTGAATATAAAATTTAATTTCTAAATCAATTTAAATTATATTTTTATAATTAATTGGTTACTCTTTTATGCCACAATTGAAATTTAAAGATTTTTGATAATTTAATTTGGTTAAATTAATTTCATCTTTTTAATCAAATTCTTCTATATTATTTCTTAATTTGTTGATTTGTTGCGTTGGTTGCTGATTTGTGTTCTCTTCAGATTTTTCTAATTTGACTTATTTGTTCAAAGTTATTACTTGTGTTTTCTCCCCGGCAAAATATACACACCCATTGTCTTGTGGTCTTCTATATAGTCCATTTCGTGCAAGGAACTACAGTTGTGATTACGAAACACAAACAAACAATACGAGAATATCATTTGTACCTCATTTTTAGATACCATAGATTATAGCATAACTTGCGGTAAGTTTATGTCATTGTAGAAATCAATTTTTCTCTTACTCTGATCTCTTTTCTAAGTGTCTCTTTGTTATATCTCATCTTAATGTTCAAATAAGAATACCTATAACAATAGTTTGTATCTTGTACAAAAAGGTATATAGAATATCATTAAGCATTTATGAATGAAAAATAAATCCAAATCACGCGCAAGCACTCTTGAGAGGATCATTTGCTATATATAGGGACGTCTACAATGTTATATCTGAAGCAGAAAGAAACCTCAAAGCCATTCCCTTCCTTTGTTGCAATGGAACAGCAACCCTTGGCTTTCAAATGGCTTCTTTTCATCTTTCTCATATGCTCAACCTATCTAACTTCAACACACTCGTTGATGATTCCAAGGTTGAGCCCACTTGCTGAATGGGAAACCATCTTACACGACCCTGCAGCCCTTCTAGCAATTGATGATGTCAAAACATTTTATTACAAACAGACTCTGGATCACTTCAACTATAGGCCTCAAAGCTATCAAACATTTCAACAAAGATATCTCATCAATTTCAAGTACTGGGGTGGCGCCAATTCTAGTGCTCCAATATTTGCCTACTTGGGTGCAGAAGCACCAATAGATAGTTCCCCTGCAGGCATAGGGTTTCTGACTGATAACGCTGCTTCCTTTAATGCTCTCTTAGTATACATAGAGGTATTGCAAAGAACTGCATTTTTTATAATACAGCAATGCAATATAGTTAGAAAATTATAGCCGTAATCTTTGACAGAAATCATGACGATTGGTAGATGAAATGAAGTGATATAAGTCATTTATTTATCTAAGGGTAAATAATCATGCCATTTGTCAACAAAATTCTGGCAAATTTTCTAGCTCTATGACATGTTTCTATTTTGTTTCCTATTTTTGCTATGATAATATTCAAGGTCCAATTCAAAGGATTGAGTTTGACAGATTCTAACTCTTATTTTCTCATTAGCACCGTTACTATGGGCAATCAGTGCCATTTGGATCCAGGGAGGAAGCATTGAAGAATGCGAGCACTATTGGGTATTTCAACTCAGCTCAAGCAATAGCAGATTATGCAGAAGTCATCATACATATAAAGCAGACATTGCATGCCAAAAAGTCCCCGGTGATTGTAATTGGAGGGTCATATGGTGGAAGTTAGTTCCTCAATTAGTCTTCACTCTTTCATGGTGTCCCAATTTTTGCACTACATAATATGTTGATACATACATATGTCTTTGTTATGCAGTGCTTGCTACATGGTTTAGGCTCAAATACCCACACCTGGCCATTGGTGCCTTGGCTTCATCAGCTCCAATTCTCTACTTTGATAATATTACGCCACAAAACGGTTACTTCTCTGTTGTGTCAAGGGATTTTCGAGTAATATGCCGTAATTTTTTCTTTTTTCTTTTTATCTTTTATACTATTATTTTCAACAAAGACATTATAGAGGTGGCTTGATGAGGAACAGATATGCAGGAAGCCAGCGAGACATGCTATGAAACTATACTAAAGTCCTGGTCTGAAATCGAAAGAGTAGCTTCTCAGCCAAACGGTCTTTCCATTCTTAGCCATAGATTCAATACTTGCCAGTACAAACACAACTTTTATCCCCTCCTTTTTACTTTTGAATTTAATTTTGATGTAATATCGGTGTAAAAATATTTTAGATAGACATCGCGTCACTCACATCATCACTTTTTTCGCAGTCCCTTAAACCAGACTGATGACTTGGTATCCTACCTGGAGTTGATGTATGCCTCTGCAGCTCAATACAATAGTCCGCCAAGGTATCCAGTTACTGTGATCTGTGGCGGCATTGATGGAGCTTCTTCTGAAAGTGATATCCTCAATAAGATATATGCAGGTGTCGTGGCTTACACGGGAAACAGCAAATGCAAGGTTAATGACCCTACTAATGTATCTGAGACTAGTGAGGGTTGGAGGTGGCAGGTAATTGCATTTACAAGTACAAGATGTTCAAGTATTTTCTTTTGCTTATACTTCAGTGATCTGATTTGGCAATGGCATGTAACATTCATGATGGACATGAATTTCTAAACTTCCATCATCATATAAAGAGCGGTTCCTATACCAAGTCATTTCCTCAATAGATTATTGATTAACTACAATTTTTAGGGTAGGTTTGTTATGTCATTTCAAGCGTAGGGAAAATAATGAATTAGGTCTACTTTGAAAGCTCTATGCAAAACTAGTCATGGAATTATTCATTACAGGAACATCATACGTACCCTGTAATTGTTTTAGAAAGTGAAAACTTGAAATGAAAATAAAAATATATTGGGATGTAAAGGGTTGGATTGCCACTCTTTTTGCTTCGTAGAGGGAAAAGAATTTAATTCCAACTCACGTTCATTAAGCGCCCTAAATTTGTAGTGTGAATT
The DNA here is from genome assembly GCA_031439595.1 of Pterocarpus santalinus. Classification (NCBI taxonomy): domain Eukaryota; kingdom Viridiplantae; phylum Streptophyta; class Magnoliopsida; order Fabales; family Fabaceae; genus Pterocarpus; species Pterocarpus santalinus. The sequence continues at coordinate 39,629,834 of CM062528.1, read as the reverse complement.
TACACTATTTTCAATCATCCCAACTTTATGTTATACCAAATAAGTTTGGACTAATTTGCTTTTCTAAATTTTCCTCGTTTTTAACAAACACCCGCGTGTCTATGAGTGAGTATTGCATGAATATTTTATATTGATCTGAATAATGATATGAACTGTTGTGTACATTCAGACGTGTAGTGAAATGGTAATACCCATCGGCATAGGAAATCATACCATGTTCGAACCTGAGCCTTACAGCTTTAAGAGCTTTGCGAGGGGCTGCAAGAAACAATTTGGCGTCACACCTCGGCCTCACTGGGTCACGACTTACTATGGAGGCCATGTACGTATTTCTTTGTTCTCTTCGCATAGTAACATCCATATAGGTTCATTCTCCAGTCTCCAAAAGATATTTTTTATCATAGCTTCAACAAGAAATGGGTCAGCAATTAAATAACATTTTCAATTTCAAGATTTATATCAGCACCGCAAAGCTTCATTTTTCTGTTGATAAATTAATGACAGGATATCAAGTTGGTCCTTAAAAGGTTTGGCAGCAACATCATTTTCTCGAATGGGTTAAGAGACCCTTACAGTAGTGGCGGGTAAGCTTTTGTAAAATACGAAATATTGATTGAATCTAGAATATTATTTTATGACAGTAGTGTGAACCTTCTATGTATTAATTTCAGAGTTCTTGACAACATATCAGACAGCCTTGTTGCCGTCCATACAGTTAATGGTATGCCTTGGCATTATATTAGTAGTTTTTCATTGTCTATTTATATTAGAATATACCTTTTATTCCATGCTTTTTTCTCCTTGCCGAAAGTTTCCCAATTTATGACTCTGTTGCCTCAGGCCAGTCAAACATATCAATTTCAAAATAGCAATAGTCTTAATTTTGAAAGGAAATTTTGGATGCATACAAAAATCATTTAGACTTTGAAAAAGAAGCGATTTGACTTTTATACATTTTCACTAAAGATTTAAAAAAATTAAAATAATGGAGAATGAAGATAAATTGTTAAACATATATACTGCTAATCCAACGAATATTATATACTCCCTTGCCTTTCTTGATTATATCATATTTAAGGAGTCCCTAATTGTCTACCAGTTTATATTAAACCAATCAAATGATACCCTGGTTGACGAACGTTTATTTTCCAGGATCTCATTGCTTGGATATCTTGGGTGCAAAGGAAACCGATCCAAATTGGTTGGCCGAACAACGAAAGAAAGAGATCAAGATTATGAAAGGGTGGATCACCCAGTATTATGCTGATCTTGATACACTAAATGGGACCTAAAAGTTCTAAAGCAAACGATAGGGTGACAAACAAACCATTAAATTATAGGAAGCCTTTGTAATACCCAAAATGAAGATTTGGTCCACTAAGGATCCAATTTTTCAACTGATAGTAACCGATACCCCCCCCCTTCTCTTCTCTCTCTTCTTTTCTTTTTTTTTGTTGGGTTGACTGCCAAAGTCGTGGCTAGAAACCATGATTTTACTTTTGCCTTTTTTTTTTTTTTTAGAAAAAGAAATTTGGTACATTCCACAGTCTTGAGCAAGCAGGTCACCAGTACTCAATGGTATTTTTTCCCCCCAAAAGAAAAATTTACATTTTCAATCAATAAAAATTTAAAAAATTGTTAAATTATAGTCAATAACTATCTACAATAATAATTACTTATCATGATTTATATATTTATATTGGTTAATAGTATAAAATTATTTTACACTAGTAATACAATTTTTTTTTTGTTTTACATAAAACTTAATGTATTTAATATAAAAAAATTGGTACAATTTAAAATAAAAATTTTGATTATTATCTTTTACATATTAAAATTAATTAAACAAATATTCTCATTTCTATTTATATTTTTAAAAATAAATAGTTAAGAAACATTATGTTTTTTATAATTTTGTATTCGGACAATGTCCTACTATTTGGTGACAAAATAATATTGAATTATATTTAATTATTACATTGTAAATGACTTAATGTAACTTAAAATTTAAAGTTATTTGAAAGTTATTATGTAATTTAAGTAGAAGTGTAAACGGATTAGTTTTGATCGGATTTGAGTAGAATATAAATCCAAACTGATCAAATTTAATTGGATTGGTTTGGTTTGGATTTTAAATTTTTTTTCAACAAATCTGAACCAAATCAATCCAATTAAGACCGGGTTGGTTTGGTTCGTGTTGTCGGATTGAAGTAAAAAATAAATAATTATATTTTTTTTAAAAAATATATTTTTATAACAACTAACAATAATATAAAGCTTGATTATAATATACTTAATAATGATATAAATAGACATTTTTTAAATAAATATCAACAAAAAGATAAAAGGTGACTATGTTATTAGAAATTTAAGTATAAAACTTAAAAATATTAGAAATTAAAAAAAAAATTGATTGGGTAATCGAGTTGGGTGTTTGGGTAATTGGGTTGAAAAATTATAAATCCGAAATTGAATCAATAATAATTGATTTGGTTTGATTCCATCTTGAAAATGAACCAATTATCCGAATTAATTTCATTAGTTTGGTTTGGATCTTCGGATTTATTGGATCCATCGAATCCGCTTACACACCTAAATTTAAGAGTTAATCAAAATTGACATATGTAAAATATAATTTTTAAGAGATAATATACAAAAAAGATATAAACTTTTTTCTGGAAGATACCATTACTCTCTCTCTCTCTCTCTCTCTCTCTCTCTTTGTTCTTTTTTTTTTGGCCTTTAAAATATCTCTACTTTTGAATATATATTATTTGACTAAGAAATAGCAATTGGCTTGTCCAAGATTTGAACTTTAGTTCTCTGATTCAGGACATAACTTGCTTACCATTTTACTCAATACTATTATTTTTACTTTCTTTACAATACACCATTGTTCAAAAATGAGGGTAGATTGAGATTGAGTTAAGATGGGTTACTTTATATAATAAACCTAGGATTGGTTACTTTAGATGGATAATTTTGTTTATGGCTGGGTTATGGCAATAATATTGATCTAGAAACACTAATTTGTAAGCGCAGCTTGATAATTTGTGATTCATTAGATATGACAAAAATTGATGTGCATTAAAGATAGACGTCGCAAACACATTTTGACATTGAATTATATATTAAATACAAAAGAATAATGGTTTAATTGCAATAATCCAGAGATCTAAATATTGCGACCTTATTAATCTCCTTGTTATGAGACTGGTAAGTTCAAAAATAAGTATATCTCCTGAATTCATCCCTAAACCGTTTGCCATTCTTTTCAACCAATTATGAACGATGCCCATTCACAAAATCTATCCAATATGATCAGAACATGTACAAAAACATTTGTGTTCAAGGGCTAAAAGCAAGATAGAGCCGCCACATATCATTGTTTTCAGTCCAATCTACTTCAACAGATTAGTAATGCCATATGTCCCTCCCCATCACAAGCACACGAATAATCCACACAATGACCTCAAACTAATTGAGTCTTCACCTTAATACAATCCTTAAAACTTGCCTCTAACACAACTCGCAAGTTTTGAGATTTACACCCTACATCCTATCATGCAAAAAAATTTAAGGACCCGCACTCTAACCGCACATCTTTACTAAGTAAAGTAAAAACTATTTGAAATAGTTAGGATACAAGTGACAATTACACAAAATATTTTAAACAAGCATGTATATTTATCCAAAGATCAATGATATTTGTATAAGCTTACACTATTCTTCATATATTCTCATGCAAGCCGTTCAATAAAACCTATGTATGCTACATCTTTTTCTTAATGGTCTAGATTGTTGGCAAACCTTGCGTAGTTTTTGTAATTATCTGCTTCCCATATAAACCCCAAAGCGATCAAAGAAGACCAGGGAGATCTAAATTAAAAAAATTTACACAGCTAGAATCTTTTACTGTAAATTAAGTTAATGACGAAACAGAAACAATAAGAAATCAAGTGCTAACTTGATGTGGCATGATCAATGGCCTGTCAATAAATAAATGGATTCTACTATTATATTTTATTAAACAACCAGCACATTTTTGCAAAAATTCTAACTATATTGTTCTAAATTTATGGTGAAAGCTCCAGCACACCTTATTTGACAAAATATATTATACACCCTTTTATTTAACGATTTCAATTTGGTAGATTATCTATAGTCCAATATATTGGTTGTGCATTCAAGCAACCTCTCACTCTTAATCCAGGGCCTCCTCTCTCGCACCCTCCGCTACCCTCCTTCATGGTTGTCCTTCTTCATGACACCAACCGCCCTACTCCAGCCCCGACCACTGCCGCACCACCTTCCCCCCCCCCCCCCCAATCGGTGCTGGAACCTACCAATTTTGCTTATATTTTTTAGTTAGACACATAATCAATTGCTTCAAAGAACCACTCTTCCTATCCAAATCTAAATTGTGTTAAAAGTTTCTACATCATCTTCTTCTTCATTCAAACTCCAAAACCTCATTAATTGAAACCTTGAAACATTCCCAAACAAACATAAGCAAGGAGTGCATATTGGTTGTGCCCCTTCTTAGCATACTCAACGTGGGGGCGGAAGACATTGGCCTCCAAGCCCAAAGAGTAGCGTGCTTTCCTCATCAACACAATCAAAATCTTGGTGAACTTGTGCATTGCTCTAGAACCATCATGCAACGAGGATATTTGACTATTCACCACTATCCCTTCAAAAGTGAGATAGAGAACAAGAGGCCAATGGTGAAGAAATTTGCAGAGATGAAATCTTTGATCTAGTTTCTTCTTCTTTGCTTTCTGGCACAGAAGGCCATGTTCGGAACACGGATACCAAGCTCCACTGGTGCCGTTGAGTGGCACGGGCCATTTCTGCTAGCGTTGCTGTGACCAAACGCCGTGACTAAGTGCTGGGAAGTTCCACCGCTCGTAAGGGGAGTGGGGGCAGTGCAACAGTGGGAACTGTTCTTGTGCGGTGCTAGCATGGAGTGGGACAAGTTTTGGGGTAGAAGGGAGGCAGCGGTGGAGAAGAAGTGGGATAGCGAGGCGGTGGCAGTGGCACATGAAGTCTCCTTCTCCAGGGCTGATGGAGGCGGTGACTGGCAGGAGAATTGATGATGCTCATAAAGGAAGATTGGGGTAATCCAAGAGTAATTGGTGTATTGGTGGTCCAACGTAATATTATCCATAGATCATCAAGGTGTGGTGCACCTTGTAACTAAAGGTGCACTAGAGCCTTATCCCTAAATTTATAGCATTATTGATCTAAAATATGGAGTAACCAGCGACTTCAATCGAACTCACATCAAGTAAACTACAACTTAATTAGTGTATATATTAAAATGTCGTTGTAGGTATTCTCCTTTTGGTTTATAGATTCAAATTGAGGCTTCAACTAGAATCATATTAGATTTGTTCTTGCTAAGTTTATAAAGTCTAATCGGCTAGTGAGGGTGATTGAGCAATGAGAAACTCTAACCAAGCAAAATTTTAGTATTAGAGGCTCAATTGGAATATGCTTTCATAATCTAGAGGTAAATAATAATTTTGATATATTGACAGTGCAAAATTCTTTTATACTGTCATCCAATCAAAGCTTTTTATTTGCATAACTATTTAAGTAGTGAATGTGAGAGTCAACTACATTTATTGAAGTGACAAGATTTAAATGGATAATAATGTAAATTTTTTTTTTTTTACATTGTGTGTGTGGGATATATATATATATATATATATATATATATATATATATATATATATATATATATATATATATATATATCCCACACGCACAAAGGTGAGGATCAAGTTACATCGGTGTAACTTCAAGCATAATTACACCATTTAATAACACTTTATATATTTATTTTTTGTCGATTCAATTGTTGAATTATAATTACTTATCAGAAAGATCATTTGTGCCAAATTTTATGAAAATTGGAACATCAATAAGATTGTAATCAAATAGTTCTTATTCATGTATATTTTAAACATATATATTACGTTGATTTTGATATATTTTAAAAAAATTGTCAAATGATTTTAGATTAAGACGAACTTTTATAGAAATGATTTATAAGATATAAACTTCTGATCCAACAATGGATTTTGTAAAATTTACACTAATAAAAATTAGTAAGATGAGTAAATCTTGCTCATTGAATCTTACATAAATGATCAAGATTAAAATATAAAGTTATATAATATTTTTAAGTGATTATATAATATTTAAATAACTTAATTTTAACTATCCATATATAGTTATACAACCAAGATTTACTTATTTTACTCTTATAGTAAATCACTCCTCTCACATGATATTCACAATAAGCATGTTTAACTCATGGTAGCATAACTGACTAGTTAATTACAAGACAGTGATACTCACAATCGGTGGCTAATTATCAGAGTCTCATAATGCCAATCGGTTATATGAAACGCTTAATATGTAGAAGAACAACCTTCCCGGTAGATGGGTTAGACTAGTCCAGTCCAAGATCACTATACCATTCTTAAAGTTTTAATTTTGGGAGGAGATATTTGCTTTCACTAAACTCAAGATAGTTTTTATACGAGATAATGCAACCCTAATAATTTGAAGGTTAAATTAATTTATAGGTCCTTGAATTTTTTGAAAAAATTCAAATAGGCCCCTACACTTTAAAAATTTATAATTGGGTCGCGAAACTTATAAAGCATTTGTAATTGAGTACTTGAATACAAATATCCGTAAGAAAATTTGTCAACGAAAATGAATTATTCTAAGATGTCATTCTATGTATTTTATATATGTTGAGTTAGAATTTAAGAATATTTTGTTTTCTTCGAAAAATTTTTAATGAACATTTATGTCCAAAGACCTAATTATAAATATTTTGTAAATTCAACAACCAAATTACAAACTTTCAAAATATAGGGACCTATTTGAATTTTTCCCAAAAAATTCAAGGACTTATAGGTCAATTTAACCAAATTTTAGGTGCTACTACTACATATTCCTACAAATCCTCCTACAACCCAAATATTAGCATTTCTCATGTTTAACATTCTATTCAAGATACACGTGAACGATAATTTAATGGTCAAAACTAAAAGGCAGAGTCACTCAAATTCAGATAATGCTTTCCATGAGTGTGTTTTAATATGTCAAACTGTCATTGATCACAACCAACTTTAGTAGCCGGTTCCCTGGTGCCCATATATAACTGTTTCATAGTGACTAAACTGGTCCAATTGTCACTCATTCCATTCCAAAATAAGTGGCCGGGGCTAAAGAATGTTTTTGGAATGATCGAGAATAAAAATCCTCCTAAATTTTGTAAGATTAGTGGAATTAATTTGGTTATAAATTTAATTACATATTTGATCATTTTGTCTTTATTGAATAGGTTATTTAGTAATAAAATAAAGGATTTAATTTATATGCACTGACAATGTAAATTTTTTTTTATACTATCATCTAATTATATATTATTACATAAGTAAATGTACATGATCTTCACTCCCACTACTCCAAAAATCATGCAAATAGAATAATGTGATTGAATGATAGTGTTAAACAGTTTTACATTCTCAGCGTATATAAATTAAATCCTAAAATAAAATAAAATAAAATTTATCTTTAACGAGTTTTAAATGTAAAATTTAATTTGTACTGTTTTATGCCACAATAGCAATTTAAAGATCGTTGCTTGAGAATTTAATTTGGTTAAATTAATTTCATCTCTTTTAATAATTTCTTTATGTTATTTTTTTATTTGTTAATTTGTTGCATTGGTTACTGTTTCATACTATCTTCAGATTTTTCAATTTTATTAGTATGTACTCTGACTTATACGTTCAAGGTTATTACCTGTATTTTCTCATCTGTGAAATACACATATCCATTATCTTGTGATCTTATATATAGCCCAATATCGTGCAAAGAATTACAATAGTGATTACCAAACACAAAGATGAAATGCTATTGGTACATCATTTTTAGAGACGATGAGTTGCAAATATTAATAAATTCATATCATTAGAGAATTCTTTTTTCTTTTATACTACTATTTATTTTTTTCAGTGTGCCTTTATAATTTTGCATGCTAACGTTCAAATAAATAACAACACCAATAACAATAGTTGTATTATCTACATAAAGGAGAATAAAATATCATTAAGCCTCGTGACACGTATAACTAGACCATACACCAAGCTAGAGAAATTCTATCATTCATTATGGAGCACAAAATTCTTCCTTCACATTATTTTTTCATCACCAAATTTCTATAAATAATATAATAAATGAATTTCAAATAAAATTTTATGAGCTCACAATTCATTGAGAAGGAAGAAGTACTCTTCCTTCATGATGGATACTAAAATTTCTCCACCAAACTATCCAACCGAAGTTTGTTAATAGTAGCGGCTAAGTACGTTAGGTTGTTAGTGCCTAATTTAAAATGCGATTGTTTCCATCTTTTTAGTAAAAAAAAAAAATCACCTTTTAAATAAAACAATCTGTTTCAATATTCCAATAATTATCTATTTTAATATTTTAGTAAAAACTAAAAAGAGTAATTTCTTTAAAAAAAAAAATTATTTCCAAATTTTTTTAATATATAAAAAATTAAGTTCTATAATCACATTTTTAAAAACTAAATCAAACGCACTCTTAATCATATGGTAATTACAGCTGTATTAGTTAAGCCACTCTGGCTCCACCACTTGTCGACCCTATATACACTTTGTACTCTCCCATTTTGGAATGAGATTTGTTTTTTCACAAACTCAGAATTTGTTAACACGTACCAAATTTATGAATGAAAAACGAAATTCCAACTAAGCGCAGGCACTCTTGAGAGGATCATATGCTATATAAGGAGGTCCATAATTTAATATCTGAAGCAGAAGGAAACCTCAAAACCATTCCCCTTCTTTGTTGCAATGGAACAACACCCCTTGGCATTCAACTGGCTTCTTTTCATTTTTCTCATATGCTCAACCTGTCTGAGCACTGCAAGTGCAACACACTCGTTCATGATTCCAAGGTTGAGCCCAGTTTCTAGATGGGAAACAACCTTACACGATCGTCGAGCCCTGCTAGCAACCGATTCAAATGATGTCAAAACATTTTATTAAAAACAGACTCTGGATCACTTCAACTATCTGCCTCAAAGCTATCAAACATTTCAACGAAGATACCTCATCAATGACAAGTACTGGGGTGGCGCCAATTCTGGTGCCCCAATATTTGCGTCCTTGGGTGCCGAAGCACCAATAGACAGTTCCCCTGCAGATGTAGGATTTCTAACAGATAACGCTGCTTCCTTTAATGCTCTCTTAGTATATATAGAGGTACTGCACAGAACTGCATCATTTTTTTTTATTTAATACAGTGATACTATATAGCCAGAAAATTTCAGTCATAATCTTTGATAGATATCATGATGGTTATTAGGTGAAATGAAGTGATATAATTTACTTATTCATCCAGGGATAAATAATTGTGTCATCTGTCAGCTAAACTCTATCATACTTTGTGGCTCTCAAACATTTTTCTATTTTCTTTGCTATTTTTAACTTTGATAATATTCAAGGTCCAATTCAAATTATTGAATTTTACATATTGTGACTCTGTTTTATCATCAGCACCGTTACTATGGGCAATCAGTGCCATTTGGATCCGGGGAAGAAGCATTGAAGAATGCAAGCACTATTGGGTATTTCAACTCAGCTCAAGCATTGGCAGATTATGCGGAAGTCATCATACATATAAAGGAGAAATTTCGTGCCAAAAAGTCCCAGGTGATTGTGATTGGAGGGTCATATGGTGGAAGTTAGTTTCTCGAATTAGTCTTCTCTCTTTCATAGTGTCCCACTTTTGCACTATTACTACCATTTATTGCTATATAATATGTTGATACATACATATGTCTTTGTTATGCAGGGCTTGCTGCATGGTTTAGGCTCAAGTATCCCCACCTGGCCATTGGTGCCCTGGCTTCATCAGCTGCGCTCCTCTACTCTGATAGTATCGCACCACGCAATAGTTTCTACTCTATTGTCACGAGGGATTTTCGGGTAATGTACCATAACTTTATATTCTTTGATCTTACATTTATTTACATATTTTCATCAAATGCATCCTAAGTGTGGCTTGATAAGGAATTGATATGCAGGAAGCCAGCGAGACATGCTATGAAACTATACGAAAGTCCTGGTCTGAAATCAGAAGAGTAGCTTCTGAGCCAAATGGTCTTTCCATTCTTAGCCAAAGATTCAACACTTGCCTGTACAAACACTAAGTTTCTCCCCCGTCTTCCTTTTGTTTGTTTGGAATTAAAAACCTAAAATTCCAATTACTCATACTGTTACTTTCTTTTGCAGTCCTTAAACCAGACTAATGACTTGCTAGAATACCTGAAGTCTATGTACGGTACTGCAGCTAAAGACAATCATCCACCAACATATCCAGTTACTGTGATCTGTCGCGGCATTGATGGAGCTTCTTCTGAAGATATCCTCAGTATGATACATGCAGGTGTTGTGGCTCTAGAAGGAAACAGCACATGCAAAGTTAATGCCCCTACTAATGTATCTCAGACAACGATGGTCAATAATGAAGCTTGGGCGTGGCAGGTAATTGCATTTACAAGTGCAAATTGTTCAAGTATTTTATTTTGCTTATACTTCAGTGATCTAATTTGGCAATGACGTGTAACATTCGTGATATTGGTCATGAATTTGTAAACTGTCGTCATCATATAAAGGGCGGTTCCTATACCAGGTTATTTCATCAATTGATTATTAAGTACAATTTTTAGGGTACGTTTGGTATTATCGTTATAAGTGTAGGGAAAATAATGAATTAGGTCTACATTGAAAGCCCTATACAGAACTTGCCATGGAATTATTCATTTGAGGAACATCATATTTATCCTGTTATTGATATAGTAGGTGAAAACTTAAGATGAAAATTGAAATATATTCGGATAGAATCATGGAAAGGGTTGGATGCCGACTCTTTTTGCCTTGAAGAGGAAAATAGGGGAAAATAGTTTAAACTCACGTTTATTCAGCGGCCTAAATTTGTAGGATGAAGTTACACTTTAATTTCAATCATCCTACATTTATGTTGTACCAAATAAGTTTGAAGTAATTTGTTTTTCTAAAATTTCCAGCACTTGAAACAAGTACACACCCGTGTGTCTATGAGTGAGTACTGCATGAATGTGTTATATTGATCTTTCATTGATGCGAAACATGATATGAACTATTGTGTTCATTTAGATAATTAGTGAACTACAGTCGATCCTCACAACAAAAGATACAATGTTTGAAGCTGAGGCACTCAGCATTAAGGACATTGCGAGGGAGTTCAAGAAAAGATATGGCATCCCACCTCGGCCTCATTGGGTCACTACTTACTATGGAGGCCATGTTAGTACTTCGTTGTTCTCTTCATATAGGTTCATTCTGCAAATGATTTCTTTATTGTAGCTTCAACAAGAAAATTGGTCAGAAATTAAATATTATTTTCAATTGGAAGATTTGTATCGACACCATGAAGCTTCATTTTCTTGCGACTAATTAGTGACAATATTTTCTTGTGATAAATTAATGACAGGATATAAAGTTGGCCCTCAAAAGGTTTGGCAACAACATTATTTTCTCAAATGGATTAAAAGACCCTTGGAGTGGTGGCGGGTAAGCAACGTAAAATATCAAAAAATAAAAAATAAAAAAATTGATTGTTTTATAACAATATTTTATAACAGCTTCGTGTGAATCTTCTATATATTAATTTCAGGGTTCTGAACAACATATCTGACAGTATTGTTGCCATCAATACGGTTAATGGTATGTCTTGCCATTATATTAGTAGTTTTTTATTGTCTATATATATTAGAATATACCTTTTGTTCCATCAATTTCAAAATAGCAATATACATATTGTAATCATTTTTAAATCTTGTCTTAATTCGAAAAGAAAATTTGGATGCAGACAAATAATTAAAACTTTGAAAAAGAAATGACTTAATTTGATTTTTATGCATTTTTAGTAACGATATTGAAAAAAATTAAAATAATGGAGAATTAAGATAAACAGTTGAACATACTACTAGTCCAACCAAGAATATTTACTCCCTTGCCTTTCTTAATTATACCATATTTAACGAGTCCCTAAGTGTCTACCACTTTATATTCAAACGATCAAATGATACCCGGGTTCATGAACATTTATTTTTCAGGATCTCATGGCTTGGATCTTTTGGGTGCAACGAAATCCGATCCAGAATGGTTGGTTGAACAACGGAAGAAAGAGATCGAGATTATCAAAGGGTGGATCACCCAGTATTATGCTGATCTTGGTGCACTCAAATGGATGTCAAAATTCCAGAGCAAACCATAGGGTGAAAAACAAACCATTAAATTATAACAGCAATTCTTATTAATGACGATGTAATGTTGCCAATGGAATATGGCAATGCTGTGATTTGATAGCTTGTATCGCCTACTGGTATACCATTTAAAGTTTTCGAGAAGAAATAATTATACGCAATAGAAAGAAGAATTCTTTTGTTTATTTTTTTTTTTTTCCCTACCATACCCTTCATGTGAAGCGATGAATTTTGGTGAACTTATATAAAAGGTTATATTCTTCTTTGAATATATAAGAATTTTAAGTCTGCACAGGATGACAGTATGTAAACAAATCAACTAAATTGTTCTATTTTGGGTTTTAAAAAAAAGTAACTTTATATATATATGGAGTGATTTATTATAAATGTGGGAAGAGTAAATCTAGGCCGTATAACTATATATGAGTGATCAAGACTTGAAATTATTTAAAGGTCATATAATTCTTGAAATTATTTAAAGGTCATATAATTACTTAAAAAAGTCACATAATCTTATATTTTAATTTTGATCATTCATGTAAGATCTAATAATCAAGATTTGCTCTTCTTACTCTCATAATTAATCACTCATCTCCCTCTATATATATATATATATATATATATATAATTTTAATATATTATTAATATAACAGATTTTTATACAATAATTAAATTATGTATTGTCATGTACGTCATTAAAAAAAAAAATCAATTTTTTTTTATTAACAACGAGCACCAAAAAAGAGAAACTAAACAGCAATAATATGGAAAGTAGAATGCCCCGAAACGTTCGCCAAGAAATCAAAATACATGAGAGTAGGAGTAGATGAAAAATAATTGAGGCCCAAACTGCAGGAATGCCCGTGCTTTGCTGCTCGAAAGTTAAGTCCCCACAGGCCATAGAGATAAAGTTGATGAAATGAATTCTGCGTGACATTGAATGACATGTGTCAGGTACATATAGCTTAGTTGGGCCTATGATCAAGGAACCAACTGCAACAATAATTTAAAATAAAGATACTTCAGAAAATACAAATTTATCATCCAGTAAAATTTTATCTAAAATTGAGTAACTAAAAGATATAGTCATGTCACAATAATAAAACCTAGAGACACCTAAGGAGATGCTGTCTTGTTCAAATTATTTGATATTCCTTTAGCTGTATTACGCCCTTTTAAGATAAAGTTACCATTTGAAACTTTAATCTTGAACAGTCAATTTTCAAATTTGGATGTAGGCAGGGGTTTGGTCAAGAGATCAGCTAGTTGATCTTTGGTGGGGACATGCAGCACATGTAACTTTCCTGATTGAACTTGCTCTCTCACAAAATGATAGTCAAGAGAAATATGCTTTACTCTGGAGTGAAGAACTGGTATGGAGCAGAGATAACTGGCCCCAATATTATCACAAAAAAGAGTGGGAGGTTGTGACATAGGAATCTGAAGTTCTTGCAGTAAATTGGTGAGCTACATGATTTCAGCAGTTGCTATAGCAACTATCCTATACTCAGCTTTAGTAGAAGAACGGGCCACAGTCCAGAACTCCATGAAACCGGGTTGCCACCAAGAAAAGCAATAAAAGCAGACGTGGAGGTGCGATCATCAACATTTCCACCCCAATCTGCATCAGTAAATGTGATCAAATTAAGTGAAACAGGTTTTTGTAATTGAATGCCAAAATTGATGGTGGACTTGAGATATCTAAGTAAGCGCTTGAGATGGTGACGATGAGTTTGAGTAGGCTGGTGCACAAATTGAGAGAGCTTATTAATAGCAAAGGAGAGATTAGGCCTGGTCATGTTAAGATACTGAAGTGCACCACTAGCCTTGCGGTAGTAGGTAGCATCAGTATGAGGAAGGCCATCATGCAATTTAAGTTGAGCCGTAGATGAAAGAGGAGTTGGAGATGGCTTTGCCCCTATCATATCAAACCTGTCCAAGATGTCACGAATAAATTTGTGTTGGGAAAGAAATAAGCCTCTTGAAGTTGGTATAAGCTCAACACCAAAAAAGTAATGAGGTGTTCCCAAATTCTTCAATGAAAATTGATCTGCCAATGCCTTAATAAAAGCCTCAAGAAACATATTGTTATTTCCTGTCACAAGAAGATCATCAACGTATGCTAGAAAATAGGCTGCTGTAGCACCAGATGAGTAAATAAATAAGGAGGGATAACTTTTGCTAGCATGAAAGCCATAAGATAAAACGAATGTCTTCAATGCATCATGCCAGGCTCTTGGAGCCTGCCGGAGACCATAAATGGCTTTATGAAGGCGACAAACATAGTTTGGATGTTGTGAGTGCTTAAAACCAGGAGGTTGATGCATAAAAATCTGTTCTGATAAAGAGCCTTGAAGGAATGCATTATTAATATCTAGTTGAATCATTTTCCATGAATTTGCTAAGGCAATAGTTAAAATAACCTTGACAGTTTGAGGTCTAACAACAGGAGAAAATGTTTCTCGAAAATCAATGCTCGAATTTTGTGTAAATCCTTTAGTAACCAGCCATGCTTTATACCAAGAAATAGAGCCATATGGATTTCTTTTAATGCAGAAGATCCATTTACAGCCAACAATGTTGTGATTCTTAGGTGGAGGAACTAGTGACTATGTACCATTTCTAAGAAGAGCATCAAACTCCTCAGCCATTGCCTAACGCCAATGAGAAAATTTTAGTGCTTCTCACACACTAGAAGGCTTAAGATTTTCGAGTAAGGGATATTTGGTAGCTGTAAAAGCATGTTTAGGTTTGAAAATATTATTTTGAGATCTAGTGACCATGGAATGGCTACGGTTTCGGTTAAGGGTAGAAGAGGAAGCAGAATTGGTTAAGTTTTGAGAGTGATTGTGAATTGTTGAGGGGTTTGAAGGTAGTGATACCTCTGGCAAGGAAGCGGTAGAATGATCATGTGATGCAGGAAATGTAGATGTTGATGTATAAGATGAAAGTGGAATAATGTGATGTAAGGGTTGAGATACATGAGAATGAAATGGACTGACAGATGAATTATGTGACATGAGATATAAGTATGGAAAAATATGATCAAAAAATGTAACATGTCTAGATGTATATAATTTATTGATTAAAGGATCAAGATAATAGTATCCATATTTTGATGAAGAATAGCCAACAAAAACACATGCTATGGATCGAGACTGCAATTTATTTTTAGTGTAAGGCTTTAAGCAAGGAAAACGCAAACAGCCAATGGCATGTAAGTGAGAAGGATTAAAATTAGCTTGATGAATAGTTTGAAAGGGAGTGTTCATGTTAAGCACAGGTGTTGGAAGTCTGTTTATAAGATGTACTATTGTTTGAAAAGCATAAGACCAAAAAGAAGGTGGCAAGCGTGCATAATGGAGTAGAGCTCATCCGGTTTCTACTATATGTCGGTGTCTTTTTTCAACATAAGCATTGAGTTCTGCTATGTGAAGAAGAATAGTAAAATGGGATATTCCATGTTCATTAAGAGAATTCCTTAATTTCAAAAACTCGCCCTCATTATCTGAATAAAAAGACACAATAGTAGAATTAAAAAACTTCTCAACAAGTGATTTAAATTTGGGAAAAATAACAGAAACATCATATTTATTCTTGAGAGGATATAACCAAATGTATTTAGACGAACGATCAACTAAAACTAGATAAAATTGAAAACCATCTAAGGACCAAACAGGAGCAAGGCCCATACATCTGCACAAATGATTTCAAGAGGCCTAGAACTAGTGATTTTGGAAACTGAAAATGGCAGCTTATGGCTCTTGGAACATTGACATGAGAAGCATGGTGCATCTATGTTTGTCTTTATTTGATATGCAGCTTTCAAATGATGAAAAATACTGAAAGAATGATGACCAAAGATGTGATGCCAGGGTATTGATGCATTGGAGAAAAATGCGCATGGAAATGAAGATGGACAAAGATGATAAAGACCATTCTTATGCATTCCCTTGAGCATTGGTACCCCTGTCTCTAGGACCTTCACCAAGAAACAATTAGAAAAAAATTCAATTGAATCAGGATTAGTTTGACAGAGGTTAGAAATAGAAATTAAATTTCTTAGAAATAGAAGGAACATGAAGAACATTAGCTAGATAAAGGGTGTGAGTGGGGGTGGATATTTTGGTGTTACCAATATGAGAGATAGGCAATGTTGAGCCATCACCAACAATTAGTTGATCTTTGCCATTTTGTGGTGAAGTAAGATACAAGTGCTCCAGTTCATTGGTAATATGGTGACTAGCTCCTGAATCCAAGATCCAATCATTGTTACCAGCAGAAGACACCACATGCATATGATGTGTAGATGGTCTAGGTCCAGACTTAGATGGATAGCCATGAATCTAGTAACAAACCTTGGCAATATGACCAGGTTTTTCACAAAATTGACAAACAACCTTCTTAGAAAAACTAGGAGAAGTAGATCGACCAGAATTAGAAGATTGAGGTTTGGATTGAAATGAGTAGACTTGCCTTTTGAGACAACATTAGCAGTAATAATAGCAACAGTATCCAAGGAAGAGTCATCTCTATGAAGATAGGCTTCATAGTCAGTGAGCACATTGTGTAGCTCATCAAAGTTGATAGGATTTGCTCTAGTACGGATAGCTGCAGCAACTTCCTTGATGTCAGAACTTAGATCATTTAATGTATAAATGACTAAGTCAACATCATTAATGGGACAGTTAATTACGACCAGTTCATCTGCAATGGGCTTGATACCGTGAAGATATTTAGCCACGGATTTTGTTCCTTTGGTAGACCTGGAGAGACATTCTTTAAGATACATGATTCTATGCCTCGTCTTACTAGCAAAGAACTTAGTAAGTGTGTCCCAAGCTTGCTTAGATGTGTTGACATTGCCAAGCATATTAATAACATGCTGATCAACAGATGATATGATCGCATGAAGGATCATTTGATCTTGATGCTTCTAGTGGTTATAGTCACGATGAGAAGGTGTAGGACACGTGTTTGTGCCATCAACGAATCCTACCAAGTCATATCCAACTAGCAGTGCATTCATCTGCACTCCCCAAGTTGGAAAATTAGAACCAGTGAGCTTGGTCGAATTTTGGGTGTTAAGAGCAATGACAGAAGCTGTGTTAGAAGGCGGGACAACATTGGCATTCATGGCAGTAGAAGACATGATGAGAGAATAAAAAAAAAATGTCGTTAAGCGATGGCGGCTGATACCATATAGAGATAAAGTTGATTAAATGAATTCTGGATGATATTGAATGACATGTGTTCAGGTACATAAAGCTGAGTTGGTCCTACGATCAAGGAACCAATTGCAACAATAATTTAAAATAAAGATACATCAGAAAATACAAATTTATCATCTAGTAAAATCTTATCTGAAACTGACTAACTAAAAGCTATAGTCATATCACAATAATAACAACCTAGAGACACTTAAGGAAATGTTGACTTGTTCAAATTATTTGATATTCCTTCAGCTATATTACAGGCAGCACTCCCATTAATAATTAAATCATCGGAATTCACCTTTATCCAATTGTGAGGAGGAGGAACCCAAGAAATTCACCTCACCAAATAATTAGGAACTGTCTTCCTAACTCTATCTAGCTTTGTTAAGGCTCTGTCATACTCCTGAATTAACAAAACCACCTTCCAAAGAAAATTAGGATCAATAACATTTTCTTTTTTAAAAATCATCAAAGTTCTGAAAACTGGACTAGGCATTGAATCGGACAAGATACCGGTTCAGAGGTTCAATGGTTCAACCAGTTTAACTAGAGATTCAACTAAGATGTAATAAAATATATATATTTATATATACATGTATATAAATATGATTAGTAACATATTATAAGATAAATAAAAATGATTAAAAAATTTTAATATGATAAAAATAGTTTTAGAAATCAAAATTACTATATTAAATCATATTAACATAATCAATACAAATAAAATATTAAGTCCCACATTGCGTAGATTTTAAAATTTTTCTTTTTAAAGCTACTATAAAACATTCAATAAGTCCCCCATTGCTTGGGGTAAAAGATTTTTTACTCTTGAAACTTCTATAAATAGTATTCATGTATAATTTTTTTTTATACTTATCATCTCTAAGCTCTTTTTTAAAGAGTAAGAGATATAGTAATTTTTGGCTATTTTTCATCATAATGAAGTAGTTAATTTCACTATTGATGATCAAATTTTGTATTTCTTTTTTCCAAACAAAAAAAAATGGCCAACCGGTAAAACCAATTTTTGGCATGTTTAACCGATTCAATACCGATTTTTTGACGTAACGGTTCCTTAGGCATAACCGGACCGGATACCTGGCCGATTCCTGGTTCAACCGGTTGGACTGCCTGGTTCGGTCCGATTTTCAGAACAATGAAAATCAGCAAGTTCCGGTGATACCATAAGGAGCAACATATGGTAGCAAAAGATAAGGGCCAATTCATCGTTCCAAAATATCGAGATTTATTCCCAATATTATTGTCAATCCAGTCAGGTAATGATTTAGTAAAGAAGTTATTAGGAATAAACCTATTACCAGTGCTCATCCGCAAACCTTTGGCGACCAAGCAGTCCTTCAAAGTGTGGAGCACTATTTTAGCATCAAGACCATAGAGACAACAAATATCATTCACCACCATACCTCTTCTATGACAAGCCTGGTTGGTAAGGAGGGCATCATTCACTAACCACAAGAAATGTTGAATTCGAAGGGGAGCCTTCACCCTCCAAACAATTTTGTACAATCTAGAGCTCCTTCCTCGTGAATCCTCACTCCAACACTTATAGGCTGGTTTACCAATGAAAACAACAGAAAGAGAATGCAGCCAAGCAATGGAGTCATGACCGAAATGATCCTCAAGTGCCTTAATAGCTTGAAACAACTCCAACCAATCATTCTAAAGAAAAAGGCTAATCTCCTTCCAATTCCACAAGCCTCCACCATCAGCAAAATTGAAAAATGCTTTGGAAGCATTCTCAGTATCAATCTCCACCATAGCCAAATCTTCCAACCTATGGACACCTAGGAGCCAATGATCTATCCAAAACTTTGTCTGTTTCCTATCCCTAACTCTCCATATTAGATTCTATTTGAACCAGTTCCAAACATGAACTATGCCCCTCCAAGTATTTGAGCACTGATTCTTCCTTCTAACTTTTGGTATGAGCATCCCATCACACCCATACTTGCTCTTCATGACTCTAACCCAAAGAGCCTCAGATCATGGATCAAACACCAAGGAAGCTTTATCATATAAGCTAAATTCAAGTCCTTTGCTCTGCGAAGGCTCAGTCCTCTTTCATCCTTTGATTTACAAATTGACTACCAATTCATAAGGTGGTTGTGTCTCCTCTTAGTTGTCGACCCCCAAACAAAATTCTTGCAAATTTGATTAATTTTCTTTGTTACATAGATTGGAAGCAACATAATTTGCATCAGATAATTGGGGATAGTGGCCAATGCAAATCTCATCAAGGTAGTTCGGCTAGATAAGGAACAAAGAATTCAGCTTCTAGCCATTTAGCCTTTGGTTCATTCTATTAATAATAAATTGAAAATTTGCCCCTGAAAGCCTTTTGTCCAACAGGGGGACTCCAAGGCATCTCCCCAAATTAGCAGTTAAATTAAACCCTAGAGCCTCACTCATTTCACACCTTCTAGTTTGATTCACATTTCTAGAGAAAAATACATAGGACTTCCCTTGATTTATTTTTTCCCCAAAGGTATGGCAGAATAGATCAAGAATACCTTTGACAACATTAACTTGATCCATATCACCTTTTGCAAAAAGAACAAGGTCGTCTGCAAAACAAAGGTGGGAAAGCTCAGGCCCATTTCTAGAAAGTTGGATTAGTTCCCATCATTATGCCTCACTTGCTAAAGAAACCAGCCATGCCAGCCTCTCAATGCATAACACGAAAATGTAAGATGAAAGAGGATCGCCTTGCATAATTCCATGCATTTGTAATGAAATTGATCCAGAGTGATTGGTTGAACAACGGAAGAAAGAGGTCGAGATTATGAAAGGGCAGATCACCCAGTATTTTGCTGATCTTGATGCACTCAATAGGACCTCGAAATTCCAGATGAAACCATAAGGTGAAAAGCAAGAAAAGTGGTAGTATAGACTTGAGTTTATGGTGAATTCAATATATAATAATATATCAATAAGTGATTTTTATAATATTTATATATTATAATTGTAAATTATGTTTTGAATGGTTGAAATCTTGTCGTATATAAGATTTATAATAAATTTGAGATTATATTATCATTACTTGAAAAACAAACCTTTAAATTATATATTAATTCCCATTAATAACGACGTACGTATTGTCATGGGAATGGCGATGTTGAGATGTGATGGCTTTTATATCACAAAGTATTCAAGAATAGATAATTATGTCTAATAGAAGGAAGAATTCTTTTTTCCCGCTATACCATTTGTTATGTGATGTAAATTTAAGTTATAGTGAACCTAAATAAAAGCTTTCTTTCTAGCATACATAAGAATTTCTCGTCTGCATGAGTGATAACATGTAATCAAATTAACTAAATTGTTCTAATTAAAGTTTTTTTTTTCTTTTTTTCCGAAAAAAAGGGTAATTTTGGTACCGATAAACATATAATTATCATGTACATACCCAACAATCAATTACATGTAACACTTGGTGAAAGAATCCCTCGGTCGGATGGGCCTAAAACCCAGTCTGGTATGGTCAACCTTTAACTTTAAAAATGAAGATTTATATTTTTGGTATACGACAAAAGAAGATTGTGAGTTTTTTTTACTATTTAAAAAAGATAAATGTTAGATACTCCAAATTTTTGTCAAAATTTATTTATTAGAATAATGTAACATACTTGTTGAACTTTAAATAGGTAAATGTGTGATCATGCTACTTTATTTTATTTAATAATTATCTTTTATTTTTATAAAACAAATCTGAAAATTTTCCCTATATCACTTCTCTCAAAAAAATAAAAATAAAAAATAGGAGTGATATTTTTGTGTTATTATGCCAAAATAGCGACATTAACCATAGAATCTGAATGCACGGTGTCCTATGCACTAAATGATCTGGTTATTCTTAGGTAATGTGTAGTATGAAAAACATATGAAAAAGAAATTATGTGCATTAACATGCATGAAAATGACATTATTAAGGAAGCAAATTATATATGGGTGATTGGAAAGAGTAGTAGTCTTTATGCTAGAAATGATATAGATATAATCAATATTCTGACCTATTTTCAATCATGCAAAGATGAAGACTCGAAACACGTAAGAGTTAGAGGCAAGAAGGGGTTAAAGAAAGCAAACCAATTTTGATTTAAAAATTGCTTAGTGTTTTGATGCCTTTATATTTTAGCCTTTAACTATGTTTTGTATGTCCTTACCTTTGTATTTTGTAATTTATTTTTTCTTTTTATATTGTGATTAAAGTATCTTGTGTAACTGTCATGGAATATATCAATATCTGAAGGTGAATCTATCGTAATAATTGTTCCACTCTTTCAAAAGTGTTAAGCCTCTATTTCAAATTATCGGGAAAAAAAAAACCTTATATAGAACCTGATTGGTGGATGACATAATATGAAGCTTGAAAAGTTTGTGTACATGACATTCTTCCTCCACCATATATATTGGCCATTTATTTCTCTTTTCTTACTTTTTTTTCCCCTCTTCTCCCTACTTTAATGTATAAATTTTTTTACTCTATCTTTTTCTTTTATACTAAACTCACATCAAAGGCTAAGATGGTTCATGAAAGTAGGAATTTCATTTTCCATGAAGTAGTAGGAAAGGATATCTCCATGAGACCCACGTTGTATGACAAATGACCCCAAAAACTATTGAAAAACATGAAGTTGGAAGGTGCGATACGCGGTGCTTCCCATTACGTTCCCTTTTACTTACGCTTTAAACAAAGAGCAGGAAACGCAGACTATAACGAAAAGGATACATAATGCTTCAATGAATCAAAGTGATGAAGGGTCTTCCTGATATTATCCAACGACCATCGAGAATTCCACGAAGGAAGCTTCCTAGCATTTTGATAGATATGGTTTATAAGAATTAAGAAATGTGCTTAATTCGATGAAGTCTTTGTGATACTTTTTGGAATTTACAGCGTCTCCACTATACGTTGATCTTTTGAAATAGTCTACTTGGCCTTTTGGAGACCACGTGGTACGTGGCCATGATTACCGTCTACGTGTGAATCGCGTGTGTGGCTCTGCATTTGCTAATGAAAGCAAACAGCCACTCACAGTGAACCATGGCCAAAAGTATCAGAGCTCATGGGAGACCATTAAAGCCGGGTGGTGTTTTGTCACTGCATCAAAATAGAAATGGTGGAGCTGAAAAGGCTCCATATTGTAACAGAAAATTCCCATTTCTTCATACTCTTATCCTCTTTACCTGAGAAGTGATCAAACAGTTTAATCCGCTAAAAATAGTTGAATAAGTTATATTTTGTGATATATTTTCTTAAGCAGGTTATTTTAATCCATTTTGTATAATTCATGAGTATTTTTGGTACAGATATACCTATAGGATGATTCGTTTTTTTGTTTATTTTTATTTTGCCAAGTTAAGTGAGTTAATTTACACATTGACCTGCCTAATCTATCTTCTTCTATCTATTTTAGAGTTAAATCAGGTAAATTAGCGAATTAACTCATTTAACTCACTATTTTTTTCTGTTAATTTTTTTTTTAATTTTTAAATGAGTTAACTTGCGAACTCACCATAACATGAAATAGATTGAGAAATTTAATCTATTTCTTGAAATAAGTCATCTTGTTCTGAACTATTTTTAAGCTAACTCGTGATGGAATATTAAGATCGATTGCCTCATTTGATACGAGACTTGACACACACCCCTGGTCTCTCGCACCCATGGCTAAACATTTGGAGTGCCAAATTTGTGAAATTTTTATACCAATTTAAAATTGGATGGGCCTAACTTAATTCCAGAAGTTAGCTTAAGACGAAAGGTTATTCAATTTCTTATAAAGGCTATCGTATTCATATTCCCATACAATAATACTTAACACTATCTCTCTATGTGCAACATTGCAAGAATTGGCTTAAACTTTTACAGCTTTCAATGTTCACATTTCTATTCCCCGTCCACTTTCTTCATTATTTTCCTGGAGGCATCATCTTTACTGCCAAAAATGTCTTCATCATTGCGATAAAGAAAAAGGATCACATTTGATTGATCCGTTTTCAAAATAAAATGGAAAACGTCAGCTACCTAATCTAATCC
Source organism: Pterocarpus santalinus (assembly GCA_031439595.1). NCBI lineage: Eukaryota > Viridiplantae > Streptophyta > Magnoliopsida > Fabales > Fabaceae > Pterocarpus > Pterocarpus santalinus. Next base: position 39,606,190 of record CM062528.1, on the reverse strand, counting down.
GGCTAGCATAAGTTGAACTTTTCACCGCATAACCCCCCACTAGAGTCCACAGAGTACTTGATTTGATAAAGCATTTCTAATTATTATATTCGGATGCATTAATTTGTAGCCCTGCTTGTCTATGCCGCATTCAAGAATTGATGCCTGCAAAAATTAAATAATTTTGATACATGAACTTAATCATTTACTATATTGATGTATTTACGTACGTATTCATATATATCAATATTTACACACACACGCACATATATATATATATATATATAGTAATTTTTAATGCATGCACTTAGTTAACAAGTGTTTCGATAGTTTAATATAAAAGTTTTTTTTTTCGATAAGTAGTTTAATTACACGTTATTAAGAAATATATATTTATAAATAATCTTGTGCTTGTGCAATTCATGTAAAGCCAAGAAAATCAAATATAAAAATGAGCCTTCATTTGAGCGTTGAATGTATTAATTCCTTTCTCTACATTTTATGGGTCATACCATGTATTTTGAGCCACATGTACTTGTTTCTACTTATCGAAAAATAGTAGAGATAAATGTAAGTCATTGGATAAGATCATTATGTTAACGTTGAAGCAATATAAATAGAAAATTAAATGAACTTTTCTTGCATAAATTAATGGACTGATTTCAGTATTACAGGATAGGGATAAGTAGTTGTGTAGGTTTGGTAGGGTTAAACCCCATTACCATTAGCTAGAAAAAGTCTGAAGTCAGCTACTGTTTTTCTCTGTCATTGAAGCGCTGTAAAGCTCAAAATGATAATGTCTTCACGTTTGTGTTCACACCAAAAGAAAGAAGTGCTGGAAGAGGTTTATTTTTAATGCTTTTCTCCAAGAAGTCCATAGCTGCATGTGGCCACGATAAGGGCGTCATTTAAGTGGAATATCCTATAAGAATAGGAGTATAGTGGAAGACCTATATAACATGCATGCTTTTTAAATTAAGATTGATTGAACTCAAATATGAGTAATACATGAGAGTTTATGACATAGAGATAGTAGCTTATGAGTATTGACTTATTAGGTAATAATAAATGAAAGATAAATTTACAAATTATAATAAGATAAAAGATAAACCTATAAATTGAGGATAAGATGGAAAAAATTAACTAAAAGTAAAATAAATCCTAAAATAAGATAGTTTGTTATCTTCAAACTAAATGTGATTACTATGCAAAGGTCAAGTTTGGATTAGAACAGCAGCAAAGATAAGTGATGAATCCGATTATGATGAAGTTGAAAGAGCTGATTGTAAATTCTCAATTGAAAGACATCTTGCTAATAAGTACAACATCATCATAAATGATCTTGACATACCATATAAAATCATGAAATGCATTTTGAAGTGTCAACTGAATCTTATATAAAATTAATATTCATGCTTGTGACCAAAAAATTGGGAGGGTTCAATGAAACAACTTGTGAACCATATTCTAACAAGAAGGTTACTTGCACATCCAAAGGGAAAGGAATATTGTCATAATGCACGTATTCTATGGTTATGTGTATTTCTTGGTTATGTAGGTGTAATATACTATGTTAGTCTTGGTTATGTTGGTCACATTTCTATAATAGTAGGCTATTTTGGTATCTTTGGTTTCTGGTTTGATGTAACTTTGTTCCCCTGCTCTTGTTGGGGTCGAGCATTTCTTGTGACTTACTGAAAAAAAAAAAAAAACATCCAAATAAGAGAAGGGAATATTGGGAGGGATGTTGAAGTTCAATAAAGCCACCAAATTCAAGGAATACTGAAGAGGCACCAAGGATTATGGTGTTGGAGTGATAATCATTAAAAGGCTTTGATATTATAAAGATATTTTGAATGTAGGCTAGTTGAATTCATGTATAAGTCATATTAATTAGAGAGTTATATATAAATATAGTACTTAAAAGATAACTTATTAAATAATAATAAGATAAAAGATAAATTTATAAATATCAATAAGATAAAATGTAAAACTACTAAGGATAAAATGAAATAACCTAAAACCAAATTTTAAAATAAGACAGGTTATGTCTTGTTTTATCATAAAACACTTGTGACATAAACTTGGATTCTTACAATTTATGACTCTTTTCTACCCTATCAAAAACTTAAAACAAAAAATTAATTATACATTGCTTCCTTCGATTCACAATAGTTATCAATTTGGATAAAAAAAAATTTTCATAATAATTGTCATTCTTATATATTAATATAATATTTGTTATTGATTTTTCAATTTTATTCTTTATTTTTGTTGGTCGAAAGAGGTGATTATTTTTCACTACACAATAAAATTTAATAAAAATATTTTAATAAATTTATATCATAATTATACATTAATTTTAAATTTCTTAATCTATATGAAAATAGCCAAATTGGAATCGAAGGTAGAATTTTTAAGCATTAGTTAATGCTTGTATCATAACTGCATCCACATCCTTTTATGCTTCCCTGAAAACGCAGCAGTTTTTTATTTTCAAGTTCTCAATTTTTAAAGACCCACGCGGTCAGTCATTTTTACATCCTAGGTATATATTTATATGATATAGCTTTATAGCAGTGGCTTAGTTTTTCCAGTAAAGTAGCACCATTAGCAATTTTTTTTTTTTCCCGTTTTATATTCAATGTTCACTTTTTAGTTATTATTTATTCCTGGTATTGCCCTGCACGTTTTCAAATTATGTAGTATATATACATGTGCTTATATCACAACCTTAAAACATTGAAGCCTAAGAGACACACATATACTCTCGACAACATTAATTCAGCCATGGCATCCTCATTCCGATGGTTTTCATTGTTCTTTCTAATAATCCCAGTTTGTGTTTCAGCTTTCAATATTCCTAGGTTAGGAACTTTCCGGAGAACCAAGGAACACAAACCCCAAACCATGGCTTCCTCGCAATCATATGAAGACCTCAAGACATTTTATTACCCCCAAAGACTTGATCACTTCAATTACAGGCCTGATAGCTACACCACTTTCCAACAAAGGTATATGATAGATTTCAAGTTCTGGGGTGGAGCTAAATCAAGTGCACCAATTTTTGCATACCTTGGTGCAGAAGCGCCGGTGGATGAAGATATATACTATGTTGGGTTTCTCAGAGATAACGCTGCTCAGTTCAACGCACTAATTGTATATATTGAGGTAAAACTTTAAGATAAACTCAGCAACATTATTTCAACAAGACAAATATATAGCTGTGGCCATATCAACCACTTAATATTTGCAGTAATGAGAAGCTACCACTTAATTTTTATTACATGCTAATATGTGATGCTTTTAAACAGCATAGATACTATGGGAAATCAATACCATTTGGGTCAAGGGAAGAAGCTATGAGAAATGCGAGTACTCGTGGCTACTTCAACTCAGCTCAAGCAATAGCAGACTATGCTGAGGTGCTTTTACACGTCAAGGAAAGTTTGTCTGCGCAGAATTCTCCTATAATCGTTATTGGAGGCTCTTATGGTGGAAGTAAGGGCTACATACATATTATTAGCTCTCTCTTCAAATTATATGTCAAGTAGGACTAAAATTAAATGCTTATATAGCTTTATCTTTTTTAAGCATAGTTTATTCAATTAGATTTTTACGAAGGTTTAATTAACTTTGTTGCTTCCTTAATTTATTATGCAGTGCTTGCATCATGGTTCCGTCTAAAGTATCCCCACATTGCTCTTGGTGCTCTTGCTTCATCAGCACCAATTCTTTACTTCAATGGTGTCGCCCCACAAGCAGGATACTATTATATTGTAACCAAGGACTTCAAAGTAATCCACTAATTAATCTATGCCAATCTTTTCATTAAAAATAATAAAAATTATACTATCCGATTAAACCCTTTAAAACTTATTGAATCTGACGCATAATTTGCTTGGTCCAGGAAACAAGTGAGAGTTGTTACCAAACTATACGTAAATCATGGTCTGAAATTGATAGAGTTACAAAGAAACCTAACGGTCTTTCAATTCTCAGCAAGAGATTTAAAACTTGCAAGTAAGCATAGACTTCTGTATACAATTTATCATCTTATTCATCCAAAAGTTGATTAATAACAAAATTGTTTTGCTTTTCCTGTTTTAGGAAATTGAGCAAAAGTTTTGAGCTTAAGGACTACTTAGACTCAGTATTTACTGACGCAGCTCAGTACAATCACCCTCCTGAGTACCCAGTTAAGGTTATCTGCGATGCCATTGATGCAGCAGCTAAGAAAACCAATATTCTTGGCCAAATATTTGAAGGTGTTGTTGCTTATATGAGAAATCGGTCATGCTATGACATTAATGAATATAATCGTCCAACTGAAACTAACCTAGGATGGAGATGGCAGGTAAAGGTTATGGTCTTATTAAAAGAAACATTTTAGCCTTGAACATATAGACCCATTCTACCTTAAATTAATTTGAAATCTATTAACTAAGAGTAATTAAGTTAACTTTATAAACAGACATGCAGTGAGATGGTTATGCCAATAGGTCATGATAGGAACGGTTCAATGTTCCCACCTGATCCGTTTAATATGAAGGTTTTTGTTGATACGTGTAAGAGCTTATATGGTGTCCTTCCACAACCTCATTGGGTGACCACATATTATGGGGGTCCTGTACGTATTTTCTTATAATTAATTCAGCATCATGAAACATATAGTTCCCATAGATTAATATTCCTAATTTATTATCTTCTATGGTGTTATAGAATATTAATGCTTTAAATTTACACACACACACACACACACACAATGCAGGATTTGAAACTGATTCTCCATAGGTTTGCTAGCAACATCATCTTCTCCAATGGATTGAGAGATCCGTACAGCGCTGGCGGGTAAGATAAGGAAAAAAAGAAAACTAAAATTGATAATATAAAAATTCTCTTCAGCAAACCATTTGCCTTCTTTTTAATTTCCAATTCGTTTCAACCACTTTTTTGATATTTTTCTTTTTCCTTTTTCCTTTTTGTTCCCAATGGACCGCAGGGTGCTGCAGAGTATATCAGATAGTGTCCTTGCTGTTACTGCTGTCAATGGTAATTCATCTTTATCATACAATATTGTATATACTCATATATGGCTTCGTGCATTAAAATGTTAACGCCTTTATTTACCTGAAATATTTATATAACAATTGCAGGGTCTCATTGCCTAGACATACTCTCAGAAAAACCAAGTGATCCTCAATGGTTGATCACTCAGAGAAATATCGAGGTCAAGATAATCAAAGGTTGGATTGCCGAGTACCAAGCTGATAGATTGGCACTAAATAAAGCCCCAAAATCTGAAAGTTAAATCAGCCAACCAGAATAGTGAGGGAAGGGATGATGACCTGATAATGACGTGTGTTTAGTGTTCCATTAATGTAGTAATTAAGATTGTGCTGAAACTAAAGCATCCAAAAAGTTTGTGCTGCAATATAATAGTACTATAATGTATTGGCTTAGTGATCAAGCTCCTATTCATATATAAATAATACATAATGGAAGCTATTATAATGATTTAGACTTAAATTTTAATTCCTACGCGGAATCCACCAATACGTGCAGCGAATGGGACAACTAGAAAAGCATTTGCGTATATGCTCTCGTCGCTAGCGTTTGTGAAGGGAACATAACTCAATTATGCTTCCTCGCAGCAAGCACGCACTAATGAAGGTGTATGAGGGGATGCCACCTCTTCTGAAGACCACCTTTATCTGTTCGTTTGTGTTTTGTGTGTGGCTCTGAGGGACATTAAAGCATTATTAGCCCATAATAATGCAGAACTTCCATAACGTAGGTAGTTACGTAAGGCGTTTTGTTATTTTAACATAGATTTTGGGATATCCATGGAGATAGAGGATTTGTGTATAAATAAATAAGAATTTTATGTTCATGACTGGAAAATCGGATAAACACGTTAAGAGGGCAAACTAGTAGTTGGTGGTGCTGTGCATGATGATTCGCAAGAACGATAACAACACGCAAACCATGAGTTGGTGGTGCAGTGCATGATTTTTGCCAGAGTTTTTTAACAAATTTAGCCATGCATGAATTGATGCGGCCTTTTACCTTTACGACTAATATAGTTTTAATTGTTTGATTTAAAATTAAAAGATGAATATTATTTTTTAGTTTCTAATTATAAAATTAATTTTGATACACAATCAATGTAAGAGTATTTTATACTATCAATTAATCAAATTTCATTATTTATGTGATTTTTAAGGTAGTTGTTGTAAAAATTAAACACTTATTATGATATAATAATATATAGTTGGATGATTGTATAAAATTTATTTATATTAACAGTATATAAAAATTAGATTATTTAATTATGATTATATTTAATTATTTTTTCTATTTTTATTATGTAATCATAATTTATTTGAAAATATTTTCATTTGCATCTATTTATCTTGATCTTAATAAAACAAATATAAAATACGAATTAATAAACATGCAATTGTTATTAATTCATTAACTAACATAAATAAAATTGAAATCCATTATCAATAAAATATACATAAATTAAATAAAATTATAATATTATTTAAGTATTTTATCATTATAAATTGTGATATTAAGCAACAACAAAATTTATAAATATGTAATGCAATAGTACTTTTATATATATATTCTGTAGACGCACTTTACAATGGTATTATTATATTGCTTGATCTATGTAGCCGATATCATTTAGTGGAATAAGACTTGTCGTTATATAGTTTTATTTTTCCCTGTTGAAGATTAATATACGGAACAAAGTATGTATTTCTTTTTATTTATTATAATGAAGACACTTTGAATGTTACTTTATAAAATGTTCAAAAGTGCAAAAAATAAAAGTCATAAAAGATAAAAGATATGAATGGAAGGAATGAAAAGTCAGAAATTTTGAATAAAGTATTAATTAAAAACAACTGAAAAACCAATAATTAAAAAAAATGCCACATGAAAATTATTGTAAAAAAAACTGTTCTTTTTTTTTTTGAGCTTAAAACTGTTTTATTATTTAATAGATAGATAGGTAAATACATAAATAAAATAATTTTTAGTTAAAGTTAATTGTAAAAACTATAATTAATAATAAATATGAGTGTGAATAAATAATTGTAAACACCAATGATTTTATTTATAAAAATATGTACTAAATAAAGAAGGTTTTATCATAATAAGAATAAATAAATTTACCAAAATAACAACAGCCGAAGTTGGAATTGACTTCAAAATCAAAGCAGAAAATCAAAACTTAGTCACAAAAAAAAAAGGCCATGCAATGATTTTTTTTTTTTTTGGGTCTGGAAATATTTATTTAAAAACTTAAAGTGTTATTCCAATGAAAAATATAAAGGCTTATTGGGCCCAAATAAATTGGATGGCCATTTCCCAATAATCTCTGTGGATAGATAAAAATAGGGCAACGAATGTGAAACGGGTCGCAGAACATGAGAACCGGTCCACGACCAAACAAAAAAGCTTGGGTGCGCGTGCTTTATTGTCTCTCTAGTAATTTTGTGTGTGTGTGTGTGTCTCTCTCTCTCTCTCTCTCATTCGTTTCCATTTCCATCAAAGACTACTGCATACAACCTTCATTCTCCTAGAATTGGGTCGCTTTGATTTCTTAATATAAACGGCTTTTGATTTGCATTGGCATTGTTGTTGATCTGTTCTAATTTACTTATCATGCAAAGTTTGAGCCGAAGAAGAAGAAGAAGAAGAAGAAGAAGAAGGGAATTGAATTGAAGAAGAAGAGGACGTGAGATGGAAAACCCGCACTCTGTGAACAGTCCGAGAAGGACCCTGAGCTTCTCGAAACAGCGGAGGGCAACGGTGTCGTTTGTGGACCCTGATGACAAAAATTCTGGCTTTGGATTGTCCGGGGATCATGGCCCTAAGCCTTCCGAAGTTTATGGCTTTGTCGGATCCATAACCACTGTTGCCGCTACGGGTAGGTCTTCTTTCCCTTTACAAATTTAACACTTGTGACACATCTAATTGGGATTTTCATATGATCAACTTTGAATATGTTTTAATAAATAAATAAATAAATTCCGTGCGCGTTTTGCTTTTTATTTTATATATAGCAGATAATTGTAAATTACACAACATTAAATTAAGTCATGCAGAATGATGTTAGTCGCCATTTCGTAATCATTCTTAAAGCTAAGTTTTCTAATGCAGCATGCATGTGTGGAGAGGTTTATTCTTTGTATATGTTGTAACTTCAAATTTTTCAGTTAGAGTAGAAACAAGTAGGAGCAGGGGGTTTACCTTTGAAGAAGCACCATTCTGATCTAACTTCTCTGGATGTTCTGTTGTTTTGGTTGCCTGCAGCTAAAATCAAAATGACTTCTTATTCATTGCAATATAATCAACAGTTGGTAACTTATCATTGTTTCATTTTGATTTTTTGATTGTTTCTTGTGAATAGTTATTTTCTTGGTGTGGGCGTATGTTCCAGAATCATGGCTACAATCTGTTGGCATCTCTTACTACCCTAGCAGGTTAGACTGCTCGAATCCTGTTATTATTTGAAGCTTTGGCAGCTATCAGGGTCCTCTACTATATGTAGTTCTTTGGGTGCATCAAACTAGTAACTTTCATCGAGAAAACTCTTCAGTTAGAAGAAATAGGTGTAATGAGCTCTTCAATTGAGCTGTTAAATGAAGAAGAGCTTTGGTTGGGGGAGGGGAAGGAGGGGAGCAATGAGTGAACCAAACTTTTTCATTTCAGAGTGATTAATGATGAAAATTATATGGAAAGGATTGCAAATCAGCTGTATGTGAAAAAAGGATGTGAAAAAATGCTAGCAAATCAGCTCAAATATATGGAAAAACATTCCAAATTCAACTTTTATGATAAATTGATGAAAATCTTCAGCGACTTTCGCTTTTCAGGTATTGGGCTCTGGCAGTACCAACATATGTGATGGTGACCATTGTATTAATGCTGGCATTCTACATTGGCCTTAACTTCATTTCAACACCTTCCCCTGCATCTATAAACACAGTTTTTGGTGAGTTTGATGCTGATGTCTTTGGTGGTTAATTTTTCATAAGCATATGATATTTCTAGATTACCTCCTAAGCTTCTTGCACAAGTAAACACTTTTAACACTTTATTTTCTGCTTAATCTAAGTAAAGCCATCTTGGCAATGGATAGTTTCATTTGGAATTCTCTTTTCTTAAGGCTATGCTGTCAAGGTGTAATGCATTTTCTAAGTTGAAGTTTTCAATAACTGATTTTGACCTCTCTTTGTTCAGATGAATTCAGTAGGGATCCTTTGAGTCCTGATTGTTCTCAGGAGGGAGATGATAAACCCATTGAGCCTATATCAGATATTGGTATAGACAGAATCAATGATATTATGTTCAATAATGCAACCTAACAATCATACCTGTCTCCAATGTTGTGGTGGTAATTGTTGCCAAACAGAACGGGTGCTGCTAATTTGGTTTGAGAGGTTATAGCTGTTAGACTTGAATTCGATTGAGATGGTCTTGCCAAAGAATGACTGGATTCAATTTTACTGTAGAATAATTTACTTTTAATGCCTATGCTTGCCTATTGCAGAGTTTTGAACCTTGTTACTAAGATGATCTAGTATCTTATGGGATATGGGAGTAAGATTATGTGTAGCTCTTACCCCAAAATGGTAGATTCTTGAACCCACGGTCTCCCCTAATCTAGTTAACCTTGAGTTCTATATACTCTCTCCATTTCAATTTATCTATCATTTGGACAATTTGATATATTCTTAAATCAGTGTATCTAGACACAATTTTATCCAGATATATTGATTTAAGAATGTATCAAGTTATCCAAATAGACAAACAAATTGAAGCAAGGAGAGTAGTCTCTACGCCTGAGCTGTGAGGCTCCTTGCACTTCCGGTATTAATTCACACAGGGATCAAATTTCCATGTACTACAGAATCTGCGGGCAAATTCAATCATTGCTGTGCCTTGTATTTGAAGAAGCATGCAAGTATTGTCAATATAAAGAATTTCCGATTTGATAGGGGCGTTGCGTTACCTCTGTATAATGCAAGACTGAGTATTCTACATTTTGATCACTTGGAGTTTTGGAATAAGTTCGTTGAGTTTTCATGCGAATATTATTTCAATTATTTTATCATGCATATTATAAAACCATTATTTAACAATAAAAAGCAGCACCTGAAAGCAACGCAGTTTCTGTGTACGTAGTGAAAATGGTAAGGGCACAAAACTTTGTGAAGAGAAAGATTATTCGTACATATAATTGGGACATATTTGTGATGTATTATTAATTTTTTTTTTCAGTTATCAATTTTTTGAATTAAATTTACCAATTTTTTTGACTGAATTATGAACTAATTGTAGCATATAAATATCAATTTTTTGCTTAGTTGCCAATTTTTTAAATTAAAGTTATCAATTTATTTGATTGGATTATTAATTGGTTGCATGCAAAATATTCTATAATGTTATGCTATAACTTATTGATAATTCAATCGAATAAGTTGGTAACTTTAATTTAAAAAATTGGTAATAAAAAAAAATTGGTAATATATTGAATGCATCAATTTTTGCACATCCAAATAAAACAATTCTTTTGTAAAACTTCACAATGTATCGACAATGAATTCAAATTCAATGCAATGCTCACTATGCATATAAAATGTTCAAATGGATTCCTACTCTATAGCACAAAACCTTAAAAAAAGAATCAACTAATTTATGAGAAATGGCAGGATTATTTTCAACGAGTTACATGAGAATGGCTTTGAAATATATATATATATATATATATATATATAATTGCTTATGTAATTTTAAATTGGGAGCAATAGTTGTTCTTCTCAAAATAAGGGTTGTAAGATTATATATAGTTAAAAAATTTAAAATTAATTTTTTTTCAGAAGTTATTCTTTTTAATTTTTATAAAAAGATTAAAAATAATTTTTTTAAAATTTTGATTATTTTTAAAAAAATTCCAAATATATAAAAATTAACTTTTTCAATTAAAAACATAGTTTTTTATCCAAAAAAATTACAAATAAACACACTATCAAACTCTTACTAGCGTAAGTAAAGATTGTAGCGTATTTGATTTTATTTTTGTAGAATTGATTCTAGAAAGAATTGATTTGAATAAAATTAATTTTGAGGTAAATTGATTTATATTTGGTAGTTTCTCTAAAAGTGATTCTAATAGAAAGTAAAAAATTCTTACTTCTCCTAAAATCAATTATAGAAACCAGAATTGATTCTGACCGTAGATAACTAAACATGATCAAAAACCCCAGAATTAATTCTAAGTATCTAGAATTGATTGGGCTCCCAAACATGCTATCTAGAACTGAAGTTTACTGATGATGTGATTAATCACTTTTGGCATAAAAAATGAATATTTAGCATTTTCACCATAAGAAAAGTTACCGTGAAATTAAAAATATGATTTATTGCGGTAACAGTGAAAGTGAAATGATAAGTTAGTGTTGCCCCGATGGAGCACCATGAGAAGGGCACGAATTGTATAATATATTTTTTTTCGCCGCTAGAGAAGAATACCCCGTCTGCAGCGTCCGTTAATAAAAAGAAAGCGTGGAAACTGAATCCGGAAGACGAAGCAGAGCTCGGAGACGGGCAGAGGCGGAGACAGAAAACCTCGTTAGATCGAAATCGAAGAAGTGACGAAGATGCTACGTTTGAAGCGATTGATACCAAGATGTTCCACTCTCACAGAGTCCATTGTGGCTTCCCAACCCGAGAAGAAGCTTCCTTACCCGCTTCTTCCCTCCCACCATCTCTCTCGCCTCACCCCTAAACGCTTCCTCGACATCCACAAGGTCAGTGCAATTGCTCCCCCTTCTTCTCTTTCCATTCTTTTTTTCCTTTTATGCCATTGGTTCACACCAAAAATGAGGGAAAAATCGAATTTTAAGATTGAATTCCTCTCTATATGTTACCCCTATAATATGGTTTACCTTCTCTTGGTCAAACTTCCATTTGTTTTTGAAAAAAATGAATTTTTTGCAGATTGGAAATAAGGCAGCGCTTGAGAAGGAACGTGCTCGAATGTGAGTTCTTTTTTTCTTTTTTTGTTGTGTGTTTTTGGTTTTGGGGGGGGGGGGGGGTTGGAGAAGCACTTTGATTGAGCTGGTTGTAGTCTAATGAAGTGTTAGTAGTCGGTGATGTTGATGGGGGGTTTTGTGCAGTGTAGATGAAATGAATAGGGGATACTTCGCTGATATGAATGAGCTCAAGCAGCATGGTGGTAAGGTATTGCAATTATATGATAAGCTTGTTGCATTCTAATATTGCATTTGCTCTGCTGTTATTGGCAAGAAAAGAACTCTTTGGTTGCACATTCTTTTGTCTCAATTGCATGTGATGAGGTGGAATGCATTCCAAACTCCCGAGTGATAAAGATAGGATTTATGTGCTTAGATCAGTTTTGTAACTTTGTATGTTCCAATTAAGGTGGCATCATAAGCTAAAAATAAAATCCCCAAAATCCATATTGCTTAATTTTAGCTGAATTTTTGCCAAATTGTTCCATCGATGGCTTGCGGCTTTCTTCAAAGTTTGAACCTGACTTCTCTGCTAGGCCAACCTCAAAGTAGTTAGCTGTGTATCATTTTGATCAATATATGCATTTTATTATATGTTAAGCAAGCATTTGGTTGGTTAAAGGTGAACCATGTATTGGATGTAGTAGGTAAGAGTATGACAGGTTTTTCCGTGATTTGGGGTTTGTGCAGATTGCTGTAGCTAATAAAGTGATAATACCGGCAATGGCAGCTGTGAAGTTTCCCGATTTGGAAGTCAACTTCTCAGATGGCAAAACAATGAAGCTTCCTATCCGTATTTCTGATTCTGGCAATGCAGCTGATACTGACAAATCATCTGTCCCCAAGGCATCTTTGGTTTGTCTTTCATTTCGAGCAAGCTCCCAGGTAACGAATCATGGTAGTGTTGTTTTGTAAAGATGTGATATCTATTATCTCCATTGTGTCCTGTATAGAATTTTAACCACTAAGTACCTTTTACGCCTTTGGATGGGTGATCAAGTAGCAAAGGAAAACTATATTATGTTCATTGTATTGTTTAGCAACAGTTCTCTAGTTTGGTTTTGGCCTGCTGTTGGTGTAATAAAATTCTTTTATCCTTTGCAGGCAATGATCAATTCTTGGACTGTGCCTTTTGTTGAAGCATTTAGTAAATCGAAAGATGTTCATTTATATCAGGTAATTACGCGTTTGGTTCAGGTTATATGCATTTCCTTGTCATTGATCATGACATATTAATCAGCTATTTATGGGGATACATATCTGCATTCCGAAATGCTTAGCTGCTTGTTTTTGAACGTTTGTTGAAAAAAAAATGGAAAAAAAAAAAAAAGAAAAACACCTGAGTGTTGCATTTGACATTTTGTGTATGTGTTTGTCGCAAGGTAGTGCGGGTATTTATAAAGGTGCTTAGAGTGATACCATGGAAGTTCAAAACTACTACTTCTTCTTCTTCTTCTTCTTCTTTTTTCCGGGGGGAAAAAAAAAAAAAAAAAAAAAAGTTTTTCCATTATGCTACTATATATTTGGCCTGGGCCACAAATTTTCTAGAGACTCATCTGGTTGAGCTTGTTGAGGAGAGCTTCTCTGTCAATCACTTCCACTATTGGAACTAGAGGTGAACACATGCTGGGCTTTTCAGTGAAAAAACCCATATAGTGTAGGCCACGTCCTGTGTCCAGCCTTAAATTGTGAAAGCTCTTGGATTGAACCCCAAAAGTTTAAATGACAATTTTAATTTGAAATTGTAAGTAATTAGAAAGGAAAAATCAAGAAGTATTTTGCATGAAAATTTATGTTTTTATGAAATCATACATAATTTAGTTCATCTATAGTGTTAAAATTTCATTGTTATGTGAGATGTAAGATTTTTGTGTTGAAAAAGTATAATCGGTATGGTATATCCGGGCTTTACCGGGCTTGTGTCAGGCTTCTTGACAAACCTCAAGCCCAGACAGCATACTAAATGAATTTTGTTAAAATAACTAATTTTATTTTGACCTGAAATTTTAAGCGGAAATCCCTTTTTCTGGGGCCAGGGTTCATCTGGTTCATCTTCAGATTGGATGTCTGGATGTTTAATATCCATTAGAGATAGTTATGTCTGTTTCCACATCTTGAATGATCAAATACAATTTTATAGTGATGCTTTTTTCAATTTTTTATCAGGTATCATTTATAGATTCATGGCTTTTATGTCGGCATCCCATAAAGCGTTTCCTTCTCTGGACAATGAAGAAACCGAATCATCAGGAAGGCAAGGATGCACTTCAGAAGCAAATGGCGTATTCATTTGGTGACCACTATTATTTTAGAAAAGAACTAAAGATACTGAATCTCCTCACGGGGTATAGAAACTTCTGTTTGCTTTTGCAGTTCTTGATTAGCCAAATGAGGTTACCGTTTATGAGGATGACTGTTTTTAACATTTCACTTCACAGATATATGTTTCTACTTGATGATTTTGGCAGAGTAAGATGGCAAGGCTTTGGAGTGGCCACAAAAGATGAGTTGTCTTCCCTTATTTCTTGCACATCACTTCTTCTAGATGGGCAATGAGGTACACTAGTGTAAATCCCAGGCTCTTTCTGGTTTATGGTTTATGTGTTGCTGCAATTATAGTTATTCTTTGCATGGGTGCTAGACTAATCTTTATTCTGTTTTGCAGTGTCCTTAGGCTATGATTGTTGATTAGCATGGTGAGATCAGATTACAGACTAGCTTTTCAGACATTTATGCAGCTACTACCAAGGAAGAAGCTGCAGGAAAATAACCTTTTTTTTTTTGGTTTTCTTTTGGGCTACATTTAGTCTATTGATTTTTTCCCCCTACCAATCATCGATTTTCAATTTTGGGTTGAAGAAATTGCGTTTACCAAGTTCCAGTAAAATGTTTACGCCTTTTCATGTTTGTAATATAAATAGCACCTGAGCGATGTCCCCGGATTCCTTTTTTCGGTTTTTTCAAGGGTATCCCCTCCCCCCTATTATTAGCAAAGGAGATTAATCTCTTGTGAGTGTAATCAAGTTCGTCCTCTCAATTAAAGTTCTTTTTAGGAATCCCATGTCCTGAATTCCTCCATGACTTGGCATAGGGTTCTTCATGGGTTAAAGTTGTAGTAATCTTAGCCAAATATCTCGATTTGGTCAATTTTTTTGGACTTCATGATTCAATTAATAGCTGGATTAAATTGGGATTTGATTGGAGACTTGGGACATGGATATATATAGTTCATTAGCCATGCCGTAAACTATTATCACCATGTGTATAAAGTATTAATTTAAGATAAGAAATTTCATTATATATGTATTTTTAAGATTATAAATATTAAAATGTTCACAATACACGGCAAGAGTAATCTTGATCCCTTGTGAACTTCAATGACAGTATAGGGGGAAAAAACTACTTAAAATGGGCAATTTTAGCCACTGTAATTTTCATTGTTATTTATATGTAAATAGGATATGAACAAGAATTTGTTGTAGTGATAAGCTAATTGTATGTTCAAGAAAAGGGCTAGTAATTTTTTTATTTTTTTGAGTACAATCGTAATAGTATTTATCAACATGGTAACAGCACAAGTTGAGGAAAGAACAAACAAAATAAGTGAATTTAAATTTCTTTGCCTCCTTTTTAGAACATGATTGCGTTATTTTGTACAAGAGGAAACACCCATAACTATAAAGCAAGTTTGGTACTAATACAAAATTGTTTTGTCCTTATCTCTAAAATAGTGATAGGTAAAATTAAAACGCGATAAAAGCTTCTCCCAACTTACTATGTTCTTTATTAAATGTGAAAAATAAAAAGTAAAAACTATCTAATGTTTGTCACATGTAAACCGACGAATGATTAATTGAGGTGATAAACAATTTTAGTCTTTTAAGCAGAAGATGCAAGTTTAAATCCCACAAAATAGAATTTTTATAAGGAGACCATATAATTATTATGTTCTTGCAGTTAAATTAAAATTAATTTTATAGGCAGATTCAATGGGCCGAATTCATAAAAATAGCCTGGGGCCTTACAACAAAAAATAAAAGCAGCATGTAATGACATGATTATAAATAATAACAAGATGGAAAATTGTAAAGTACGTATGACCTTTTGTTTTTTTTTGGTTTATTGAGAATATTTCCCCTCCTAACTACTAGCTAACGAGAGAATACCTTTTGAGTATAATTAAATTTACCCTCCCAATTAACATCTACTCTAGAATCGTAATGTGCCTTTGTCACTGTACCAATGGCTTTGCCGGTAAAGAACGTATGATTTGCACAAACACTCATATTAAACTCAATTAATAATATGTATTACATCAAAGTGTTCTTTTGGTACAATTGAAAAAATTACATTAAGTATTTTAGTACATTAAATTAAGTATTTTAAAAATATATATTTGCATCTGAAAAGGTCGTTTTGCACATATAACTGTTGATCCAAGTGTTTATGAGAAACACAGCTTCAAAGTCCATCCGTGACACTGCACCACTGAAACCACGTTTTGAAAGTCTGATCGGAGCCTAACCTTGATACCCAATTATGCTACGCGCAAGTTCTTCCAAACCGTAGAGAAAAGATAAGAGCTTTCAAATTGGGGTGCCGTCATTAACAAACCCACTTTCCCACATCAGAAAGCGAAAGGATCCGCAACAGCTGTCAGGTCATTACCTGAATCATTCACTCTAAATACTAGATTTCATGTTTCTATTTGTAAAAGATTCGATTTGTGTCGTACTACGTTTTGTCATTTTATTTTTTTTCAACTTTATCCAAGTTTTTTGTCTCTTGACATGACAGTGAAGGAAACAAACAATTGGTTTGGTTGTGCAGATTTTGAGTGGGATTAGGGAGGGTACCCCATGAAGTTTGCTTGGAGGAAAGGCTTTGTTCGATTGGTTCTTGTTTCAGGGATCTTGTGGATGTTACTAATTCTTGTTGCGTTGCTGTTCCACATATGGTCTTGTCAATCTTCTGTCACCTTTTTATCAGGTAAACTAAGCTTGTTTTTAAGGTTCATCTCTTGTATTTATAATTTAATTGCCATAACATAAAAATGTTCGTGTATTCTATTCTATTCATACTTAGTTTCTTTAGTTAAGGCTAGGTTCGTGGAAGGTTCACTTTAAGGTATTAGATTGTTTGCTAATTGCTACAAGAAAAGGTTGTGCAAGTTGAACATTCTTTGCCTGTTATTTTAATTTCTTCACCAAAACTGTCAATTCATGTCTTCATTTTTTCAAAATTAAGCGGTTTTCTACTTGACTTGCAGCTATATGTAACAGAAACAGCAAGGTTTACACTATGCTAGACACAATGAGACTTGTATCAAAACCTCACAGTAAGATTTTGGCAGTTTTGTGCCTACATCCATTTTTTTTGCAGTCTTCACCAAACAACAACTGGTGCTTGATATTGATGCTGCTTGTATTCATCAGGATGTCTGATTCCTGTTGCCACTGACCCTGATAAAGTAGTTATTCCAACTGGAAGAACTTCTGACAGAACTGTCAAAAATTTATTGTATGTCATGGAAGATGAGGTTCCGCATGGTGGATCTCGTGCATCTCCTCTATTTGGGGGCCATCAAAGTTGGTCACAGAGGGAGAAGAGTTTCAAACTAAGCTCAACCATGAAGGTAGTTAGTCACCTTGATTTGAATATGTTCATTTTTATAGCAATTGATTCACAATCTTACAACAGTTCCGGTTTTTTTCTTCAATGAATGTTATTAATATGTGCTCTACCCATCAGCTGCACTGTGGATTTATCCGAGGTGGCGGTGCTGAAATGGATCCTGAAGACATCAAATATGTTAAAAAATGCAAATTTGTTGTTGCATCTGGTATTTTTGATGGCTATGATATGCCTTATCAACCTTCAAATATAAGCCTTCGCTCAAAGAAGCTTTTTTGCTTTCTTATGGTGGTGGATGAGGTATCTCTGAAATTCATAAGGGAAAATGGTACTATAAAAGAAGACAATGATGGTGGAAAATGGGTGGGAATTTGGCGTCTAGTTCTTCTTAAGCATCCACCTTATGATGAGCCAAGAAGGAATGGGAAGGTCCCTAAGATTTTGACCCATAGGTTGTTCCCTCAAGCACAGTATAGTATTTGGATTGATGGTAAAATGGAGCTGATAGTTGATCCATTACTAATCCTGGAAAGGTACCTATGTTCACCGAATATAGTCATTCTGATATATGAACATTTTAATTCTGTGTCATTGTAGATAGATATTTACCTAGTCATCCATTTGTTTGATGAGAAAGTTTACAAGTAAAAAGGAAAAAAAAAAAATGAGAGGAATTTGATTTTGAGTTTGATAATTCATAACCTTGTTGGAACATGTAATTGCACAATAATCGTTTCTGGATGCATGCTTTTGAAATTCTCAATTTTATAGATATTAAGGGTGCATTTGTTTCAGTTTTTTTAAAAAATAAATATAAAACTTAAATTATATATAGCTGAAAAAGTTGAAAACAAATTTTTGCTAGATTCTTATTAGTTTTAAAAAATTATCCAAATATATGAAAACTGAGTTTTTTATTAAAAAAAAAAGTGATTTTTAGCTAAAAAATCACAACCTAAATATTTTATGCTGATGGTAGAACAAAAAATAATCTTGTCATGCGTTTATGGATTTTCTTTTGCGAGAACAGAAAACTATTGAATTAAATTTGATTTGTGATGCATGTAACATCAAACTTTTCCTATGCAGATACCTGTGGCGTGGGAAGCATGCATTTGCCATCGCTCAGCATAAGCATCACCGTAGTATTTATGAGGAGGCTGATGCAAACAAGAGGAGAAAGCGATATGCAAGGCCCCTTATTGATCTCCACATGAAAATCTACTATTATGAGGGAATGAAGCCATGGAGTTCAAAAAAAGATACTATTAGTGGTAAGATGGGAAATGAGACTCTTTGGTTTTGTAATTTGTTTGCACAGTTTGATTACAACATCAATTTTGGTATCCATCTTAGATGATAAAATTGGTATTGTAGCAGAAGAACTTTGCTAGAACTGTCAAAAATTACCATAGAATCAATAAGCATAAGCACTTAATTCTCGCATACAGTTGTCAATGCACTTCTCATTCTGTATATATTTAGTGAGAAATAAGATTAACGGACCACTAGTTGCATTTTGTTTCCAACAATAGCACCTTGAGAACTGAAAGTGTCGAATTACTTATGTCCCTATTACATTTAAGATGACAACTATTTTGGATCACATTTTTCAAGTTTGCATTTCAAGTACTTGTTCATGGTAATGTTTGGCCATAACATATTGATGACTGGAATATTTTATTTTTCAGACGTGCCAGAGGGAGCCATTATCATTCGGGAACATACCAACATGAATAACTTATTCAGCTGCTTGTGGTTCAATGAGGTTGACCTCTTCACACCGAGAGATCAACTGAGTTTTGGCTACGTTGTGTACAGATTAGGGGACTCGTTCAAGTTCTTTATGTTTCCCAACTGTGAATACAACTCACTGTTTGTGTTGCACCCACACATAAGAGAGCATTCTTCTCCCATAGAATGGGTTAAACAGTTGGATCAACTCGAGAATAGTAGTTTAAAAGAAAGTAGGGGAGGATTAGGCTTGTGGACCCCTTATCCAGGGGATATTGATTCAGTTGTTTTGCCACCTGTAATAAGAACATCAAAAGCTGGCTGACAATTTTTTTTCATTTTTACATATTCATTTTTATTTGCAATTTTTCAAAGGATGTCTTAATATTTATTTTGCTTAACCTTGATAAAAGTAAATAAAAGTCTCCATGTTATTTTTTATTGTAAAGAGACAAAGCTCTTTGATGCTTTCCTCCCCTACTTGCTCCTTGGTAGACAGAATTTCTAGAGGTTGAATGAATTCACATTAAAAATTATTGTGTGCAAACAAATGTATTAAGTATCTCCACAACAAAATAAAGTTGAAAGACATTTTGAGCATCTCGTAATAAATACCAGAAGAAATCTTCCAGTTTATGAGTTTTATGACACAGACTTTATTGTTTGCACTCATGGTTGGTTATTGTATCTTAACCATCTTTGATCACGCCAACGTAATTGATGATGACGAGGAGTCCTCCCAGATGACGAATTGCTCCCCGCAGGATTAGTCTCACGAGTTTGTTGTGAGGCCTGAGGCATCCTTGAACTGCCTTCTCTGTAGTATTGAAGTTCTCGAGGTGTTCTTGAAGACAACAAATTTGTTCTCCACCTAGCAGTCCTATTTATCTCCAGATGATTATCATGGGATGATGATATAGTAGTTCTCCATCTACTAGTACGAATTCTGTCCATTTGATGCATTAAAGGCAAACTGGTTCCCCATGTAGCTGATTGATTTGTCTCTGTATCATCATATAACCTCTGCATTATTCCAGACCTTCTGTCATGTAATGACAATCTATGTCTTGAATTAGCCAACAAACTAGTTATCTGGCTAGCTTCTTCAATAGAGGAAAATATTTCATACCAGAACAAAGACATGAAGTCAACAAAATCCTCAGTAAATATGGCATCTGTGCTCAAATCTGTATCAGAACTTGCATGAATTGAACTGAAAAGATCCTCAAAGTCCCTCTCCTGTTCCATCCGGATCCAATCACGCTGTCGCGAGGGATCCACCTCTGATGGACGAACAGAAGGATGCTCGGACCTGGCATGCTTCCTGAGTTCTGAATATGTCCCCTGGAATTCACATGTCTCAGAGGAGCAACTCCTTGGTTTAGAATTCATGTACCTGCGAGCAGGCTCCAAAACCATGTATCCATATATTTCTCCACGGCAAAGAGGGCATATAACCTTTAGTTGCAAATGGCTCCCCCATTGTGAGGAGTGCACGGGCTCTGAATGAACTTCACTACTCCTGCGAGAGGTTGTTGTGCCTGTGAGAGGAATTTCTTGCAGTATTGCTGAGGAGAGATGAGAAGCAAATGACTTACAAAACTGATCAAGACAATTGGAGTGCCGGTGACTGGTGTTGCACATATAAGGACGGCAACCCTTCTCATGGGAAGAACATTTCAGAAGAACAGCATTATGAGGGGATTCCATGCAAATAGGGCACCTAGCTTCCTCCCATTCTTTCAAATCCTCAACTGATCCCATCAAATTGGAGGGTTTATGCAGCTCAACATTTTTTGAGCTGGAAGCGTAAGGATGTGACCTCGTGCAATTATCAATAGATGGGGACTGCACTCTTCTAACTTTCGGCATTTTGAAACTCAAGATGTTGCTGAAAAATTAAAATCTGCCTTATATCAAACAACCCAGAAATAAAAACCATTATGTTACAAAATATCAGCTGTAATTCAAGCATAAAAATATACTAAACAAGTCAGATATGTTGTTAGAAGACGCTAAACATCATTAGATTTCTCTCCCTCTTTATAATTGTGCAATTTGCTATGATGAAAAAGTGAATTAACTACATATCTAAACCTTGAAATTGAAGTAGTGAAGATTGCATCAACACAAAACCTACAAAGATGAGTTGGACATAGAAAAGTGCAAATTGACCCAGCCATGCCTATTGATCCAACATAAAACTTAGCACGATCTATCTGTTACCATTACACACAAACCTTAACTTCATCATCAAAATTATTATGTAAACACAAACTAAAACAGGATAGCATGTTTTGAAATCAAATACCAAATCTATGGACTTTGGATTTCTCAACCACACCAACTCTAGTACCATGTTTTATCAGTTCGTCACTACCACCATTTTAACTCGTTGAGTTGATATGAATTGAAGGGTACATACTACAGAGCAGTTGAACAAAAATCATAACAAAGACACAAGGTGAACAAAATCTACAACATGCATGATAGAATGTTGAGGCTTTATTTAATCTAAGGAACCTATGAAAAAGGCTAACCTGGTTAATCAGGAACACGATTCACGATCAGCAATCAGAAGAGAAAACACGAAGTTCTTAATTTTGATTTTGATTTTGAAATACAAATTACAAAGCGAAGAATCTATAATAGCACTTTCCTATTTGGAGTCGTCGGGTAAGTCAAGCTCCGTTTCCTTCCTTTTTCTTGAGATTGGTTTGCCCCTTTCCGTGTTTTTTCATCATTCTTTCTTTTGTTCTTCCTTCTTTTACTAATTTTTCTTTTGTTCTAAGCAGAATTGGGCCTGAAAAACCATGGGCTGATTTTGTAGCCCGTGAAAGCCATTCAAATTGTCGTCATACGTTGACCAAAAAATACTGTAGTCATGCCAATTTAATTTTCCAAGGTTGACCAAATAATAATAATAATAATTTTCCAAACCGAAGTTCGAAAAAAGATGACAAGATTCAATAAGATTGCCTTTCTGTCTCACGTTCATGGCTAACGGAGCATGTCCAATTTGAAGTATGGGCCTGTTAATAGTTTCATTGGACTCCGGCCCCATTTATAAAACCCCAAAAAAAAATATAGTTATTTATTAGTTATTCTGGTCAACTTTGAACATTATTGTTAAAGTTAGTAATCAACAAATATTTGATAATTAAATGTAAAAAATGAATAAATTATTTTACTTTTATTGCATATTTATGTTTCTAACAAATACTGTGAGCTTCAATAACATTAACATGGCACCTGTCCAAGCAGTAGATTTTGTATATTTCGTAAAGAATTATAGAAGAGGTATTAGGATGGAGACATACGTGCTCATGGAGTCTTTTGGCCACAAAACTTGTGTTACCACTCAAACCTACTCCTGGATTTGACATAATTGAGGCCATAAAATTTGGCTTTTGTAATCTTATTCTGCTATATTTTAATGCAGTTACAAGATCAGCTTTTATCCAAATTTGTGTCTATGTATCAACGGTATCCAATGTACAACAACGATTATGTTCAGAAACCGAGTTTAATTAAAATTAAAAAACACACACATTATGTAACTGTATCTGCGATTCAATCAGTAATTCTGTAAAGAAATTTACAATGCTACCAAGAATATAAAAGATGAATGAACTGATTCTACATGGCTGAATAGTGTCCAACAGAATCACCTGTGGCTAAAATCGACAAACCTATAGTGCATAAATGAAGGACAAACAACATTCAAAACAATATGTGGAATGTGGTCTTTGCCGATTGCCACAAATACGTACCGGCAAGAGAATATACATGGGAAAAAATGAATATTAGTTCTATGCTTCCAAAATGTTTACATGCTATAAGAGCACTAAGTAGTAAATCAGCGTTATGTGAATGAAGAAAGCCACAACCCCTGTCTTTGTCAACACATCACGCAAAGAAGCGCTGCCACTAAGCTCTCCAGCATTCACAAATTCACTTCTTCCGGTGCCAGTATTTGCAGAGACATTAACCGACAAAGAACCTAGATTAAACAATTTAAATTGAACATGCATCAGAATAAATAACATAGATCGAAGAGCTTTAAGAAATAGTAGCAATGTAAATATAGCTAAGGTCATTATACCAGCCTAAAGACTACAAGACAATGTTGGCTCAAAAGAACAAAAAAATTTCATGGTTGGAGTGGAAAAGCAACAACTTAGGACTTAGGAGGCTCATGAGAAATTAATATTTTCTTCCCTTATGGCATCGACTATATGCCTTTATGGTATAGTTAGCAGCTGAAACTTACAGTCATAGGGAGCCCATCCAATGCGTTGACCACCCAGATCATAAACAAAAATTTTGTCTTTTAATACGAGGTCTGCCAAAAGAGAAGGCAATGTTGTCAGTACGATACTCTTGAAGAAAATGTACCATGATCCCTAACAGATGATAAACAATAATTCAAGTACAAGGAACAACATTTTAAACTGATATTTTGGCTGGTCATTATTCCTTTCTAAAGTAACGGAAATTTTGTTGTTGAAAGTTAATCAAATGTAAAATTTATTCTATACATGCTTGCAAGATATCACCAGACAAAACACGGATATATGACCAAATTTGTGGACTTATACCTCCTAGAATTGTTACCCCTTGACCCTGGTTTTTCTGAAAGCCAATACACCACAATGCTGCACCCCCCTGTAATACACAGTTTGATCACAGCATTTAGTGAGATAACATACAATACAAAGAAGTAAGAGAAAACGTGTCAGTAAGATGTATAAAATGAATAAATGCACGTAGTCCGAGCTATCACCAGCAATGTCCAAGAATTTACCGTGAAATATCTCGGAGACATGTTCTAAAACATTCTCTATAAGCAGATTTCAGTTGGAAAATGGCATGTAATGAGAATTAGAATAAAAGTTGTCTTTCTCTTTTTCAGATAATGCACTCAGAAGAGAGGTAGTAATGCATAAGAATAATAATATTTAATGAAATATGATGGAAGTGCAGAAGCAGCTAATTGGTGCTGGATATGATAACTTGGGTAATATCATATCGAAACAATAAGTTATCATGGAAATCGTCTTTAAGAAAGGCACATGAGGCAACTTTAGAAACAAAAGTAAAATCAAAATCAGCTTTTAAGAGGCAGAGAAGTGAAAGGAAAGGAAAGAATCAGATTAATAGACAGTGATTCTTCAACCATTGTCAAATGCAACTGATTCCAACTTGAAATCGATGTCTTTGGAAATCATGTAATCCAGACCAGTCCTCGAAAAATTGAAGAAAGAGAAATTGAAGCTTGAATACTCACAATAGAACTCTGCTGTATAAGGTAGTCCTGTGGTTTTAAAGTCAAGGATGCACCACCAGCAAAGTTCAGACTCACTTGAGGAAAAATGTCAGAGACACTAAACACAGTATTTGAAAAAAAAAAAAAAAGGTTAGAGAATGAGTGTGTCAAGCTTATCTACTTTCTAGCATCCAATAGGCAAAAGACATATGAGCTGGAAAAGGAGAGGGGGGAAAAAAAAACATGAAATGCTCAAACTAACCTGCTGGTGACTAAGTAACACTGATTTCCCTTGGCAACAACAGTACGTACAGATTGTGGAATTGCAGCTGTAATCTACATTAACAAAAATAGCATTTTGGCAAATCAATATTGACAAACCTCCAACCACGCAAAAAGTATACCATTATTAGTAATCAATACATGAAGCATCAAAGCAATATCTATTATTGATCAATTGAAAAACATGAAATTACCTAAATGAAACTCACCGCATTGACAAAGGGATCAAAAGCCTCTTCTGCAAGATACGCCAAAGTTGTTCCGGAATCAACAATGGTACCTCTGTTGTTTGATGTTGCAAAAACTGATGAATCAATTTGCAACGCCTGGCCATTGACAGAGATGCTCTGCAGATTTAAATTGTAATGGGGCCTGAAATTTTTGCGAAGGAAACAGTAAGTCTAAATGCTTTTTCCAATGGACATTCTTTCAAGCCAATTTAGTACAAATACCTCTCATCAGTACCATGTTTAAATTCTTCAATTCCTAATGAACTTTCGTATAAAATTTTGAAGACACAATAATGAGTGCACATCATATTGTGGTTCACGGTAGAACATATTTCTTTCTGGGTTCTGATTCTGAGGGCTGATTTCAACTTTGTTGAGGCTTAACTACTTTTAGATATGAAATATGTAGGATCACCTTTCTTTTGGATAGAAAGATAGGACCACCTTATTAAATGCTGACTGAACTAGACATTGGCCTTGCTCAAGGCACTATTCCAAGAGCAGGTACCTAAGTAGATGACAAAACCCAAAAGCATGCTGCACATAGATTTATAGCTGTAAAATTGTTGGGAAATTCATATCTTCATCTTTTGGCATTACATTCTTCACAATCACATTCTGACGCATGCTAGAAATTATATAGTAGTTTCAAAGTTCAAGATTGGCAGACACCTGAAACCTCATTTTAACATCTTGCTTAGATGACTAATAAGAAGCCAACACCACCAAATGACTTCCCGTATTAAATACTTGCCATCTATCAGTACATCTGAAACTTTTATTCCAAAATCTTATTAGCCTCCTGAGATCAAAGGCACAGAACTCCATTCACTCGCTACATTTACTACAGAATTCAGATTACCCACAGAATGGACTTATTACATCACAACCACAAAGAGAAATATAAGTAATAGAAGGAAAACAAAAATGTCGCATTTTTTTATTTTTTCCTATGAAAGAACTTACTGTGATGGAACAAGTGAAGTATAAACTATGTTTGGCTCCACAATCTCACCAAGAACCAATATGCCCCCACCACTGCTATCTCCTTTCAGACAATGGGAGAACACACTTGGAGCTATCCCTTGTGAGGAAAGCTGGGAGATAACAGACATTCCTTGTTGCCCAAATCCAAATATCCCATCAACTGCTCTATCAGACTTTGTCAAGTCCCCAGTCAGCTGGTTGCTACAACTGCTCCATAGAACAACACAATGAAAGTGCTTTTCAAGATTAAACCAACAAGCATGAAAAAAAAAAAATGGGGATGCTATTTAATTCAAGTGTGCAACCATTTCAGGCTCATGATAGCTCACCCAAAAACTACAGCTGCTGAAGAATTTGTAGTCACGGATCCCTCAAAAATGGTGTCAAAATGCATCATATCTGAAACGTAGTAGCCTGATGTCCCACTGCCATCTCCATATTGGAAAGTGTAGGAGCACTGGTTGCCCTGACTAGAACAGCTGGCATCTGATGATTGAACTCCATTTTTGCACCTTTGGTCCGAACAAGAGATCAATGAAGATGTTGATGAATGCGACGGATCGAAAAAATTGAGCTGAATCTGTAACAAAATCCAGCAACCACCATGATGTTAACAAATTCCAGCACGATATTGAACATTGATCTTACTGTTTTGCAAACATAATATTGAACTTACAACAACAATAACAACAATGAAGCTTTGTCCCACTAAGTGTAGTAGGCTACATGAATCGGATGAAGTCAAGTGATATTGAATTTACAAACAACGAAAATTGAATTTACCTGGAGCCCACTTGTCTGAGGACAACCACTGCAGGAGGTACAACTAACCCAGAGAACATCACTGCCAGTATCAATCTGCACATTAAATTCAACTGGAGGAGTACCCAACTGCACCTTTGTAAAGTAGAGCCTGAAATAAGCCATCAATTTCAAATTAAAGAAAAAAATAACACAAAAACAAAAGATATCATATAATGCGAGATAAAAACAAATTAACAGCTGGGGTTGTTGGGAATAAAGCAAATTAAAAACCAAACATTCGCCTGCCATTACGTAAATCAAAAAAAAAAAATGAAATTTGAGAGCCTCAAAGAACCAAACGAACCAATCTTTGGATTTTAACTTAAACTAAACAAGAAGAAGCAGAAACCGTAAACAAGAAGAAGCAGAAACCGTGAAAAACAATGAATTGATCAAAAAGGAAAGAGCACAACAATAAATTCTGAAACCCATTATTCAGAATCCAGTCCAAATCCCAAAAAGTCTTCAAATTGGCTCAACTACAGAAAACCAGAAACCAAAAAAAAAAAAATAATTAAAAAATTGAAAAGTGAAATGATTGAAGAGAATTACTTACCCAACTTGGAAGGGATCGAAGGTGCCTTGAACAGGGAAATCAATGACGCCATTTGCGGACTGCAACATTCTTCTGTGCCTGAGCATGTCACGTGCTCTGAGCTGACTCAGCTCCACTCCATGATTCGTCGGAAACGCCCTCTCCAGCCTCAGAGTCGCCGGAGATCCACCAACCGCCGCCGCCAACAACGCCACGCAGATGACAAAAACAGCCGCCATTCGTGTCGGTGTTGTTGGTTACTATATATAGCTATATATATAGAGATATCTACGTATCTATATATTTACGTGTGTATATTAATTTTTGTGTGTGTATATAAAGTGTGGCACGTAGAAAAAGATAAAATTTGGAATCGAGAGACTAATGGGTGAAGGAATGGAAGCGAGACAAGAGCGTAAGAATAAGAAGCAGAACAGGGCAAAGTTTAAGGATGAGAATGAGGATCTTGTTGTTGTTGTTATTGTTGTTGTGCTTTATCATCATAATTCCAGAGAGAGAAAGATAGTGTGCGAGTATTTGTATATGGAAGAAACAAGGAGAGAGAGAGAGAGAGAGAGGGAGGGAAGGAGGGAAGAAAGGAAAGTTCCAAAGACAATAAACAGCAGAACAGAACAGAAGATAACCCGAGTTTTCAACTTTCAGCAACGGATTACGTTAAGTTACCATGCTATGCTTCTACCCATTTTGTCCTGTGATTTGCAATTTGTTTTTTAATTGTTATTGTCGTTTATTGTTAGTTTTTTTTTTTAAAGTTGAAGGGTTCGTATTTGGCGTACTACATGTTACGTAATCATGTGCGTTCTTTGCACGCGTTTTTTTCTTTCTTTTTGTTTTTCAAAGATGGAAAATCGAGATTGGTTGATTTGATTCTTGCAGACTTTTTCTTTTAGGCCAACAAACTGAAACCTCGTTCAAGTGATTTGCCGAGGAGGGAAAAAAAAAATAACTAGCTTAACCAAATTTTTGAAAAGGGTGAGTTTGTCTGTAATTTTTTTTGATAAAAAATTAATTTTTATATATTTAAATAATTTTTTAAAAATAATTAAGCTTTCAAAAAATTTATTTTTTATTTTTTAAAAAAAATTAAAAAGAATAGCTTATAAAAAATTTTAATTTTTTTAATTATATATAAAATTTAAATTTCATAATCATTATTTCTAAAAGTGGAAATAAATGCACACTAAATATCTACCATATTATTGAATAAAATTGTTAAAAATCTCTTAAAAAAATTATTACAATTACATTAAAATATTATGAATAAATTTGTCATTAATCAATATTTAGTTGGTTCAATTAATTTAACATTATTTTTCTTTAAGTAATTTTTTGGATTTAAATTTTGTTGATGAAAAAAAAATAGAATTTTACTTTTGTAATAGACCAATTTGGCTCAAGCAAAATTAATTAAAATTTAGTGATGATTTAGATAAAAAATAAATTAAATTTAAATTTAAAATTTTTACATTGACACGGTTTGATCTTAAAATGTTTAAACCTTTGAAGTCACATTTAATTTTTTGAATAATTTTAACAGCAATTGTTGTGTTTCAATAATTTTAAGTAATTTTATAATTAAAACAAAATTTGATTAAAAGTCAAGACTTTAAAATTTCACCAACAACAATGAAAACGTAATTCATATTATTTTGACCTTGTGTCATATGTAGCTGTTAACACGTTTCTTTTTTTTTTTTTTTCAATTAAAAGCAATTGTATTGACTGACATATGTATATATTCTTTTTTGGGGTGGAACTATATGTCACATTACTATCGGAGGAGATCACATTAAACATGAACCCTTAACCATCACAATCTTTACCAAATTTAACACTAGGAAGGGGAATAAATAGAATCTACCCTATGACATTAAACAAGTATATGTGTAAAAGTAGTGTTATGAGCTTTATATTGAGCAAATAAATAAACTTAATATGATACTTAAATTATAAAATTCTCCTATTCAATAGATTAGTCTTTTAAATTAGACAATCTCTTTTAAGTTTGAGTCATAGTTGATGCTCCTTTTAAAGATAAATATTTATGACATCTTTACTATATCAATATTAACTCAAGTGAGAAGGGCCCAACTTAGATAACGAATTTCTTAGATGAAAGAATTTTATGATTTAAATTTCATATCGAACTTAATATAGAACTCATAACAAATTGTATCTCATGTCAAGTGAGCTATTTACCTTAAACCAAAATCTAAATACTATAAGATTGTTTTATTCCAAATAAGAAAGACCAGTGATAAAGAGCTAGTGGGCAAAATTGCAAATAGTAATGTTTTTATAGTGTATTTAGGAGCTCATTTAGAGTTGTTAGAATCAATTGTAAGGCCCAACAATTGATTTTGAGCATATTAGATGATGTTTGGTTGTAAAAAAATAGAATTAATTCTTGTCTTTAGAATTAATTTCAGGAGAATTGAAAATTTTTTACTTTCTGTCATAATCACTTTTAGAAGAACTATCAGATATAAATCACTTTACTTTAAAATCAATTCTAATCAAATTAATTTTAATAAAAATAATTATATCTAAAATTAATTCTACAAAAATATAACCAAACACATACTTAAAGTGTTTTGAATCATGGAGAAAAATGTGTTTTGGATGACTATAACTTTCTTTTTTGAAAAAATAAGTTCAATTTTGTTGATAAAAACTTGAATTTGTCATCATAAACATTAAACGGTCAATTTTGTTTGTCTACAAATTAGAAGGTCAATTTTGTCTGATATATTTAATTCAAGAGTTCAACTGTGATTGATTACAATTTTCTCATTTGATCAATTAATTATATATCTATGTGTCATTATGTAAATAAGCAGTCTGACAGTTAGATATTCTAATCTCACACACACACACACACACACACACACACACATATATATATATATATATATATATATATATATATATATATATATATATATATATATATATATATATATATATATAAAATTATTGTTGTCCTTTTTTTCTTTTTAAGAAATTCATATTATCTATTAAAGTCAATTGAAAGCCGCAATGAACACAAGTGACAAATGTCAGCGTTCGGCCCCTTAATCATGGTCAAATTAATATTAATATATTGTAAATATAAAAAACAATCTTATTATTTAATTATACTTCCTTCTTTCCATTTTATCTATTATTTTAGATTTATGCATAAAAATTAAAGAACTCAAAATTAATACTTAATTACACATTATATTTATCAAAATGCTCATTTTTTTTATTATTCTTCAAAAAACAGAAGAGCGGAAACTGGAAGCAACAACTGGCTCCAAACCAAGGCTAACCCTGGCTTCAAAATGCTTTTATTTAATTCTTAATATGTAATTAATTCATTGCCAAGATCACATTAAATTATCCAATGTGAAAAAGGATAAAACTGTAAAAATATTAATAAATTATGTATTAAAATGTGAGAGTGATAGACAAAGTCAGACAAAAAAATTTCTTCAAAGTGACAAATAACATGAAATGGAGAAAATATGTTATTATATGTATAATTTTTAATATAATAATAATAAGAATTAATAAATTTTATTAATGTGTCAATATATAATTGAATAAATATATAAAAAAATTTTTTATAATGCATCCAAATTAATTTTTTTAATCATGCAACTATATAAATATATATAAAAGCAACGTTATAGAGTAAATAATTTTTTTGCATTTTTCACAAAAATAAGAATATAGTTATTGAATAAAATAAAATGGTATTATTCAATTTCCTATCTAAAACTTAGTGAGTTTCATATCATTTCGGTAGAATTTCTAATTCTTCAATTTTTTTCTTATATTATTTTTATTATAGAATTATTTTATAAATTTGTAAACCATGCTGTTCATATGTAATTATTACAATTGATGAATGTTTTGGCATAATCCTTGTGTGTACAAAAATTACTAGATTGTATATTAATATATGAAAATTTCATAAATTTAAGTAAAAAACAAATAATAAATAATTGAAAATAAATGACTTATAAAAAAAATGTACATCGTAAATCTATACACATGGTCGCATCACACGTGTTGTTTATATATAAAAGGAAAAGCTCTGTATAAAAAACTTAAAAATATTAGTAATAATTGTTAATGAAGATAAGTTCTTCCCCCCCCCCCCCACCTGTAAGCTAAGCTCTTTGGCATTACTCAGTGGAAAACTCACGCCCTAAAACTAAAGAAAAGTCATAAAAGAAAATGATAATATATCATAAATCATAAATAGGGATAAATGTCGCCTTTGAAAAAAAATCTTCCAAAGTACGTTGTTTTTTTTCCCCTCCGAAAACAATAGTCAGCTTACCTCCACCTTTTTATAACATATTTGATTTTGTTCAATTCTATTCATTAGAGTAACTATTTTAAGGTAAAATACTTGAAAACGTTTTAATTATAAATTATTTTGAACAGACATAAGCCAAATTGCCTTTGTTTATTTATAACTCGCGCTTAATGATTGAGTCGTTCTTCTAAATTAATAACACAAATATCCAAGTAAAAGTAATTTTCCTCGTCTCTTGGCGCTTGTCATTCACCAATGATTGGCTTTTAATACATCTTAAAACAGACACAAGCATTTCTCACTGCAATTGTCTTTCAACTAAGGACGTAAAAACAGTTGTTGAAATTTCCATATCATCAATCCTCATGCCCCCTAAACACAGCAGATGAAACTGGACCGCCATGTCCTTGATCCCCAAACCCATCAGTAGCTGTAGCATTCCCAAAACCCATCATAAATATACATGTTGATGCTACTATACTCATTAGTATACCATAGAAGGGAAAACGGTGGTGTTATTTACACACAAAACAAATAAGAAAAATATTCTTACCTCGAGCGTGGTGTGAGTTAGGTTACATCGACCCTTTCAAGCCAGAAAGAACTTGGTGGACCGCTTTGGCTAGTAATCTGGCAAGAGCCCTGTAAAAAGTGTTAGGAAAGTTGATTCATAGATATATTTTGATAAGATTGTGATTGATTTATTTATGTATATTTTTAAGATATGTATATCTTTAAGATTTGTATCACTATATCCTTAGATTTAAGAATATTTGAATTTAAGAATATGAGAAATCTATTAGGATATGAAAAATCTGTTAAAATATATGAAATCTGTTAGGATATAGAAAATCGATTAGAATATGAGAAATTTATTAGAATATGGGATAAAGATTTTTAGAGATTAAAGACCCTTAGTTATAAATAAAATCAATGGCATAAGTATGTGAAAATTAGAGAAATTGGAAAAATGTAAAAGAGGGGACACTGTTATGAGAGAGGATGTATAAGGGGCTTTGGATATAAGAACAAGTGATATTCTTGTACTATTTTTCTTTTTATAATGAAAGTATTTATCTTCTAGTGTGGATATAGGCATATGATTTACCGAACCATGTAAATTCTCGTGTCTCTGCATTTATTGTCATCTTATTAATTTCTTTCTCTTGATATTGTGTGTTTATATTTGATTTATTAGATTTATATGTGAGTGTTTGTAGGACCTATTCTGCTGTACAATTCCCCTAACAAAAAAGATTTCAATGCTCAAGTACAAGAAAGTTTAAAATGTGTCTAGATTAAAGAAAAATGGAATTAGATGTCTTACCATTTGGAATGTGAGGCATTATATGCTCACATTCTTACCCATTATTGTTAGTTAATGTGCTTCCATAGTGGAAGAATGAATCCTTGTTATCGTGCATGGGAGTGATGGGATTGAGGAATTCTAGGTGCAGATTGTATCACTTAGGGAGCGATTGCAGGAATCACCGGATTAATCCCTTGTTTTGTGATCCTAAGAGCATTTATCCTTCCTAGGGCAAATCTCTCGCATGGGCTCCAAGTTATGTCGAAATGTATCGAACTAGGCAAATTGATTTCGAGCTATGACTCAGTGAGGGACAGCTCAATCCAAAAAAATTCACAAAGTTATAGATTTTTTTATATCTTTCATTTTATCTATTTTATTACATCTATAGTTGATAATGGTTTATGTGAAATTTCCTATATCTTGAATGTTTGTAATCTATTATTATGTTTTATTTGAATGCTTGTATGTCCCAATATTTATTTTTAAAAATAAAGACCGCTTATAGTGTGTTTGTTCATAATTTTTGCAAACGCAAGTGAGGATTTACATATTTATCAAGACAAAATAACACTTTCTAAAAGCATTTCTTAGAAGGAATAAAAACTTTACTACAATCGATGCCCGTTGGCTTTTGGTGGAAGGTAATATACTCTTAGAAGCACACTAAACTAAGAACTAAAGAGAAAAAAAAGCATGTGTTTCTCCCAAATTTATGAAGTCCAACCAATCAATAAGGAAGACTGGTCAAGCGAAACTTTTAGGCGGTATAAGTTAAATCGGAACATGTCTTGACTAACTCTAGGGAAGGATTCTTATAAAAGTTATTGATTGACAGTTTCAAGAACATTAAGATTTAGTGGCTAATTATTCTAGGTAATAAAACTGCTTTTTCATGGATATTTGATAAGGAGGCTGTTCAGTTACTAGTCAATATGTCAAGTTTATAGAGTATTTGATTCTATTGGGCGTGATCGAATGAGTCAAAGAACTATATTCAGCGTGCAAGACTAATTAATTTCAGATATTTCGAGTAATACATATGTTATTAGTAGTGCAAATAGTTTGTGAATTCTTATAGTGCAAATATTACCCTCGTTATCTTATAAATTATTTTTACTTATCGCGGTCCTCTATTACAAACATTGCATTTTTCACATCGCTACATATGACTCCGTGTACCACGAAAAATCGTATGCTTGTTTATACATTAACTGTATTTCGCCAATAAAGCCTCCTTGAAAGAGAAACTAAATGGGGGAATTAAAATAAGCAAATGGAGTACTTTGAGCTTTTGTTTTGCTCCGCATCATGTCAAGCTTTAACTAAACCCAATGCACAATTATTTCAAATTTCACCTTTAGATGGTCGGTTTTTGAAAGGGAAAATGTAGTCCACATCGACGACCAGCATCTTTTGCTTTCATTTTGTGACAGAAAAACCGGAAGAAAAAAAGTATAACAAAATTTAAAAAAAAAAAAAATCCTAAAAGCCGAAGTTCCTATTTGCCTAATTCCAGTTGGCTAGTGTACCCACCCATTTTTTTTTCCTAGCTTATTATTGCCCATAAAGTGCTGAATGTGCAGAGCTAGAGCTACCATTTTGTGGCTAGTAGGGCATCTGCTCTCGTTATTATATATTATTTATAAACTAAGCTTTTCTTTTTCTTCTTTTTGTATAATGTATAAAGAGAGACATTGGCATGGTGGTTGTCATTATTAATCACAGGGAACCTTCCCTGAGTCAGCGAGCTGCAAAGGACAGGAGCTGCTAAAAAGAGAAGTCGTATCAGACAAGTACGGCTCCTTCGGAAAAACGGCCACGCCCTCTCGCATGCTTTTCATATGGCTACCGTGCAGAGCTTGAACAGGAAAGTTGCCTATAAACATCAAATGTGTCAATTCCATTTTTTCAATAAAAAATTATATATATATATTTTATGATAAAACAATGGCTGCCAAACAAGAAAATTAAACTCTTTCATCCTATGAATCAACATTATTAGTTGATAATGATTATTGGTCATCAGTGATCATTCTTGTTAGAAAAAAACTTTAGCATGCATTATCCTTTCAAATAATTTTGTACTTATTTTTTTAAGTAATATTTTAAATTTAAATTTTGTAGATAAAAAAATTAATATAAGAGGGCTAAACTCCTATAATAGATTTTGGAAGCTAATGATTTGGTTTAAAAAATTATATATTTCATAGATCTCATAAAAATTATATATTTCATAGATCTCATAGACTTGCCTAAATTGTTTGTAAGGTTTGTAATATTTCCGTGTAAGAAAAGTTGCCTACGAATCGATAATACAAATATATTGCTGTTTTTGTTTTCTAGAAACAAATGCATGTTTGGTTTGGCGTTTGTGCACCCAAACCTCCGTTCAGCCCACCTTGAACGCAGCATTGTTTTGTTTGGGTTTCTTGCGTTCGTGTTACATCAACGCGTTTTTCACTTGAAACCCCAGTTCAGGTTGAAGCATGAATTTATTGCTTCTGTGTTCATATTTTCTCCGTTGGAGAATTGATCCTAAAAAAAAAATTATAATTACCCGTATTAACCTGCCATAAATAACAGTGAGATTAGTTTCTTTTTTTGATGAGACAATGACAATAGGCTCCAGACTTCAAGCAGCATGTCCACATGTGCTCCATGTATAACGTTGGAGTAGTTTTTTTTCTTTTTTAATTGTTTGTACATTTACTTTATATATTTTGTTGTAAATTTTTTATTTATGCCATTGGAGTACTTTATTTATATACCGTCGGAATAGTCTATAATTTTATTTATAACAGATTAGTTTGGATAAATTTTTCAGTTTTTTAAAATGATATTTTTTTATAAAAAAAATTAAAAATATAAAATTTGTTTTATATTTGAATATAAATTAAATTATATTTGAACGTAACATTAAAAGGATAATATAAACTTATAACCTTTTTAGTAATTTTGTATTTAAAAGTGATTTTGATTACTATCATCCAAACAATATTTATTTTATCATAATTATTTTTAATATAAAAATTACCAAATATAAATCACGTTAACATTAACTTAATTTTGATCAAAATCAATTTTGTAGAATCAAGTTGAAGTAAATTACCATTTATAAGCTCTAATCCAAACACACACTAAGGCGTTCATTGAAATTTTTCGCTGTCAATTTTGTACGCATAAATAAATGGTTGTCTTAAGTTTAACCGGCTTGTTTGACGTAAAAACTATCTTATGATCAGTTGATGAAAGTAATGTTCTTGTTGTTTTATTACCTGTTTTGACATGAACGCTATTATTTGTTTGATTATCAAGGTCTTAGAAAGATTCAAAAGGTTGATATTTTCTAGAAGATAGATACAGCATAGGCCTGCAACAATTGTTTTGTAGTCAAAACCATTGACGAAAGTTTGATAAACTAAACTAGCCTAAACATTGACTTGCTTCAATTCTGTTTGTGTTCCCACATTCTTTTAAGAAAAATAAAATCTCATACACCAAAAAAAAAAAAAAAAAATCTAAAAAAATTGAGTCTTTATTTGAGGATAGTGTGCCAATGAATAAAATCATTTAAAAGTAAAGACGAGCAAAGTTTACAAACTGAGCCAATAATTTAAAATTTTAAGCTAATAGGAAACCGAATCTGTCAAGATAATGTTGATATTTGCATTATTTGTCATTCAATAAATTGACCAGAAGTGCTTGGAGTAATATAAGTTGAAAGAGCTGGCTGCTTGCGTAAAGCGCATATAACTTGTGCACCAGATACGCCCAACTCTCCTCACCAACTTATGCTGAACTTTTCTTGTAGGAGATGTGGTTCCAGATCCACACACATAGTCTGCATTCGTAATCAATTGAAAATAATAACTCTTCCGTCTAACAAGGAATTGCTCTTCCGACTCCGCAGAATGTTAACCAAATGAACTATGAACATTTTGGGCAGTAAGATTGCCAAGTCAAAGTAGCGAATCCATCGCAATAAACAAAGTCTACTGTGATCTTTTGCTCTGAAATACAGTATTTCCAGGTGAATGCGGAGATGAAACAAGGCAAAGATACTTATCTTCGGTTCGATTAAATAACCAATTTGAAATTTGAAACAATCATCATATTTTTTTTTTCTTTTTGTCTAAACCACATATATATTTAGAGCCCATTGAATTATAATTAATTTGATTTGAGTTAAATTAATTTACTATAAGAATAAAGGTCTTTCAAATATTTTTATAATTTACAAAGTGTAAATTTGAGACACATTCAAAAGAACAACTGATAAATCACTTAAACCAATCAAACATTAGTTGAACAGATTATTGTGATTAATAATATTGTTTGTTTTTATTTTAAGCATCGTACTTATATGATTTGTGGCACTAATTGATTTGAATTTCGAATAGCCCCGGTGGCAAATGAAATCCAACTTTGACTCTCTTCTCATGTTCCTTTGGGTCCTCTTTCAATTTCTTTTTCTTTTCGATACACTATAATTCTCATTCATACACGTTTCCCGTAGTCGTGGTCATCGGATGGACATTCATGAATCTTCATTATTGTTCTGAACCTTTTGGTATTAATTAACAGCTTCTTGGGGGCATGCATCTTTATTCTAGAGAAAGAAAATCTTTAGGGAGTGGGGTCTGTAGTGTAGACGGCTATCTTTGTAAGACTCCACCACGTTTTTTGTTGTTTTCCTTCCATTTTTGCCTTGGCCCCTTCCAAATGTTTAAAGCTGTCTTTATCTATTTTACAACAAAAACAAATATTCTTCTTTGTTTATATTTAGTTTATACTTTATACATCGAAATCATTATCAAGTTAGTAACGGACTGTTGTGGCCCAACTTGGAAAAAGGCTTTGGGCCCAGGTTATTGTCAGGAGTTAGAAGAGCAAAGATAGCCCCCTATACTGTTTCTTCTCATTGTTTGGTTTTCTATGATGATTGATGCACCCTCCTTTCTGTTCATGTACATGGTCACATAGCATTAGTTAATTTGGCTATAAAAAAGAGGTTGTGAAATTGCTTATTTTCCTGTTTAAGATAAGGTATTGTGTCATGCTAATTTTTTTCTTGAATTTTATCATTTTTAGCAATTTTGTAGATTTGGTGGGAAACGTAGTGGAAATAATGGGACATGGGATTGAGAAGTTGAATGTTTTACACTGATGAGAGTAAAAATGTGTGGTTATAGTAAAAGCATTCAATTTTTGTCTTGGTCAAATATTGAAATCAACTCTTTTTTTTTGGGTCAGCAAAGTTTTATGTAGTCATTCAATAAGAACAACTTACATTCTTGTATTGAGTAACGATGAGCCCAATAGGTTAGATGAAAAGAAATTTTTAATTGAGCTTTGGGATGGGCTCCAAAAAAGATGCTATTGTTTGGGATACAATATATGTTGTTAACAGTACAGTCTCATGGCCTCTACAATATTTTACGATGAATTTACCATATTGAATCATAGAGTAATGATTAAAAGAAAGAAAGAAAGAAAGAAAGAAAATTTTACTTTAGATAAAAGTAATTCGACAAGATAAATTTCTGCTTTTTCCGTTGAAAAGAATGATAAACAAACAGGCTAGTACATTGAAGTATTATAAACCAGCAACCTAAATATCAACATAATGATTTGCTGCATCTTCTCCTTGCTTTAAGTTTTATAAAGAAACCAAACACGAAACAGGAAATCTGTCTGTCTATCCATTATTTACACGCACATTGGTTAAGAGAATTGTATTTTTATTTTATATACTTGTGAGTTCACTCACAAGCAAACCAAAACCTAAATAACATACGCAACTACAAATACATAAAAGCGAATTTTGGTGCTCTCAAATATTTGATATTCCTAAGCAAAAAAAAAAAAATTAAAATTGATATTTCTGTATTTTGAGTTGAATTTTTCTTATTGCTCGTTTTTATAATACAAATTAAGGATTGAAAATATTATTCACTACTCTTCATAAAAAATATTTTAATTATTAAAAAATTAGAAATATATCTTCAAATTTTTAAAAGATATAATTTTTATGTACTAACAATACAAAATAAATTTATATTATTAGCTAATAGAATTTGAAGAAAATATCAAATCATCATAAGTAATTATCTAATATGATAATTATCTATCATGATTTGTTATTTTTCTTAATTTTTATTAGTTGATAATGCTTATAAATTAATCTTATTTTTAAAATAAAAAGCACTTGTATATTTTATTTATAAGATTTAATTTTGATATATTATAATATAAAATTTTTTTATATAAATATTTAATTATATATTATTATATTATTAAAAATATTTATATCTTAAAATAAATACTTTAAAAGTATACCTATAATGCTGTATAATTAATTAGTAGTATAATATACTTTATGTTAATGGTATATCAAAAGTAATTATTTTATTGTTTCGGTGTTTAATTTTGATACACGTGTAATTTTTGTAATTATCATTTAATTATATATTATCATATTATATTAATAAATATATTTAACTCTCATACTTATTATTTTAAAAAATTATATAAATTAAAAGATTTGATTCAATAATAGTATAAAGAAATTTTATATTATGAATATATTAAAATCAAATTATTTTATTTAATCATTATCACTTTTAGTTTCTTAATTTATGTTATAAGATTACACATCAACAAGATCTTTTAAGTTATTAATTATAAGTTGATATTCTAACTAACCGTTCCCCCTAGCTAACAGCCAGTAGGAGTTACCATCAAGTTACCGAAATAACTAAATAATGTACGTAACTAATTAATTTTCTTTTTGACCAGAAAAACGTACATAATTAGTGTGAGTTAACCTTAGACCTGGATTAGACTAGTCTATAGTCTATGGTTGTCGCTTTCGCACACACACAATATATTGATTTCACTTGTTTGTTTTCCCGGCAAGACCCAAGACCCCCCTGACTCCAAAAACCCTAATTTCCCCATTTTGCACCGTTCCACTGAATTCAAGGCTTTCTGTTCCCTCTAAAAACCAACTCTAACCATTGTTCCACAAATTGATTCATCTTCATTGAAAAGTTTCCTTTTTTCTTTCTGGGTCCTAGATTTTTCTTCTGATATCGATAGCTTGTGCTTGTGCGTTGTGTAGTGTTTTGGTTTTTGTGCTTGAAGGTCCTTCAATGGCGGAGGACCGTAACAATGAGGGAAGTGACTACAGTTCGGAGGAAGAAGGTACTGAGGATTACAGGCGCGGAGGGTACCATGCGGTTCGGATTGGGGATGCCTTCAAGAATGGGTGCTATGTGGTGCAGAGTAAGCTCGGTTGGGGACATTTTTCTACTGTGTGGCTCGCTTGGGACACTCAGAAATCGGTGCGTGCCCTTTTGTTTCTTTCCTCAGAAAAAGCAAAAAGAGTGAAAACAAAAAATGTTGGAAAATGAATGATTTTGACTTTGGACAAATTAGTGTGTAGTGTACTAGTGTTTTGGGTTAGGGAAAAGTTGAGTTTTGTATTTTAGCTGGGTTATGACTTAAGAATGAGTGACACTTTGTGGAAAGTGTATGATTTCCGATTTATTATCCTTTTTTGCGCGGAACAATGAATTAAGGATTCCTTCCATTGGCTATTGGAAAAAAATTTATCAATGTTGGATTTTATGTTTTTCGATATTGGACAACGTTTGGTTTTCTAAAGAAATATATCATTCCCAAATCTCAAATAATAAAAGGTTCACGAGATTCTGCTGCTTAATGTTTTATTTTATTTTTGTAATTGTAGCGAACAATTTTTGTAAGTAGTTGTTCACATGTTTGTTGCCTTATAGTTGTTGCTCTTTCTAATTTGCTATGTTGTTGATCATGTATGTAATTAGATGGCAGTAGAATGTACTTTGTCACTTTGTTATTCTTCATTCTTTAGAAACCTAGACAAAACACTTGCTGCTATCTTTAATTTGGAACTGTATTAATGATGTGGGGAATTATGTGTTTGTAGCGATATGTTGCCCTGAAAATTCAAAAGAGTGCTCAGCACTACACTGAAGCAGCAATGGACGAAATAAAGATTCTCAAACAAATTGCGGATGGAGACCCCCATGACAAGAAATGTGTTGTAAAGCTTCTGGATCACTTTAAGCATTCAGGGCCTAATGGCCAGCATGTGTGTATGGTTTTTGAATTCCTTGGTGACAATCTCCTTACCCTTATCAAGTATAGTGATTATCGAGGGGTTCCCCTTCCC
Source organism: Pterocarpus santalinus (assembly GCA_031439595.1). NCBI lineage: Eukaryota > Viridiplantae > Streptophyta > Magnoliopsida > Fabales > Fabaceae > Pterocarpus > Pterocarpus santalinus. The sequence goes on along the minus strand of CM062528.1, from coordinate 39,564,817 downwards.
ATGGTTAAGGAAATTTGTTTCCATATTTTGGTGGGTTTGGATTACTTGCATCGCGAGCTTTCTGTAATACACACTGATTTGAAACCAGAGAATGTCTTGCTTCTGTCACCAATAGATCCATCTAAGGATCCTAGAAAATCAGGTGTTCCACTTGTTGTTCCAAATACCAAGGACAAGACTGTGTCCAAAAATGGGGTCACAAAAGATGATAAAAGTTTAAATGGAGATCTGACTAGGAACCAGAAAAAGAAAATGAAGAAAAAGGCTAAAAAGGCAGCTCAAGCCTGTGTTGGGAAGGAAGGTCCTGAGGAAGCTGAGGAGGATTCTAAAGCACCTGAGCAAGATGAATGTACTAAAGTTGTGAAACCAAGTGTAGAGTCTGGTGAAGGTGAAACTAATAGTCCTGAGAGCAAAGATGAATCAACAAAGACTTCTGAATCTAAGAATGTTCCCCGAGGAAGTCACGGTCCTGGGAGAGGAAGCCATTCCGAAAGAAAGAAGCTACTTGCAGCTGCTGATCTTAAGTGCAAGCTGGTTGATTTTGGTAATGCTTGTTGGACTTATAAACAATTCACAAATGATATTCAGACGAGGCAGTATAGGTGTCCTGAGGTTATTCTTGGATCTAAATACTCAACTCCAGCAGATCTATGGTCTTTGGCTTGCATTTGCTTTGAGCTTGCTACTGGTGATGTTCTTTTTGATCCTCACAGTGGTGACAACTATGACAGGGATGAGGTAAGTCATCTGTTTTGGATTTCAAAAGTACTGGTTGTGGTTGGCTTCATTTCTTCATATCATTATCTTATGCTTACTGCTAATAACTTGATAATAATATTCATAATGGCTTTGAAGAAGGGCTTCAACTTCAATCAATGGAGTATTTTGATGATGTTTCAGAATTTTCTCTGCAGGATCATCTGGCCTTGATGATGGAGCTTCTTGGAACGATGCCTCGCAAGGTAAGCATGTCAGGCGTGTTGCTGAAAAATGTCGAAGTTGTTATTAATTATTATCAATTTGCATGATGACATGCCGGAGGAAAAAAGTATTAAACACGCCTACTATAGATGCTTCCCATGCGTAATTCAGTTGCTCCATTATAGATACTATTGTCCTTGTCCTATTGTATGTTACTACTTTTCTGTCTTAATGAACTTTCTGATATCAGACAAAGAAACAATATGGTAGTTCACTGCAATTTATTTTTAGATTTTAATTTTGATGATTTGTCAGTGTAAAGTTATTTGTACCATCGACCAATTATATATGTGTGACTTTTGACATAATTATTATAAGTGCCAAACACTTTTTATTACAAGGCAATGCATGGTTGAATAACAATGTATAAAACTTCTACACTAACAGTGGATTAAAATTAAATCCTTATTTTTAATTGACTAGCATCAATTTATCTGTTACATCTGCGAAAAAATTAACAAATATTCCTTCAGATTGCATTAGGTGGCCGCTATTCCCGGGAATTTTTCAATAGATATGGTGATTTGAGGCACATCCGTCAGTTGCGTTTCTGGCCGCTTAACAAGGTGCTGAACGAGAAGTATGATTTCAGTGAGCAAGATGCCAATGACATGGCTGACTTCCTTATTCCATTACTTGATTTTGTCCCTGACAAGAGGCCAACAGCTGCTCAGTGCCTTAGTCATCCATGGATCAGCACAGTTCCTCGGACTCTTGAAGCTTCATTGACTTCTGTGCAACCTGATGCTAAGGATGGAGAAACGTCTGAAAAGATGGAGAAGGAAAATGCTGAACTGGAAGCTGTGGAAGTTGGTATTGGGAATGTAGCTATTGATGGAACTCCAAAGTCACTTAAAGAGTCTCAACCTATACAACCATCAAAATAGATGGAAATTGCCTTGTCTGGGTGGTGTATGCAACCTGTTTTTGTTTGTATGGCAAGGACCTTGGAGCGTAATGTTCATGGAACTGCTATATTAGACCTTACATGCAATATAAGTCATGCTTAAGGTTGTGATTTGGGAGCCCTGGGTGAGGCCAGGTGGATGTCTGCTACTATGGAGTAATATCACCCTTTACTTATTCGGGATTGCCTCAGATAGCTTCCTTCACATTCAATAGAAATTGTGCTATGCTATAAACACTAATATCCTTTTCTTTTTTTTTTTTTTCTTTTTTTTGAGAGTTTTTTCAAAACTTCTCCCTAGATTAGATTTTCGTCGTCCGAAAGTGTTACATTTGAGGGGTTTGAATTGTACATTTGAATGAGTTGATTCTTGATGTGTCCATAGTAGATTTTGTTGCTGAAGACTTGACCCCTGCAGCTCTTGTTTCGTAGTTTTTGGTTTCTTTTTTTTTTTTTTTTTTTTTTTTTTTCTCCTCCCCCCTTCCTTTTCCCTCAATTTGTATTTAGTAATCCATACAAAAGTTTTGAACCCAAACCATAGCTTCAGGTTCCTTGTGTGCATAGATATTATGTGTAGGAAAATTTTTATTTTACCTCTCTAAATTATAAGTCATATGTATTTTAGTTCATAAATTTTAAAAATATACAAATTGATCCTTTGGATTTTTTTTAAATGTGTAAATCAATCTTTTTATTAATTTTTTTACCAATTATTAATAAAAATATTATATATTTAAGAAAATTTAGGATATTGGATTGTACCTTTAAAAAGGTTCAGGAGGTCAATTTAAATATGATCTAAAATTTAGAGGGATATATTATATTTAGTTTGATTAAAATACATATTAGTGAATGTTTAGGGGTTGATTTGTATATTTTTAAAGTTTAGAAATTAAAGTGCATATAATTTACAGTTTAAGGAGATAAAGTATAATTTTTTCTTATATATTTTCCAGCATCAGAGTTTCTAAGTTTATAAGCAGCAAAATTTGAGAAAATTTCGGGTCGGTTGCACAAACCAATTTTCCAATATAAAGATTAAAATGATACTTATTATTTACCCTCAGAACCTCGCTAAGGACATTGTGACTTTTTGAGACGCAGGGTAAACTCGGCTGTGCAAGTGAAATGTAAAATACAAATCGGACTTCTTAAGTCTAAATATAATAATCGTTAATCTGTATTAGGAAAAATAACTATGCAATGAAAGCTTTTCTTTTTTTATATTTAAATGCTTGTAATCTTTTTAAAAGTAGATAGCTCGTCTTAGAATTACACTCTTAAATTCAAATGTTCATGAGTGTAAATGTCTTCATTGACATAGTGTTATTTTTATTTTTTGACATATTGATAGTAATGAGATTTAAACTTATAGTGTCATATAAACTACTTAAATCTCTCGCCATATAATTTTCTTTTTGTTCAAATGTGTACCAATAAAAAAATTTGTAAATATATATCCGATTATCATTTTTTTTTACATTTTATTTTTTAGCCACTCGATCAAAGTGTCTTGAGTTTCCATTCCGTCCATGATTGCCGGTTGAACAACGAAGTCGGTTCTTAAAACTCAACCGGCAAAGGTTCATGATCCCTATGGCCGCTTGCCCTCTCAGTTTAGGCTCCAGTATTGTCTATTGTGGCATACATAATTGGTCGACTCCTTTTTGAAAAAATCCGCCCACCAACTTTATCCAACATTGGATGCCCTTACCCCGCCCCTAAAATAGAACAGGACGAAGTGGAGGCGCATCCTTTTTTGGAAGTTCTGCTTTGAATTTTGACTGAACCTGGAGACGCAGTTACAATGGAAGTACCATCTTTGAAAGCCGCACGCAAGTTGTGTATGGTCAGTTCAGGCAAGACAGTAACAAATCGAACGTCAACAGGACATGCCACCTGGGCACAACAAATTTGAATCGCCGACTTAATTTTTAGAAAATAATAGAGTCCGATTTTCTTCCTTTCATTAAGAGGTTAGTTCCACCTAGGCACAACAAGAGGTTAGTTCTTCACAACATGCAAACCTCAGTTCAAATTTTAATTAAGAGAAGTACTTACATTTAATGACCGACCGTATCTCTTATAAGATTATTTCCAGAGGGTACATATGAAAAATCAATAGGGAAAGAAAAAAAAAAAAACTGCACCGCGTGTTTGGACGCCATTTCCATCCTTACTCATTTACTGATTTATGACACGCTACCACGCTAAAAAAAATTCGCTTGATAATGCCACACAACCCAACTACAATGCTGATTGATGGGTGCATTCAACTTCTTTTTTTTGATGCAGTGCTGCATATAGTGTGAAAGTTGTATGTTTTTAGCACGTACATGCACATGCAACAAACAAATGAAGAATCTTGATGGCTGGTCATCGATCATGACTATCATAACCATTACGAACTCATGAAGCAATAAATAATGCTCTACTCCCTTCCAAAATAAGAATGAAAACTAATGCTTGTAGACACATTCCCCACAGACTAGTAATGTTAGTAATATCACGAACAATTTCCAACCCACTTTGGACGATCCTCATGCACAATCACTGCATTCATTGGGTGCTTAATTTACTTCGTAATCTGATATCACCTGAAAAATGAATGAAATTCCCTTCAGGTTTGGAGGAATTATTAAGAAATTATTATTATATTGATGACTAAACCTTGGAAGGTCATTAGAAGCCCTATGGATACTTAACATATCTTGGGTTAACGATGTTATATTGGTAATATCATGATAATAGATCCACAGCTCTGTTACATAATCGAGATCTCTGAAGAAAAAAGTTTAGAGTAGTATTGCTGGATAATAAGGTAAAAGGTAGTAAATATTATTACCTAAATTTGAAGTTTCTTCCAATCAAAATATCTTCCTTGCCTTGAGATAGTAATACATAAGAAAAAAAGCAATAACAGCACCAACAATTATCCCAGCTGTTGTCAGCCAAAATGCAAACTGCACAGAAATCCAAAAAATTTGGTTATTTCAATAAGACTAAGTGGCAACAATTTGCAAGAAGAATCAAGCAAGTCATGCATGGAATATGATTTTGGAAACCAACATACCACATGTTCTTCAAGATAGGACTTCAGGTTCATTCCAAATATACCTGAAATCATGAAAATAAATCTAGATATAAAATCTGGCAAGGACATAATATTCTCTCAGGTAATAAACCAGTCCCATGCATTTGACATAATCATTCATGCCTCATAACCAAAAGTTCTTATGTAATCTGCATGTTCCTTTGCAACATTTCATTCAAGCCCAAATGGAGCACCTGCAGATTCTAAATCTTGGAAGCCCTTATCCTTCACAGATAAGCACATTAAAACAAAAACATTGTGCCGTTATTATGTCAGTAATTTATGTAGCAAGTAACTAGGTGGTTAAAGGCTGCATTACATGTTCATATGTTTTGGCCAAACTTCAGAATTAAAAGATAACAAAATTGTAAACTGATTTTCCAATACTTGTGTAACAGGTTGTCCAAAGCTTAAATAAGTTGACCAAATTTGAGTTCACTTTAACTACTGGTTAATTTTAATGGTTTAATGTGAAATCAATTTCATTAACTGGTCAATGTGAACTTGAGTGTGATTTAACTCAAATAAATTTTGGTTACAAACAGGGATGGTTTTAACTTTTAAAACAACTCACTGTACAAACTGTATCCAAGAATCACCCAAAATCTGTACCTGCTACGAGGGCACCAACTGCCACACAGAATGTTCCGACCTGGAGAAGCAGTTCCACTCGGCTAACCTCAAGCCTTCGTGAACTGTTAAATGAAATCAAATTTGTTGGAAAAAATAAGGTTAGTAGTAGTTAGTGATGACTACAAACTGCCTAATCCCCTGTGCCAGGAGTGAAATAAGATATCCAAACCTCAAACTGACAGCTATAGAATCTTCCATTTCCCTTGCAGAATCAAGAAGCCTTTCAGCTTGACCATGACAAGATTCACATCTGCAAGTGCACTTAGAAATAGAAATCAACTTCACAATGAAATCATTAGGAATGTTATACTTACAATGAAAAGTAAATAGCATTTGCTAGAATCATCGACTTTTAGCAGAGTTTGAAAGCTTCATGAAACTTGTTTCTTAATGTGGATTCCTTTCAAATATTTGTAACATGGATTTCAGAGCTTTCTGGATATCCGTGGGATTGAAACATGTACTGCTTGTGTATGAATATTAATGGTAAATAAAAGCTCAAGATTCTTGGCTTCAACTAGTTTACATGCGATGCACAAATTAGGAATGAGAATAACCTTTGAAGGTAATTTTCCAGAAGCATCTCAATTTCCTCCTCCTCCTCTACATATCATGAAAAAAGAAAAAAGAAAAAAGAAAAAAGAGAAAAAAAAAAAAAAACGAAAATGAGCAGTTCTGTTATAGGTCACTAGTAGAATGTAAAGATCCATATTGATGTCAGCAACAAAAATAATCCTTTAAATAGCTTACCCTCAGCAATCTGCTTTTCTAAGGGCACTGAGCATTCCACATCATTGTTTCCTCTTGTAATTGTGCAGTTTCTTCCCATAATACATATACGGCGTATTTCATGGGGATCCTCTAGAAGGTCGAGCAGCATCTGTCTGAGAGCGCCTGCCCTAGAACCTAACTCAACCTAGCAATTTGGCATGAAGTAAATAAACATCTATAGTGTTTTCCCAGTATCACTGAAGATTAGTAACTTATTGGGGGGAAAAAATCTTCTGACAGAATTACCAAAGTTTGTTTGCTTATACGAAGTTGCTCCAATATGTCACCGGTTAACCGATTTGGCAAGGCCTCAAGAAGAGCTTGAACCTAGGAACAAGAGGGAGTGAAACAAGGAGAAAAAGAAAATATTTATTTCCAATGAAGGAGTGAATTACAAGACAAAGAAATGATGGAAACTTATAATCTGTTATGAATCCCTATGGCAAGAAACCAATATACTCAAAAAAGTATTTCAATAAGAAAGCTTCCCCTTTGAGATGTATGCAGTGCTAACCGTATCACATAAAGCACCATGAAATGCACTTTGTGACACTTTTTGTATATAATGCATGCATGTAGAAAGTGGCAGGAACACAAGAAGTAATAGATAAAGCAAGGATTTTATACAAGTTTTGGTTCGCAGGTAGGTTTATGTAGCACCGAGTCTTGAAATAAAGGAGGGGAAAAGAAGAAAAGATTAAGGGCCTTTTGGTCTTTTTGTTGTAAGTTATAAAAAAAAAAAGAAAAAGAAAAAGGAAAGGGGATAAAAGAAAGGTGGCATACCCACCGAATCATTACTTTTCCTTTTTCCTTCTTCCTCTGTTCGAGCGGCTTCTTTCTCCTTCCTCGTCCGTTCCTCCTTTTCCTTTTCCTCTCTGTTTCTTCTTTTTATTTTTACCACCACAGCACTTTTTCTTTCATTTTATCAAAAAAGTTTGATATCTACTAGTCCTTAAAGCTTGAGGTGAGTTCTTAATCTCAAACCTGTTTTCTTACGGGTAAATTTTAGAGGTTATATCAAATTTAAGGAGTAGTAATAAAACAGTAGGCGAGTAATATTTTGATATTTTGCTTAATAATAAGCATGGTAGTTATTAAACTATCTCCAAACAAATTATCTAAGCTTGTTAAAAAATATTTGTGTTGATCAGATCCTTCTGATACGGTGCCAGTTACTCCTTCTGGAGCTGTTGGGGAGCAGCTCGGTTGATTCCTCTTTGTTGTGAATGGTTATTTACTTAGTGACAATAATTTTAAATTATGTTTATAGGAGAAACTAACCTGTTAAAGCTAATAATTTGATTTTGTGCTAATAATTGATTTCTCTTTCTAAAATAATAATTGAGTTTCTTTGGATACTAATAGCTGATTTAATATTTTGGATATCCTCTTAGTTATTATTTCAATGCTATCTGTTGCTATCCTTTCTTATTTTATGGTCTATTTATAATAAATTATAAAAAGTTATTTCTTGCAAGAATTGGATTTTATAGGAGTTGATTATTGAATTTAAGTATTTTATTTTAAAATAAATTTATGTTGAGAAAACCATGATGGGTTCTAAGTTAGAACACCGTTCGCCGTTAGCGAAGAGATATAACGGTCTATGTGCACATAGTATAGTTAAATGAGATAGTACCGGGCGAGGCAAGACCCCCGGCTTGAAATGAGTTCATATTTATGATCAGATGGGTTGAGATCACTCCCCATAAAAATTGAGTTCTTCTTGGGTAACCCTCATGGAGTAATTAGTTTGATGAAATATTTGATTCTATGTTGACAAAGTCTATTCAGAAAGTTGATTAAGACAATATATAAAGAATTGTTAAGTTTTTGTTAATGAGTTTTAACTTAAATGAAGGAGGCTGACAATTTTTTTTTTTTTTTGGAAATATAGAATTGACAAATTATTGCCTCAATCAATTTTTTTGGTGAATGTATGATAAATCAGAAATTTTCAGTTATTTTAAAAGCTCGTGCATGATTTAGTTTCTCCTTCCTGTCCACGTTGTTTATATACCCTCACTGAGTCTATGTGACTCATCCCATTTCCTTTCCTTCTCTTCAGATTCACAAGGTGCTGAGTAGCAGGTTCCTGGGACTAGCTGTTTTACCTAGGATATTCCTTTTGGTAGGCCTATAATATGGATGAGGCTTCTATTTTGTTGATTCCAGTACTTTGCAGCTATAGGGCATAGGATCAGTTGTTTTTGGTTTATGAATATAATTGTAATGTGAATATTACTCTTTAGTATAACTGATCTTTTGATCCCTATAATTGTTGTTCTGGAAATATTCTAGCTGTGAATTCTGGTTGTATATTTAATATAAAACAGGTCTATGTAAATTTTTGGATTGTCCAATTTTTAGGGGAGACTCTGCCGAATTTTTGGCAGCCCCCGTACTTAAGTTGCTAAGTTATATGAATAAAATATGGTCATTAAACTTGCCAGGTTAAGTGAGTCAGATTAACCTGTGTGCCGGTCACGGCTTATGTTTGGGGCGTGACAGTTTAGAAGTAACAAGTTATGATAATAATATATGAGAAAAACAAAGCAACACATCTGCAAGCACACATACACAAAAAAGCAACATAAATATACTCAGTTACTCACTGTGTTCCCATACTCACACGAGGTTCTAAGTCCACCAGTCTCCGCTCCAAACGCTGTATTCTTGAAATCAATGCTGCTTCAACAACCTGAAAGTTCCACCAAATAATGTTGGGATTGATCCAAATTCTTATTTTTTTATAAGTATTGATAATTTCCTATTTTACTAAGATTCAAATTTTAAGTGTAATTATCATTAAAATATTTGATAGATATGAGAAAAGCAAGAAGAGACTGTTAGATGTCCCTCTAAAATAGGAAACTATGAAATCCTTAATGATTATGAAAGAACGTGGAAATAGTTTATTAACGTGTAAATGGTTGTGGGGTATATAAATTGTTATGGGTAAACACTTGTATTGGGAATTGTTAGGCATTAGAAGGGGTGTAAAGTTGAGAGGTTTGGTAGAGATGTAGGGGTAATGCTGAGGAGTTGTGGGATAGACGAGATTGAGACCACCCACAGACATTATCATATAATCTTGTTTTGGTAGTAGACTCTCTTCTGATCTGTAGATATAGGCACGTTTGGTTGAACATCGTTAAATTGTCTGTGATTTGTTTGATAATTTTTCCTATGCTCATATTTATGTCAACACATGAAGAAAGAGTTGTGGTATTTCCCCCAACAATTACTAGGGGGAAGACAGTTCAAAACAGAATGCCTACAATGACAAGCCACATGGATGACTCGACAACATACAAAAAATGAAAACAAAATACTTGGGGTACACTGCTGAAAAGTCAAAACCATTTAGATTCCCATATTTGTTTTCCTTTTATTCCCAAGAGTCCACCACAACCACCTTTACCTTTTCCAGAACTTGGACCATAACTATGTACTGAATTAGCATTCTAACATTTCTTTTTTTTTTTTTTTTTTATCCTCATTCCTCAGAATACAATTTGGAACAATGCATGTTATTTTGACATCTGAATTCAAGGAAATGACTGTTATTAAGTTGATTCAAGACTGAGTGGTCGTTATCATATTTCAACCGGTAAAAATAGATAATATTCAAAGCAGTTTTTTTTTTTTTTTTGGAGTCTCACACACTAGATGGAAAACTATAACATTAGTGCACAAGAGAATGTCAGGAAGTGACAGCAACTCCATTCAGTCTTGTTTTTCTCCTATTTAGTAATCAGCATGTTAAAAAAAAAAAGAAGCAAATTTCAGACTAACCTCAAGTTCAAATGGCATTGATGGCCCTCCACTGTTGTTCTTGGGGTTCAACCGAGGCAGCAATGACTCCAGAAAAGCTTGCCCTCCTTTACTGATAGATAACAGAGGCAGAAGTTGTTTTTAGTTCACTCAGTTACTTTATCAATGAAATGATGACAGTGATGCAGCCCATAATATATATCAAATTTGGAAGTAAAATATTACCGATTATAGTCAAATATAAGTACACAATCTTTCATTGCTATTGCTCGTAGTGAACCAAGATTTAGCAGTATAGCATACTCACGGACCTAAGTCAAGACACAGAAACTCAAAATTAATTGATATAAAAGGCAAGTTCAAATTCTCATCCTTAATTCATGTGATGAAGCATACAAAATTTCAGCATAGCCATCTAGCCTTTACAATAACTGGAGCATTCCATGGACATCATCATGAAACTGGAATGTGTGTGTATATACATACAACGAAGTATTAATAAATGACAAGGATGCAAATAAAAGAAACTATACCAGCAAGGAAGGCATTGAATTTGTCAAAAACAAAGACGGATCCACACTTCGAATGTCCCGCGGACGAAGGCCTGAACCCCATCATCAAACAGAACAATGAGATTACGGTGCTCAATATCCAGGGATGGAGGCAAATACATCATTGCAAAACAAAGAATAGGTGCAAATGGCTCACGCAGAAACAATTCTTACGCAAATTATAATCATGTTACAGAAGCAGCTCCGCAGAATTTGAGCCCACCGAAATTGTAACAAGCATAACATGAATAAATGAACGTTGATAAATAAACATGCTCAAGTTGCAGCTCGCTCTCACCACTTGACTTCAACAATTGTCTCCTGTTGATTTTTCTAGTCGACATCGTTCCATCTGACTTCACTTCCACAACCTTCACAGTTCACATACAAACATAGAGAAAGACAACACAATAAAACAATCACACGAGCAAAACGAAACAAGTTAAAAACTGGAGAAGCTGGAATGAAATTCTAGAAGCTTCCCCTAGGGTTTTAGTTCATTGAACCAGTAATGTAAAAATGCTGAATATAATTCAGAGACGAAAAAGAGCTTATAAGAACGAACTTCGTAAACCGGTTCACGAATTCCGAGAGAGAGAGAATCGCCGGAGTAGGTGGTCGCAACTCTCTGAGACTCAACACGGTCAGCTTCCGGAGCGGAGGTTCGGCTCCGAAGCTGACCGTTTCCGTTTGCTTCATCCTCCGAAGCAGCTTCGTCGGAATCGGAGACGACGGTTTCGGCGTCGCCCCCCTGCTTCTCCTCCGTGGATCTGGCGAAGCATTTGACGACGTACGGCGCGATGACGTTCGGTTTCAGCGCCGGAACCGAAATATTGCTCCGGCGGAGTAGATTCAAGGAAGCAGTGTATGGCGCGTCGGCGGCACGCGATTCGGTGATATCGGCGAAGAAAACGAAGTTAGTTGGAGCGAGCAAAGGTTGTTGAGAACGGAACTGCAGCAGGAGAGGCCAACTCAAAGCCATGTTGTGGTTTTAGGTGTGGAAATGGCTATGGTTACGGTTATGGTGGTCATGCATGCCGTGCAATAACGGAGTAGTTGGAGCTTTTGCAGTTGGAGTAGCGTCTATAACGATCAAAACGAAACGAGGAATTACTTATCCGGATTAGTTTGTTTTTATTGCTTTAATATTTCTTATTTTATTTTATTATATTCTAATTCTAGTGGAAAGATAACCAGGAAAAATTAAAAAATAGACTTAAGTGAAAAAGAAAAAACCATATTTATTTGTGGCTGAAATTTGCCGTGCGAAGCTGGTGCAAGGTCCTTCTCGCGTTATCATTTTTCAACTGTTGTTATCAGGTTTTTTTAAAGGAAAAAAAAAATTAAATTATCAGATATGGGCCTCTGGCCCGAACCCACAACGGACTTGTTTGTGAAGATTAAGCGTCGTACATTGATCCACGACCCAAAAACTGAAAAAGAAAAAGCTTCGTGCGCTGATGATTTCACATGCTGGTGTAGACGGTGGAGTTGCTATTCTGATTCGATTGTGATGAATATTTGAAATTGGAGGGAACTGCGAGCAGAGGCGAAGCTGATGGCGGTTCCGGCAGATCCAGCCATCGAAGAAGAAGAAGAAGTAGAAGAAGAGCACGGTGGTCCAACGCACCATCCTTCTGCTCCGCCGGATGAGGTTATCATCAACGCCTCCGATTAACTTTTATACAATTATACTCTGCTCTTCCTTGCAAAATCTAGTTTCATTTACATTTGAATCCATGCGCTGCAATTAATCTTCGTTCGGAAACTCTAACTGCACTTGTATTCTTGCTTACTTTGAAATAAAATTGCGAAGAAACAAAAAACTAATGGTAAATGCAGATGAAAATAGGATTGCAATATCTGGTTAGGGTTTGTCATTTCAGTGTTAACTCATTTCGGTGATTGTTTTAAATTTCTTCTGATGCAGTTTTTTGATATATCAACAACAGTTGATCCGAGTTATATAATCTCCTTGATAAGGAAGCTGCTGCCTTCGGGTTCTGCTTCGCAGAGTAGCTTAGGTGATGGCCCTAACCGAGGTTCATGTACCGGTAATGAAGAAGAAGGGGCTGCGCCGTCTGTGTCAAATGATAACGATGAATGCCTTAAATCATCCAAGAATAAATCGGAGATCATGGATGTTGATGATTCTGGAGAATTATCTCGTGGGCGAGAAGTGTGCCAAGATACTCGTAATGGAGAACGGCCTGGTGACCTGCTTGAAGAGGAGGCCTGGGAGGAATATGGTTGCATTTTGTGGGATCTAGCTGCGAGTAAAATGCATGCAGAACTCATGGTACATTGATGCTATCTTTTGGTTTGGTGTCTATATGAGCTTCTTTCTTATTGTCATGTATTAGTCTGCACTCTGTTTATCATTACTTTGAGCCTTTCAACCTTTTCGATGCTGTATGAATTGAAATGAAACGGTTACTTGGTATAATCCTGTAGGTGGAGAATCTCATACTCGATGTGCTTTCAGCAAATCTTGTTGTTTGCGAGTCCCCACGTGTTATTGTAAGTCACTATCAAAAGATGTGATGTGATTAATGCATTCTTTGCTTGGTTTGTGAAAAATAAAATTATCAGGTAACTAAGAAAGCTCTAACATTATACTGTGCTATATTTGTGGATTAATTTCATGGTGCAGGAAATTAGTATAGGAATTATTGGAAACCTGGCGTGTCATGAAGTTCCGATGAAGCATATAGTCTCCACAAAAGGACTGATTGAGATCATTGTGGAAAAATTGTTTCTGGATGATCCTCAATGTCTATGTGAAATATGTCGGTATGTTGTATTTATACACGCTTGATTTGAGTTCAACTTTGGATGTGTGACTACTTTTATGTACGTTGAGGACTAAATTTACATGGTTGCTTTCTATTTCCATATTTTATGCCTAAGTTTCATGTTATTCCTGATATTTTCACTTTCTGCTTCTACAGTGTATAACTTGTGTTGGAAAGAAACACTCTTCAAGTATCAAATGTTTCTTTTCCTTTTCTTTTTTCATGAAAAACATGTATTTGTTCCATGCTGATCTAATTATTCCTTGTCAATTTGAAGATGCACACAGGCATAATATTTACATGCGGAAAAGGGCTTTTTTTTTTAAAAAAAAAAAATTTATCTCATGAATTTTGTGTTGTACGGTAAATTAGGTATTGTACTGTTTATTGACATAATTATCTTTACTGGTTATTTTACAAAATTTTCTTATAGTTTGTTTTGAGAGCAGGTTGTTGGCTGCTGGTCTTCAAAGTGATGAATCTATTGCATGGGCTGGAGCATTGCAATCTGAACATATACTGTGTCAAATATTATGGATCGCAGAAAACACATTGAACCTTCAGCTTATAGAAAAGGTAATACATACTTTATTAATCCATGGTAGTTTTGACTCTATGATTTTTATAGAGGTTACAATGTGTGAAGCTGTGAATTCACTTAACTATTTAAGTGTATATTGTGTATGTGCATAAGAAACTTAAATACTTTTGGAGGAAAATTAATCTCTTTATTTTGATTGCTTTTTTGGCATTCTTTCTGAGTCAGAATGCAAGTTCATCTAATCGATAGCTAAAAGGGTTCTACTTTTTAACAGAGCATTGGACTTATATTAGCTATATTAGAAAGTCAGCAGAAAGTTGTGGATGCTCTTCTTCCACATATGATCAATCTCGGTTTGGCAAGTATATTGATCAATCTCTTGGCTTTTGAGATGAGCAAACTAATGAGTGAAAGAATTCCTGAAAGGTACCTTGATCCACAGCCCTCCATTCTACAATGACGAAACCACATGGTTCCTATAATCTTCTGATACTAATTCTGACAATACCAGTGATAAATGCTTTAAAAGTATATTGCCTTTCACTTTTTTCCTCTTACATATCATTTTCCAAATTAATTATCCATCGAGATATAAATTGGAATTGATATGACAACCTAATATCTATATGTTTCAGGTACTCAATTCTTGATTTAATTCTTCGTGCAATTGAAGCCCTTTCTGTTATAGATGACCATTCTCAGGAAATATGTTCAAGTAAAGAGCTTTTCCAGCTAGTTTGTGATCTGATCAAGTTCCCAGATAAAGTTGAGGTACGTTGTTGTTGTAGTTAAAACTTTCAATAGTGATGCTTTTTGCTTAACATCCTTTTCAACTATCAATATCAATAATCTGTATTTGGTCACCCCTATATGTGTGAATTTTTTAATGGTCAGGATATGCATTTGTAGGTGATCTATGCTAGGGTGTGAGATATTGTTGGAGGAGTATGTTGGTCAGAAAAATCTATGTCTACAGAACTCATGTAAATATCTTGAATTTTTTAAATCTTCCAAGATGCATCACAAACTTTTACGTTTTTAGGGTCAAGAAGTTTTTTCTCTTTGTCAGTCAACAAAATGGTTTCTTTTTCTTTTCCTTGTTCCCTGTTCCCTTGATTACCATCAGTTCAACTGGTTACTTCACTTCTGATATTTTCTCATGGATATATTCCATATTTTCCTTAAGTCATGGGTTTTCAAATACTAGGCTCTCTTGACCCTTCTCAAAATAAATAAATAAATAAATTCCCTGTTACAACTTACGAGCATCTCAAATGAGTTGTTAGTTACTGGTCTTGATGATATATTAACAATTTTGTTAGTATATGTCAGTGTGGTTTCTTTTAGTTGAATATATAATCAGTTGAGCAGAAGACTCCATAATGCAGCCAACTTTTTGGGGCACACATTGGTCTTGCCAAATTCATGTCAATGATGAATTTTGAGGCCTAGTGTTGTGGCAATCAAATGTCTTCTCAATGTAGAAACACCTGATTTTCTAAATTAATCTAGACATAATATGGTACGAA
Organism: Pterocarpus santalinus; assembly: GCA_031439595.1. Classification (NCBI taxonomy): domain Eukaryota; kingdom Viridiplantae; phylum Streptophyta; class Magnoliopsida; order Fabales; family Fabaceae; genus Pterocarpus; species Pterocarpus santalinus. The sequence goes on along the minus strand of CM062528.1, from coordinate 39,549,238 downwards.
CTAATTGTAACTGATGAAACCTCTTGCTGCTTTAGTGTGTGCTTTCGGTAGACGAAGAAGGAGTGGAAATGATTTGGCTAACTGAAAATGTATGGTGAATTGTTAATTGTTAATATCTCTTTTAGGTTGGGAACTGCTGTGTTACTGCTGCAATTCTTCTTGCAAATTTTCTGTCTGAAGTTGCTGATCAAGCTTCTGAGATATCACAGGGTAAAACATATTTCTCTTTGTCTCTCTCACACTCATACATGAACTTTGATTTTCATTTCCTGATTCTTTGGATTAGTTAATAGTACCGTTAATGCATTGTGCCTTTCAGATCTGGGCCTCTTAGCTGGGCTGCTTGACATATTCCCTTTTGCTTCGGATGATTTGGAGGCAAGAAATGCACTCTGGAATGTAATTGCTAGAATAATGGTTAGAATTCGGGAAACTGAGATGAGCCCATCAAGTGTATATCATTATGTTTCAGTTCTTGTGAGCAAAACTGATGTTATTGAAGATGAGCTTTTTAACCAACAATTGGTCTGCTCTAGTCATGAACAGGAAAGCTTGTCTTCTCCTGGCCCAACAGCAGATGCTAGAAACACATCTGTATCCTTCTCTTTTAGCTAGTTGAAATTTTTGTCTTTGATTGAGGCCCCTTTTGGATGATAGGAATTGATATAAGAATCGCAATTCTAGGAATGAGATTTTTAATTTTTCAGAGTTAGGATGTTGGATTTGATCGAATTCCTTTGTATGTTGTCATGATTTTATGATTTGGAATCCATATTGGTTCCTCCTGCAGTAATTGGCTTAGGCATAAGCTAGAAAAGATTTCAGTAGCTAACCAATTATGCATATTAAGGGTTAAAACAATACTTCTATTGAAACAGGAAATCATTTACATATGCAACTACTTCAGTCCTATATACCATGCAATTTCTTCTTTTTCATTTAGTATTAGTGATGCTTTAGGTTATCAATGATGTTTCACAACATCAGGTATGCATGATGTAGCAGAAACTACTATTATATCCTCCTTTCCTTTCACTACTTAACATGTAATTTCATAGAATCCATTTGATACATTTGTCATTTTCCTTCATTTATTTATTATCGATGTTGGTTATTAAAGTGAAATTCCCGAGCAGGGCTGTCAAAAGCACTAACGATCCCTGGGTATTAAATTGCTGATTTTAATTGTATCAAGAAATTACTGATCTTTAATTCTGAAGCATTAGATCTTTAGACATCTAGCCATCCAAATGCGTCTAACTATTGAAAGCCATCTACATCTACATCTACTGACGGTTAGGTTCACATGCCACTTTGTGCACGTGCATTTTTTGCCATTTGTAAGTGTTTCCCTTTACCTTTCCAATAGCTTAGGAGGATAATCAGCATTTTGAATCAATGGAGCGCTGCTAAGGAGAATGCTGAGAGTAAAGTGAACGCTGATGGTTTTGTCAGTGAGACAGATGGGAAAAGATTGTTGGATTGCTGTCATAAATTCTCCAAGTAGGATTACTTTATCTATTTTTATACCATTACTCTTGTAAATTACAGTTGTCTATATAGTCTTCGGAGGTTCTGTATCTGTCGATGCTGTCATATATATTTTATCAATTTTGACATTGTCGTCTCTTATCTTCTTTCTGAAGCTATTTTGGATAATTTTTTCACCGGGCTTTTAGATTGTCTGTTAATTCCTGGGAATCATGTCTCCTACGTACTCAGAGGGATTAGTAATGTCAGTGATTCGTTTATTTTATTTGTGAGTGATGAAACTGTGAAGAGTACTAAAATTCCTAGTCCCTTATTCCCGGGATTCGTCTTCAGTGAGGTTTTGTCCCCTAACATTGACAATTTACATCTTGGTTAATTCACTCCCAGAAAGACCCCTGAAATCGATGGTACTAATAGTGCCTCTGAAGTTAATGAATTGAGAAGTAACTCCCTTATCTATAGAAAAATTATGAAACTGGTTGTCCGAACGGTAATGTCTTGTTTCGTTTAAGCGAGTAAAGAGGAAAGAAAAATCATTTTGTTTGGCTTTGAGGGAGTGAAAATAAGATTTTAAAAAATACGCCCAAGGGAAGATAAGAAGAGACTAATCCGTTGAAAAAGGTAAGCTGAAGTTGATGTTGTTTCCTTTCACATTCATCCATTGCATCAAAGGCTAATACACTACTTGAATTTGTCCCTTGGAAAAAGTCACAATTTATCTATCGGGATTGTTGATACCACCTTTCATCGTCTGAACGAGGGAAGAATAAACAATTTATTTACAGGTTCATAATGCAGGTGATGATCAATGAAGCTGGAAGGAAGTGACATTTTAAAAGTGTAGTTGGGACAATCGGAGTAGTATCATAGATCGGAATATTTCACAAACGATAATAGCTGTGATTAATAATGGACAATTACAAAACACTCTTAGAAAATTTCTGACAAGACATTACTATTCTATAAAGATTTAGATATATGAACACCAACACAATCTTTGAAAACTCGAGATGTCAGATGCCAACCTCAATGGCCCTATTTTAAATTTTTTACTGTTTCAAATTTTGCGCAAGAATCAAATTTCTTCACTCGAAATTCACTGTGTGTGATCTTATATGAAAATTAAGGGGTGAGAGAAAATCATTCCCTATTTGATACTACACTCCTCAAGTTTTATATTATGTGTTTATGGTGCGAGTTGTTTGATTATGTCAAGTATGACTATTTGTCTAGATTCTCTGGATAAAATATTACCAAAAAAGAATAATTGAATAAAATATTATCAAAAAAGAATAATTGAATAAAAACCCAGTAGGAGCAGCTTTGAGCACTCAAAAATAGAAATTTTACATAAAGTTTAAACGAATATGATTTTTCATTGGTCTTATTACACTAAACATGAAAACACATTGAGATTTGCAAATAAACATATTCAACCTCCTTTTACAGAAGCCATACTCGTTCAACAACAGCAACCACACATAAACTCAAAGAAACAACCCAAAGCAGAGTATGACCCGAAAAGTGCTTGCTTAGGATATGAGAGAGATGCCAGCAGCTAGTAAATCATCGGCCAAAACCTTGTTTGCAGCATCTGAGGGATGAAAACCATCCCAGAATACATATTCAGATGCATTGGCACATGTTCCCATGGACTCCTTATTGCACAATATAGATGTCTCTAGCAAACCCGTTCCACAACAAGCCTTCCTTGCTTCAAAAAATCCTGTGAAAGCGTAATGCGGGCCACACAAAGGAAACTTGTTATTAATCCTAGATCATGAGCCATAAAGATTAGTTTACTATGATTAGCAGTGTTGCATGTTACGAAAATGAATAATTTCATGTGAAAATTTTACATAACCAGATCATATGTAAATGTTTACCATTGATCAAGAAAGGTAAAACCCAAAAAGGAGCATGAGAGGTCTATAGCATATTTGAATACCCTTAAACCATGGTTTAGGCAAAAGCTTATCTCTTATAACTTTTGTCCAAACCATGGTTTGGGTTTCTAATTGGGAAACCAAACATACTATCAAATATCAATGGTAAAAATTTATACGTGACTAAATTATATAAAATCTTCACATGAGATAATCTATTCCCTAAATGTGGTACCATTTTCAGAAGGCTTAGTGACGAGGTCATAGAGAGGTTGGTAGATATCAAGGATGACCAATTTGAGGCCAGGAAGGACTTTTAGCAAGCTCAGAGATGTGGAGTTTAGCTTTTTGTTGAAGTTAACAGCATCCCTGTTTAGCCTGGCCACGCATTTGTTACTATCATGGCCAAAGAGAGTGATGGCTGCAGGCAGGCAACCCATTGGAGGTAATGTTGTCACACCTATCTTCCTTGCTCCAAGTGCATATAAATTCTGCCACAGGCATGTTTGAAAATTTGAAATGCAAATCAAAATAAGCAATGTTCTTTGGCAAATGTAATAATCATGTTTTATTCTTTTTGTAATTTTCTTTTATTTATGGAGTCCAAGTCTATGTGGCACATGGTTTATGTGTCTAGGTTGAGAAAGACATGCCTTAATGAAATTGGCATAATGTTGCATGAGAATGTCTGTGAATTGATCAGCCGTGTAAACCTTGTAAAGCAGAGGATTTATGTAATAATTCTGAATAAAGTCACTGTTCCCAGCACTAACAAGATGTACAGCACCGGATATGATTGATGAAGCATTTGATTGCCCTACTACTCCCACCAATATTTTCTGGCAATCTTTGTAGTGTTCCAGTTGCTGGCTCAATGGAATTGCATGCTAGACCAAGAAACAAAAAATGGAAAAGAAATACCACACACATGTTAGGACTTACCAATATGATGAGAACCAAACAATAATTGAGAGTTTTTGAGTTTTAAACTTTCAAGTTTATTTACATATAGTTTGGCTGTGGGGTCATAGTAGCCAGAAGCAGCTGAGGCAAAGTTGGAACCATTCAAGAGGTTCTTTCCTTTGACCTTTAAGTTGAGGTAAGCTGGTGGGTAAGTTGTAAATCCAAGGTTTTCAGCTGCAGTGAATGGAACAAAGATCAAATCCTTGTTTGAAAAACAAGATAATGTTGGTGATAAGGAAGAGATATTTGATTAAAATACCGGTGTAATCTGAGGCAAGCTTTCCATTGCAAAACCTCCCAGTTGGGCTGTGGTTCTTGAAGTCCCTTCCATAAGGAGGGAAGTTTGCTTTGACAATGGTGTATAAGTTGTTATTATTGCCCACATCAACCACAGAGTCCCCAAATATGAACAATGCAGGAACAAGAGGCTGTGCATTAGCCACATTGAGCACTACAACCAGAAGCAAGGAAGTCAAGAAATAGCTTGAATGCTCCATGCAGAGAGAGAGAGAGAGAGAGAGAGAGAGAGAGAGAGAGAGAGAGAGGTCACGCTTTGAAGATGGGTTGCAGTATTGGGAACTGTTAATCTGAGGATGGTATTGTGCTTTGAGGCTGTAGTCTGCAGTGGAGCTGGTTTGGCTAGGCTGCAGTTCCAAGAGCTTATAAATGTTTCAACTTAGCTTCAAAGTTACATTAGTCAAGGACTCCAAATATAAAAATAATTCACTCTCACAATCATATCAGGTCTAATGCATGATTTGCATACTTCGTTTGAGGAATTTGGATAAAGGGATTTGCATGTTTGTATTATAATAATATGTAGCTAAAGTTGACAGGTTGAGGTGGTACAATTTGATTTAGTTGGAAGCATCAACAATTAGCTGTAACAATCTTAAATGTCACTTCATTTGGTGGAAAAATTAACTCATTCTCAAACGAAATCATAAGCATGTCTTGAACTACAAGACACCCATAAAAGCATAATAAAAGAGAGCAATAAGTTAGCAGGATATATGGTATGGCTGAACGTAGTTTTTAGCACACAAAGAAATATAATTGGAATAACAAACAAATGCCCTTTTCTTAGTCTGTGGTCTCTACATTTTCCCAAAACCAAAAACTTGAGTAACAATTATATACTAGTAACAAAAGACGTTGGTTACTAACCAGTAAGTACAAGTATAGCCTCCAGCACATGATGTCCTGGGCTGTACCAGCTTCTTCTACAAGGCCCACTTTTCGACCATATCAAATGAAAAATTCAGTTTCATTCATTAGTATTATATATCAACTCCTATTTTAAAATTTATTATTTCAACATCAACGTTTTATATTAAGTTCTGTTGTTTTAGTCGTTGTATTAAGTTCTTTTCATGTAGGTTCAACATCAGTATTATGTATATAAGTTTTTTTAATTGCTTTTCTTATGGGCAACAGGTTATTGTTTCTTGTGACAATAGTTTTTAACCACATCCCATATTTGGTGGGTAAATTATTTTGTGGTTCCTTTCCATTTCTTACACTTAATGATGCCCTGTTGCTCGTAATTGGGACTTGAACTTAGGTATAATTTGATAGCATTCTTTGAAAGAGTACTCTGACTTATAAAAAGTATAAACTAATTTTTTTTGTCTGATAAATAAAAAAATTAGAATACTTTTGCTCCTAATTTCTAAAAATTAGGGGTAATGTTGAAAGCTCTTATAAAATATTTTTTAAAGTTGGTTTATGCTATCTGAAATTTATAATACTAATATAACTTTACTTTCTTTAATAATTATATTAAAAATAAAAATTATTTTTTTAATATTTATATTTATTATAGTTATTCTAGATTTTAAAAGTAAATTTATTAAATATTATTTTTATGACTTCTGCTTATAGAGGGTAGCTTTTATATTATTTTACCAAATAATACTACTATAGTTTCTTAAGAGAAGCTTTTAGAAAGCCCAAAATGCTCAACAACTCTAAAAAAGGCAAAATAATACCAAACCATGCCTTAGTGTGTATTGAGTCATCAAATCCATAGGCAATGTTAGATCTTACTATATCAATAATTAAATCTTGTGGCATGTCTTGGTATGAGAAGTTTACTGGACCTTAGCTTTATTGCTTTTGTTTTTTTCAGACAGAAAAGTATTTAGGCTTTTTTTGATACAGAAAGGAGCAAATATCATTATTATAACCCTATACTGGCTTGGCGAGAAGAGCTAAAATAAGTTGAAGTTTATATTTATAACAACGTGCCCGATTATATAATATTCTACATACTCACTTTTATCATTAAATTGTATTCTTAGAATTGTCAGGGAGTAAAATTATAAATCCTAACTTTTTTTTTTTCAAAAAAAAAAATGTGCACAATAATTAAATAGTTCCTGGTCTTCTTTAAAATTAAATAATTTCTTGATATTAACATGGAATTTCATGTCAGCCAGGCTATCTATCCCCGGGGTTGGATCGATGAAGTAGCATTCCTTGACCCATCATCCTTTTGTTTTTTTTTTGGTCAGAGACCCATCATCTTTTAGATTCTCAATCTACTCTGACACAGTTGGACTTGGACCTCTTTATAGTTATAATTAAAAGAACTATTATAATTACTTAGGGCAAGCCCATTTGATGTTCATGAAACTGGAAATGGGCCGTTTGAATTAAAAATGGGCAGCTCTTGCTGAAACCTTCAGTGGCCCAATTAATTAAACTACAATGCTCTTTAATGACCCAAAACAAGTTAAAAGGCTCTTTAACCAAAGAAAATTACAAAAACACTGTGAACCAAAAAAACAAAAAACAAAAAACTACAATTCTCTTTCCTGACCCAAAAAAAAAAAATTACAATTCTCTTCCCGACCAAAAAAATTAAAATGCTTTTATCCAAAATTACATTTATTTAAAAAATATTATAAAATCTCTCCTTATTTGCTTACATTTTTTTTTTTATGGGAATGTTTGCTTATAATTTTGATATATATAGCATGCCAAGGTTTTCTCATCCATAATTCCCTAATGTATAGCAAACTTGATTTTAGACTCTTGGTTAAATTTTTTTGAAAAACAATCTAATGACCATAAAGATGAATATGTTGTATACACCAGCCAGTTTTCACCAAATATAATACACCATCCAGTTTTTAACTTTGACATTCTATTGAGCAAGACATAAAATAACTTCTTCCTTAAATCCAATGTGACCACTTTATTTTTTAAATTCTTTATATATTTGTTATTAAATTATAACAGTACTTACTATTTTGACAGTCATCTTTTCGTTATTATGCATATTTTATTGGTTGATCAACAAAAATCAACATCTGATAAAAATGTTTGGTAATTAAGTCAAGACATTGGGTCCGAAAGTAAGACTTGGACACCGAAATAATTGCTTTGCGCTTGTTTTATTTTATATATATGTCTTCAAAGTTTATGATGCGACACCGGGGAGTATGAAAGATGTCCAGCTCACCGCCACACAACTCACTCACATTCGCTACATGTGCTGATCGTCTCTTCCTTGGTTTATATTTTATAATAATGGTGGGCGCCCTTTTGATTAGGAAGTAGAAGAATCTACACGCCATCTACATAAGGAAACTATGCTCCTAATTCAGTGTCAATGTGCTGTGCTTTTGTAACTCGATACGCGTAATCATGATATGTAAGGATATTGTGGAACGGATAGTTTTAAAGTGCTTATTCCTAAAAATATATGAATTTAATTTATATATATATTATCAATAAATTTTTTATATTATTATCTAATTATATATTATTATATTAATAATTATAATTAAATCTTATATCTTTTATTTGAATAATTATATAAAAAAATAATTAATTAAATATATAAAAAAATTTATTTTATCAAAATATCATAATTAAACTCTAAATATATTTGCGCCAATCTTGAATGCAAATGTTTGATTAAAAGTGATTGGAAACAGTAAAAACAAATTATTACTCTAGACAAATTTTCATTTATAATAATATTAAAAGTTTGAATTTCAAAGTGATTAATTTAAAAAATTAAAAAATATATTTAATTATAATTTTCAGTTTAAAATAATATAAACAAATCTTAAAACTAAAATGCATTAGCAAATAATTAAATTAATGACAATGTAAAAATAGTTACATTAAAATTAATTTCATATTTTATTAAATGACAAAAAAAGAGAAGAAAAAGATGAATTCCGATATGGCCTTATTCTTCCAGAGTAGAGGCAATGCCCTTTATAGCTAATGTAACATAATCCTTAGTCAATCCTACAATACAACAATATAACAAGAAAATTCCAATAAAAGAAAAAGAAGAAAGGTATAAAACCTTTCCTAAAGACGCAAATAAAATCGCAAGTGAAATAAATACCTTGCGTGCAAAATTGAAAAAAAAAAAAAAATTGCTAAAGCGACAGTGATGGACGATATGAATGATCCTTAAACTCACGACAAAACAGAACAAACCAGTGTTATCTGTAACTCGTGACAGTTCAGAAAGGAAAGAAAGAGAATCACACACAAGCCAGCAGAGCAAGTAAAAGCACTAAACCAAATCCATATCAAAATCGTCTCGTTTTATATATTTTCACACACCACAATAAATCGATAATTAATCACTCCATTTCCTAACCATAAAAACAAACATAAACACAAACATAAGACATTGTTAGCAACACAGCGTCTCCGACAAGACAAGATCATCGTTTTTGTTGTTGTTGCTGCTGCTGCTTCTTCCATGGCTTCGACGAGGGTGGATCTGGATGGGAACCCCATAAGGCCAATTACGATCTGCATGATCGGCGCCGGAGGGTTCATAGGGTCGCACCTGTGCGAGAAGCTGATGGCGGAGACGCCGCACACGGTGCTGGCTTTGGATGTCTACAACGACAAGATCAAGCACCTCTTGGAGCCCGACACGCACCCATGGCACGGTCGCATCCGCTTCCACCGCCTCAACATCAAGCACGATTCGAGGCTCGAAGGTCTTATCAAGATGGCAGATCTGGTAGGAGAGAACAACCCACAGACAAAAAACATACTCTTTCTCTTTCTCTCTTTAATGGGTTTCTTTTTTTGTAATCAAAATTGTGTCTTTGTTTGTTTTTTTTTTTCAGACGATTAATCTGGCTGCTATATGCACTCCTGCGGATTACAACACGCGCCCTTTGGACACCATTTACAGCAACTTCATTGATGCGCTTCCCGTGGTATGTTTTTGTTTATCTGCTTTTGATTTGATGTGAAGTTTGAGTTTTTCTGGTTTTACTTTGATGGGGTGTGTGATTTGATGTGGTTCGTTGTTATTGTTAATTATTATTTATGTTTTTTTCAGGTGAAGTACTGTTCGGAAAACAACAAGCGTCTCATTCATTTTTCAACTTGTGAGGTGTATGGGAAAACCATCGGGAGCTTTCTCCCCAGGGATAGCTCTCTTCGTAAGGTAAGCTCTCGTTTTCCATGAACCAAGTTAGTTCTAGATCTGTGCATGCATGACCAATGACAGACAGTTTCAAATTTGCAATGCGTCCATTACTTTGGAATCTGTCGGTGCTTGTGCCCCTTTCTCATTTTTCTGTATAAAGGATTTTGGTTGATTATTAATTAGCTTTTGGTATGTGACGGATAGGACAATGGCAATTGTCATCACATATGCATATATATGGTTCTTCTCTTATTGTTTTCTTTTGGGGCGTGTTTGTTAATTTCCTATGAAGTATTTTGTACCGGTGGATCTTTTCAATCAACAGTTCCTAGCTTTTTTGTATCTGTTCGACTTTTATTGCGGCTACTTAGTTTGCTTTTGTATTAGGAGCAAGGGGGAGGATTTTGTTGCTTTGCTTCTTTCTCGTAATGAGCCGTGCTTGAGCTATATTATTTTCATTGTTGTGTTAGGATCCTGCATACTATGTTCTTAAAGAAGATGAGTCTCCATGCATTTTTGGTCCAATTGAAAAGCAGAGATGGTCTTATGCCTGTGCAAAGCAGTTGATTGAAAGGCTGATTTATGGTAAGTTGATATATTATTTTTCTGTACATATATATATATATATATATATATATATAATCTTGACTTGTCTCACTGATATGCCATCATTGACAGCTGAGGGTGCTGAAAATGGCTTGGAGTTCACAATTGTGAGACCCTTTAACTGGATTGGACCACGAATGGATTTCATTCCTGGCATTGATGGTCCAAGTGAGGGTGTTCCTCGGGTTCTGGCATGCTTTAGCAATGTATGTCTACTTTCTTCTTCTTCTTCTTTTTTATTTTTTATTTTTTAGATTTTTGTTAAGCTTATACATATTTTAGTCAAATTTTTTTATTATAACTTCTAAATTTTCTATTCATTCCTTTTGTGCAGAATCTCCTCCGGAGAGAGCCCCTCAAGCTTGTGGATGGTGGCCAATCCCAGAGGACTTTTGTTTATATTAAGGATGCTATTGAAGCTGTCTTATTGATGATTGTGGGTTCCCATATCCAATCTTTTTTTGTTGAAACTATATGATTTTTTAAATACAGATTATCTGAATGTAGAAGCTTATCCTTAAACTATTATTCTTATTGGCTGGTCCACTAAATGTGAATTTCCTCTCAACAGGAAAATCCTGCCAGGGCTAATGGGCAGATTTTTAATGTGGGTAACCCAAACAATGAGGTTACAGTTAGGCAGCTTGCTGAAATCATGACTCAGGTTAAAGGATTAAGTTTGATTACTTGACCCTATTGTTAGCATTTCAGCGTGTTCTTTGGGTTCATTCAAGAATTATTTTTCTTTACCTCTGCAGGTTTATACCAAGGTAAGTGCAGAACCACCTTTGGAAAATCCTACAATTGATGTGAGCTCCAAAGAATTTTATGGTGAGGGATACGATGATAGTGACAAGAGAATTCCTGACATGACCATTATTAACAGGCAGCTTGGTAGGTTTCATCATTCATTCACCTTACTTCACCTTTAAAACATTATTTAGTTACTTTACCGTGTTAATGAGTTTGTGATAGAGCACTATGGCGTCATCTAATTCATATAGCTGATCCTACCTAGTGGGATAAGGCTTAGTTGTTGCTGTTATTTACCTTGTTAATGAACTGTTGCCTCTTTGTTAGGCTGGAATCCTAAGACCTCGCTTTGGGACTTGCTTGAGTCCACTCTCACCTATCAGCACAGGACTTATGCTGAAGCCATTAAGAAAGTCATTTCTAAGCCTGTGGCAAGTTAAGCTTACCTGGTGATGGTGATGGTGATGGTGATGGTGATGGTGATGGTGATGGTGATGGTGATGGTGACGTAATGCATTGAGAAGACTGTTCAACCCATCAGGGTGCCTTACATATAGTTTTCCGGTTGATTTTACATACATGGTAATTTTCCCCACTTTGCTTTTGGTAGCTAATAGTCCATGTTAGCCTATGCCCTTCTTTATTGCATGTTTGTGAGATGTAGGAATTTATCAAAGACCAAAAGAACAGCAGCCAAAGACCAGGGAAAAATAAAATTAAAAAAAAATCAAGGGCAATCTGTTCAGCTATGTAATAATTTTCATGCAGAGCTTATGGTTACTAGACATGTTTGGAGACCTTTTATACAAGGAAAGATGTTTTTGTGTTTTAGGGGTGTATGAGTCATTCCTCTGTGCTGTCTTTCCCGACTCAGTTGTAACATTTGCCATATGTTTTCTAAATTATTCGTCCTTAATTTATTTTATGGATCACATTCTTAGCAATATGTTTACCTCTCCTAAGTTGTAATAAATTGTACTGACCTGTCCTAGTTAAAACTTAAAAGTTACAGTTATGGAATTATCCTAAAGATTTGAGCGTATTTGTTTGAAAGTAAAAACCAGTTGAATATTTGTTTTATAAAAAATAATTAGATAAGAGAGATATTGTTATAATTTTTCAAATTAAAAGAAAAGAGAAATTTATATATTATTAATTTAATTTTAGATGAGGTGATTTTATTCTATAAGACTATAACATATGTAATGACCATAATGCACCTCAAACCGAAGAATTAAAATACTGAGAATTGTAGCAGTATGATGAAGCTGGTATTGACATGTTTGATTGATGTTACCAATCTATTATGGTTCATTCATCTACCTGTCCCGGCACCTTGCTAGTTTTGTCAATTGAACTACAGAAAAATCATCTTGCTATGGACAAGATGAAGATCTCGAGGCTTGTTAACTCGAAACTTTGGGAAGCATGAACCCACTAAAATGGGTTTAGTGGTGAGTGTCTTCACTCCTGCGAAGTCATATGCTCAATTTTTGACTTTTTGTTGACATCATTGCTTATGAAAAAGAATTATATTAATGAAACAATTGCTGAAAATGGTTTATCGAACACGCCCGGTGGGATTCGAACCCACAGTCGCCTGATTAGAAGTCAGACGCCTTATCCATTAGGCCACGGGCGCTTGGCAATGAAAATTCCGCAGTTACTATAATTGTCAAGAAACGAGGGCCACTTACGAAAAATATAATTATTCTCTCTCTTAGACGAGGGCCAAAGGCCCAAAGGCCCAAAATGAAACATATATTATATACAAAGAGAAAGAGACCTCGCTGACGCCAAATTTGCGGTGTTAGGCACAGGCATTACCCAAATGCAATTACAGGCTTGTAGGTCAAGGTGGGTCCTTGGCCCCGGAGTGTGGCCAACTTGAATTGATGTCTTTTCACTTCAATGGCCATAACAACAATTAACAAGTAGGATTATTGTGGGATTAAGGGCATAACTAAGAACTACTCTTCTTGCTTCATATTTTGGAAAATAACAAATTCCATTGTCACTCCAAGATGCAAATTGGAGGAAGATATGACTACTTATGAGTTGTTGCCATGGCTTAAAACTCACAATCACAATCTCTATACCTCACCGCTGGGCTCCACCATCCCAATTCCAAAATTTGTACTCATCCACAGAAATTGACTATGTAACTGCCCATCATGTTTGTTTCTTCCCATAGTTTATTGTATTGCATGCCTCGAATAGAATCAAACGTGGTGGGAGTCACTTGAAAGATGAAATAGACAGGCGATGAGTTGGCTTTTTTTATTTTTCATGTGAATTATCCCGTTTAAGAAAACAAGTAAAAGTGGAAACTAAAATTGTTTTGCAAACTGTTCAAGAGACTGCCTCTTGTGATCACTTCGTGATTTTCTACTTAAGAATGAATTAAATGCTTAGAGAACCCAATTGAAACTTTAATTGTATGAGCAGTTTTTAAGTGGAATTCCCAGCTTCCAACTCATTTCTGGAAAAAGATGAATATGGAAACTTTTGTTGAAGGCGCGTCCACGTATGACTTTGTGGCTATCAATGTCCCTCTTTCTTTTCCTACGTTCATTCAATTCCGGAGAAGGGAAAAACGACAAATGAAATAAAGATATTTAGTATATGATGTCATGCGCGTCACATTATAAATTGATTTGACATATTGGTACAAGAGTTGATTGAAGAAACGAATTTAAAGAAACCAATTTGAATAGGCACTTATCTTTAATTTTTTGTAGAATCAAAATATTGGTATTTTTATGAAGTTGGACACTAATACCAGCATCATAGAATAGACTTAATTAAATGGAGAATAAAATGTCATTGTATTGAACAATTAATTAAAAAATTAACTTGTCTCTGTGAAAGTCAGTTGCCTTATTGCTCTGCCACTTTGGTTTGCTGATTATAGTTGCTTTTTACCGCCTTCTGAAGTAGGAATTCATTTACTGATTGTAATTTGTAATTTACCAACATTGCCCTATACACCTAATTTACATCAGAATATGATTGACTCCGGGCAAAATCAGACACTGCAAAAGCATAAACTTACTAAATCATTTATATACCCATGTTCAAGTATATTACATGACCTAATATCATAAAAAGGATATTGTTTGAAAAGATCATAAATATAAGTATATAAGTATATAACTATACCCAGAATATCCATGCCATATATATTAGTTCATCTATGTCATTTTTGTGTGCCTTTTCTGTTTTTATAGCTAGTGGCTTTGAGGCCGGTCTATTTACTTATGGACATGCGGGGAGTATGGCACTCAATACTACCTCTAACATAATCATAAACCAGAGTGTTAAATTAATAATTTGAGCTGCGAGGAAGGTGTGAGCTGAGTTTAATTTCAGCATTCAAATGACAGGAATAAATGAGAGTTTATGTAGAAACTCTCATATAAAATAAACAAATAAATCAATCGATAGAAAAGAATGCACCACACACACTTTTAAATTTTAAATTATGAAGAAAATTTGACTCCTCATTTAATAAGTGAGCATTCCACTTAGTTTTCTTCAATACATCTCATATAAAATTAGTGGTTCTAATAGAGAAATTTTAGACATTTTAAATTGAAAATGTCCACTTATCATATAGTTTTTTAATACATTAAATAATTTTTTCAATATCGCAGTCAAGTGATGTTCAAACAAACTAGTTTAAAATATTTATATAAATATCGTTATGAGTTTAACTTTTTAAGTGATATTATAATTAAAAGCCTCTCCCTATAAATGCATTAGACAAGTTGACACATGTTGAACCAATAATCTGGAATATATCTTACCAAAGAAATAAACAGGATTATATATATTCCTTACAAGTCATAACTCACTAGTGTGTGTATATGTATATATATATATACATGATTGAATTTGAAGTTTCAAGTTCGAAATTTCCCAAATACTCGAACGCATAATGCATTGTCCTACCCATGTTGTGTGTAGTAATGGGTCCTACTCACCTAACAATGGCAACCACAAAAGAAGCCCCTGCTCGCCCATAGAATATAACCCGGAAAAAAGGGAAAAGAATAACTAAAAAAACAGAGAGGGAAAGAGAAGGGAGAGTGGACAATGAAAGGGATGGAGAAGGGGGACAAAAATGGTTTGCATTGCACATCAACTGTCATTTATTCACCTCGTAATGTTCTTTTTAGCCCCTACTACGCTCCTGTGTGGTCTTTCCCATTTGTCTCTGTCAAGGATGTCAAAAAAATGTCCCCACGGATATTTGTGGGTAATACTCGCAACGGGATGGATATAATAAAAAGATTTTGCCCTTGTGAATAATAGGAATGAGGATTTTAAATACTTGTATGTTAAATGGAGTGGGAGCGGAGATCATTATCCCTATACCTGTGAATACCCACTATAAAATTATTATTTTATCTTTGAATTATTAACTTAATTAGGTTAATATTATTATTATTTAAATTAATTAAACTAAAATTTAAATTTAGAAGATAGATTTATTTTTACTTATTATGTATTAGACTAATGATTGGATTATTATTATGTGTTTATTTTTATTTTAAATTTTTTAAGTTGTTAGAATTTAAATTATGAAATTTGATTATTATACTTATTTTGTGTTTATTTTTATTTTAAATATATTAAGTTATTAAAATTTGAATTATGAAATTAAATTATTATTTATACTTATTTTAAGCGTTTTATAATATTAGAATTTTTATATTTAATTTAAAATTTTTAATATTCTAATGGGTATCCATGGATATCCACAGGTACCCATAAATCCATGAAAAAGTAAAAAATGGGTACTTGTGCGAATATGAAGAGGGGGACAAGGGTGGATATTTATCTACGGAATAGAGGACAGGGGCCTATCCCCTGCCTCCGCCTCACCCAATTGACATCCCTAGTCCTTGTCGCATTTATTCATAATTTTTATTTATGATATATCATATTGGCAAAAATATTTAATTATAATAAGAAATTAATTTTAATATATTAATATTATAAAATATTTTATAGTATTAATGAATTAAATATTATTATATTTATATAAACTTTTATATAATTAATACAAAAATTAAACACTTTTAATAATATAATAATATATAATTAGATAATAATATAAATTCTTTTATATTAATAATACATTAAATTTAAATTATTATAATAATTATTTCAAAAAATTTATCTATAATAATATACAATTAATTAATATTATAAAATTCTTTACACTCACTCGTTATATATCAAAATTAATCTTATATATTAAGATATAGTTAATTAATAATATAAGTAATAATATTAAATATTTTATACCCAAAAAAGAAAGAAGCTCTAGATTGATTCATTCATCAAAGAGCTCTTCATTAATTCACATTGAATAACATCATGTTATTATTATGACGATAATATAATACACTAGGCATTTTTTTAAAAAAAAAAATTTGAGGCTTTTCTTTGCACGACCACTTGTTCTGCCGTCGTGATCCCAGCGTCGCTTTCTGCTCCACAAAACTGTTTTGTTAATTCAAAGTTAGTCCCTTTTCCTCATTTCCTCTATTTCCATGGTGTACCCTCTCTTTGGACCAAGGTGGGCATGGCAGTATTGCGTGTAACACTGTTATAGCTGAAGGGGTTTTTGAATTTTTTTTAGCTGTAAAGACACACTGTTGTTGCATTCACGTCCTTATTTCACTCTCTCTGTGATACTCTTTTCTTTTCTTCCCTTCCTTCCCTTCCAATCATTCATTCTCACCTTTTTGCTTTTCCCCTTTTCCTTTTTTTTTTTTTTCAATTAAGAAGCAACGGTTGAGGGGAAGAAAAATGTTGTTGGGTTGGTAGAGTGAGAAGAAAGGAAAAAAGGGTGTTTTTTGCTTCCTTCCTTCAGTCATGGCTTCAGCTGGGAAGCTTTCTGGGTTTCGTAGAGAAGGCGATGAATGGTATTGTTTCTCTCTAAAGTTTCTGCTTTGATTGAAGTTCAATTCTTTTTTTCTTTTTTTTTTTCTTTTTTCAGCTACTGGGATTTTGGCCTTTTTGAGTTGCATGATCGTGTTGAAAATCCTAACCATGGCTTGAATTGCCTTTGTGCTATGTGGGTCTGATAAGAAAATGACATGTTCTGTTCACTTGATTGCTGAGTAGTGTCCAAGTCAGATATGCATTTGCGACTTTATGTGCAGTTTTTAAAAGAGGTATTTGATGTGATTTCTCTGTGGTTTGTGGTTTTGGTAGGTTCTGCAGTGCTGGACTGCCTAGTGATATTGCTGTTTCCATTGAGGGAGTCACTTTCCATCTCCATAAGGTACAGGCTTTCCTTTCAGAATTGTTCTCTTCCCTCCAGTAATCTGATATAGATAGATGAAATAATTGTTGGGCCTTTTTTGTGGTTCTAGATTATCATAATGTTTCTTTGAGGTTTTCTTTGAAATTTGGTCCAATTATGACCCAATTGATGTGCTTCTTGTTTGTGGCTAATGTTTTTGCTGTTATTTTTTTCCATCTCTATTGTTTAAGGCAGACTAAGCATCCCTCTTTAAATAAAAAGGTTAGATTAGACTCGCTAGAGATACAACCTGTTGCGGAGATCACACCATTCACAATATATTTTATTTACGTGTTGAAATTTAGTATGATATAATATTATGGATCTTCCTACGCTAGAATCCACTTGTATGTTTCTCAAAGGTTGTGGCCTTGTTGTTGTTGGTTTATTTTTCTGGCCGTACTATTGAAATTCCTGCAACTTATGTTAAGGAAGGGACAACAAGACAAGTTTATCTTAATGCTTTTCAGCTCCTTTGGTATTATTTAATATGATGGCTGTAAAAGTTTGTGTTTAAATTATTGGATGTTGTTCCGGTACACCTCCATTGGTGTAGATTTGTAACCGCTAATGTTAACACTGTTGTTGACCATCCAGAGATTGATGAAACTAAAATTTTTTCTAGTTTTGATAAAGTTGTGATCTTTGCTAGTGACACTAAGCACAGCAAATTCAAACATGATTGATTTAGGTGATTTACTGGTTTGGAAGTTATGCTACTAGATGTGGCATATCACATATTACAAACACTTTGTTCTGTTCTTTCTCAATAAGTTTTCTAGGTCCATCATAATTAAGAGGAAAAAAATTAAGTGTTTGAGATGGTGGACAAAGTAGCTTTGGGAACTGGTTTGTTCTGTATTTCAAGTTTGACTCTGCAAAATGTGGGGCATTTCAGTAATACAAGGCTTGATTTTATGGTAGTCATACTGTTATATCTTTGAAATGTAAAACAACTTGTTGTACTGTTGCATTGGAGTTTGAGTAAGATATGCAATGGAACTGCAGTTCCCTCTTGTATCAAAATGTGGCAAAATTGCTCGAGCAAATGAAGAGTCCGCAAATACATATGGGAACACTGTGACCATGGTGCTGGAAGAATTCCCTGGCGGTCCTGACACTTTCTTAATTGCAGCCAAATTCTGTTACGGGCATCGTGTGGAACTGACAGCCAGAAATGTAGTATTGGTCTACTGTGCTGCAGATTACCTTGAAATGACCGATGAATTTGGGGAAGATAACTTATTTTCAAAATCAGAGAGTTTTTTCCATAAAAATATATTACGCAACTGGAAAGATTGTATTTTGGCTCTCCAAAGTTCTGAGCCTGTTCTACCTAGGGCTGAAAAGCTTCACTTAGTGAGTAAGTGTATGAATGCTCTGTCTTTGATGGTTTGTACGGACCCAAGTTTGTTTGGATGGCCCATGATGATGTATGGGAGTTCTCAGAGCCCTGGCGGAAGCATTCTGTGGAATGGTATAAATACTGGTGCTAGAATTCGAAGCTCAGAATCTGACTGGTGGTTTGAAGACATCTCATATCTCGGTGTGAGTTTGTTTGAGAGGCTTATTAAGACAATGCAGGCAAGAGGTATAAGACCCGAAAACCTGGCAGGTGCTATAATGTACTATTCTAGAAAGTACTTGCCAGGTCTGGGTCGGTGGCAGGGTGGACAAGGTGGCAAAACTAGAACAGTTGCAAGTTTCAGCTTGACACCTGCTACTGTTGATCAGAGGATCCTGTTGGAAAGCATTGAGAAGCTTCTTCCTGAAAAGAAGGGAAGATCCTTTTGTCGATTCCTACTGGGACTTCTACGTGTGGCTTTGATATTGAATGTCAGTCAAACTTGCAAGGATTCTTTAGAGAGGAGAGTAGGGATGCAATTGGAACTGGCAACTCTTGATAGTCTTTTGATTCCTACTTATTCAGATTCTGATACATTATATAACACAGACTGTGTTGAACATATTGTTCATCATTTTGTATCTAAAGAATCAAATTTAACTGCTTTTTCTCCTTCATCAATTGACGTACAAGCATCACCATCTGAATCATTAAGGAAAGTTGCAAAGTTGATAGATAGCTATATTGCAGAAATTGCTTCTGATGTAAACTTAAAACCTGGAAAGATGCGCACTCTTGCAGAGTCCCTCCCTGATTCATCAAGATTATTGCATGACGGACTTTACAGGGCACTAGACATATATTTCAAGGTTTGATATTCCTGAGCTGCATTTTTTACAAAAAGGCTTATTTGTAGCCATGGACTGTTAGTTTGACTTTCGCACCTACTTATGGTATTTTGCAGGCTCATCCTTGGCTATCTGATAGAGAGAAGGAAGAACTATGCAATGTCATTGACTACCAGAAACTCTCAATCCACGCTTGTGCTCATGCATCCCAAAATGACAGGCTACCTCTCAGAGTCGTCCTTCAAGTGTTGTTCTTCGAACAGCTGCATTTGAGAGCAGCATTAGCTGGATGTCTCAATGCATTGGATGGTGAAAACCGTGAAACGGCTCCAGCAGCTCCTGTTCCTGCAACTGCCTTGGGTAACATGGCAGGCGAAATTGTACAAAGGGATGGATGGGTGACTGTCGTGCGCGAAAATCAGGTTCTAAAGGTGGATATGGATAGGATGAGTTCCAGAGTTGGAGAGCTTGAAGAAGAATTCAGCAAAATAAAGCAAGAAATGAAAAGTGTGACCAAATCTCGCAGTTCCCTTAGTTCTCCTCGATTAGTTTCCAGGAAACTCGGGTGTAAGCTTGTTCCAAGACTCTCGGATGCTCAGCCGGAGTCCCTTGACCGCTCTCGATCCATACCAAGAGCATCGACTGAAAGGGCACGCCTTTCCCATAAGTCCAGGCATGCAGAAAGTGTTTCTTGAGAATCAAGAAACCAGAGTTCCTCTGTATTTATAAATTCATAGCAGTGTTGTGTGGTTTTAAATTTTTTCTACGAGGGAAAGGGAAGGAAAATGTTTATTAATACATTGTGCATTCACAAGTTTGCATACCTGAACATTTTCCATTTCTTTCCCTCGGGTAAAATTGGTTGTATACTCACATAGGCAATTTCCCAAGTTGTATGGTTTGTTTGGGGGTATATTTGTTCATGTATTTATCCATACAGGTTTATTCTTCATTTTAAGATATTGACAGTGGAAGGTATTGTTTTAGACCTCAATTATGAAGTCCATTATTGTCAATGAAGAAAGAGTCATATATGTTCTCCCGCTGAAGGTACAAAGCTGAAGCAGAGCCTGCTCACAAATGAATGTCCCTTGGAAGTGACATTGAACTCCCTAGTTGTGATACTATACTAGCACAGTTTCTTTTACAGATGACAAATGTTGTATAGTTGTGACACAAGTGTAGCGTAATTTGTTTATAAATGACAAAAGCAAATGTATGTGTGCTTGTTGGCATCTATTGATATCTGCCAATTCTTTCATTTTATTAACCGTAGATTAGTTGAAATTTGAAAATACTAGTATAATTGAATTGAATATTAGTGTTTTAATATGCATGTTAATTTGTTTTAATTTTAGTTCGTTTTATTTGACAGAAAGAAAAATTACGAAAGTTACTTTGTTCGATGTAAATATATGGGCGATGTTAAAAATAGTAATTATATTTAAACAACATCTACATCAACGTCGCTTTGGCCGAGTGGTTAAGGCGTGTGCCTGCTAAGTACATGGGGTTTCCCCGCGAGAGTTCGAATCTCTCAGGCGACGTATCACATTTTTCACAATTTCATTTTCATTATTTTTTTTGTTTTGAATTTTATTAAAATTTAATTTAAATATACTGTCAATATAAATTTTTTTTACATAGATATTTAATTATAAATTATTATATCAATAAAATTCTTTGATATAATCACATATTATTTGAATGATCATCTAAATAAGAAATTTTAATTAAATAACAATCAATACACCTAAATTAAACTCATTCTATTATTGGAATGGGTCCCTTTTTTTTTTTTTTTGGGGTCATGTAGAATGTGTTGTTGTCATTTTTTTTGGGTCAAATGTTGTTGTCATGTTTGACTCGTCCTCGGACTCATGTTTCATTCTGGTTCGTGTTCCTGAGCCCAATCAAAAGCCCACTTTCCTTGTCTCTTCCTCAGTCTTCACTTCACTGCATTCTCTGCCCTCGACACTTGCTGGCTGCGACTCTTACTTGTGGCGGCACCAACGTCACCATGCCACTTCCTTCGCCAACCTTCGCCATCTCCAACAACAACCCCACATGGACCCCAAATCCCCACAACCACGCCCTCCAATTCAGCACTTCTCAATCCCTCAAAACCCTCAGCTCCCAACCTATTCTCCACAAAACTCGCTCTTTCGGGATCCGCTGCACCGCCCCGGACCCCTTCGCCGCCAACACCATCGCCCCTTCTAAGCCCGAAATTGGCGGAGGTGACGGCGGCGCCGCCGGAGGAGGAGGTGGCGGTGACGGTGAAGGAGGAGGTGGCGGTGACGGTGAAGGAGGGAATGATGATGGGGATGAAGAGTTCGGGGCTTTGTTGAATTTCGAAGCGGTTATGGAAGAAGCTGAAGCTCGGGGTGTGAAGTTGCCGTTGGATATGGTGGAGGCGGCGAAGATCACGGGGATTCGGGAAATGTTCCTTCATCGTTACTTGGAATTACAGGTGGGGTTCTATCAAAGTTTGAATTTTTGGTTCAAAGTTGGGTTTTTTTTTTAATTTTTTAAATAATTATTCTATGATTAAGCTCGACTTTGTTGTTTTGTGTTGTTGCAGGGTTCGGGTTGGCTACTTTCGTTTCTGATGAAGCACTGTTCTATTCTGAGGAACCGAATGCTGGCTGATCCTTCTTTTCTATTTAAAGTTGGAACCGAGGTTTGTCAATGCAACACAATAGAAATCATAGTGGTTGTTGGATAAAATGAAATGAAATGAAATGTTATGATTTACTTATTCATTCAAGGGCCAATAATCATCTCACGTTATTCTAGCAACTAAATTCTGAGAACATTTCTATAGTAATGATCGAGTGGTGTTAGCTTTTGCAACTGATGATGCTTGATTTGTCACGTGCAGATTGTTATAGACTCTTGTTGTGCAACGTTTGCAGAGGTTCAGAAAAGGGGCAAGGATTTTTGGACTGAGTTTGAGTTGTACGCTGCTGATCTTCTGGTTGGAATTGTTGTTGACATTGCTTTGGTGGGCATGTTGGCACCCTATGCTCGAATTGGGAAGCCTTCTGTGTCCAAAGGTTTGCTTGGGCGCATTCTACATGCTTGTGCAGCTCTTCCTAGCAGGTTAGTGTCTGCTTGTGAGTATGTGTGTCAATTAGTTGAGGTCTTCTGATAAGCCTGAATTCTTTTCCATTGTGCATCTTCACTACTTGGAGCCATTAGAGCTCTTTCAATTGGTATTTTCACTTTGTTGATTGATTATTTTGGTCCCAACAGTGTGTACTATTTCTAAGAGCCAACCGGTTGGTGGATTTTCATACAGAATATTTCTAATACATTTTGTTGCTGCACAACCAGATGATCAATTATGAAAAGGGATGGAAATTTCATTAGTTTAATAGTGTTGTTTGGATAGTTCAGAGTGGATACTTTAGCTTGTCAACGGTGTCTGGCATGCATCATTTGTTTATTTGCAGCATTTAGGCTGAATTCTTTTTCTTTCAATGTCACCCATTTCGATTTATATCAGTTTTAGTGAACCATTTATTCTGTAAAATGTTGTGTATGGAGGCTGGTTTAATTAGTAATTCAAGTCTAAATTTGAGATTTCTTGTGTTCTAGTAATTGCAAAGAATAATAATACTTCAGGAAACCATAAGAAAATGTTTTCCCCTCCTTCATTCGTGCCTAGCTTAATTTTTGGTTGACTTCAAATTGATTATAAACTTCACCATAGTTTTCAGTTTTCAGAGATCTAGCCGAATGTGGATCCCATTATTGATATGATACTAAATTACTATTTGAATACAGTGTCTTTGAAGCCAAAAGGCCAGGATGTAAATTCTCTGTGCAGCAGCGAATTGCCGCATACTTCTACAAGGTACCATGTGTTCTGAAACTTTGAATGATAATTTACTGTTTAGCTGCATGATAAAATCCAACAAGTTGAATAAAACTTTGTTTGCATGTGACCAAGTGCATTCATTTGCTTTGTTGTTAGTTATTGTGCCATCTTTGTTTTAACTTTTGACTTTAATTTGGTTTCTACTAGCAGTTTATTACTCTGAATACCTGACATTCTTTGTTCAGGGTGCATTGTATGGATCCGTTGGCTTCGGATGTGGTCTTATTGGTCAAGGAATTGCAAATATGATCATGAATGCCAAAAGGTTTGTCTACCCAGATATCTTGCATACTAAATCATTTGTTGCCTGCATTATCATAAATTCTTCAATTCTTGTTATATATAATTATAGAAAGCAATAGAATATGAATGTTTATTTCCCCCCATTTTCCATTTGTAAGTTATTAATGGATTTTTTTTCCTTCATTTAAAACAGGAGCATTAAGAAATCTGAAGAGGACATACCTGTGCCTCCTCTTCTGCAAAGTGCTGCTCTTTGGGGTATGTCTTGCTCTGTTTTTCAGTTTTTCTACTATCTGTAGTCCTTTATGCTTTATTCTTTGGGCTTCTGTTTGAGCATATGTTTATCTGGTTAATGTTTTGTTTTATTCAGTTTCTTTGGTGATTTGGTTGTATTAAGGGATGGAAAATATAAGTACAAAATTTCAAAATGACAATGAAAATAGACTTTTGTATTGATGTTGTTTCCAACATCTTTTATTATAAAAGGATGTTGTTTCAATTATTTTCATGAAGGTATTTATCGTTTAGCTTGCTGGGAAGATGGGCATTTGGTTATTGGGTGCGTTTGGATGCGCTTCTCCATGGCTGAGAGGTTTTTTTTTTTTTTTTTTCAAAATTTTTTGAAAAAAAATACTTTTAGTATTGTTTGTTTGTGCTTTTGTTTTACAGAAGCAAAAAAAAATTCAGTTTTTCTATTTTTTTTGATAAGTAGATAGAGAGAATTGCTTATTCCAAAAGCAAAAACAGTAGAAAAGAGAGAAAATGAACTTGAATTTTGAACCACTACTTTTTCCTACTATTTTACTATTTTATCGTTAATTTTTTCTTGAAAACATCACTCCCTATCTACTAAATTGTAATTTTACACTGAAAAGTACTTTTATATTTATCACCTTTAAACAATTTAACAACTTTTGATTCTAATAAAAAGTACTGCTACAATTATATCCAAATGCAAAACAATTTTTTGCTTCTACTTTTGCGTCTGCTTTTGAAGAAGTACTTTTCACAAAATCTTAACCAAACAGGCCCATTATTTACTTGGTAGACCAGAGAAACATAAATCATATAACTTTGAGCTTAGTTGCTGCACAATTTTCATACTTGCTGCATTTGCATCTTTTCATGTGCCTTTGAACTCTGAAGAGTGATGCAAGAGAGAAAAGAAAGGAAAGAGGCGGCTAGATCATATTAGTCGTAGAGTTGCAGAACATAATCATGTTTACTGATCCAACATTAGCTGCTGAGGAAATGCTATAGGATTTAATGCTATGTAATGTACTTAATTTGCTTTATTGGTTTTCCCTCTCTTTGTCAGGTTTCTTCCTTGCTGTGTCATCCAACACTCGTTACCAAATCATTAATGGACTGGAATGCCTTGTTGAAGCATCTCCTGTGGCAAAGAAGGTCCCACTTGTTGCAATGGCTTTCACTGTAGGCGTACGATTTGGCAACAACATCTATGGTGGCATGCAGTTCGTAGACTGGGCCAAATGGAGCGGTGTACAATGAGTGCCCTGTATCAGTACTTTGCAATTGTGCCTTTTTTCAAGGCTTTTATCAAGGTTGGCTAAAATTCTTGTCCCTGGCAGAAGGTTCTCACTCAAATTGAGTAATGAAGCTCCCATCAATTTTTCATCTGATGGGCATCATTTTTTGTGATAAAAGTAGGACCATAGGCCTCCCACTCATGCCACCTTTTCTTTTCTACACTTTTTTTTAAATGAATTTTTAGTATCATTCAATCTTATGTAACTAGGTTGTGTCAGATTTGTTCAGAGGGGAGCTAAGCTTCGTAAAGTTGGGCATGGTCTTAAGCTATCAAATTCATTTGTTTGGGTACCAATTAAAGCATGGAAAAAGAAGAATAGTATGCTTATTTCATTTTTGTAGCTCAATGCTCAATCACATATCCTTAGGAGGAGTAAAATTAGCATCTATTTTCATCAACTAAAAATCAGTGGGTGGTTGATAGCATTAATGCAACACATGTTTAATCTAAATTGCACTGATCTTGTGGGCATAAAGTCAAACAACAATGGTGAGTGATAACTTGGTCCTGAAATATTTGGGACTTATGTTACACCCGTTTAGGATTGTGGAGTAATTTTATATGTCGTTGGATGACCATTTATTTTGATCAAATGGCTCTCATTGATCTCTATGTTACTTTCATGGAAATTCGTTAAAAAAGGTATGGTGGGTGGATATTTGCTAATAAATCCTGTGGAACAACACTGGTGTAGTTGGGGTCGGTGTACCTCTGGCATAGATAGAATGGCAGTGTGCAAGCAATAGAAGGAAGACAAAGGCGTTTGTGAGAAGACGGTGCAAAAGAGTGGTTGCTGAAGATTGTGGAAGCGCGGAGATATGGAGATGCAGCTTTGGAAATGTTGATTTATAAGAGTGGAAAAGGCGATTGAAGATCGGAGGTGAGCAGTGGCCGTCAACACCATCAGTCGTGCACCTTTCTTGCTGGAGTTTTGCCGCTCAAGTCGTCACCGTCACTGACGAGGATGTCCTTGATCTCCTTCTTGCTCTGCTCGTCAACGTACTTCTGGTAAAACGCCACCAAAAGCCTTCGCTATGCTCTGCCTGATGGCGTAGATCTGAGAGGTGTGTCCATCGCCCTTGACGCGGATGCACATGTAGACGCCGGCGAAGTGGTGCCTTCCGAGGAGGAGGATAGGCTCAAACGCATTGAATCGCTGGATCTCAGGCTCCACAAGCTCGATAGGGCAGCTAGTGATAATCGCTTTTTTCGCTCTTCAAAATCACACGTTTGCTGGAGGTGACAGTGGGGTGGGCGGAACTGCACGGTGGTCGCTGGTGGTGGCGTTACAGGCTCATGGTGGTCGGAGGTGCGAGGTCATTAGGAAGCAGAACGGTAGAAGATGATGGTGGTTCTGTTGATGACGACGGTAGCTCTAGTGATTCATTGGGTATCGGTGCCAGAGAGGGAGTTAGGCGTGATGAAAGGTTCAAAAAGTGGGTTTATTTTGTAATTTTCAACACTAGGATTAACATTTGTCCCAAACGTTTTAGGACCAAGTTATAACTCACCAACAACGAGTACTGTTTGGACATAAACTGTCAAGAGTGATGCCATTTGTAACATTTATTTGGTATCTAAGATTTTGCAGTTGAGATTTCATGCAGCCAGTCATTTTCATTATTTAATTAATGAAAACTATATACAGTGTACATATGAATACTAAGTCTCAAAGGTTGCCATGGCCCGAACTACCTTTACGTGGTGCTCTATTGCCCTTTGCTGCTTGCTGACAAAGGCCAATACACCTTAAAAACAGCATTGCAGTTCATCTGCACCCACGCTTATGATATCAATTATGCAGCAATTGCTTGTTCATATACTATTCATAAGTACATAAATTAGGGACTAATAAGGGGCCTGTCTTTGTATTTTTGAAGAATTTTTTATTTTTTTGGACAAGAAAAGAAGACATCCTGGGAGAGGCCAATGTAGCTGTGAACACAACTCTATTTAGCTTGGCGCATGGAATCTCTTATGTTGAATTTTTGCATAACCTTATTATGTATAATCTCTAAGTATTGATTTAAAAGATAGGGCTTAGATAAGACATGTAATATAAAAAAATTAATGGTAAGAGATCATATATAACAAAATTATGTGAAAATTTAACATAAAAGGATCTATTTTCATTTAGTTTGACAACTAGGAAGTTGGGAGTAAATACTCATTTGACGAGAAAGGCTAAATAATGTTGTAAGTAGTAACATTTAAATTTGTAAGTAGTGCACTACAAGGCTAGCACAAATGACTATTGACTATGTCTCTACAAAAAGTGCATCCAAGGGAGTTATGAGTCATGGGTTCGACTCTGCAATGAGAAACTGAGTGTGTAAGACCAAAAAAAAAAATTGTGAGTAGTAATATTTTACTTTGTTTTGCTTTTTATTTATATTATATACATATATTATCATTTAAACTTATTTAAACATATTAATATATTAAATCCACTAACAATTAATAATTTATTTTTAAAGAAAAGTGACTCGAATAGACAGATGTACTTTTCAATAAATATAAATAAATTAAAAATTTTCATTGATAATTATTTATGAATTTTACATAGAAATTAATATTTTATTAAATTATTATTAAAATATATTTATTTAGCATATAATTATATAAAATTATTTCATACAATAATTCATTATTAAAAGTGTAATTCATTTTATAAAGATGTGTATTTCCAATATTTAATTAAGAATTGAACAATGAGAAAAAAATTAATTTTCTCTCTCCCTCTCTTGGTCAACTATTTAATTTCAAAGAATCATTTCCTATAACAACTTATTGTTGAAAATGTAAATGATTTTATAAAGATATCAAACTTTCAATTTTTTTAAGTTACACTATTTTATATTATATTTTCTATAACTTTAACTTTTCTTTTCTGTACAATTCTTATTTGTTTAATTTTTTCAATTTAGAGCTGAGATAATTTCAAAATTCATCTTAACTTTAAAATTCTAATGTAATTTTATCCAAAAATAGTTTAATTAAAGTAAAGGCCTTAACCTTCTAAATAAATCACTATACATAAATTGATGTTTTGTTATAATTTATATTTATACTACGTGGCAAATTTCAGAGTTTCAAAATTAATATAAATTCTATATTAGTTTTCCATCATTAGGATAATATAATTTATTTAATAAATTACATAAAAAGAACTAAATACTAACTTTAAATAATTAGGAATTGTAATACAACATAATGACTTCTTAAAAGCAAGAAAAGTATGAAATTATAAAAGCGTTGAAAATCAAAAAGTATCAGAGCAAATTAAAAAATTTAAATACACCTTTCAAAACTCATGAGAGAAAGAAATGGCCGCTGCATTAGAATTGTAGTAAAATATATGTATTCTAAAGATGAACTAAAATTTGCCATATATTATTTATAGATTAATTTTGCTATTTTGCATTTGTTATGAGCACTGATTATCTTGATTAAACTTATTTTTGTTTGAAGTAATTAAACAATTAATACTTTTTATTTAAGTTTTATCTAATAGTATTTTACTATCACATATGTTGTATAATATATATATATATATATGAATAAGGTTTAAAATTACATTTTTCATAACGATGAACATATGGTATTTTTATTCAGTATAGATTGAAAAAGAAGGAACGAAAGACTAAATAAGAATAAATGAGAATTTTTATCCCAAAGAAAAAATAAATATAGTATGCTGATTTGATAGTTAGATTAGATATTTATACTTATGTGCAACAGATTTTGTCCTCCGGTCAAATGCATAATTCAGCGGATAACAGAGGGTGGAGAGAGGTGGATTTTAAGTGGAAATTTTTTCCTAGCACTGACACGTGAATAGGCCAGGGATTTCTCTTTCTTTTAGGAAGTGTTTGCATTGCTCCAGTGTTCTTTTGCATAACTACTAATCCATTTTCCAACCGGCTAGCAGCAGAGAAAAAAAACATTTAAACAATATGAAAAGTCCATTTAACCCCTTTTGAAAATGGTTGCAGGTGGCTTTGAAGAGACGTTGAAAAACTTAACTTGGCTAGCTAAAGGCGGCAGCTCCAAGCAAGTAGAGCTACACTAGCTGACAAAATCAAGTTGCTCCTATTTTGACTTAAGCAAATAGCAAATAAAGTTGCCCCCAAGCCAGGTCTATCTGCATCTCTCTATTTTTTCATATAAGCAATTACATTTTCTTTTTTAAATTGAAGCTTAATTATATTTGATGATTAAATCCAACAACAATTCAGTTAATTTATGTTTTTTGCACGAGTTCTTGTGATTCACATTCATGCCATAATATTTTGTGTTTTTACACTTTTTCAATTAAAAACAAAATTGTAACTGCACTCACATTGATTATAAAAATATCTGCAATTATGCACTTACGCCCTACTGACACACAAACTTAATGTCTTTTCAATCTCCATAATCATAAAAGAGGAACAAACACCTCATTTCAGGAACTTTTGGTTACGAAATTAGAGAAAAAATCACTGCAGCTCTATAAATAGGCAAAAAATAGCTACAAAATAACAAATTGAGAAATTATCATTCCAAATTTAGGGTATTTATGGTTTCTTTTCCCATTTTCTTATTTATTTTCTTTTGTACCATCGGTCACTATACTTTATGCCTATGACAACAATGCAATTACATGTGGATGATTTATTTATAAATTTTTTGTCTGTTGGTATTGGTTGCTATGGATTATGAGTTTATACTTTATTTTTATTACAATTTATGAATGTGTTTTCATGAATTTATTTCCTGTGTGTGTATATATATATATATATATATATATTACAAAATTTGTGTATATTCTTATTTTAGGGATAAACTTCATAATTCAAAAGATTTTTGATATTATTATCAATTCATACAAATTAAAATAATTATTTCACTCCAAATTATGTTAATATAAGTTTCTCACCATATTACTTTACTTTTCTTGTTGAACAAATTATATAAACCACAAACTAATATGAATAAAAATTAAACCTCTTTTTTTTTTTTTTTTTTGCTATCTTCCTATTCTAGCCAATCCTACTCAACTCAATTTTATGACCATTCAACTTTTCCTTTCAAAATTTAACTCAAATGCTGTTCACAATTTGAATCTGCACCCTCTGCCTAAACTATTCGTTTAAGTGATGTTAAACAATTATACACTGGCTTTTAAAATAAATAACAATTATACATTCATGTTATTCACGATAACAATTATACTCTCACGTATTGAACGCATTACCTTCTTTTAAAAATACAGCAAACAGCAAACATCAACTACATGTCGGCCACTTTAACCTTTGCTTTCCACTAAAACAAGATAATAAAAAATAGTTCATGTTATTGTAGATCATTAACTGGCAGTTGCCAGGGGATATTTAAACATACTGCATGTAATTATACATAATCTATTTAACTTAAATTGAACTTAATTACTTAGTTACTAAATTAATGAAGTAAGTAATTCATTTAAAATCATTCATTTATTTGATATTAAGTTATAAATTTAATTCATTACATACTTATTAATCTTTCAACATATCCTAATAACAATTACTATTTCTTATTGAGGGAAACTTGAACTTTACGACCTGAATGATAAGTTATGTTCATTTTAATTCCTATATTTTAAAAAATGTCACAATCAACCCCCCTAAAATTATCTAAATATGCAAATTACCTCATCAATTCTTTTTTTTTTTTACCAATTATTAGCAAAATATCATATATTCAATAGAGTTTATAATTTTACATTCCATATCTACAAAAATTTACAGGATCCATTTACACATCTCTCCAACTTTAGGAAGATATAGTTTACTTATTGTTATTGATATGCACATTTATAATAATTTAAAATTTTAATTTACATATTTTAAATTTTAAGGCTTACAATGCATATTGACTATACTTCACGTGGGTCACCTGCAATGTTTCCTAATATATATTAATTTATAATTGCTTCTCATTTTTTTCCACGTCATTGTTGCTTTTCATTTTATAAAAAATTGCTATCCATGTTATTGTTACCTGCCTCCATGTGGCCAGCCTACAGCCCAGTTGATCCATCGTCTAATCCACAAGCTGCCCTTTAATGTCATTTTACAATCAAACAACATCCATTTATTAAATTATCAACCGCATTACCGGAGGTCCAGCCATACTCTATATTTATTGTTGACTATTAGAGACAATTTATGTACAATCTTCATCGTCGAAATATTTTTCACTATATTTATACGGTTGAAAATTAATGGATAATTAGTGATCCAAGAAGTACGCTGGAGCAACGTAAACGCTTCCTTTCTTTTAGAGAATAGCAATAGATGGATACTACCCCTTCACAATTTTTGGAGAAATCATGTAAGTTATTGTATGAAGAAAGGTGTTATGACTCACTTGCGGTGATTTTGGATAGGCTTACCAAAAAGCTTTCTTTTTTTTTTTTTTTTTTTTTCCTAATAGAGTGCTCGAATTGGGAAGCCTTCTTCTATGTCCAAAGTTATGCTTGGACGCATTTAACATGCTACTGCAGCCCTTCCTAGCAGTAGGGGTGTTCAAATCCAATCCAACTCAATCAAAACTATTAAACTAATCTAATCCAAACCGAAAATCGATCAAAATCGCAAAAATTTGGATTGAATTGGATCTTATCTTTTACAAACCGCATGAATTGGATCGGATTTCAAATTTAATCTTCAAAACAGATCCAATCCAATCCAAACCGCATAATCTTATATAATATAATCTTTTTATTATTAAGTTTATACTTTTACTTATAATAATTTAAATTTATTACATAATTTTTTATTTATGTATCGTTTTTACTTAAATAATATTTTATAAATATTTAATGACTTATTTTTATTTTTTATTTTTATTTATTTATTTATTTTATTGGCTTATGTTACTTTTATTTTATAATATTATAAATTAAAATTTTTCTTTTTTAAAAAATCGATCAAACCGATCCAATCCAAACCGCAAATAATTGGATCGAATCGGATTTAAAACCTAAAGTAAACCGATCCAATCAAAATCGTTATAAAATATATTATTTGGATCGGATAAATTTTTTACTCAAAACCGATCCAAACTGCATTGTAAACACCCCTACCTAGCAGGTTAGTGTCAGCTCGTGTGCATGTGTGTCAATTAACTGTTGAGGTCCTTTTTTTTTTTTGTCTCAATGAAACTATCATTGTTGAGGTCTCTTTTTTTTTTTTAGTCTTAATGAAACTATCAGTATCTAGGTTCTATTACTAAGAATTTGACTAATCCAGCCTAATCCGACAGAAGTCTCTGAAGTGAGTAGAGGTCTCCAAAGATTTTTTTTCTATTTCCAAAACTCGAATCGAAACCTTTGCTTAAGAGGTCAAGTACCTATTACCTTGGCCAACTCCACATTGGCACTATTGAGATCTTTTGGTAAGCTTGAATTGTTTTCTGTTGTGCACCTTCACTAGAGCCATTATAGCTCTTTTTCAATTGATATTTTCGCTTTGTTGATTGATTATTTTGGTCTCAAAAGTGTCTACTACTTGACTCCTTTTAAGAGCCGACTGATAGGTGGATTTTCATGCATGATATTTCCGATACTTTTGTTGCCACACAACCAGATGATCAATTGTGAAAGGGATGAAAATGTCATTAATTCATAGTGTGGTTTGGATAGGTCAGAGCGGATACTTTAGCTTGTCATCAGTGTCTGACGCGCACCATTTGTTTATTTGCAGCATTTAGGCTGAATTGTTTCTCTTTCAACGTCACCAATTTCGATTTATATTAGGTTTAGTGAACCATTTGTTCTATGAAATGTTGTATCCAGATGCTGGTGTTAATTAGTAATTCAAATCTAAAATTGAGATTTCTTGTGTTCCAGTAATTGTGAAGAGTAGTACATCAGGGAACCATAAGAAAATGTTTTCCCCTTCTTCATTCATGCCTAGCTTAATTTTTTGTTGGCTTCAAATTGATTATGTACTTCACCACACTTTTTAGAGATCTAGCTGAATGTGAATCCTATTGTTGATATGATGCTAAATTACTACTTGAATGCAGTGTATTCGAAGCTGAAAAGGCCAGGATGTAAATTCTCTGTGAAGCAGCGCATTGCCACATACTTCTACAAGGTGCCACATGTTCTAAAGCTTTGAATGATTAATTACTGTTTAGTTGCATGATAAAATCCAACAAGTAGAATCAAACTTTATTTGCATGTGAAGGATGCTTTCATTTACAATTATTAGCTATTGTGCCATTTTTGTTTACTTTTTGACATTAATTTGGTTTCTACTACCAGTTTATTACTGTGAATGCCTGACATTTTGTGTTATGGGTGCTTTGCAAGGAATCATTGGCTTTTTATGTGGTCTTACTGGTCAAGGAATTTTAAATACGATCATGAATGCCAAAAGGTATGTCCACCCAGATATCTTATATAATAAATCTTTTGTTGCCTGCATTATCATAAATTCTTCAATTCTTGTCATATATTATTATAGAAAGCAATAAAATATGAATGCTTTTATTATTATTATTTTTTCATTTCCCTTTGTAAATTATTGATGGATTTTTTTTTCTTTGTTTAAAACAGGAGCATTAAGAAATCTGGAGGGGACATGCCTGTGCCTCCTCTTCTGAAAAGTGCTGCTCTTTGGGGTATGTTTTGCTCTGTTTTCTCTGTTTTTCTATCTGTAGTCATTTACGCTTTATTCTATGGGCTTCTGTTTGTGAATACGTGTATCTGATTGATTTTGTGGTTTATTCAGTTTATGAAGGGATGGAAAATATAAGTACAAATCTTAATTTCAAAATGGCAATGAAAAAAGAGCTTCATATTAATGTTGTTTCCAACTTCTTTTATTATAAAAAGCTGTTGTTCCAATTATTTTCATAAAAGTATTTATATATTATTTAGCTTGCTGGCAAGATGGGCATATGATTGAACATCACCTTTGGTTATTACTTACCCGGTAGGCCAGGGGAACATAAGCCAATAAGCCATAAAACTTTGAACTTAGTTGTTGTATAGATTTAACATTTGATGCATTTTCATCTATTCATTACCTTCCAACTTCTTAAGATTGATGAAAGAGGGAAAAGGAAGGAAAGACTGGCTAGATTATTTGTGCTAGAGGATTATTGCTATGGTAATGTAACTTAATTTGCTTAATTGGTTTTTCCCTCTCTTTATCAGGTGTCTTTCTTGCTGTGTCATCCAACACTCGTTATCAAATCATTAATGGATTGGAACGCCTTGTTGAAGCATCTCCTGTGGCAAAGAAGGTCCAACTTGCTGCAATGGCTTTCACTGTGGCCGTACGACTTGCTAACAACATCTATGGTGGTATGCAGTTTGTAGACTGGGCCCTTATCTGCACTTTCCAATTGCACCTTTTTTCAAGGCTTTTATCCAAGGTTGGCCAAAATTCTTGTCCCTAGCAGAAGGTTCTCACTCAAATTGAGTGATGAAGCTCGCATCAATTTATCATCTGGTGGCCATCATTGTTTGTGATTAAAGTAGAACCATAGGCCTCCCACTCATGCCGCTTTTTCTTTTCTCCACTTTCTTTCTTTTTTTATTTTTATTTTTTATTTTTATACCATTCTATCTTATGTAACTAGGTTGTGTCGGATTTGTTTAGAGAGGAATTGAGCTTCATAAAACTGGGCATGGTCTTAAGCTATCAAATTCATTTGTTTGGGTACTAATCTAAGCATGGGAAAAAGAAGATCATTTTGCAGTCATTTTAGGCCACTTGAGTTTTCTTTTCTACTTTCACCTACCCTCTAAATTAAATTACATGGGAAGAGGAAAACCTTTTCTTGGCACACTCTTGGGTGAGATTGGAAATGGGAATAGTATGCTCATTTCTTTTTTGTAGCTCAATGCTCAATCATATATCCTTAGGACTAAAATTAGCATCTATTTTCATCAACTGAAAATCAGTGGTGGTTGATAGCATTAATGCAACATATGTTTCATCTGAACTACACCTATCTTGTGGGCATAAAGTCAAACAACGATTAGTGTTTGGACATAAATTGTCAAGAGTTATGCTATTTGCAACATTTGTCTAAGATTTTATAGTTGAGATCTCATGCAACCAATCATTTTCATTATTTAATTAATGAAAACTATACATAGTGTACATACGAATACTAAGTCTCAAAGGTTACTATGGTCCGAACTAGCTTTACTTGGTGCTCTATTGCCCTTTGGTGCTTGCTGACAAAGGCCTATACACCTTAAAAACAACACTGCAGTTCATCTGCACCCACGCTTTATGATGCAGTTATGCAGCAATTGCTCATTTGGATTTATATAATATTCATGAGCACTTAATGCCAATATGGCTGTGAACACAACTCTATTTAGCTTGACAGCTGGGAAGTTGGGAGTAAATACTGGTTTTACAAGAAAGGCCAATTAATGTTGTAAGTAATACTCCCTCAGTTCATAATCTTCTTAATATATATCACTTTAAAAAAATATGATTGATTAAATTTATCTATTATTTTCACATTTTTATAAAAAAATTATTATAAAATTTTTAATTATATTCTTCACACAATTTTAAGCATGATAAATAATAAAATATTAGTATAATATATTAATTATTAAATTTCTTAATACCCATATAAATAACCAAAGTGACAAATATTATGAGTTGGAGGAAACAACATTTAAAACTGTATGTCAAACTTGCATAGAAAAATATGTTGCACTGATGCAATAAAAGTTTTATTGCACCACAGAATTTGCTTGTGGAAAACTTTAAAGGCTTATTAAAAGGTGGCTTCTGTGATCATGATTCAAACATCATCAAAATTGCAGAGAAAAATATGAACTTTAGCCTTCACGGCATCAACAAAAATAAAATAAAATCTATGGTCTATGTGAAAAAAAAAATTACAGAAGAAAAGGCAACAATTAACACTAATTAAAATTATGACGGATAATAAGATTATCAACTGGACTTGAACAAATCTTGTTCGATGTAGTGCGCAATAATGGTAGAGCTGTGACATGATACGAACCCATCCCAAATATTAAAAATATTCTATTTGGAGAGCAAAGGATGAAAAATATGACTTTGACCAAGCCAAAGATACCATTGACTTGAAAATTAAAAAAAAAGACAATGATGGGGAAATAATAAAAAATTTAATTTTGATATAGTATTAATTTTAAAAATATTTTATAGAAATAATTAATTATATATTATTATACTAATAAAAAGATTTAACTCTCATATTTTACTATATCAAAAGTTTAAATACGGTTACGGTGACATATAAATATAATTAAATGATAGTAAGCAATTTTTATATAGTAATATTATATTAAAATTGATTTTAATAATAAAATTTGATGATAGGAATAAAAAAATGTGATCATAGTTAATTAATAATTAATTAATAAATTAGCGTTCAAGTCCGGGGAAAAGGAACAGCATTCGGCGAGAAGAAAAAATGAAAAAAAAAAAAAAATTAGAATGATGCAATGGGAATCGAAAATTGGAAATGGCAAAATAAAGGCAATTTCCAGCAGCGTGACGCCGGCTTTTTCAATTTTCGTCAGTCCACCTCTTCTCTCTCCCTCCTCCTTCTCCTCAACCTCTCTTTCTCGCTCTAGATCAAAAACGTTTCGTAGCAGAGTTCTTCTCTCTCTCTCTCTCTCTCTCTCATTTTCTCTCTCCTCTGTGTGTGCGTGCAATTGAATTGTGCGTTTGGAATTGGGGATTTTGGACGTGATCAAATTCGATAAAGAAGAAGAAGAAGAAGAAGAAGAAGCGGAATCTGAATCTGAGTTGGATCTGAAGGGAAGAGGGGTGGGATCTGCGGTGGAAGATGGCGATGTCGGGGATGAGAGGGCTTTCGGTGTTCATCAGCGACATCCGCAACTGCCAGAACAAGGAGCAGGAGAGGCTCCGCGTCGACAAGGAGCTCGGCAACATCCGAACCCGTTTCAAAAACGAAAAGGTCGGCTTTGCTCCCTTAGGGTTTGTTTTCTTCGTGTGTGTTTTTTTCCTTTTAGCTCTTTTGATTTCCAACACAGTGCAACTAGATAGGGAAATTCGGGGTTTCGAATGCACTGAGGCTTTGGATTATTTAGTGTTCTTAGGGTGATTTTCTAAAGGTCAGAAGTTGACATCGCTTTTTTTTTTTTTTTTTTGCTAAGCTCATTGTGTTTTGTGTGTTTGAGGGGTGCTGTTCTAATCACTTTGATGCAGTGGAAACCTAGAAAATAGAGAAATGATTGCAATAGATTGATACAATCGGTGTTCATCTCTTCAGGGGTTTGTGTTTGAATGTGTCATGATTCGTGGTCGAAATTGGTGTATGGTAGATGTTAAGCGTGTTTTTGGATTTGACCCTATATGGAAATGAGTGTGACTTGGATAGAACATGTCTTCTGGTTCACTGGGATGGGTAAAACAAAGGTTCTTGTTGTAGCTTGTGTTGTGATGAGTCTGTAGGAGGAGCAGCAATAAGCCAATAATCTCACCCTAAGCCAAAATCCCTGGTGCCTGTAGAGTGTACAGTTAGAACTATTCTTGGTTGAGCTTCCCTTTGGCTGCATAAGCATAATTGAATATAGAATGGCAGGCATCAATTAGTTTAATAGCTCGTGTGTAGATGTTAATAAACTTGGTGTTGACCGCTGATTACTGTTTGGTGAGCCCATACCTAATATTTTACATGTTGTTGGTTCTTTTAAAACCTGATTGAAAAGTTTTCCTGGTGAAGCCATGAAGATAGTCTTGGTCTATCACACTTGATTTTACACCATTATACTAATAGGAAGAATTTGATTTAAGCCAAATGATATGTTAGATATTCTGCTTCTTTGAAACAGGATATGCCATTTTCACTGTAATGGAAGGCCGAGGCTCTTTAGTTTCACCAGATTCTCAGTGTTATCAATGGTGGATGGTGGCCCATGGCAGCAAGTCACAAGCCAAGATTCCTTTATGGAATTATGGCGGATGGCATTGCTGCAAATAGCGGGCATGTTCAAAAATTATAAAATATACTACAATACCTGTATAATATAAATAAAAAAAATCTAACAACTCTCTAGCATATTGAACTTACTAAAGTATTGCAAACTCTAATATAAATGAATTAGAAGGGGAGAGGAAAAGAAAAGAAAAGAAAAGAAAAGAAAAGCAAGCACAAAAACATGATATAATTAATGTCATGATGTCATAAGGTCATGCTGGGTTGCTGTGTCAAGGTTGGCTGGATGGGTTAATGGGTGGGTGGTGGGTTCATTGGTAGGTCACAATTACAAATAAATATAAAACAAATCAAAGGGAGAGTGGAATACATGAAAATAGAAGCTGGGTGGCCTGTGTAGTTTTTGGTAGATTTGGTGATTTCTTGGTGTTGGATGAGCGGGTGATGGGTGGATGGGTAACAAAATAAAAGGAGGACCTAAGAGAATGGCGCGAATATAGAAGCTGGGTGACACCAACACTGAGGATTTGATGACTTCTTGTCATTTATGATGGATTTGGTTACTTCTTGATGATGGTTTGGGACTTTGTGTGGTGTATTGACATAACAAAGAAGAAAGAGTTGTTAGCAGAATAACACAGCACAACAGATGTGAAAACGGTGCACAGATAAGTTAAGACATGAAGCTACCTGAGAGGCATCAGAGAAGACAAACATAGAGAAGTAGAGAGAGCTGAGTAAGTAGTTCATGACTTCTAGGTGTGGGTATTTCAGATTTTTGAGAGGCATGGATTAGGGATATGTTCTTTTTTTTTTTTTTTTTCCTCAAAACAATTTTTAGACAAAGACTCCAAAATACCCCCTTGGGGGGGGGGGGATTGTGGCTTGTGACTTCTGACTTGTGAGGTATGTTTTGGGGAAACTATTTGGCTTGAACTGAAAACTTTTAAAAGGTCTTTTTTTTGCATGTCCAGGTAATGTTACTTACTTATTTTCTTTTCATTTTTTTGGCTGCAATAAACAAATCTGCTCGTATATGTAACTTATCTTCCATTGTTGCTTGCTGTTAACCAAACCAATTTTAAGGTCATAGTAATTCATCTGTTTAATTTTTAATCTTTTGGTTCTGTCTTTAGGCTTTGACTCCATATGAGAAAAAGAAATATGTTTGGAAAATGCTTTACATATACATGCTTGGCTATGATGTGGATTTTGGTCACATGGAAGCTGTTTCTCTTATATCTGCTCCAAAGTATCCAGAGAAGCAGGTAATTTTTCCCCTCTGTATGGCACCTTTGTATAATGGTTTGTTGTTATATATATATATATATGGATTTTTTTTCTTATTCTTGTGAAGCATCATTTCAGTTTATTTACATGTTCACCTAGCAGAAAAAATACGTGGACAGTGAAGAGGGAATTCTAATGTTGTCATAAATGAATGCAGGTTGGGTACATTGTAACGTCAAGTTTGCTTAATGAAAATCACGACTTTCTCAGACTGGCAATAAATACTGTGCGCAATGATATTATTGGCCGCAATGAAACCTTCCAGTGCCTAGCATTGACTATGGTATGTTAATGGAAAAAATGGACAACCTTTCCTAGGGCTTGCTTTTCTTTTCTATCGATACTTGATATTATATTATGTTATTTACTTTACATTTATAACTCTATTCCATTTTTGAGTCACTGCCACTATGTTACTTCTATCTTGTAGGTTGGAAATATTGGTGGGAGAGAATTCGCTGAGTCCTTAGCACCTGATGTGCAGAAGTTACTGGTAAGAAATTATGCATATTATTAAATAGGTGGCATAATTGGTAAATATTGATTTTTACTGCATTTTGTGATGTAGATATCTAGTAGCTGCAGACCACTTGTGAGAAAAAAAGCTGCATTGTGTTTGCTGCGCTTATACAGGAAGAATCCTGATGTTGTCAATGTAGATGGATGGTAAATCTGAATGTTACTTAGCTGGAATACACTTTTCCTTTGTTGCTTTCCCTCAAATGTATCTTACTAGTCCCTTTTACCTTATTTTTAAGGGCGGATCGGATGGCACAACTTCTGGATGAACGAGACCTTGGTGTTTTGACATCTTCTATGAGTCTTCTTGTTGCGTTGGTATCAAACAACCATGAGGCATATTGGAGTTGTCTTCCTAAGTGCGTCAAAATTTTAGAGCGCCTAGCTAGGAACCAGGATATCCCACAAGAATATACTTACTACGGTATCCCATCTCCCTGGCTTCAGGTTTGTAAAATTTTCTTTTCATCTAAAATATTTCTGCATTGGCTTTGGTTTTAGGAAGATTTTTCTGTGCTATTCTTACAGCTTGCCTTTATTGAGAACTAAATGTTTATGTCTTATCCAGAAAGTTCAGCTGCATTGATGCTTACTAATTTTTGCTTAATGTCAGGTAAAAACAATGAGGGCTCTTCAATATTATCCTACCATTGAAGATCCAAATACCAGAAGGTCATTGTTTGAGGTTTGTCATATCTCGATAACATATAGAACAATTTGATATAGTTAATGAATTTTAGTGAGCCTTGAATTAATCATTTCAGGTTTTACAAAGGATACTGATGGGCACTGATGTTGTGAAAAACGTGAACAAAAATAATGCATCCCATGCTGTTCTTTTTGAAGCCCTTGCTCTGGTATGTTCATTGCCCATCACTATATATCGGGGGGGGGGAAAAACATTTTTCTTCATGCCTTACAAAAATAGATGGCACTGTGAATTCTAATACATTTATTATGAATTTGTTGTTCAAAGTAGCTGAAACCCTAGCTGACTAGGCCTAGACATTATACTTATGTGTTCTTGCATGTTTCTTGTCTTCTTGGTTCTATTGCCCAAGATAATATAGTTATTTATATTAAACAATCATATTCATGGTTTATTTTAAATGATTTCTTGGCATTTTCAGTCCCATTCTCTTCCCCTTTTTTTCTTATTTTCCTTGGTTGTCTTGGTATCTTTCTATGAATATATTTGCTGGCACACACAACTATGGAGGGATGGATACAGTGTGCATTTAGTGTGTTTAGTAGCCTTTCCATGCTGCTGTTGATTTATGGACGACTCTTCATATGGAGATTTGTGCAATGAATTTGGTGGCTATACTTTATTCCCTTTTCTCTTAATGAGGTGTCTTAGTTATATTTTCTGTTCTAAATGCCCTATTCAGGTAATGCACCTTGATGCTGAAAAAGAGATGATGTCTCAATGCGTGGCTCTTCTTGGAAAATTTATTGCTGTCCGTGAACCGAACATTCGATATCTTGGCTTGGTAAGTTACGGGAACACTTGAATTATCCCCCTTCTTTTTTATTTTTTCCCTTTTTCTTTTTTTTTTTTTTAAAAAAAAAAAAAAAAAGAAGGGAGGGAGGATTGCATGATCAACATTCCATGGTATATAGGCTTAGTGGTGGAGGCTGGTGTTGTGATGCAATGTCCCAGTTCATAATATATATGCTACTGTGGTGCAGGAGAATATGACTAGAATGTTGATGGTCACAGATGTGCAAGATATCATAAAAAGACATCAAGCTCAGATTATTACCTCACTGAAGGATCCTGACATCAGGTTACACGTTTTATCCTATGTGTTGAAATCATTGATCCTGTCTATCATAATTGAATTATTTGCATGCCAAATCCAGATTCTATTCATAACGTATGATTATACATATATGTATATGTTGTGGTAACTATAATGGGTAGGATGCTAGTTCATTGAAGTTCTCAATTGATCTTTATTTGCACTTACTTACCAAACAGCAGCTGTCTCATTGTACGAAAGGCTGGGTGTTAATCAG
Organism: Pterocarpus santalinus; assembly: GCA_031439595.1. Lineage (NCBI taxonomy): Eukaryota > Viridiplantae > Streptophyta > Magnoliopsida > Fabales > Fabaceae > Pterocarpus > Pterocarpus santalinus. The sequence continues at coordinate 39,507,121 of CM062528.1, read as the reverse complement.
TTCTTATGAAGGGCCTAAAATGTCATTTTTGGGTTGACCACACCATGCATTAAGCTGATTTCTATCTTTCGACAGATAAATGTATGACTTTTAATATTTTGTTGATTGTTAATCAACACATTTGTGTACCTATTTTCTTGGGAGATGGCATCAAGGACTTGCTAAACTTGTTTGAACTAAATTGGAAACATAATGTATGCTTATTGCATTCAATTTGTAGACTACAGTATTCTTGTATTTATGGCGTCACATACACTTCTTGATGATGCCCAGTTGCATTTATTGCTGTTGCTACATATCTATGCAGAAATTTTAATCAAGTAGCATTAGAACATATGCAAATTATCTGACCATCAGATAAAACTATTTGATTTATGTAATGTTGATTTGCTCTCAGCATACTCCCACTTGTTCCTTGCTGAACAATTTGATCTGACTTAAGAGCACAGATGGAGAGCTATGGTTTTTATTCTGTGTTCTCGTGTATTTTTTATCAAGTAGGTTATAAAATATATTATTTCTTTTTTCCCAAAAAGATAATTTAGAAGGCAAAGTCGATGCTGTTTGCTGAACTAGCTTATACTTGAACATTTTAGAAGTGCCTGAAAATCCAAGTTTGATACAGAGCTAGTTCCTTTGTTCTCAATGTTAAGTTTTGTTAAATCTAGAATTTCTAACTATGTTGATTTATACGCAGTATTCGGAGGCGTGCCCTAGATTTGCTATATGGCATGTGTGATGTTTCAAATGCAAAGGATATAGTTGAAGAACTACTGCAGGTATGGAGCTTGGTCCAGATAGTTCATGCAATTTTGAAATCTCATTCTAAACTGTTCCCCTCTCCCAACCTCGTAGAAGGGGGAAAAAAATGGACCGGCTATTACATGTGAACCACAAAATGATTAGTTTTCTATTTCAATTTTTTGTAGTATCTAAGCACAGCAGAGTTTGCAATGCGCGAGGAATTGTCACTTAAAGCAGCTATTCTAGCTGAGAAGTTTGCACCAGATCTTTCATGGTAATGCATTAGATCCTACTGTAAAAATGCAAGATTAAGATTTTGTATTGTAGCTAACAATCATGACTGAGTACTCTCTTGAGAATTTTTTATAGGCTTTTGAGATTCATTATCTAGCTTGTATAGCTTCTGAACAGCATAGAAGGTTACATTTTAAATTAATGAAGAATTTTTATTAGTATGAAGACAGGAAGAATACAATGATAACAGAGGACAAGAGATCCTCTTACAAGAACAAGAACTAACAAAAGAAAAAGAAAAGCAAAAGAGCAAAGCTTTTCAATCTCTCAACATATTTGAGAGAGAAACCCCTCTAAAAAGATCATAGGCTTTAAACCAAATAGAGGCCAAATACTTAATCTTTTCCCACAAGACTTGCTTGTCTGAAAATCTGTCAATTAAAATGCAAGAATTGCACTCCAAACAAATACACCAAATAGCAGCATAGACTGCGCATGTCACAAAGGTTTGGCTTCTTTCTTTTTTCCAAAGCTAACAAAACTAGTCAATAGGAACTGGTCCAAAGTTCTAGGACAAGGACTTGGGCTATTATAAAATTTAGATAGATTATTAGACAGAATCAATAACTTGTCCCCAACCCCGATTGCACATACAAAACTACCAAATTATCCTTAATTCTTTGTCAGACCAATATGCCAAAGATTTCAAGAACAGTTTCTAGCTTTGCCTCTTCGATTTGATATGGCAGTCTTTTCAGGTTCTTTAAGTTGTTCAGCCATACTTTTAAGTGTGGTTTCATTAACACATACGTGATTTTTTTTTTAATTTATTTTTAATCCAAGGTGAAAAGTTCAGTATGATTGAAGATATGTATTGATTTTGTTATTTGGTATTTTTCTTTTCATCTTCCTTGGTAGCTTGCTATCTTATTATTTTTCTTTCGGGGATGGCCTGTGCTAAGTTTTAACAAGTTTCTTTTTGTCATAAAATTTATTCTTGAAAAAAATATAACAAAAAAATTCAAAATAACCGCTGGCTTATCTGATGTCAAAATCAGAATTTTTTATGCCAAAAATATATGATAAATTTATAATTTATTGGGTACAGGGAAGAGGGACTAGTTTGTGTACTTTTTTGAGCATGTGAAAATTTAAATCATTAATTTCTTAACATTTTCTGGAACTGTGAACCTGTGCAAGACTTTATCCATGTAAATTTGGTACAATACGTGGAAGAATAGATCTATATTTAAGTAAATGTACCACCAAAAAGGTCAGGGGTACAGGATTCTAGAAAAGATCACCTTGTTAGTTGGGAGGTTTGTTGTAAACCTAAGAAGGAAGGGCGTTTGGGCTTGGGTAATATAGTATCTAAGAACAAATCATTGGCACCTAAGTGACTTTGGCGCTTTTCTCTATATTCTAATTCTTTATGGCACCAAGTCATTCGAAGCAAGTGTGGTTTACACCCGAATGGTTGGGACACCAACTCCGCAAGTAGAGTAACTCATAATTGTCCTTGGAAATTCATCTCTCAAGGGTAACCCTCCTTTTGGTCTCTCATATCCTTCCGCTTGGGTAATGGTACTTGTATTAAATTTTAGGAAGATACTTGGATTGGCAATGCCCCCCTTTCTGTTACCTTTCCTCAGCTTTTTCACTTGTCCTCCTTGCACAATGCCTCTATTTGTCAATTTTTTTCTCACGATGACCTCTCTCGGAACTTCCATTTTATTCGAAGTTTGAATGATAGAGAGGTTAATGAATTAGAGTCCCTTCTTCCTTTGCTCAATCCTATTCACCTATCCAATACCCCAGATACTAGAATTTGGACTCATGATTCTTCTGGTATTTTCTCATATAAATCTTATTTTCAATTCTGAACTTCCTCTCCTAACATAGATAGATTTCTTTTGGACAAACTCATTTGGAAATCTAAATCTCCCTCTAAGGTCAAAGCTTTTGTTTGGATCGTTGTTCTTAATTGGATTAACACTAATGACATGCTCTAGAAGCGCAGACCCCTCATGGCTTTGTTCCCCCAGTATGTGCATAGTGTGCAATTTAGATTTCAAATTTGGGGCTCATCTTTTTTTGCATTGCCCTATGGCGAGATCGCTTTGGATCAGGCTTTTTGGGATCTTTGGAGAATCGTGAGTTTTCCCTAATGATATTCATTAGTTTCTTCTTACTAAGTTTAGAGTTTTTGACTCTTGTAAAGAAACTCAGATTCTATGGCAGACCTCTGTTTTTGCTATGCTTTGGTGTATTTATTTGGAAAGTAATTCTAGGGTTTTTAATGATTCCTTTTCATCTACTGATTTTATTTGGGATAGGATAACCTTTTTGGCTTCCCTTTGGTGCTCGGCTCATGGTTTGTTTATTGGTGTATCTTTAGCTGATGTTCAAAGGGATTGGCATGCTTTATTACATGGTTCATCCCTTTAGTCTTAGCCATATCTTTTGTATCTATGTGAGGATGTCTCATTCTCTTTTGTAGATTCCATTCTCTTCTAATAAAATTTCTTTGTCTATCAAAAAAAAAAAAATGTGCCACCAAAAAAATAAATAATAAAAATTCCCAAGCCATCATTAACAGAAGTTATTTTTTCGTGTTATATAATATATATATATATACTGATATCGTGCCATCCCTTTTTACAGGTATGTTGATGTGATTCTTCAGTTAATTGACAAGGCCGGTGACTTCGTTAGCGATGATATCTGGTTTCGTGTGGTGCAGTTTGTCACAAACAATGAAGACCTGCAGGTGAGTTTGTAGCTTGTAGCAAGTATCAACTATGTTACTGGTTGCTAATCAACACATCATTCACTGGGAATGTTATGTCTTTGATCAGCCTTATGCCGCAGCAAAAGCTCGAGAGTATCTTGACAAACCTGCCATACATGAGACAATGGTTAAGGTTTGTGTGCTTTTACTACCATTCTCTAATTATCTTAGTGCTATTAGTAGGCATGGATAATGCTTATCTGTTAATGTGTCGCTCACTGTCACTGATGATGGTTTCTAGTCTGTAGGTTGCATGAAACATCTGCCCATGTTAGAGCAAAACAGTTAGATCTTTGTGAAACGGGTTCATTTAGGTTGAACTTTCACAATCTGTTATGTAGTATGAATAATGTTGATACGTATTTCTTTCTGTTAACTTCTGGATTTACTTTATATTGATTCATTGGCAGTTACCGAATATATATATATATATATATATATATATATATATATATATATATATATATTGCTTTTATAAATGTTACAACTAATTACCAATTGATCAAATCACTGTGAAATAATAAAAGGTATGATTTTATGCATTTATTTGTTTAATTTCTGTTTCTCATCTGAATACACTTCAACAGGTCAGTGCATATATACTTGGAGAGTTTGGGCACCTTCTAGCAAGACGACCTGGGTGCAGCCCAAAGGAATTATTTAACATTATACATGAGAAGCTTCCTACTGTATCGTAAGGGGAATCATAGCTTACCTCTCAATTTTTTCATTGTTGGGATCCATTTGGTGTAGATCTCTTATGAGATGTACTTTATATTCAGGACTTCTACTGTTTCTCTTCTTCTGTCAACATATGCTAAAATTCTGATGCACACTCAACCACCAGACCCTGAACTACAGAATCAGATATGGGCAATATTTAACAAGTGAGATTTACCTCTGCAGTGTTCTATTTATTTATTTCTGGGTTGGTCTATGGTTTTTCATGATGCCATAGGTTCCTGTAACCCATTTTCTTGTCTTTTTAGATATGAAAGTTCAATTGAAGTCGAAATACAGCAACGAGCTGTGGAGTATTTTGCATTGAGTAGAAAAGGTGCAGCCCTAATGGATGTTTTGGCTGAAATGCCTAAATTCCCTGAACGACAGGTATTTGTGCAATATTGATTCGGAGGAAACTTGTTTGAAGTTTGTTTGATCAGTTGAGTAATTAATGGTATGACACTCACGGATTAATACTCTTCTAAAAATTCAGTCTGCATTAATAAAAAAAGCTGAAGATACTGAAGTTGATACTGCGGAACAAAGTGCCATAAAGTTGCGAAACCAGCAGCAGTCTCAAACATCAAATGCTTTGGTTGTAACAGACCAACATCATGCTAATGGAACTCCTCCTCTGCCTGTTGGCCAACTTAGTCTTGTGAAGATGCCCAGCATGAGCAGTAATGTGGTTAGTTCCTCTTTTCACTGACACCCATTTTCCATGTATTTTAATGGTTCCACCAATCACTTCTTATTTTGATACTGACTTCATTTCTAAACAGGGTGATAATTCAGCAGATCCAAGATTATCACAGGAAAACGGGACTTTGGGTATAGTAGAATCTCAACCTCCCTCTGCAGATCTCATTGGCGATCTCTTAGGTCCATTGGCCATTGAAGGCCCTCCCAGTAGCAGTGTACACCCTCAGCCAAGCACAGATTCGGGATTGGAAGGAACTGTGGTTGAAGCTACAGCCATAGTACCTGCAGGAGTGCAGGCCAATTCTGTGCAGGTGCTTGCATTGATTTGAGTACCAGAATAAGTAGTGATGTCTTTTGCTTAACCTGATCTGTTAACTGAATGCTACTACAATATTGCATTTGAAAATTACTAGTTATTAGTGCCACATTTATTTATCTTGATATCTTCTTTTACACTTAATTAGGATCATGATGAACCACATTGTTTGACCAAAGCTTTTCACTTGCTTGAATGATACAAGTTTATGATAGACCATGTATCACATCATTTTTCAACTAGACATCATTGTCCATTTTTCAACATTAGAAAGATATTACTACAAAACAGTATGTGTGCCTTGGAAAATAACTTACACCGTTTGTGTATGCAGCCAATTGGAAATATTGCTGAAAGATTTCAAGCTGTGTGTGTGAAGGATAGTGGTGTTCTATATGAGGATCCTTATATTCAGGTTTATTTATTTATTTTTTGGCAATTTCCTCTTTTCTTTTTTTTGAAATTTTTTTTGATCATATATGCTTGCAGTTTACTGACAAAGACCTCTATTTAGTTAGTTCAAGCTTATATTCTTAGTGTTTTTAAATATATATTTTTGCTCAGATTGGCATTAAGGCAGAGTGGAGAGCTCATCATGGGCATATGGTTCTTTTCTTGGGGAACAAGAATACTTCTCCTCTTGTTTCTGTTCAAGCTATGATATTGCCTCCCACCCATTTGAAGATCGAGCTCTCACTAGTACCGGAAACTATACCTCCCCGGGCACAGGTGAGAAACCATTGTTAATTTGTTACCGTTATCTTTTGCTTTAAAAGCTTTTTCAGTTTTCTTTACATTTCCCCTCTTGTGGTGGCATAGGTACAATGCCCACTTGAAGTCATTAATCTCCGCCCAAGCAGAGATCTTGCTGTTCTTGACTTCTCCTACAAGTTTGGCAACGATATGGTACTTAGCTTTGAACTTGTGTTTTGTTTTCTAATTTTACAAATTCATTCTTTCTCTCTTCTTGGCTCAACTTCTGACAGAGTTGATCTTGTACTTCCTAGGCTAGTTATACAAAAGGGCAGGTTGACCACCTTATTTTACTTTTACTTGGATAAACACGAATTATTTTGACATATGTCTCTCAAGAAGTCAATCGCGGAATCTGAATCCTTTATGATGTTGATTTTTCTTAGAAGTTCAATTGGATAGTGGGAAATACTTCATTGAAGTTGTGATTTTGCTCAATTTTTAATTGTTAGAAAATGCATTCTGTTTTTACATCAGTTCCTCATTATTTAAGAATTTGAAATAATGGAAACATGATCATAAAAGTGATAGATTAAATTTCAATGGTATTTGGGGGGAATGGATCTTATGTGAAGGTAAATAGAGTATTCATTGCTATTGTTAACATGCAACATTCACAAACGCTTAATGTTCATTCATATGTGTCGTTCCATAGGTCAATGTCAAACTTCGCCTTCCAGCTGTCCTGAATAAATTTCTTCAGCCTATATCTGTAACTACTGAAGAGTTTTTCCCACAATGGAGATCACTTCCTGGACCCCCTTTGAAGCTTCAAGAAGTGGTATGTATTCTGCATTATGTTTTACATGGTGAAGTGTGTATATTTGCCATTTTGGTTATGTTTATTTTGAGAATGTACAATTCACAGTGGCATATCATTGGTTGGCTGTTTTGTTCTTCTGGTCATGTGGTCATAGGTTTACCTTTGTTGTTGGTTTTGCAGGTTAGAGGTGTTAGACCGCTTCCACTGATCGAGATGGCAAATTTATTCAATAGTTACCATTTGACAGTTTGCCCAGGGCTTGTATGATAGCGAATTCCCTCTTTTTACTTCTTTGTTTATGTTTTCCTCCCAGAAATTCTTTTAGCATCTATTAATTTATTTATAACATGCTTCTGCTGTCTATCTGCTTTAGGATCCCAATCCAAACAATATTGTTGCGAGCACAACATTCTACTCAGAAAGCACGAGGGCAATGCTGTGTTTAGTAAGTATACATGTCTAACCATATATCTTGCATTGCAGTCCCTCCAAGGAATATAATCACGAATTCTCATATCATTTGACATAAGGGAGGAAAATGGTGGAAGCATTTTCCACCTACTTCAAGATTTCCATGGTCATTTTCTATTGTCCTGTAAGAAACTTGGAGTGTAGACGAGGACGGTATAGGCGCCCCCCCCCCCCCCAAACAAAAAAAAACCCCTTTTTTGTCTCTTCTTCTCTTTCTTTTCCTTTCCTCGATAAGCATAGGAAGTTTGGGGCTGCTATTAAATTTTAGACTCTGGTTGTGTTGGGTTTCAACACCAGTCATTCGTAATGAAATTTTGATTAAACCATTTTTAGTTGAAATTTTGATTAAGCCATTTTTAGTTGAAACTTCAGGAAGGTAGTTGTTTTAACATTGTGCGTAAATGATATGCAGATACGAATTGAAACGGATCCTGCAGACAGAACTCAGCTACGAATGACAGTTGCTTCAGGGGACCCTACACTAACATTTGAGTATGTGATTTAGTTTCCTACTTAAAGGATGCTGTCAATAGATTCTACAGCTCTTACAGATCATTTTGATATTGGTTTGCAGGCTGAAGGAATTCGTCAAGGAACAATTAGTCAGCATCCCCATGGTGACACGAGTACCAACCCAAGCACCTCCTCCAACACCTCCAGTGGCTCAACCAGCCAGTGCTCCTGCAGCTCCCTCAGATCCCGGGGCAATGCTGGCTGCTCTTCTATGACCACAACATAAATGTGATTGATTCATGAGGAGATGTTCATTATACACTTGTAAACCTAATCTACACAGCCTAACCCACCCCTGAAGCTAGTGGGTTGGATAAACAATCATGATGCAAGGGCTGGCGGAATTAAGAGTGAGCTTGTTTACCAGCTGAGTGTTGGAACAGGGATTTCTTTGTTGGTGGGCATTTTTGAGATTCTTTCTGCACAAAGTGATTGTCCTTTAAGCGAGATTTTATATTATCATTTGGGCGAGGGTGTTTCTTTTACTTTTTCTCATTTTTTTTCCCCTTCCCAGTTTCACTGGATTGTTTGTGGTGCACCTGATAGCTTGTAAGATATTGTTTTGGATAGAACCAATTGTAACGGTTTGAATTTGTTATTATGAAATTATAGTTGCAATAATAGCATGTGGAGTACACATATTTCTGCTTTCATCTGCTTTTGGGTTCAATATCGAGTTATTGCCCCTGCATATTCTATTGTATGGCTATATTAAAGCGGAGGCGACTCCACTTCCTTGAACATTTATAAAAATATAAACGAAGGCTGATTTGCAGTGTGCGGAAGTATATGTACGATTTATAGCTTATTGTACCGTTTGCGCAATGCTTGTAAATGGCCCGCATATCGAAAACCAAAGTAAATATATATAGAACTGATGTTTTATATATATTTTTTTTTCCATAGAGGGTTATATCAAGTAATCACCAATCATCCATCAAGAGAAAAAGGCCATCACTAATCAGCAAGGGTAGTGTACTTATAGAAACTTAAGAGTAGCACTATTATCCTAATTCCTAAGCGCATTGGATTTGGAGTGACAATTTAAGCTACGGATAAGTGAGGGACTTCATATTTCTGCTTTTTAGTATCTCGTAACTCTATATTGATTCTTCATCTCAATCGAAAGTCCAATTAAAAAAGTATGTAAGTGAGGTATAAATTAAAATTTTGGTTATTCTTTTCAGGTTAACATTTAGTCACCAACAACACAAAAGTGCGTATTTTTATAGAAAAAGTGACATTAATCAAGGGAGATGAATTTTGAGCTGGAAAATTCATTCATTGGAGACAGATTTAGTGAATTAATTAATCTCATTAATAAATATATTTATCTCACAATCGAAAGTAGAAACGTAAATTTAAATAACGGCGTCGTGGGCGCGCCATGTTTCGAAGACTCAATTCATTAGTCACTTCGTTCGTCCACACCCGTCCCCGCCTCTTTCATAATTTACGAAATTTAAAGAGAGTCTCCATTTTTCTTCTTCCTTTCGCTCCAAACCATTTCCCGCGAAAATTGGTACGTTAGGGTTAGGGTTTGTTCAAGCAGGTGGAGGAAGAGGATGGGTAGCAAGGTCACAGTGACGGACCACCACTTGTCCACCGTGCGATCCATCGTGGGCTCGGAATTCACCGACATGGACATCATCAGAGCCCTCCACATGGCCAAAAACGACGTCACCGCCGCCATCAACATCATCTTCGACACCCACACCCCCACCCCCACCACCGCCAAACCCAAACCCACTCGCACAAACAATCCCCAACCTTCTCCTCTCAATTCAGCCCCTCCCGCTGACACCGCGGTTCGCACTGTCGCTGCCCACTCCAAGAACAATGGCGCTGCTGCTGCTGGAGGAGACAGCCGTTGCTGCTCCGATGATTGGTGGTTCGCTGGTTCCGGCGAGATGGCAGGGTTGTCCACTTCTAAAGGGAGGACTATAAATTCCGGCGATGCAGTGTTTTTCAAGTTTCCGGCTGCTAAGGCTGCCTCAGCTTCGCCATCGCCTGGTAAGGGGTTCGGGCGGGGGAGGCAGGCGGCTGGGACTTGTTCAGAGATTGTTCGGTTCTCCACGGAACAAGCTGGGGAGGTAATGTTCATCGTGGTTGCAATTGTTTGCTCTATACGGGTGGGTTGAGTTTAATTTGTGTTTATAGTGCTTGAATTTGATGGTGAGGGATTTTGGCAGATTGGTAGAATACCGAACGAATGGGCTCGGTGTCTGTTGCCTCTTGTGCGGGATAGTAAGGTTAGGATTGAGGGGCACTGTAAATTTGCACCTAATGTTTTGGGCATCATGGATACTATTATTTTGTCAGTCAGGTATGCTCAATGCAACACCGTGTTTCACAAGTTACAATGTTGCTTTATAGAGTTTGTCTTTAAAATCTTATGGTTTACTGATACTGCTTATGATGGCAAACAACTAAATTTTGCTCTTTTTCAGTGTATTTATCAATAGGTCAATGTTTGTTAAGCACCACCAGGTATCTCTCAAGGATGCTACCACCAATTCCACAGATGAATCAGTGTTTCATCCTCTTCCAACCTTGTTTCGGTTGCTAGGCCTGGAGCCTTTTAAGAAGGTGGTTGTTGACCCTGTGCTACTTTTTCTTTTCCGGGACTTTTCTCAAGCCCCTTTTATATAATTAGTATGATCAGTTGAAATTTTTATATTTTCGTTCTTCCTGCGAAGTTAACTTCTGTTGTTAAGGAAGATAACTTGCCCTTTACCCTTAGCATGAAGAAAGCTAGACTGGAATATTAACTTGCACCATCACTTGATTTTTAGGCAGAGTTAACTCCTGGTGACTTCTATTCCAACAAGCGTCCTTTCAGCCAGAAGGTACCAAACTTCAGATATGCTTGCTTTGCAACTATGTCCAACAATCTTAGCATGGTATCTTTCTTTAACTGGACAGACATTCTCTTCAGGTCCCATTACAACTGACCAAGTCTGAGCATCCTTCTCAAAATGGTTGTGAGAATGACAAAGAGGATTCCATTTCTGAAACTGATCTTGACAACATTGTTGGTGTTGGATCAAGCTCAGAGTTAGAGGTGCTGCATTTGAAGATTAACATGCGCTGTTTCACGTATGCTTATAAATGGTGTGATAACCATTAACCAGAAAGTATTGTGCAGGAAATGGATCCCCCAGGTAGTCTTCAGTGTGAACTGCGGCCCTATCAAAAGCAAGCTCTTTATTGGATGATCCAGATGGAGAAGGGACGAACTGTGGATGAGACAGCAACAACCCTTCATCCATGTTGGGAGGCATATCGCCTGGCTGACAAGTATGCATGTGGTTATATTACAATGTATATACATCGATAGATAAACCAATTAGTGGTTCTAATGATGTGCTTGCACTTGTACTTTTTAGGAGGGAGCTTATTATTTATTTGAATGCATTTTCCGGTGAAGCCACAATTGAATTTCCTAGCACCCTTCAAATGGCCAAAGGAGGAGTATGTTTCTTGATGAGTTAACCCTGTATAATTTTGTTGCCTTCTCATATTGTTCAGTGCTTGTAATGTATTGTTTTATTGTGCATTTGTAGATTTTGGCAGATGCTATGGGACTTGGAAAGACCATCATGACCATATCCCTTCTCCTTGCCCATTCAGGAAGAGGTGGATCATTAGGCAGTCAACCCTTAGCTCAGACTCAGTCATATACTGAAGGAGGTGAAGTTAGTGATACAGTGCACAACTTTTCAAACATTCCAAAGAAGGCAACCAAATTTGCTGGTTTTGATAAACTGATGAAGCAAAAGAATGCTCTAACGAGCGGTGGTAACTTGATAATATGTCCCATGACTCTTCTCGGACAATGGAAGGTATTTGCATTGTCAGATCTTACATATGTAGCTTTGCTTGTTATTGAATTTCTTTACTTGAAAGTTGGTACCGCATTGTATTCAGCTGTGGGATGTATATATAGAATATAGTCAAATGCTTCCCTTTTGTTACTGAATTTCTTTACTTGAAAGTTGGTACCACATTGTATTCAGCTGTGGAATGTATATATATAATATAGTCAAATGCTTCCCTTCCTGTTCTGACTATTTGACGATTTCTTCAGGCAGAAATTGAAACTCATGCGCAACCTGGATCTCTGTCTCTATATGTTCATTATGGACAAAGTAGGCCAAAAGATGCAAAAAGTCTAGCTCAAAGTGATGTTGTAATTACTACATATGGAGTTTTAGCCTCTGAATTTTCCAGTGAGGTATTTGAAAACCTGCTTACTCTTATAGTTTCAGCCTGTTTGCTGCAGTTCTTAAAAATAATCAACTGGTGTTTGATGCATCTTTCTGTCTTATGTACAGAATGCAGAGGAAAATGGTGGACTTTTCTCAATTCGGTGGTTTAGAGTAGTTCTTGATGAGGCACATACTATAAAATCTTCTAAAAGCCAAATTTCTGTTGCTACTGCTGCTTTAATTGCTGACAGACGTTGGTGTCTTACTGGCACTCCTATCCAGGTGAAATATTATGAGTTACTCTTATCTCATGATTGTTCTTTTTCGTATTTGTGGACTAATTTATCAATTGGTTCACCAGGAACAAGAAATTTCACCCTGATTCCAAATTTTAGAGATGATGCTAGGTGATGGATTAACTTGATACACAAGGAACCTTTTATTAGAGCTAAGGCTGTATTGTATGATTAAACTTATGGATCTCTAATTTCCTTTGACAGTGTAATATAGTTTCCATCTTTGAGTTGTATAATTGGAATCTGGTTTTGATATCCTGGTTTGCATTAGTTTGTCCGTCTGTGCTCTGTGTCGCAGTTATAGTTAGGCTGATTTGTCATTTATTATTCATGTTTTGTTCTAGTATTGCAAGTTCAGCATTGTGCTTAGGCAGGATAACCTTTGGTTTGTTACATATATGTACCTTGCAATGCTGTCAAAACCTTAATGCATATTTGGATAGGCTTTGTTTTTGTTTCAAAAGTGATTGTTTCACGAAAAGTTGAAAATTTCAGCTTTGGGATTTTTTGCACTCTCTTCCAAATGCGTACGTTCTTCACATTTTTCTCTTGCAATGCTCTTCATGTATTTGTATCGAATATTGGTTGGCTTATTTTGGATTGATCATGAGTCTCATGACAGTAGATGTAGTTTTTATTCTTCCTGACATGGAATCCCCTTTTTATGTACAGAACAACCTTGAGGATATTTACAGTCTTCTTCGATTTCTGAGAATAGAGCCTTGGGGTCATTGGGCCTGGTAAAATATTTTTTTTTTCCTTATTGTTGAAAATGTTTGCTCAAATTGAATTATCTCCATTATTCATTAAGTTCATTTTTTATTTGTTTTTACAACTTCCAAAAAGCCATTTTTGGATGGTGAATTGGCTTTGATGTCTGATTATAGTTTTGGTTAAATACAGTTTCTAAACTGAACTGTTGATTCCAGTCCATGCGTCTAACAGCATTTAGAACATTCTACATTTCAGGGAAGATGTTTTCAAATATTTCCTTCTGCATATTGAAACAAAGGCGAGTTCTTTAGTGGGACTTGCTATGTTTGGGACCATGATGGTCCTTGTATCTTAACCTTTAAATTTAATCCAATGGTTAACATTTATTTATTTTTATTATGTAAAAAATAATTCTGTAATAATTTATATAAATTAGTGTAAATGAATTGTCAATTATATCCTCCCTGATATAACCACCACTGCAAACCTCTTCACCGTCCCACCTCTCCCATGCCACCACTGTGGTCCCTGCCATTCATTCCCCGGCACCACTCCGCTCCCACAGCCATCCCCAGCGCCACCACTGCGCCATCCAACTATTTGGGGTTGTGGCATTTCTTTTTCTCTATTGGGGCATTGATGGAGCACATTATGAGAATGGGTACCATGGTGTAAATGAATTTCAGCAAAAACTCAGACACACTGCCAGAGGTTGTCAGTAGGGCACCAGTTTCATCGATGTGATAAATCCCAATTTTCACTAAGAAAAGATTGAACATTTTATGAACAAAATAAATCACAGTTTTTTTCTTTTTTTAAAAAAAAATATCACAATTCTCATCCTTGCCATCCCAAGCACCACCGGTAGTTGACTCATTTTGGAAAAGATTAATTGGGATTTTTCTTTTTTTCAGTAAATGATTAATTGCACACTGCATAAAGTTTAGAAACTCCAAGAGATTAAAAATAAAGAATGGAAGAGAAGGTTAGTGAAACTCAATGTGTCATTGCTGTGCAGTCACACAGCCCCACGATTGTCACCATTCGAGCCCCTGGACACAGCAGGGATGCATCATCTCCTGGTCCAGCTTCTTTTTCCAACGAACAGGTTGGACAATTCCAAACAGGATGAGATCCAAGTGTGGGACGGGAGTGGGGGTGCTGAGGAAAGGGAAACTGTCGGTGGCTGGAGTGAGAATCTGAGAGGATTAGCAGATGAGAGAGAAGGTCAGAATGTGTGGGTAAACAAATAAATTCAGGGCTATTAGTAAGGGTGAAATTATAATTTTGTTATTCCTTTTTATTTAATTTTCACAAGGACCATGAAATTCCATAGTTGTCACAGTCCATTTAACAATGTGCCTTGAAACAAATAACAATTGTAACAAGAGTTTACATCAAATTTATAGTGTAAATCTTATGTAAACTTAAGTGGTCTGACTCTCCTTTCACTTTGCTTTTTCAACTTCTGTTTGTTGATGAAGATAGCAAATGTTTATGAAGAATTCTTCACCTTATGATTTAATCGGATTTTATGAATTTGTGTTTTCTGGTAAAAATTTGCTTAAAATTACTGTAGAACTAATTCTGAAATCTAGCTGAATGCCGTGAATGTTTGGCATAGTCACCTAGTGCAATGCACTAGATGCAGAAGTTACTGCTACTCTGTTTATTACTTTGATTGTTTGCCCCAAGTAGGTATATATGGCTGGAGTTCTGGACTGGGAAAATTTATGTTTGTATGATCCAGGTGGAACAAACTTGTTCAGAAACCATTTGAAGGAGGTGATGAGAGAGGCTTGAAATTAGTTCAGTCCATTTTGAAGCCAATCATGTTGAGGAGAACTAAGTATAGCACAGATCGAGAGGGCAAGTAAGTAAACTGGTTAAGGATTTGTGCTATTTTAACATTCTAGTATATTCTGTTAACTAATTATTTGTTGCAGGCCTATCCTAGTTCTCCCTCCGGCTGATATGCAGGTAATTTACTGTGAACCCACAGAAGCTGAGAAGGACTTTTATGAGGCCCTATTCAAAAGGTCTAAGGTATTTTTAATTTTCTAATCTACAATTAGGATTTTTATCTTACTTTTTTGGCACTGAAAAAAGTCACATCAATTCAACCTGTTGATGAAATTTATGTAGGTCAAGTTTGACCAGTTTGTTGAACAAGGGCGTGTTCTTCATAATTATGCTTCAATATTGGAGTTGCTTTTACGTCTTCGGCAATGTTGTGATCATCCTTATCTCGTAATGAGGTATGATGTTTTACATTTATATTACTTTTTAAATACTTGAAGGTTGTACTGGAATAGCATCTGGTCAGCTCAGTTAGTCTTTAAGCAAAAGTAGTATTGACATACTTAATCTGATCTTCGTACTTTCTAACATTTTCTGACCAACACAACACAATTAATAAGCTAATCTGATTTTTTTTGTCCCATTTGGTTAGTTTTCTAATTTTCGGGAGAAAATTCAGGAATGTCCTCAGTAAGAAGCTTAAAATTTTTACAAACATTGGATTTTAAAATGTGTTATACAGTAGTTACAATTTCTAATTGAATTTGAGAGAATTTATACTAAAATTTAGCACTAGCCAAGTTATCAGGATGTTATTACAATGATGAATTGCTGGATGATGGTCGCATTGTGGAGGCTGAAAAGCTAAATTAGCCGGGAAGTACTTGTATTGGTCTTAACAGGATTGAAAGGAAGAGTCTGTTGGTCTGTTTTAAGTAACTTTCTTGGTGATTCTTTCTCATTTGATTTTGCATCATCAACCTGTCTAAAGTGTTTGGCACTTGTTGTTTGGGCTGTCACCATAAACTTCTTTATTGTTCTTAAAGACTGAAAGGTATATATAGGAAAGATGTTTGCAAGGTTTGTAATACTTTGGTGTGTTTGGTTGCATCAGAACAATATACTACCTAGGAATGAGTTTGTTGTCTTTAACTTACATTGGCATAGGGTGGTTTTTTTAGCTTTGCTTGATGATGTTTTACTTGTGATGTTTTTTGGGAAGTTCGTTTGCTGCAATGTGATTGAAAAGCTTTCTTGTGTTTATGTTTTCTTTGACCCTTGCATCACTAAGTTGTTTTCTCTTTGTACACTTCAACTTATTGGCATGGTGACTATTGATTCATTTAGTCGAGGTGATACTCAAGAATTTGCTGATCTAAACAAACTAGCTAAGCGCTTCCTTCGAGGAACCTATAATGCTTCAGAAGGTGAAGTAAATGATGCACCTTCGCGGGCTTATGTTCAAGAAGTTGTTGAAGAGCTACGTAAAGGGGAGCAGGGAGAGTGTCCAATATGTCTTGAAGCATTTGAAGATGCAGTGTTGACGCCTTGCGCTCACCGCTTATGCCGGGAATGCCTCTTGGCAAGTTGGCGAAATTCCACTTCTGGTTTATGTCCTGTTTGCAGGTATTGTCTAGTTGAACTGTCAGAATTTTTATTGCAGTAATTTCAAATGGATCTTGGTTATAATGCAAACTCCTTACAAAACTGCTCCTTTTACAGGAAAACAGTCAGCCGGCAGGATCTTATCACTGCCCCTACTGAGAATCGGTTTCAAATTGATATTGAGAAGAACTGGGTAGAGTCATGCAAGGTAACTGTTCTTTTGCATGAACTTGAAAGTCTTCGCTCATCAGGCTGCAAAAGCATTGTTTTCAGCCAATGGACTGCTTTTCTAGACCTTCTGCAGATTCCCTTTACACGGTAAGATTTGTTGCTGGTTGAATCATATTTAAGGAGAGAATCTGAGTCAGTGCTTCAAAAGAGCTGTTCACATAGCCTAAACATGCTTTTTCTTTGCGATGTGTAGCAGTAATTCTAAGCTGCTGTCAGCTTTGGTGATTGTTGTGATCTAATTTCATGCTTCTGTTCCTTTTTGCTTTATCCTTAGGCCATTTATCCCATTATGATGAGTGTATTTATCCTTTTATTGTTTTGACACAAATTGGTGATGAGCAATGATACCAAAGAGGTTTCCTATCTTTGTGATTTCATATATATCCAGGAATAACATTTCGTATGTTCGTCTTGATGGGACTTTAAATCAGCAGCAGCGGGAGAAAGTAATCAAACAATTTTCAGAAGACAGTGACACCCTGGTTTGACATATTTCTTCTTGCTTTTGTTGTTACTTAAACAGGGCAGTGAAGTGGTTCAATGCATTGACTATTTGTGACCATCAGTACTTATTTATTGCACCAGGTGTTGTTGATGTCACTAAAAGCTGGTGGAGTGGGTATAAACCTCACAGCAGCATCAAATGCTTTTGTCATGGTACGTGTAAATCAGTTTCTGTTGCTCAAACTGTTCTTTGGCTAGCTTCAGGTATAACACCAGAATTCAGATAGGGTAAACAAAGTATTAAGATGCAATTCAGTTAGGGTATAAATTCACAGTCATTTTTCTACTCCACAATAATTATCTGTTTTCGTATATATTTTAGATTTGGAAAATTGAACTATACAATGAATATGGAGCAATCAATCTTGTATGGGAGTAACTAATTTGCATGTATATCAGATTTGGAAAGTTGCACTAGAATTGTATGTTTTGTGAATAACCAATCCAATGGATATGTGACACTACTATAATTGATATTTGAAAAGTAATTATTTTTTATAGTAATCTTAGACTAAAAATAATTTGTAAATATGAATAGGACCCGTGGTGGAATCCAGCTGTAGAAGAACAAGCAGTTATGCGTATTCATCGCATTGGACAAACAAAGAAGGTGGCCATCAAACGGTTTATTGTGAAGGTATATTTAATTGCCCAACTTTGGTAAATCATGATATCTTGCACGGTTGTATTATTATATGTTTTTAATTGGGCCTTGCTAATTGATTCACTGGGTACAAGGAATTTGATAGTGAACTAGTGAAGTTTTGGTAGCAAAACCACCAGTTGAGCTGGACCTTTTATCCTTTTTCATGTAAATATTTGATCAACAATATATGTATTAAATTGAGGTGCTGTGCTAATTTACGAGTCAAATATATGAGATTGTGAAGTTCAAGCAATTTGATTTGTATGATAACGTGTCACTTGTCAGCATGTTATTTTGCCGTTTGGTTGCCAAATGAGTAAAATTTTCAACTTGGTGTCAACTTACTGACTTGCATGTTGCACTTGCTCTTATGTTTCACATGGCAGGGGACAGTTGAGGAGAGAATGGAGGCAGTGCAAGCACGTAAACAACGAATGATTTCTGGTGCCTTGACTGATCAAGAAGTTCGAACTGCACGGATTGAGGAGTTGAAGATGCTTTTCACGTAGACCACTGAGGTAGTGCAGGCATCTTTGTTTGCTGCTAGGTGCACCATGCACCTTTCACCATTATCCAGTGTTTTTCTTTCTGGTCTTGGGGGCTCGTTAGTGCAAGATAGTTGTGACACATAATGTGAAGGTGCTTCTGAGGTAGCACTTGGGGCTAGGGAGTTGGTTTCTTGGCTTGCAACTTCCATAGGGAGGTCAAGCTAAGTGGATGTCCTGATCAACATCATGCTTGCTTGAATCAGCTTGTCTGAAGGGGGGAGATGTGCAAATTAGGCGAACATCTTTGAAGTAAATCGGGTACATCATGGGTTATGCTACGTTAGGGAGGGGGAAAAGGGTGGAAAGGAAAGGAAAGGAGTGGAGGGGGATATTGAAGTGTAAAAATTAGGGAAATTCCTCCTAATAAAGCCAAGGAAAGGGAAAAGTTAAGTTATATTTTTAATGTAGTCCTTATTTTGTCAGTCTTCTAACACAAGCCCCGGGTATATGTGTATTTCAATAACTATTAATGAGTCCTTCCCCATCTTTACCCTCAATACTATCTCATTAAAATTCATCCAGACAAGATTCCGGGTCATCTTTCCCTTCTCTCTTCCCTCTCCTTATCATTCATCCAAACAATACATCACAATTAGGGCTGACAAGTTATAAATTGACTGTACATAGATTGAGCGATCTAATGATGGACAATCTTGAGAATCGACTGTATATTATTACATATAATGTTCTTATGTAACATCTACTGATGCCGTGATTGCAACGATAGATTGTCTTTTTCTAGCGGTTCTTTTGTTTATGCTTTCAAACATTAGTTTCTGTTGGATATTGACTCCCAAATTTGCATATTGGCTTTCAGATTTTCCATCCCCTATCTGTGAACATGTTTTGCTTCATTTTGTATGGCTTCTGATTGGCTTCATGAAGTATTAGCAGAAACAGGATCAGACGCGTTGTGCTTTTATTTTGATTTATTTCTCGTTGTTGGAGATATAAAACTATCCATCAACTTCTATCTGAATGGCATGCTTGGGTAGAGGCCCATGACAGTCTCTTATAGATGGGTAGGTCCTTGACAGTCTTTAACGACCTTGATTCTAGGCTTACTTTTTCTTCAATGAGACATAAGAATTTAATTTTGATACACTAATAGAAACATTTACTCATCTTGTGCTACATGAGATATTTGATTCACACTCACTACAAAAGTCTAACATATTGTAGTATATTATTGAATAACAATATAAATTTTTTTCACATTGGCAGTGTATCAAAATTTATCTTATAAAATAATAAGAACAAGTACATGAATGACAAGTTAAAAAAAAATTGGGGTACAACATGCTTTGTATAACGTGTAATTCTTTTTCTCTTATATTTAGATCTCAGCGTTGCATAATTGGTTATTCTGTCAGTAATAATAATTATCGATTTAGAGAAAGAAATTAGCCGTTTTTATTAATAATATTGGTTACCATTGTATATTACATTCAATTGGATATTGTAAAATCCATTTCTTTTGGGTAGTGATAACATCTTGTGTTATATGATGCTTTTTCAAGTTTTAAAAAATAATATAATTTTTCTTTATGTTCGGACTTCTAAAACTTTAAATAAGAATTATTATTATAAATAATGTACTCTCCCATTGCAAGGAAAAAAAAGTGTAAATGATTTCTGCAATTGGAAAAAAATATAACGTATCTAAAAAGTTCTTAACAAAAGGGAAAAAAAAGTAAAAAATAAAAAAATAAAAGAAGATTGCTGAAAGAGTCTGTTTTCCCGGTGGTTTTTTCACATTATTATACACTGTTCAAAATTTAAAAAAATATTTACCAGAAATTTTAATTTTTTATCAAGTTTTTAAAAAATATTATACAAGTTATTTACAATTCAAGCATTTAGCTAGCAAAAATGCTTAACGTCATAAAAACAAAAAAAAAGCTAGGAAAAATGCTTTCCAATAATTCAAAACTAAATGCCATATTAAACACTAATTAATATTGAAAATCTCATCTTATTAGAACCTATTAAATAATATAAAGCATTTTTTTAATAGTAGCAACTAAAATTGCCATTGCCACGTAAAACCGAAGATATATCAATAATTTTTCATAATTCACAAGATTCCTTCTTTTTCTATGAATAATTTTACTCTGAATATTTACTCAAAAGGAAAAAGAGAATAGATACTTCAAAAAAATACGAAATAAAATAGTTGGTGATAATTTTATTCTATCCCTTTTTACCATAATTTTCAAAATTGGTGAAAAAAAATATATCGTTAGCGTTAAATTTTTTTTCCCCTTTAAAAAAGAAGCAACAAACATGCCCCAATAAAATGAAGACATGCATATATGGGTGAAGAGTTGCGCTAACCATTCCATTTCTCTATAAATATCCAAATTCGTTGCATTAAGAAATATTCTTGAAGACGGGCTGTTCTTCTTGTGCCTTTTGTAGAGTGTGTTACTTCAAACTCCATCTTCATCTTCATCTTCATCTTGTTCTTGTATATACCCAAAAGCCAACCAACCCTTCTTGGGATAACCTCAAAGAAAGTGTCTTTCATGGAGACGGAGGACCAAGCTGTGCTCAATGCCAACGACAACGACGACGACGACGACGACGACGACAACGTTGAGAGGAAGAAGAGGCCTCGGGAGAACGAACAAGTTCAAGGGAACATGCAACCAACATCATCATCATCGATGCCTTCAACTGAAAGTTCTGTTAAGAAAAAAACGGGAAGGCCTCGTGGTACAGGAAAGTTGCAGCAGATAGCTTCCATAGGTCAGTTTCTTCATATCATATCGTATCAACTTCTTCGTCTTTGTTTGATCTTTTTCTTTTTTCCCTTTTTTTTTTTTTTTTGTTACATGTGTTTGTCTGATCTTATTTTAGGTAAATTTGTTTCATCACTGATGTGGTGCATAATTCTTTAGTATCATACGCGCAGTACATGTAATGCATGTCTTAAGAAATGTGATCATACACGAGAGAAATGCAGTGTTACATTCCATTATATTGTAAAGGTATATTATATATGTGTGTCATCTTTTATCATAAAATAGAGCATATATGTGGTTACATGTATAAAATTATGTTTTACATGGTGAGAGACTACAGGCAGTTTTTTTCACGAGAGTTGTTCTCTGTCTTATCTTTATGTACAATAGAAATTGTTAATTCTTTCTTCTTCTTCTTTTTTATTTTTTTTTTCTTTCCCTATTCTTTAACCAACACCTTAAGAGAGAAATTTTCTTTTTTATTCATTTTTTTTCTTTTTTGGTTTCATTCTTTTTTCCAATCCAGTTCAAACAAAAGGTTCTCATCTAACCAGAAATTGAGTTGAAACTCATCTTTACAGTTTCAGCTCAAAGTTAGGTTTTTTTTTTTTCATTTTTTTAAACAAAAATTTAACTTTTTCCTTAACTCTCCACACCCTTCTCTCCCATATTGATATTGCTACATGAAACTAACATAAATTTATTTTCTCAAACTAATAAAATTTCAAATTTCAAATTATTTTTAATGTAATTATTTTATTTGATATTTTATAAAATAAAAATAAGTTTTAAAAAATCGTTCCTGAAATCATCAAATTTACATGTTTTTTTTTATATAAATTGATTTGCTGAATGATAGTTATTGAAAATCTTTACAATTTATTTTTTTCAGCCGTAGCTAATGTATCTTTTTTAGTTCTTGATACGTATCAATGATTCAATTTTTTGACTAAACTAATTTTGTGCGAAACTATTTATATTGAAATTACTTTTGAATCAAATTAAGTTTTTTTTTTCAAACGGTTCGTTTTTATGCAAGTTTATGTGACCTTTTTCGTAAACCTCTTGAGAACCCAATATAAATATTTAAAAGGCTTAGTTTTCTATCCGAAAAATAATATTTAAAAGGTACTATACTGCAATATAGTGACTTTCTATCTGGTTGACAGAATTGATTTTATATTCACTTCACTATTTTATTTTATTTTTTTTGGGGTAATAATATTGAAAGTGCATACGCATCTAGATAAGAAACGAAAAAGGTGGTC
Source organism: Pterocarpus santalinus (assembly GCA_031439595.1). Lineage (NCBI taxonomy): Eukaryota > Viridiplantae > Streptophyta > Magnoliopsida > Fabales > Fabaceae > Pterocarpus > Pterocarpus santalinus. The sequence continues at coordinate 39,484,541 of CM062528.1, read as the reverse complement.
TAGTGGAGAATTGAACCTCCGACATTTTACGTGAGATACATTTTTGTATGGCTAATATATATATATATATATATATATATATATATATATATATATATATATATATATATATATATATATATATATATATATATGCGTTTAAATGGACTTGCAAAGTTGTGAATTATCTCTCTCAAAAATTTAAATTGTTGGATAGATGTATATGAATGATTTTATTTTTTAACACAATCCACCAGCCAAATAGATTCACTTGTGTTCGAACATTTTCCTTAAAAATATGTGCCCTTAGAATGTCAATCTTTACTCCTATTTTATATTTCTTTTATTGATTTGGAGTATGCATTTTGATGAGTCTCTCATGTTTCAAACTTGATATGCTGAAGGTGGTGTTGTAGCAGAAACAGCAGGGGGAACCATCACCCCATATGTGGTGACTGTGAATAATGGAGAGGTAGTATCAGACACTTACATTATATCGTTCAAATTTCACATTTATCTCCAAGCTTCACCCCTATTCTATCTGTTAATTATCAGCTAGGAGTTCTGCTTTTGATTATTTTCTGCAGGATGTGGTCAGCAAGATATCAGCATTTTTTCAAAAAGGCCCTCAAGCCGTTTGCATACTTTCTGCCACCGGTGCTGTATCAAAGGCCGTCTTTCGCAACCCTTCAAATGATATTTTGAGATTTGAGGTACAAACAATCACTTATGTTATGTATACTTCATGTGTACCAAATTCTTTCATGTTGTTTTCTACTTTCACTAGATAAAATTTTGGCTTGATTGAAAAAAAAAAAAAAAAAAAAAGTTATGGTAGTTCTCCTAGTCACATAGACCATAAAGCAGTGAATGTGGCATCACTTATTACTGTTACACCATGGAAACAGAGAGAGTTCTATGTTTATAACTTATAATGTGTCCTTGAACCTTGATCTTAAACCTCCAGTAACAAAGTTAAAATTTTGAAGGCTCTTGAATTTTGCTTCTTAAACTTGTTAGCTCATGCATGCAGGGCCTCTTTGAGCTTCTTTCTTTGTCTGGATCATATACGTACCAATGGGATAATAATTCGTACCGTCGTCGCGAAAAAGCCATGTTCAGCATTTCACTGGCTCATTCTGATGGAAGGGTTTTTGGCGGCGCCCTTGAGGGTCCATTGATTGCAGCTGGCCCTGTTCAAGTAAGCAAATTTGAAGGATCCATTAACTTCTTTTGAAGTGATCATTTTCCCTTTGGTGGCAGTGACAAAACCATACTGAACTTGATGCACAGAATGTCTTTTTTGCAAGTGAAATATATGATGAACTAGTCTCTAGATGAGGCATGTAGCATTTTCTGACCTTGGATATGTGTGTGCTCTCCTATGCTATAATTGGAAATTTACTTGCATTATGATAGTATCATGCTAGCATGTTGATAATTAATTCCTTGACAAAGAAACGCTTGGGGCATTCCTCAACCAACCAAAGACTATATCGAATACATTTATGAGTTAGATCTATGATATAATTTATTGTAGACAAGGAGAATTGTTGGGCCATTCTGACTGAAGTGTTATATTGTCTATTGTTTATTATTGATCATTGTGTTGCACTCTTAAGGGGAAAAAAAAATTATTAAACTAACTTCGAACCTCGCCATCAGATTATTGTGGCCCGTTTCGAGCAAAACATCAGCAAGAGAATCATGAGAAAGCACTCAGCTGGATCTTCTGCTGCTCCAAACATGTCTAGTGATCCAGATTCAGAAACGTTTCACCAAGATGTTCCTAGAATGATAGAAGGCCAACAGAGTAGCCCTTCACCAATATCTGGACTTATACTACCAATAAGTAGTGTTCCACCACAGAACATCATTGCTGACACAACTACTAGAGCATCAGATAATGTCACTCCTGAGAATCAGAATATGCACTCTGCCTCTGCAGATGATGTTGGCCTAGATGGCTAGATCCTGCAGCTTCACAGAAAAAATAAATTCCGCAGATGATAATGTCAGTGTCAAATTCTGTAAAAGTGAAAGTTCTTGATTGGGTTCCTTAGGGAGTAGATAACCATAATGACTAATAAGGAAATATATTCCAGAAGATGTGATTAGTTTGGTACATAATGTTTGCTATTGTTGAGGAAAGCATATTGTACATATTTCAGGTCTGCTATTGAACTAGATGAAGCTTGTAAATAGGGATATTGTCAATGACAATCTTATGGCTCCTCGCAATACACATTTTCAAAAAATGTTAATAAATTCCTTATAAAAATTTTTTAGGACATTTTAGTTTTAATATACATTCTTATGAATTTATTTTAAAAATAATTTGATAGTTACTCGCTGAGTTACATATAAATAGTAAAATTACGTTTTATGAAAAGGCAGAAGCTATTTACTTTTCAGAGAAAAACATGCAAGAATCTTTCACAAAATATATAAAATTTGTAACCTATATTTAATGCACGATGCCTTATGACTGTCCATTTCCTCAAATATCTTCTAGACAGACATTATATTAGTGACATTGGTTGTTTTCACAGCACTTCATCTTGTAATAGTGACTCAGTTATTGTTTTTCTCTTCATCCATTGTTTTCACTTTTCATCCTGTAGTATCCTAGATAGAACTTTTTCATATTTCAGATATTGTGGCATTGACAACAGTTTATAGAGAAAATTCTGACAATTATGCAAGATGACACGATCTTAGATATTAAATATAGAATGTACAATTTTATGGACTTGGTTTACAAGTTGAGTAATTACTTATGTAATCTTTGATGTGTCAATATTTATCAGCTTAGTATATAGTACTAACTATTTTATAGGAATACGTGGGTCGGTTTTTCAGTATAACGCGTAAATTATCAAAAAAGATTCTTATCTAACCAAAAATTGAGGTAAAACTGATCTTTAGAATTTTAGCTCAAAGCCAGGTTTTTTAGGTTTTTTCAAAGATATGGTTGTTACGGTTATAGATACATGGAGCAAATCAAGGAGGCATGATGCAGTTAAAGATATGGTTGTTATAAAAAGTGAAAAAAAAAAAAAGGGAAATTGGTATCTCAGGAACTGACATCATATATAAAGGTGTAAAACAAGGACACATCAGTTTTCTGAGTATGGTGGAGATATCGGTTTCTGAGGAAGGGCTTATGCAGATTTAATTACACAAGTTGAAAGTAAATGCTATGAAATAAGTCTTCCAACAAAGGAGTTTTCTTCTGTGATTTAGCTCTGTATATGTAGATTATTATGACAGCAAATTGTACTAATCAAGAAGAGGGAAATTCACAGGCTTGTTGGTGACTAATACGATTCAGTTACTGAGGTGTCTAGCTCAAATCTGATGCTGAGTTTTGGAAGTGCATATGCATATAGCTAAGAAACGAAAAGGGTGGTCTAGTGGAGAATTAAAGCTCCAACATTTTATGTGAGATGCATTTTTGTATGGTTAACACTTGGACACTTCCAATGCTATACATACGTACCTTCAGATGGACTTGCATATGCAATGCTGTCCACCACCCAAACAGATTCACTTGTGTTGGAACATTTTCCTTTAAAATATGTGCCTTCAGAATGTCAATCTTCACTTCTACGTCATACTTTTTTAACTGATTTGGGGTATGCATTTTGATGAGTCTCTCATGTTTCAAATTTGACATGCTGAATCTTGCTTGTTGACATATATATATATATATATACACATTCCAGTCGTAGTTGTTGTTGGGATAGCGCACAGCCTTGAAGATTCTCGCAATTTTCTCTGAAAAAATAAGTAGCTTATGCATCTTCATAAAATAAATTCATAAGATTATATTGAAATCAAAATGTCTTAAAAAAAATGTTATAAGGAAATTATTAACATAATTTACAAATGTGTATTGTAATTTGTGAGAAGAGCATGATTGTCATTGACAATATCCAAGTTATAGGTTTTATGTACTTCAGTAGCATACCTGAAATATCATCTACAATCCGCATTTCACAGCAATTGCAAAATTTAAATATCATCCCCTATTCAAGAATAGACAATAATAACTGAAAAGAAGGGGAAGGAAAAATTAATAAACCAAACACATCCTCTGGAATTATTTCTCTATTAGCTATTATGGTTTTTCACTCTCTGTGAAAACTAATCAACAGCTTTTCACTTTTACATTCAATTACTAGAAAATTTGACACTGGTATTATCATCTGCAGAATTTGTTTTGTCTATGATGGGATACTGGCAGTCTAGACCAACACCAATTGCAGAGGCAGAATGCATATTTTGATTGCCTCTGCAATTGGTGTTGGGGTAGACTGCCAGCATTCCATCATAGACGAAAGAAATTCTGCAGATGATAATACCAGTATCAAATTTTCTAGTGGCTGAATGTAAAAGTGAAAAGTTCTTGATTAGTTTCCATAGGGAGTAGATAATCATAATAGCTAATAGGGAAATAATTCCAGAAGAAGTGATCCTTTTTCTTCCCCCTCCTTTCTTTTTCCAGTGATTGTCGTCTATTTTTGTAGACTAGATGATTTTTAGGGCTTGCTATTCTTGAGGAAGGCGGAGTGTAGATGATATTTCAGGTTTGTTATTAAAGTAGATGAAACCTTTAACTTGGAATATTGTCAATGACAATCTTATGGCTCTTCTCACAATACACAGTTGTTAAAAATGTTAATAAATTCCTTGTATCATTTTTTAAGACATTTTAATTTTACCATACATTCTTATGAATTTATTTCAAAAATAATTTGATAGTAACATGCTGAGTTACATAGAAATAGTAAAAGTAAGTGAAAAGGAAGAAGCTACTTATCTTTCAGAAAAAATTGCAAGAATCTTTCACAAAACATATAATATTTGTAACTTTTATATTCAATGCACGTGGCCGCCTTATGCAGTTCATTCCTTAATATCTTCTAGGCACTATAGGATTGACATTAGTTGTTTTCACAACACTTCATCTTGTAACAGTGACTCAGTTATTGTTTCTCTTCATCCATTATTTTCACTTTTCATCCTGTAGTTTCCTAGCTACAACTTTTCACATTTCAGATATTGTGGGGCTAACAATAGAGAAAATTCTGATTAGTACAACTATGCAAGATGACACGATCTTGGATATGAACTATAGAACAGCCGAGTCTCACGGCATAGTATTGGCAAACAAACTGTAAGCCTTGGCATCAAGAACTATCTGCCTAACTGCTGCAACTGCTGCTATAGCTCCCACAATGGAGAAAGCAACAGCAATCGTTACATTCAGCCAGAAAATGGGGCTTTTCTTGGATGGCTTAAATGTCAAATTGAAGAAAACTGGTGGCAAAATGAAGTCCAGTGGCATAAGACCAAAAGCTCCCAGAATGGAGGTTATTTCACCGAAAAAGGGAAGCATTGCTGCTATAGTAGTTGCAATAGCTATAGCTAGTGACCTTGAAATCAATCTGGGGACTACATTGCGTGGGGAGAACTCGGGGCTTTTGGGTTCTCCAAATGCTTGCTCCAGCACTTCATTTGTGGGCTGCAAGTAGACCTGCACCAAATCTTGCACTTCAATGTTGAACTATGTCCTAGTTTGACATGTAGTGTTACTTACTGAGGAATGTTATTTTTATATCAAAAGTCGGCGTTAAAGGTGGACACCATAAAGAGAGAGACACAAAGTATTTGATAGTGATGAGTGGAGCCAAGGCTTTGTATATTTCTTTCGGCTTTGTATATTTCTTTCTTTATAGTGTCTACCCTCCATATCCACTTTTGATATACGAATAACATTACTTATACCTACCACACCAACCGCTGATAGTTGGGCTATTACGAAAATGTTGGTGATATAAATAAACCACTTGGGCACCAAGAGCTTCCCATCATTGTCCACAAAGTTGGTTAAAATAAGGCTTTTTGCTTCAATTCCAAATGCCCAATAGCCAGAGATAGCTGCGCTAAAGAAAGTGACTATAATCACAGCATAACAAATACATAGACCCTTGAACATCTTCCCTTTTACTGGTGGTGCTAATGTTGCCTGTAACCAAAGAAAATGCAAGCATGTGCACTTTGCTTAAAATCAATAATTCGACGACTTGAGTTGTATTATGAAGTTCATAATCTAAGGAACTGATCTAGCTATTTGAGACCTGGATTTCGGGAATTATTCCATTGCCATAAGCTGTGGCAATGATGGCAACAGCATTAAAGATTCCAAATATGCGATGCTCTGTATCACCTTTTATAGAATAATCCTTTTTGGGCCCTTTTGATGAGTCTCCTGATAAGGTAGGAATTGAGAAAGTACATAGACAAGCTCATTCAAATGCTACCACAGGTGCTAAATAATTGGGTTGCTAAAGAGGGAAAGGAAAGTACCAATATATATGGAACCAGCAGTAGCACATGCACTATAGGCTAAGCAAAGAAACAATGACACGAGATTAATGTGCCTCAATGAGTGGAAAGATGGGATTTGAGCCAAAATCAGCATGAAGCAGCCGAATATCACTATGAACTCATAAAGCTTCATAGCACCATTTGGGTTTGATACCAGGTAAATTGCCTGCAGTTAATTCCATTAGGAAACAAAGGTCATAATAGTCAGAACACAATCAAGGTCTATCTGTGTGTGAGTCAAGCGCGATGTTAACAGCTTATGCTAGACTAGTAAAAAAGTGTCCCGCTTATGCTATGTGGGAATGTGAAATTAATGATATATGCAAATAACATTATTTGGAAGGTCATAAAAGGAGAGTTCAAGATAACCTTCACAGGGAAATGATATTTACACATACATTTTGCCTTCACATATCAAGGACTATATTTCTTTCATTCTCGTTACACCTCACTTTGGCTTGTAAAGTGACGATCTTTTCATCTCATGGTATGCAAGAAATATCAGCGAAATTTAAGTTAGTAAATATCATTACTCACCCTCATGCATTGTCCTCCCAGAAGAGCACAAAACACTACAGCACCAAAGCAGACCGCAAATTGAATTGGCCCCACAAAAAACCGAGCCCATGGAAGACCTGCCAAGGGTAATAATATTGATAGATTAGCTCAAATCTCTGTTCTCATCCAATATATGTGGTTAAAGAGAGGGGCTTCCATATACATGTAGTATAGATCATGTTCAACAGTCAACAGTGATTCAAATAAATGAATATTCAGTATATTTCTCCTAAAAGAAATAATTATCAACGCTATTTTTTTGTTTTGATTCCAGCCGTCTTTCACTTTATCTCTTATCTTGAGAGTTGATAATAGACGATAGAGTTAAAAACACATTAACAAGATGTCATTTTTCATTTATCCCCTTTATCAATCGAAGAATAATATAAGATAGACAAGTAATACACCTCCCAAAATTATACTTCATTTCACATAAATAAATTTACTTCTCAATCTGAATTGATATCAGTGTTTTCTTTTGATACATTTAAATAAAATTATATAATTCTTCGTAATAACTATTATGTTTTTTCAATCCACACATAATGATACAACTACAATGAGGATCATTCATTTTTCATGCGGAAAAATTAAGATACTCCTTAACTACAAGATCGACAACAGAGGGAAGGCGCTTGGTACCTAGAATGTCTCGAGCCATGTCTCTGAATCGAAGCTGGCGACGACCCAGATGAGCATGGTGCTCAAGAACCAGAGATATCAAATTGTAGGAATAGAAAGTGGTCAGAGCTCCAATTACCAAGCATAAAACTCCAGCAGTCCATCCAAAAAAGGTGAAAGCATAAGGAAGACTTAGGAGCGGCGGTCCCACTATTGATGTTGTCAAGTGGTAACCACAGTGCATCCATGAACCTACAACAAATCATAGATGAATCACACGCAACATTAGACGGGTGAGTAAAAAGTTCTGCCTCTTTTTTGTTCGTAGAAGCGTGCAGTCAAGTAAGAACAATGCCACTGAAAGGATTTTTTTACTTTAGATTCATGAGTGCAATCACAGCAAATCACTTAACGAAGTTAGATTTTATTTTATTTTATTTTTTAATATTTTATATATAACCCGTAATCGGAGTTTATCAGATAACAGTTAATTTAGTTGGAGTCGAGTTACTCACTATAAAATTAAAGTTCTTCCGAAGATAGTTTTTTCTTACCCTCTTGATCCTTGAAATAGTCACCTACATAACACTTGTTTAGGAAAGTTTATATCCCTTTCTATTTTTGTGAGGGTATGTGGGAAAGGGTTGGTTTACAGGTCTAAATTAGCATGCCCGTGTACAGAATATAGATAGCTTTTAAGACTATCCTAATATCCTTGACTTTCCGGAATTGTTCTTAATACTAAGGTTCTAGGAAGCGAATACTGCTGAACCATGCAACGTATTCGGAAGAACTAAGCATACGAAGTGTGTGTTCGGTTCTGTGTTTATAAGTCTGATTCTTGATAATTTTGCTTTTGCTAGGATCTATTTTAGTTAAAAGTGATTTTGAAGCAAAACAATTTATTTAATATTTTTATTTGAAGATTAACTTTGAAAGAATTAATATTGTTGGAGTAGCAGCCAATGTGAAAGCAAGAAATCGACAAAATCATAGTTTTGTAGTAAAATCAAGTTTGAGTTAGGAATGAACGTAATATTAACCTCCCATACTCTGGTTTGAGCCATCTATTGTTGATCCAAACATGCAAGAAGACGACTTAAGAAAGGTATAAAGCTACAGTACGGATGATTATTAGTATTACCCTTTGATTTGAGGACAAAGAGAGCGCCTGCGTCAGCATCCTTTTGGTGCTGAAGTTGCTTAGAAGCATTAGGCTTCTCCGCTTCATGTACTTCTCTTGAGGTTGGAAGCTGCGTATTCATATCTCTCTCTCTCTCTCTCTCTCTCTCTCTGTGTATGTGGTGTGTGTGTGTGTGTGTGTGTGAGGGCTCTAATAAGTGAACAGAGTAAGCAAAGGCCTAATAATTGAAGAGCGACTACTATATTATTCAGTTTATTCCAGCATCAAGATGATCAAGATGACGTTGTTCTCATATTTTCAGTCTCTTTTTTTTTTTTGACTATTTGTGCATAAAACAAAAAACAAACAAGGCCAAAAATGTCCATCACCATCACAATGTCTTGAATCTGCTGCCGTTTCCTGAAAAGTCAGCCTCGTTAATTTGCAATGATGGTAGGCATTCTACTATATAAATGCCGGATTAATTAATGGTGGTCAAATAAGACATGTTGATATCTCAATTTTAAGCTTACACGCTAGCATTTTACGAACGCATTTTACTTAAAAAGTTTGGCCATTCTATTCCTTGCTACTCCCTCACTTGTCGCTCTTTCAAACCTACCCTTAATATCTTCTAGACATTGTATGATTGACTTTGTTAGTTGTTTACTCCACACTTCATCTTGTAATGGTGACTCAGTTATGGTTTCTTGTCATCCATTGTTTTCATCCTGTAGTTTCCTAGCTATAGCTATTCATATTCCAGATATTAAATTAGTGGCATTGACAACGGTTTACAGAGAAAATTCTAATTAGTGCAACTATGCAAGAAGAGACGATCTTATAGAACAGCCAAACCTCGCGGCATAGACCAATTCGATCATACATTAGCAAACAATCTGTAATTTTTGGCATCAAGAACTATCTGCCTAACTGCTGCAACTGCTGCTATAGCTCCCACAATGGAGAAGGAAACAGCAATAGTTACATTCAGCCAGAAAATGGGGCTTCTCTTGGATGACTTAAATGTCATGTTGAAGAAAACCACTGGCAAAATGAAGTCAAGTGGAATAAAACCAAAAGCTCCTATAAGGGAGTTTATGTCCCCAAAAAAGGGAAGCATTGCGGCTATAGTAGTTGCAATAGCTGTAGCTAGTGACCTTGAAATCAATCTGGGGATTATGTTGCGTGGGGAGAACTCGGGGCTTTTTGGGTCTCCAAATGTTTGCTCCAGCACTTCATTTATTGGCTGTAAGTAGACCTGCACCAAATGTTGCAAATCAACGTTTAACTATGTACTAGTTTGGGATGTTAAGTGGTGCCTATAGAAGTGTTACTTACTAAGTAATGTTATTTTTACATTAAAAGTGGACATAAGGTAGACACTATAAAAAAAGAAGACACAGCATTTAGTGGTGGTAAGTGGGATCAAAGCTTTGCATCTTTTTTTCTCGATAGTGTCCATCCTTGATGTTCGTTTTTAATATACAAATGATATTACTATTACTTACCACACCAACTGCTGATAGTTGGGCTATTGTGAAAATATTGGTCATATAAATAAACCACTTGGGCACCAAAGGCTTCCCATTGTCCACAAAGTTGGTTAAAATGAGGCTTGAAGCTTCGTTTCCAAATGCCCAATAGCCAGAGATGGCCACACTAAAGAAAGTGACTATAAGTACAACATAACAAACACATAGTCCCTTGAACATCTTCCCTTTTACTGGTGGTGCTAATGTTGCCTGTGACCAAAGAAAATGCAAGCATGTGCACTATGCTCAAAACGAATAATTTGATGATGACTTGAGATAGTATTAAGATGTTCACTCAGAAGGAACTGATGGAGCATTTTCAAACCTGGATTTCAGGAACTATTCCATTTCCATAAGTTGTGGCAATGATGGCAACAGCATTAAAGATTCCAAATATGCGATTCTGTGTATCACCTTTTATAGAATAATCCTTTTCTGGCCCTTTTGATGAGTCTCCTGATTAGGTAGGAATTGAGGAAGCACAGAGAAAAAGTTCATTCAATTGCAACCACAGGTGCTAATTAATTGGGTTACTATAAGGAGGGAAAGGAAATACCAATATATATGGAACCAGCAGTAGCACATGCACTATAGGCTAAGCAAAGAACCAAAGACACCAGATTAATGTGCCTCAATGAGTGGAAAGATGGGATTTGAGCCAAAATCAGCATGAAGCAGCCAAATATCATTACAAACTCATAAAGCTTCATACTACCATTTGGGTTTGATAGTAGGTAAATTGCCTGCAGTTAATTCCATTAGAAAAACTCATTAGAGTGAGAACACAATTAAGGTCTATTTGTGTGTGTGTGTGTGTGTGTGTGTGTGTGTGTGGTGTAAAAGGAAATGATACATCCCTTGAAACTCACATTTCTACATCACCACACAATTAAAAGTGAGGAGTTATGATAGAGTGATAAAATAAAGTGTCTATGTGAGGAATGTGAAGGACACTCTTTTTCATCTCTCATTACCCCTCACTTTAGCTTGTATAGTGATAAACTTTCATCTCATGATATGTGAGAAATATCAGCCAAAGGTATGTAACTAAATATCATTACTCAATACTCGCCTTCATGCATTGTCCTCCCAGGAGAGTACAAGCCACGACAGTACCATAGCAGACTGCAAATTGAATTGGTCCCACAAAAAACCGACCCCATCCAGGACCTGCCAAGGTTAACAATATTGATACATTAGCTCAGGCCCAATCAATTGGCCTACTTAAATTGGCCCTGCATGGCTATATTACAAGAAAATGCTCCATCAGTTCCTTCTGAGTGAACATCTTAATACTATCTCAAGTCATCATCAAATTATTCGTTTTGAGCATGGTGCACATGCTTGCATTTTCTTTGGTCACAGGCAACATTAGCACCACCTGTAAAAGGGAAGATGTTCAAGGGACTATGTGTTTGTTATGTTGTACTTATAGTCACTTTCTTTAGTGTGGCCATCTCTGGCTATTGGGCATTTGGAAACGAAGCTTCAAGCCTCATTTTAACCATGATGTTTACAAAGAACCATCTAGGTTGGGTTTTTTCATTAAAAAAAAAAAACAAAAAAGAGACCCACCTAGGTTTCTAAAATAAGTAATGATATTTGTATATTAAAAAGGTCTTCAACGTTGGACACTATAGAGTGAACCACAAAGTCTTAACTCCGTCTACTACTAATTAAGAGTAGTGTTATTTGTACCACTTGAAAGTGGGACATCCATCAACACCCACTCACAAGGTGAGTAAAAAAATATTATAAAAGAAAGTGAAAAAGTGAAAAAATAAAAAGGGAGAAGAGAGAGATAGGAAGAGGGTGTCAATTATGTAAGAGAAAGTAGGTGTACAAAAAACATTTCCCACTAATTAATCCTGTGCGTGTGTGTTTCTATAATATTCACCTTTTATATATATATATATAACATTTTTCTTCTCAAATTTATTGGATTTTGATTGTCTTTACTGTGGCTAGCAGTGACCGGTTTTTGTGGTGGCCAACATTTTCAGCAGAGCACCAAATGACGTGCACATGTCAATATTCATTTGCATCTTCCAAACGTACAAAATTTATAAAAGCTTTGCTGATTAACATCACAGGACATTAGCACAACTTGATAGGAAAGAAGCCTTAAATGAGGGGAGACCATATCTGTGTATTCATTTAATGCATGTGGTACAAAGATAAGGATTTCCATAGACACGTATTATGGGTTATGGCAAACAATTTCAAAGGTCAAATATGATTCTATAAATGAATATGCAGGACACCTCTCCTCAGAAAATAATGATTGGCACTAATCTGTATTGACTTTTGCTTCCAGCCGTCTCTCACTTTGTCTCTTATCATTAGACTTACTCAACTAAATTGCATACTTTTGAACTAAATTATTTTACTTTTGTAATTTCTTTAAATCAGCATAAAAATATTTAAATTTTTATTTCTATCTATGGAAAAAATCACAAATTTCAGCAATTGGCTTTTACAGTTTTAGATAAAAAAGGTTACCCGACAATTTTTAAAAAGGTTGCGGACACAGTATAATTTTATTTTATTTTTAACAAAGACAATGTGACTCAACTCAAAACTTTTAATTTTCACTGAAATTTTATAGATCGAGAATAACAGGGAATAGAGTGAGAAACGCATTAAAGAATAATGTAAGATATACAATTAATACAACTCAAAACATTACACTTCATTTTACATAATTAAATTTACTTCTCAATCCGAATAATACCAATGAATTTTTTAATACATCTAAGCTCTATTTGAATTGATGGAACAAGATGCAGTGGAATAGAATGAAATTGAAAGGAAAAAAATTTTAATTAATTCTAATGTTTGGATGCATTAAAATTGAATAAAATAGAATGGAGTTCATTCCATCCAATATCATCTTAAGACTACATCATTCTCCATATTAATTATATTTTTTCCATTTAAAGACCATCCAGGCATCCAGCTAACTATCATCCATTTTTCATGCGGACAATGAAACTACAAGTTCAGTAACACAGGGAAGACGTTTGGTACCTAAAATGTCTCGAGCCATGTCTCTAAATCGGAGCTGGCGATGACCCAGATGAGCATGGTGCTCGAGAACCAGAGATATCAAATTGTAGGAATAGAAAGTGGTCAGAGCCCCAATCACCAAGCATAAAACTCCAGCTGTCCATCCAAGGAAGATGAAAGCATAAGGAAGACTTAGGAGCGTTGGAGCCACTATTGATGTTGTCAAGTGGTAACCACAGTGCAACCATGAACCTACAAAATCATAGATGAATCACATGCAATGATGTAACACCCAATTTTTTTTTTTTAAAAATCGTAAACATGATAGTGGTTACACAAAATTGTGTTACTTTTCTGTTCGTATAATGGTGAGAAGTTAGAAAAATGAAAGGTTTTGACCTGGAATGGTTTATCAGCGAAATGATAGAAAGCCACTTATTGAAGGTAGTTAACAGTTAACACTCATGATTCTTAAATACCTACATAAAAATGGTTTAGGGAATCTTATATCCTTTTTCTATATATTATGGTGGTGGTAGGGCGGGAAGGGTCGGTCCGTATGTAGAAACTAACATGCTCGTCCATAGAAAGCTTTAAAGCCCAATAAATATCCTCGACTTTATGGTAATTCTTGGAATATTAAGGTTATAGGAAGCAAACACAACACTGCTTAACCATGGAACAAATTCTAAAGAACTGAAAAGATAAAGAAGGCTTAAGAAAAGGTATAAAACTATAGATGATTGCCACCTTTTGATTTAAGAACAAAGAGGGCGCCTGCATCAACATCTTTTTGGTGCTGAAGTTGTTGAGAAGCAGTAGAGTTCTCTGCTTCATGCACTGCAGTTGAGGTTGGAAGCAGCATATTCATCTCCGTCCGTGCGTGCGTGCGTGCGCGTGTGTGTTAGTTATGTGTGAAAGAACTCTAACAACTAACGAATGAAGCAAGTAACAAATGAAAAGAGCAAGCGAAGGCCTAATATAATATAATAATAGAACAGCCAACCGACTACCATGCAAAGCAGGCAATCTGTTCCAACAGGTACATGACGTTGTCCTGATATTTTCAGTCAATTTCTTTGACTGCTCGTGCATAAATCAAAAGACCCACTTGTACACAATCTCAAGAATCGGCAATAATTAACAAATAATATTATATAAGATGAATTACACTATTCTTTTTTAAGGTTAAATATAATAACATTCAATATTTCTTTATCTATAAATAATATATTAAATAAAATAAATTAAAAAAATATAATTATACTAAACCTAAAAAATAAGTATAATTTACCCTATTATATATACAAAGACTCAAAAAGTCAAGATTGTACCTCCCTTGTCTTGAATCTGATGTTTGTTGAAAAGTCAACCTTGTCAATTTGCACTTCTGGTAGGCACTCTACCATGTATGTATAAACTCCAAATTGTTAAAAATTAATGGTGGTAAGACATGTTGATAACTCCGCCTTAAGCTTATATTACATGCTAGAACTTTACAAAAGTCCGGCCTCTAATCAGGCTTTGATAGTTGGTGTATGTGTTCCTGCTGCCGTCTGCCAATTACTTTAGTGAAAATTGTCACTTCTTAGTTCCCATACTTCCCGCAAAAGGTTTATAATATACCAATATTGTCACAAGATTGTTTGTTTGTTTGCAAAACAAATGTTTGATTTGGCAACAGTATTTGGTATGGCCTAGGTAGGTGGAAAGTAAAAACTGTCTGATTCTTATTGTTACTTGTTGGTGACGTGAGGCTTAGCTGCTGAAAGACCTACTGGAATACGAGAATAATGTTATAGCCGAAAAACGCACGTCAAAAAAATATTTCTCGTAATCCAAAAGTGGCTAATATATGCTTCTTACTTAACATTAATGGGCATGTGATGCTGCTATACACATGGGATGGGTTTTTGGCATTTCCCCTTTATGAGAATATTCTATAAGAAAAACATTGACTTTATCCTATTTTTAACTAAAGCGGTGCTATTCTAGTGAGTTGAAAATTATGACATGCATATCATTTCGTTGTCTTTTTTATTTTGTCAAGATCAAATTATATATATATATATAAAATAAATTATAATAAAAAAGTTAACAAATTTTGTTATATAGTTATAATTAAAATAAATAAATAAAAAATTTCTTTGGTACCCTTGATTCTTGTAAAGGACTGCCATCTTTTACTAATGAATGGTTCATATTTAACTATGAACCGACTACTTTAAATTTTTATTTTTTTAATATTTTTATCTTTAAAAAATAGATCATATGACTTAATAATAGTCACTAACTCACCAATAATAGAGTTGACGTAATAATAGAAATAAATTATGCTTTAAGAAGGATTCTAATTCAATTTTTGGAGAGAATTTTAATTAAAAAAATAAATTTAATTATATTTAAAAAAATTAGTCTTCCTATTTGATAATAAGAAGGAGGATGCCCTTAAAAAATTAATAATAATTGCTAACTCCTATAAAATATCGATACCTTTAAAGAAGTTGACAGTACTGTAAAAATTCTCAAATAAATATAATAAAAATTTATTGATTTATTATATTTTTATTATATTTATTTTTATAACTTTCAAATAAGTAATAAATAATAAAAAATTTAAAAAATGAAGATCAACATGAAAAAGCATATATAATAGTAATAAATACAAAAATGTCTTAATATTGTATACATTTTTTCAACTATAATCTTTTTAGAATTCAACGTCTTTGACTCACTCCATTTTCTCGGAAAAGAACGGATAATTTTAAAATATATCTTTTTAACAAAAAAAGGGGAACTTTATCAGTAGGACTTTGTAATCCCTATTCTAATTCGGTAATTACAGTGACCCCCCGCAACCAAGCAAGCAGTAATGAGAAACGAGAATTGGCATTCGCAAAAGTTAGGGGAACGAGCCGAAAAACGAAACGGAAGCTGTAGAAACGCGTAGCTCCTCTAAATCCTTCGTTTCAGGTTTCAACACATCACCTTCCCAGAAACCCCCCCACAAAAGAAACGCGCCGTTTCGCCAGCACCTTTTTGCTTCGCAAAACTTCTCTTCAAGCTCAGGTAAATTAATTCACACCTCTCCAAACATGTCCTTTCGATTCACCTGGAATTGCCCCTCGCAAGCAATGCATAATTTCCAACGTAACTGAAGAGTTTCACACTTTCACTACCCATTGTTTGTTTTAACGTTGTCAATGTCACCTTCTTATGTTAAATGTTGTTTGTGTTTACGGTTTGCTGTGTCTCCCAACGTTTTCGGAAAAAACCTAGTGTAAAAACCCAAACGTGGTAGCACAATAACGCAGTTGAAAGCTCAGTAGCTCACTACTTTGAGTGAATTTTTAGTGTAAAGGTTTTAACTTGAAACACAAGTAATAAAGGGTGCTGCAAGGGAATAATAAACAGATGCTGTGAAGCTGTTTGTTTTTGGAGATCACAATTGAGTTACTTAGAGAATGCAGATGAATGATTAGAGCCTGTGTTGTTACAGGGACAACTTGAGAGTGTGGTGAAAAAAATGTTTTATCTATTCCTTATCCACGACGTTACAGCCATGATGCCTGCTTCAAATAACGGTTTTTTTTTGGTCTTTTTGATCAATTTTGTTTCTTCTTGTTGAATCATTATTGAGTGAGAAACCAATGTAATGTGTGTTTAGGACTGGTAAGAAACCTTGTATTACAAATTATTCATGTCCAAACGGAGCATTAATTAGAAATTATTAGATATTAGGCTACCTAATTCAAACTACACAGGCTAATATATTTATGAACTTGGGATGGTTGTAACAGAGCATTCATGTGCAAAATGTTTAGCTTCTAGTATGGATATGTTTATGTTCAGTAAAGTTTCCATTAGGTTAGCAACTTTTCCAAATCATCAAGTGCTTGTTCTGTTGTTTTCGTGGCAAGTTATGTATTTTAATATGGAGTTTCATCTTGTTGGATGTTTAACCCTTTGTGGCATGCAGCATACACTGAGTTGGAAGGATGCCATCAGAGTCAGATAAATGGGGATGGAAGCACGTCAGTGTGTTTGGTGGGTTTGATAAGGGAAGCGGTACAAAAAGATGGAAATGCAATCACTGCAATCTGCGATACAATGGATCATATTCACGTGTTAGAGCCCATCTTCTTGGTTTTTCTGGGGTTGGAGTCAAAAGCTGTCCAGCTATAGATAAGTCTTTGAAAGAGTCATTTCAAATCTTAGAAGAAGAGAGGGTTGCTCGGAAAAAGAAGAGAACTTCTGTAACTGGAAAGCTTGGCAAGCGTATTCGTACTCCTCGACCTAATCTCACATGTGTCACCAAAGAAGATGTAGATGAAATGCTAGCAAGATTCTTCTTTGCTCATGGATTAGATACAAACATTATTAACTCACCTTACTTTCATGAGATGGTAAAAGCAGTTGCAGCTTTTGGCCCAGGCTATGAGCCCCTATCAATACATGAGTTGTCTGGTTCCTTTTTAAGTAAAGAGAAAGAAAGGATTGAGAAATATGTTGCATTAGTAAGGGAATCTTGGCCACATACAGGATGCACGTTACTATGCATTGGCCGTTTACATGGTATCTCTGGTAGTTTTCAGGTTAATATTTTTGTATCTAGTCCTAGGGGACTCTCATTCTTGAAAGCTGTAAGCGTGGACAATATTGATGGAGCAGGAAATTCAGCTGTTAGTATCCTTAGAAACATGGTCATGGAAGTTGGGCCTTCAAATGTGATTCAGATAATTTCACATCTAGGCCATGCCACTACATATCCAGAATCCTATACATTGTCTGATTTCCCTCATATATTCTGGTCTCCTTGCTCCTCACATTCCATCCACATTTTGTTGGAAGATATAGCCGAATTAGATTGGCTAAGACCTGTTGTCTTATGTGCCAAAGAAATTGAGAAATGCATAAGCTCATTTCAGAATTTCTCTCCTTGTGTCTTCACTCAAAACTTGAACGGGTCCTCTGACTCACTGTTTGCTAGAATTGCGCCCTCCTGTTACATTGTCCAAAAGATTCTTGAATTAAAGCAAGAATTTCAAGAAGTGGTTGTGAGGGAAGAGTGGAAGCAATGGAAGCTTAGTATTCCGCAGGATGTTGGAAGCATTGAAGCAGCCATATTAGGGGAAGATTTCTGGAGCAGAGCTCATATGTTGTTGCAGATATGTGAGCCTTTCATCAGATTGTTTGCTGCGCTTAATATTGACAGATGTGTCATGGGTGACGTCCATGAGTGGCGTGTTCAGGCTATTGAGGCTGTGAAGAGTACAGGAATAGATGCTAGTGCACTGAATCAACTTGAAGGGTTGATAGATAACAAGTGGGATATGCTGTTCTCACCTCTCCATTCTGCAGGTTATATATTGAACCCTAACTATTTTGGCAGAGGCCAGACCAAGGATAAAACCATAATGAGGGGTTGGAAAACCACATTAGAGAGATATGAGTGTGAAAGTGCTAACAGAAGAGTTCTGCGAGAGCAGCTCAGTTCTTACTGGAGACTTGAAGGATCCTTAGGAGAGGAAGATGCAGTGGACTGTAGAGATAAAATGGATCCGGTTGCATGGTGGGAGAACTTTGGCTTTGAGATACCCCACTTGCAAACACTTGCCATAAAAGTTCTGAGTCAGGTTTCATGTGTTGCAATGTGTGAAGAGATTTGGCAAAATAATGGTAGTCCATGCCAAGAAACAACTACTGGGTTGGGATTAGAAAGAGGGGAAGACCTTGTCTATGTCCAAAACAATCTAAGACTTCAAAGTCACAGAATGGATTCTCATGCTATCCAGCTGCTTAAAGACATGGTGCTGAGCTCCCCCGCAGAAACCAAGACAAAAGCAGTGCTTGTGTAGTTCTGACAGATTATAATAGGCTATATCAGTTCTTGTTGTCACTTTGATATTTGAAATCAGAAACGGTAGTAGTGGTGGGAAGCTTTGTAAATAATGCTTGGGCTTGTGAATTTTGTCTTGACAAATTCTGTTTGTGCTGGAGGAGTTCTTTGTGTCCAGCCTCTTAGGAGTGGAAAATCTGTATATCCTAGCTTATTTTGATTGTGGTAAGATGTATTATGTGATGAATCTTATACAATATTCTTATGTGGTAGTGACCTAGAGTAAACAAATGGAATACCATGCAGTTCTATTTATTTCTTATTTGCAGCTCAGTATAGAACCTACCTGATATCTTTATCTGATTATTCTTTTGTAATCATTTTCTCTATTTGCATATATTTTCTACCTGATGCGCACATTGGTCTAATACTGTTGTCCTTATTAAGTGAAAAAATGTTTTTCTCATATCATCAGTCTTTTTCTTGTGTGATAGAGCAGTGATTACTGCATTAGTGATTTGATGAGTTGAGGGGACGGGCTTTTTTTTTTCACAATTTTTTTTTATCAACAGGCATTTAGGATCCAGTGTTTGCTTAACTTGAGCACAAGTCTTTGGGCCTGGCCCGGCAGCAGAGGCCTTTGCCTGATTAAAATATTGGTAAAAAAAGACCCACAAAAAAAAAAAAGTATTGGTAAAGGAAGAGAAGGGGCATTCCGAGAATTGAACTCGGGACCTCTCGCACCCTAAGCGAGAATCATACCACTAGACCAAATGCCCTTAGTTGCTTGTTTGCTTTATTGAGTCATACTCATTACATGTGCAGTTATGTTTGGTAAAAAATCTCAAATATTAAGTTTAAAAAATAATGTTATTGGTGCCACATTAAAAAATTGAAAATTCCAAATACAGTATGTAGTATTCATAATTCCACATTTAGACTCATGGTTTATGACTTTTATCTCATCTCTGTAATTTTTATATTAGTAATGAACCAAAAGTTTCACACCTTTAGTACATTAACATTCTTATCTTGCAATAAAATTTTCGACTATTTCTTACAAAAATCACGTTACATAATTCATCAATAGAATTTTAAACTGTCATGGATGCAAATGAAATGCACAAAATTATCTCATGAAAACTATCTTGTTAAAACTCTTGTATCATAATCTTCCACTCATTTCTTACCATTTCCTGGATCTGAATGTATGTTCATTCTCCGACACTTTCTTCCATCAAATCGCTAAATTTGGTCACTATCACACTGTTTTTAAGGGCATGCGGGACTATCCTGCTGAAATTCTTTGACAGTTTATCAATTCATTGTCGTTGTCTTATATATTAATTCTACAGATTAGTGGAAAGTAAAGTGTCCCAAACATAAAAGATGAGTGTGTACCCTACCTATTATACATATCCAAGGTATCTCTGCTTTACGTAGAAAGTAAGTATTGTTATTATTTACTTTATATTATACATGACTAGCTCTTGAATTACTCAATGTCAATCCCGTATCGGAAGGACAAGTGGAATTCGGTATAGGAAAAGTGGAATCACCAAATGTATAGAAAAGTGGAATTGTTTATAGAAGAGAAAAACAAACGTGGGATGATATTACACAAGCTTGTATCTTCACGAGGTTCCTCTTTTTCTTTTGAGAAAAAAATGAAGAGGCAAAAGTAGAGAAGAAAAGAAAAGGGAAATGGATTTGAAGATGGTGACTATAACCTAACTTGTTTTATATATTTGTAGATATTACATATCATAACGAGTTAGTGAGGAATGACTATACAGCATAATCTAAATTCCTTTAGTTGGTTTTTAAGTAAGAATTACACGACAATAACTACTATTTTTAATTAATTATAAAGTCTTGAACTTATATTACATTAATAAGTCAGCTGTCACATTTTTTTCCTTGCCGACACTTTCAATTAGCGATTTGTGGATTGAGTCAAGTAGACTGGCAAGTAGGCGCGCATATGTGTTCAGCCATCGCAGGGACACAACACAATTAAAATGAGGACAATTTAGCCTTGCTCTCCTGGATTCACAAGTAAAATAATAAGGAATATAGTGACGGAAGAGAATCTCTCTTCTACAGAAGCTCATTTGTTGTGTAGTTTACGTCTCATAGTCACACCTAAAACCAGGATTTGACAAATTGGATTTTTGTTAGATTTAGAGAAAACAAAGTGAGCTTGACCTTATTCTCTTTCTCTAATTCAAATTTTCTTTATACATGACTTATTGTACATGATGTTCCTAAAGGACCCAACGCCTCTTAATAATACCAAGAAGCATTTCTTTAATATTCATAAAATTGTGTCTAATACCAATTGCAACTATGATTATCACTGTCTGCGCTGTCAATTGTCGTACTAATAGATTGAGGAACCGTTGCCACCGACAGTCTCATAAATTGAATAATAACAATATGGTATCCAAGATCAAGATGATACAGCAATTAGCACCCACAAACTACAGCTACTATGATATTTTAATATATTTTATTGTTCTTCCGTGGTTATACAGTAAAAGACAAGTAATCAGATTTGATTGCTTGTTTCCTATTTTGATCATATTAATCATCGCTTGAGCTTCTTTGATTAAAGAGAGGGATAGGATTCATAATTTATTTAGCTTATAAAAGAATGCATCAATTTTTTTTAGGGCATCAACAGATTAATATATTGAAGTGGTGGTGGTTGGTTAGTAAGCAATTGATGGCGGCCAGTAAAAGATATTTAGACTCTCTGCACACGTATGGTGCATATAAAGAATGAGTCCAAGGTATATTCTATCAATAATTATTTTGAGTGGTGGGTAAGTCCACTTATTTAATTTTGCTTACCACGTTTTGGAAATTAGGATTTACATTAGAAAAAAATCGAGAAAGTGGTTGAGACTATATATGCATGAGACTGAATTAATAGCCCTGCAGCTAACTGTATATGATTGTGCTTAAGGTTGTAAGATCCAGTGATCACAGCAACTAACACTTTCATGATATACACAAGACATAGGAGATTAGTTGCAATGGTTTCATTTGCACATTCTGCTGCTATGTTTACACACCGACAGTCACAAAGCTCAGAAGCCTGATTTTATGTTTCTTGTCTTTCAAAGAAAAGAAGCATGGACTTTGTCCAATTTGATTGCGAAAGTTCTACTCCTTATTACGTCAAGCATTAGAGATCATACTTATAAACGGTATCATTAATTTAAGAGTACAATTAATACTGTGTATAAATTAAAGTTGGTGTCGGAAAGGTATAGCAGAAATTGACATCCCGTGTCTGTTGTGATGTTATGTCACGATTAGGACTAGCCGGTTCTATTAAAATCCGAGGTAACATCTTCTTTCCAACATTTTGTTGAGGGGTAACTTTGGGAAACTTTCTACAAGAAACCCATGATCTCTATTATTTACCTCTTCACCCAGTTTTTTCCTTTCTTCTTTTTTCGTATATTTCCTTTTCATTTTAGAAAGTTAGTCGTGACGGTGTGTTGTATTCATGCCCTTTTTCTAATATTATTCAAGAAAAAATTGGCCATCTTTAGTCAAATACAACTAGAAAGGAAAAGAAGAAAAAAAAAAGTATGGTAGGTTTCCTCAGTGGTCAGCACTCATTGTGGCAGGTCATACTTCTAACCCGTTTTCCCATGATAATTATGATAATCTCTTAAGAACCTTAACAAAATCCCATACCAGATTGAAGCCAATTGATTAAGAAACTGCCCAGAAATTAGTTTCTTTTTTTTTTTTTATCAAATGAGTTTTTAAGTTTTGCTTACTAATCTCTTCATTCTTTCTTTATCTACAACAATATCTTCCAACTTCAGCCAAGTGTAAAATATCGTGTGATAACTTGGATAAATAACAAATAAGCCATTCAAAAACAATGGACCAGTTTCTTAGTCTAATTAAAAAAAGGGGTCGAATTAAATATTTTTCTTCCTTAATCTCATTCCTCCCTTACAATAAGATGAGAATGCCGTGCGTCACCTGAGCAAAGTTTTCATAACATCAATGCATTATTGGTTATAAACTAGGGACCGGAATAAAATAGAGCAAAGAGACTAGTTGTTTTCAATCACATGCAGCATAATAAATGCATTAACAAATGGGGGAAGGGTCGTGCTCCTTTCTTTTCTCCCTTTTTGTTAAAGTCTATACAAGTTCCTTACCTCTAGACAGAACATGTGTTTTGCTGCTGACAGAACTGTGCTCTCTGTTGGGGAAATGGGAAAAGCTTGCTCAATTCAATCCTGAGCTGGGTTGAAAACTACATTTTGTGCAAAATTTTACACATTGTCTAAGAGTGGAGTTATTGTTTTTGACATTTTGCAGAGTGAATTAGTGGACTTCTGTAGTTTTTGTTTCCTGGTTATAGAGTATACAGTGTAGTGATGTCTGGCCATTCATATTTCTCAAAATGAACAATCCTCCCTCTATTTTAATATATCTATCAATTTGATCAAAATAATATATTTAAAAATTAATAAATATATCTAAATATATTAATTTTTAAATATATCACTTTGATTAAATTGATAAATATATTAAAAATTATATTTAAATATATTAATTTTTAAATATATTACTTTATTCAAACTGATAAATATGTTGAAATGGAAAGAATAATAATTGAAAAGAGGCCAAAATTTTCACAGTATAATGGACATGATTCCTAAATCAAGGATAAATCAAGGGCTTGTTATATGCAAGGCACTTAATTAGGCACCATTCGATAGCGCTACGTTTCATGCCATTTATAGCTCACATTATTGGTTGTCCCAAGTTCCAGAGGCTAATTATATCGATATCTACAGTGTTAGTTCACCAAATAGTAGTATAGTAGTATTGAAAAGTAAACAGCTATGTTATTTGTTAGTAGCGCCCGTCGTATTCATCAACTCCAAGAAAGAGGGAGGGGAGAAGAAATTAGAAAAAGAAAAAAAAGTGAAAAAACACATGGAAAGGGGGAATACGATGGGGGCGTTAAATTGTGTATCGATCTGCTAAATATAATTAACTTTTTTTCAAAATAAAAAATTGACAAGTAAATTAAGAATAAATTTTTTTATTAAAAAGTAATTTTTTTCTAAATTTTTAATACATTGAATGTATTAAATATTTTTAAAATTTTTATTTTTATTACTTAACTGGTTAACAAAATCCTTTATCTAAATATTAGTAGTTCAAATGTGGGTAGCCCGAATATCACTTTCTCGTTAACGAAACTTATTTATTATTTAGATTACAAGAAGACTTGACAATGCATACAACTGCTAGAAAAGACATAGCCTGAGCCGTCAGCGAGACTCTTTAGCAAATGTTATCCATAAATCAAATAATGTGAGGAAAATTAATAGGGAAGAAAAGAAATAACATATTATAAAGAAAGAATTGATAGAGAGAGTAAGTCGTAATGTTGTTACAAAGTTTTTTCACAGAGTTTTTCTTTTACAAACTCTTTATACACTAAATAAAATATTAAAATATAACGTTATTGCTATCCATCGCCTCATTTGTAGTTGGTAAGCATATGCTTATAATTCAGGGCATGTAGAATTTATCGTCACGTATAATTTTGTTTGTTTGCTATCTCGTGAAAAATGTAATAGAAGAGATGTGTTTGTTTATCTCGTCACTCGTGTATCAATCGCTTTGCCTATTGGATTTAATTAATGTCTCTTCACTAGTTTCGCTAATTATCTAATTGAACTAATATGCTCGTGAGTCATCATTCGTCGATTCATCATCGTTTATTGGTACTTTGCCCTGTTCAATAGTTTCTGTTATTCTAGGCAATTAATTCGTACAATATGCTACAACTTGAAATTATATAAGTGCTTACAATTCATTTTGGACATTTTAAAAAACATTAAGTCATCATTGAATTTAAGCCCAAATGATAATATATTTCGAGATGCTACTTGTCTTGGTTGTTTCATTACCAAATTGATTCAAATAAAACGAATATGCATCCAAACACTTATCAGGCATAATCAAACTAAGAAACTGACGATAAACTAATGAATAATTCAAATATCCATCTATATATTAATAGATAAAGTAGTTAAAATGTTTATAAGGTTACAAATTCAAAATTTATTGACCATAGTTATTACTCCATAATTGTATATTATTTTTTATCTGCACAATTGTATATTATTAGGAACTCAACTAACAACTGTTTGCATTCTTTCTTTAACTTTTTGGATAAGTATTTTTGTTCTATCATTGACAAAATACACACGCACACAAAAATTAACTCTTGAAATTTCGATCGTTGAATTATCTAAACTAATTAAAAATGCTAGCTGTAAGGAAAAAGAAATGCCACTGATGTAGTGGCATTTTTTTTTTTTCCAGGTGAAGAGATGAGGAACTTTTGATAGTAGAAACTAAAAAATGTCAAGTCCTGGTATTGAAATTTAACAAGCGTTCAAATCTTTTGCCTAATGGCCACTGTTTATCCCAAGAAGCAGAGAAGAGGCCAAAAGCCTTAGTTGAAAAATATCAATTTATTGTAGACTCGTTGTCCTGTGATTAGATTTTTTGTTTAGGTGTTTGTTTCCCCTTATCTAAACCAAGTCAGAACGTTATCGAAGAAAAAAAAAAATTCCGTTAGAAGAAAATCATGAAGAAAAAAAAAATTCCGTTAGAAGAAAATCATCGGAAAAAAGAATTCATTTAGTGGGTGTGCCCTGGTGGCTTTCACAAGGCTCTAGGCCTAGAACACGCTCCCTTTATTATACATTTGACTTTTATTTATTTATTTATTTATTAATTGTATGTTACTCTTTCATAATAAAGGAAAAATAGAAGTATTGAGATCCTCGTGAAATGGATAAGATTAATGAAATTAAATCTTTTTAGTTATTATCTTAAGTTATTGTTCTAACGTTCTTTATCGCCATTTTCTTTTGGAATAGGCATCCTTCATTTTCACAAGTATTTATAGTTTGGGATTTCAGTTTGTCCTTAATTCAAATGGGCATATTACACTTTTGCTTAATTTTCTTTTACCTTAAAAACTAATGACAATAAAAGTTTTAGATTATTTTACAAAAATCCTAATCCTTTCTCTTTGGATTATTTAATGAATTGTGGATTTTATAAAAAAAAAAATGTTATTTTTTGGTTCAAATTGTATCGCAAAAATGGAGACAGAAATCTTCTGTCAAATTTTTCTGTCTATTTCTCTGTAATTTCAATTAGAAATTCACACATGTAGCATGAAATGATATCGCTCGTGTATCTTCTCAAATTAACCATTTTGTAATTAGTTATAATGTTACAAATGACAAAATTTTTATTAGAAAGACAAGAAGTGAAACTAGAAAAAACAGAGAAATTGAATTGGGAATGTAGATGGCAAATGTTCAAACATCCATTAAGAATCAGAAGAGTTTAAAGGGAGGGAGCAGAAAGGGAGAGAAGTTATGAAGGGTACGTAGAGCATTTAATAGGATTGCCTGCCTTTCCCTGCGCATGTTGGCCTTGCTCTTAACTATTGAGAGAGCTTGAATATAGTGTCATCACAAGATTAAAGATTTCTCTGATCTCCAACATGGGTTAATCACATTATCGAAAGACAAGGCTGTCCCTACTTCCCCTGTCTCATTTGTGATTTGTGTAATATAGCCCCAGTCCCAGATCATCAAAACGTGTCTCATTTTTCCCTTCATATACAGACCAACACGCAAGTCTCTTTCAGGCGCCACCAACTAAGAAAAACCAATAAATCTGATATTATTGGAAGCTGTATGATTATCTATTTTGACTATGATGCTTGTATCTTCTAGTAATGCATCTAACCAACATATTATTTTCCTTTTGATACGTTAAGGATCCGTTACTAATTTATTGTAATTTGAATCTACTTTTTATTTAAATACCTATACCTCCTTGTATCCCTTGATGGAAAAATAGAAAAAGATTCTGCGTGTGTATATATATATATATATATATATGTATATATATATATATATATATATAAAGAAAATTAAAAGAAAGAATAATAAAAAAAATCATTCAATTAGCATTTCTCTATCATAAATTAGTGAGTTTTATACCTTTTTTTAGTGTCGTGGTGAGTTCTATACTTTTGTTAGGGTGGATCCCTGCTCCTCTAAATTTTTCGGGTTAATCTAGCCAATACTTTTTTCTTTTGAATTTAATTTAAATATATTGATAAGATAAAATAGTTTTATACTATCAATTAATAGAAATAGTAGAAAGTGTCAACTTATATAAATAACTATTTATTATAATGAGAGATCCACCATAATTTCTCATTTTTTCCTATTTTTATTAATTGATAATATAAAATTATTTTATATTATCAATATATATTAATTAAACTCTT
Source organism: Pterocarpus santalinus (assembly GCA_031439595.1). Lineage (NCBI taxonomy): Eukaryota > Viridiplantae > Streptophyta > Magnoliopsida > Fabales > Fabaceae > Pterocarpus > Pterocarpus santalinus. The sequence continues at coordinate 39,457,098 of CM062528.1, read as the reverse complement.
TTCTTTTTTTTTTTTTTCTTCTAGGCAGTGCAGTGCATCTAAAATTGTTACATGTGTCAAATAGTTTCATTATATATATATAAAGAATAGAAACTAAAAGAAAGAATAATAGCAAAAAATCATTCAATCAACATTTCTCTATCATAAATTAGTGAGTTCCATACCTTTTTTTTTTTTTTTGTGTCGTGGTGAGTTCTATACTTATGTTAGGGTGGATCCCCACCCTTTTTAACTTTTCGGGTTAATAAAGTCCATGCCTTTTTTTTTTTTTCTGGGCGGTGCGGTGCATCTCAAATTGTCAAATGCATCAAATAGTTTCATTATATATATGTGTGAGTTATTATTTATAAATATAATTAAAAAAGAATAGAAGTTAAAAGAAAGAATAATAGCAAAAAAATCATTCAATCAACATTTCTCTGTCATAAATTAATGGGTTCCATACCTTTTTTTTGTGTCGTGGTGAGTTCAATACTTCTCTTAGAGTGGATCCCTGCTCTTTTTAACTTTTCGAGTTAATCTAGCCCATACATTTTTTATTTCCCGGCAATGTAGTGCGTCTCAAATTGTTACATGCATCAAATAGTTTCATTTTCATTTCCCCTAAGTTACAGAGTGTTAAATCCAACATAAGAAACAAATAAAAGAAATCCAACATTTGAAAAATGTCTGAGTGCCTAAGCTGCAACGTCGTAGACCAGAAAAAAAAAAAAAGAAAAGAAAAAGTTGCAACGTCGATGTTGTATATCAAAAAAACAAAAAAAGCACAATTTTTAACTAGTAAATTTAAAAATACACATAAAAGGAAATTTCATATGCATTTATCTTGCCCTTTATTCTGCCAAGAATCGGACATGGCAATTATCATGCCTCTTTTTTTAATTATTTATTTTTCACAATTTGTGCCAAGAGTTATCAAGTCACTGCGTCTCAAATGTTGAGTCAAATGTGATAAGCCCATAAAAAATGGGTTATCTCATATATAATTTTTACATAACCTGATTATGTAAAAAAATTTATTTCTTTTTATTACTAAGGTGAGGTCTAAACAAGATAAATAACAATAGACGATCAATAGTTAAAAATTATAGATGATTACATCATATAAAATTTCATGTGAGGGAATCTAGCTATTAGCAAGACTCCAATATATTTTGTTAAAAAATTAATATGTATAGCTATTATTAAAGGAAATTTTGGTCAATTATAAAAAAATAATATGAAATAATAAAGAGTTAATAAAAAACTTGAAAATAAATTAAATAGAGGAAAGGGAAGTGTACTAATATCATTTCTCAAGTGAGAAAGTTATATTTTACTATAATTTTTTTAAATCTTGATTGCCCCCTTCATTTTACATAAAACTCGATCAGCTGCAAAATTTTATTGTATGCATTTTTAATTAAATTTGGCCTAAGTAAGCAACTAAGGGTGCATCTATTTTAAATTTTTAAAAAAGTGATTATGAACTTAAATTTTATATATAATTAAAAAAATTAAAAATTATTTTTTTAAATTACTCTTTTTAACTTCTTAAAAAAAGTTAAAAATAAATTTTTCTTGATAATTTGATTATTTTAAAAAAATATCCAAATATACGAAAATTAATTTTTTTAATAAAAACAATTTTTTGTCAAAAAAAATTACAAATAAATACACCCTAAATCTTTTAATTATTATTTTATTTAAAATTTTATTTTTTTTTCAAAGATATTTATGGATGGAAATTATTCCGGCCGGCTTCTAAATAAAACACTACAAGCTGCCTAATATTTTTCCAATTCTACATTTACTTATGAGGTTTCCCATTTATGAAAGCATATTAAATGACAATAAAATCCAGTGTTTATGAGCATTTGCCTCTTTTCCTCAGTTGATATTTTATCTAGTTTTTACTCCATTCTCATCTGGCAATTACTCATGAACAGCCGGTGCTGCAAATACATTTTTCCCAAATGACATTAATACCCTTTGATACCACTATATCTCCAATCATAGGAAGCAGAAGAACAGACTCAAATGGTTAAAAAAAACGCACAAGGCAGAGCAGGAACAGTTAACTTGAGCCAAGGACCACAGCTTTTTCTGGTGACCAAAAAGGAAACTCCGTCTGAATCCGGAAGAGAGAGAATCAAAAAATGAAAAAAAGAAAAAAGAAAAAAGTAGTAATAGTAAAAATAAAAATGCAGCCATTAAAAGCAAATCTAATCACCAAAATCTGACTATAAAGTAACCCGCTTTCTCTCTCCATCTATTGCACCCCCCTCACTCTCTCACACACACACACTCACACTCACACACCCTGTCTTTGCCTGGAATGCCTCTGTTGGGTTCTGTCTGAGATAGATAGAAAGAAACCACAACACACACAGGCATTCCTTGGCAAAACCTCACTGTGTGTGAAAGATAGAGAGAGTGTTAGTGCATTATTTTCCTAGTTTTCCATATGTGGGGTGGAGGGAGATTCATGTTACTAGCATATCTGATATGAATAAAACTGTCCTTCCTAGTCTGCAAGATACACGGATCAAAGCTTTTGAAAGCTCATAACCAGTTCACACTCTTTCCTCCTCCATTTAAACCCACTGTCCTCCCACTCAAACTCACTCTCACTCTTCCCATTCTTCTGTGTTTCTTCTCAGTTAGTTCGGTTTCACTCTTTGACCAATTATTACATTACAACAATGGATGGAGCCCAACCAGTTAAAGTTTTCATCCCGGACTCAATCCAGGGTGTGAGCTACCATGTAGCGGGGCAGATTCAGATGATTTGGGATGTGATCAAGGCGCCATTGATAGTCCCTCTTTTGAAGCTTGGGGTGTACATTTGTTTGGCTATGTCACTGATGCTGTTCATGGAGAGGTTGTACATGGGTGTGGTCATCATCCTCGTGAAGCTCTTCTGGAAGAAACCTGAACAGCGTTACAAATACGAGCCCATCCAGGATGATGTGGAGTTGGGAAGCTCTAACTTCCCCACGGTCCTTGTGCAAATCCCAATGTTCAACGAAAGAGAGGTAAGTGAGAGTTTTGAGATTCTCTCTGTTTCTGTGTCTTTCTTTCTTTCTTTCTTTCTCTTTCCCTTTGTTGTTTTTGTTGGGTTGGGTTGGGCTGGGTCTCCCAAGTGCCAGTGCTGGTTCTCTTCTTCTGTTGTGTCATTTCTGTTTCTGGGTTAATGCAAAAGGAGAGCACTTTGAAGTCGATGCTTATATATATATATGATTATGATGATTGGTTTGTGGGTGGCAGGTTTACAAGGTGTCGATTGGAGCAGCTTGTAATCTTTCATGGCCTGCTGACCGTCTCGTGATACAAGTCCTCGATGATTCTACTGACCCCGTCATTAAGGTACACTCATAAACATCTTATGAGGTATTGGCTAAATGTTAAATTGTTGGTATTTTGTGTTCAATGTCAAGTTCTTCAGTGTGAGGCTTAGCATTTTACTTCTTGTATATGATATGGGTTTCTCATGCATTTAGCATATGATTCAGTGAAATTTAAGTCTAGTATGTGTGTCATGACGGACTAGTACCACAGTGTATTTATGATTTAGTACGTTGCTGAATTGATCAATTAATTATATTTATACTTATTAAACTCGTTCATTTTCGTTGTATTAAATTGATTATTAGTGAATTAAGATGAAGTGGTTTGGATTGGATTGCAGCAAATGGTGGAGATGGAGTGTCAGAGATGGGCAAGCAAAGGGATAAACATAACGTACCAAATCAGGGAGAACAGAACGGGTTACAAAGCGGGTGCACTCAAAGAAGGCCTCAAACGAAGCTATGTGAAGCACTGCGAGTACGTTGCCATCTTCGATGCTGATTTCAGGCCAGAGCCAGATTTTCTGAGGCGTGCACTTCCCTTCTTGGTTGGCAACCCTGAGCTTGCTCTCCTTCAAGCTCGCTGGAGATTTGGTAACCTACACCACTACCTCAGTATAAATAAATCAATAAATAAAAATCGCACTATTCGTCGAGATTTGGTATTCGTAGTTTTATGAATAAAAAAATTAATATTAAAAAAGTTTTATCAGACCAAATTAATCATAATCTAATAAGTCTTGAATATTGGTAATTTACGCGTCGGAATACTAATTTAAATTCATTATTACAGAATTCAGATGAGGAATTTGTAAATTCGAGTTGTCGGTGACAACTAATTATATGATTAGCGGTTATTTTAGCAGCTTTAAATTTTCACAGCTTGTGGAGTGTGGTTTCTGCTGACCTGACTGAGTGCTGGCAGAAGAAGGGGTCGTTGGGACCACCAATGGGCCCCTCCTTGTGTCACCTTAGTTGCGAAGCTTGTTTTGTTTTATGGCCCCACTTAAAAAGACAAAGACAACAATTGTAAGCACATGCCTGTTCTAGCAGCCAAGCTTAGCCATGCATAATAATAATTTGCAAAAATAAATAAATAATAATAAATAAAAAATCTTAGGTGTGGCGTTTGACTGTGAAAGTGAACATTCATTTTGGGTGACATTATGGTCACTGAAAAATTCAAAATTCTAATGGAATTAACAAAATGGGATGTCTTGATCTTGAGGGGTGATGGTCGCAGTCAATCTCGTCGGTGGGATGTTGACTGTTGTGTTGTGGTGTCATAAAGGGTTAATTTTTTTCATTTTGAGTAAAAGAGTCTCAACCTAAGAGAACGGAAGATGAAGCAAATTTGTCATTCCTTTTTTTTTTTTTTTTTTTTAACTTTGGTTGGTCAATATCAGATTTGTTATTCAAGTAATGCATCCATTCCAAAGTTCCAAATCCATGAATCCAGCAAACCCACTCCCCACGTGCTTTCGTGGTAATTTTGATCCTATTTTTCGGTTCCGACCTAAAAACAAATAGTAATGTACTGATATGGTTGTGGGTCGTACCATGTGCCTATTGGTGGACCTCGTCCTTGGTTGCCGACACTTCACTTATCCCTCTTGCATCTCTTACGTGGCATGTTACTGATTGAGTCACTTGAGGACAAAAGAAAACTAAATTGCTTTCATATACTTTTAGGCAGGATTTGTTCTTTTCTCATTTCTTTTTTCAATTGTGATAATATAGAATGCCAGTTGACAGCGTAATTTTATATTAAATTGTTTACAATGACCTTGGTAAAGATTATACGTTTGGATATTCTAAAGCACTTAAAATTCCACATTGTTTTCTTTTCTTTTCTTTTAATCCTAGATTTGAGCATGATAAAACAATTGCAAATAAAAATTTCTTGATTTTGTCTTATTCATTTCACTACTGATCATGGGGGTTGGTTAATGTGGCAGTGAATGCTGACGAGTGTTTGTTGACAAGAATGCAAGAGATGTCCCTGGATTACCATTTCACGGTGGAGCAAGAAGTAGGGTCAGCTACTCATGCTTTCTTTGGTTTCAATGGTAATTCATTCACCTTATATAGTTATACTCTTCCGAACATTATAGTTGTAAGGCTGCATCACCTGTCACCTATGCTATACATAACATAAGATATTAAGATAATGCTGCATGCAATTGCTAATGATCATTAACAGAGTTGCTGTTCTGTAACCAAAATGCAGGGACAGCTGGTATTTGGAGAATTGCTGCTATCAACGAAGCAGGAGGGTGGAAAGACAGAACAACAGTGGAGGACATGGATCTTGCTGTTCGTGCCAGTCTTAGGGGATGGAAATTTTTGTACCTTGGAGACCTCCAGGTACACATTATTATTATTTTTATTTTGTACCAGCGCACCTATATGGATTGCAAAGTCTATTATATATATAATGCATGCATGTAATTGTAATGTGATATTTATCATTACAACTTTGTTAGTAATGGTGCTTGTTTATCTAATTTGATAATACCAACTATATGTATAGGCGAAAAGTGAGCTTCCCAGTACTCTGAGAGCCTTCCGCTTCCAGCAACACCGATGGTCTTGCGGTCCTGCTAATCTATTCCGCAAAATGGTGATGGAGATTGTAAGGAACAAGGTTAGCATTTTCAATACAATAATATGCTGCTGCATATTGGGAAAAGAACTGCAAAGAATATATAATAGTAAAGAAACAAAGTTCCTGAGTTTTTCCATATATTCTAATGTCTTATCTGGTGCACATTCTTCCTGCAGAAAGTGAAATTCTGGAAGAAAGTGTACGTTATATACAGCTTCTTCTTTGTTCGTAAGATCATAGCCCACATGGTCACCTTCTTCTTCTACTGTGTGGTGCTTCCACTCACAATTTTGGTCCCTGAGGTTCATGTTCCAATATGGGGAGCTGTTTATATTCCTTCCATAATCACCATCCTCAATTCAGTAGGAACACCAAGGTCTGACTTGACCTCTTTTTTTATATATATATTTTTAGTTACTTGCAGTATTATATCTTAGTTTTAGTCCCTTAATTTGTTCTAACTTCTAAACATCATTTGAAACTTTGGCAGGTCCATTCACCTATTGTTCTATTGGATCCTTTTTGAGAATGTGATGTCATTGCACCGTACCAAGGCAACCTTCATAGGTCTGCTAGAAGCTGGGAGAGCCAATGAGTGGGTTGTTACTGAAAAGCTTGGTGACTCTGTCAATAACAAGAATAAAGCGGGAGGAGATGCTGCCAAGAAAAAGACCAATGTCACCAAAGCAGTCAAGAAAACTCGATCCAAATTTGTGGAAAGGTCAGTTTTTCTTTTCATTCAAAGAAGATAGTTCTATCCTCATTTTTGGCATATTATGATTTCAGCATCTCCATCTCTTTGTCCTCATGTATCTTTCTATGCCCCACTTTTGACACTGTTTGGAGGGTTGGACCTTCATATACACCCTGGCATTATGATTGAGACAGGTTCGAGATGGCCTCCAAATAAACTAATGATTGAGGGGGAATAAATGATATGTACCACTTTAATGTGACTAATTTGGTTTTTGCTTCATCGTAATAGTCAAGATTCTTTTAGTAGGTAAAATATATTATTGACAGTAAAGTACTTGGAAATTCTTCTTTGTTCGAAATTCATTTTTATTCTCCTGGGGCCCTGGCAATTCGGCAGTGTTCATGACTGTTCAACACTTGACATGTTTCTGTCACTTGCACATGACACAAGATTTTAGAAGAATCACGTGATTAAAATTATTATATGGTGAACTCAACATTATATAACACTGATTTAGAACAAAAAGAAAACCGGAATGTACCTTATCCCTTGAGCCAAATCATACTCGGCTGTACTCAGTATAGTTTTCTTTACTTAATAAATTAGGATTCTAATTAGTATTAATATCTGTTTGATATTCCGAAATTTTTTGGGCTAATGTGTACGATTTCTGTCACTTCTTGTTGAACCTGAACAGACTTAATGTGTTGGAACTTGGATTTGCTGCATTCCTCTTCCTCTGTGGATGCTATGACGTTGTGCACGGGAAGAACAACTACTTTGTGTACCTATTCCTTCAGACCATAACCTTCTCAATTGTAGGATTTGGTTATGTTGGTACCATCGTCTAAAGGTTGTTAAGCCAACATCTCAAGTTACTTAAAAGTTTCACCAGTGTTGTGTCCACATCTTTGTAGTTTCTCTCCCCTATAACATGCATAAAAGGGGGGGGGGGTGATTTCTTCAAGCAACAAAGCGCTGTACCAAATCTACAGCTAATTTAGAGCAGATCATTTTCATGTTGGGCAAGAGAAGTTCTTCCCAAGATTTCTGTGCCTACAGTAAAGAAGGTCCAAGCAAATCACAGGCAAAAGAGTGCTATTGAAATGCATCACATAGGCTTAAGGACAAGCAAGAAGATGTACCAATATGCTCTTAAATTAGAGTCAACAAGTAGATAATGTTGTTTTGTTTGCATAGATTGTTTTTGTGAGATTTTTACAGTCATTTAATTCTTGGTTCCTCTATTTGTTATCCCATAGTCTGAGCCAAATAAATGTGGTGGATAAAAGATGAACTCTTAATTCATGTTGTTTGCCATTTTTTTCTCCTGAGGATTGGATTTTATTAATGCTATGTGTAATCATGTACTGCTTCTGGGGGCAATAGTACTTATTGAGAAGTCGGAGCATAGAGTAAATAGTCTGGTATGCATAAATGCTTCATAATGATTCTTCTTCCATAGCAAACTTGATATTCTTCTACTGTAAGCAAACTTGATTCCCAAAACCTCAACATGTTCACATTTGACACTAGCAATTTTCAGGCCATTTTGTTAGTTGCAAGTTTTGTTGCTCTCTCCTACAATGATTTATGCCCCTTCCCTAAGGTCAAGATTCAGTGTTATAATTATGCAGACAAAGCTGATACTCGATCCTTCTCTAGTTTCCTTTTCCTAAAAGCCACAGTCTCATTGATTTATCAACTTTCCGACAATATCAAAAGCAAACAATTGGAAAATTTCACAAATCCTCAAATCAATTCACTTTAATTTTCGTAAAGTGGGCCACCTTTTATTTTTCACTTGTATTATTATTTAATAGACGTCTTATTAGGCAAAAGCATGGGATACCATCATTCAGTTTTTGTTCATATCTTCCATGCCGTATAAAATAAAGACTAGGATAACTGGATAAGAGATCACATGCAGTTTTTGCATTTGGCCAGAGATCACATGCAGTTTTTGCCCTTCAGCATATGCTGTTTGTTATACTCTCTGAGCCACACTGCCAAACATTAGTCCTTACCATCAGCAAGACTTGTGCGTCAAGTATCCAGCGTTATTAAGACCATGTCCTAATGCAACAGGCTCAATTATAACCCAATTACATCCTTCTTAATAATTTTTTAAACCATGATGTTCTTTTAATATCAAAGTACCATTTAGGCTTCACCTAAAAGATTAAGAAAAAGTACACTTTCGTAAACATTTTCATGTTTCCCCTTATGCCTCGTGCCCAATCATGTGTAGCCCTGTCATGGCACGAAACATGAACTGTCATTTTGGTTACTTCAAGCCAAAGTGACATAATTTGTGACAACTTTCCCTATTTTTTTATCAGCTAAAGTTAGTCCTGTTTTATCACCGGAGTAAAATATGTATGCACATGCAATCTAATCCTCCATATGAATACTTCAATACTATAATAGACCATAGCGAGGGCATCAAGTTAAGTTTCTTAATATGATTTGAAGGGCAGACATCATTTTTACACATTAGTTTAAACAATTTGTCAAAGATAGCCCACTTTATGCGATAGAAACTTCCAATAGAGACTGTTCCTGACATGAAACTCTGTGTCAAGGCAACAACCAATTGTTCTTTACGCTATATCGAAAGCCTATTTTACTTGGCAAAGTTGGGCTTAAATTCAACCTAGGTTCCATGTCATCAAATTTCTTCAGATCTATTGCATGGTTTTTTCCTATTTAATACAACTCAGATCTTACACATATAATAATGCTGTCCTACGGCTAAGCATTAAGTAATTAGCATTTTGATCATTATTATAGCACTGCAGCATTCTTGTGGCTCCAATGGATTCCCGTGGATTTGGTACTATAAGTAATTTAAAAAAATACATTGACAAACGAGGTGGCTAGTTTATTGTGCCAGTTAAGTAGCACTCTCATCAATTGGTAGCAAAAGGACAAAATTTAGATGTTTGTTTACGGGAAAAAATAATAGTAGCATTCTTCTATTATTAAGTTTAATTCAAGCATAATATCCTTAGAAGATTCATGTTTTTCGAGTTGTCAGTATAAAGAAATTAATTTTGGGAAGGAGCTAGAAGCAAGACTGAGGATGATCCTTTGACATGATGTGCTTCACGTGATGAGATGGTTAAAAAAATAGGAGAGCCAGGTGGCAATTGTATACAGTGATCAAATTGCCAGATTGTTCACTTAAACCAATAGCAAGAACAGAAGTAATTGTTTTCCGACCTTAATGGCAGGGGTCTGGTCAAGGTATTTATTAGGGAAGCCAGAATTGTAAACGTAAATTGTGAAATAGCTGTCTCCTTTACTGCTAATAATGTCTATTGATATTGTTTTTTTTATTGTTTGGTAATGTTCGAGATTGATTCTTCTGAGCTGCAACTTGGAACCTGTGAAAATAGCATATCTTGAATGGAAAATGATAGGATGTGCAACTCTTTACAACTTATGGATAAGTTCAATGGTGCGTAAGAATGGAATTTTGTATATTGAATAAAAAAATTTATGTAACATTAATGTTTAAATGGCTAAATCTAATGCTATGCAATTACACTTTGTCATGGCAAGCCAATGGAAAGTGGGAACACATGTACAGCATGGGGCCCAAAAACTTGGACTACATTAGCCCTACTGGCCCAAACTGTGCCACTTAAAGCCATTTCTGCGATGCATGATTGTATGACACAAAAACCACTCTAGTGCTTATCAGATGAGCTGGTCGAAACGAAAGAGAGCGATAGCACATTGGCAATGTGCGCGCTGCTTTAGTCATGCCCTTCAAAGATTTTGCAAAAATAAGTGTTATTGTGTTATATAATATAATATTATTGTGGCATATTGTAAAACTGAGTGTTATTCCATCCATGAGGAATGTTATTGCAATTGAAGCATCTAAGCTTGGCTTATTATTTGGTATATGATATAGATTAACGTCCAATAACTTCTCAAATAAACAAGAGAAGAGGGGTCTTTCGCACACACTTCTACATTCGCCCTTCACTAAAACTCAATTAATGAAAGCAGCATTGTTTAAGTGAACTGATATTGAATCACTTTAAAGTTCAATCAGATCCATGTTTTTAAGGTAGATGACTTTAAATTCTACATAGTGTACATATATACTTCCACATGGTAAAACATAATTAAAAATCCTTAGGTGCTCCTAATGCAACAAAAAGCTTTTGCTTTATTTAATTTAATATTTAACATCTCAATTTTGTGAGTTATTATTATCTCCTACTATAATTATATTTTTATTATAAGGGTGAATTATACTGACCTCCCATAAAATTCAGTGTAATTACATTTGACGTCTCTTTAATTCACTTTATTCAGTGTATAAACAGAGGGGTGCTAAGTGTAATTACACTGAACCTCGGAGGAGGTTAATGTAATTCACCTTTACTATAATTATTGAAATGTCAAACATTGAATAATTTGGAGCAAATTTTCTTTTTTTTTTGCGCTCTCAAAACAACCAAAAATATCTCAAAGGTATTATCTTTGTAGTTGATGAGGTATGTTATTTGTACATACCAAAATCTCCAACACCCCAACACCCTCTCTCAGCTTTTTCTCTCTCCATCAATCATTTCACTCTTTTCATTTTCTTTTACAATTTTTTTTTTCTCCTTTCTATCTCTGGGTGTCCAAGGTGTCTACCTACCCCAGTGGTACAAAAAACATTTCTCGTAGTTGATTTATTAGTCATTTTGTTACTCCAATGGCAAAAATGTATTAAAAAATTATTCTTCAAATGAATACATATAACTAACCATGACATTCATTTAATCTCATAAAGTAAATAGATAAAAGAAGATAATATTATAGAAATATAAAAATGAAATTTAGAATTAATAACATTTTAGGAGCATTTATATCATTTTCACATTAACAAAAAAATAATTCAACTTAAAAATTGCTGGCTGTGGGGTTCGAACCCACGCGCATTTATGTGCAGAAGATCTTAAGTCTTCCCCCTTAACCTCTCGGGCAAACCAGCTTTTTGATTTGAAAATAGTGAATAAATATAACCAACAGTTGAGAAGATACACCCTTCCATCATCATCCAGCGCAAAATCCCCAATGCCCAAACCCTAACTAAGATGCAACCATCACCTACACATACCACAAGCCAGAACAAAAAATCCATTTCCCATTTCGAAGAACTTTAACTCTCCAAGTACGGCGAAATCGAAAGCGTCAATGTCTGCGACAACCTCGCCGACCACATGGCAAATTGCCTTCCCCTTTTTTATTTTTTATTTTTTGCTTTACACTATTGTTTTAGATTCCATGATACCTATAAACTTGTCTCATCATTTTTTATTTTTTATTCTTTTTGCTGGTGGGTAACGTGTACATTCAGTTCAGAGAGGAAGAACATGCTGCAAATGCAGTTAGGGACCTCGCTGGAAGCTTTTATGCTGGTTAGTTAGTTATATCTCTTTCCTGTATAATTTAATTTGGTTTTGTTTGTTCTAATTTTACTTCAAATGTTTAATAATAAATGACAATAAAATGCTGATTTTTAGAGTCATAGTTGGCTAATAAAATTTATATTTTTTTTAAGATGGGTATAGGATTGATGATACCTTATTCCATTTGTGTGCCCGTCTGCTGAGCTGTGATATTATAAGATATCTTCAAATGACGTATGTTTTTGAAGTTTGAGTTTGAATGTCAACTCTCCATTGACAAGGAGGCAGTATGAGGAGAATAATTGCAACAGTGGTGGTTATGCAACTTTATGCACTTGAAAAAGAATTAACAGATCAACTTTATGCACATTGCTCATTAAGCTTTGTGTGGCTCCAAATTAAAAGCTCAAAGTATGATGGCAGAGACTATCATCCTGAGGGTAGTAACAGCAACGTCCTCAGGAGGGATATTGATCTGTTTATTGCTTTAAGCTATATGGTTTGTGTTCTTTCTCCTTTTTGTTTGCATACTCCTATAGCCATAAGATTGAGTTTTTACTCTAGCGCAGAACACCCACAGAATAAATACAGCTCACAACCCATTTTCCACTGTGCAGGTGGAATATGTTTCTTTCTTCCCCCTTGCCTTTCCCACTTGCTTATGGGATTTTTCCCGTTTATTTTTCATGCATGATGATTGATTGTATATTTGTATTCAAGTGCTTGTTGCACTTCATGTAAGTTTATCATAAAACTCTGAGCCATGTTTTCAACACAGATCTCATCAAAGCTAGTTCTGTAGCATTCTTTAGTAGGCTATCTTTAGCGATAGAATGTTTTAGAAATACTGAGCCCTTTCTTGTTTCTAATCTATGTATGAAATAAGCTGAAAATGATGAGGATTTTTTTTTTTTAACTATCATCTAGCTAGTAATTCTTGTCAGTTATTTTTTTCCAAATTATTATTCATTTTTGTCACTCCTGTCAATCTCTTCACCTTCACATACGGTTCTGGTTGCTTTGCACTTCCTCATCCATCACTAAATGCATAATAGCCTTAAATCGTTTTGGCTATATAGTATGCAAGATAAAAAATTGCCTCTTGTTTTTGACAACTGCAGGCTTGTAAGTTACTGTAATTGTTTATATCTTGATCTTTTCCTGCAACAGGGTTGTTCATTTATGCTTGTTACTGTGGTTGATTTGCAGTTAGTTTATGTACTATATATTGGTTACTTTTGCAGTAGGGACGTTGGTCACTGCGATACATGAAGACTAGTGAATGATCACTTTCAACGGTCCCATATGAGCTTTGTTTTGGCCTTTTTTGGCGAAATTTTAAATTGCATTATCTTACATTCTGCTATGAGTTTTACAGGTTCAGGTGTCCCTGCATCAAAGAACCATGCCATTGAGTTAATTGCAGGTTTACCATGGAATTTGTGTACACGTTTGGGGTGCAGTGGAATGATGTTTTAATGGAGTTCAGTTTATGTTTTGGAGGATCTTGAAAGCACTTTTGGTTGGCAACTAACTGTGTTAAAATGAATTGGTAGCTGACAGCTTCTGTCATTTGGGTTTTGTTGTCATTGCAAGCTGAGGAAGACGGTTTTATATATATGTGTGTAAGCTCTAGATATGTTTATTGCAGAAGAAGTTGGCCATGCTTTCCCTGATCCAAGACTTCATTTGAAAATAAATATACGATGATATGATTATGTACCACTGCTTGCTTGAACCTTTCTCCGTAATTAGTCGAAAAATGAACTTTGTTAACTGTTTACTTCAGTGCAATTTTTTTTATTTATGGTTGTACCGTGTTGTTGCTTTTAGAAGTTATAATATAAAATAAAGTTACAAAATTTAAAGTGTCTGTTACATTTATATTGCATCTTGCCATATTACACTCGTTTGTATTTTTATTTCTTTCATTCACACCGGTGACAAGATGAATGAAAGAATGATGTAGCAAATTGTAATAGATTGCACAGATATATTACATTAATCATAATTTTCATACTATAACACTCAAGTAAAAGTAAGACGGTACAACCTTTCAAAAATGACTAAATCCTTATTTATGGATCAAGTCAGATCCATGATAAAACTTTACGAAATTCGGCAAATGCATATGATCCAAATTTAAAGATACATAAATAGAACGTGCAGCTCAAGGTAAAAAACAAGCCGTGTGTTTAAACCGTATATGGTCTTAATTTCGATAGAAATAATTGGTTGATTTGGATGTGTGCCTATCTCTCACGGAAAATTTTGAAGGATAGTGAGAAGTTGAGCTCGAACATGCGGCATATGTTACCATCTACCACAAGGCTATTGACGAATTCTTGATATTCTTTCTATTTTGTGGTGGAGGGGCATCGCATTAATACAGATCGAGCAAATTCGAATTTAGCTTTATTGCACGAATCAGGAGCATTAGAGAAAATGGTTTAGTACCTCTACCAATGTCACAAAACCAAAAATACATAAATATGAATTTTCTAATCCATAACTATAAAAATTCAGTATTTATTTTCCCTTGCACGATGAGGCGAAAATCTTATTAAATTTACCACAGGTTAGGAGGCCATAAAGAGTATGAATGCACACCATTTTATGAAATTAAGTAGAATTCTAAACTATCGCATACAATTCATTACAAGTCAATTACATTTACCGTAATTTGCACTTTTTATTTTATTCCAAAAGTTAAGCCGTAACTTTTATGTTTCACGATACAAACAACAATTTCACTGCCTTTACACTTAACTTTTTCTTCATTTATACTAATTTGTGGGATTCATGCATGCAATTTTGAACATCGAACTTATACCTGTAGAAATTAAGTCTATCAAAACGTCGGGAATAATACAGGATCGGGTTTAACAATACTTATAAAAAGGAACACGTTTTATTAAACAAGGACAGCTAACCGATTATACTACCGTGAAAAATAATGAAATTCTCTAAATTCAAAAATAGGATTATTAGTAAGTATGTCTTTGATCATAACAATCCACATGCTTTCAAAGGTGTGAAAGACTTACCTCTCAACAAAATGGTATGAGGTATGAAAGAGTTATCTCCCTTCAAATCAATAACCACATAGTTTAACAGTATACACTCAAAGCGACGTAAGCGAGAAATAAAAACATTAATATTTTTTTTTAATAAAACCAAACCTCAAAAAACGATAGTTTCGAACGTCAAAGCAGGTGTGCGATAGCTTATACAACCCTCAACGGCATAATTTTAAAAGTTAAAAAAGCAATTAAAATAAATAAGCAGCAAAACATCTAAACGCAGTAAACGTTAAGGCAATAATTGAAACGGCCAGCAATGTCAATCAAAACGTTCAAACATGCGTACACGTTAACACTTTTACGACTTGCTAATTACTAGGCCAAAATGCAAGGACAGATAACTAATGTCCTTAGCTTACTCACTGAAATACACCCGGCAAAAATAATACATGAATCAGCTAACAGTTCAATATCACTGACCATGCTTAGCCTTGTTATGTTGTTGGAGACCACTTTCAGAGTTGAAAGACCTGGATAAATCAACCCAAAAAAAAAAAAAAAAAAAAAAAACAAATCAATCATAATCCAACTTACGTAACAAAACAATTTTACTTAGGTTAAAGTCATACTTGCTGCAACTTTTGCAAGAGAATTGTCCACCAGACTTGGGAGTCTGGTCCTTAGATTCACTGTTGGGAGTCTTTCCACCCTTCTTCATTGGATGAGGAGTTGCTGTATGTCCGCCTTTCTTACCATCTACAGAACAAATTTAAGCAGACACTCATGATATCGGAATGCTATATATGAAGAACTAATGACTAGAGAAAAAGAAACTCCATTATAAGCATTTACATTTGTCACTAAAACAGCAACCTATGCACAGAAATCTAAACATACACTCAAAGATTCAGAAATAAACTAAACAGAAATCTAAACATACACTCAAAAAGATTCAGAAATAAACTAGTTCCAAGAGATATAAATCTATCAAAATTACTAGACATCAATGAAAACATAAAAACCTGAGGAACATTATACAGAAAACATAGATGGTTAGCCTCACCAGTCTTTTCAAGGGTAGCATTTTTTGCTTTCTTAGTAGGAACTGGAGTTTTTGAGGCAGAATCATTGGGCCTCTTCTTTCCCACATCAGCCTTCAAAACATATGAAGTCAAGTCTCATCATCATGCAATCATAAGTATAAGAAATATATGGAGAAAAAAATAACTAAAGAACACAATATACCCTATTACACAAGTACCTTCTTAGGTGGGGTCTGTTCCTCGTCGTCATCTTCACTTTCGCCCTCCTCATCACTATCACTATCAGCATCCTCCATCTAGAATTATCAATTATGAATGGTGTATATGTTACAATAACAATATTGAAAGCCAGAAAGTAAAATGAAGACAATCTTATCATCGAAGACCAACAACAATGTTTACCTATATACAGAATACTCTTAACAGAGAATAGTACCAACACAAAAAGATCCTAACAATGTTTACCTATATGCAGAATACTCTTAACAGAGAATAGTACCGACACAAAAAGATCCTCAAAAGTCATTTCAACACATATTGGATTACAGAATAAGCATATTATTATCTTCCGTAAAGGAAAAAGGAAAAGATACAGCAAAATGTGAGTCAATCCCATATATCTTAGATACCTCATCATCAGAACTTCCAAATTCGTCTTCCTCATCAGATTCATCATCAGATTCATCCTCTTCATCTTTCTTTGGTTCAACAACCTTCACTTGTTTTGCTGATGCATCAGGTTTTTTAGACTGAGAAGCCTTTGAGTCTTCAGTTTTTGTTTCAGGTTTTCCTAAAATAAGAGAATTACTTAGTTACCTATATAGTTAACAATGCACAGCCAACGATAATTTTCAGATTAAGAGGAAGAATGTACCATTTTCAGTGATTGGCAGAGGGATATCCTCATCACTATCATCTGTCCAAGTCATACAAAATACAACAATTTTTTAGCAACCAACTCAATTCAAATAAATTAAACAAGTTCAAGCAAAATGTTTGAGCCTGACCTGAAAATTCATCATCCTCCTCCGTGCCAGCAGAAACACATCAAAAGTTAAGGAAAAATGAAAGATGAGGCATTAAGACATGTTAAGCTACAAAACATGCACTTGTTGGTTAACACTTTTTGGTCAGTCAACAGTCAACAATTTTTGGTTCACAGCCATACATTCGGGTAAAAGATATGCATAGCCATCTGAGAAATAAAACACTAGTTAAAAAACTGAAGTCATGTAAAACCATAAACACAAACAATTTCAAAGATATAATGATTTAGGGGTGTCAAGGATATTCATCAGGGAGAAGAGCCTTGTATCCAACAAAATGGACACTGGCATTTTTCGAGTTATGGGAAATCTCAAACTCCTTATCCAGAACCAAATCAAGAGATATTTGAGGAATCTTCTCCCTGTTAAGAGTCCCCAGAACGAATTTCTGTTCACCAACTTTCAAGTAAATAACCACAGGCTCATTGGCCTTGTCCTTCTTGGCCTCACCAAGAGCAACCTACACAGTAAACCTGTCAAAGACATTGCCCAAAAAGCAGATAATAACATACAACAGAAACACAACCACACAGAACCCTAACCTGAGAAAGGTGTATGCATGCGTCAAATTGTTCAGGGTCCACCTTAACAACCTCACCAACCTTCACCTCAGCACCTAAATCACAAAACAAAGCATCATAACGATGGTCCAATAAACCGTAACACAAACGTATACTCCCAAACGCCTTCTTACACGTCACATAAGCTCAAAACAATAAAAACCGATGCCAAGAGCAAGATCAGTACCTCAAATAAAAGGTAAATAACACTCAAACCGAAAAGATTAAGCTAAAAATAACCATCGCATTTGAATATGTATGATATTTAAATAACAACAACGAATTATTACCATACGGAAGAGAATAAACATCGATTAGAAAATAGAGGTAAAGCAGAAGAGAGATGAGAGAAGAGAGAACGTTACCCCAAAACTCCATTGGAGGAAGAGAGAGGAACAAGTGCGATAGGGGTTTGGGAGCGAAAGTGAGTGAGAGAGAAAGTGCTACGAGTGAGCAACGAGAGAGAAAGAGGGTTCGAAGGGTTTAGATGACTATATATAGCGAATTAAGAAAAAATGTTTCGGGTGACGGGTTTTGTGTAGTGCCGCTACTAGGGTTTTTTGAGCTCTGAGCCCTTCAGTCTCTCTCTCTCTCTCTCTCTCTCTCTCTCTCTCTCACACCGCGGTTTTCGTTAATCTCCCTCCTCTTTCTTCCGCTTCTTTTTTCACACTGTTTCAGTGCTGTTTTTGGGCCTTGTTTTAGGTTTGGGTCAGTTTACTTACCCAATTTGGGCTAAATTGCATGAGAGAATTAAACGGGCCTTATGGTAAAACAAATTGATGTTGGGTGCGCTTTGAACGTTCTGCCCGTTTCAGTTAAGTTCCGCCAATTTACCGAAGATCCTCATTGGAAGAAAAGGGGTACGAGTGTTTGGGATGAGGCGTAAGGAGGGGCACATGAGACAAGAGAGAAGGAAAGCGATAGAATTGTGTTATTTGAACGTATTTGATATATTACGAATTTTTTTTTTTCAGTTACCAATTTTTTAAATTAAAATTATCAATTTATTTGACTGAATTATCAATCAGTTGCAGCATAACATTACAAAATATTTTGCATTTAATGAAATAATAATTCAGTCAAATAAGTTAATAGCTTTAGTTTAAAAAATTAGTAATTAAGAAAAAAGATTGATATTTATATACTGTAATTGATTGGTAACTCAATCATAAAAATTGATAACTAAAAAAAAAAAAAAAGTTGGTCACGTATCAAAAATTAGTCTCAAATACATTCAAATAACATTATTGAAAGGGATAACGTAACTAACCTTTTGTATGGTTTGTTTTTCAGCTCAAGCGATAAGGCAGGCTCGGCGTCAAAACATTTTCTATATCATTCAATAGATATTTTCTGCGAATTAGAACAAAAAAAAGTGGAAATAAAGAGAAAAGAGCATTTATATGGTTTTGCTGCCAACTTTTTGGTCAGCGTCTTATCAAACGATGTTAGTTTGATTCATATTTTTCAAATTAGAGATAAATGAGCATGCACTGTCTCGGTGAACAATATTAATTATTACGCATGGATCATAAAAGCAAATTAGAAAGAAAATGTATTATTTTCTTTACAATGTTGACATGGCATTTTCAGTTCATTTTCATCACAAAACTGAGATACAAAAATAACCGTAGAATGTAATCGCGAGATTCCAATAATGACAGTAATCTGCATTTTGTTATGGATTTAGCTGTGGGCCTGGCGCACTTTTTAGCTCCGTTTTGGTTCTATGCATCAACTATAAAAACTAATTCATGTATTCAATGAATTTGTGGAAATATATACTATCCAATCCAAGTAAGTCGTTTTCTCGTTAAATCGTTACAACTTTACTGTGATAAGTTATCTATTTGGGCTAATTTTTCAGTAAATCTATTTTCGCTGAAAAGAAAAGATAAATGAGAACTATTTTCCCCGCGAGCTACTCATACTTACAACGAGGCATCAACAATTATAAGAACGACAGCTCATTGTGTACGCAATTATTTAGTCCGACATCCTTTGTTTCACGATGTGATATTTTACCATAAAAGTAATATTCTTTTTCAAGTATGCATCGATGTACTGTGCATCGAATTATCGTCCACGACAACAACTGATGAGCAATATACATGAAATGTAATCGAGATAAAAGCGTGGCCGGAGTAAAATTATTTCACATTTGAGACAGTAGAGGCTGTAGTTATTGCGAAAATATGAGAAAAATCAAATAGATTTATTTCCTTTCGTTTATGTGATTTTGGTGGGAAGAAAAGGCGACTAAATCTCTGGTTATTCAAATAGGAGAATGAACATGCACGAATTAAGACGTTGGAATTCAGAGTTATTTTAACTATGTGTTAATTTATCTGTAATTATCATGCATGTGTTGTGCAATTTGGATGCGTGATTAATTATTCCAAACTCGAGAATGCAAAACAAAATTTTGATCACTGAGTGACATATTCAAATCAGTCAAATATTTGCAATTCAGATCATCAATCAATAGGAACAACTTCAAACTTTGCATCCGAGTGAAATTAGTTTGATGGTGTTGGTGGAGGTGAACATAAAATTTACAGTTGACAATGTTATTATAAGCTTATGTCCAAATTTAGTTCCCATAATTTCGAAGTTTTAAATCCGAAGTTCCTAACTAATTTTCAGAGTTAAAACGCAAAGAATAAAAAATATAAGTACTATGTCATTGTCATAATCGAAATACCTTGGCATAGTACCATACGAACTTTCCCTTCCTGTCACTTTTACATTGTCAATAAAAATAAAAATTCGAGTGCTGACTTTATTTTCTTCTGTCCATAAGGTATCATTGCGACTACCCCGCTCGAAGGAATTCTTAAACATGAGTGGTGGTTACTATGTGTATCATAATCGTGATTCCTAATACAAACAACCTTATACAAACTGCTTAAAGCCGAAAGACACGATGAATCATTCCACAGCTTGTGAAAGAAGTAATCCTTCCAGAAAAAAAAAAAAAAAAGAAATTAAATCATATTCATCAGCACGTTAAAACAAGCTTTCGCGCAAGGTAGCTATAGACATGATGATTCAGTCCACAGCTTGTGAGCAAAGTAATCCTGAGTTACATCCCTATATATATATATATATATATATGTAAGTTTAATTTATATATATTATCGGCATAAATTTTTTTTTGCACAAATCTCTAATAATTTGTTATCACATAATTAAAAATAATTGACTCTTATATTTATTATCTCAAAAAAAAAAATCACTTTTACTTATATAATAATATATAATCGAATATTAATATAAAATTTTTACTTATATAATGATGTATGATTGAATATTAAAATAAAATTTTATATTGATGATAGATACAAATTAAACTAAAGAGGGAAGAGAGAGAGAGAGGGGGGGGGAGGGAGGTAATTATAAAAAAAAAAAAAAATTAAAATCTGGACCATAGAGATTTGAGATATATGCGTGTTTGAAAATCATTCATGCAAATGTACAGTAATAAATATACAATTTTTGCTTTGCATCATGACCACAAATCTCATACTCCCTACTCGCAACGACTTATGTATTTGTACATGTAACTAATTAACCAGCCATTAATTCTTAAAAAACAAAAACCAAAAAACAGAGAATTTATTGCAAACAATGATCATCATAACAATATCATCATGTGAATCATTCACAGCATGAAATGCATGAGCTTGAACCAAGCCAAGGCACCACCAGCGTCACTACCTTCCCTCACTTTCTCGGCCTCCTTCGCACACGACGCAAACGGCGTCGTCACGCCTCCGTCCACGGCAGCAGCGTTATTAGCCTTTCTCGGGCACAGACAGAAGTTTCTAGATCCAAGTTCTATCAGCTTCTCCTCTCTATTCAAACCTTCACACCACAAAAACCAAAACCAAAAGTCAATTCTCATCCAAAAACAAGAAATTAATTAAATTAACCTAACAATTAATGACTATAATTAATCATGGAGATAAGATTGATGATGAGACTCACTTTCTAAGCTAAACTGGGAGTAATGGAGGTCGAAGCTGGAGGGTTCGTCGGTCGGCAGGATCGGGCGGCGGCCTTCCTTCACGTACTGGTGGAGTGCCGCGGCGACGAGATCGCCGACGGTGGATTGCGGCCTCATGAGGACCTGCACGGGCGCCAGGCTCCCGAGCACCGTCACCTTCAGCAGCAGCTTCGGCGGCTGCCGCGGCGGGCCCTCCAGCGCCTCTCCGGCGGCGTTCCGGTAGGAGAGGAGGTCCGGCAGGGTCTTCGGGCGGCGGATTTGCGCGGCGGCGTGGGACATGGCGTTGTGGCCGTGGAAAGACGAGGATTTCTCGGTCAACCTATTCCTCCGGTGACTCTCGATCTGGCCGTTACGGTGGCTCTTGGGACTTGGCATGGAAGTGCCCGTATTGGATCACAGCCCAAAAAGATAAAAAAGAAAGAAAAAATATATATATATACAGAAATTAAAAGAGAGGGGCAAAGTTGGAATCTCGGGACTTCCCGCGACGGTGAGTGTTTTTTGTTGTGCCGTTTTACCTCAAACGGCGGTACCTGACATACCTGAGGCGTGGGAAGCCGAGAGCTGTGGAAGAGCTTCGGCTCTGCGATTCACGCCGACCCGGAGATATCATAACCTGAAGGTATAAGCGTAATTACGCCGGGCAGCAAACTGAAGGGCAGAGCCAAATGAAATACGAATGTTGTCATGAAGAACCAAGTTGCAACCTCTCTCCCAATTTATATGCCGAATAATTAAGGGGAATTTTTGAAAAAAAAAATAAAAAATGATAATAATAAAGAAAAGAGTATAGGGTTAACGGGGTGTAGCCGGTTAGGGAAGGTTTGTTTCGTGAGGGTTTCGTTTCGTGGAGGGGCGTGTAACGCGGAGTTGGGGTTTGGGGGGCTGAGAGTTTCGGTAACCAGATTTTGGGACAACACGTGTGTGGCCATGGTTAAATGGATCTTGAGTTTTGTGATCACAAACACGGTGTGAGAAACGTTGGTGTATAGTAACAGAATTACTTCTGCGGAGAGTGAATAAGAAGCGCGCGGAAGAATCAGGGTGCTGCGTGGAGAGTGAAGACAAAGTCTGTGGAGTAGGGATTGTTTGGCTTTACGTCAGCTTAGAATTTTATATTTCTCTTTTGGCCCGTGTTACGTTACTCCACCTTATATTAGGGAGTTACTTACTCCCATTCTTAAAATTTTAAAATCACCCCAGAAAGTTATCGCAATATGGCTGCTGTGCTATATTTTTTTGCAAATGTAGGCTTTTCTTAAAAATTATTCTTCGTTAAACGCTTTCAAATCTTGCTGCTCGTTTAAGTAACCAAGGGAACCAACAACAAAAATATATCAATGGATTTAGATAAAGCCAAATTGTTAATTTAGAAGACTTTAATATTATGTGATTTTTTCTTCTGAAAAGAAGTAGCCTCCAATTTTAGCATTCATTCTTCTAAAAACCCAAAAAATAATGCTAACCACCGGTCACCAACTCAAACCTCTTTGAGTATAACCAAACCCCCACTCATCTTCTTTTACAATCGTTCAAATTTTCCTAAACACCAAAACTCTAAATCAAAGCTAAGATCAGAACACCAAACGAGACCAAAGAATCAACATAAACAAAAAAATACTATCAACGAACATTGGTAATCCCCCATCTTAGAACCCAAATGAAAATCTCCAAGTTCACACCCTCTACTGTTACTAAAACTAACTAAATCCAAACCAAGCTAGAAAATAAAGCCAACCACTCATGAATCAAAAGAAAACTCAAATAAGCTTAAATTGGGGCTCCAAAATCATAACCCATCAAGAAGGAAAAAGAAAGAAAGAAAGAAAAGGAATAACAATAACAGAACAATAGCAACTGCCCAGCCATCTCCATCGCACCGCCACCACAATCCAATGCCACCATACACCATCATGCTCTTGCATCTCCTTCTAAACCTTCTCAACTTCCATCCAGTGACTATCCAATCAATAAGGTGGTTTCTACTGCCTCCACTCTTATGCTTAATCCATTGAACACATCTAACTTTTGTGTCGTTAATGATCTGGCTTCCTCATTCCAGCTACACAATCCCTGTAAGTAGTCGACTACCACTCAACAAAGCCCAAAGACTTGTCTACAAATATTGACATTGTTAATATTTTATATTATTTTCTCTATTAAAAACTAGATATTCAATATCTACCCTTCGATTTAAAATAAAACCAATCCAATGGTTGGGAGCATATATGCTTTCAATGGGGAGTAACTAAGTCCTGAACATAATGTGGACTAACATAACACACACCTTCTATTTTCTTTTGGCGAAAGTTTTTACAGTTCTTAAGGAAGAGGGGGGGAACTTTTGTTTGTCGTTCTGGAATAAATAATAAAAATGAATAATAATGGAGCGGATTTTACTGAAGTGGAAACAATGAACCTGCCACTAAATGTTCAAAAATGACACTGGACCAGATGATAACCGTGTTTTCAATGATTTCTTAACTCTTAGCCTCCGCCACCCAAATTCAGTAATGTTTTATGGCTGATAGAAATGTCCACTCTTCAATCTGCCCACCTACCGCTTCCTCAATCATTCATGTTTTTGTGAATCAAATTATTGTTATCAATATGTTAGACATTTAGCCTTCCATAGCATGCATGCTTCTGCTTGATTATGAAAAATTGACAAAATCTCTGAGCAATATTTTGATTATTAATTAAGTATATTTTGGGCAAAGATTATAAAGTATGTTTCATTCAACAAAAACAAGGAATCCATATTTACTGTTGGTTTACCTAAAGTTTGAAGGGAAGAGGTTATATAAAAAGTGGGCAAACTAATGATCTCTAGGTCTGTCTTTAAAAAAAAAAAAAAAAAAAGAAAGGAAGAAGATGATCTCTAGGTCCTCTTCATGCGACAACAATGAGTAATGAAAGAGGTGGTTTAGTGTCTGCACCAAGAGTTAAGATTAGAGTTAAAAAAATGTGCATACCGAATGTGGTGGCTTAATGTCTTATGTGATTTATTCACCTTGCCACTTTTCTAGTAACCTCCTCACTTAAAACATCGGCAGAACAAGTTGTACTTTATAATTAAGGCTCATTTTAACTTAGTCCGTGAAGGGATTTGGACTAGGTTGGTCCAGATAATTTAATAGTAGATAGTAGGGGGATATTGATGCACTTTTTTTTATGTGATATATTATAATATTTTTTAGTATTATACAAATAAAAATTAATCAAGTTTAAAAGTAACTAAATTTTTATTCTTTTAACAATTAGGAATATCAAATTTTAACTTAGTGATATCTAAAAATTTCAGTTAGTTTTATGAGATTTTATCTGCATAATATTCTTTGTATTTCAGAAATGACCAGATTTTTATTTCTGTAATACTAAAAGATATCAAATTTTATCTGTGCAATACCTAAAGACTTACAGTTAATTTCAGGATCTCACAAAATTTTTTTGATAATTTTTGAAATATATTTAACCTTTTTTTTTAATTTAACTAAACCAAAAAAATTATAATACACCATATAAGAAAAAGTACATGAATACACCTTTTTGATCAACCATTAGATTTTCAAGATCAACTTAGAAACATCCTTAAAGGCTAAGTAATTGTTGTTGAACCAAAGAATCATCGTTGTATCTTTGTGATTATTTAATTTCCGGCTACATAATAAAAAAATTATATTTGCAAGAATAATTTGCTGTATATGTAGTATATTCGTTATTTGTCTTATTTTAATAATGACGTATAATTTTTAGACAAAACAAATCTTGTATAGTGTAAGTATATATGTAGCTCAAATTGATTTTCATTACAAACTTATTGTTACTGAAATGACGTCCTATTTTGTAAGAATTTGGCTCCTCTAAAGTAAATAGTGCACTTTAGCAAATAAAGTGTATGACCGTACATATACAAATATTAGCATGGTTTATTATACATGTAATAAAATCTGAATAGTTAACTTTTTTTTTATTAATGGTCAAGACCCTGCACTATACCTTTTTAAAATGCACCTTTCACTTTAAATGAGTCAAATCCCACTTATAAATTGTATAAAATGACAGTATACAAATTTTTAAGATGATGCAAACATAACCCTGTTTCTTAGTTACTTAAAGATAATTGTTAAATTATATAGACTTAAATACGGTTGCATCAATTATTTGTTAATATCTGTATGAAATATGAGTGTGTGATTACAATGTACAATTCTTAATTATTTGGTAATTTCAACGATAATAGTCATTTGTTTTAACATATACGCTTCAACATTATCAAAATTTCATTAGTCTCGTACTAGTTATGGTGCGCTATGAGATAAAAGATTCAGAGAATCTAGGGTTGGTTATTCAATAAATTATTCATTGTGAAGAACTTTGTTTTAACGGAAGAGAATACTTGTTAAATGCCTCGCTTGTGACTTGCATCATGTTTTAACAACCCTCTTATATATCAAATTTGAGTGTATTTTCTTTAAATTAAGAGTAAACATATATTTTAATCCTTGAAAGATATATCTATTTCGAAATGAGATCAATGTAATATATATTTATGTGAAAATGATATTGTATATGATGTCTTGCAAATTGTAATAGTATACAAATAACACTTTATTTTATTTATCTATAGTGTTTTAACTCTTTTTTTTTTAATATTATCAATAACGTTTGTTTGCTTAAACAAAGGTTCTATCTATAATGAATCATATAAAACAAATGGAATATGATAAAAAAATATTTAAAAAAATATGTTCATTGTCCATATATAAAATTAAAATGTTTTAAAATACGTATGCAAGTTACGAGTTACTACTAAACACATATAAGTTGGGAATAAAGAACCCTTTCTTAGAATCACAAACTTGGATGGAATTGTTTACTTTTTTATGTTGAGCTTATTGTAATTGGCAATAAATAGTGAGTAAAATAAAATTATGTTTATGAGAGTTGTTCACCACTTCACCTAATCAATGTTTCGTTTATGATAATTGTACGACTTGGGTTCAAATGTATAAACATTTCATTGTTAGACAATCTATAATTCCAATGTAAAATTACTGAAGTTAATAGTTTGTGCTAGCCAACAACCAAAGAAAACATCTCCTTAAAATAAACTTCATTTGTACACAAATTTATGTTGACTTTTTCTAATTTTTCAAAATTTAACAATATTTCTTATACATTTTTTTTTAAAACTCCATACAAATGAAAAAAGTTATACAAAGAGATGTATACGTCGTAAAAATGTGAGAACATAAATTTGTTTTAGCCTTGATTAATTAAATATATAGTGACACTTAATTAGTAAGAGAATAATTGACTGGGGCCGAAAGAGATACGTGGCCGAGGAATCTAATCTAAGGTCGTTGAATGGTTGCCATTGTATATTTATTCGGTAGTAATGATTAACTTGAACTCGCATCCTAATTTGTATCTTTCAGTGTAGGCAACAACTAAAAGTGTGATTAACTGGTCCCGAAAGGATGGGCAGCATCAATCAACTAAATGAACACGCAAGTGGTAACCGAAATCCTCCAGCAAAGCTAATCCAAGCTCCAAGGCAAAGGCATGTGAAGAGGAAAGAGACAACTCATATAATTGCCGTCCTATGTGTCTGTAAGACCATGCGGAGCAAGTCCAAATATATATGGTCACAATGTTGTTCCTAATTGCTAGCAATCAGCCATGTTTTTTGTGTACATTTTATTTTCATTTGTCATGTAATTTGCGTGCGTTGAACAAGTTGGGGCATTGGAGGCAATGTATCGGCATAGCTTGTGGTACCAATTAGGCCATTTGCCCATGTTCCCTACCCATCTGCGTGTCTGATTTCTTGGCTCTCCATGTCGCATATGTACCGGAAAAGTAGAAAACAGTATCTAGCAGGTTCGGTGTCATTCTTGGAAGATTCAATAATCAACACTTAACGTTGGCTCACACAATCGGAACCTCAGTCACTACCTGACCAGATTCCACGGGCAAAATGGCTAAGGCAATTGAAAATAATTTAGAGCTTATGTGGGTGACGTATTTAATTTCCACTCGAATTATTATTTAAGTGAAGATAAGGTTTGGCAACTTTAGATTCTCATCTGGTCACCTGTGAGATAATTACCCGATTAGACAACATTTGTATTCGCTGCTATTCTTATGATAAGTTATTTTCATGGACGGCGCCGTTGTCTGCGCATAGAGACAGTTACAAATATATTAATTCAAGGGTTATTTCAATGTTACAGTTTTTTTTTTTTTTGGCACATACTCTAACATTGCAATAATCCTTGTGCAATGTTGCAGATGTAGTTATAAACGAGGCAAAGATGGGCTGCGGCAATGCCAGCTATTAATGATTAAAAGTATGCAGATTTAAGAGATCAATTTTAATGTGTTGTTAGTATAAATAATTTTATACTATCATTTATTTATATATTATTATTTATGTGATTGTTGAGGTATTGATTATAAAAATTAAATATTTTTATTAATATTGTAATATATAATTAGATACTTGTATAAAAAAAATTATATTGATAGTGCATTAAAATTAAATTCTAAATTTAATATAATAAGAGCATGACTTTAATTAATATACATGATTAGTTAAAAAAAATTGTATTGTTGTTTAATGATTATTGATAGCAGATGAACAAAGTCATTAGATAATATGATAATAATTATTACATTTTGTAAATATGATATATATTAATTAAATTCAAAAAGTATAACTTGAAAGTTATATAAATAATAAAAATTATTAGATTAAAATTTTCCATCTAAAAAGTTATTAAATTAAATTTAAAATGTAATTAATTTAATTTTAAATTAAATCTTAATTAGTGGAAGTGTTGTTCTTATTATACAATTTCTTCACAGTGACTTACTAAAAACTAATGAGTTAACCACAAAATATAATTTCTTTAGAAAAAGTTTTAATTTAATATACTTAAGTAATTTTTTAAATATTTCTATCTAATAATTTATTCGCACTCGTCATCATAAGAAATTAGGGACTTTTTTTTCTCATGCCTGCTGAATTTTTAAGTAATAATTATGAAAGTTGAACTATTTTCCTTACTCAATACATAATTAAGATATAAAAAATTATACGAACAATACTATATTTTTACTTTTGATCTCTCGAAATTTTATCCTCTGATTTTTTTTTTAAAAAAAAGCAATATGGCCCGCCTGATTGCAACAATATATAGACACAGATCCATTAAAACAAGGTGAACATACACAATTAAGCGCAACTGTTTTTGTTTAGTTGTCTTTATCCAGTAAATACCTCTTTTCTTAGTATATAAATAAATTAGCGTTTCAAGAGCTATGTTTTTAACCTTTTTTTTTATAGCTGGTAACATTTGTGTGTCTATAAGTGTGAATTACATTAATAAATGCTTTCATAATTGCTTTTTTACATGATAATGTTGTGTGAATATAAGTATTTATGTTTATAATTTTTTCATATGATATCGAAAACTCATATAAAAAGATTCCTCTCCTTTACATAATAAGCGTTATTTTTTCTTACATTCCTTAGCAAATATTTGAATAAATTTCAAATTTGTATGTTCATTGACCATCAGGAAAAATGTTTACAAGGAAATCAACTCAGAGCTTTCTAAGTGATGCTGTCTTTTGTTCTAGTGCTATTATTTTATTGTAGCTGATTAATTAGTTTCATGATTTTATATTCGCAATAATTCTTCCACCTAATTGAATTATATTGTTTATAATAACTTTTAATTAATATTCACAAAATATCTCTTTCCACTACGATACAGTCGCCTCCTACTCTTAAATGCATGCCACTCTCCTACTACGGGATTGGAATTGGGTATACAACGTTTTACTGACGTAAACTGAAGACAATTATTTGTTGACGCCGTTGTATTTTATTGTAACGATTTTTTGGGTTATTTTATTTGTACATATTACAAAATATCTGAGCTTTCATCATCACCCTACTTATAAATAAATAAAACATGAGAGTTAGGCATTTATCTTTTTATCGTAATGTATTGTTTAATTAAGACATGTCGTATGTCGTGTTCCCAAATAACTTTTCACAGGTCGCTTACCTTTGTAAATCATTTCAAAATCAGTGTTGGGTGCCTATGACAACTTTTTTAATTATAAGAGGTTGTTACGCGCCGGTAAGTTATCATAGTGTTTATTAAAAAATGTTAACAAAAATAAAAGTGATTAACTATTAACAATATTTTGATCATTTGTACAGCACATGGCATTATAAAAGTAAGAGGAATGATGTTTGGATGTTAATTTCGGACGCATACAGGATGCATACGCTAGAAAACATGTTGAGCCGTGAACCTATATTCAAAAGGAGTAACTTAAGGTGGACCATCAACTCATTGGTCTATGATCGACGAGCGGGGATAAAAAGTGAAAAACAGTGAAAAAGCAGAAGCATCCCGTGCAGTACATCCTTTACCCTTTACTTTGAGGGCTCGTGTTACGTTGCTCCACTTTTAGTTTGGAAGTTTGTTAGTTTCATGTATAAAATTATAAAAAATCAAGAATTTATATTACAAAATGAGTGTCTTGATTTTTCCTTTGTAAATAGGGGCTTTCAAATAGCTGCCCTTATATCACCTCCTCTTCCACCAACTCCTCATCCACCGTGTTCACCACCGGCACCGCCATCGTCGGCCACTATATGCGACAGTGCGTCGAGTGCTCACGAGCCAGATTCTTCACACCCTCTTTCTGAAAAATTATATCATCTCCTGCTACGTTAGCCAATACCACCACCCATCTCGTTCTACCGCGAATCGTTGCGCATCTGTGTCGTCGATGTCCTTCTCCCAACTACCGTCGAGCTCCAGCCATCACGAGACAGCGTGACCCAGCCCACATCTGCAATGAACCCCATCGCATCCCCAACCCCACGCCTCATGTCTGCCATGCATCTCCGTTGGGGATCAATGTTGGCTACAGGATGGGGTCCTTTGTCGTCGCGATGAAGCTTCGCAATGTGACAGTGGTGATGACGGTGACGAGCATGGCGCACAGTATAGCAAGGCAGTGGCGCTGAGGGGGCTTCTGCCGCTTCATGTGCCACTGTAGTAGTGGCTACCGGTGTTCGACGGGGTGGTGGACTTGGTGCGGTGCAGGCGCGCCGTGAACCGATGGATTTCGATGACAATGATGGAGTTTGTGTTGTTTGATGTGGATAGTGTTGAAGGGTGGAGGGGTTTGTCGCCGAATAAGACTCCATTTGCAAAGAGAAAATATATAGCACCTATTTAGCAATATTAATTTGAAATACTTTCTCACATTTTTTAAGGGATTAAGTTACTCCAATAGTTAAATGGGAGTAACATAACACGCACCTACTTTGAGACTTCAAACTACTTTGCCCACCATCAGCTCCCTTTCCAGTCCCTCTTCGATGGAAAAAAATAGGGAGGTCCATAGATTGGAGAAAACCATCGAAGAGGAAGCACCAGCTATCATCAATGGCCTAAAATGTTGCAATCTTGCATAGCAGGGAAAAGGAAAAAAGAAAGAGGAAAAAATAAACTATTTAAAAAATAAAAAGACAAAATATCTGAATTGTTTCGTAAAAAGTTAATCAAAAATCATGGTTGTAGAGCTGGTTATATATTATTCCAATACATTGTTACTAAGGCAATTGAATTTGGAAATTTTTCTTCTAAAAATAATATAGCTGTTTACACATCTATTTTTTTTATAATGCAGAACGTTGACTACTCCTATAGCGCTCATCAAATGTTTGTGGTCTATTAAGGAGTATACCTTTGTTGCATTAAAATATCCAATTGTAATAACCTTAGAAGACCACCTTACTCTTGAACTCTAGGGCAAAGTGGCTAATGTTGGTTACTTGGAGTTATATTGGGATTCAAAATGCTTACATTCTTGTAGTTGACCCTTGACAACCTTGTTCAAACTTTAGATGATTACTCAAATGTTTGGAGACATGCTATTTTGTCTTAGTCTAGAAAGCTTGAAGGAATTCCCTTCTCCTAAATCACTTAAAAAGAGGATTATTATATAGACCAAACCACCTAAGGAGTACCTTGAGACAAAAGATGCAAAGGAAAAGGAGGATGAATCACAGAAGAGGGAAAGGCTTTAGGTGTCACACTACTATGATTTATTTCATCTATAGATCAATTTTTCTTGGACCTAAAATGTTTCCTACCATGATTTTGTTCTATAGCATTACTTTGATTTTTGTGATACTCAAACAAGTTTGTTTTCTATTGAATTTGTAGAAAAATTTCTCACCTTTCTTTTTATTCCATCAAAATAGGGTTTTGCTAAATATGTTGAGTAGAGTGCTAATATGATGGAATAAGAGGCAAAGAGGAGGCTGAAGACTATAGAGCTCTGGGCAAAAAAAAGAAAAAGAAAAAGAAATTAGGTTAAGGATTTGGACAAACTATGTACCATTGGTTTTCAAGTGAAGAATACAATGTTCTCCCTTCGTGAAGTAGAGAAAGGAGTTTCGCTGAAAACTATTCTCTTTCTGATCATGCTAGGTTGACTGCTGTCTTTTCACTAACGAGGATGAGATGTTATGGATTATGAAATTGTAGCTTGCTACTTTATGGCAATTTAGGCCTTCACTAGATTTTCTTTTTCTTTCTTATAGTTTGTGAAAATATAATGTATAATAGCCTGCAAAAAATATTTCTCTTCAATGTGTCTTATATATCCTTGTGTTGAGTCAAAGTAGTGCATATTTGTAATCAAATTCAATTTTGGTAAGCCCTGGCCAGATTTTTTTTGGCAATTAGGGAGCATTGTAAAGATATTTTTGTAATGCAAGAAATGGATGTGTATGCTTGCAAGAGTTAGTAATCTAGTTCAAAATGATGGCAACTAGTTTACAATGCTGGTAACTTTTCAGATTTTGAAAATTTTGAAAGTAGGAATTTTAACTAAATTTGTGTTAGGAATAATTTAAGAGAACTCTTTTGCATTAGTATTTGCTTAAGTGAACCTAAGTACAAGATGTAACTCATATGCAATTATCCTGTGATTATGCATTGATAGAGGGGGCCTAAACATAACAGGAAATGTGAGTTACAATGTCTAAGATGCTAACAAGTTAAGTGTCTCCTTGGCACTATAAATTGATAAAGTGACCCTAAATGCACAATGGAATTATCGACATTATAAGTTTGCATGATAATTTTCAAAGGTAGCTTACAATTCCATGTGATTTGGATCCCTATGGGATGAATTCAAAGTGCTAATGATTCATATTGCTCGCTTCCCAACCCATGCCAACAAGATATTAGAGGTCTATCAAGAATAATTAGGATCTGAAAGGTTACCAACTTTTCCTCTTAGTTATCAACTTTTTTAACAAAAATTACTAACTTATTCATCCGAGTTATCATCCATGTGCAGCAAATACTTCCATGATAATTTGCAAATGTAGCTTACAATTCTATGTTATTTGGATTCCCATAACATGAATTGATACTGCTAAAGATTCATATTGCCTGCTCCCCAATCTACGCTAACAAGGAGTTATAGGTCTCTGAAGAATAATCGAGTCCTGAAAAGTTAACAACTTTTCTTCTTAATTACCAATTTTTTCAAATGAAGTTACCAACTTCCACACTCGAGTTGCCAACCATGTGCAGCAAATGATTCCATCATAATTGCAAAGATAGCTTACAATTTCATGTTATTTGGATCCCCATAACATGAATTGATAGTGCCGAAGGCTCATATTGCCCGCTCCCCAACCTGTGCTAACAAAGAGTTATAAGTCTCTGAAGAATAACCGAGTCCTGAAAAATTGCCAACTTTTTCTCTCAATTACTAACTTTAGAACTAAAGTTGTCAACTTGTGCATTGAGTTACCTACCATGTGCAGCAAATAATTACATCATAATTGCAAAGGTAACTTACAATTCCATATTATTTGCATCCCCTTAACATAAATTGATAGTGTCAAAGACTCATATTGTGATTCGCTCCCAAATCCAAGCTAATAAGGAATTATAGGTCCTTAAAGAATAACCGGGATCTAAAAAGTTACCAAATTATTCAAACAAGTTACCAACCAAATGCAAAAAATATTTGCATGATCATTTGTACAGGTTGCTTAAATTTCATGTTATTTTGATCCTTATGAAATGAATTCATGGTGCCAATGACTCATATTGCCTACTCTTAAACCCAAGCTAACAAGAAATTATAGGTCTTTCAAGAATAACCAGGACTTGAAAAGTTACTAACTTATACTCGTAGTTACTAACTTTTTCAACTAAGTTGACCAACTTATTCAAACAAGTTATCAACCACTTACAACAAATAATTGTATGATAATTTCCAAAGGGGCTTTACAATTTCATGTTATTTGGATCCCCATGACATTTATGGCAAAGTGCCAACAACATATTGCCCACTCTCCCACCAAAGCTAACCAGGAATTATAGTTTTCTGAAGATTAACCCATGCCTTATAAGTTGCCCACTTCTTCATGTAGTAACCAAGTAACCAACTTCTGGTCCTGAGTTACCAACCAAGTGTAGGTAATAGTTGCATGATGATTGGCTAAGGTAGCTTTATTTCCATGTTAATTTGATCCCCAAGACATGAATGTCATGATACCAATGGTGTTATATTGCCTTTCTCCATAACCCAATCTAACAAGGAATTGTAGGTCTTTCGAAATTAACCAAGACCTGTGAATTTACCAACTTTCTTGTCTAATAACCAAATTCCTTATCTAGTTAGGATGATGGAAGTTGACCTGTCCATTACATCTATAATTCCATTTTAAAACTAGGTTCAATGGGCCAATAATCATCCCTATCGGAGCACAAGAAACCTATCAATATGCAACTTCACTAGTTATTACATAACATCATGATTATCAATACAAGCCATTATTTTGCAACTTCTCCTCAAATAAAATTTCAAAATATCTTATTAACCATTGAAAAGGATCAATCTGCTTGCTAAATATCTTCAATAAAATTCAGTTAATAAGCAAAGATTTAGACTGAAGTCTACTTATGAACATAATATTGATCTACTTAATCATGGGTACATTGTAGTTACGTGACAAAGGGCAACATTATATTTGATGATACATGTGAATGACCCAAATTACAGGCACAAAAATATTTTTGTATAAATACTACTGCCTACACACATAATTGCCAGCTCATGTGCCATCAAATAAATCATCTTTTCTATTTCAACAATACAGTCAGCAAAACATCAAAAAATTTAATCCTCCAATTTCTTTTTTCAAGAGTTTCAAGTATTGGAGGTTTTTGAGTACTAAAATCCCAATTAACAACACATCGCCAAAAAAATATGATGTGCATTTTCTCCCGATCCCCCTCTAGTAAAAAAGTGTCTTGTGAGTAAGTGTATAACAAACATCCTGCACAACCATAGAAAGGAAAATAACAGGTTAGTATAAAACTTATTTTGAAATTCTAGATCCAATGGAATTAACAAATGTGTATTCCTTTGTCATCATACCTGTACATAAAATAAAGACATCAATATCCTAATCCATCAATTGCTATATTTGCTATTAAACCTCCAAAAAAAGGAACATCTAACCAAATTCCTTATCTGTTAAGAAGCCACTACTTCCCTTTCCCAAGAAAACTGGAAAAATATTGGTGGCAGGAAGTTATGCTGACAATTTGGGTTATGAATATGGAGGATGAACAATAACTTGGCAGGGGCTTAGTGGCAATAATCTCATAGTCAATAGGCCAACATTGTTAATTTTGGTCTCTTGTATGTAAACTCACGAGGCTACCATTCTAGAAAACTCTCCAACAGTGGCTACAATATTTTTGGGTCATGGTGGTAGTTAGTTAAAACTCTTCCCAAATAGCAACTCAAGGAGTCAAACCCATGATATTGCAGATAAAGTTTACTTAGAGTCGCAATTCACTTCAGTTGCAACCAACCACTTTTGAGTGTTAACTTTATGTCTTTGATCCAATGCATAATTTATAGAAGTTACTATTTACATGTTATAAACATTAATCTTGAACCACCTAAAACCTGCATGGGTTAACATGAAAAACATTCATATATACAGCAACTTAAGATATTTGTTCATGGTTTCCTTTTGTAGCATAGTTTCAAAATATTTGATAAAATTCCATTTTTCCTAATAGGTACAACAATAGACACTGAAAAAATGAGTGGCATTGCAAGCCTAATTCTCATAGAAACATAACAGCAAACACCTTCATTACTACCTTAACACAAAACTCAAAATTATTAGCCATCATATTTCCAGCACCCTCATAAACAAAACCCCCAAAAAATGTAACATAGATTCAAAGTCCATTAAGAATCAAGGCATCAGAAACACAAAGGTCACACATGAATGTTTAAAAAAGTAAAATAAATAATAACAAATATGAGAAAGATGACACGAAGTTCTACACAAAGAATAATAGTTATAGATAGAGAGAAAGTGTCCTTGTACTTAAGACGAAGGAATAGAGACTCCCTCTACGGCTACTTCTACACCTTGTCGTCCAATATATGAGGTGTTGTTGAGAGAGAATGAAGGCGTGGCAAAGAAAAGATGTAGGGGGAAAAAGTTACTTGCTACCATGGATGCTTCAAGGTAAGTGGGTGTGCTATCCAGAATGATAGAAGCAGGAGATATGAACTTCTCTATCGAGAATTATAGAAGTACAAAAATGATACAGAATAAAGTATTACTTCTTAAAATAAAATTACATGTTATTCCACTCTACACCCATCATATACTAACCCACGTTAACTCCTTTCCTCCACATACCAATTTTTTCATTTTCCTTTTTTCAGATATAGGTCACATCGTAAGCATTGCACTTTCATCCGTTTTTGGACGTTCACATATCATTTCTCTAAAAGTAAGTGTGCAATATAAAATTGACAAGTTTCTTGGGGATCATACCATATATTTTAGTAACTGAGGAGCTTGATCCTTGAAACAATTGACAAATTTCTGGGAGAACAAATATTTTAAAGTATTAGCATCAAAAAAATTGCGGCTAGCCAAGGATGGATATCAGCCGAGCAAAAATAGCCGGAAGAGGCAATATTTGGCTAGGTTCAGCTGATAGCCGAAGAGTAGTTAGCTGAAGAATGAACGATGATTGATGACTGACGTGGAATATGTTGCTCAGCTTAAATTGATTGAAATAGGCCAAAATGCTCAGCCAAACTTCAATTGGCTGCCAGCTAGGATCTGGGTGTCAGAATAACTATTATTGCATATCTATGGAAAGCCCAAGACAAGATGTCAACATGGCAACTAGGGCTAGCCCGGTTAAGGCCGTTTTGGGCCTGGAAAAAGGCCATTTCGATATTGTTTCGACCATTTTTCGATTTTGCCTTAGCTGGTTTGTTTTGCCTTCTGTGATTAGGAGTCTAACAGGGTGTAGTCGCCTATAGGAACTCTTATTCATATATTTTGAGGTTTGACAACTGATATGAGTTCTAGCCGATAATTGACAGCTGATTTAGCCATCAGTTAATAGCTATCGGCTGACAGATGATAGTAATCATTAGCCAAGGGCATGAGTTTCCTATTAGGTTTTGGGCCTTTCTGACAACTGGTAATTCATATCAGCTCTGGGATTTGGTTGGAGAAAGAACGTGCTTCAGCAGTTGAGAGTAGGAGTTTGACCAAGTCCATGACCACTCCCTGAAAAGTAGGAGCAGCTGAGGAAGGCAGTTTCTAGTTCAAAAAATAGGGAGATAGATGGAAGGCAAAGAGATGCTTAAGCAGTTATCACTACGCTGAGAAGAGTGTCCTCAAGGAAGACATGGAAGATAGTTACGAGGCGATTACTAGGACGAAGTTTACTAACTATATTTGTGTGAAAATGTGGTTAATAGATGCCTTAGGATAACTGTTAAGTTTTATACATATATGAATAGCCTTGAACACAAACTGTAAACCCATCCCCTAAACAAATGGGTCAAACACAATTTTCCTTTATATTTATCTTTATGTTTTATAAATTTTATATTCCTTGCCTTTACTTTTCAACACTTTACAACATTTTTTTACCACATTTCGTTTACTACACTTCATTTACTTTCAGCCTGTTTAAGTTTCAATCCATTTCACTGGCCTTAAGTTGTTCGCCAATATCCTTTTGCTGACCTGATTTGTTGATCTGCCTACCAAACGCTCTTGGGAGTAGTTTGGGAACCCATTTATTGAGAGACAGAGTCCCTCTTTTGGTACTAATTACCTGATCATGGGAATAGGTTATGTTTTGCACTAGTCGAGCCACTTGGTTATCTTAAAATAGTTCCCTGGCATGCATTGATTCTCAATCCATTCGGCTAGCTAAAATATTTTTGTGCGAAACATATAAAAATTAATTTTTGTACATTGACAATGTAAAGTTACCTTTATCATAGTGGACAATTACTTGACCTAATTTATCACTTTTTTGCATTTTTATTATTTGAAAATATAAAATTATTTTATATTACTAGTATATAAAAATTAAACTCGTATATAAAAGTTAAACTCTATTTTATAAATATAGATATTAATATAGATTATATTTACAGTAAATTTTATATATGATAACATATCTATCATTTAAAACATAATTTAAAGTTATAAAAAATGACGAGTTTGGGAGGGTAAATATCCTCGTAAATGGAGAGATTAGCTATTTCCAAGATTTTAACCCATGAAATTTTTATCATAAGGAAGTAACTTTATCATTGTATTAAATTCACACTCTATTATAACAATTAATAATAGATATATAGCAATATATAAGATTCACCATGAGCCCAAATTTATATTAACATCACTATTTTATAAAATGATATGAGTAGATTTATGAGATCCTTAATGAGATCACTTAACTGGAGATATTGCAAGCTAGAAGCCATTGGAATGTTCCATTTATACAAATTCAGATTTAAATAATTTTTTGTTTGGTTGGGAGAAGGGGATATTTGGGGTGGCAATAGGGCTTTGCCCCTACAAATCGAAGTCGCACCCCTTGAGTGCACCTTGTATTAGAGGCTTGAACTAATTGAGCTAGGCCTCAGGTGATTTTTTTATTTTTAAAAAAGGTACTGCAGTGACAAGCACTAAAGAGGCTCCCAACCCAACCCATGCAGTCGTCAAAAAGTTCCAAGCCTGCCTCGTTTTTTTCTTTCAGACATTAGCATATAGAAAGTATGCATTGCAAATGCTTCATGAATTTGCCTTGTATGTCCATATTCACCTCTTATAAAATTGATACAGTACTAAATAGATTATAATAAATAGATGACTACTTTTATTTGTATCTCATTAGTAAATTATTATTTTTGGAGTAAATTTTAGTTCATTTAGACTTTTCTTTTTGAATTTTTATCGTCTTATTTTTGTTGAATTTTGACTTATTCTTATTCTTCTCATGATCAAATTCTATTTCGTATTATTTGTGCTTTAATAATACAATACTAGTTAGGAATATAAATAAATGAATAGTTTCATTCATATCTCATTAGTGAATTGTTATTTTTTGAGTGAACTTTGATTTATTTAGACTCTTTTTTCCGAATTCTTAGTCTCTTCTCTCTATTGAGCTTTAGCTCATTCTTTTTATTCTCATAATCAAATTCCACTTCATATCAAAAGCCCAACCTTGCTTTCCCACATGGACAACAGGAGTCCCTTAGCATACAATGCTGAAATGAAAGATGCTTCCGAAGGACCACTTAGCATTTATTATATCATCCTTCAAAATGTTATAGAGAATATGCAGTGCATGTATAATAATAGTAAACGTCCTTTTAGGTTTATTTTATATTGTCATGCGTAACTCACATAAAAATCTGTTCATAGTTAGCTGTTTTACTGACAGAAATGTTTTTGGCTCAATGTATTACGTTATAGGACACATTTGAAAATCCTAAAATTTAATCTGCACATAAGTCAAAGTAGAAAGAGACAATGTGATATTCATCATAATTTTAATAACAAGTCAGTTTGGTCGTCCTTAATAGATGCATTGCACGAGATACTACACTTTTTTAGATCACTATTATATTTATTGATTTGATTCATTTAAACAGTTCATAGAATTAATCCTAATTCAATTTGATTGCAGAAGTACATGAGTTATGGCATCACACATGCATTGCCTTCTCTATGACTAAGGTGGTGCGGAAGTGACCTGTGTGTGGCCCTTCACGTCAAGGCGTCCTAATCCTACGCTACCAGCATGGATAAGCTACTTGCAAAGAATGATGTTAATGGCTAAAAAAGCATTTCTCGTGTCATCCTAGAGCTATTCAAAACGTAGAAGTTGACTCTTCTTTTAAAAGGATTAAAATTATTTTCATTAAGAGGTGGAGTAATACTGTTTAGCAAGTATTCCTCCAACGGAAAGCAACATGTTAGCTAATCGCCCATGAATAAACATTGACAATGATCTTAACACAAGGGGCAGTTTGTCGCAATGCTAACTGTAACGGGTCAAGACATCAATGCTACAACCAATAGACATGTCACCGCAATAGGTAAGTGGCACCATCCTTTTCACTTTTTTGATCTGGCAAACAGTATTCACTAGCTTGAGCCAACTCGACCAACTATAAGAGTAAAACTCTCTTATCATTAATATTTGTTATACACAATACTCGAATTTGAGATCTTTTTTAAAAAGAACAATTATCAAACTACTTAAACTAATCGAGCATTGATCACTATCCTTTTCACTTGATACATAATAAATAATTCAAAAGAGATGGTTATTGAGCCTAACTAATTTTGTTTGATCTATGTTGACTTGCTGTAGCAATAAAACTCTACCAACATTGTTATTTTATTTTTTTTCATTTACAATACTCAAACTTAAAACTTCTGCTTAAAGGGAATAAATACCAAACTATTTGAGCCAATTAAGCCTTTGATACTTGCCACAGAGTTTGATTCATGCCTTTGACATTTCAGTACTTTAGTATTGTGTTAAAAAGTGAAACACAATGAATATGAAGAAGCAAATGCATACAATATTCAACAATTCTACGAGAAGGTGCTTTTCAGACTTTGAACGACATAAACATTACAAGAGAGTTCCAAATTTTCAAGTCTCTCTGCCGAGGCAAAAATTTATTTGTGCCCATTTTTTGGTACAGAAAGGCCTACAAGCATTAAAAACGGCCTTAATAAATTGATCAATCCTCCAAACTAAGATTTGATGTCAACCTCTCTTTCGATATTTGGATAAAAATGGACAGGGATTAATTATCACACAGTCCCTCTATGTTCTCCAAAATTATACATTGATGAATGCAACGACAGTATGTTGTCTAAATCCCTCTCTGGTGCCACATGCAACCACATGACACCACTAGCTCTTGGCTCCTTTAAGTTGCTTTGGGAATTCACAGAAGCCAATAAGCGTGATCGAGTGTTAGACAAAGTGCGCGCCTCAAGAAATTTGCCCCCTGAACAGCTTCCTGCCGCGACCCTCCAATGTGCTTTGCCTACAGCCTTCAAGCTACCTTTCTGACCAATCACAGGACGGAAACTGACTGAATCAACTTTTTTCACATTATTGATGTGATCGCTGCACAGGGGAGGAACAAGCTCCGGTTTTGATCTACCCTTGCTCCAGAATGAAAATGATTGTTGCAGCTTGCATGGAAGCTGATAAGCCAACAGACAAAACAAAGATAAAAGATTCAGGAACTTGCCTGTGATCAATCCAAACTTGAATGCCAAACAAGTTTTAATTCTACACATCGAAATGATATGGAATTAAACATGAGCAATAAAAAATATGTGTTGCTCCCTGGCAAAGTGAAACAGGCACAATGGCACATACACAGGAGATTATGCCTTCCAAAGTAAATGGCAAATAGAACTCAATGAAATTCATTTATATAGTATCGCAGTAGAAAAGTGAAAAAACCTATCAGTTAACTTGTTGAAAAGAAGAATATTGTAATTAGACGTTGTGAGATGAAAAGTATATTTCTCTGATTATTCAGTGGGACCTGATATATACGATAAAGCATTACACTTGAGAATGCTGGAATCATGTTTTAACAACTTTGATCAAGTGTAGAAACATGCATCAAACATAAGGAATCACAACTCACTGCAGAGATAAGGCTGCTCGAAGCAAATGCAAGTGAAGATGTTGAAAATGGAGATCTCCCAGGTTTTCCCTTCTGCCGATCTGTTGTCTGTTCCTGGTCAACAGACCCAAAACTTGATTGTGCAACATCATCCTCTTCTTCTTCATCCCCTTCATCACCCCCTTCCTCTTCTTCTTCCTCTTCCTCTTCTGCAGGAGCTTTTTCATCTTGTTTGGTTCCAGAAGCAGCTTTTTCATCTTGTTTGGTTACAGAAGTAGCTTTCTTATCTTGTCTGGTCACAGAAGTAGCTTTTTCATCTTGTTTGATAGCAGTTATATCATCTTTTTTTGATGAGCCCATTTCAACATTCTTTTCCTCATCTTCGTCTTCGTCTCCGTCTTCATCTTCATCTTCATCTTCATCTTCATCTTCATCTGATAAACTCATGTCCACCTTTTTTTCCTCTTCTTCATCTTCATCTGCTAAGCCCATTTCTGCCTTCTTTTCCTCTTCTTTCTCTCTTATCCGCAACAACTCATCCAGCTGCTCAATGGCCTCTTCCAGACGCACTTCAGCTTCTATCAGTTCAAGTTCGTCCTCAATTTCCTTCTTTCTGTTTTCAATTTTTTGCCTCTGTTCTTCAGCCCATTTATCTAGTTTGTCAAACCATGGCTTGCATGCATTTCCAATTGCAAGTAAAAGACGCATCCATATGCCCTCTTTTCTTTCCTCTGTAACCTTCCCGAAAAACTCATCATAACCAAGTGGAAGGAAGTGGACCTTCTCTGGGTCCACATCCTCGCCCTTTTTCAAAGGTGGTTGCCAGAATAAACGTATCCCATGTTCCTCATCCTCAACATAATTGATAAGATGTCCAGTTGGTGTGTGGAGGATAAGAGGAGCCTCAGTATATATAAGCTTTGATGGATCTTCAGGATCAGGCTCAGGTTCCTTGTTAATAAGGACAAATTCAGGAGGCCCGTGATACTTGTCTGATAAAAATATGTACGATGAATTAATACAAAAT
Source organism: Pterocarpus santalinus (assembly GCA_031439595.1). Taxonomy (NCBI): domain Eukaryota; kingdom Viridiplantae; phylum Streptophyta; class Magnoliopsida; order Fabales; family Fabaceae; genus Pterocarpus; species Pterocarpus santalinus. The sequence continues at coordinate 39,414,233 of CM062528.1, read as the reverse complement.
GCTGCATTTTCATTGGCAAATGGGAGAGGATGATAAAAGTCACACTATGTAATTGTTCACAATCAAAATCGGAAAGAATAAAATACCATTTGACCACCAGTACTCGAGCTCAGCTGGCATGGGTAACCTAAGAGGAGCTTTATAGAATGAGTTCAACCACATTTCCCTTTCCTGATCTACTTCATGCACATATGTTTTCCAGTAATCCGGGACCTGCAACAGAATCGTATCCATTTTTCATTTCAATGCATGAAATGAAAAATAAGAAATGTATTAGGATAAAACTTAGCCAGTGAACCTTACTTCATAAAACTGGTTAATGAAGCCAGGCGCCATCCAGACGTCCTCTTCTTCGTAAAAGTAGGGATGCTGTGGATCATTATATGGACCTCTCTCTTCTCTAACCACTGCACAGACAAAGTGTTGAATGATAAGTAACAATTAAAAGGATAGGATCAACATTGAGTCAATCATTAAAGGTAAAAGGAAAAATAATTAGTACTCAATCCAATATAGCACATATAATTTTTCCATCATATAACAAGAGGAGAAAGACTTACAATATTACATGGGACTGAATGTTGGATGCTTAAAGGCTAACTAGAGAATAAGCTCAATGTTGCATATACGAGAATGTTGTATTGAATAAGTGGATACACTAAGCAAGATAAAATTAGAAATCAGTACATTAGAAAGAAAGTTAAGGTAGAAGCTACTGTGAAAAAGATAGTAGAAATTTTGCCTTAGGTGGTTTGGTTTTGGTCATGTGTGGTAAAGACTAGTCGAGGCTCCAGTAAGGAAAGTAGAACAGTAGAACAGATGGAGAGCTGCTCAATAATTAGAGATAGTATAGGTGAAACCATCAAGGATTTAGATTTAAATAGTTTGTTTATAGACATGGTTTACAATATGACACTGTAACATCATTTGTTTCATGTATCTGACCCCACTTAATGGGAAAAGACTTAGTTGTTTTGGTATACCAAAAGGAGATAGATTCTACTAGTATGCCAAGCATCGACACGCATGCTAAACTACCATTACTTGATGAGATAATATTCAAAGGGCAGAGAAGTGAATGTGATCATTTAACATTTAACGTGTGAAGTTCCAATTGATCTATATCTTATGAGACAAGCCACACATTAGGAAAGAACAATGGTGGTTATCTCAACTGGTTTTGGAGAGTCTAAATGGACACGGTCAGGACTCAGGAGGAGGTCTAGAAGGAAGAAGAATATAACAGAATATGAATATCTACTTACTAATCAATGGATCTAGCAACCAAAGAAATGGCCAAACTGACAGAGAAAGAAACCCATTAAAAAAAATAAAAATGAATATAAGATTTTCAGTATAATGTGAGTTTCAAGGTGGTCAAGCATCGTACTTCCATCTGGCTTGTTCACAAACATGCGAGCCTTTGCAGCAGCAACTTCTGCTATACCAGCATGCAGCTGAATTTGACAGAATGACATATCATTATCACCAGATTTCCCAGAATTCTAATTTTTTGCAAAGATTAAAAAAAACATGAAAAGAGTATTTAATACCGCTGAAGTTTCGTCATCACATCCCTCACCTTCATCTACATATTCTCCAAAATAGAATCTACCCTGCATACACACAGATTATGTAACTAGGAAAGAAATAGGTCTTCAACATGGTTCAAGCGTGGCAATAATGCCATCAGCCCTTATATTGAGATGACTCATACTCTCTGCCTTTTAAATTTAGTTGCAAGGTTCAACCAAATAATGCAGATAGTAAAGCTCAAGATTGTAGCATGTACAACAAAAAAATGAAGGTCTCAATAAGCACAAGGAATGTATGACACCCTCTGGGAAGCTAAATCAAATCATATGTTCTTCTTGCAATTGTTTTTCATCTTCATATTCCAGCCCTCTCCCCACTTTTATAAAATTTGTAAAGTGAGAAAGAGGTTGATTGTACTTAATAAGTTTAAAGTTAAAACTTGCTTTGTTCCAGGGACCTACATATGTGATACGCTCATTAACTGAATACACACCACATCCATGCATTCTCCCATGCTTCCACTGACCAGCATAACGGTAGCGACCTTTCTCCCTGTCATCAATAAATAAAACCTTTCTCAGACCAGTAACATGATGCACCAGAGAAAGATATAACAGAACAATGCAGAGGAGTTGCAGTTTCTCACTATCCATAAAGATAAAGTGATTTTAATAGAGACAACGCAACAATGAGATCAAGAACTAAACTTACGGCTTTCTTCCAAATTGCCTAACCCATTCCTCATTCTCATAAAAAGGGATTTCGTATTCCCCATCCGCAAGACGATAACTATCTTCAATATCCATCTCAAGCCATTTTCTGTCCTCTGGGGACATAAAATCCCTTGCTATTATCTTTCCTTGAGCTCGCATCCTTTTTTCAAGCCTGAAGGAATTGATAGAAACAACCCAATTTATTTACAAGAAATTGAACGCACATTCAAACTGCAACATACAGGGGGCATTTTTGAATAAGGTACATACTTAGACCCAGGAGCAGGTTCTACATCAGGTATATCAACTTCAACTACACCATGACCCTCCGGGTCATTTTGTAGCCATTCACCTTCATACCTATGAAAATAAAATATGTCGTAAATATTTGTGGCGTAAAAAAAGAGGTGCATGATATACAGCCATATAGAGAAATAATGAGCTGATACATCTAACGGGTGAAGACAAGTATATGCAGACACCAGTTGAAACAAACAATTAACCAGCAAAGGATCCTAGCCCCCAGTCATTACCAAGACAAACCAAAATCTATGGCCAACTGATTTATTATAATTATAAAGAAATTCTCAGTCCAGCTTTCCTGTTTGTACCTAACAAAAATTATATATATAATTACAACGGTTGCCCTTATCATCAAATAACATTTGGCTTTTGAACATTTTTGTCAGCAGACCATGGATGCAGTAACATTCTAAACAAATTCCCCCTCCACCCCTCAAAATTACAATGTGTGCTTATTACTTGAATTAATTCTTCGCATCTTCTCATTCTCCCATGCATCGGTTTCCACTGCCACTATCACTCTAAACATGTAACAATCAAGTAAAGTAAAAGACACAAACCTGACCAGACCCTCTTTGGACACATAAACACCTTTTCCATGAGCATAGTCATCCCAAACAGTCCCTTCATACCTTCAATGAAAAATACAACATTTTTACTAGTTGTAAAAAAAAAAAAAAGGGTCAAAACCACAAACAACAAGAACAAGAAGGGCGATGCCAGAACAACACATACGAGCTTCCATCCTCAAAAACATAGCTAACCCATTTCAAGAACTCCTCAATCCTATCCAATTCTTCAATAACAGACTTAGGACTGTTAATATCAAAATGATTATCGGGTATAGCAGGGTAGTGCTTCCTATAAGGAAGATAAAAGGGCGCAATGGGTGGCTTCCTTCCCTCCTCAATCTCATTGAGAACATACTCCCACTCATCCTTCGTGGCCCAAACGGGGTCCCACCCAGTTCCTCCAATCTGGTTAACCCCATCGGCCCACATCTCCTGCAAATCCTGTTCGGTCCAGTTCTCGGGGTCCTTGGGGAAGTCGAAGGCCTCTTCGTCGTCGAGGAACTCGGGGTCCTCCTCCTCATGGATGCTCTGCATGAGCTTGCTGTCGAGTACCTCCGCGAAGTCCCGGTAGTTGACTTCCGGGTTGTTTCTCGACGGCGGGAGGGGCTCGTCGGTCCGGCGGAAGCTGAAGACCTTGCGGAAGTCCTGCTCCTGATCCTGCTCCTGCTCCTCTTCTTCGTCGTACGAGGAGTAGGAGTCGTAGTCGGAGTCGTACTCCGAGTCAGAGGAATCGGAGGCATTGGGGTCTCGCTGCTCGTTGGCCGCGGAGGGAGAAGAAGAAGAAGAAGAAGAAGAAGGGTCTTGTTGGTCGTTCGGCATTTCGAAGAGTGAGTGAGTGAAGATGGAATTCGAAAAGATAAGGTGGGTAAGTGCGGGAGCTCAAATAGATAGATAGATAGATAGCTGCTACTGCTAATAGCGAGAGTAACAAAGCAGCGAGCGCGAGATAGAGAGAGAGAGAGAGAGAGAGAGAGGGTTTTGCTGCTTGGGCTTATGAGCGACACGGCAACATGCGGGGACACCTTTGTTGCCGTTTCACCTGTTCTACTCATGGTCGTTTAGTACTGTAGCCCTTGCTTACCATTTTTTTTTCCTATATATTTAATTATGAATTTAATTTTGATATGCTAATATTATTAAAAAAAAATTATATAAATATTCAGTCATTTATTATCCCAATCTCAAGGGGTTGGTTGTGTGGAGTAATAAAAGGATCTTGCATCTAACAACTAGTTGATTTGAGCTTTTCACTTAACTTTTTAGGATAAGATAAATGTAATTTCATATATAAGTATTCCTTAAATTTAAAGGTTTTTCCTACCTTAACTTGGGACACCATTTTTTTATCCTAAATTTGATGAAAAATATCATATATTAGCACATCAATAAAAATATTTGATTCAATTATTTATTATATTTTATATTAATCATACATTAACGTGTGTCGACACTACTTTGTACTAAATAATGGTTGATGCCAATGGGAGTGAATGTGAATTGCAATTTTACGTGAATGGTGGTTTATAATGTCTATTTTATTAGTCTTAGAATGGCGGAAATTATTCTAAAAATTGTTTAATGTGTATTTTATTATTTAAACTAGTCTCTAAATGCCTATATATTTGCTGATGCTAGGAACCAATTTTCATGAAAGGATACACACCCAAATACTAAAAAAATAATGAACTTATATCTTCCTCGTATGCCTTTTGTGGGGGGAAAAAATGAATATTTATGCATTATTAAATTTTAATTATCAATATTTGGTTAGTTTAGTGGTTCAATACTCTTATATTGAATTAGTGTGTGTTTAGTTTTGTGTTTATATAATTGATTTTAGATATATTTGATTTTGAAGTAAAATAATTTATGTTTGGTAGTTTGATCTGAAAAGTAATTTTGTCAAAATTGATATTGTTTGGATAGTATTGATTAAAATCACTTTTAAATATATAACTAAAAAATAGTATCTATTTCATATTACTTTATATAAACTATCTTTTTATTTAATTTAATTATTTTTAATATATAAGTTTAAAAAATAAATTTTTGTTTCATTATTTTGCAGTTAAATTTGGATAAGTAGTAAAATATCTTGTAACAATCAATTTTTACTTTTAATGTGACTTAAATTTTACTTTTGCTCAAGGTGAATATATTGAACATAAAAGCAACTATCATATGCTTTTAATTAAATAGGGGTTTAAAGGCAAAATCAATTTTGCTAATAGATAACCAAATACAATAATTTTTCCCAAAATTATGGAGAGCGAGATGAATGAGATTTTGACATCTCAAATGTCAATCCAAACACACTACTAATTTAACTCAAATTAGTTTAGTTAAATTTGAATAAGTAGTAAAATATCTTATAACGATCAACTTTTATTTTTAATGTGACTATTAAATTTTACTTTTGCTGAAGGTGAAAATATTGAACGTAAAAGCAACTATAAGATGCTTTTAATAAAATAGGGGTTTAAAGGCAAAATCAATTTTTCTAATAGGTAACCAAACATAATAATTTTTTCCAAGATTATGGTTGGGGTGAGTTGAATGAGATTTTGACATCTCAAACATTAATTTAAACACACTACTAATTCAACTCAAATCAATTTAGTTAAATTTGAATAAGTAGTAAAATATCTTATAACAATCAACTTTTACTTTTAATGTTACTATTAAAATTTACTTTTGCTGAAGGTGAAAACATTGAACGTAAAAGCAACTATCAGATGCTTTTAATTAAACGGGGGTTTAAAGGCAAAATCAATTTTGCTAACAGGTAAACCAAACACAATAATTTTTTTCCAAAATCATGGTTGGGTTGAGTTGAATGAGATTATGATGACTCAAATGTCAATTCAGACATACTACTAATTCAACTCAAATTAGTTTAGTTAAAGTCCAATAAGTTTTATATACCATTAATTTAAATAATAATAAATTTAGTTTGTGCTTTATTTCTTCCTTTGTTTTTTGTCAACTTCTTAAAAAAAATTTGTCTTGTTAAAAAAAAAATATAATCAGTAACTAATTAAAACGTGATAGCGTATGAGTTAGTAGCCCAACCATTGACCCGAAAAGAATGCTAGCAGCCCAACCAGTGCAGAAGGTCGTATAGCCCAAATAGATGTTACAACCAAGAAAAGAAGGCCCAAATAGAGGTAAGCCTCGTAGCTAGGTTTTTCCAATGTTTTCATTACATGTTCATTTACCGACCAAAAAAAAATATGTTCATTTCATGACCCCCCAAAAAAACAAATTATATGTTCGTTTCCTTTTTTTATTATAATTAATTATATGTTCATTCCCTCCATCTTATTTCTTTACCGAATTTTTTTAGGAGAAAAATAAAGTAAAAAGTAAAAAATAAGTATATATTTATTTTTAAATATATTTACTTTCATATAATCAATCAACTCAATTTAAATCAAATCATTCACCACTAACCACAAAAATAAAAAGATCAAATCATTCACAGTTTAATAGATTGTAGATACTTAATAGTTTATACTCAAATAATATAGTTATTTTTAAATAAATAAAATATATTATAATTATAAACTATTAAACAATTTTTAAAAAAACTTATTGTTATTTACTTTAAATAGAAATTCATTTTTAAATAAAAAATATATTTTTTGTATTTAAAGTAGATTAAGGAGTTGTACAATAATTTTTTTCTCTACGTACGTTCCTTTTTTTAATTTAATATTCAAATATTAAAAGCTTGTGGCTCAAAATAATATGTCAACGCTTGATTTATTTTAACTGTTTCGACATTTAACCCCTTTAAATAATGTATTAAATTTAAGTTTTCTGAATAAAATATAACATTAAAAAATTATTTTATTTTAGATAAACTTCAACTTGCGCCATTAGTCCAAGTGTAGTAGACTTCATATATTAGCGCTTTAAAAAAAGGAATAATATGAGATGTATATATAGACAAAATATGTCCACCAAAAAAGAATAGTATACTGATGTAAGTATGGTAGAGTATTAAAATATGTGTAAATTAAAATGAGATAGATATTTTTATTTATTTAAATTTGTGATAGCACATTTGAATTTGCATAAAATAAATAAAATATATAAGTAAAAGGCTACAAGTTGATGAAGGTATCCGAAACTATAACACACTGATATCAGTACAATGGTCATTTGAATGTAATTAGTAAGATTAAATTTTTAAATATAATGTGTAAATGTAATCAGTATATACCGAATGTGGGAGAAAATAAATAAGTTAAATACGTAAACATCAATATTCTTTATATAAAAAAAATATAAATGCAATTAATTTATGACTTGCCAAAAATGCGTGAAAAAAGTTAACTATATATAGTCCATTCAAAAAATACTTGAAAGAAATAATTTGACAACAATAATTTTAGTGAGAGACATTTCAAATAGATTGAAATTTTGAAGATGTCCCGTAATGTTACAATAAAATTAATTTAAATTACTTATAACCTAATTCCGATTACTTACACAAGGTGAGTCAGGATAAAAGCAATCTTATGTGTATGGAAGCTAAGAAGGAAATGAAAGGAAAGGAAACGTATAAAAGGAGAAGAAACAGTGATAGATGGAAAAGGAATAGAGAATTTAACGTTGCTCTTATTTGAGGCGCTTAATGCCCTGCACCTCCCAAGTTTAAGAGTGTGATGCATCTTGTTAATTTTAGGGTGATTGTTACAACTCCTATATTGGGGAGGTCACCTTAAAAGAGAGGCTTTATAAGGACTTGAGTTTTTTTATTCTAATAGCTAATTTTTGGGATATGATTCTCCCAAGAACTTATACTGGTTATAAATGGTGCTTTCGTTGAAAGCTGGCCAACCAAAAAGGGCTATCTACGGAGGGTTCTGACTAGCGGAGGGTTCTGACTAGCGAAGGGGTTGACCGTGATTAAGTAAAACGTCCCCAATTGAAGTGCTGTTAAGTGAAGTGTCGCAGAATACAGCCATCGGGATGCTGGTTTTCGAGGGGAGGTCACCTTAAAAATGAGGCCTTATAAGAATTTGGATTCTTCTACTCTAATAGTTAGCTTTTGGGGGTATGATTTTTCCAAAAACTTATGCTCGTATCAGTATATACTATAATTTTTTCTTTCTCACCTCTCTCCCCTAGCCCTGCTTCTCCTTCTTTTCTCCCTCCTTCTGCCCACCAACCCACATGCCACCATACACCACCGCCATTTCTAAGCCACCCAACATCACCACACACTGTAGCATGTCATGTACATATTTCAACATTCAAGCTACTCAAAAATAAGATGGGCCACAAATTCATGTTGACCAACAATCAGCAAGGAGAAGAAAAAAAGGTAGATATTACAGTTTCAAAATCAAGCATGTGTAAAGCAGCATTGTAACTTCAATTTAGTCAAAGAACAACATGTTCAAAAGAGTATACCACCCAGTCCATCTAGAGGTTAGTTGTTGATGAAAAGAAAGAATGTTACAAAACCAACCACAATACTCTCAAATCAACCAAGAAACACACTTGGTTATATTCATCTATTAGGGCAGCATTATTGGGTGACTAAGCAACAATTGCAGTGGTGTTCGATGGCTAGGAATGTTGGGTGGGTGTGTCAGTTGGCGGCAAGAAGGAGGGAGAGGGAGAGGGAGAGGGGAAGGGGCAGCGAGAGTAGGGGGAAAGAGAGAAAAGAAAAAAATTATAAAATATCATGTGTTTAGTTGCACCCATATATCCTCATGTCTAACTCTTAGGTTACAAGATGCATCACACTCCTAAACTCGAGAGATACATAGCTCCCTTATTTGATAGTTTAAAATAGATATATAAGGGAAATGAAAAAAGAATTTATGATGTATTTTTATACTTTTACTTTTTATTAAAATAACAAAAGATAATTATAAATGAGATGTAAAAATATTATTTCAATATTTTAATAAGAGTAAAAGCATACTTTTATATTTTTTATCCCTCTAAAACCCCACTTTGAGAGAATTTTAAAATAAATATGTAAGAAAAATACTCATTTCTTTTTTTTTTCCTCTCTAAAACTCTCAAATAAAGAGAAGCTATAAGCATTCCCCTTCCATCTCTTTCCCTCATAAATCTAACTCACAAATACACCTTCAAATAAACAAAATCTTGAATTATAGAAAGACAAACTTTTATGCGAATATTACATAATTTGTATATTTCTGATACTGACAAAAAATAATCTTATCGATGATCTAGATGGACAAAGTTTGTTAAAATAACTTATTATATATTATCATATCATAAATTTAAATTCAATCATGTAACAGTTGGTCTCTTTGATCCTTACCGGGGGCTTAATATATCCTCAACAGTTATTTGTTTTAAATGTGCCCTTTACCAAAAATATATCTAAAGACATGTCTTCGTCTCATTTACTATGCATGTGTCATGTTTTTAGTTTTTTTTTCTTTTAATAGGCCACTCATATTTGAAAGTCCACTTAATCACGACTAATTTAATTCGAGTTAAATTGGCTTGATATATGGTAAAGTTCTTCTAATACTAGTTTTTTCCATGCACAGCACTCAAATTCGAGATCTTATTTAAGAGGAACAAATGCCAAACTACTTAAACCAACTAAATGTTGGTGTGCTATAGTCTTAGTGAATTAGTATAAAGGCAAAAAAAAAAAAGAAAAGTGATGTGTGATACATTGATGGATTAGAATGTATTCCTTAATATAATAGAAAATGTTAGACATCCAGAATTTTTGCCAAAATTTTAATGCCAAAATGATGTGGTATTATTACTAATCCTTGGATGAGTAGATGAGTCCCACCATTTTATATCATCCAACTACTACTATGATTTCTGGTAAAAATTATGATTATATCCTTCTGGCTATGTAGCATTACTCTAATATAATTAATGTAACTACATTTATTAATATAAAATTTATGATGTATTTCTGTTCATGTAAAAGGATAAAAGTGGGAGATGGAAAATTAACTTTTACCTTCAATACTCCAACGGCCATAATAAAACACGGAAGCAACAAATTTTTGCTTCTATTTAAATTGGGGTTTGACCTGATAATCCTGTCGAAATAGAATAACCGTAAAGCTACGAAATGTTTCTGCCATTGACTAGATAACAATGAATGTCAAAAGTTGTAAACGCTAAAAAAAACATGCTCAAAATTACAAGAAGAATTAGCCGATATTTGGTCAAATTTGATTGTTGCACGTAGATTTTATTGTTCAACTGGCTAGTCAACACAATTAAATTACTCTCATAATAAAATGTTTTAATAAATAGATAAAAGCAAAACATTTAATATATAGAAAATAAGTGTCCAATTATTTGTAACTAAAAGAAAACCCTGGTGATTAATACAATACCAAAAGAAAAAGAAAAGGTATATTAGTCAAAAACGGTAAATAAATAATTAATAATATATATATATATATATATATATATATATATATATATATGTATCTTTTAAAATAAAATTCAGTCATTCAATCAATAAAATATCAAATATATTTCTTTTTCTAATATCGATTTGGCTTATTGACAGTTATAAAACCCTGGTGAGCTAACCCTGGGAATGAAGATTTCAATCTATCGCATCTCTCCATATCCAAACCATAATCGCTGAGAGCCAAATCCCTATTCAGCACATTCTCTCCTTGCTGAAGGAGGCTGCAACCACAGGCTCCTTCGCATACATCCAAAACCCACTTTGTTTCAAGACATCCCATACCCCAACACACACGCACACACAAATTACCTCAATTGTCGGTAGAGTTCCTCAATTTGATGTGATCAATAATGATATGAAAAAGGTTTATCTTAGAAGAGCAAGTACAATGGAAACCGAGGTTGGGAGAAAGGTATCGTGGACACCAGAGACCCCAGTAAAGCCTAGTCCCACTAGGCAACAGGTACTGAATGTTGGTGGGGGTTCCGCCGTTAAATTGAATTTTGATCAATTGGACGGCAAAGATAAAGTTTTGGAGACTGGACCATGTGCTGCTCCTGTGGAATCCAACGTACCCAATGCCGTCCCATTGGCAGACACAGAGGCCACTAATGTACCTCCACAATGTGAGTGTTCCACTATTCTATTGTCTCGTGAATACTTATGAGTACCTGATCCGATTAATAGAATTTTATTTTATTTTTTGGTTTATAGTGCTCCAAATTTGGGTTTGGGTAAAAACTACTCTTTTGTAATTTTTGCCTAAAGTTTTTGCTCAAATGATGAATCCTCAGCTGTAATAATTTTGGTTTAAGAAAAAATTACTCTCTAATTGGCTAAAATTTTCATCCAAATTATGATTTCTTCACCTGTGAATGAAAACCTTAACCTCAAATTTAATTTTTCCCTCTGTCTTTTTTTTCAAATAAAATACGTGAAATTTTTTTCTTTTAAATTGGCAGTTGGAGAAGCCATTAATGTCCTTCCTCAATGTGAGTGATGAGCCACTATTCTATTGTCTCATAATGCTTATGAGTACTTGATCCGATTCAGTCGTTAAATTTATTTTTCTTCTTCTTCTTTTTTTTCTTTAAAAAGAATTCAAGCTTTTTTCTTAAAAAAAATTCAAATTCAAAATTCATGTCAACATATAATGTGCCGTTTGTATGAGGTGCAACCTTGGGATTAAAGAAAATGAGTAGAAGTAACTTTCTTCTAGCATCATCATCATTATCATCATCTGTTTTTAAGAATTTAGAGCTGATGCTAGATGATTTGTAAATATGATGAGCAAGAATCACAAAAGAGCATAATTTAATTTATATATGTCTTGGTTCTTTTTCTTTTTAATAATGTTTATGTTTTTATTCTTGATTTTTAAATTTTTAATATTATTAGATGTTTTACCATCAATCTCTTTCTTAAATCGATGCAAGCAGTGATCCACTTTTTATTGTGATATCAACATGTTAGTAGTTTAGTCCATAACTATTTACACATAAATGTTTGAGAAGTAATTAATTAAAGCTTGCCTGACAACTCCCACTCGCCTATAATTGTTATAGGAACATTAAATGATTTAACCTTTTTGTTAAATTGTAATATTGATGACGAACTTTATGTGAATGTGCTTGTCTATATATGATTGAATTTAATTGTCTATGAATCTATCCCTTTCTTCAAATGCAGGTGATGATGTGAATATCAAACATGGTGAATCCGACACGTTAATCCCACCATCTCCTTCAAAGAAAAGGAGGAAGAGCAACAATCAGAAGGGGTCAAATAACGGGTCGCTGGAAAGACCCAAAAAGAAGGTTTATCGGCCTAAAATAGTGGTTGATGAAAGTCAGAAAAAGATCAAGAGAACAATAAACAAGTCCCAACACAAAGCCAAGACTCCAAAGGAGACTCCAAAGAAGACCCCAAAGCCTTCAACTCCAAGGAAGAAGAGAAGCGATGTAAGAAGACCCCCTTCATGCAAGCTATCACTATTGCCATTACTCGGTGGAATCGATGAAGAAAAAGCCCCTCTTCCATTTTTGGGAAATGTTAACGTTGATCAACAAGTTGGCTTTGAGAGTTCAATTTGCCAAAACGCATTAGGCTCTCAATACAACTTGCTTCAGACTTATGAGACACTCGCATCATTGTCTAGCTCATGTTTGGTCCAAAGTAGACAAGTTGGTGCCAATTTCCCAAGCATATGCAAGAGGAAAAGGGTTAGAAGGGGAAGACCAAGGCTTGAGAAGTACTTGACCCCTTTTAAGAAGGGTTTAAGATCAAAGAGTTTCACTAGGAAGAAAAAATGTTGGATAGTTTTCACCATAGAAGGCAAGACCGCGACCAAAAAGGCTATGAAATCTCTAATCATGAAAATTCGGTCTTTGAAGAAAAAGAAGAGAGGTCGAAAGACCAAACGCAATGAGTTAGTTGTATACAAAGGATCAAGAGATAATCAATTGATTCTCTATAAAAGATTGGATTCTAAGAATCTCAAAGTTGAAATTGCACTTGATGAAGAGACGCTAAGGGTGTGGAATTTGATCATGGATGGAAAGACTCATGAAGAGAGTGATGAGAAGAAGCGAAAGCACTGGGAGGATGAAAGAAACATATATCGTTGTAGGGTTGAGCTGTTCATGTCTTTCATGCATATCATCCAAGGTACGTATTCTGTTTCTTTCCTCTGTTGATTTCAAATTTCGCATTCTCAAAATTGAATAGGAAGACAATTGACGAGGCTTTGATTTCATAGAAAATTTTAAGAGTCATTATGGCGATTAATTCGTGAACTCTAATTGATCTAAAAAGCAGTGTTTCGAAATATCTCTGGTACCAATTTTAGGTTGTTGAATCCGCACATACTATGAAGGTACGGTTTGTTTCATTTTATATTTTTAATCTTATTTTTTAATTGTTGTGTCAATATAACTGAAAATATCATAAGAGTGCAATTCTTTACACACCTTCAACGATATGTGGCCAGTCTAAGCTATTTAGTTTAAAATATCATAATTAGGTAAAAAATAAAATGAAATGCTATTTCATATTAAATTAAAATATTATTGTCATTGCCAATGAGTTATAATTCAAGTGGCACATTTTTTGATTTTCTAGTGCCTAGCTTACGAGTTATTGTATTAATATTTGAACAATATAAAGACTAAAACTCAATTTATTAAACAAATGAGTTAAAATTTTTAACTAATTATTGCAAATAATTTCATGAGTTGCTCGACTGATTGTGAGTCTCATATACAACATAAATCTTTTTCTCAATAAAGATTATATGGTTTTCTTTGATTAAATTATACAATATTTGTAAAAGTATTCAAATATTATAATAAGTTTTTTCCCTTTAGCTTTGTCAAAAACTCCATTCCCTATGTACATTTAAATTTTTAATTTTGGTTAAAAATTATTTCTTTTCAAAATTATATTTCTACAGCATATGCGCAACCTACTTTTATTGGATCGCGTTTTCAGTAGTTCCGTTGCTGCAATTAAATAGTGACAATTGCTCTCGCAATGTAGTTTTTCCTCCCTGTAAGGGGGAGGGGTTTACGTCATTCTACATGATAGAATGTTAGAAATAAGGATTTCTCTCCAATTCAGTCGACAAAGCATTTGTTTTCTGTCATGCTTAAATTTAACCAGGGTTTGCTAATTGTTTATTCGTTGTTGATTAAAAGAGAATGTGTTTATAGCTAAATTAATAAACTTCACAGGTAATAGGAGCTTCTCACCGTGGAAAGGTTCAGTCCTGGATTCTGTGGTCGGAGCTTACCTGACTCAAAATGTGTCTGATCATTTGTCAAGGTAAATTTAAATAGACTCATTGTCTAATTTCTCCACTATATCGTAAGTGAATTTCAATAACTTTAAAAAGTATTATTAAATTATAAAAAATTATTATTAAAACTCTTCTGTAACATAACTTAAGTACTTCACACTAATATTATTAAAGAGTTTTAGCAATATTTTTTATATTTTTAATAATATTTTTAAAATATTATAATTTTATATGAATATTGTTAAAATCTAAATATATAGTAATGTGGCACAAACACTAGAGTAGTAATAGTTACACAAAATTTCACTGGAGTACTAAGTAATGCGAAAATCCCAATTGTTTAACATTTTTATTCACCGTTAAATACTTTATAAAAGGCTATGCTAATCATTTCTATTTTATCATTTTTTTTTTCTCTCATGCTTTTTTCTCTACAATCTACTGCTGACATGAAAACTGTGAGTCATACATGAATATAATGTCTGTGTAAGTAGGATTTATGTAAACATTAATGGTTATCCTCGTTAATTTTTACAGCTCTGCCTACATGTCACTTGCTGCAACGTTCCCCATCAAACCAACTTGCTCTGAATTATGTATCGAGGATCTGGCCACTATTGAGAGACGAAAATTGGTTGAACGAAGTGTGGTTTTTCCTGGACCTGAACATATTAAAGAACTAGAAGATATCAAAGTTGAAGAAATGGAAGCTCATACAGTCAAGGAATCTCCTAAGGTTAATAATAAGGTAACCAAAAATAATTCCCATAAAACAACACAAGAAAGTCAAGTCCTCCTAACATGAATTTTTGGTAATAAAAAAATCAGTATTAATTACAAAGAAAAATATGAATCTGCAGGACGAAACAGTGAAGATATTACAAGAGGTGGACAAAGAAACCAAAGAACGATGGGATACACTTAGAAAAATGTTCATTAAAAGCACAAGACATAGTGATCATCAGGATTCTGTTGATTGGGAAGCAGTAAGATGTGCACAAGTTAGTGACATTGCTAAAGCTATTGCAAACCGTGGCCAGCACAATATCATTGCTGGAAGAATAAAGGTAGAAAAATATGTTGTTGTTAACAGTAACTTTCAACGTGTTGTTAATGAAGTAATTATGTGACATATTGTATATATTTACAGGGTTTACTCAATGAGTTAAAGGACTCGTATGGAAGCCTGGATCTAGAATGGCTGAGATATGCTCCACCAAAAGACGCAAAGTAATTCTATACATCTATTTCACTTTGCATTATCTTTTGTATAATAACGTCCTTTTTAGTCTTTAAAATCAGTTATTCTGAACAAGCAAATCATGTATGTTTATAGGGAATACCTCTTGAACATATATGGAATGGGATTGAAAAGTGTGGAGTGCATACGACTGTTAACACTTCAGAATCAAGCTTTTCCGGTAAGAATATAAAAATACTCAAATTCTTGTCTTAATGAATTAAGCCATTTTTGTTAGAGAATTTTATTTTGTTTTTTTCATTTTTGGTAGGTGGATGTAAATGTTGGAAGAATTGCTGTACGTCTAGGATGGGTTCCCCTCCAACCATTACCTGAAGAAACTCAAATACATAATCTAGAGAAGTAAGTCTTTCAACAATTTTGATATCTGAAATTTTCATGACTATATAATCTTATTCACTAATAGACATTTTTTTTTCCTAATAAAATACAGGTTTCCACTGTTTGATAATATTCAAAAATATCTCTGGCCGCGACTATGCACTCTTGATCCACTCACATTGTAATTATCAAACATCTTTTTACTTATTTCAAATTTGTATCTAGTTAACGTACCTTCCATTTATGATATATTATCTTATGTAGGTACCAATTGCATTATCAGTTGATAACATTTGGAAAGGTATATACTGACATTATTACGAAGTTCGCTCTTACTTTTAATTTCAACAAGAAAATTCAATTCATATTAACATATTTTGCAGGTTTTTTGCACAAAGAAAAATCCAAATTGTAATGCTTGTCCAATGAGGGGAGAGTGTAGACATTTTGCAAGTGCTTGTGCAAGGTATTTGTTGCATTAAATTCTTACATGTGGGAAAAATACTTAATGGTTCAATGCTAGATCGAAGAATGTCAATAATAAAGCGTATGTGTTAATTTCTGATATCTTGTCTGGGAAAAAAAATATATTGCAAAGTTTATTGTTAAATATCTACATAGAAAATTACAAATATGAATTTCATCATAGTGAAATTCTGTAGTTTATTAATGTTAAGTCTACTATTTTTGAGAATGGTGATATGCAGTGCAAATGTTGCCTTACCTGGAACAACACCGAAAAAACAACCAACGGATGACAGAATAGTAATAGGCAACCCTCTCTCAACACCCATTTCCGAGGTGAACCAATCCTCCACCACAGAACAGCAAGCTTGTGGAGAATGTGAACCTATCATTGAGATGCCATCATCACCAGAACCTGAATGCATAGAATCTGTTGAATTTGAAGCAAATAATGGTGAAGAGGTTTGCAACCACGATGGCTCCGAGGAGATCCTAACAATCAATCTCAACAGCAGTCAAGAAAGCTTGTCAGAAACACAAAATTATTCTACAGAAGAGTCTAAGAATGAGACGAACATGTCAACATCTTTGGTTGCCTTACCTGATGCTGGAAACATTCCTGCACCAAAAATGAAAAATGTTAGTCGCTTAAGGACTGAGCGCCTAGTGTAAGTCTCACTTTTCTCTACTTTTATGCTCTCTCGCCCCTTACTAATCTCTTTTAGATTCTCAATTTTTTTTTTGTTGCTGCATTAATATTAATTAAATTAATATTATTCTTTCTTGGAAAGTTAGTGTAACTGGAGTTGCTGAATGTTAAGAGTTTTAGGTCACCGATATAAATTTGTAACGAAGGCCATAGCATTAGTTAGCCATAGCATTTCCTTTTCATAAAGATAACCATATGAGGATGCTCGGTAGCATGCAACCTTAATTGAATAGTTACCATGCACGATGAGTAACTAATCAAACTTTTAATCTCGGTTTGTAGTAGATTGATAGAGAAATATTGATGTTAAATGTTAAATCTTGGTTTTGTTTACTTATTGCAAAATGTTTTTTTTTTTTTTTTTTTTTTTAACAATATGCAGATATTTTTAAGGAATTACTTGAGTTCATTAATTACTTACATGTAGTGCGCTTTTCTTTTTCTATTTTTTAATGCAGTTATGTGCTTAACGATGGGCATCCTCTTCTAGCTGATGTGGGTTGGCCTCAATTTTTTCCCCCTCAACATTAACGAAGCAAGCTTATGTATATACCTATGTTATATTTGTTGAACATTTGCCTTTTATTTACAGCGTACTCCGCGAGATCCGCATGATCCTTACCCTTATCTGTTGGTTATATGGACTGCAGGTATAATATAATGTTCGCTAACAATTTAATTTTGACAAACAACCATTTCTTTTTCTTTTTTGGGTTTAAACCTCTCTGACAATCATTTTGATTATAAGTTGTTTTGAATTCAAAATTAGCTTATCTGAACATAATATCACAAGAAGAAAGCACATTTTGTGTTATTAAGATGTGTACATATGTATTCGAGTACAAATAGTTTTTTTTTTTTTTTTTTTGTGGTTACTTAGGAGAGCTAGAAAGCTCAAGTGAATCAACCAAGAAGGACCCGCAGGAGGAAGAGGACATAACAGTACCTGGAACTCTTTTGGTGAGTGAAAAATGTGAAAGTACTGTTGTTTAAATTTTGAACAATACCTCTTGGTATTATTACATTACTACATATAAAAAACTAGACTTAAGAATTTATGGAACAGATACCATGTCGCACTGCAATGCGAGGGCGTTTTCCACTCAACGGAACCTACTTTCAAGTTAATGAGGTGACTAATTTACATGCAACTGTTGCACATGTTTTGCTCATAGAAATTGCACCATGGGATTCGCTTTTTTGCTAGATCAAATCGTGTGTTAATTTGTTTATCTTTGATAGGTCTTTGCTGATTTTGATTCAATGAGAAACCCAATCGATGTTCCTAGAAATTGGCTATGGCATCTAGAGAAACGGATTGCATATTTTGGGACTGGGACATCATCAATTTTGAGAGGTAAATTATTATAGTATATATAGCTGTATATATTGAGTTATAATTAACTCTCACAGTGCAAACATTAATTGATGTCTCCCTTTTTCTGTTAAATATCAATGCAGGTTTGTCAGCGAAACAAATTCATGATTGTTTCTGGAAGGGTAAGAGAACAATATATGAATTGATTGAGTTCAAACTTTGCTATTTTACTTCAATTATAATATTTAATGCTCGTTTTTGTGTTTGAAGGTTTCGTTTGTGTGAGAGCAATTGATGCGAAGACGGGAGCTCCCAGGCCATTATCATATAAATTTCACCGCAACACAACGGTCAAAGTTGGAAAGAGAAACAAGAATGCACAAGAAAAAGAAGAATAGGCAACTATATTGAATGCTAGTGCTCATTACTCAGTAATGTGCCTTCAATTTTAAGCATTTATTATGTTTTAACATTTTTGTACTCTTATGAACATTGTGACATTCATCTGCTAAATTTAAATTTTACTTCTACATTATAATCTTCCGTGTTACATATAATCTTAGCACTCTCTGGTTTCTTTTTAAAGTGGTTGCCATTCAGTTAGTTTGCTCAAAGAGTTAAAGAGAGACTAACTAGAAAAAAAGTCTTTTTCTTCTATTATTATTTAAGGTCTCAATTGTATTCATTCAACAATTCACTTTAGATTTACATGAAGCAGAGAAAAATAAAGAACGAAAAATTTTAAAAAATGAATTAATAAAACTAACTTAGTTTTTTTTTAAAAAAAAAAATTATTTAAAACTGATTTGCATAAAAGGATTTAAAAAATTCAAGTTTGAATTTTAGTCTTCTCTTTTATAAAAAAGTTGTAATTAAACTTTATCCTTCTCAACTTTAAGTTCATTTCATTTGACAAGACAATCACAGTCGTTGCAATTTTCTCAAGTTATTCTCATACGAACATTCCTTTTAAATTTAGATGAGAAATCCAAAGTTAGCAGTTTTATAAGTGGTGTGGGGTTAAGTATTATTAGTTGAGAATTCTTACTTGCTCCTCCATAATTTGAGTTGAGGGTGAAATGTGGGTGTTTGTATTTAGCCAACAGAGAAAAAAATAAATAAAAATAAAAGAAATTGTCTTTGTATTTCAATGAATGGCAATATTTACATTTTTATTTTTCTGGTACTAGCAATCATTACATTTAAACTCAGCTATAGAATTTTCTGGATTCTGGATTTCAAGAAATATAACTACCTACCATAAAACCTCAAAAGAAATTCATATATGAGGCGTTCATGCAAGCTCCCTTTAAGTCATCCTGAGGAAATGTAGTCAACCCATCTTTTGGGCTGTGTTCTATGCCGCTTAGGTCTTGAGCCTTGCCCTGCATCTGCTTCTGGATTACCAGTATTGTCTTCTTCTTTTAATTCTGGATCATTAAGCTCCATCGGGTCTTCATTTGTTTCTTCAAGCTTCCACACCTTGATTGATCCATCATCGCTTGCAGAGGCTAGTAGCCGATCCTCCTATTTAGTAAAAAGCAGTAGAGGAAATTGTTTGATGAATGTTGTTACCACATGAAGAGATATAATGGCCTTTAAATGCATCATAAGTTCCTATAAACTGTGTGTAATAGATGTTGTAAGTAGGAATTTTATATAGCTTACAATGTAATGCAAATTATCTAAAACTATCACTAATGATAGAAGCCTACTACTTGTTATTACTATTCTTGATCTACTACTTGAGTTACCATTGTGTAATCAATGCTAGCAATGAAATCTATCATTCCACCCACTTGATGGTTTGCAAAGTTGAATTCACTTCCCCATCAATGTGATTGAATTAAAGTAGTGTGTAAGAACCTTACCCCAAGGCTCCACTGCACTGAATTTATGTTCGCATCATGGGCCTTCTCCTTGAGCAAGAACTTGTACAGATGGCCATCCTCCTGTATTAATAAACAACGTCTTGTCAAATTTAACATGTTTTTCTTCACATGTACAGTCTATAAATTAAGATACAAACTCAATTATTCGGGGATTCATTCTAATCATTATTTTCCTACACAATGGCGCAATCTTATATTTGAACTTTTCAGGGACTTGCATAACCCCTTATAACAAATCCACAAATATTAAGAGAAAATGAAAAAATGGATTATCATAAAAAGAAAAACATTGGAAACTGACTGCCAGCCCGCTAGTAACATTGAACAATATTGACTCATGATGCAAAGCAGAAATAGTTCAACTAAAGAACTCAATGTAGATTAATAAAGTTGCAAAATACATATATCTATTTAACTCAGTGTTCTCCGTTCTTAAAATTGTACCTAGAAGAAACATTTGGCCTTGGTTTGTGAACTTTTCTGATACTCTTATGACGGCAAGTTCAAATAGATTAGTAATTCTGTGTTTATGCATCCGTACCGATAGCCAATAGGGTCATAAAGGATTCATGATTAAAAAAGTGATTAAAAACGATCTTGGACCAGAATAAACTCGTAATAGACACTATGCAAAGAATCTGACCTCGCCATTGTGTGAATTATTCACACATTGTAGACTAAAATGCCAGAGAAAAAAATATGAATATGCTCCTACTGGCATCAAGAATGAGTGGAAATTAAGCGCCATACTAAATTAAAGAATATTATTGACAGAGCTCACCAGTTCAAAGAAGGAAAAAGGAAGAGGAGGGAGGGGAGGGACCAATATGTAGTTTCTAAACTCTTCAATTTGGAATACCATTATCAATCATACATAGTCTAATTTGGAAAGTTGTATTTTAGGCATTTGAATTACATGAATAATGAACTGCTATAACCTGAGTAACTTAAAGAGTTGAGGAATAAACTACATGCCTCGCTTATATTATCCTCCACAAAAAGTCCTATGCCATCTGCTCCACCACTAGCAATAATACCTTCTCTGTCACACGTACAAAAAATGGAGGGTATATCATGAACAGAATTGTACAAGAAAAGATTGGTAGAATATGGTACATCTACTTGATGAAAGATATGAAGTTTGAAGTTCATGAGAGTCACTATCTTAATATTGCTTTAAGTTAACCGGGATGGGATTACCTTGACCAACTAACTGAGAAAATTATCCCATCATGATATCCTGTAATAGTTGAAAGATGTCTCCTGAAATTCACAAAAAGAAACAAGAAATAGCTCATCAGGGCAAAAGGGAATAACATAAGTCATCGCCAAGACTCCACATATGAAGACGTGCAACTAAATGTTTGATAAGCATAGGCATAGGAGATCCAAATACTCTTATGTACGAAGATATAAAATAGATGGTTAAAATGCTAACGGTATCTTAGCAGCAGGTTCTACCATATAAATGCACATCACCCTCCACTTATACTACATTTACAGGGATACTCTTCATCTTAATTTAGAAGTCTAAGGATTATACGTTTATATGGGCGATAACATATGAACATAAATGAGGATGGTTTGTACTTTATAGCAAGCAATATCCCATTAAACATCTAAAACATGACAACTCCTCAGAAATGAGAAAAATATCAAAATATCAAATACATATTCCAGTCCAAGAGGAGAATAGGAATAGCTAGTGAAAGAAAAAAAATGCTTTGATTACTTACCAATGCATGAATCTGTCACCCGGTTGCATCCCTATGTTTTCTGCTTCCCATATCTTCAGGGTACCATCAGCACTGCCATAACAGGCAGGGGACAAATGCCACATAAGTTCAACAAAAGGCCAAAAATAGTTACCATGCATGAAGAAGAAAAATATTTCACTTATACCTGCATGTGACCATTCTCTCTCCGCTAGCTTTGAAGGAGAGGGCCCATACAGCACAATTATGACCACTGAAAAAATGACATAACTATTTATAGTAAGAACAAATTAACATTATTAACATCAACATTGACTTAATTAAAGAACTGGTC
Organism: Pterocarpus santalinus; assembly: GCA_031439595.1. Taxonomy (NCBI): domain Eukaryota; kingdom Viridiplantae; phylum Streptophyta; class Magnoliopsida; order Fabales; family Fabaceae; genus Pterocarpus; species Pterocarpus santalinus. Next base: position 39,391,848 of record CM062528.1, on the reverse strand, counting down.
ACCCTCCTTAAAATAGAGCAAAACATAATGTCTAAACTGAGAAGAAACAGAAGAAGCAGTAATAGTGGAGGTGAAGAAATAGTACTCATCAGCTTCTTCTAGTGTTTGAACACATTGCCAATCGCTGTGGCCATCTTGAGGAGCCCAAACCTGGAAATACACAACAAGAATTGCATAATTATAATGTAAACATCATCACACACTGCGTGTCCAACTCCGATCTTCATTAGGATCATCAATATTTAACCTTAATGGTGTGATCAGAGCTACAAGAAAACAAGATATCCATTGTGGGGTGCCACTGCACCGCGTTCACATCATCAGCATGTCCTCGCAGATACGCCATCACCGTGAAGTCTTTGTCCGGTTTCACTCTCCACACACAAAGAGGAATGAGCTCATCCGTGCCAATCTGAACCGGCGTTGCTTCCCTGTGCAAGACATCTTCCCCTTCCTCAGGAAACCGAAGCTTCCCTTCGTTAGTTACGACCCTATATTTCATGAATGAGTTATCATCATCATCATCATCATCATCATCACCATCCACATCACGAATCCAAGGTGCAGATGCGATATCGACCGGCTTTATCTTCCATATACTGATACAGTTATTGGCGCCACCACATGTAGCAAGCATAGACCCACATGCGCTCCAAGATACGCTATTAACTTCTTTTTCTTCTTCTCTATGAGCCTGTACACAAAAACACATACGGATACATATACATAGAGGTACTATATATGTACACACGAATGAATGAATATGCAGTACATGCATGAAATTAAAGAATGACAAGTTTGCATAGGATCGTATATACCAGATAGAAAGAAAGGAGAGGGACATGTTGGTCTTGCTGGCTTTTGTATATGGAGGTGGAGCGGTCGATGCTCGCAGCAGCCAACAATTTCCCACAGGGTGACCAAGAACAAGACCGAACCGTTGCGTTGTCTGTTACTTCAAAACGTGCCTGCATGCATCATTGGAAGGACAAACACAACACAATGGAGTTAATTTGTTTCGTTTGTTTTTTGAATCTTGAACTTCTGATGAATGTGTGAATAGAAGAATGAATGATGGGAAGAACCATGGTATCGTAGTTGATGAGAGATGAAGGTGAAGGGGACATGAGCTCCCAGAATTGGACGGTGCGGTCGGCGCCAACAGAAGCCATGCAAAGTGGGTGGTGGCCGGAGGTAGGGTTCCATGCCAACCCATAAACCTTGTCATGGTGACCTATCAGACGATGAGTCTCCTTCAGCTTCGCGTTCTCCATCGCCGTTGGTTTTCACTGCACAACACTGATTGATTTTTGCTTAATTGCTACGTGAACACAAGACCCTTGGTTCTTGCTTTTTTGCTTCTTTACGCGCCAAAAACAATAACAGAAAGAAACGAACCGTCAACGGTATTGGTGCAATGCCCAAAATGCCCCTGCGGTCTGAATTAATGATCGTACACGTTCAGTTCGATCGGTGATTACCACTTAGAGCTATTACAATAATTTTTTTAAGAAAATGTAGTTGATGAATAGTATTAAATAGAAGGACAGGTTTTAATATATTGGCACACTAATGATATTGAAGTTTGAAGCTGTAATTTCGTGTAACTTATTCAAAACCCCTCATAATTACTGGCACACTCCTAAATTACGGAGTATTATCTTAGCATCTGATTGCTTGAGCTTGCAAATGCAAACCGATGAACCTCTTGTTGACACAGCATCTTTTATAAATATCTATGTCGCATTGATTTGTATTAGCACAAAGAATTGAATATAAGCTGATTCTACTGTTCGAATTTAATGATATTTCTACTTGAACTGAATTGTTTGGCGTCCGGTTTGCAAATAAATAAATAAAAAAATGTTCGTTCGTCCTGATACCTTGTGAAAGTGTGAGTATCTGTCGTGTGTTCAACTGTACTTTTGGCAATGTTTGTAACAAAGGAACCTTCAAAACACCAATCGGCGATGGCAATGGATGAATGAATTTATTTAATTAAAAAAAATTGTATACATTCCGATCCGATTCAATTCTAACTTCCATGCCAATTTCCAAGAGTTCGACTCCTGAGTAAAGCTACTAGCCTACTACAAGCACATGAATATATCATACAATTCCAAAAGCTGCTTTGGGCCTCAGAATGCTCTGAATAGGAAGCCATTATTCGTACTAGTTGAGATTTCACTAGGTGAAGTGAGGATAATGAGTGATATTTACCTTACACTTGTCCCTGTTATTGTGATTTGTGATAATTGTGAGCAATCTTTCTTTGCAGTTGTTTATGCATGATATGACTTTACATGCTTGATACTTTCTTTTCATTTGGTTCCTGAATTTATCTGCTATGTAAGGGTGTTAGGTTCTAATTGCCAGGAGGATATTGACGTGTTATTATTTCTTACATATGTGGCATTCTCTGATTACTCATCGAGGAATGCACTATCCAGGATTACCATCAGATATCTCATCTTAATAATTACTAACTAATTTCTTTTATTTTATGTAATTAACATTGCCCAAATTACCATTAAAAAATCTTAGCCTTACATTGCCATTTAAAACGAATTTATTGCGTAAATTATAATAAATCATGTTTCTCAAAAGTTTCAACCTTCCATTGACTCCAGGCATAATCTATCAGTAGGGTGTAAATCTAAATCATAAGCATACTTGAGTTAATGATCCATACATGAGTTTCGGCAAAAAATATAATAAAACAAAATTCTCAAACCATAACTCAAAATCTGAATCATGATAACAATTAAAACAGATAATGCTATCAATTTTTTGTTTGTGCATTTCTCCTTACTATTTCTACTAAAATTTAGATCGAATAAGACATGTGTATCAATGCTTTATATCTTCTCACAATTTGATTCGGTCACTCTCTCTCATAGCCACGTGCAGCACACGAGCATAAATAGGATGGAGATGGAGGTTGGTGCACCCGAATTATAAAACAACTGACCGTGCCTGATAGAACATATTCTGTATCAGCATCACTATCAGGTGAGAGAGTGAACGGAGTGTGAAACTATAGTGAATTGGTTTTATTAACAAATGTCGGCCCTCATGCCAATTTTATATTTTCAAAATCTTAGTTACAACTAAATATTGCACCGTGGCCGATAAATTTTTAGTTTCAAAAACAACGGGTAACTTCACATCATAACTTATAAGGAAGCCCGGTGGAAGGTGGTTTGGGCTTCATCTTTCCAAGTAGCAGCACCATTTTAATCTTTGTTCAAACATTTGTAACACTGCTTTCGGCCAACACTTTTCTGTTTTAAGAGCCTCTCGCTTGATATTGTTATTAAAATATAATAATGACTGTAAAATTAGATTTACGTTAATGCCAAAATTGAAAAAAAATAAAAAAAAACCAAACAATATCATTCACGGCAGTATGAACTAATAAAATCTTCGCTGTCCTGCTTTTGAAGTGAGATAAAATAAACAACCACTACAACATGTGGAAGATAAACATATCTCATGTCTTACATTATAAATCTAGGTATGTATAGTGAACCTCAAATTTGGAGTAGCAGGTTACTTATTTTAACTATGACTCTTCTTTCCTACTTGATGATGAATTTATGCAAATCACTTGGAGGAAGTAAGCACGTAGATGTTTCTGTTTCCAAGAGAAATTGTGAACTGTTATATATCCGTCACTGTCTAAAGAGACTACTAATTGATGTTATTCTTTCACTTAGTAAAGACTAATATAGTCTAATCATTGATTTGTTGGAGCCGTTATTTTACTTTTTTTTTTTCATCTTTTTAATCTGATTTTAGATTTGTTTTCTAATCATGTGTTGGCCCACAAAAACCAACATAATAACCAATAGAAGCTCGAGCGTTCAATCGCTCAAGTGTTGCCTTGATCTTTACTGCTTTAATTGAAGAGATATTAGCTTATTTTGTTGCTTGAATTTACGGAATGAAACTTGAGAATGTTATCTTCATCAATTATCATGTATGGCAGAGGCATTTTATCCACATATTATGTAACACTACACCCTCATCCGGTGCTTAGGCTAAACTATTCACGTGAGTAAGTGAATTTTATTACACTCATACCAAGTAAACTGACTACATAAAAATGAGATAGAAAACCAGAAAAATTACAAATACAGATATCGGTTATTCATAGACTTCTGAAATTTCTCCCTATCTGCCTACATATGGGAATTGAGTGCTTCAATGACACAAGACTGTTGGATAACCAGCAAGATGAAATAGAAATGTTTCAGCACGAGGTATGATATAAGTTCCCATGGACTATGGATTTATGATTATATGTGAGTATTATCCATTTTTGTTAATTTTATTGAGCTTGTTTATTGAATTGCTTAGTGGCGCATAATACCCCCATTGCTAATCCACTCGCGTGATCTTCTCTCTGATGAATCCGTTCCTTGAAACCGCGGATTTTTTAACTCCAAAGAGCACAGACTTGCAAAATGAACACATAAATAGAGTTGCACGAACTTATCATCACATGTTACATGACATATACCTAATAAAAGTCATAGTTTCTCCTATATATATATATATATATATATATATATATATATATATGTATGTTCAGCAGTTGCGTTGTATGTAAAGGATGATACCACTTTAAGAAGCTTTGTGCAAAGCCCCAAGTATTATATTTATGGTGAAAATAAAAGCAATAGTAGATATCCTAGTTTAATACATCTAAGCTATATATATTAAGAAGATATGAGTCCTTAAATTATAACATGGGAAGATCTCTGATAATCAAGGCTTATGGTGCTGTGTATAGATGTAATCTGCGTGAGCTTCTAAAGTCATTCTTCTCATCAAACATTCTTCCTCTCCACTGTGGCAGTCCTCCATCCCCAGCAACTGCTTAGATTCCAGCACAAACATAATCGTAAGGTATAGTTCAATTTACTAAGAAGGAGGAGAAAACGAGCAATGAAATAGTTGGTACCTTGGAAGTTTCACCTCCTTCCAACTCCAAGACAAAGCCTTCCCCAGAGACTTCATCCAATTTTCTGCTTTGTCCTGAAGAAACCAATTTCCACTTAATAAAACAACCTTCCACCGGGACATAATTAAAAACTGAGAGCAACCAAATGCTTACCTTGTTCAGTAATAAGTGGACGAGCATCCAGTTTAGAGGAGAAAACTAGGAAGAAAAGGAAAAAGAGAACAACTCCATGGTGAAGACTTAGCTTCATGTTATGCACTTCAATGAGAGAGCAAAAGGGTCTTGGGAGATTCAATCTGATAAAGTAGCTGTGTGTTGGGAGCAGGCTGCCGAAAGCAGATATAAATACATACATGCAAGCAAAAGTAGTCACTACTGCTCACATGAAGGTTCCTCAAAGGAGGCAATCCCATTAAACTAACCTCATAACCTGGGCCCAGTCACCACCCTCTCTTATTATACTAAATTCTGTTATTTGGACTGGCTTATTTAGTGTGTCTATCGATATCAGGGACTTTGCGTGCACAGTGTGAAGGTTTTATATTAATGAGTGGAGAGCCAAAGAAGTTTCACTTACAATATTATCACTTACAAGTTACAACCTTAGTCTGCCAATTTCTCATTCATTAATATAAAATCCTCACTATTTAAACACACAATCCCTTATTATGTCAATAGACACACTAGACAAATGTGTGCACATATCATAATTCTATTATACTACTCTCCATGCTAGTGTGACGAGACCAGACCAGACAGGACCACTATTTGATGGTATGTGGAAGGCGCTTTAGTCATTGTCTGCCATAGTGGTCCAAACACAGTCCCAAACGCATTCCAAAACATCAATGTAATAGTGGTTGACGGTGTCAACAAAGTCAACCTTTCAGACATGCTGACAGCTGTTGTCCAACCTCATGTCTTACCTTTGCCATATCTTCAGCACCTGGCATATTTTTTTTTTTTTTTCAGTTGCCTTGTTAATTAAGCCATGATTAACATCATCCTAAAGCTTGGGAATTTCCAAACACTAAAAAATTAGTATAATGGTTGGCAGTTACTTCCCCACTTTGTAATCAAAACGATATCAGTGGCAAAGCCACCCATTTGTAATGCCATCATCAAACTATATAGTACATATTTATATATATGCATAATGCTTTTCTTCTTATCTTCATTGGCAGTATTATACTGAATGCTCTCTTCCTTCGTGTATGCTTCAGACACGGCTCTCATGTGCATGCTTCCAACATTACAGTTATGAGCTAATTCATTTTATTATTTTTCTTTAGCTCTAATTCACCATGTGATGTTCATTTGTCATACTTGGCAAGCTTATGCACCTTGGATATGCGTGTCATCTAAAGCTGAATTTTTTTTTTTTTTTTTATCATGTTAGTGCTTCATCACTTACTATGTGCACCCAAAATATGGCAGATTCCAATTAATATTCCTCACCAAGTGCAAGGAGTTATAGAAAATTGTGAAGCTAGGCGATTGTTACTCCACTTTGGAATTTCGAGTTAACGGGTGTCATCTATATTTGTGGTTTCCGTGTAAATTAATTGAGAGCTAGATTGAAGCCTAGATTATATGCTCCTCTTTTGGAAGATTTAAATCTTGCTGTCTCATGCTCTAAACATAAAGAACTTAAAAGAAAAGCCATTGTCGGATTGAGATTCGGCATAGGCATATTCTTAATACGCAGATCAATTCCTTTGGGAATTGAGTTGGATTATTCTAAAGCTCATTAGCAAACATGGCTAAACCATGATCTAATAGCTTTTTATTCTTTCTGTGTGCCATTATTATATCATGGGCCGATAAGTACTCGAGAATACAATATCATAATAAATAGGATTTAATTTATATATACTATTAATGTAAAAAAATTTATATAAATATTTAATTATATATTATTATATTAAAAAAATATTTAACTCAATTATTTACTATCTTAAAAATCTTACAAATAAAAATAACTAATTAAATGATAATATAAAATTCTTTTATACTATAAATACATCCAAATTAATATCTAAAAAATATAGTGAAAAGTTATGGAAAACAAAGGTGGATAGATCACAGTCAAACCTCTTTGAGAAGGACAGGAAAAACGTTAAAGATGTAAAATCAACGCAGTATTCCCTTGAGAAATGGGGATAAGGTACAGGAAACAGTTTATATTTGGTATTGATTTGATCTTTGGTAATGACATAGGAGTAGTATACCATAATGGACAAGTCATGTTGTTGACTCACAGTCTGCAATTTTTGCTGGATTTTAGTATGGTAGGTCATACTCGTACCTCATGCGTGCCAGAAGACATGTACCAAACTTTGTCCATTTGCCCACAAGTTTAACTCAAGGTAGATCCCTCTAAAATGATGCATTTTATTTCATTATTGGAAAAAAAAAATAATATCTTGTCGTTTTATGATTTTTTGTACTGACATGTGAAACTGAAAACTATAAGCACCATTGCCTTCTGTAGCTATTTCCTTCGCCATCAACCATCTGTTTTTCAAACACTGATTTAGATAAGCACAGACTCTCATACTTTCACCACTTTTAATGAGAAAGAAATTTTACGTGTACATAATATGTGACTTAATTAAATATTTACTTACTATGATACTATTAACAGTTCACAATTACATTTCCCGTATTAATTGTTTTGTAGCGTACTATTTGTAATTTATATAAAAAAAATTCTTTATTGCTAGACCTCACCCCAAAGAATCTCAAATGACTAGACCAACCCCAAAGGATCTGTCCAAATGATTCCTCTGCAAAAAGAAAAATGGATGGAGGAGAACAATTAAGCTGTCAACAATTAGGCTTGGGTCAACATGGTTCTGTCTCTTCGGTTGGTGTTGTGGGTCTTGTGCTGTGTCCTTGACCAAATAGTCATTTTAGTTTATAAAAACCAGACTTTTAAATCAAGGTCATAGTTTTTAACCAAAACTACATGCATTTACAATTTACAAGTTCTCCTTGTCCTCATTGTGGTGCTTATTCTAGTTTAACTTATGAATTTGCTGTTGGTTTTGCTTTCGGCTTTGCTTTTTTGTCCTAATCCCCCAGAGCAAGAGGGGGCATACGTCTCTTCAATGCAAAAGGCATCTCCATCTTTGTGTACATAATTTGGTTAAAGGGTACATAATATGCACTTGAGCAGTGCCAGGGGGCACCTTTTCTCTCCACCTTTGTCTATAGTATTTACACTACTCGTTCCCATAATCCATGCCATCAAACTATTGGCTTTGCAAATGCTAGGAGCTATACAATATTGGTAGATATATTTTTTTTCCCTTTCAGCTAAAACGCAAAACGAGAAGACTTATAAAGCACTCACGAATGATTGGACGATTTCCTCCCAATAACACGCACGGATTAAATAAATAAAAACTAGAAAAGAAGAAATGATCCTCTCTCAACTTCTGCTAAGTGCTACCACTTGCAGGGTCACAATTCACGGATATTATTCGAGTGAGTAGGGTAAAAGAAAAAGCAAAACATTAAAAGTTGTTTAGATTAAATATAATTTCACTTATGTTTTCTTAAAAACTGAAAAAAAAAAAAAAAGTATGGTACATCTTGTTTATATTCCCTTCCGTATTGGTCACTCATAGTGGGCTTGTGAGTGTGTAAGTATATTAAAAACTGTTTGGCATATTTACCAACAGAAAATGACATAAACTTTGGCTTATTTGTATCGTATTATTATTTTAACTTTGGCTTGATGTGGAAACAGTATATTTTGGCCACGAGAAATTGTATTTGTACACTAGATATAGTGAAACATAGTTGGTGAGAAAAAGAAATAAAATAGTAAATATTGAGAGAGAAAATATAATGGATCCCACGACATATATAACTAATATATTTATACTGTGTCAATTGTTTTATATACAAAAAAATATATCTCTTTAGGCACTATTATTGGCATAAAATTGGCTTGTTTGTGTATTAAATCCTAGGCCTCTAGTATTACTCCCGGTCTTCAGTTCAAGTGTGTCGGCATCCTCTTTAGGGAATAACAAACGCAGATTGATCTATTCATGGTATTTGAAAGACCATGCTAACCCAAATACTGTAAATCAACGCCCTTTAGTTTCCCACTGTGGTTTCCTCAGCTTTCCGCTTGCCTTTCATGTGCATAGCTTTATTATTATTATTATTATTGTTGTTGTTGTTGTTATTGTTGTTGTTGTTGTTTTACCAATTTCCTCAGTCAATGCTAGAATATGAACTAATATTCGCAAATAAGTGTTTCATAACTAAGAATATATTTGGTTTGGCATTGAAAAAATCATTATTTGAAGAGTGTAAAATGAATTTCAATTTATTTTAATCTGTTTAACAAAATCATGTTAAGTTCAATTTCAACATAATATTTTAGTCTCAAACCATGATTCAGGTAGAAATAAAGAAAATTACTTTTCTGTCAGCCCTAAGGATAATTTACAAACAATAAACCGAAAGCATCCTAAAACTTCACTCTCTTTCTCTTTACATTATCTTAGCATACTAACTAGAGAATTTGAGGCAATTTTTGTCCCGTATTGGATTAGGTCTTCGAACAAGTCTTACAACTAGAGTGATCCAGTGAGTCTGCAAGCTACCTAACACGTACATTGCATGTTTAGCCTTTCAACAACTTCAGGAATAACTCTCATTTACGAAACTTCGACAAGAAGATATAATATATATATTTATAACTATGAAATGACGTGAACAACAAAGTTGAGATGGCCGAGTTGGTCTAAGGCGCCAGATTAAGGTTCTGGTCCGAAAGGGCGTGGGTTCAAATCCCACTCTCAACAATCTAAGCTTTATGTTCAACCAGGAGCAGGCTTCGATTTTTTGGTTTTTGGAGGAATGTTATGGGCTTATTCGGTTTGATACTTCGATGGGGACTTATAAATGCGAACATAATCTGCTCGAAAACCACGATCCATAGAAATCACTTTGAAGCGGGCTTGCTCTGACAAATGTCATAAAGTATCAAACTTGTCTTAAATCATATTAAACGTTTTTGGTACATTAACTCATATTAAACTTTTTTTTTATAATTTAAATCATATCAAACTTGACAATATTGAAGACGATCTCAAGTTCCCCCCCCCCCCAAAAAAAAAGAACAAAGATGAATCTCTAAAAATAGAAGAAATTTGATGATGTACTATTTCTTTTATCGTATTCTCATATATTGTTAGTTTTTACATTCTCTTTTTTTTTTTCTTTTCAACTTCAATAATAAAGTGTTTTTTCTTTAATTAAGATATCTCCATAAATATTATTAGAAAAATTAACTTTAATAAAGTGTTCTCAATTATTGACTTTTCAAGCTACCAATAACCTTATTAATGGTGCTAGAAGACTCAAGAATAAGGGTTGAATCAAGTTCGTGGTTATTTAAAATTTTTTTTACACTTTTAGCACACAATTCAAAAAGCTTATACAACTATGTTTTCTATTAGATAGTTAATAGAAATATAGTAAGTGCATATTAGACTTGGTTATCAAATAACTCAAAATATAAATAAAAATAATATATATATATATATATATATATATATATATATATATATATATATATATAGAAAAGTAAAGCTTGAAAACTTAAATGTAAAGAGAAAATGATAGAAAAGTTTACATTAAAAATTTATAATGATTCAATCTTCACAATTTGAAATTTATGTTCAATCTCCACAACTTTGTACAATTTTTCACTATGAATATTCTTTGCTATAAAAAACTTCTTAAAACTCTATCATACTTTCACTCAACATTAAGCCACTCTTTTCTCACCAACTAAAAGACATTTTTCAATGGTGCTTTTCTGACTTGTGTATCTCACAAGATTCCCACTATTTTTTCAAGTTTTACTCACTTGAGTTACAACAAATTCTAAATATAAATTGAGAAGAAGAAAAATTGAGTATAAGAAACACAAAACTATTGCTAGAGTTCACAAAAAACTTAAGTCACATAACTCATGTCACAAAGACTCTAAATTAGGTTTTGAAAATTAATATTTATAGATGTTTCAGCCCATATAAGTTGCTTGGTCTCTACCCAATTGATTTGAACATTGGGGAGCCTTCAACGAGTCCATTAAATTGTCTTTTTAAGTTGCTGTGTGTTGTGTATTATACCATGACTTTTTCTCTCACATAGTACATGTCAAAATGTCCTTTTTCTTATTTGGTTTGTTCATTTTTTGCTTATACTTTTTGCATTCTCATTCTAATATAAAAGAACCTAGGAGAATACAAACGATAATTTTCATTTCAATAGCTTTTGTTAATATAGTCGTTGAGGCACTACTTTCTTAAGTCAACTCTTTGAATTTTGTGCTTTGATCTCGAATCTAGCAGTACAGTGGCTATATCTACTGCTTCTCTAGTAGATTTTGCTTCAAAACTTTCATTCCTTGCTGCTGGAATGTCTAATTTCTGTACACATGAAATAAACCTTTCAAAGATCAAGTGCTTAAAACTCTAACATATAGTTTGCATCATCATTTATAATAAAGCAACTATAGATCTAACACTTATTGACCCCTATCAAATCCTTTTCCTAAAGATAGAAATTATCAGTATATAACAACGTACCTGGTGACTTAGTCTTGTAATGGCCCTTTTCCAATTTCTTTCTATGAAATTTCTTGCAACCACCACAGTTTTGGTATTATTTGGGGCATAACCAATTCAGATAAGAAAAAAAAAAACGAATTTCACGTTATAGTGGGAACGGAAGGTGCATATCAATTACATTAGGATAACAACTTTCATTCTCTCTAGTTTCAACTATGTTTGACGGGACTTTCTTAGTTCAAGTCAACATCAATTCTTTTGGTTATATCTATTTCTACTATCTAAAGAAGCTAATCAAAACCGTCAAAGTCTTCCATAGTGTTTTAAGCATGTTCTTCGTTTTTCTTCTTTTTCGAAAAGGAGGGCTTTGGGAATTTTAATGGGAATTTACAAACTGAACTTCCTTCCATCCCTTTAAGACATATATATCCCAGTGTAGGGTCTGCTTTCTTTGTCCAAGTGTTATTTCAAGGTTTGTTGAAAGCTTATATATACAAGCTTTCCCATCTCCACAGCGGTTGAGATATATGAGGACTCTTCTCGTTTATATATAGAAACTAATCTACCATTAAATCCAAACTTTAATTGCTACTTTTTGACCTTTAAACTATATATAGTGGGAGGAAATTTTGATGTAGGTGAGGCAACCAAAAGGAAAGATCAATAGTTTGGTAGTTGGAGAAATTTCTTTATTTTGAAAACTAAGGTCTACTTATCTGAATAACATCTCTACTTTCTTAATTTTTAATGTATATTTAAGCGTTATAAATTTTTTGGAGAAAAATTTAAATAGTGATAAATTTGATCTTATTAAAACAAATAGCCGTAGTTAAACATTTAACGTAAAATAAATTAAAAATTTAGCATACAAAAGAATGTACTTATTAAGAAACCTCCCACATATTTCTTTTATGAAATTTAGCCATCCACATAAAACAATTTCACTAGCAATCTGAGTCATTACAATGAGTTTAAAAAGAACTTAAAAGTTCAGCAAAATTAATTTGAGTGGAGGACAGGTAGTTTACTTCTGATGATAAACTCATATCTAGGGTTATCTATTGACGGAACACACTTATCCAACAAATCTTGTGATGTTTGGTGTCCATTCGATCGCATTTAAATAATGATGCTTAAGCACTGTACATGGAAGATCCATGCCCTACATCACAAAAGTAGCCACAAATGAAAAATAAAATTGTAAGGGGGGAAAGGCCAACCAATAAGGAGGACCGTGGAGTGAAGACAGTGCATACATTTGTACGGTTATGGGTGATAGTTGCGTCGGTGGCTAGTGGCATCGAGCATCGACCACAAATCACAAAAGAGGCATGTTATTTGTACATCCCTAAATCTTGGACATCTCAACACCTCTTTTCTATTTTTTCTTTCTCTATCAATCATTTCGCTCATTTCACTTTTCTTTTACAATTTTTTTTCTTTTTTCTCTCTCTGGATGTCCAAAAATGTCTACCTATCAAGTGATACAAAAAATATTTCTCATCACAAAATGGAGATAACAAAGCAAGTCCTCACCTACCACTTTGCGCACACACCTTTAATCACCGTGCCTTTCCTTCCTCACCAAACCCTCTTGCTTGATGCACACCCTCAACGCCAAAACCTTAAAAAAAAAAAAAAATGAAGAAAATTATACTTTCTACCCTTTACAAATACCGTCATTAATCATTACCCTTTGTACTAATTACAGCACATTGATTATACTCTGTTTAAAGATGCATTGTGGAATTCGTACTCCTTGTTAAGATACGCACCTATTCTCTTGATATTAGAGCTTTATAAATATTGGTTACTATAAATAGTGATTCATAAATGCAATGAAAAAGAGTTATACTAAACTTGAAGCACCATTGCCATAAATTCATAAAACACAGAATAACATAGGTGTGTAAATGAGTGCGCGCACGCCTGTAGGACTTCAAGAGCAATTGACTTCTGTCATAACTAGCTTTACTGTTATGCCTACTTTAAAAGGGGAAAAAAAGTTACCTCAATATATGTATTGAAGAAAAATACCTCAAAATTAATTTTAAAAAAAAGAAAAAAAGCTTCAAAAAAGGGTTAAGAAATGGCATTTGTTGTTTTGATTTCGGGGTTGATGAGTTCAAGAAAGGCAGGCTTTAGAAAACATTTTCCAAAGCGTGGATTATAAAAGGTTCAATTGGTTGGTGCAAAAGGTAAGAAACAAACAATGACCAACAGGTGGAAGAACAAGTCATTGTGCATTTTAAGTTTTGACTTGTGTTTCGCTTTAGCAATCAATCTTGAACTGTGAAAAACTTTGGGTTGGTGAGCATTGAGGCGGTGGGCTCCTTAGGCTTTATTTTGAAGCTTCGTCATGCATTCAAGTTCCACAATAGACCTAATCCTCTGTGTTATTCCGGGTTTACGTACTTATCACCTCACTTTCATGCGTGCAACTTGTGGTGCTTGTGGTCCATTGCCCCCGCCCGGTTTCCTGCAAAAACTTGTCTGAAAGGGACAATTTTGCAATTGATGCAACGAAATCAGCGGCAGCAGGTCATGCAATAATAATTGTAATACCCTCTTTCTTTCTTTTTTAAATTTTTTTCAACTAGCTAACACTAATCTCAAAAGAGGTTACTTGTGAGCTTAATTAGTAAATATTTAGTAGTAGGTAGCAAAAGGCCAAAATACCATTTACTTCATTAAACTCTTTCATATGCATTTAATCCCTTAAATTTTATGAATTTATAATTTATCTCTTAAAATATATTTGTGTAACTTTAGAATTCCCCCGCCCCCCGGAGGGGTCGAATATGCAGTAAAATCTCAAATTTTAAGAAGAACCCTCTAACCTTTTCCACTAAGCACAAGTAATTTCTGAATTTTTACTTTATATATTAAAAATGTGTTTGGTATAGAGATAAAAATAGAAGATAAATTTTTATGAATTAAATTTATGTATAAAATTAGATATAAATCTAATCCATAAAATTTACTTCCTACTTTTAGCCCCCTATCAAATACATCCGGAATGAAAAATCTCACAGCAGGAAAACAAGTAAACAAGTCAGGCCACTTCCATGAGCTGCCCCAGTCGAAGGCCCACGATTATCAGAAGGTAATTTCAATTTTTGTTTGTTTTGCTTTTGCGTCAGCAATAAAAATCTAAGATTTTTCTAACCCTCTTGTGAAAGGAAGATGAAAGAACATGTTTAACTGACTCTATTTTCTTATGCTCTTCCTCAAAAATCCAAGCAGGGGTACTTTATTTAGATTTGCATGTGAAGTTTGAGTCTGAAGACAACATATACGGAAAAGATGGTTGTAAAATATATGAAAAAAATGAATACTTGAAAAATGAATGATCCAGATTGCAACTTCAGAAGGGTGTTACAGTTCCGAAGTGAGGTTTTTGTTTCTAAATAATAAAGAATTTGGTAGAAGGTATATTAAAAGGGACCGTCTAAAATGAATTGATTAATATATAGACTGATTTGGACACCTTTTTCCGTATTTGCACTTTTAAATATTATGCATTGTACGATTGAAAAAATTAGATTTAAATTTTATTTTGGAAAAAAAAATTGAGTTAAAAGGAAGAGTTGTCCTGATTACTAAAATTACACTAAAACCATTATAGAACATATGCAAAAGTCTACCAAAATACCAAATTAGTTATCTCTGGCTAATTTACTTAAAATAATAAAGTACTTTCAGTCCTCCTGGAGTATACATCTGACAATGACTTTAAAAAAAATCTAATGAAGCGAAGATATCATTTAAAAAGTCACATTCTTCATAGTAACATGCAACTCCGAAATTGCACAAGAGGCTAGCTTTTCCCACTGAATATGCTATTTCTGCTTTACGCTAATTTCTGATGGAAATACGCAAAGTAAACTCGGGAATATACGATAGAGCCACAGCAACGTTTAGAAAATGACAATGGCAAAAAGAAATAAGAAAATGACAAGCTTAGAAAAATACACGCTGAGCACCAAATATATGACCGATTATACAAACGCCCAAAAACACTCTATTCTTTTGTACACTTTAGTTCAACATTCAAGTATTAAGGCCCTTTCGTCGTACCACAATCATTACAAAGTCAGCTAACACAACTACCATTCGTTTATCAAAATCTACCATGATACATCCCATCGTAATTTCGATCCGTTTCAACATCTTAAAAACTAATCGCCCAAAACTTAATTAAAAAATAAATGAATAAGTTTAGGAGTACAAATCAAAATATATACTGCAAAAGATAACTGAAATAATCATGTTATTTTTTTTTTTGTTAATCTTCACAAAATCCAGAATTCATTTCGCACATTTTATAATTCCCACAAAAACAAAAAAAAAAAAGAGTTGCTAATTTCCCTGAGAAGGACTCCAAGGGGTCATGTCCATAGGGTAACTCCCCAACACCCGCAAGAAAGACGTGAACTCCTGCACCTCCGCCAACGCGTTCTGTGCCCTAACCTCCGCCATAGAGGCCTCGAAATCCACGTAAAACAAGTACTCGAAGTGCTTCGCCGTTCCCACGTTCGCGTCATCAACGAGCCTAATCGGACGGTTACGGTGCGGCCTCGACTCGATCTTCGTCAAGCTGATGTTCCTAAACGCAAACGCGGAAAGCACCTTGAAAAGTACCGAAGTGCCCTTATCGTGCGCGAAAACAATGCTCGTCTTAAAGGGCCTGTCCGTACGGGGAATGATGGGCTCTCGGGCCAGCATAACGAATCGCGTTACGTTACTCGGGTCGTCCTGGATCCCATCCGCCAGGACTTGAAGCCCGTAGAGTTCCGCCGCGCGTGCGCTCGCGATCGCGGCCGTGTCGCGGACGCCGTTGACGGCGACGAACTCGGCGGCGCCGGCAGTGTCGTCGACGGCCTCTCGAGCAACGTTGAGCCCGAGTTTGGTGAGCGTGTGCTCGCACTGAGCTAGGGCTTGTGGATGCGAGATGACTCGCGTGAGGTACTCCTTGCGGACGCCGGGAAGGGCGAGGAGGCAGTGGTGGACGGGGAGCTGGACCTCGCCGACGATGTGGAGGCGGTGGCGGAGGAGGAGGTCGTAGTTCCGGTGGATCGAGCCGCCGAGGGAGTTTTCCACGGGGAGGACGGCGCGATCTGCGATCCAGAGCTCCACCGCCTGGAACGCCACCTCGAACTGGTCGCAAGGTATGGCCTCGCAGTTAGGGTAAGCTTTTCCCGCAGCGGCCTCCGAGTACGCACCGGGGACGCCCTGGTACGCCACGCGTAGCTGCGAGCCGTGCATCGGCGCCGGAGAGAGGTCGGAGATCGTCAGCGGCTTCGGCGGGAGCGGCTTGGTGTTCTCCCCGCCGTCGATGTTCCCGATCGGGACGAGGCTGAGGTCCGTTACGGCTGATTTGTGGCCGTTGACGGCCGCGATGTGGTCGGCGGAGCCGTCGGCGCTGGCGGCGGAGGATTGTTCCTGGGAGACGACCTTGCTGGATAAGATGGCGCAGGAGCTCTGCCAATCGGCTCGTGTCGACCCGATTCCGAAGCTGGATGGTTCGAACCCGTAAACGCATTTGACGGAGATTCGGGTCGGGGCGACCCGGTTGGGCCGCGGCCTCAAGATGTGGTTGAGATTGAGAGTGTTGGACGGGGGCTGCGATAGAGTCCGCATGTCGTCGACGTGAGTAAAAAGAGTTGAAACGAAATTTGAAATGAGATGAGATGAAATTAGGGGAAAATTGTGTTGTTGTGTTTAGAATTTGCGGGTGTGTGTTTGTGTGAAGCTTGGTGTTCTCCTTGGAGAAGGGAACGTCAAGCTGAGAAAAGAGTGGGGAGCGGTTACGCGGCTTAAATATTGATGAGAGTTGGCAGGGAAGAGAAGCTGCGCAGGAAGTGTTGATGGGGAGATGGATGGTATTTGAGGTCGCTTGGTCAATCTCACACCTACCCTCCTCTCTCTCTCTCTCTCTCTCTCTTATATTCATGCATTTATTAATTATTATTATTATTATTACTATAGCTAGTTTTTTATATTTCCTTTGTTATCACTTTGACATTGTCTTCTGTGGAGAAAACGTCCCCTCTGGCCAAATTTGTGCGTGCGTTGCGAGCCTTTTTTAAGGGTAAAGATAGATGACTTTTTTTTTTTTTTTGATATTGTGTCTATTACATGCCTTTTATTGTTGGATGTGACGTGGACTTAATCTAAATAGTGTCCATGCCCCGTTCGACTACAAATAAGAAGTGAGTCAGAACGATTGTTTCAGAAAAGATAAATTGACAAAATATTTCTTTTCTCAAAACGAAGGACTAGCTTGGTGACCTTTGGCTAAATTAACAAAGAATATAAACGTTAGCTTAATGGGTGTTGTGGTAGGGATGAACACACAGAATGCTGAAAATAGTTGAATGGAAGCATGGAACGGTTTGATAGGCGTGATACACTCCTTGGGAGTCAAATTATTTGTTCAGTAGCATCAAGAAAAATTATTTCTGTTGTGTTGATATATTGTTACATATTCGAACAAAATAAATTATTGCACTCAACCAATAAGAATGCCAGGCAGGAACCACAAATTAAAGTAACAAGCACCAAATAATATAGTAATCGACAGAAATCACACAAACAAGATTATTAATTGATTGGTTTAAGTGATTTGGTATTTATCTTTTAAAAATAATATTTTAAGTTTGACTATTGTGGATAAAAAAATTAATATAAAAAAAATTTATCTTCATAATGAATTGATTTGATTCAAATTAGATTAGTTGGAATCCAATACACTTTAAATATAAATAGTTTGGATTAAAAAAAAAAAAAAGATGCCCCAAACAAATAAGAAATTGAAATAGGAAACAAGAAATTGGAAATTGGATTTAAAAAATAAATAAATAAAAAGTCACCGCTTCATCAGGTTTCAAAACCCAACAAGAAATGGAAAATCAATAAATTAGCGACTCATTTATGCGAACTCTCCTCAAACCCTCTTTCACCATTCTTTCCTGTGAGAAAATTGCTAGAAAATCGTGGACCATATTATTAACCTTTTATGTTCTAATTTTTTTTTTTTTCATTTAGATAGTAAATCATGCTTCCTTACATTACCAAAAAATCATGTCATGCATCCTTATGTTTCTCCATGCGATCAGATAATTAAAATGTACATGTTTAGATATGCATCAACGATCTGCTAATTAAAATGTACACACTCGAATGCACCTCAGTGAGTGATTGAATGATTAGAATATACACATTGGAACATATATTAGCGATTTAATGATTAGAATTTACCCATTCGAACGTATGTCAACAATCCAATGATTAAAATGTATGAGTATACGTTTATATACCTCTTACGTTAGTATTGTATAATATATATGTAGTTTTTTTTCCTATTAAAGATTATATTATACAATGAAGACTATAATTTTACACTTTTGTTACATTACTTACTAGCTTTTACCCGCGTGTTCAATGACTAGCAATTTATTGATTATAGTATATACGTTTAAGTGAGTCATCAAATGATTAGATTGCATTGCACATCAGCTATCTAATAATTAGAATATACATGTTTGAGTGTACTTTTATATACCTCTTAAATTAGTACCGTATATTTAGGATTTTTCTATTAAAGATGATATTTACATTTTGAGAAATGTTTGGGAACTCATTTTTCATGGAACATCGTGCCGATTCACACCCCATCCAATGGTGGATGGGGTATGAATCGGCATGATATTCTATGAGAAATGAGTCCTCCTATCACTTCTCTTAGGTTTTAGTCACATGTTAGCGATTCAATAATTAGAGGATACACACTCGAGTATATGTCATTCAAGCATATACGTTTCAATGTAGAGTAACGATGTAACCTCTTAAAAATCTTTCTAAACATCCTCCTCAACATTAAATAAAATAAAATGTAGATACAATCAATATCTTACAATTTTAAAAAATAATCAATTCTTCCTTCATTTAATAATTAAGAAGATATTTAGGAGAATAAATCATTTCTCTTCAATATATGTAAATGAGTCATCCAGTGATTAGAATGTATATATTTAAATGTGTGTCAGTGCTCTAATAATTATAATATGTACGTTCAAATATATGTCAACAATCTAATAATGAAAATATACACATTTAAGCATATGTTAATATAGTCTTTTTTTATTGTGCATCTCTTAAATTAGTCATGTATATTAGGAATGTTCACAGTTTAGTTTAGTGAAAAAATCTCAACCGAACGGAACCAATCGATTTGTATCAAACATCATCCAATCAATTTTCATTATCCTTGTCCAACCGAACCGAACCAGGCCTTCGGTTCAATTTTCAGTTTTTAATTTAAAAAAACACTGCTAAAACATTCTATGTATTAACAAATTTGATTTGAAAATTGTGCTAAGCAAAATGACGAGCCCTTATTTTCATCACATCAAGGATCAAATGTAACATTAGCAAGTGTGAAACAAAAAATGAAAGAAATTTCAGCATATCCAAAATCATTAAACACAAAACATCACATAATGGAAGAAATTACAACAAGAATGTCAATCCATTCCACACACCCCAAAAAATCAAACAATAGAAAAATCAAACTAGAACACTAAATCAACAAAAAATTTATGTATTGGCCGAGGGGGGCTTTTGCCTTTCTGCATTCTACTGCAGCAATTGTCACTCTTGCTGGTGAAAAGAAAAGCTACTACATAAGGGAACTGCTACTCTGTGAGGTAGAAAGCAAGGTGATCTACATTGCAAATCAGGGAAGGAAGGGTTGCGGACCTGTGTTGCAATGGTCCTCAATCATGGGAAGAGGAAGGGCAATGGCGATGTGGTGTACGACGTGTGATGATGTAGTTGTGTGGTGGTGTGGCCTACAACAATGTGAGTCTCTTTAGTCTGCTAAAGCAAGGAGATTAGAGTGAGTGAGAGAGTTTCTAGTATGCTAAGGTTGGAAAGGGATACAAGATGTCACAAAGGGTGTGGGATAGGCTATGTGTGGCATAGTGGCTTTAGGATTACAAGGGCATTTTTGTTCGCATATTGATAGTGTAAGGATATATTAGGTATTCTGTTATATATATTCGGTTTGATTTGGTTTGGTTCGATTTTCCATCTTCCAACCAAAAATCGAATCGAATCGAATCAATAGGTTCATGTAAAATAAAAACAAAAAAAAAACCAATTTAATCATTTTTTTGATTTTTGATTTTTTGGATTGATTTTTGATTTTTTTTTATTAGTGCGGTTTGGCTTTAAACACCTCTAATGTATATTTATTTATTTTAATTAAAGATGATATTATATAGTTAAGACTATTATACTATACCTTTTTTTCTTGCATTATTGGATTTTACTAATATTGAATTAAAAAATCAATCTAGTCATTACATTAAATAATAATACATGTAAGAAGAGTGCGATTTTTTTTTCCCTTTTTCCCTCTCTTTCTTCCCATGAGACTCTTATGCCCTAGGCATCCCCTGCAAATAAATACATAACTTTTAGTGTAGAATAAATATATTATCTTTTAGCAATAAAACTATTTTAAACTTTGTTGCCAAAATGAGAGCTCTTGACTCTTGAGACAAGTAAACAAGGGGCCGTTTGGTAGGAGGTTTAAATTTTCATTTCTGGGAGTATAATTTTCGGAAAGCTATCATTTAGAATAGTTTTTCTAGACATGTATATTTTAGAGCATTTAGTATATTTATTGAATCTCTGGAAATATTTTGCACATTTTCAAAAATACCCTTGGCGAAGAGCGGCTATCACCGGCAAAAGGTGGCTGCTGACAGTGGTCTAACAGTGGTTGATGGCGGTTATGATGGCTGGCAATAAGAGTAATTTAGTCCTTTTATATGAAAAAAATATTCCCATCTAATAGGATATTGTAATCCCATATGTGAAATAAAAATATTTATTTAAAAATTTTCACCCAAAATCAATCCGTGAAATGCAATATTTTTAAAAATATTTTTTCAACTTTTTTACTAAACAAGGAAATATTTTCATATTCTAATGCAAAAATATTCCCCTTACCAAATGCCCCCTAAAGTCCTTAGTTGCACTTTCTAGTGGAGACGTGCTAGCCCTTGGATGCCATTGGGTGTGCCTTGCCTTTTCTTTTTCTTTTCTTTCTCCCATTAATAACCCAAAAATAAAAATTTAAATTTAGGAGTTCAACCCTAAGTGAGTAATGAGTCCAATTGACGATTCAACCGATTTCAATTTTCAAATATCTAGTCAAATAAATTAATTTTATAAACATTGATTTAGTATTACATATCAAAATTTTTGTTATAGTCAAAATTGATTTCTTGGTTATGCACATTGGGTGCATTTGTTTGTGCTTCTCGTTCAAAAATAAATATATTTTTTTAATTTTTTTTAAAAAAAGTACTTATAAATTTTTTAATGTTATTTGTTTGTACTTCTAAAAAAAACAGAAACAGAAATAATAAGTTTTTATGCTTTTTTAAGAAGTAGATAGTAAACTGTTTCTCCTAGAAGCAGAAATAGTAGACGAGAGAGAATGTTGCTTCTTAAAATTAATAATCACTTTCTTCTCACTCAATTACGATTTTATCCTTAAAATTTTTAAAAACTACCACTCTCTTCCTACTCTTATGCTCTCTCTTTTCATATTTTTAATTGTAATTTTATTAAATAAAGTATTTCTATATTTATCATATCCAAATAATTTGATAAATTCTAATTTTGATAAAAAATATTTATACAATTATATCCAAATATAAAATAATTTTCTACTTTTACTTCTACTTCTACTTCTACTTTTACTTCTTAAAAAATACTTCTCTTATAATCTTAACCAAACAAGCCCATTATTTTTCTTTTTATTTCTATATCACAATTTTTTATCCATAAAGTTCGAGTTGAGAGAATTTTCTGTCTACTGTATTTCTCCATTTAACGTTTTCTTCAAAAAGTATTTCTTTATAAAATTCTTTCACACATCGAAATGTTATTTTTGGTCCCAATAAAATTACTTATATATTTGAATGAGGCTACATTTTTTTAAGAAAATTATTTGCAAGACAACAAATGTGCATATTCATTGCTTTTTATCTATATCGAACATCATTGACATACCATTTAATATTGTCTCAATTTTATTTTATTTTTCGATAAAATATTGTCTCAAATTAAAGAATTGCAAGCAGAGCCAAAGAATTCGGCTATAAAATATATCCCTTTGATTTCTCTGTTTCTACGTACATGATTAGTGAAGATCCTTTTTCAGCTTAACCAAATTTACATAATCCCAATTGCATTGAAACACTTTTTTTTTTTAAATCGGAATGGCAATAAAACATTAAGTTCATGTGATCAATATTAAATTTATCGAATCCATCCGATCCGATCGAGTCTCAGTAAAAGAGTCATAGTCAATTCAAAGCAGCGCTAGCTGGCACACTTACTAAACATTATTCTATAATCGTCACTTAATAATTGAAAGCTCTATTTCTTTTGTTTATTTACTTTGGTGCGGCGATGAGTACTTGTTTGACGCTTTCATAACATGGCATCCTGCAATAATTAAAAGAAATGCTATCAACATAATAAGTATTCTACCCTCTATTCTTAATCTATCTCAAATACTTTGGGCGTGAAAAAAAAAAGGAAGAAAATACTGATTGAATATTTCTCAAACAATATTTTTAAGATATATTTATTACTGAATTAAAAAAAAAAAATTGACTGGCCATGTAAGGCTGACTAGTGACTATAGAAGAGGACACAAGCGATTTGAACCCTAAAGATGGGGCTCTCAATTGAGGACCATTTGAAACTATATATATATGCCCCGTCTGTTTAGCAGCACGTTGCGGGTCCTGCACATTTTGTATATCATGCTGTGGGGTACATGTGGTCATAGAGGTTTCTGCTGCTTTTGCTATTTTTTCAATTTTTCCTTTTATACCGTTAGTTTAATATAAAATATTTATTTTGGTCCTTAATAAAAATTTGAAGGAATAAATTAATTTTTCAATACTTAAAAATTTATTGATAATCTCTCATTATTAAAAAAGGAAATATATTAATTCTTCCGTACAATCTATACTATTAAAATATTTTTAAAATTTTTATATAAAGAAATTAATATATCTTCTTTTTTTATTGGTGAGAGACTACCCACAAAATTTTAAATTTTGAATGACTAATTTTTTCTCTAAAATTTTTAGCAAGAATTAAAATGGATATTTGATCATTATTTTAATTTGTGTGGTTCTAAGGCATTTGGCACATGGCTTTTGCGTCTTCAAGGCCATGTGCTTCAGCAAGCTGTGTCAATTTTCCTTTCAATCATTTTCATGTTAAAGCTGTTTCCTCGATGGTAAGTTCGCTAAGAATTTGTCGTTAAGGAACTCATTAAGGAGTTTTTATTTTTTATTTTTTAACCTTTGGACATTTTCTTAAGATAAATGATCCCGTCAGGTAGGGGAAGTCTTCAAATAAAAATTCGAACGTATACTTAAAATTAAAAAGAAGTGTACAGCCTTATCTGGAGTGCTAGAGCTAGTTGAAGAAACTTGCGTTAGAAAATGAATAAATAAATAAACATACATGATGGTATATGCGAATGAGTACAAGAATACCCCACTTCCCATTATATGTCATGTGGCTTTTTGCTTTTAGTACAGAATGTGCCATGTGGCTCTATGTATGGGAAGATTTAATTTGACAAAGTATAATGTTGATTCCAAGGTAAGATAAATGTTATTTGAATTGATTTTTTTTCGATTTTTATGTTGATTCATTTCTCTTTATGATTAAATAGGGTGTAGATTCTATATAATATAGATTCTGGATTTTATTTAATAGTAAATAGGAGTAAATTGAAATAAAAATTAAAAAAATATTAATTCAAATAACATAACCCAAAAAAAGAAATAAGATTTGGTTGTTTTAATTGTAATATTCAATAGCTCGAACATTGCAACTACTTTTTCCCCCGGGCACAGGGGAGGGGCCGAGGGCCGAAAGGGAAACAAGCTAAGCAATACTCTCAATGGCTTGAACATTGCAACTATTTTTTTCTTAGGTAAACAATCGCTTAAGTTTATTCTTAATGAACAATTAAAAAGTCAACTTTTTTCTATGTAAAATTAGGTTTGGTATATATACACAGTTAGATAGCAATAATTAATAAGAATTTACAAAAAATGGGTTAGAACGAGTTTTATCCTACCTAAATTTGACCAGTCATCTCTTTTAATCCAAATTTATTTCGATAGTGGCTTAAGTCAATTTAATATTTACACAATGTATAAAAATTTGAATATTATACATAATTAAGTTATAAAATTATAAGAATACAAGACAAAATTTAAGATATATCTTACAACAAATATATAACTTAACATAAATTATACCAATGTAAAAATAATAATATATTAATTAAGGCCTAAAAATTTTATAATTTATCATTAATTTAAAAAAATATAAGTTTGAAAAAATTATATAACTAACACACTAGACCAACTCAAAGCAGAGTAAAAACTTGATCTAATAATACATCACTTTTAAATTGAGGCAAGTTGGGGATTGAGTTGGATCTTAAATTCCCCTAGACACCAATAAAAGGACACGAGAAGAAAAATACTTGAACATATTATCTGAAATTGTAAAATAACTGAGCAATCTAAATTATTCAAAAAAAACTTACTATATAGAAACTAAAATGCCATTGAGTATAAGGGTGTGTTTATTTAGTTTTTGAAAAAATTGATTTTTGAAATTAAATTTTTTATATAATTAAAAAAATTGAAAATAATTTTTTTAAAATTTTAATTATTTTTAAAAATTTATCTAATTATATTAAAAATATTTTTCAATAAAAAAGTTAATTTTTTTTACCCAAATATCCTATCTAAACGCGTCAATGGAGACATGTATCGTTCTACTCAATAATACATTCATAAAAAAGTGCGATAAGATGAATCGTGATTGGCGTGTGTGGCTTTGAAGAGAATGACATGATACTATGCAGACATATCATTTGATTTTTATTTAGGGTATGTTTGGTACAATAATAAAATACGGGATAAAATTTTATAAAATAACTTTATATATAAATTATAAAATTATACATAAAATTGTATTTTTCATTTTTATCTTATTCTAAACACATCCCAAATATTAACTCTGCTATGATACAACAAAAATCGCAGGGCAAAGTGGGAGACGCGTTCGACGAATATGAATATGATAAATACTTAAAAGCATGCATGAAAAACATGCTACAAGCGGCTCTACTAGCTACCTACTCCTTTTGTCTTTATTGCCCAATTGTAAGACTTCTGCGGGTGCATTTTTGTTTAAAAAATCGACACCCACCATTTATATACTTTAGATTTTTTTTCGGAAAGTGTTTTTTTTTTTTTTTTTTTTATTGAATCCGGGGCATCAAGACCTTGGAAGGTGTTAGCTAACTTCACCTTTGAGTATCATGTAATTAAGACACCCTCATATTTAGTTGTTTATTCATTTATTTATTTATTAAAATCTCAGTTGTTTCAAACACAATGCACAAGATGAACACTCAAAAAAGGAAAAAAAAAAACCGCATATAATTAAACGAACATAGAATTATTATTATTATTATTATTATTATTATTATTATTATTATTTTATATCGGAATAAGTTTAATTTATCATATATCTTCTTATCGTTGGAAGGACAAAAAAGGGAAAACAGAGATTTAAGTTAGAATTTTGCTTGTTGAACTGTTATATTGATTGAATTTTAGTTTAGAAAAGAAACAAGTTGGATTTGTAGCTCAATACTTAATTAACACACACTTGTGATATGTTTATGTTGTGAATTAATAATTGCCTGCACAATGAAGAGTTTTATCTCATTTAAAACAAGTAATGTTATTTTATAACGTAAATAAGGCCTATCATCATCTGATATGTGACGATGAATTAGTGTTGTAATAACTAACTAACATAGATGTCGTTGAGCCATTTCTTTTTCTTTCTTCTTTTTTTTTTTATTCCCCATTTGTTACAATTGTGACTTGTGAGACATTTTCATTAAGAAGTTCATTAAAAATTAGAACAAAAATGAAAATATGTGTATGTGTGTTCATGTAAATATTCAGTAAATAAATTACGAGTTTTTTTTTTCATAAAAAAAGTTGTCAATTAAAAACGAAGATGAAAAGTTTCTTTTTAATCTAGCAACAAGTACAATTTGATTCACATTGGGTTAGCCCTACTATAAAAGTGCAATTCTTATAGTATTAATTTTTTTTTATACATAAACTCAAATTTAATATCTTATTTAAAGAAAACAAGTATCAAATTATTTGAACCAACTAAATATTGATCCATGTTTTATTACTAAAAATCGAGAGTGTAGATTTTTTTTTGGGTGGATCAAGAGTGTAGATATTATAAGCATGGAAAGTTAAATATGAAACTTCGATTGAAAGAAGTTTGATTTAATACTAATGGCAGACAGATGTTTGAATAATAATGAATTAATGCCATAATTACAACAATGACCAATGTTTACGAGCTTGACAAATGCCGTAGCTTTGTTGGTGGCATCACATAGTTATTCACACAGAGAACTCTGTCTTTCTCTTTTCTCTCAAGAAATTATTGAGTGTAAAAGTTTTGCTGCCTCCTATTTATCATTTGATATTTCAGTCTCTCATACAGTATAAGTTAGAAGTAACAGTGACCCACAATATTAAGATATTAAATAATATATGAAACAAAGTAAAATTCTTTTGCTACGAGCAGACAAGAATTTCTTCTGTCTCTCTTTCTCAAGCCATATGCTTTTTCATTATCTGAATTTACAGAAGTAGCAATATATGGTAGAATTACGTTGCGGTTTTGTGGTTTAACTTAACAAGAGCTTCAAAAAAAATCATCTTGGGCCTTTTGTTGATGAGGCATAGCAAAAGTAGTTATCTACAACCTTGTAATACCACATAGATTGGGGTTCGTTCCCCACTTACCTTCCCCTACCTCCAAAATATCCCCATCTCTCCCTTACCCCCCCCCCCCCCCCCAAAACAAAAAAAATGCTTTAAGAAAAAAGTAACTCCACATAACCGTTTCAGCTATTAAATGAGTCGTTCAATTCGTATTAACTTAAAAATTTCAGCCAACCTTTTAGATTGTGTTTGGATGGAGGAAAGGAATTGGAAGGAAGGAAATTGGGAGAAAAGAAGTTGAGTAAAAAGAAATAGAGTGGATTTATATTTTTCATAAGTATATTTGAATAAAAGGAAAATGAGAGAAAAGAAAAATGGAAGAAAAATAATTTTTTATTATTTATTTACGTGAAAAAGTGAAAGGAAAGAAATAGAGAATACTACCAAATAACAATTTTACACTTATATTATTATAAAAGGGATTTCAACTATATTAATTAATATGAAATAATTTTTTTCTATTTTTAATTTAATAGTTTAAAATAATATTAATCTATTAAATTAATTTAATTTTAATAAAAATAAATTATTCAAAATTATTAAAAATAGAATTAATATTTTTAGTTAATCTAATATTTCAAAAATATTACTTAAAAATATGTATAACCAACTAAATAATAGCATAAAAGAAAATCAAACTTTATATAATATCAAAAATATTATTCAGCTATTATTTAAATTTTTAATATAGTATAAAAGAAAATAAAAACTTATATAATATACTATTTAAAATAAAATATTTGTTTAGAATAAAATATCGATCATTGAAAAATTTTAAAATTTGACATAATTTATACTTTGGGTTTTTTTATTTATTTTTAATAATATAGTGATAAATAAAAATTAAAATTATTTAGATAAAATTTTTAAAAATAATAATTTAAAAAAAAGATAAAAGAGGGAAGAAATCACGCAACATCTTCGGTGGTATTGTGCACCTTAGCCTCTCCCCCTCTCATCATGATTCATCTCATCTCTCTCTCTCTCTCATCATACATCTTGCAAAGGAGGGTAAAAAGAGAAATCATGATGGATCATCCCCTTCCCCTCAATTTTCCGTCCAACTGTGAGGGAAAATATTTTTGCACTATGCATTTGGGATCCATTGAATTTTGGGTATTGTTCAATATTTCCTCCCCAATATTTCCCTTCATCCAAACAAAGTAAATATATCCCTTTCCTTACTATTTTCTTTCTCTCCCTAAATTATTCCAACCAAAACAAAGCCATAATGATTATGATAATTATGTAAATTATTTTTGCGGTACATATTTCATTTATGCATTTTAAATTATCAATTTGAGCACGTAGCGCAGTGCTAAAAAGTAGGTGAGGGTATATTATAGAAAATTCAAAACCACAACTCCTCTTTGCGCCAGCTAATTGGGTCACAATCATTTGTTTATGTAATATCTTTCCATGTGGCGACCATCAAAGTTTACATATGTTGCTCAACTAGTTGAAGTTCTATAAATTGATGTAACCGTCAAGAAACCACTAAGATGTTTGTATAAGCAAGTCCTTCCCTCATCTTTAGCGTACATTAACGACAATACAGTATCTGCAACGAAGTCAAAATCTAATCTTTGTTGTGTGAGGCACCTTAAACTTGTAAGTTCAAGTTGAAGATTTATGTGTGTGCGTGTGGGAAAGCGTAAAACAAAGTTAATATCACCAATTTAATGACCCAAAATCAGTCAAAGAAATATAGAATACTATAGCATACGAAGCTTCTGTTTGATGGAATACGTGTAATTTGAAACACTTTCGCACGTGAATTAGATTAGGTATAAGGTCGACAATGGCAACGTTGGTGCAAGTATACACGAGTTCCTTTACTTGAAATTTTCAACTAATACCATCCTGTGTACTACGTGCATAATGTGCGTATTTCCATCTTCAACTCATATTTTATGGCCAAACAATATTCAAAGTCGTCGAGTAGTCTTATCACAAAAAAAAAAAAAAAAGTCGTAGAGTAGTTCCTCGTATTCCTTTTTTTTTTTTTTTGGGTTAATTGACCTTGTCTTTGTTAATTGAAAAGTGTAATTCTCAACACACCAAAAAAAAAAAAACACCTGTTCATACATTACGGAAGCACTTCAACTCTCAGAGACATTTATATTAGGAAATTTTCATGCATATATATATAGTCCAAACAAGAATTCGTAGTATACATCTTGGCTGATAGTGTGGCGAGAATCAAAGATTTTGACAATTGATAAAGGCCTTGCTGCCGCGTAGCTGCTGCCCAATCAGCAACATATATTTGATAAATTTAGAGCTTAGATGTTGGAACTTCTTATTAACTAAATCTGTTATCATTAACCTATTCTTAATAGCTTTAGGCTAGCAACAAAGTAATGTCACTGTGACTTGATAAAGTCTTGCTAGAATATATATTAGCCATTTGGGTCTGCTTACTTTGTTCTGTAGACTCCTCTTTAGGTCTGTTGGGCTTTTATACGCTTTTTCTAATTTTTTATTCATCAAGTTTATTAGTAAAATTGTATTGAAAAATAATTGGTAAACCTTTTGCCTCTAAACTGACCCTTGTTTATAGTGATTAGTCAGGAAAGATTCACTCTGTTGACTCAGCCATGAAAGCCAAACGATAATTGAGACACATGCTTAGTTGCAACTTCGGACAGAAAAACAATAAATGATTAAAATCCTGCCTATTTCACTAATGGCTCATTTACCTTGTTAGGATTTTATAGAACTGTTTTTTTTATACTCTTGTTAGGATGGAGCCTTTATTTATTTTGGTTACATGGTACTGATATAGGGAAAATATACTTCAACTGCTGATTAAAGAACTGAAACTTTGGTATACCTTAATATCTGCATTCTTAATTGTGTCTATTGTTTGACCAATGCCCATGTACTTTTTTGTTACAATCTATTTTCACTTTTATATACATTCATGAAAGAAACATTATTAGGCATCATAGAAGTTAAGTATTGGTAATAGACTCCTCGAAGCATGCAAATTGCTTCTTAAACGTTGATGGCTCTTTTTGAAATGAAGGGATTTCAGTTGGTCGCCATGCCTCGAGGATATTGGTGACTGGTTTTGCATAAAACGTGGAGCTTGCTCTTCCACATGAGTATAGCTTTGGGCAATCCTCACAGGGTGGCAGCTGTAAGACATTAAGATGGTTGAGAAGGATTGCTAACACTGCCACCTATGCAGCCCGTTGGTTAATTAATAGCAAGAGATAACTCCGCAGGGCATGGATGCTGTTCACCCACATAGAGGGCGGAACGTTAATTCAAGGATTTCACAGTACGAAGAGAACAAAGACATAAGCCACAGCCCACAACATTGATGAATAAGTCCTCTTAATTTAATTTAGCAGAGTTTTAAATAATCAACAGAAAAAACAGAAGACTATAGGCTACTAATAGACAGCAGGCACATGCCCAACACGGGGATCGGCATAAATATACTAAACACAAAAACCTTCTAGTCCCTGGATATCACAGGATGCCTTTCTATGATTCCATCACAAAAAACCGGTAACGAAGTAACAACGATATATCTTGCAATAATATAACTTGCTACCTACTATAGGAGCTAACAAATTGTGCACGAGGACATAAGGTTGGGTAAAAGCGCAAAAGAAGAATTGAAAATATAATTATCGTGTCTATATATATATATATACATAACCAGGATGATTTATCAATGCCCGCCTAAAACCAAGGGGGTAAAAAAAAAAAAAGAAGAAGCTCCACCTGGAGATTTTGAATGAATCAAAACTAGATACATGATTAATCTTAATAAAAATTATAACACAAATAGGCACCCTACTGGTCCTCAATGTACACAAATTTAACTCTGTAACATGACCTACTGGCTACCACCATACTCCATCATTGATTTGAGCTCAACAAGACATGTGATTAATCCAGACTCTGCAGGTGGTCCCTTGGGCAGTGAAACAGTATACAATAAATGGAAAAATGGTCAGCCAACCAAAACCTTTGTCCTTCATCACAAGCCAACCCACTTGACCCATCTGAAAACCCGACCAACTCTCAAGGGCAACCCATAGTCACTAGCAACAGCATGCTCCCTTCTAGCAGCCTCAGGTTCGGACCAATCGTATACCCCGCGTTCCTGCTTACTGCCAGGTACAGTATTATCCAAGATAACAGCAACCAGGAAAGCTATCACCATGTGTAGTGAAAAAAGCGTGTTCAAGACGTAGTTCACCTGCGACAGAAAGTGTTAATTTTAGAAAAACCTGACATATACAAAAATTTCTCTCTTCAAATGGAACTAAGATGTACAGTATTCTTCAACTAGCATTCTTTAACGCAATCAATATGCAGTAGTTACTAGTTACCAAGCATGACATAACATGCAGGATTCTGTCAAAAAAGATGCTGCATATACCAGCAGAAATCTTAATCAAAACCAAGAAGTAGGAAGCAATTGATCTTAAAACATAATATGCAACTTGCAAGCAACTAACTATGTGACCATTGATTATGAGAGTGGCTTCTATTCATTTAAAAGATCATGGAGAAAGATATGACATGGCATGGTTTTTTTGACCTACAGCCACCCTGACAGGTGAAAGTGGGCCGTTACTTAACTTCTATCTCTCTGTACGGCTTAGTAATTTACAAATTTCAGTCACAGAATTTGACATGATTAAAATCAAGCATAGGATTCACAGTAGTAAAAGGACGTGAAACAAAGGCTTACCCCTCCATATTTGCCGTGGAAAGGCCCATGAGAAGCCACAATGTAGGGCTGAAAATAACTTGGCACTGACATGTTGGAATTTGGAGAGATGCCGTATTGTTGAAAGTAGGCAGGTACGGAAAGAGAGAAAAACAATGATAACCCAACTATGATGATATTACGAGAGCTTCCAGCCTCACTATAGCGTAGATTTGACAAGCCTAATGCCGTAAGCATTGCCCACATAAAGCAGAGTAGACCAGCAACTATGACATCAGGAATTGAAGCAATGAAGCCTCCAACCTTACCTGGCAAACATAGGAGAGAATAAAAAAAATATTAAATGGACATTACATAAGGAGCCAGCGATCACATCTAGGAATAAATTGCATATCGTAATTCTCCACTGATGAATGAAGTTTCAAAAACAGAAACAATCAGCACAAGAAACCAACACCTTATTTACGTTTCTATGCAATTTGATGATAAACTTGTTATTGTATGATCACTTTATAACAAATTGATAGGGAAACCATTATAGTATATCGGACAATCTGCATACCACCTTCACCATAGACACTGCCTTAAGATGAAGTTGCATGCAATCATAGCAACTACATTGTGTTCAGGCATTACAACTTTAAAAGAGATTTAAGGCAGGATAGGTTCCTTCAATTGGAAGACAGATATAGCTCCAAATCTCTAGTACAAAATAGCTAGTAGCCAACAGTTATTTAAATTTTAAGTTTGCCATCATAAACAGATAAATCACAATAAATCAACTAGCAATAATGATCCATACACAGACACTTCAAAAAGCAGTTATGTCTGTCCAACACATATCAAACACGATACTGGATATCTTTTATAGACAAATCATCAAATAGATAAATAGATGATATATAAAACAAGAATTTCGTGAAATTCTGCCAAGTGGCAGGTCCAGCTTGTGACACCACTGTCTCGTTGAAATTATGACACAGTGTCATACCTTTCCTGAGCTATGTGTCATGCACAATAAATAAATTATTGCAAAAAATTTTATAATTAAATTTTCATTATTATTTATTGCAAACAATTCACGATTTTATTTCTCCTTTTGTATTCCTTAACTTCATCCATCACATTGGCGTTAATCTAATATTATTAGGCATCCTTCAAAATAGAACTATTTTGAGGATAAATAAATAAATAAACAGCCATGAGTAGAGCATCAAAAAGATATGCCCTTGAAATGTGGGCATTCCACCTTAACCAAATTCCCCATAGAACTCTATCCTAACCAAAACCATAAAATTGAGTCACAAAAGCTGCTCCAAAGTAGTTATACATCAGAAACTCCTGCATAAGGCCTTTGAATCTGCAACATTTCATTAGTACTAATCCTAATTTTTGCATGCGTTGTTGCATGGTTTATCCACTTAGGATTTAGATGTCAACCTTAAGTTTCTTTGTGTGGATGTCTTATCCTGTTTTATACTCTTTTCTTCTCTTCTAATAAAATTTCTTTTTCTATTTAGAAAAAAAAAGTATTAATCCTAATAAGAAGCATTTTTCAAACAAAATTCTTGACCTTAGATAAATTTTAAGTATCCATATCTGCTTGTTAACAATGATGATCTCCCTATTAGGAGAGTAAGAAACTTAAAATAGGACTTGCAATTTGCAGCAAAAAACACCAGAGGGATCAAAAGTCCACATTCTTGTATCCACATTGGCAGAAAAATGAGAAAGAATCAAATAACAACAGAAGGGATAGTAACTCAGAACTTTATCTATAATTCAATTTCTGAAGAAGAAATTATGACACATAATCATGCAATTTAAAAATAAGAAACTTCTTTATTTAAATCCCTTTTTGGATGAAATGCAATAGAGATGTGGAAAAGCCTCTGAAACCAAACATTTCCAACCCAAATATCCTCCCAAAACCTGATGTGACTAAAAATTGCAGTAACCCATTAAAGTTCAGTATTACAATTCTCTCTGGACAATAGTTAAAACTAAGGATTGACTTCGATGTCCATGAGATTGATGAAAAGAATTTAATCTACTGCCTCTTTCTTTAGAAAGGCCCACTTTGAGATAAGATCTTACAAGCATCCTATGATTGGATAATTGTTCTAAAAGGGTATAAGCATGGAATATTACAATAATGGTAATGGTTTTTAAACTCCAATGTCTCAAAATAAATGTGCTTCTGTTCAATGGCTATTCATCATAAGATAGACTGATAAAGATAGATGCAAGAACAGAAAGATAATAGACGCTCACCCACGAGAGACAACACTATCAGAAAGCATGCACCCAGTTGAACTGCTCTGCGGCTTCCCATTTTAGTCACAGCAATTGTATGAACATTTTCAGTTAAAGTTGTAGACCCAGTTCCAGTTCCCCAGAGACCGGCCAAGACACTAGAAAGACCTTCCAAACCAATTCCTCGACTAAGAACTCCAGGGGTTGGAGGTTTCGATGCTACCAATAATGAAGATGCATGATATGAGCCAACCTACAAAGTTTAGAACAAATGAATATCCACACAGTATAGTGATTAGATAATCCTGCATATAGAGAAAAGTTCAAGAAAATTATTATTTCAATTTTGACATGGCACGATGTTAGTCTCTCATAGATCAGTACATGCTATTATTTGACTTATATAAACAGTAGTACAACAACAACAACAACAAAACCTCTTTTCACTAGGTGGGGACAGCGGCATGGATCAAACAAAATATCATTTCATCCTATCATAAACCATGTCTATAGGCAGGTCATTAAAAGTTAGTCTTTTTTAATGGTTTCGTCTATAGTTTTTCTTGGTCTTCCTCTAACCCTACTTATTAAACTACTCTCAATCTTTTCTACTCTTGTCTTAGTGGGGCTTCTACAGGTCTTCTGACTTATTTAGACTGTATCAATCTATCATCAAAAAAAATAAAATCGTCAGTGGCTATTTTAAGAGAAGCAAGTTAAATTATAGACAAGTTCAGAGTCAAGATAAATAAATACAGTCCAGAAAACAAAATAGAAAAAGACAAGAAGCTAACCGAATCTACAGATGCAATTAAGGAAACCACGCACATCACAAGAGCCATTTTCCAGTGAAAGACAGGAGTACCCCATTGTAGTGGATAAGGAAATCTAAACCACGGGGATGATTTCAATGTATGAGAAGTATCAACTCGACAGTGCTTCATCCTTGAAACATGCTTTCTGCAGTGCTCTGAAACCATATTTGAGGCAGGTATATTTATGTTACACCCTTTGTAGCTGTAGGCTCCAGCTTCTGTCAGCAAGAAAGCAACTGCCCAACTAATTGCAAGACCCAAAGGAACCTGGCAGTTTGGTGTGAGAAAAAATATACATATATACTTAGCAGAACCATTTGCTGCACCACAGAATTTTATGTTAACTACTGAAGTGGAAATCAGCACGATATTGTAACATTAAACTTACTGCATATATTAGAAATATGCGGTGTCCAAGAACAGATATCTTACGAAGGTACTGCAGACAGCAAGAAAGAATAGATTGTATTAAAACAGTGCAATGATGAATAGCATAGAAACAGTGGGAATTTGAATTAAATAGACTTACAAGAGAAAAAATAATAACGACTAATATCTGTACGGCACCGATCTCGATACATGTACCAACTATTGGAAAACCATAACTGTAAAATGAAAGTCCAACAGCTGCAATAGTTGGGGCTACAACCACAGGATTGATCAACCTGAAAATTCAGGTATGAAAGAAAATTTTTATTTCAGACAACTCAGACACAGAAGTGATATAAATCATACGAAAAGGCAAAGGACGTAGGCCCATATTTGACAGGTTGAAACTGTCATACCACAATCCATTAAGCAAGAGTTCTTCAAGACACTTGCCAAATTAAGTGGAAAAATATAGACAATGGGGCACCCTCCTTCCCCTCCAAATCCACTCTTCCCACCCTCCCCCAAAAATGAGGGGGGATTTGGAGGGGTTAATTTGTCTATTTGCTCTGTCTATTTGTTCCCTTTCTTCCCTCAACTAACAAATTATAAGAGGCATTTCAATCTCCTTCTCACTGATACCACTCCCCTCCAAAACTCCCACACATAGCCAGTTTTATCTTGCTAAATTTTTCAATATAACCTATATAATTCCCCATTCTCATTCTAGTCAATGATTCATCAACAGTGTTGACTATTTTCTTATCAAAGAAAAGAAAAGAAAAAAAAAAAGAACTGTTTTTTTTCATTTTACGGGGTTTCACAATGCTTCATTCTAGGGCCATATTTTTTCAAAAACACGTAGCGGGGTAGCCATACACTCCGACATAGGGCCACATCCTCAACTATTTAAGCACTACTCAATTCTGTTTTTCCGTACTGCTTTTATTCAAGTCATTCTTCTTCCCAGCATTATTTTCTATGATTATTCTAATTGAATCTCTCAACCTTTAGCAGTTAGCACTACATTACATATGCTTGGTCCACAACACGAAAACCTTCTTGATTAAAAAATGAAGCACGTACTAATAAGAAGACAAATAAACAAGCAGAGAACATCCCATAATCATACCTTACTAACAGCGACATTAGTCCAGTATATCCAAGTAAAGTTTGAAAAGCTGATCCAATAATTACAGCCCCCTGCAGTTCCTTCATTATATGCTTAAATTTCTGAAAAATTGAAATAGAAATCTTATCAGCTGTCTTAATTTCAATTATTCCATCAAAAAACCTATAATATACATAAAAATGCAAACACACAAGTCACAAATAACTAACAAATGGAAACGGTTGCGAGACCAACAAATTCGGCTGATTGATTGGAAATAATGATATAGACAACAATTAATATTATTTTAAATAAATTTTTAAAAGAGAGTGAAAGTGGGAGGAAGAATTACATACATTTGCGTTTAATCCTTGAAACTCCGGGGAGTTGATTATGGCCAAAGCTGGTGCCAGATAAACAAACGAAGGGCCCTGTACCAAGGGCAACCTTGACCCGAAACTAGTATGCAAAAGTGTAGTAACTCCGGACACAAACAGCACAGTCGATACCACGTTAGAAATGTCCTCCTATACCCATTAACACATCAGATAACTGTGTACCCCATAACCATAGTAATAACTCTTTGCTACAAATACAGAACACAAATTCAGTTACTTCGAAAGTACAAAATAAAATGACTCACATGAGAACC
The DNA here is from genome assembly GCA_031439595.1 of Pterocarpus santalinus. Taxonomy (NCBI): domain Eukaryota; kingdom Viridiplantae; phylum Streptophyta; class Magnoliopsida; order Fabales; family Fabaceae; genus Pterocarpus; species Pterocarpus santalinus. Next base: position 39,354,410 of record CM062528.1, on the reverse strand, counting down.
TCCCATTGCAGGAACTATCACCAGCGGAATCAGAATCAACGAACCCAATATCGAAGCATAATGCTGTATACCATACACACCAATAGGAACTACAGTATCCATTTAAAAAAAAAAATCAATATATAACTATCAGTCAAAAATATCAAGCTATGCATCAAAATTTTCAACCTTATGGAAAGAAAAATAGAAGCATTATTGTCCTATTTACCAAGACCAGGTGAGTCTCTGAGTTCATACTTCATGTGCGAGTGTCTAGGCCCGAAACCGTCGCCGTCCACGCTCTGCGGCATCGCGTCCGCCGCTTCCTCAGGCCTCGCCGTTCTCCTCGGCGGCTGCTCCACCGGCGCCGGCGCCGGCGCCTGGCCGTTGGTGCTGGGAACCGTACTCTTCGACACTGCATCGGACTCCCTGCGCTTCTTCGCCGGTTGCTCCTTCGCCTGCGGAACCGGAACCGGAACTTTCTCGCGGTGCGCCACACCGTTCACCGCCGGAGGTGGCGGCGGTGGAGCCGGAAGACGACCGGCTTCGAGATCCGCGTTGGCGTCGGGTGCTTTGGGCCTGGGAGGCAAGGCTGTTACCGGGCCCGAATCGCTGGCATTGGTCTCGCCGGAGAATTTGGGCCTGAAGCCCGTTTTCTTGGCCCAGGAAGAAGGTGGAGCAGGCTTGGACTCCGGCGCCGGCGCCGGCGGCCACGGCCCCGGACGGTGGCGGGTTTTTGGATCGGAGCTGGACATTTAGAAAGTAAGCTAATGGGACATAGCTTGAATGGTGGTAGATCTGATGAGAGAGAAAGTGTGTTGCACCAATGCACACAGAGCTGAAAAATATCTAGAGAGAGAAAGCTCAGTTAGAAGTAAAGAAGAAAAGAGAAAGTGTTGAAGAGTTTGGGACTGGAAGAGCTAACCACAACTGAGTTATTTACTTATTTATTTTATTTATTTTTTGTTTTCTTTGTTAGTGTTAAATTGTTATATTTATTATTTACTTAGTTATTTTTATTTTTCTTTGTGCTTTTTTTGGTTTTTTGTTTTGTCTTCGTTCTTTCTTTTTCATTTCCTCTTCTTCTGTCGTTGCTTCTTCTCCCGAAATAATCGGCGCTGATGTCACCTGAGATGGCATTTGGATTATCATGGGAAATTTAATGGCAAGAAAACAAAATCCCAAAGATTTTGTAATCCATGCCCTACTTCAAGTGAGTAACAATATGGAATATGAATATGGACGATTCAATTGATTGTTTAATGTGTCGTTTCTTTTACGGATTGTTTTTTACTATCAATTTTATTTTGTCTTTTTTTTTTTCCCGATCATCCTCCATACAAATTATTTCTCAAATACATAAAGTATTTTAATATCAAATGAATGTTTTTATCAACTTATACTTATTTCTTCATAATGGCCCGTAAAAAAAATCATTTGTTCATATAGAATTAAGCATAATACAAAAATAAACAAACTGCACTTTTTAATGGAGGATAAAACCTATGCACAAAAAAGTAAAGTTAAATTCTAAAATTAGTACTCAAAATAAAGACTTATTTGTACCAAAAAAATGGAGATTTATTTATGATCTTGTTTTATATTTAAACAAATTAGTCTCACATTTATATCTAAATGATATTTTGAAAAAAAAAAAAAGTATGAGGAACTAACAGTGAAGGTCTTTATCATTTCTTATTCAAACATCATGTAAGCCATTTAGTTCGAAAGATAAATTAATATTAACTACTGAACCAGTATTAGTACAGCATATATGATTTTTCCCCCATAATGTAGCATGTATGAGCTTTTAAAAATGTGCACTCGGAGGACGGGATTTACTCATAGAATTATATGATAAATTTTATAAGATTTTTTTTATATTTATAATGTGAAAATCACAAATCTATTTATAACACTTTTATTTGAACAGGTGAATGTCGTGTGATTAACTGATTATAATTATCAAAGCTACTTTCTTTCTATGCGACTCGTTCCTCTTTTTCGAAGCAGATACCGTTTCATTTTTTTAATAGTTCTCATCCTATTGTCTAAAGTATGGCTTCCGTAGTTTTTTTCGTTCGGCATTTTATCATATTTAGTTTAAGGCTTCGACTCTTCATGAAAAGTTTTTTAATGATAAATTGAAGTTTCAATCTTTCCTTTCGGCACAAATTCATCCCAACTGTCCGTTGTGTATGACTAAGTCTGTTTTTCAATAGATAATAGATGTGGATAATAACAAATATAAACTATTGATTAAATTCGGTCGCATGATATTAAGGAACTACTTTTCTACATTTTATTACAATCAATAGTCGAAAGTGTATCATAACCACGAGAGCTCCAGCCCAATAATCACCTACTATGTTTGTATATGCCAGTGTTATCTCTTTTTTTTTTTTTCTTTCTGATTTTATCTATGTTATCTCATGTAAATTAGATAACTGGTCACTTTCCCTTCGTCAAAATTCATACATGATTACTTGATAAAAGCAGTTCAACAATTGATTTGCCAACTAATTCAACTAGAAAAGATATTTGACAGTGTTAAGAAAGAATTTTACATGCATTTTTCTGTAATCATTCGCTTCCCCTACCCTTTTATTCATTTTCATCAGTTAAAATGTTGCTTGTTCTATTAAATTAAATTATTGCACTTAAATATCGTAATGATGAGAAAGTCACGGAGGAAAGAACATGATAGAACGGCAGAATAATAACATGCCTTTAATGTTTAAAAAATTAAGAAGTTTAATTGCCATACATGACAGTATATGATAATTAAACTCAAAATTAGAATATAATTAATGAACAAAGGTAAGTATGTTATTTTCTCCTCTTTTTCGTTAGCAAAAATAATTAATTTGAGAGAACAATTCAAGATGAAAAAATAGCTAGGAAGACTTTATATTCAATAAAAACTTCACGATATTAATGAAAGTGCGCCCTAGTTTTCTGTTCGATAAAGCCAACGGAATAAATCACAAAAAGTTTGTTTCAAAGCTTTAAACAATCTAAACATGGAAAAAGGCTGAACTTTGGATGCCTTGAAAACGACATTAATCATCCTGATTATATGAATGTTTAATTTATGTAACGTCTTTCACTTTTCAGTCTCATAATGATGCCTTTGAGCCTTGCACATTTTGACTGCAAATATACTATATAGTGTCCATTGGCGAAGCTTATATTCCCTTTTCTTCACCCTCTCAAGTTCTTAAAAAAGTGTTGAAATTTTGGTCTAAAACAAAAAAGAAAACTTTTTTAGACGTAAATTAAAAAAAAAATGACAGCTGAAGAATTTTTAAACAAAAATTGTGAAATAGAAGACGTTGAATTGATAGATTTATTTTCATGGAAGTAAATAAAAAGGTGAGATAAACTGATAAAGTCTCATCTTGGAAGAGCTTTGTCCTTTTTGTTTTTTTTTGAAAAAATGTAATTTCACAATTGGTAAGAATTCAAATAGAAACATTTTTATTTAGAGAGAGTCAAATGAATATATTCTATTGATTTATCAAATTATTTTTCTAAATTTATATTTTAATTAATTTAATGATTGAATTTACATACATAATATATTTTTAAACTGTACAAATAAGTTTGATTTATATTAAATTAAATATTCATAATTATTAAATCATCTTGAGTCTAATATCAAAACCATCACAATGAAATATGTAACAATAGAATTATATGATTTAGATTCTTCAAAAGAAATTGTTTGATAATATATAATGGAAATATGCAAGGCTTACATAATCGATGACTTCCATGACGTGAGATAATTAGACGAATATGTTGTGTCAAAGAAAATGACGTGGCTATGAATTTGCATCACATTCGTTTCTCTCGTTGTTCTTTTAATTTTACTTTCAAAGAATTTCTCAGTGTATATAGTTTTGTTAATTTCCTAACGTTTATCGGGGTAAATGGGGTGTGGGGTCCAAGTCATTGGTAGTTTGGCTTCTTCGTTGAATGGATGAGGTTGCTTTAATGAAAAATGCAAGCTTGGGAAAAAGACTTATAGCCAATTCCCAAGCTTTCATTCAAATATATTAAATCTTTATCTCAACAAATATCTTTTGGCACCGTGATAAACCAAAGTTCTTCCGATAGGGGCATTTATCGTGGGGTTTTTTTTTTAAAATATTATTATTCAAAGGTTGAGGGGAGACCCATTGAAAATTTTAATTCGCGGATGATTTATTCATAAAAAATTATCAATACGAATGAAATTTAAACTTTTTTTTATCAGATGTAATTTAATTCTATCACTATATATCGTTGTTTACGTCTAAACACAAATGCAGTTTTTTATTTATTTTACTTCATCTCAAATAAAAAAAATGTGTTTTTCTTTGGTCGTAAGAACAATTTTGGACTGGGGGCGGGCAGCGAAGTAAACCCCTCCGTAAAATACTGTCCATTTTTTGACGTCAAAAATAAGAATATTCTTGACTAATGATAAACTTATATAGATATTTATTGAAGAAACGTAAAATTTATTCCGTTATATAAGTAACTTTTTATTGAAAAAAAATTTGACAAAATTCGAAAATTTATATATTATAAATTATGTCTATAAAATTTTATGTCAACATAAAATTGTTTAATACATTTTTATGTGTATCAAAATTAACACAATAAATAATTCTTAAATCTTAATTGTAATACAAATAAGAACTACCCAATTGCATTTTTTAATAATGCCTAATTTTTAAAAAAGTTGACACAAATAATAAGCATGATAGATTGTTATAGTTCGACAGTTAAGATCAATAAAAATTATATTCTATAAAAAGTTAATAAAAGTATAAATATATGGAATTTTATATCAATATTAATCAATTTTCCTTTATATAAAAGTATAATAACTACAATTGTGTGAATAGTTATATAATAGAGTAAATATTTTTTTAATTTTAATATTTTAAAGTTGATATTAATTTAGTCCTAAAATAATTTTTAACATTAATTTAGTCCTAACATTTTAAATTTTGATATCAATTTAATCATATAATAATGATTTGATGAAAATTTTAATTTTATTAAAAAATTGTTAGGATTAAATTCATGTCTAAGTTCAAAATGTTAGGACTAAATTAATATAAAAATTTAATATGTTAGGACTAAATTGATGTTAAAATTTTTTAAGATTAAATTGATGTCAATTTCAAAGTATTAGAACTAAATTAATGTCAAATTTAAAATGTTAAAACTAAAAAATTAATTTATTTTTAATAATATGTAAAATATACCTTTTTTATTTCTCTTTTATATTTCATTTTTACTTTATCCTCCAATGTTTTTTTTTTAGTGAAAACTCGAATTTAACAAAATTCAACAGCCTTAGGTTATGCCCTTTACTAATTAAACATATGCAATTCTCGAGATGATTTTTTTTAACCACATTTTTTTGGTGATTTTTTTTTGTTTATTTTATGGAGTATAATGATAATAATGTGCGATTGCTTCAATGGTATGGGTCCAGGCCATCAATGACATGGTTGGGATTTAAAAACAAAGTAGAGGTCTCTAAACCCGTGATCCTTATTTGGATTCTTAGGGATTGAATATAATTTATGAGATTAATGTTGATATATTATTAATATAAAAGATTTTAAGGTATCAATAACTATTTCTAATTTTTATATAAATTTTGAAGTAGTTTTAATAAAAGTAAAACTGTTTTAATGATGTATTCGTATAATTAAATGACTCTATAATCTATCGAATTTAAATTTATAATGAATGCTAAAATCATATCAAATCACTTTTTTAATAGGATAAAAGTCGTTGTTATAAGTTTAACATAAGCTAGCTTGTTAATAGGATTTATTCACTATTCATTCATAACAATTGTGTGACTTCTATTCAAATTCAAGCGTTTTTCATTACGAGTACTTTGTAATTTTTCTATAAATCCCTGTTGAAAAACAAACACGCGCATACAAAAGCGTAATTAACGTCGAAACTTATATTGAAATTGACCGTCCCAATCAATGATTTTTCTTTATGAACGTTAATTGGGGGAAATTTTAAGGAAGGAAGGAGAACCAATTATGAACGTAGTAGACGGTTGTTGTTCTTCCTTTGGAAAGTGAATGGGAAACAAAACGAAGTTAGATGAATGAGAAGATGGCCCCCAAAAATGATGGTGCTAGCATGTCGTAAGTGAGACGTGCAGAAAATGAAGTCATGGCAGGGCTCACTTCACAAGAGATCGAAAAATATAATTATTAGAAAAATAAAATAAAATTTAAAAAAAAAGTGAGGAAAGAAAAGTAAAATAGAAAAATACCAAAATGCTAGCTGGCGAGGATGGTGCAAACTGCCAAGGCCCCCAAAAGGGGTAAGCAACGGCTGATTTTGGCAGCTTCGGGGAGCGTGCTGTTTGGATAGCGTGCATTACCCAAACGCCAACTAGCCGTTTGAGGATGAAAGCGACGGGGACTTGTGTGCTGGTCTAGCAATGACCCAACCCAGCACAAACGCACCCTTCTCCTCTGCATAGCCTGCTTCATTTCATGTTCTTGTATTGATATAAAAGAGAAAAAAAAAAAAAATCATGGTCTTGTTGCTGGTTAATTGGACTTGGAAATTGGAATCATGATTCCTTTTAACATACTTGTTAAATTTAAATTAGATTTAAAATGTTTAAAATTGAAATTAATTAGTTGAATTTAAAACTTGAACCTTTTATAATACAAGAAACCCAAATTATTTAATAAAACTTGTTAGGCCTTGTTCTTTTTGTAAAATAGACCTTTTAACTTGATTCCAACATCAGGTTGTACAAATCTAGCGATGAATATTTTCAACTGCTGAATTTTAGTTTAGTCAGTCGCTCAGGAAAACGCATGTCTACTCACTTGTCTCTGCTATTTTCAATAAACTGAAAAAATAAGAAATAAAATAAATAAATTGGGTGGCAACAATTTTGACTTTGGAGTACAATTGGAAGAGTGTGCTATGTATGATATCCGCGTTATCTAGGGCACTAGGTTGCTTGAGAGTTTTTTGTAGCGGTTGGATGTAAAATTGCATAGTTAGAATATGTTTAGCTGGAGATAAAAATGTAAAGAAAATTTTTATGAATGAATTTTATATATATTTATATATATATATATATATAATTTATTTATAAAAAATTTTTCTTTATTTTTACTCTCAACTAAATATATACATAACATTAAAAGTTGCGTGTAGTTGGGACCTATGACATACCTGCTATGGAGTTATCCTGTATTAAACTGCATTCGGATTCGAATCTCATTGAACAATCCGATCCCTCTCCCCCAAAATCCTCCCTTCCCCAAACCAAAAAAAAAAAAAAAAAATAGAAGTTGTGGAGTATTATTATAAAAAAAATAAAAGAAAGAGAAAAAGAGATGGGATGAATTATTATAATAATAAAAACTATATAACTTGGATACAATTGCAAACCGGAAAAACATACTTTTCGAAATTACTGAAAGTTAATCTTGGTTTCCTTTACTTCAACGCACCATAGTGTTCAATATTATCTAAACCAAGCAGGTTATACATGATATTATTATAATTGTTATACCATTTTTTTGGTGATGATAATTGTTATATCATTAATGAGCACAAGACGATGTGGAAAAAATAATTTTATATAATACAGGTAACCAGTTCAAGAGAAAGATTATAATTTATAAACAAAAGAAGGAAGAAATTTGATAACATAATAAAGTATCAATAACCAAAAAATAAAAGTGATTTCTTATCAACTCCCTAGCTATTGACTCTATTTTAGACTCATTCTCACTACTCTTTATTTATTGAATGTCTTCTCATATTACAAGTATATCGTATGATAATATAGGTGCATTTGATTCCAATTATTTTGATAAAAAAGTAATTTTTTTTAGTAATTTAAAAATAACTTTTTATTAAAAAAATTGAAATAAATGCACCATATATTCCACAACACGACCAGTTGTGCTTACTTTCATTTTTTGTCAATATATATTTTCTTTTTTGTCAATTAGATCTTCTTTTCTTTTTTTTTTGTCAATATATATTTTCATTGCTATGCAACCAAAGGGCAGTTTATGATGGTATGCTCAATAGATATTTTTATTTATTCGTTGTAATATATATTTTCATTGATATGCTCACTCTTTGGCAATTCGATTTTTTTATTTTATTTTATGGTCAGGGGTGATTTGCAAGAGTGCTCTGCACCTCTTATCCGTGGGATTCGAGCCGAGTCCCTTTGCTTTCCCGAGATGCAGTGGTAACTACTAAGGTACATCCTGGTCTAGTTACAATCAGATTCTTTTTTCTTGGGTCGTGATTTCTTTTTATGGTCAATTTTGGGAATGGGGCCACAGAACTCAAGATCACACACAGAACCTTCGTGGTCCTGGGTGCACTGCTTGCAAGGCCGAACACTTGACCAGCTGAACCAATGCCTTGCGTGTGGGGTTGATCTTGGAGAAGGACGGTTTGTCTTCGTTTTTGACCTTTTCCTTCCTATGGGCCACAATTAGTGTTGTGAAATTTTGTTCCTTATCCACAGTAGAAGTTGGACTAAGCCCAACTGTAATGGTTCAGCCAGGTAGCCCATTATTTTGGGTTTGGGAATGCTTGGTCCAGAAACCATGTGGGAAAACGGGTTAAATGAATCGGACGGGTTAACCCGCAACCCAACCCATTAAAAATTGACAATAAAACAAAATTAAAGGGGTTTTCTTTCTTTAGGGCTTCTTCTTCTGAAGCTTTTCAACCCACAGCCATCACGACCGAGTGAGGCCGTGAGACACTGTAGCTTCATTCCTCCTTGGGCGTAAGGTAATCTACTGTTTTTTTTTTCTGCCGTTATTTTTCTATTTTTAGGGATAGGTTCTAATGGATGATGCTATCTGTTCACTTATTGATTTCCATTGCATATGCTATTTGCTTGCTTGTTCGATGATATAATTGTTAGATGCTAAGTTGCTAACAGTATGCATCTCTTAATCTATCTTCCTGTGGCCTTTTTGCAATAATATTGTTTTTTTTTTTGTTTTTTTCGGGGGGACCATTTTCTTCTAGTGAATTGCTGCTTTATAGCCTGGAGGCACAATGAGATTGGAGAAGTGTTGGTTTTGTTCTTCAACCGTATACCCTGGACATGGAATCCAGTTTGTTCGTAATGATGCCAAGGTAAAATTGAACAAACTCGCTTCTTACCCTCCCAACTCTTTGGAATTATTTTCGCCAAGATTTTTATGAAAGTGAAGCTCTTTATCACATGGCTTTTGTGGCTCGGATTCGTTACAACCTTTCTTTGTGCAGATTTTTCGGTTTTGTAGATCGAAATGCCATAAGAACTTTAAAATGAAGAGGAACCCTCGTAAAGTAAAATGGACCAAGGCATATAGGAGAGTGCATGGAAAGGATATGACACAGGTAATTTAATTAATTATCTTGGTGTTATCTATCTTTTTAGTTTAATTCTGTTGGTTTTGATAAGCTTTAGAACTGTTATATTTTTTGTTTCAGGATTCAACCTTTGAGTTTGAGAGAAAGCGAAACAGGCCTGAGAGATATGACAGGAACCTTGCTGAGAATGTCCTCAAGGCCATTCCTAAGATTGATAAGATCAGAGTCAGCAGGGAGGAGAGACACCATAAGAATAGGTCCCTTTTCTTTTTTTTTTTTTTAATTGGAATCTGTTGCATGGTTTTAATTTGCCGTTGTGATTGCAGTTGCGTTGTGTTTCCTATGATTGCTGAAAATTGTGAGAAAATACAGTTGATGTGGCCACAATTGTTGCTGTGATATGATTGCGGAGTGTACCGCAACAGCAATATTGCGGCCGCAATTGCAACTGCAGAACACAATTTAAAACCATGCCAGTTGTTTTGTATATATTTGAAAGCTTTACAAGGTGTTGTCTTTTGGTTTTTTGCTGACATTTTGTAACAACTTTGATAGGATGAAAGGCAAGAAGGAGAAGCTGCAGAGGGAGGCAGCAAAGGAGTTGGAGCAGGGCATCAGTTTGGTCAAAGCTCCTACTGTGCTTCAACAGGATCCATCTCTCACTTTGCCAAAGATCAAAGTCAAGGTTTCCCAACAGCAGTCACAGGAGAATCAACCCATGGAAGAGTGATTCTGTCAATGCTGCACTCTGTTTTTTCCGGTTTAATATTTGTGGCTAGATTAGTTACTGCCTGCAAGGTCCAAATTACTAGTTCTAGTTTCCTTGAGATCATTAATGTGAATGATATGAGTTTGAAACAAGATTTTTGGGTAAATGTTCGGTGTGTTCTCTTTTTTGACAATGATTGTATGAGATAGCGAACTATTATAAAGCATGGCAGAATGGTGTTGTCTCCTTGGACATAGCTTATTCTGTGAGGCATTGCTGTACAATGGAATACTTGAGAATGTGAACATTTTATGACTCTGAATTGCTGAGCTTGCTCTATGACAAATGAGTTATCACTGAAGGAAATAAAATAAATAAATAAATAAATAAATAAATAAATAAAGGTTATACACATTCCCCTTTCTTCTTTTCAATATTGGGTTGGTTCGAATAGGTTTCTTGTAAAAGATTTCTTTGTTTTTCTCAAAAAAAAAAAAAAATTATATATGTTTTTCAAAATACAACACATCTAAACAAGCTCACTGTTTTCAAAATAGTATTCATGAAGCATATGGTTATACATCTGCTAAACTTAATCGTGCAAATTTAGCTACATTTTTTGTAACAATAGTCCTGTTCTTTGTTTTGTCTCATGAAAAAGTAGGCTATAAACTGGATCTATTGAGTAGAAGTTGTTCAAATAAGAAGGTCCCTAATGCATTAAAAGCTGGTGAATTTAGACATGAGCTAAAAATAGACGCACAAGTCCCTATTTCAATTTCTCCGTTCCAAACTAAATTGGAAAATATTATTTGAATTGAAGATATAATGATATTGTAGTGAATATTAATGTGAATGTGAGTAAGTATTGGTATTCGTGTATCAACGTGAAATAGAAATACTATATACTTATATGAAAGAAATACTATATTTTATGTCAAATTTTGATGCAAAATTTCTCATAACAAAACTCAATTAAAGTACTACGCAAAAACTGTTGTTACGATACTAAAAATTGGGTCCGTAGTATTTATTTTTTTAGCTCACGCTTCTTCTTGCAAAATTGTTTTTTTCCCTCTCTCTTTAATATGGATCATAGAAGATATTTTTGACAACGAATATGGAGATGGAGATGTTAATTTTGAACTCGTTTTCCTTTGGGTCAATGTCGTTTTCGTTTCGGCCCCGACTAGAAATTTTTTTTATCAAGACGGGCCTGTCCCCTTTGGAGGGTGCTTAGCGAGTGGCGCGGGTTTTGCAAAGGATTTTAGGGTTCCATTTCAATGAGAAGCTCCAACATGATCGCTTCAATGGCAACAAGATCCACAATCATGCGAACCCTATGTAGAGCCTCGCCGAAATCAACGACACAAAGAGCCTCCTTCCCATTGCGTGGTTCCAATTTCGCTTCTTGTCAGAACCCTATCACTACGCCGAGGTTGTCGCTGCTGCGAAGAAAATTGAGCTCCTTCAAACCCATATACACTACAATTGCTTCCGCATACCTTGTTTCCAAGCTTCCCACAGAAGCCACCACCTCCTCCCAAGCTCCCTCTATTCTCATTTTTCTCTTACATTGTTGATTGAAATTTGCACTTTTACCATTGAACACTCTCAATTGCAATAAAAATATTACTGATTGGTGATGATGCTGTTGCTGTTTGCAATTTTCACATTATTTTGTTTCCGGTAAGCTTCTTAAATAATTTCCAAAGGATCTATTAAATGATAGAGATTAATTTTGATATACCATAGATGATATTATTATTTGTATGATTTTCGTAATAATAATTTTAAAATTAGACATTTTGTTAATATAGCAATACACTACAAAAAATAAAAAATTAACATTGTATGCAAATTAATTTCTCAAATGATGTTTATTGAGAAGATAAAAGCAGAGATTTTGAGAATGCAAGAATGCAATATTTCAATCTCTTTAATTTTGTGGGAACTAAAGGGTGGGAGATTAGCTTGTTGATGGGGTTCTAGGAAGTTAATTGTAGACTAAAGCTTGTTAGCCAGGGATAGTAGTCCATGCATAAGCTTGTGTCCGAGAATTATGGGACTTTTGAGCATATGACATTTTTGTTTGCCTTTGTTGATGGCAGGGAGGTTTGCTAACTATCTCAATCCAATCTAGAAGTGGGTGATGGATAGACAAGGGTTCCTCTCCTTGAATTCCCTTAAAAGCCGAGTTTCTTTTGAGCCCTTTCATTGAGAATTTAAAAATTCAGATTTCTTGATTAAGTGTTGAGCAAGTTTGCTACTACTTTGAATAGTTAGTCTTTGCTTGCCTCTTCTAGTTCTACCACTCTGACATGGATATAACTTGTAAATTTGTAACTTTGACAAGTCAAATGATGTTTTATGGTTTTATATTGTCTTTGAAATAATATCATGCGAATCATTTGAGAATTAGACGTAAAGAGAAGATCACTTCCTTTGGACCTACCGGAAAGTAAATAAGATAACATTAATGGATACAAGGCACCATAGTATTATCTTTTTGCTCCTTATGGAATGGCATTCGAACAGATAGATTTGTTATTCATGGAAGTGAAGTGAACATGAGGGGGCCTTGAATTCTGCTTGATTAGAATTCTGAATGCTGGTATATGTGGTTGTGGCAGTGGCATATTTGCTGCATGCTGTGAATAATGTAGCTACTATTCATTACTTTTTTGAACTGTCCATTGGAGTTCCTGCTAGTCTAGGTCGAATCATAAAATCACCGTAGTGGTTCAATCACTTAAATTCGGGAATTGTCTAAAAAATCACTTGTTTCTTTTCCAAAGAAAATCTGACTTAATTTAGTCGAAATATGACGTTTGTTAATTTTTTGGTAGCCATGTTATGTTTTGTTTAATTATATTGCCTAAAATTGGTTAAATTTATGTGAGAAAATTGAAGGGCAAAAAATGCTAGATGCTCCGAAGCTTTAGTAAGGTTTTATGTTATGCTTTTTTTTTTTTTTTTTTTTTTTTTTGCGTTCAAGTATAGTAAGGTTTTAGTTCTTCTCTGTTTGAAATTTTTTTTCCAAGGAATATTATTTATTAGAAGATACGTACAAACATTTAAAAATAATTAAATAAGTTTTTTTCTTCTTCTGTTTGAAAGAATTTTTTTTTAAAGAAAAATTGCATATATTTTTTTAACTTAAACAGAAACACAGCTTTAATTAATTGAACCATTTACTTTTGGGTTCAACAATTGAATCATCTCCTCTTCCATTCTATAACCTTTGCTCTTGTACTACTTTTTTTTTTTAAAAAAAAAAAATTTGGGCTACATATGTATAGCTACACATTACAATTAATAATTTTTTATAATATATAATCTTATCAATTCAATTGCTGAATTATAATTATTTATCATAATAATTATTCATCAATTTTTTCTATAAAAATGTTGATTTTGATATGCATAACAATTAAACAATTTTGTATGCATGTAAAATTTTATAGATATGATAATTTTTTAATTATCCAATGATGGATTTTGAAGAAATTTTCTTAGATAAAATTATTTGATAGTGTAAGATTTGCATTTGGTCCTTATGTATACCTTTAAGTATTGGACAGGCTATGCCACTAAGAATAAACGTATCAAATCCACTGGTCCGGCACATCATCTGATCCGTCTAAATCACACGAAACCGTTTGTTGATGTTGCCGACATTGTGACGAATGATATATAGATCTTCATTATGATGACAGAAAAATTTGAGGGCTGAAAGCATCGGAATAAAAAGTGTTATTTTCATGAGTTAAATTAATCTTAGTTCCCGTTAACAAGAAAATCGATTCTCCAAACTTCTAAGAAGCAACAAAACCCCATAAGTCTAGACGTTTTGTTAATTGTCTTTGAAACAAAGGCATTTATTATTCATATGGCGCATTGCATTCTTTACTCATCTTTGGATGATTTGCTTGGAAGACTAAAATTGCACATGCTTAAGTAGATCAGATGTCATTATAGTTTTGATTACTAATTTCAGTGCAAAATTATTTAATGAAGCCGTCGGGACCTACCACTACATATAGATCTTGGTTAGGAAGTTCTAAACTTTCAAGGAAAAAAAGAAGAAGAAATATAAAAATTTCAAACACAAATTTAGGTTCTTTGACGTTTTTTTGGTTGATCTATTAATATTAGACTTTAACTAATCTAGTTTTATATAGGTTAATCTTTTATAGAGTTAAAACTTTTTTAGTATTAATTTTTTTTTTCTATTTATAATATTCAAATTCGAGATAATTTAAAAGGATCAAACATCAAACTATTTAAACCAACTAATTATTATTCAGGTTCCTTCACTTCGTCCATGATCTTTCTGTCATCATTTTTCTTTTCTCTACCATTTCCATTAGGAAAAAGAAAAGGAAAAGATGTTATATATTCCACAGTTAGTTGTAGGATAACATCATGGTGACAATTAAAGTAATTCAGGATGGTTTCTTTTCATTATCACCAATTGCAAGTAGCATAAGAATAATTCAATTTTCAGTTCTAAGTTCTAACAAAACGAATTACCAAATGCAAATAAACAAGCAATATATCTATAAACTTTGGAGCTCCAGTTCAGACCAAAAGACACATCAATATTCATAAAGAGGTCCACAATAAAATCTTGGTGTGGCATCCATAGATTCAAAAATTTATTCTTATATGAGACCAGGCAGGACAAAGAAAAACTAATTGCTCAATTCTCTTTATTGGTCTAGGGTGGTATATTGATTTGATTTCCTTTTTAGATTTCCTGTTTTTTCGTGTTCCCTATCAGAAGTCATAGTAACCAAACCATGTTGGTTATATTATGCTTCCCACAAGCGTATATCTCAAGCTAGCCTTATTTATTGTTGAAGGAAAACGCTTTGCATTATTGCCAAAAGTAAAAAAAGTGTTATAGATTAATGGCCTTGTTACATATAAGTGCACACACGTACATTTATTTAACTTTTATTTTCTAAGTTAATATCCTGTGCACTAAGCACTTTGTTTGTTACCTTCAGCTGAAACCTCCCTCGGCAAACGAGTGAGGCTCTCTGTGGCAGTGGCCACCTTTAAGCATATAACCGTGGCATTGGCATTGCATACGAAGTTCATATAAATTAAATTCAACTCCATAAAGTCCACGTGACATAAAAGATAAACAGTCTGAGACAGTTTAGTGCTTCAACAACCGTATATAAATGTTTAAGCAAAACCCAAAATTGCATCTTATTCAGTGCGTTATAGTACATACAGTCAACGAAGCAGCTTTTTGCTCTAATGATTTTTATAAGACAGTTTGTTCTAGATATTCGGACAAGCATAAATTTAAAAGCCGTTCTTGCAATAGAATTATTATTCTTTTGAATGAAACACAAGATAGAGGTTTCTCAAGTACATATCATATTTTTATGTATGATTCTTGTGTACTAACCATTGTGCGCAATTATGGCCACTGGCACATGAGCCCTAGTTCACATGGAGAGGGCACTGGTTCTTTTAAGAGAGCCAGTAACTTCCAACGTAGTTTCAACCTGGGAGAGACAAATAAATTCCCCCTTACGCTCCCTTCATTCCCTCACCCCACCACACCCCACATTGTACTAGTTTTCCTTTCCTAAAAGCAATACTGGAAATTCTGCAGGTTTAAAATTAATAAATAAAGTATAAGTAGGGCCACTTAATCATACTTTAAAATTTCATGTAGTGTTTCATCTATACTCCTGCAACCGCGAATTAAAAAGATATATATCGTGACGAAAGCATACATGACATTCGTCAGAAATATTCCAAACTTACAACTTATTAGAAGAGGCATGTATATATTCCAAATACATGACATTTTGTACAGTATATACTAAAGGTACTTGAGGGTATGTAAGAATTACGATCATGATTAATAATTTAGGTCTTATAACATAATTAAATAACCCTCAAGAGAATAACGACGAAACTTTTGTCAATTTAAGATAATAAAAAAATTCAGTCAAAAAACAAATGGACATTCGTTTTTCAGCCTGTAATTCACTCAAGAGAAAGAGTTGACTATGATTGTTTGTCTTTATCATTTTCATCAGCTTGCAACTTGTTAGCATGCATATGGAGTATTTTAATATTGCTTTTGGAACAAGTATAACACACTTTGAAGTTTGAATTCCCCAATCCCCAATGGACCAATTGATAAGGGGTGGAGAAGAAAAGGCCAAGAATTGGCCGGCAGGCCTAATTGGTGCAGCAATTCCCAATATTCCCGCTAATAGGTATCGCTTTCCCTCAGTTTTCATCAAGAAATTAAAGGGCAGAGTCAAAGGTTTTAATGTTATGGTTTATGGGTATGTTAATATGACCCTCAACTTAATAGTTGACATGCATTTATGTGTCATACGATCACGTTAGAAATGTACATATCTCTTATACATGTTAATTATTATCTATTAGTTTTAAGTACGCACGATAGATGTCCCTATTGCCTACCTAAGCATCACTCATTGTCTGATCTGAAAGAAGCTCAAATGGAATTATGCAAATTTTTGCCAGTAATAGATGCCCCCATGGACTTTTGGCTGAAGAGAATTTCTTGGCATTACATAAGGCCAAGACGCAAGAATTTCCTTTTCAGTGGGATTCCTTATCTGTTTTGAATTGTCACCCTCACGTTTAGTTGTCTTATCATCCTTTGGAATCCTTCGTTCAACTAATGTTAAATTAGCATCAAAAGAGAAAGAGGAAAACAATGGGATCCAACTCGTATACGAAGCTATTAAAATTTTATTCTCTAGGAAGGAGAGAAAAAAGAAAAAAGTGAATCAGATCATATACAAAATTAAAGCTACAGAAAAGTTAAGTATAAGAAACATGAATTATAATTTGTTAATCATGACAGGTAGATTTGGTTCATCAATGCCTACAATAAATCTTCTGTCTCTACTACTAAGTACTAACTACCGCCACCATTTGTAAGGAATAGTATGAATTTACCAAAAGTAGGAGCCTAAGATAGGATAGGATTGGATAAGCTAACCTATATAGAGCCTTCCAATTAACTAAGAATAGGGCTGCGGGAATTCCAAGTTCACTGAGACGAGGGATTAACTTTGGCAATTCCAGCTAGCCTGATGGACAAGTTGAGCTGCTTCTAGTTATTTATGGATGCAGTTTGTAACTAGCTAGGAATCTGTCAATCGAAAGTTTGAAAAGTAAAAACTGTTGGTGAAATGCAAGGTTACATGGCTTCAATCTAGGCAAAGGAAATTAATAAGAAGCATGAGGTCTCATTTACCTTTCATAGTTTTCATTTACTTTCTTTTTTCTCCAAATTATCAACTAAAATTCATTTAAAATGCCCATCAATTGTCTTTCGAGTTACATTAAGAATATATTATGGCGGCTAACGGCATTGTCTTATGTGACCAATCTTCTATTTATATATCGTTATAATTTGGGTTTAATTACTAAATTTTTGGTTGATTATTGAATATTCCTATAATAAGATGAACCTCCTTCTTAACTTAAATATTTTTTACAAAAAATAGATACACATGACAGAGTTGGAGTTTAGCTCTTTTTGCCTTCTCTTTTTATCTGTTTATTACAAATTACAGTGTGATTGCGCAGGTCCAGTTATCTACAAAGAATCGTTATGTTTACCATAAGCAAGCTTGAATGTTCGATTCATATTGAGGACTATGTAGTTGATCATAATGAGGAAGGTGGGGAATGGCCCAGGACCAGATCTGCAGGGTCCATAACCCAAAAAATATGCCCTTAACACTTGTACCTCAACAGAGAGAGTAATGATGCGCCTTATTGTGCGTTGTCTCTTGTTGTGCATGACAGATTCTCGATTCTCTATCCGTTCCTCATTTAATTCTTCTTTCATCTCATTACATTCTTATGTATTGTTTGTGCCATTGAAACCTAACCTTAACATAAGACCTGAATGTTCCTTCACTGTTCAAGCTTTGAAAGTTGTTTTTGGCCTTTTCAATTTTACATTCAAACTACAATTTTTCTCTGTTCATCAACATGTATTTATACATGTAAGGAACATAGATTTCAGAAAATTTATGATGTTCTACTTTGGTGGTAGAGAAAGAAAAAATAAAGGTTGGGGGGTAGTTGTGAGGGAGATAAGATCGAAATTGGAACTGTTGCCTGTTGACCCAAGCTTTTTAATAATTCATGGGGTTGTATTGATTAAATGCTTTTCTTTCCCAACTGCACATGATATCATGTATTAAAGGATGTAATGTAACAAGAAGAAACCAGACATAATTAAAATAGTCACACCCCATTCAAATGATGATATTAAATATTTCGTTCTGGATTTTATTATCTTTGACAGTTAATAGTTAGGGAAAATCAGCCAAAGCCATTACCTTGTCTAGCTCATATTGTGCTTCTTTTTATTATTTTTTCTTTCTTTGTTTCGAAAATTACTGCTTTTAATCATAGATGTGTTGGAAGTAGGAGTTGGTGGGTCTACAGGCTAAATTTATTTTGTGGGCCAACATTCATCATCACACACATTCATGGTTTCCCCATTGCCCTCGGTACTTCTTTGGTGATTACAAAAAATAGGCAACTCTTTTTGGCACCAGAAAGAAAAAGAACCATAAATCTACCTTCTATCATGTTCACATTTTTTTTGCTTTAATGGTACCCTTAGAAGACCTTCCAATTTAACTAGGCTATTTCAAAAATCCCAACTCCGTACCAAAATTTGGGGACTTGATTTTGATTCCGGTTGATGGATCCTTGTAAAATCTCTGGTACCTTTCAAGCATTTTCAAGATGTTACCAAACTCGAGCAGAAATTTAGTCTTGATGGTGATAGCCTTTATTAATTGAAGGATGATGATCTTAAACCACAGTTATTAGATTTTTTAACAAAACTGTAGATTTAACGTTGCTAAATATTTACTCAATGGAATTAACAAGCGACGAAGTTAGCTAAGCTGTATCCATAATTTGCAAATACAAGTTTTTCGACTTCCCAAAAATCAAAAAGAAAAAATAATGAAAAGAAAGCTAGAAATAAAAGTGAATTCAATTTTTTACTCGTCTTATTTTAGTTATCAAATATTGTATTAATAATTCGATTACTGAAGTACTTATTATAGAGATCAATAGCCAATAAATATTCCACAATTCATAGCACTTTCTCCTTAATTGCGATAATTAATAATCACCAAACACGAGGTGCACAAGGTAAAGCAAAATAATATATGATCATGTCACAAACTATGCTGAAATTGAGGGTAGGAGGAGGATCAACTTTTTCGGGTAAGACTTTTTTGCTTTATCAACTTTTAAATTCTTGTATTAACTGGCATAACCGATTTAAAAAAGCACGCCACCTAGGTATCTGCCTCAACCTTCTATTCTTTTCCTTCTCAGAAGATGCATCATTATTCATTTTAGGTATAGGTAAGGGTACACTACAAGGTAAGAGAAAGGGAGAAAGAGAGTGAGTTATGTTAAATGGGAATTAAATGGTAATGGTCCTTTGTGACAACATTACCTTCTCCCTCTGGGCTTCCCTATCACAAAGAAGCCAAAGACACATGAAATGAAGCCATCATCTCATGATTTTTTTCTTCATAGAACCCCAGCACAAAACCACCCTTTAACCATTTCCTCCAAAAGTTCAGATCTTTAAACCAACACTCCCTCTGCAGAGGAATTCTTATTATGTGCTAGAAAAATGAGAGACATAGTTTCATGTTTTAGTGAGAACGCAGTGAATGTGTCACACTCAGCCTCATGTTCTAGCTACTCAAACAACGCTTGCATCACTCCAAGCCCCACGCCCTCAACTAGAAATTCAGTTTCGTCTGTCCACAAAACAACACTCTCCAACCAAAAGCAGCTTCTGATCACAGTCACTTGGTGCAAGAGCTTCTCCAACCAAGGACTCACCATAAGCTTTGGGAATGAAGATCCACCAGCACCACCTTTCAGGCTCAACACCAATTCAAGGTTCTTCAGGAAGAAGAAAGGAAGCAAATTGCTTGAATCTGATGTAACAAAAATTGAAGTCTTCTGGGACCTTTCCAATGCCAAATACGACACTGGCCCTGAACCTGTTGAAGGGTTCTATGTTGCAATCATGGTTGATGCAGAAATAGCACTAATCGTTGGTGACATAACTGAAGAAGCTGTGACCAAGAAGCTCAAAACCATAACCACCCGTTTGGCTAAATTCTCATTGTTATCAAGGAGAGAATATTGTTCAGGCAACACACTTTACACAACCAAGGCTCAGTTCTGTGACACTGGCACATGGCATGACATCATGATAAGGTGCAGTGGGGACAATGAAGGGTTGAAGTCACCGGTTTTGATGGTTTGCATTGACAAGAAGACTGTGATCCGTGTGAAGAGGCTTCAGTGGAATTTCAGGGGTAACCAAACAATTTTCGTTGATGGGTTGCTGGTTGATTTGCTTTGGGATGTTCACAACTGGTTCTTCAACCCTTCTTCTTCTGGGTATGCAGTGTTCATGTTCAGGACTAGGAGTGGATTGGATAGCAGATTGTGGTTGGAGGAGAAGACAGCAATGAAAGATAAAGATGGGGTTGAATTCTCCTTGTTGATCTATGCCTGTAAGAGCACATAAAAGGGAACTTGTTCATCTTAGTTTTGTTAACACCCTTTTTTTCCCCCTTTTTCTGGTCTTTTTTTTTTTTTTTTTCCCAATTGCCTATTCTTTGTGTTCTTTTTGTACTTGTTTTTAACTGTTCTTTTACTTTCTTCTTGTAAGGATACACACTCATTCTCTTCTATCATAGGAAACAGAAAGAAAATAGTTTTGAATTGTAGAAATTTGAGTCACAAGGCTCATAAATAGAACAATTGGCTGTGTGATTGTGTCCTTTGTTTCTCTGCTTTTTTTTTTTTTTTCCTTGGAAATGGAATGGTACAGACACTGTTACTGTGTTTCTACTAAAAAATGGTAGCATGTAGTAATAGGGAAAGTGTCCAAATCGTTTCAAACAAGCTTACGATTAAGACATGGATATATCAATGAAGATTTGCCAAAAGAGAAATTGAGATTTTGGTTGGCTTATATCTGAATTGCTTTTGGCCTTTATAGTAGAGAATAAATTTGAGAATCTTATCAATGAACAATGTCTTGATCAGTGACCACATTATTCTCCTTTGCTCCTAGCAATTTTGTATGTAGCTATAGCGTTGCTCAAAACACCTCTTCATGATAACTATCAACTGACATAGACTAGTACACTACAAGGTGTGATTTAATTTCTATTGGCTTCTCATAGCAGTTGAGATATAATCAAGCTTATAGCAATTTAATTATAGATCACTTACTTACTCTTAGGCATAAACAAGTGTGGAAGGTGGAAATGATTAAGCTCGGCTGGGTCACTTTCATATCAAAATCATTCGAACCAAGCTTCAACGTTTTAATTAATGTTCTTGTCTTTACTGGGAGGTGGTGGAACATTTCATTACCATGGTGGTCTATTTCTTCTGTCCTTAGACCCCTTGACAGGTGTTTGTGGCTCCCTGGTCCCTGCAATACTCAATTCCACTAGCAAAAATATCAATCATGCAAGCACTGTCCGTTGCAGGGTAAAAGAAATAGCATAGAATAAAAGCAATGATCATTCTGATCTGTGCAAAATGGATGCATTTCTTTTTTTCATCTCCATTTAATCCCAGATAAGCAGTACATGCAACAAATTAGACAATTTTTATTTTCTTTTATCCCTATTTTGGGGCTACGGACGGGCTTACTCATTTGTTCTTTACTAAACTCACTCATTTATTCTTAATATGTGGATATAAAAGTAGAAATGGAATATGACTCAATAAATTTTACTTGTAATGTTAGGAGTTCAAATTTTAAAGTCGCTACCTTAATTTTACTTGACTATTGTTGTCAAACCAAAAATAATAATATAGTCTTTACAATTTTATACCTGTTAAATATCATACCCAAAAAAAAAAAAAATACATGTTAAATAATAATCTGTATGGCTATGATACATCATATCTAATTAGATATATACCTGCTCGGTTATCGTCTTTCAATTTTTGTCCTCTGACTGAATACATAATTATTCCTTACTTCAGACTCCAGAGGATGATTCCATTATGCTTTGCAAGTTAGGATGATCACAAGCTACAGGCGAGGGGTCTAGCATCTCAGTACTGTGCTTACCTTAGTATTGTGCTCATCCAACTAATATACTTTTTATTTAAACTATTTATCTTTATTTCTCTCTTCAGATAATTTTATAATGTACAATACATGAAGATTCACTTTTGCATTTATACAATGATTTGGATAAACTAAAATATTTTCAAATAATATGACTTTGATATTAATGATTTCTTCCTTTACACATAAATAATTTTTTTGGGTAGACTACACATGAACAACTTTGGCAAGTACAAAATTTTGCAATTTTACGTAGAAGATAATGCAAGATTAACTTTTTATGAATGAAACAAAAACTGTCAAAAGCCCCTCACACCAATGATATTTATTAAGGATAGCTGAACACTGATAAATCATAAATGTATGTTTGAATTAATTAATTAATAAAATATACTAAAAAGTTTGTTCAGATGCCGAAAAACAAGTTAACAACAAAATAAATGGTGGGGTTTGCTTTGAAGCAATTGAAGTAACCAGCAATCGTGGTTTTTGTTTACTTTTGCTGGGTTAATTATCCGTCAGTTCTTGTATTTCAACTGTACTGGAAAATTGATCCGAAACGATTCTCTCTGTTGGGCTGTACCTGAATGCCACACCACAAGCCCATTTAGTGTCCAGAAACGGATCCAACATTGGGCTGATACTCAAAAGATGCGAAAAGGAGCACGACCAAAAACAATAAAAAATGACACGATGTGGAACTGTACCCAAAAAAAAGATGCAAACTTGTAAATTATTTTCATTTATGGTAAAATAAAAATCGCGTAATTTAATTTAACCATTAGGTAAGAAGCTACACGGCTTGCAATTTCTTTTTCGACGATAGAGAATCCTAATTCGCAAGTAACACATGTATGTCACAAATCTCCTTTTTTTTTTTTTTTTTACATCGAAAGGTAATGAGGGTTTGAATTTGTAATGTTACATATATTATCCAAATTCCTGGCCAACAATCTATTTCTAGTAGTTCACAAATATGTGATTTAATACGTTTTTTAAGTATTTTTCTCTTTTCCTTTTTTTGGTTAAACGTAAAACCTCAAAAAAATGGGCTCTTTAATTTTAGCTCTTTTTTTGTTTGAGCTTTTTCTCCCCATGAAAAGTGTTCAATAGTAACTTTTTTTTATTGGTATGTTGATAATAATAAGATTTGAACTTAAAATCTCATACATATTACTTAAATTCCTTATTATTAAATCATTTCTAGTGGCTTGTTCAATATTGACTTAGTCTTTGAAATTAATATAAGCAATAGGAAAATGGTCCAAGGTCTGAGGAGCGCATTAGATTCTTCTTATATGTAGATTTATAAATGTTTAATTTATCACATAAATTTTTTCGATTTGCTACTAGTTTTTTTATTCGTTTTTTGAGATATTTTACATTTTATATTTCTTAATTAACTTCATGAAGAAAATATTTATTAAGGTAACTTTATATTATCAAGTTTTTTGGATTATTCTTTTTTTCTAATATTGCATCTTGATGTTGTTGGCATTTTCTAAAAATAATTTTACTATGTCCTATCATTAATAATTCTTCATTTGTCGTTTTTTCTTATTGACACCTACATCTTAATAATATTGTTTCTTTTAGTTTTATCATCGCGCTTTTTATAGAAAAAAAATAATATTCATTTAATATTTTGTATTTGTTGTTTTAATAATAGTAAGTTTTTACTTTCAATGTAATTTTGCTATTTGCAATCTCAATTTTGATTAAGGGTGTGTTTATTTAGGATTTTTTTGGCAAAAAATTATTTTTTTATCGAAAAAAATCAGTTTCGTATATTTGAATTTTTAAAATAATCAAAATATCAAAAAAAAATTTTAAAATTGAAAATAGTAGCTTCTAAAAAAAAAAAATCGATTTTCAGCTTTTTCAACTATATATAAAGAATGTGTTTGTTTAGAATTTATTTGGCAAAAAATCACTTTTTTCATTAAAAAAAATCAGTTTTCGTATAATTGAATAAATTTTTAAAAGTAATTAGAATTTCAAAAAAATCTATTTTTAGGTTTTTTTTTGTAAAAATTGAAAATAGTAGCTTTTAAAAAAAATTAACTTTTAACTATATATAAATATTGCGTTTGTTTCAGATTTTGAAAAAAATAATTTTAAAACTTAAATTTTATATATAACAGAAAAAGCTTAAAATTGATTTTTTTCAAAATCTATTTTTTTCAGTTTCTCCAAAAATGTTGAAAATTGATTTTTTTTAATCTGATTATTTTTAAAAATTTATTCAAATACATGAAACTTATTTTTTTCAACGAAAAAAGTGATTTTTTGTTGAAAAAAGCACAAACAAATATACACAAAATTATTTTTTATACCAACACTAACACCAATTTTTTTAAAAAATTTAATTTCATTATTATATTATATTCATTTAAAATAATATTTTTTGTTTAATATTAATTAGAGATTAATTTTTTATATATTAATAATATAAAATAATTTTAAATTGTTAGCTAATAGAATTTGAGGAATATGACAAAGTCTATTCTTATCATAGGGGTTAGGGGAGGTGCCTGTTGAGTTACAACTTATTAGATGGAAGGTAGTTGTTATTGTGAGTAGTTACTCACTTGGCATTTTTTCTCAAATTTTATTGGTTGATATTTGAGAGTGTAAACTTATTTAATATTGTTAGTCCATAAAAATTATATCTTATTAGCTATTTTTATTTAAAATATGAGATTAATTTTTATATACTAATAATATAAAATTATACTATTAATTTTATACTATCAAGTAACATATAGAGTTATAAGAATGTAACAAACCATGGCCAGCAACTATCCTAATAAATAGTTATCTACCATAATTTATCATTTTTTTATAATTTTATTAGTTAATAATATAAAATTATTTTATATTATCAATATATAAAAATTAATATCATAAAATATTCTTTCAAGGAAAACATATAATGTATAATTTTGCTATTCATTATTAATATTTTTCCAGTCAAAACTTTTGGTACAAAAGTATTGGTTAATTAAGCTTTTACTGAAGGCGAATCTAGATTCCCATAAGATATAACGAAGCTAGCCAATTATTTGTACCACGTGTTTCATAATCAGTTTCGTACTGTATATCGTGATAAGTAGCAGTCTTCTTCTTCTTCTTCTTCTTCTTCTTCTTCTTCTTCTTCAATTTCATGATTCCATCGTTTTAAACTAGTGTGCATTTATCGATGTATGCATTAAACCGTATCACAGCTCTCTATAAAATATAGGTAGGTAGAGTTAAAAATGGAGAACAATAATCCAAAAGTGGTTAAGGTCTGCAACTCAACGCAAACTTTGTTTGTAATCTCCAGAGTTTGAGAAATAATTATATGGTACAGGAGTATCACGTGACTGTACTCTATAACCAATTATGTAAGTTTATTTTATACGGGATCCACCATTAACACATAATTCTATAAAAAATACACTTATATAATTGGTTGGGAGTACAGTCACGTAGTGTTCTAAGATCATGTAAGAATTTTTCCTAGAATTTAAATCTTGAAACCTCGCTTTGGTTACCGTTTTACTTAATAACCACTCTTATGCGAACGTGTGTGAAATTCTTGCACACACGTTCGGTGGATGTCAGGAGCTATGAGAGGAAAAATTCTTTCATTCTTTCGGTGGATCAACTCTTGCAGAGGGCAGGCGAAGAAATTTTCGGATGGCGCAGCAAGTTGAAGCATGGAAGCTCGACTATAAATAGAACCCCTCCACAACGGTTTTTAATCATCCCACTCCAAGCGAGTATCCCACTCTTGAGCATTTCCTCCTAAGAGTAATTATATTTTGTGAGAGTTTTTAGTGAGAGTAGTATTCTCCTAATATAAGAGAGAGTATAATTATTCTCTTTTTATATTTTAGAGAGTAGTGGTAATTTTTATTTTCACATAATAAAAGTTTTTTTTATTTTGTCCATAGTTTTTCTCTTAGTATTAGGGAGTTTTTCACATTAAATATTTTGTGTCAGTTCCAAATTTTTTCAACTCTATTTTAGCTGTTTCCATAACTCTGATATCCAACATCTTACCCAAAAAAAAAATATTATAATTAAATGGAGTGAAAATACAAAAATAAAATCCCAAATTTTACTTGGTTAAAAATAATTAATATCAACCATTCACATCTAAATGAGGTAGATACATAACAACGATATTGCGATATTTTTATATCCTATAACGTAATGTCATTTTCTAGAAATGACTTTATTTAAGTGGAAACACCACCACTATATATTATTATAATAGAATTAGGATTCTCTCATATTTGTTACTAACATAAGAGTGCCATAAAGACATAAAAACAAAAATGTTAGATTAATATAAATAATAATTGATCCAAGCATAATAAAACTTATGTCTTATTTTTCTTATATAACATAACATGAGAGAACATTATATGATGCTAATCCCTTATGATATACTACAAACTTACAGGATGTAAGCTGTTAAAATCTGCCATTACTTTTAAGCATGAACATGAGTGCTATTAAGTCTCAAACGAATGTTTCATAAAAAACAAGAGTTATTAGCATTAGTGGCTCAAGGAACTTAATGAATGTGCAAAGCATATACATTATTAGATTTTTTACTTAGAATGGAAAAAGTACATTTTGTCCCGAAACATTGAATTACCTTTTTTTGGTAAATTGAAACATTGAATGATTAATTGTGCTATAGAGGAGACGTAACGTCCTAAAATTCGTTAAGCTTATATCAAATATTAAATATATAAAATTTGTTAATAAAGTATTTTTTTTTTCCTTCAAATGTCATTTAAATAATTAATTGTGTTATGTCTAAGATGTTAATTAATGATGAATAATTGTTTATGATCTTCTTCGCTAAAGCAGACTTGAATCATTGCTGTTTGAATCCCACTAGCATAAATCCTTTTTTTTTTTAATAAAAAAAAATTCAAACAGATTCAGTACTGCTTATTCTATCAAAATTAGGACACAGAGAGTATTTATATTACAAAATCATTTACCAATAAAGTCTTCATTTCGGCAATAAAATCAAACTCGCATTCTTATGGGATACGAGCTCGTTCCTTATCAACTGTAACAACTCCGTTGGCTTCCACCATCACTATCACAACTCTAAACTAAATCAACCATGTTCAATCGCTGTCAAACTTCTTATGCGGCCAATCTTCAACTGAAATTAAACAGGAGAGCCATTTTTGTAATAAACTAAAAAAAGACGTGCACATCTAGATTTGAATCTTTTAAAAAAAGATGAAATGACTGACGAAGTAAATGATATGGTTGAAATTTGAAGAGGATGAGTTTTGAATTCCATTAAAAAGCTTCAAAAGGTAAATTATACCTTCTTGAATAATAAGGGGTAAAATGGAGTAAAATATATTTTAACCTTTTTGTACAAGAATTCTCATTCCATTAACAAGGTAAGGATTCGATTGTAAGATTTTGCCAACTCTGGTTGCCAATTTTTTTTCCAAAAAAATATTACGAGGCTTTGGCCCCTCTTTGTAAGTTGTAACAAACAAATAATACAATTTGCAGTTGCTAATACTCATACTTCACAAATAATAAAGACCAAGAAAAGTTTAGCGTACAAGTCTATCTCCTTCCCATCACTTGCATGTATATCAAGCACAACATGGGAAAGATGATATTAATTTCTGTATATATGTTTGTATACGAGCCAATTAATCATAAATATTTAGTCCGTCCATAAATTGAAGTCCATGGTCCAAGCAACATCATCCAAATAAGATGTTTGCATGGACAATGGGAAGAGACACAAACCCTCTGCCATTTGATCCAAGAGACCTGGCATGTTAAACAACGCCTCCTCATCCAAGAACGTTGTTGCCGCAGATGAATCAGAATTGTTTTTCTCATCACCACCATTGATGACATCACCGTTAATTTCACTATTCATGCTCAACAAAGAAGAATCCAACACAATTTCCTGGATCTTCTTCCCGTCAATTAGAGGAACCTTTGTTGCTTTCTTACACTTTGTTTTCCCAGAGTTGAACGAGGAGGAGGAGGAGGAGGAGGAGGAACTGCTTGGTCTTAAAGCCTCAGCAGCTTGTGTTGCAGCTGCTCTTATATCTTTAGCTGAAGATGATGAATCTAGAATCGGAAGAAGTGATGCTGAATTTGGAAAGTTTAGGATAGCTGAGGTGCCCCTAATGGCTAGGGCACCCACATCATGTGCCCTAGCAGCCATTTCTGGGGTAGGGTAAGTCCCTAGCCATATCCTTGTTGCCTTCTTTGGTTCCCTTACCTCACAAACCCATTTCCCCTTTCTGTGCCGTACACCCCTGTAGATCGGGTGCCGAGTCTCCTTGAACTTCTTTCTTCCTCCTCTTCTCTTGTGGGGTGCAATAAATTGTGAACGTGATGATGATTCTGAGAGATTAGGGTTATTAGGTGGTGCGTCTTGGCATGCAGAAGGGGAAATATTGGGAGAGGAAGAAGGGAATGGCAAGGGGGATTCGTTGTCAAAGTTCATTATATATAGGGTACTGTGTGTAAGTACTTGATAGAGATAGTAATCGCACAAATTATAAGATAGAACCAAACTGAAAAGTGGGTCGAATAGGGTATTGGAGTTGGAATGTCAGAAGGGTGCTACTAAGGTGCATCTAATCAAATTTGAGGAGTCCTAGATAAGTTTTGGGCATTAACGATTTGGACATTGAATTGGTATATAAAGATGGAGGTGGAAACTATGCGGCACGCGGGATTGAATTAGCCGTCGTGTGCTGAAAATGATGGCTGCTACACAGGAGTGATCAGGTAGGCATGGCACAGCAATTTCACGTGATGCCTGTCTTATTTTCGAAGTTAATCTTGAGAAAGCAGTTTCACCTGGTGTATGTGTTATCTACTTACTGCCTTTCTTTTCAAATCATTTCGGAATCAAATGCTCTAAAATTAGCCTATTATTGAAAAATAATAAAGTTACTTTGTGAAAGATTAAAAAATTATAAAGTAAGACATGCCTATTGTGCAATTTTTTTTTTCTTAGGATATTCCCTCTTCCCGTTATCATTAGAGAAGGAGATTAATTTTTTTTAAATATGATTAAATTGACTCCCAATTAATATTTTCTCTAAAAATCAAAACTGAAATCCTTTCTAAAATTGTATTATGGCTTTATTACTACAACAATTCCATTTTTTGGTGCCAACTCACTTTTATGTAAGTAATTTATTGAATAACTGAAAATATAAACGAAGTACACTTTCCAAAAGATAAAGATTAAAACTTCGAATAAGATGATTGTTGAGGAACGTTTTAGTTGCAGTAGTGTCCAGTGAGTTAGTTTCATAACAAGGTGGTTTCTATTGTACCCACCAAAAATTAAAGGGTTTCAAACCTTTCTATGTGGCTTAATAAAATCTAATCATGTATTTAATTTAATCTACTAAAACATATAACTTTTAATTTTATATTTAAACCCATAATATTTTTGTTTGGTTTCAATTTTTCCCCAACCCTTATTCCAAGCATCTAACAAGTTATCTTGTCCTAATATCTAAATAGTTGAACAAAAGATTATTTGATCTAAAATTTGTAAAACATAAAATTTAGAAATAACACTCATCAAATAGTCCCATCCCTGTTCATATTTTTTTTTTTTAAAAAGCCTAGCTTGTGTTCACATTACGAATTTTTAAAAAACCCATCTCCTATTATGAATCCAACCCTATCTGTTGAGACCGTAATCCGAACTATGAAAAAAGAAATCAAAATTAAGAGTGATTTATCTTTTGTTTCGATTTTTCATGTGTTTAGTTTTGGGGAGTGTTTACAAGATTGTGGTTTGGGGAGTTTGTTGTTACTTAGGGCCTGGAAAGGGTTATGGTTGTAGTTATGTATTATTATTGGATGCATATTTGTGATGTGCTAGGGATAAATAATGGAAATCATAATTGTTCGAATAGTTAATTAATTAAAAAATTATGCGTTGGAAGAAAGAGAGATGCTCGCCTAACAATTTATGCATTGGGTGTTGGGGTTGGGGTTTTTTTTTTCTTTTTTTTTTTTTTGGTTATGAATAGGGTTGGGTTTTCTTTTCCTTTTTCTTTTCTTTTTATATAAACAAGGGTTGGATTATTTGATAAGTGTTATTTCTATTTTTCAGGGTTTACAAATTTCAAATCAAATAATCTTTTATTCAACTATTCAAATATTAGAATAAGATAACTTGTTAAATGTTTGGACACCTAAATTTGGATCCATAGTAGACATTTTTTTTGTTTTGTTTTGTTTTTTTTCCATTTAACTACATTTGTAAAATATAATTAATTAACTGAGCAAATATGATTAATAATAATAAATTAATATTTAAATGATATATCATATAATATATAGTAAAATTTATTGGATCTACACACTTCTACCATCGTCAATTCCACCACTACCTTAATATCAACCATCATGGTTAATGATATATCTCCATATCTTCTACCATCGGCATGCCCTAAGACAACAGGAGAAAACCCAATAGCCAATTTATTCCTAGAGTTTTTTAGTCTCTTTTTGTTGTCTTTTAAACATGTTACTATGGGAAAAGATTTAAAAACAGCATTCCTACTCAGCCATCTTTATTTTGCTTTCTACAATTAAACTACCATTATTCATGAGGAAAACAATTGTCTTAATACTTCAAGGGGAAATACCATAGAAGGGGGCTACAGACACACACACACACACACACAGACAGAGAGAGAGAGAGAGGAAATTTTGGGCATCAAATGAATATTTTAGTCATTTTACTAGGGCCCATATGGACCCTTAACTTGAAGACCCCGCTTTAAATGTTGCCAAAAGAAATACAATAATTCAAAAAAAAAAGTCCAACAATATAATGTGTATTTGAACAAGCATGGCTCAGATAGTTTGAAAAATAATGAGTGGAATATTTTTGACTAATTTGGTCAAAAATAAATTATTTCTAGCTACAATTTTTATGAAGGTAAATAGCAAATATTATGCTTGAGATTTGCAACAATTACACTCCACCCCATTCTTTTCATAATTAAAAACTTCACCCCATCTTCTGTTCTCCACTAATAGAGGGCTAACTTAAGTTTACTATAGTTAACAATATCACTCACTTATTAACCCAACCTCACCTACCTATAATTAACGATTTGCAAAAATTATACTCCACCCTATTCTTTCCAAAATTAAAAACTCTGCCCCATCTTCTATTCTCCACCACTCTATTCTTTCCAAAATTAAAAACTTTGCCCCATCTTCTGTTCTCCACTGTTAGAGGGCTGACTCAAGTCTACTATAGTTAACAATATCACTTACTTATTAACCCAACCTCACTTACCTATGATTGACCTTAACATTTCGTAGGAAGACAAATCACTCACTTCACCTCACAAATACTGAGATTTTTTTTTTCATACATGGAACAAAATAGGCTCTAAAGAGAGTAGCAATATAGATAATACAAAACTAAAAAAAAAAAAAAAGACAAATATATCAAGACAAATCACCATATACCAAAACCAACAAGACTAATAGCAATCTTCTTCAAGTAACTCCTAGCTGCATATCGAATACCACCCTTTGTGTAGATCAAATAACATCAATCTTCCTTTAAATACAATCCAAACCAACAAAGACTAACAAACAAAGCGCAATTCTATATATCCTTGGTCTAAAAACCAAGTCTAATTGTGATCAAATCAAACAAATCATCCAATTCATCAAAGCCAATTCATTACCTAGCTAGAAATATAGGAATCCAAAATCACCGAGACTAAAACCATGTTAGACCCCTTCCCCCAAAAAAAAATTGGAAATGAATAGAAAGCCAAAAATTCAAATCACACAAATTTTTTGTTAAATACCTGTGGTTTACTATTAAAACACAAAATAAATGCATTTACCACTCACCCTAACTCCTCTCAAACAAGCAATACGCCTAGCCCAAGACAAAATTTTCCACTAATAACATGAATCGTACCCTTAATTAAAACAATTATCCAAAAAAGAAAAGAGAAAAAAAATGAAGAATAAGCCATTGTTAGAAGCTTCTAGTCGGCTGTCGAACACCTGCCATAAACGCCACCACTACAAGCACCACCATTGTACCCATCTCCACCACCAACCAAATTTGCGACTACACCACCACAAAGCCACTAGCTGTGCAATAACCCAATTGTGCCTTTGCATTGTCCATTGCCCTCAAAACTGCACAACCCAGCAACTCCATCTCGTCCGCACCTATGCGCAGCTGCCAACCACTATTGTACCTCCACCGATGCCATCGTGTGGTGCCGCTATCATTGTTGCTTGATGCCATAATCGCTAGGGTTGGGTTCGTTGTCCAGAGGCGGAGTGATGGGGATTCGATTGATAGGTGATTGGGTTTGATTGGGAGGAGAGTGTGTCTTTTCTTTGGTGGGGAGGTGCATGGTTAAAAAATTTTGAAATGTTTTTTTTCAACATAACCATGGTTAACCTGCTACAAACATTAAAAGATGGAGCAGAGTGTCAAATTTTGGGAAGAATTGGGTTACATGTTATTTCTTTAAACCTGAAGAGTTCTCCTTATTATTTACCCTTTTTATAATTATACTGAATTTTGTTGATATTGTTACAATCAGCTTATACTAAGTTAATTTAATTGAAACTAAAATAGGTTATACTATTGCTGGGTATATATTACTACATCGAAGTAAGTCAGATAATAATTGAATTAAAAGAATATACTAACATAGCTTTTTTGGTATATATTACTACATCATAGTTTTTATTCTTATAATTTATTGCTAGATATTAATTTTTATAGATTAATTTTGATGTACTAACAGTATAAAAATATTTAGTGACAATAAATAATTAGATGACTGGATAATTTTTTTCCCTTACAGTATATAAAAATTAAATTCTTAATTCTTATATCTTAAAGTTCTTTTTTCCTTTCACCAAAAGATTTTTTTTTTTTTTTAAAGTAGGCTGGACCAACTCACAAAACATGAGAGAGTTGCCCAAAGAGTTACAGATCAGCAAAACAAAGAAAACATCGAAAAACATTTGTTGGCCTAATGAAAATAAACTACTAGAGTAATCTAGCTATAACGACAGCACAAAACAGCAAACATCACAACACAACCTGAGAAGACATTTCTTAGCCTACCACATAAGCTGGCATCCTCACGTGAAAATCACAAAACCGTAACAACATGAATGTAGAGACACCAACAATAGAGCAGATGCCGTAATTCAGATGAGACCAGGCAGATGCAACCAAAACATTCATAGTGTGCAGCAGTAAACCTGATGTAACCTGAACGTGCCGAACAGTCATAGAATGCTGGCAAATTTGACTCAATTCCATTTCCTCTTTTTGATCTACACCATAGCTACTTCTTGCAACTAAAGCTCTTGCAGACAACTGTTTTCATTTTCTACAGCTTCTAAACCAGCTTCTAACATCCGAAATTGCTATTAACATCTGCTCAGGGAAGAATGGCAAATCTGAGCTTTTTTTTTTTTTTTTTTATCAGTTTAGTTCTGAGAGTTTAATTTTTGTTCCAATATACAAGGGCTTTGATTTGCTAAAGTAATATCTACGTCAATAAATTAACTACCTCAGAAAAAAGACACCTCGTATTCACATCAACAATCATGGTTAATAATTTAGATAAAGTTGAATGGTTGGATGAAATTAAAATAAATTGATAACGAATCAAAAGTGGAAAGTTTTTATTATTTTTAATGCATTAATACATTAAAAATTTAAAATTTTCACTTTTTCAATTAAAACTTTCTGATACTTTTGGAAAAGCTCTAAAAAAATTCTTTTAGAACAAAATCAAAACTTTCAAAAAATCTAAACGACCCCTCACCTTTATTACCACAACCTCTAGAGATGACAGGGGAGGTGCCTCTATACACTACATTGGTGGATTCACGAGCAATTAGTTTGCTGCGAGTTAAATATATTATCCACGTCTTGTGACGAATAGCTTTGTTAATACAAATTAGCGTGAATGTTATTATCCATAAAAAAATATTTGATACAGCGCAATCCGCTACGTGGAAGTAGATAAAATTATCGCAACAACAGATTCAACATCAACACTGAAAATTTCCAAAGCCGCAACTAAGGCTATATGCTCATAGATGACAATATGATTTCCGTCACTAATGATAATAAAGGAGGGACAATACGACTTGCATCGATTATACGCATATTATGAGAACTAAAGAGTTGCAAATTTTGACTAATTAACTTGTGAATGAGAAAGTTGACGGTATAGAATGTTTTAGTTCCCTTATGCATGCACGTTTTTCACTCTTTCAGTGCACTAATCTATCGTTTGCGCATGCGCGTTTTCACCCTTTCCGTAAACTGCTCTGAGTCCGTTTGGATTGCAATTTGTTTGCGTAAAAGACACTTATTTTTTATGAAAATGAAAATATATATAATTAATATATTTTGGTATATAAAGACATTTTTCTAAATTTATTTTTAAAATTTTAAAAGGTTTCTTAATATAAATATTTTTTAAATTATTTTTTTACTTTAGAAAAAAAATTTGATAATTAAACTTATTATTATTCTGATATTAATAATTAAAAGTAATTTTATTTTATCCTATTTAAATAAAAATTATTTTTTAAATTTATTTTTGATATTATCAAATCAAATATAAATTAATTTTTTTAAAAATAAATTTTTAAAAAAATTAAACTAAATATATCCTCTACCGTTTGGTTTCTACGTCTATTCCTTTTTAGATAATTGTAATATCAGAACAAAAAAAAACCAGATAAAGAAAGTAAAACAGCACCAACAAAATATTAGTTGTTTAAATGGAAGGGGCTTGGGACCATAAATATATAATTTTATATTTGATTCTAATATATATGTATATATCATTGCGGTCTTCGCTTAATCGTTTGATTGTCCCATAAGCACGTGATTCTATCAGATAAGGGGATACTTTGGGAAAATTGCAAAACGGCTAGAGACAGCTGCACGCCTTGCATGGACTTCAATGGCATTGCACCACACTTTCAATTCAGGCTAGCCAAGAGTTTTCAACACCTTTTCTATATTGCACATGTTCCAAAGACACACGTGCCGCGTCCAACATTTCCATAAATCAACTCACTCTTTCGGCCTTTCCGTTTTCCAGTGAAGAGATCCTTCTACCCCTTGAACTCAAGACCCGTACTCCAGCAAATTCAGAGGTTATGAAGACTTTTACAGCTGTAGGTCACAATGTCACATCTTGCTTTTACTCTCCCCATCCCGTATTTTCTCAAAAAATTTCAGAGTATCTGACTAGACTCAAGAGCACTGAAGACCCCACTTTTTATCTTTTAAGGAGGCTTGTGTAACGTTGCTCTACCAAAAAATAATTACAAGAATTTTTGATAAAAAAAAATATAATTATTGAATGAATGAAGTGATATAGCCTATTTAATTACTCATTTAAAGGTTAATATATATGTCACATTATTAATTATTAATTTGGATACAAATTTTGACTACTAGTATTTTCCAAGGTTGGAGCTAGTAATTTTTGAGCCATGAGACGTAAGTAAATAGTGAGAGATTTAAAATGATTTCTGGAAGTCGTAATTATTTTTTGTTAATTTTTTCTTTTTGGTTGAGAGATTTTGACATTTTTTATTTTGAGAATAATATTTAATTACAAATTGCCTCTTACTCAAATTAGATTACTTTTTTCGTGATAAAGCCTCTTAACAATTGGACTTAAGCATGTTTATTACATAAGTTATTATTTATGGCTTGTAATAGTAATTAAAAACTTATATTAGAACTGACATTGTAAAACTTATATATCTTCTGTTTAATTCTACTTCTACGCCTAATGTGGGTCAAGTAGTAGATATTGGGCCACACACTCTTCGCTGATGGTCTCCCATTGGAGATGACCTGGGATTGGCTGTTACAGATTTTCCAAGGAGAAGGGGAAGTAGTAGATGTTTTTGTTTCACAAAGATTGAGACAAAATAGTATTGGGCGCTTTGGCTTTGTGCGATTCAAGAAACTGGAGGAGGCAAGAAATGCAGTAAGGAATCTTAATGATATTATGATTAGAGGAATGAGCCTAAAAGTTTCTTTTGCAAAATATGACAAGGATGGAAGGCCGTTTAAGGAGTCTATTCCCGAGATAGTCGATAACAATAGAGATGCAGAATGGAGAAGTAATCACGAAGAAACCACAGTAGAAGGGAGGAGTTATAAAGATGTGGCGAAGGGAATAAAGCATCACAAGAGATTAGATATTTGGGAGCCAAAACATGTAAGAAGAAAGGAAAACATCGGTGAAGATAGGCATGTTTTTAACTCGCATCTCAAGGAGCTGGTGATGAAAGTGAGAGAAAAGTTTGATAAATCAGTCAATATGGAGAAAAATAAACGAAGGCCGTTTGATGATAGACATGATGATTGAGATCCTTAGGAATGAAGATGGGTTGGCTGACTCGAAAGAACACAAAACGCTAGCGGTGGAGAAGCCATCAAACGTGTTCCTGAAAGAAGATCTCATTCAATCGATGCAACGTAATTTCCAACAAGCTAAAGACAATCCTATTGGCTCGTTTGAAAAGGCTCTGACAGCAGAAGGTTCTGGGAGCAGGTGGTGTGAGAAGGGACTTGTTTTCACGTGTGCAGCAGAAGAGGAGAGCAAAGATGGGGCAGCGGAGCAAGCCCATTTTCACGTGGCTCACAACTCAGGAAGAATAGAAATGGGCTGTGATGAATCTTTGTGTAGTGGGCCAAGCTGCCCACCAGGTTTTGAAATTGGGTTTGAATCTAATGGGCAATCCAAGCAGAGAAAACAGGAAGCAAAGAAACAAGTTATAGAATCAAATTCAGAACAGAACTCAGAAAGATCTGAATGCTCTAATTCATTTTCAATTGAGGAAGTTCCTCAAACCCCAATATTTGAACCAGATCTTACAATTCAGAGAAATTGTGTTGAAGATGTAGTACAAATCAACGAGGAATTGGTGGAAGCTCAGATAACATTCGATATAAGAAAGACGCTGGGCTTTCAGGTAAGCAATGAAGAAGCGATGCAAGCTGCATTATCTAAGGTGCACGAAGTTCAGGATTTTGTCATACCAAGAAAAAGAGGTCATCCAAGCAAGAAAGCTAGTGGGCCTAAAAAATGACTTATGTGTTTGACGGGGGGTTTCTAGCATTGGTTGTGGGCTTTCTGGTGTTCTAGTCTGCTTTGGTGCTCTAACTTTCTATTCAATTCAGTGCTTTCTAGTGTAGTGTTTTAGTGTTGGTTTTTTGTCTTAGTGGTTAGAGTCTGTGTTGTTTTGCCCTTGTCCATGTTTGGGTGGCTGGTGGTGCTTTGTTTTGATTGCTGGTGGCTTGTGTTGCTTACTTGCTTTGTCTCTTCTGGTGGTTGCTTCTTCGATGGGTTCTTGGGTGCAATTATTGGTGTTTTGGTGTTTGTGGTTGTGAACATCATATTTTGTCCGAGATAAAAAAAAAAGTTTAAAAAAAAAGAGTTAGCCCATTTATTTTTTGGAATAAGAAAATAACTCAATTATGAAATAAAGAAAAAATAGAAAAAAAAGGGAAAGAAAAGAAAAATCAAAATCAATTCAAAATAAATAAAAACAAAATTTGGTTAGCATATATTAATTTTATGCATAATCTGGTTAGGCATTTATTTCTACCAATCAAGATCAAATTTGTCAATCATTATTAAGGCAAAATTCTAATTAGAATCAATCAAGCTTAATGGCAATTAATCCCTCTAACATATATAAATAAAGCAAGCTAATCATAGGAAAGGGAGTCTTTTTAGGGACAACAGGAGAGAATAAGAGCAAAAAATTGTGATTGTGTGCACAAGAACCGAAATACTGAAAGAGTAGAAGGAAAGTAGAAATTGCTAGAGAGGCTTGAGCATTAGAGCAGCACACTAGGATTCAATCAAGTTTTGGGGGTCAAGTAGAGATATTGTTTCATTCATGCTCTCATTCATGGTTCCATTTTAACATTCACTGCACACAGTACACACCAATTGTTTCCAATATCCCCCCATCCAAAACACGTGGTGAACCATCAAACCACCATCATCACCTGTAAGCTTGCCACAAAAAACATCACCCTCTCTTTTTGCTCGAGCACCGCCTAGCCATCACCCATATATTACTACCAAAAAAGCATCATCATCTTCGCTCATCGTAATCGCCGTACGGATTCTAGAGTTTGCTATTCATTTTGGATTGGCAAGGGCTTTGCCTATGGTAGATTGCCATCATATTGGAGTATTGGTGTGCCTCATTTTATTTTTCATTTTCCAACCTTTTGCCCTTTTTTGGGTTTTTTTTTTTTTTTTTACTTTTGATTCTTTTTTTTTTGGTTGTAAATATAACTAAAATTAAGTTCTTTCTTTTTTCACTTAAACAACAAATCAAATTTTTTTAATCCATGCAACAATCTTTAGCATTGATGTATGGCTTGACCATTCTCAAGGGTTATGAGAATTGTAAAGGTTTATTGTATAACTCACACTATTCTGAACCCTATGCAAGAATATATTTGTTTTCTTTTCTTTTTTCAAATAAAATCTTTTTATAAATAAAATTAATCTAACCCATAATTATTTTCTACAAGAACTATGTGATTTTGAATTTCTCATTGTACCAGAGAATACGTAGGAGCAGATAATTTTTGTCAAATCAAAATTAAGTTTTCTTAAATTTGGTTCAATTTTAATTCCTTAAATAATTGTAACATTAATTTTACTTTATTTTTTGTTTGTAAATTTTGTTATACCAATTTCTATTTCTTTTTTGTAAATAATCATAACATTAATTTACTTTCTTTTTCTTTGTAAATATTTGTTATATTAATTTCTGTTTCATCTGTAAATAATTATATATTAATCTTGCTTTTTTTTGGAACAATTTTCATATCAATTTTGCTTTTCTTTCCTTTTGTAAATAGTTATCAATTATGTATTTTCTTTTGCAAATATTTCTTTCTTTTTTTATATTATATTTTCAAAGGGAAAAAATAAATATTATTATAGTTTTAAATTAATTTGCACAACAAGCTTTAGGGTTACCGTTTTGAAACAGATGTATTTGGGGTGTAGTGGGATTAAGTTTCCACCCATCCTTATGCATAAGTGGACTCCCAAATCCAATTTCTTTAAAAATACCAGTTTTGCAAACATTAAAAAGTTTTTCCAATTTTTCTCATAATAAAAATTGGTGGTGACTCTATTGAAATTATTTTTTAATATTTTATATTACCTCTCATCGCGGCGCTCTCCGAGCACGTTGTGACAGCGGTCTATTGTTTTTTTTTTGTTCTATTTTTTGTTTGGTTCTTGATCCTTCTGTGTTGTGCTCCTCTCCCTTGTGAAGAGTTCTTGAGCATTTTGACGAGTAATTGAAAAAAAAAAACTACATTAAAAGAAATTTGGGTTTAAACATGCAATGAGTTAGTTGACGAGTTAAAAGTAATTTTAACCTTTTGAGATGAAGATGTGATTTAATCCCAAGAAAATAACTCTTACTGAGAAATTATACTCCTCCAATAAAATAAAAACTAGTATTATAAATAGTTTAAATAAGTTAAACCTATAAAGATATCTGTGATAAAATAAAATAAAATAAAATAAAATTTTACATTATGGATGCACAACATGTTTTAATAAATTAGTATTATACCAGTTGCAAGTTAAATAACAAACAAAGTATCATTATAAGATATTTTACTTTAAAAAATAGTAAATAAAAAACTTAATTTGACTTTTTTGAAAAATAATATACACAGTGTGTGTGTGTGTATCTGTGCTGTGAGAGTTTAATGTGTTTATTAGCACTTGACCCTGATATGGATCATCCAAAACACATTGGCATGATGTATTTCTCTTGTTCAAATTGAGATTTGAATTCCTAAAGAGAATAGATAAGGCAATTTGTGTGAAATACAATGTAAATCCAACTTTCTATTTACATATAGGATTCGGGTGGATTGGAAGACCATGGTGGCTTCTCTCTTCTCAACAATTCATACATCCTTTAGGAGCATAATGGACAACTATGTCTCAAGTGTAAGTTTAGATTTGGCTCTCAATAAAAGAAAAATGGAGAAGCTAACAATGTATCTTCGTAGACCGAGGATTACGAGATTGGCCGTTTCATTTTGGATGACGGAGGAATCATATATACCATTCAAGTCCCTTTTTTTTTTTAATTCTTTTCCTATGTTTGGAGAAAATATATATAAAATTGCATGTGATATTGGGATATAAATATCAAATTATGCAAATCTCTGATTATTTCATATTTTTATTTATGTAATAATTCAAACTATAATAATTATTTAAATTGTTATTAATTTTTCTATCATAACATTTAATGACATCAAACCATAACATATCTACCAAGAGTGTGTGTGTAAAATTATTTTACACTGTTAACTAATAGAATTGCAAGAAGATGTCAAATCATAGTAGGTACCTATCAATTGTGGTAAGTACCTACTATAATTTAGCATTTTCTTATAATTCTATTTGTTAACAATGTAGTATATATATAGAAATTAATCTCACTTGTTTAATTTAAGCTTAGAGAAAGTGCTTTTATGATGTAATTTGTTTTAGAAATTTCGCTCTTCAACTTATGAAAAAAGCGTTGATATAAATTTTTTAGTTTGAAATTATTTTTTTAAAAAATAATTCAATTATTTTAATTTTTTATACATATATTTTAATTAAAAATCTTTGTTGAAAGTAGATCAAATAAAGATCCCTTATAGAGTAGTGAGCTAAATTAATAATTTACTTATATAAAAAAATCATATTTATCTTTCAATTATATTTTACAAAAATATAGTTATTATAAGATTATACTTTAACAATAAAAAATTCTTTTTAAGGGTCATTTTTATTCTTTAAATTGATATAAGCATTATTTCTAATTATTTTTACAGAAATATTTTAACATTTGTTTATATTGAAAATAGACATGTGAAGATAATAACTCAACTTTAAGCTTAAAAAATTTTTACTATAAGGATAATTTTTTAGAAAACAAATTTATTAATTCTTATCATTTTATAACTAGTCATCCATATTGTAAAAAATAAAATGAAATGATGATGAAGGAAAAAAAGGTTTAGAGAAAGAATAAAAAAGTAAAAATTTTTGGTGCATAAAAAATGAGTTACTAATATTTATCGAAAATGTAAATAGACTTAAGTATATTATAATTAATTAAACTTAATTTTAATAAAATTTATGAGATTAATTTTACATTAGTAGTGTAAATTTTTTTATATTTGTCTACTAATAATCAGATATATATATATATATATATATATATATATATATATATATATATATATATATATATATATATATATATATAAAACTTTTGAGATAATTATTACAAAAGTTAAATATTTTTTACGATGTGACAATACGTAAAATAATTGTGTGTAAATCTTTTACTAACAATTTATTAAAATTAAATCCAAAATATATTTAGTCAATAATAATTTAGATAACTGTAAATATAAGTTGTTAGTGAAAGTATGTTGACTTTAAAATTTAAGGTGATAGCTACATTGTAACATCCCTTATGTTATAAATAATTTTTTTTAGAGCAAATTAATTTATTTGATTTGTTTAAGTAAATTTGACAATAATTGATTGATCAAATAGTTAAATTATATACATTAAGTTTCTAAAGTAAGATTATAAATTAGTAGTGGTAACTTCAAAATATATTATGTTATCAATAATATTTATTGAGATAATTGAATATTATATTTAATAAAAGAATAATATATATATAAATATATAAATATATATATATATATATATATAAATATATGTATGTGTGTGTGTGTGTATATGTGTGTGTGAACATGAGTTATGCTAACTAATACTTTAGAAAAAAAAAAGAAAGAAAGAAAGAAAGAAAGAAAGGAATGTCAATAGCGTAGGAATTTGGGGGAAGGGGTAGCAGACATTAGGTAGAAAAAAGAAACTATAGTCATAAATATATAGGAAGAAAAAAATTACACAAATCGTCAGTAGTGATGTTTTTACTGTGTAAACATTCTATATATAGAGAGAAGAGGGGAGAGCTCACGGTGAGAATCCCCAAAAAAAAAAAATGGTCGGCATTCCGAGAGTGCGAGAATTAAGAGAGCAAAACAAAGAAAAATAAAAGAGAAAGAAAGTGAAGGAAACAGGGGGAGAAAAAAAAAAAGAGAATAGTAAACGGGAGAGCGAGGAAGCTCAGTGTGCGCATAACACTTTTGGTTGACTACAATAATAGAGATAGATAATAAAATTATTTATGAAGTAAAATTATAGCTATATTTACTATTGTAAGTTATATTATTTTACATTATCACTCAGTATTATTTATTAACGTAGTTTACTTTATTTTTCAAGTTCTTTTATTTATTAAAGTTGCTCAACATTACTCTTGTTTCAATTTATTCTATTTATTGTCCCAAGTTATTTT
Source organism: Pterocarpus santalinus (assembly GCA_031439595.1). Lineage (NCBI taxonomy): Eukaryota > Viridiplantae > Streptophyta > Magnoliopsida > Fabales > Fabaceae > Pterocarpus > Pterocarpus santalinus. The sequence goes on along the minus strand of CM062528.1, from coordinate 39,311,613 downwards.
ACTTATTGTTCATTTATATTATTGCTACTTATTATTTATCATGGTAAAATAGTTTATTTATCATTCCAAGTTATTTGCACTAATGTTAATTTATATTGTTGCTCGTTATCATTTATATTTATTTTTATTTATCCTTTCAAGTTAGTTTGTATGATATTCTATTATACTATTGCTTATTATTATTATTAGTATAATATTGTTTCTATACTAATATGTTATTTTGAGTTGTCAACTTTTATAGTAATTTCTCTAGGGGACTAACATGAGTAATAAATTATTATGTCTAGGCATAAGTGAAAAAATTGATTATATATGAACTTAAGTAATTAAATTATCAATACCTTTTTTATCTTGATTTATGGAGACTATGACGACTCTTGACTTATGAATATTACTGTAACCCTCGAAAGGATAGAACCAATATGCGTTAAATGCGCCATGATGATAAGGACAGATACATAAACCATGATAAGAAAGATTCAAAGAAATTAAATGAAAATGATTCTAGATTCGATCCCTTTAAAAATTAACATTTAAAATTGGTAACTCTATACTTTGAGAAAATATTATTGAAGATATTATGTTAATTATTCAAGTTCATATTATTTCAGTCCTTATGCATTTTTATTTACTTTAAGATTATAAATTAATTTATATCTTTTACACTTCATTTAGTTTATTCAATTTGCCCAATTTTATGTTTGATTATTTCAATTACTATATGATAAATTTATTTATTTTCTGTTTAAGAATTTATATTTTGAGCATTTTTATTTATTTTATTGCTCAAGTTACATCACATTATTAACTTATTATAATCATTCAAATATGATGAATGTACTTACATTATTCAAGTTTATTGTTATTCTATGTTATTTGAGTTCTTATTTAATTTCTAATTATTCTTTGGATTTATACATTAATATATTTATTGTGAATTTATACATAATAGCAAGTAAGAAATTTTAAAGAAGACATTTAAGATTTGCCGCTAATCACCAAAAAGGCAGAGGGATAAGATGCAAGATCTTTTATGTTACTTGCCTTGGTTAGTGTAGCGTAAAAGTCTCGCTTTGTCATCACGATATTAAAAATAACAACAGAGAATGAGAATTCTCTAAGAGAAGGCCTTCGATTATATGTGAAATAAGCAGACAAAGGAAAGTGAAATTTAAAGTAAAAATATTATGATTATATTAATACTTGCCACATTATGTATTGCATAGCCTATACTTCTCTTAACATTTATTGCTTATAATGTTATGAATTATGATTTGATTATAAGTAATGTAGTAAGATTATAATACAGTAGCCGTGTGAATTTTCGTGCTAAGACATGGCTGGAACCATCATAGTTCAAATACTTTAGAACTAATTATTATCTACTGAGAATTTTAAATTCTCACTCTATTTCTGGTAGTTTTAGATTAGTCAAGTAAAGACCTAGAGGAAGGTGAGCTCTTCCAGCTGCCAAAAATATGTGAAGTTATAATTAAATAAATTGTAGTTTTATTATCGGGTTTAAAAATGTTTAGCTTATGGCAAGCAGAACTTTATTTCTGCTCCTGAACTCTGCGCTATATCTATGTATATTAATATTCAACTCCGAACTTTCTATGTAAAATTGTGTCATTAACTTTATTATAAATGGGTGTTAGATACAGTACTCCTCATTGAGTGGTGTGTGTAACTTATGATGCCCTATAATAGTTTAATTTAGCCAAAATTTAAATTTTGGTTATATATATTTTAAAAGTAACTAGATTTTTATCTTTATTGTCCTATAATTAAATAGAATTTTTTTTATATCACATAGATAAAATCTCGGTACTTTTGATATTCATAAATAAAGATGGCAAAAATATCCACTAAAGGGGGTATCAACGAGGATTACCGACAATGGGAACAAGGACGAGGACAAGTTTGGTCCTCATAGAGATGGGAGGAAAGTACTCGTTTAGTAAATGGGGTGAGGGTAGGGGGTGAGGTCCCCACCCCACGAGGACATGCAAAATTCTCATTAACATGAATTTATTTAAATACCCTTGTATATATAAATACATAACAAAAAAAATCCTAGGCAAGATATTAATGTCTTTATAATTTTGATATTTCTAATTGTCTTTTAATAAATTTGTGTCATGTATTTTATTTTTAATTTAGATTATGTTATGTTGGATAACGTTATAATGAATTATGGATATTGATGAATGTTTTATTTAGATTTAAGAGTATTTTATTTAGATTTTTCTTTTTTTTTTTTAATTTTTTTTTATATAAACCCATGGATTTTTACGGGGATTTGCATTCTAATGAAGAATGGAGAATGAGGACCCGTGACGAAAATAGGGACGGAATAAAGAGCAAAATTCGAAATAGGGATGGGGGGCGGAGGGCATGTCACCACCCCATAAATATCCATTACTATCCCTATTCATAAATGTTATTAATTTAAAAGTGACCAAATTTTATTTGTTTGATCTTAGAATTAAATAGAACTTTTTAAGTATCACACAAATAAAGTTCAATCACTTTTCAATAAACAATCTCACAAAAGATACTGGAGAAATCTGGTTTGGCAAGGCAAACCACATCCAAGTGCAGATGATTTGGTAATTTGGCAAAAAACCAGTAGGAAGGCTTTAAGGCAGCTAGGACAGCAAACTAGTATAGGATAAGTCTTTCCTCTAATTCCAACTGGTTTCCTCCCCGTTTTAATTTGTGCAAATAAAACTTTGATGCAGGTATATCTATGGATCTCTCTTCTACTAGTTTGGGACTGGTTGTCCGGGATAACTCAGGGAATTTTGTAGCAGCCAAAGCAATGAGCATCTCAAGTTGCTTGGATCCTCACATGGCTGAGCTATTGGCGGCTAAGGAAGGTCTTCTATTTGTGTGGAATTTGGGCAGCCGAATAGCATCCACTTAGAAGGGGACTCTCGAAACATTATCATAGCTAGTCAGGATGAGGATTTGTCTTATAATGTATAAATAGTTAGGGATTTTTGTTTGTATACATCATGGTTTACTTGCTTTGAATGTAGTCATGTATCCAGGTCTGGAAATAGTGTGGCGGATTGTTTGGCAAACAAAGCCAAGATAGGAATCTCAAGAATTTGGCTCCAATCCCCATTGGATTTTTTGATCACTTTTCTTGTACATGATTATGTTATTCAATAAATTTGCTTTCTAGATCCCCAAAAAGAAAATATTGATTACTTTTAAAATGTATTTAATAACATTTTTAAAGTCTGACTAAACTAAAAATTATTATAATATATCACAGGTCATTTGGTATATCAATATTTTTTGTGATCTTCATTACTAAATCATAAGATACACCACTTAACACATGGTTCATTGAAATGGTAGGGAACTTCAACCTTTTAATTAATAATCTTGAGTTCAGGTCATAGAAATAGGAAAATCTATGCTAAAAGAGGCTACCTCTAAATGGGTCATTCAATTCCTTAAATCCGACGTAATTGTGGACCAAAATCAACAAGATATTGGCAGTCAAGGACAAAAAAAAAAAAAAATTGACAAGATGCACCGCGCATATTACATGCTAAAGAGCATTGCAGCCAATGCCAAAATTTAAAGTGCTGATGGTCCTACACTTCCATGCTAGCTATACATATTGAGTGAGAAATAACTATGGATTGGTTAAGTGCAGATAAATTTCAAAAGAAAAATTGATAAAGTCACATCAAAGTCCAGTGAACTACACATCGATCCCACCAATGACGTATGAATTATTCATCTTTTAAAAATCTTTTACCATTGTGTATAAAGTAGATTTTAACTAACAACGAACGCGTCCGTTAATATTTGGGCAAAACAGCAACTTAACGCTTAAAATCATTCTTCACTGTACCTGTAGCTTATCTCTTAATTTAACTATTAATCAGCAAATGCTTGAATTTATAAAATCTATAACAATAATATTCCAAGATCTACAATTTGGAATGTTTTTTCGTGTCAATCAATCGGCGATTCTCCATTTCACTAACTTGAGAATCTTTACCTTAATGGAAAGATTTAAAATTTTTTCAATTAAAAATTTTATTCAATACAAAAATAATTCAGCCTTTTAAGATAATTTTGTTTTCTTTCTCTGATAATTAGCAGGAACTACTCACAACACAGACCGAGTTTGTCCAGAGACAAGAACAACCATGCAACAGTTCCAGCATGCCTCTCAGCATAAGGCAACAGCAAAAGATAGAAAAAAAAAACAAGAGAAATGTAAGACATAATACTACAAAATCTGCTCCAATGCCTTCGTCGCAGCCAAATTCTCACAGCTTTAAGATCAGAAATTAACTCGTATGGGGTGAAGGTAAGTATGAAACACCAAGCCTTGGACCAGTATTCCAAAGTTAGTTTCACTTGAGAAGCTTCAACAATCCGGTCAAGTTTAAAGAAAGAATCAACCATTACTGTGTGACAAACCCAACAAAGGATCCACCAAACCAAGCATTTACACCATGAGGATCAAGGAGAAATTCTTGCACGGTCTGGAGCACTATGTGACTATATTTTTGGCCAATTATATAAGTGCATTTTATATAAGACTATGTGTTAGTAATAAATCTCATGTAAAATGTACTTACACGTGGTGCATCTGGATCATGCAAGAATCACTCAGGACCAAGACACATGACATGTGAAAAATGTTTGACTTATTTCCTCTATCTCAGCATGACAGAACGAGCAGTTAACTTCAACGGGTCGGATTATCAATGATGATAATGTGACCTTCATCAATGGCAACAATGTGAACATCACAAGTTCATATTCATTTTAAGTATGAGATTCTTATCTGATTATCATTTCCGACACCATTTATTGAGAGATCTATTTTCAAAAACCACTCAATTAGGCTATTTTCAAAAACACCGTCCATATGAGAGATATATATATATATTTTTGTTAGTTGTTTCCCAATACTATTATTCTTTCTTTGTACTAACAAAATACTGTTTATAAATATTTATTTGTTATGCTATGTTAAAATATTGCATATCAGGCTTTAAAACTGGTTTATTTAACTTAAATAGAGCTGTATAAGAGGATGCATAATAATGGTATATGAATCGCAAAATGCAGAAATGAGTTTTTTCTTTTTTTCACCGTAATAGCCTTTTCAATTCTAAAAAACAAAAAAATAATAATTGTAGTTTATATTCTATTTCTAAATTAAGTTGAAATCGCAATTTGTGTTAATAACATTTTTATAAAATTTTATCTAAAATCCCATTAATCCTTCCAGTCTTTCTTTTTTATTATTTTATTGCATCATAAGATTTTTTGTTGTTTTTTAACTACTATGATAAGCTTTTTCCTTTTTTCCCCTTTTTTAAACTTCTTTTTAACCCACAAGGTGAGTTTAATACGTAAATTAAATTGTTTGAAAAGAAATTGTGTATTCACTTTTTGTTATAGTTCTGTAAATTTCTTAAATAATTAAATTTGGGTTAAACGTATTTATTTTAATTTAAAACTTTAAATATAATAGACTTTAGCTTTTTTAAAAATATAACTCAATTATTTTCAAACAAATAGATTTAATTTTTAAAAAGAGTTTGTATATAAATACATATGTTAATTTTTTCAAATTTAAAAATTTAACATATATTAATCGTAAATAGTTGTCTGCAATTGTAAATTGATTATATAATTTAAAAGGTTCTTACGAGGCAAAAAGTTATTACTTTACGATATAATCTATTTTGTAACTTTGTATACGAAGCATTCAGATATCAAAAGTCATCTTCATTCTTTCTCAATTTTGTCGGTGAAGGGCGCTTGGAAACTTAGATATCAAAAGTTTTAGTTTTATAAGTTTATAATTTTCTTACATAGTTGAATTTGAGTTAAATGTAAAAATTTTATTTGTTCAAATATTGGTTTAATTTTAAATTTAAAAGTTTAAATATAACTACATTTTAATTTTTTTAAAAAAATACAACTTAATTATTTTCAAACAAATAGATTTTTTTAAAAAATTTTTTTTATACAAAATACTTATATTAAGTTTTATTCAATTTTCATTCTTAATTAATTCGAGCCAGTAGTGGACAATTGTAAATTGTTTATGTAATTTAAAAAAGTTGTTAGGAGATAGAAAGTCATTACTTCACTATATAATCAATTTTTGAAAGTTTGTTTGACAAACACTTAGATTTCAAAAGTCAGCTTTATCTTTTCTTATTTTGCCAATCATAGATATTATGAGCTTATCTTCTTCCCTACAATCAAATCAAAAATTGAAATTTTAATAAATACTAACTGCAAAATTTATGTACTCATTAGTTTTTTTTTATCAAAATTCATTTTCTATTGTTGCAATTTCGTGAATTAAGTCTAAGATGACTTAATAACATAATTTATTAGTTAGGGCATACAAGGGATGGTTGAGCTAGGTTGAATTGGACCAGAACTTGGCACGATTTTTTGATCAAGCCATTTTTTAGAGTTTAAATTCGACCTAATAATGACCTGCAAAATGACCAGACTAAACTGGATCAACTTGGCATTTAAATAACATTTACAAATTTAAAAATTATATATAATAAAGTTATGAAATTTTATAAATTAGAAATAAAATTTAAGAGATATTTTATAATATATATTTTAAAATAAATTATTTCACTACAAAAATAACACTATGTTATATAAAGCATATTAATTGAAATATAAAAGTTTCTTAATTTCTCATTTATTAGTGTTTTGAAGGCGTGCAATGCACGGGATGAACCTAAATTATCGGTTACAAGTTATATAAATAATTAATTTAATTAAGTGATTAGATTTTAAAAATAATGTTACTTAATATCAAAGTAATGAAATTATTGATAAATACAAAATTTAGTAATTAATTTCATTATGGATTCATTCACCTTAAAACTCAAACTATGACAAATTTATGACAATTAAACTCAAACTAAATTACAAATAAAAATTTAAAGACAGAGTTATTTAGTTGGGTGTCAATATTGTCTAATATATTCTCATGCGGACCCACCAGTAAAATGTTCTCGTACGTAACTTCCAGATTGATGCTCTTTGCTCTTGAATGCACGAGCAGGTTACTGTTTATTCCTGGGTTGTGCATGAATAATTTGAATTCCTGTCTGACGTGGTTTATCACACTGCGGAGTGCAGACCATGATTATGAAGGCGACCGCAGAGAGTGTCGTCATTTTCCAGCGGCGACTTTGGTCATAGATTTAGACATCCATCCTCTTCATCAATCATCAGTTACAGGTGTATTTTTTTTTTTTTTTTAATTTGTAATGTGACCGTTACAGTGGTACTGTTTATGAAACATGGAACATGCATGTTATTCGCAAAAGAAAAAGAAAACCTGCATGTTCACGCAATGCGGATAATATAAAATATGTTAATTAGAATTTAAATTTATTTTATTTCTTCTTATAATTATTTTTATGTATATTTTCATCTTTTTGTTATCAAATAAATTATCTTTTTGTAATTGCTATATCTATATTATTAACTCTTCGGTATGGTATTTGTGTTTAATCCACCTTTTTATTCAAGAATATCTTCATATACTTAGTATCCTTTTTCAATGCGTTATGCTTATAATCATTATCTCTATATAATAAGTCATATTCATAATTAAAAAGTCATTTTAAAAGGTCAGATTCATACGAAGGCTTTTCAAAATTTGATAAGATATATGCATATTGTGTCTCCATGCCAATTTTATTATGTAGATGTACGTGTAACATAGTTTCTATTTTTATTTTTTCTGTGTCTTGTATTTAATATTTTGTGAAGAAAATAGTAAAAATAAAAAAAATAAAATCTTGTTTTCTATTTTCTGTTTTCACCAATTTATTTGCAAATTCCTAAAATTAAGAAACACAAGAAATAAAAATAGAAATCAAATAGACCCTTTTTTGTTGGAAATGTTTAAACTAAAATTTGAGCAAAAGTTTAGGGCATTTTTTTGTTTTTATTTTTTGTTTTTTATTCCCTAATTTCTTGTTTTTAGGATTTTGTAAATGAAATAATAAAAGAGATTAATTTTGATGCACTGTCAATGTAGCAGAGTTTTATACTGTCATTCAATTAGATGCTTCTATTTGTAAGACTTAAAAGCTAGTAGGTGATTAAGTCAAACATTTTTACTAATATAGCAATACATAATTAGATATTTACGTAAAAAAATTTTACACTAATAGTGTATCGAAATTAAATTTATGATAAAAATACGAAATGAAAATAGAAAATAAAATTTTCTTGGGTAATTAGCAATCTTACCTCTTGACTCAAGGTTTCAAGATATAGCAATAAACTCTAAACTTTTGCAAATATTGCATTCGATCCCAAACTTATGTAAACATTGCACTCCACCCTAAACAGATGACTTTTATCATGGAGACACAATGTTTGGGTCTATAATAGACTTATTCAATATTAACTCTTAAATTTCATTTGAAGATATCAATGGTTGAGATTATATTTCAAGTTTTTGAATCTTAATTATTTTCATTCCACAATTTCATTCTTTTTATTTTTGTACCGCTACACACACCATCAGTCCACCATCAGCGTACCCTCATTTGCGGCAACACAACCTCGTTGCCTTACAATTCCGCTATTGCAATGACATTGCCTTTCACCCTCCTATGTCAATTCCTTCTCTATGTCGTCCCCACAACCACTGCTGCCAAATATTCCTCCTCCAACCATGACCCTACATTTTCGACCACCTTTCAAGTACCATTGATTTGGACCATCATCATTGTTCTTTAGCATGCTTGCTTAGCCCTTAGTGACAGATAACTGAGAAAGGTAAGGCCGTGATAGGAAGAGGATATTTGGCCGCAGTTGCCGAGGGCGGCACGGAGAAGGAATAGGTGTAGGAAGGTGAGGGAACAACCTCGTTGCGGTACCTGAGTTGTAAGGTAGCGGAATTATGTTGCTAGAGACTGCTGGTGTGTGTGGCAGTGCGTAAACAAGAATAATGAAATTGTTGGATGAGAATAATTAAGATATAAAAACTTAAAATACAATATCAATCATTGATATTTTTAAATGAAACCTAAGAGTTAATATTGAATAGATCTATCATAGACCCAACAAATTGTGTCCCCAATATTAAAAGCCACTTGCTTGGACTGAAATATAATATTTACATAAATTTGGGGTGAAGTGCAATGTTTGCACAAATTTGGGGTTTAACGCTATATCTTAAAACATCAAGGGATGTGATTGCTAATTACTCAATTTTTTTTTAATTTTCATTATTTTCTTTACAAAATTCTAAAAATAGGAAATAAATTGAAAATGAGATTGTATTTTTGTAATTATAACTAAAAATAAGAAATGAAAACAGAGACCAAACAAACCCTTATTTTTTTATAACCATTGTTTAAATTATAATTTTAAAATCCTAAATAAAAATCTAAACATACAATTAGTTGCATAAAGAACTGTGAAAAGAACTAGCAAATTTTGCCCGTTAATTTCAATCCTTGAATAAAATTAGTCAAATATAAACAAATTTTTTTTATCAATCAGTGAAATAGTAGTTTTTTACAATTAAGTTGCCCTTTTTCTTTAAATGTTATCTTTGTGTGCTCTGCTTGTGTCCCTATGCATTTATTAAAAAAAATATATAATTGAGATTAATTTTGACTGTCAATTAATAATATATTATATATAATTTTTGAGATATAGTTATTATAAGATTTAAACAATTTTAATGATATAATATATATAATTAAATAATTATGTAATAATCTTTTAAATTGACAGTATATTAAAATAAATATTTTAAAATTCTTTTAAATTTTCATTATTATAAATTATTATAAAATAAAAAAACTAATTCAAACACATACTAATTTAATTACCTAAACTCCGCAATCTATTACAAAAAAATTGCATAATTGTACTTTTTAATAATTTTGTTACAATACTTTTTCTCTCTTTATATTTTAAATAACTAACTAAACTATATTACATATACATCTAATTAGGTATTATAATATTAATAAAAATATTTACCTTTTACATCAATTATATATATATATATATATATATATATATATATATATATATATATATATACATGTACTAAGGACTTGTGAGATCATTTATAAATAAAGTCTTTATGTCGACAGTAGAAATCAAATTTGTGTTCGTATAAAATACCCGTTCCTTATCAATTGTGCCAACAACTCCCAATGATTTATATAATAATATATGATTTTTTTTTTTTCATATTAAAAACTCAACTCACGAGAAACACGGTGAGGAGAAGGATAAAAATAAAGCATCCAAAACATCATAAGACATCTGTAATGATCTGATACACATCAAGGTAAGACTAGGAAACTGCCATCATTTCAGCAATCAATTTAAAATCAAAGCCGCCACTTATACATGGCTCGAACTTGTAGCCCTCTAAAAGCATGATGAATGATGATCAGCATAACGCCTAACACAACCACCGCCGAAACATACTGGAGCAAAATCCTAATATCGCATCATCTTTTTAACCTATGAGTAAGTGATAACATAAAAAAATTTATAAATTTATATTATTAATATATTAAAATAAAATTCATCTAAAACTATTTTACCTATCCAAATTAATCACATAGGAGCAAAAGGAAACTCAAATTATATTTGTATTTGTTTCAGATGAAAAATTTTAAAAAATTAAAAATAAAATTGTCTTAAAAAAAGAAAAAAGAGTTTATCTTTAAATCATTTAATAAGCTATGATTATGACATACTTTTTAATGTAAAGATAAATACACTTTATTTATTCACTTTAGAATCTCACCTTTTAAAAAATTATCCTAGAAATTTATTATAAAAGTTTAGTTCATTATTTTGATTGGACCAAAAAAAAATTAACAAGTTCAATCATTGGCTTAAATACGGAAAGCGACCGAAAACTTGTAAAAGCATACCTGGAAGAGAGTCATGCAAATTAAAAGAATCTCTAGCTAGCGGAAGACTAATAATTTACATGCACTGTAAGAAAAAATAGTAATACTTTTATCTTGTTATTTTCTACTGTTAGTAATAATGTCGAAATAGAATTTATCAACGATGGCAAATGAGTGATTATTCAGACTTTTGTTGACGTGCAACAATAGCGAAACAGTCATAAAAGAAAATATTATTAATATTTAAATATCATATTTTAATGTTAATAGCCAAGTGATGGGTTTTACTTTTTTTTTCTTTCAAACAAAACTTTATAATAATTAACAAAAGAAATTAAATATTAAATATTAAATATAAATATCTTTATTATCTTAAAAATATATAAAAATTATTTTTTTACTTAATGAGCAAATCAATATTAATGCGAAGACAATAGAAATTTAAATTATGAATTTTTTAGCGTATGTTTTAATACATTTGTTAAAACGTAAAACATAAAAACGTTATTATTTTAAAAAAACTTTATGTTTTAATTAAATGAAATAATTTAATATAAACCAATAAAACTATTTTATAATCCAAGTACACTTAACAAAATCTTAAAATTATTCTACCAACATAAATCCATCAACCTGGACTTTTTCATGCTCCATGGCTGCATGCACTAGCCGATCAATTGATGGGATCAAGGGAACCTACTCTTCTCATGTGATGAAAGAATTCTTAGGGTATAGGAAGAAAATTTCTTCCTCCATCATTAAAATAAAATTTCTGAGACCCACACAACTAATAAAATAACGTATATAGAAATGGTAAATAACTAAATATGTTTAGGGAAGAAGAAAAATTCTTCCTTCTTAAGCATGCAAGATTTTTACATGTGCTTGTAACCAGAAAAAAAAAAAAAAAGATTTTTACATGTGATTAGAGTTTAAGGAGAACTCAGCCCACCATTTATCAAAATCTGATGCAAACCAACCTGCACATTAGGCGTGATAGTCGAAGGTTAATGTTTTTTTGGGTTACTACTATCTAATCGAAGGTTGAAATTACGCGTGATCATAAACAGCTAACATATTATTATTCTATATGAACTATTATTTAATTTTCAAATTTCGTAGCAAATCGCTCACGCAACTAATAAGAAATCAACAAAGTTTGACCTTTTAGCAACTGATCCGTATGTTACTTGCCTTGGTTAGTGTAGCGTAAAAGTCTCGCTTTGTCATCACGATATTAAAAATAACAACAGAGAATGAGAATTCTCTAAGAGAAGGTCTTCGATTATATGTGAAATAAGCAGACAAAGGAAAGTGAAATTTAAAGTAAAAAGATTATGATTATATTAATACTTGCCACATTATGTATTGCATAGCCTATACTTCTCTTAGCATTTATTACTTATAATGTTATGAATTATGATTTATTATAAGTAATGTAGTAAGATTATAATACAGTAGCCGTGTGAATTTTCGTGCTAAGACATGGCTGGAACCATCATAGTTCAAATACTTTAGAACTAATTATTATCTACTGAGAATTTTAAATTCTCACTCTATTTCTGGTGGTTTCAGATTAGTCAAGTAACGACCTAGAGGAAGGTGAGCTCTTCCAGCTACCAAAAATATGTGAAGTTATAATTAAATAAATTGTAGTTTTATTATCGGGTTTAAAAATGTTTAGCTTATGGCAAGCAGAACTTTATTTCTGCTCCTGAACTCTGCGCTATATCTATGTATATTAATATTCAACTCCGAACTTTCTATGTAAAATTGTGTCATTAACTTTATTATAAACAGGTGTTAGATACAGTACTCCTCATTGAGTGGTGTGTGTAACTTATGATGCCCTATAATAGTTTAATTTAGCCAAAATTTAAAATTTGGTTATATATATTTTAAAAGTAACTAGATTTTTATCTTTATTGTCCTATAATTAAATAGAATTTTTTTTATATCACATAGATAAAATCTCGGTACTTTTGATATTCATAAATAAAGATGGCAAAAATATCCACTAAAGGGGGTATCAACGAGGATTACCGACAATGGGAACAAGGACGAGGACAAGTTTGGTCCTCATAGAGATGGGAGGAAAGTACTCATTTAGTAAATGGGATGAGGGTAGGGGGTGAGGTCCCCACCCCACGAGGACATGCAAAATTCTCATTAACATGAATTTATTTAAATACCCTTGTATATATAAATACAAAACAAAAAAAATCCTAGGCAAGATATTAATGTCTTTATAATTTTGATATTTCTAATTGTCTTTTAATAAATTTGTGTCATGTATTTTATTTTTAATTTAGATTATGTTATGTTGGATAACGTTATAATGAATTATGGATATTGATGAATGTTTTATTTAGATTTAAGAGTATTTTATTTAGATTTTTCTTTTTTATTTTAATTTTTTTATATAAACCCATGGATTTTTACGGGGATTTGCATTCTAATGAAGAATGAAGAATGGGGACCCGTGACGAAAATAGGGACGGAATAAAGAGCAAAATTCGAAATAGGGATGGGGGGCGGAGGGCATGTCACCGCCCCATAAATATCCATTACTATCCCTATTCATAAATGTTGTTAATTTAAAAGTGACCAAATTTTATTTGTTTGATCTTAGAATTAAATAGAACTTTTTAAGTATCATACAAATAAAGTTCAATCACTTTTCAATAAACAATCTCACAAAAGATACTGGAGAAATCTGGTTTGGCAAGGCAAACCACATCCAAGTGCAGATGATTTGGTAATTTGGCAAAAAACCAGTAGGAAGGCTTTAAGGCAGCTAGGACAGCAAACTAGTATAGGATAAGTCTTTCCTCTAATTCCAACTGGTTTCCTCCCCGTTTTAATTTGTGCAAATAAAACTTTGATGCAGGTATATCTATGGATCTCTCTTCTACTAGTTTGGGACTGGTTGTCCGGGATAACTCAGGGAATTTTGTAGCAGCCAAAGCAATGAGCATCTCAAGTTGCTTGGATCCTCACAGGGCTGAGCTATTGGCGGCTAAGGAAGGTCTTCTATTTGTGTGGAATTTGGGCAGCCGAATAGCATCCACTTAGAAGGGGACTCTCGAAACATTATCATAGCTAGTCAGGATGAGGATTTGTCTTATAATGTATAAATAGTTAGGGATTTTTGTTTGTATACATCATGGTTTACTTGCTTTGAATGTAGTCATGTATCCAGGTCTGGAAATAGTGTGGCGGATTGTTTGGCAAACAAAGCCAAGATAGGAATCTCAAGAATTTGGCTCCAATCCCCATTGGATTTTTTGATCACTTTTCTTGTACATGATTATGTTATTCAATAAATTTGCTTTCTAGATCCCCAAAAAGAAAATATTGATTACTTTTAAAATGTATTTAATAACATTTTTAAAGTCTGACTAAACTAAAAACTATTATAATATATCACAGGTCATTGGTATATCAATATTTCTTGTGATCTTCATCACTAAATCATAAGATACACCACTTAACACATGGTTCATTGAAATGGTAGGGAACTTCAACCTTTTAATTAATAATCTTGAGTTCAGGTCATAGAAATAGGAAAATCTATGCTAAAAGAGGCTACCTCTAAATGGGTCATTCAATTCCTTAAATCCGACGTAATTGTGGACCAAAATCAACAAGATATTGGCAGTCAAGGACAAAAAAAAAAAAAAAATTGATAAGATGCACCGCGCATATTACATGCTAAAGAGCATTGCAGCCAATGCCAAAATTTAAAGTGCTGATGGTCCTACACTTCCATGCTAGCTATACATATTGAGTGAGAAATAACTATGGATTGGTTAAGTGCAGATAAATTTCAAAAGAAAAATTGATAAAGTCACATCAAAGTCCAGTGAACTACACATCGATCCCACAAATGACGTATGAATTATTCATCTTTTAAAAATCTTTTACCATTGTGTATAAAGTAGATTTTAACTAACAACGAACGCGTCCGTTAATATTTGGGCAAAACAGCAACTTAACGCTTAAAATCATTCTTCACTGTACCTGTAGCTTATCTCTTAATTTAACTATTAATCAGCAAATGCTTGAATTTATAAAATCTATAACAATAATATTCCAAGATCTACAATTTGGAATGTTTTTTCGTGTCAATCAATCGGCGATTCTCCATTTCACTAACTTGAGAATCTTTACCTTAATGGAAAGATTTAAAATTTTTTCAATTAAAAATTTTATTCAATACAAAAATAATTCAGCCTTTTAAGATAATTTTGTTTTCTTTCTCTGATAATTAGCAGGAACTACTCACAACACAGACCGAGTTTGTCCAGAGACAAGAACAACCATGCAACAGTTCCAGCATGCCTCTCAGCATAAGGCAACAGCAAAAGATAGAAAAAAAAAACAAGAGAAATGTAAGACATAATACTACAAAATCTGCTCCAATGCCTTCGTCGCAGCCAAATTCTCACAGCTTTAAGATCAGAAATTAACTCGTATGGGGTGAAGGTAAGTATGAAACACCAAGCCTTGGACCAGTATTCCAAAGTTAGTTTCACTTGAGAAGCTTCAACAATCCGGTCAAGTTTAAAGAAAGAATCAACCATTACTGTGTGACAAACCCAACAAAGGATCCACCAAACCAAGCATTTACACCATGAGGATCAAGGAGAAATTCTTGCACGGTCTGGAGCACTATGTGACTATATTTTTGGCCAATTATATAAGTGCATTTTATATAAGACTATGTGTTAGTAATAAATCTCATGTAAAATGTACTTACACGTGGTGCTTCTGGATCATGCAAGAATCACTCAGGACCAAGACACATGACATGTGAAAAATGTTTGACTTATTTCCTCTATCTCAGCATGACAGAACGAGCAGTTAACTTCAACGGGTCGGATTATCAATGATGATAATGTGACCTTCATCAATGGCAACAATGTGAACATCACAAGTTCATATTCATTTTAAGTATGAGATTCTTATCTGATTATCATTTCCGACACCATTTATTGAGAGATCTATTTTCAAAAACCACTCAATTAGGCTATTTTCAAAAACACCGTCCATATGAGAGATATATATATATATTTTTGTTAGTTGTTTCCCAATACTATTATTCTTTCTTTGTACTAACAAAATACTGTTTATAAATATTTATTTGTTATGCTATGTTAAAATATTGCATATCAGGCTTTAAAACTGGTTTATTTAACTTAAATAGAGCTGTATAAGAGGATGCATAATAATGGTATATGAATCGCAAAATGCAGAAATGAGTTTTTTCTTTTTTTCACCGTAATAGCCTTTTCAATTCTAAAAACAAAAAAATAATAATTGTAGTTTATATTCTATTTCTAAATTAAGTTGAAATCGCAATTTGTGTTAATAACATTTTTATAAAATTTTATCTAAAATCCCATTAATCCTTCCAGTCTTTCTTTTTTATTATTTTATTGCATCATAAGATTTTTGTTGTTTTTTAACTACTATGATAAGCTTTTTCCTTTTCTCCCCTTTTTTAAACTTCTTTTTAACCCACAAGGTGAGTTTAATACGTAAATTAAATTGTTTGAAAAGAAATTGTGTATTCACTTTTTGTTATAGTTCTGTAAATTTCTTAAATAATTAAATTTGGGTTAAACGTATTTATTTTAATTTAAAACTTTAAATATAATAGACTTTAGCTTTTTTAAAAATATAACTCAATTATTTTCAAACAAATAGATTTAATTTTTAAAAAGAGTTTGTATATAAATACATATGTTAATTTTTTCAAATTTAAAAATTTAACATATATTAATCGTAAATAGTTGTCTGCAATTGTAAATTGATTATATAATTTAAAAGGTTCTTACGAGGCAAAAAGTTATTACTTTACGATATAATCTATTTTGTAACTTTGTATACGAAGCATTCAGATATCAAAAGTCATCTTCATTCTTTCTCAATTTTGTCGGTGAAGGGCGCTTGGAAACTTAGATATCAAAAGTTTTAGTTTTATAAGTTTATAATTTTCTTACATAGTTGAATTTGAGTTAAATGTAAAAAATTTATTTGTTCAAATATTGGTTTAATTTTAAATTTAAAAGTTTAAATATAACTACATTTTAATTTTTTTAAAAAAATACAACTTAATTATTTTCAAACAAATAGATTTTTTTTAAAAATTTTTTTATACAAAATACTTATATTAAGTTTTATTCAATTTTCATTCTTAATTAATTCGAGCCAGTAGTGGACAATTGTAAATTGTTTATGTAATTTAAAAAAGTTGTTAGAAGATAGAAAGTCATTACTTCACTATATAATCAATTTTTGAAAGTTTGTTTGACAAACACTTAGATTTCAAAAGTCAGCTTTATTTTTTCTTATTTTGCCAATCATAGATATTATGAGCTTATCTTCTTCCCTACAATCAAATCAAAAATTGAAATTTTAATAAATACTAACTGCAAAATTTATGTACTCATTAATTTTTTTTATCAAAATTCATTTTCTATTGTTGCAATTTCGTGAATTAAGTCTAAGATGACTTAATAACATAATTTATTAGTTAGGGCATACAAGGGATGGTTGAGCTAGGTTGAATTAGACCAGAACTTGGCACGATTTTTTGATCAGGCCATTTTTTAGAGTTTAAATTCGACCGAATAATGACCTGCAAAATGACCAGACTAAACTGGATCAACTTGGCATTTAAATAACATTTACAAATTTGAAAATTATATATAATAAAGTTATGAAATTTTATAAATTAGAAATAAAATTTAAGAGATATTTTATAATATATATTTTAAAATAAATTATTTCAATACAAAAATAACACTATGTTATATAAAGCATATTAATTGAAATATAAAAGTTTCTTAATTTCTCATTTATTAGTGTTTTGAAGGCGTGCAATGCACGGGATGAACCTAAATTATCGGTTACAAGTTATATAAATAATTAATTTAATTAAGTGATTAGATTTTAAAAATAATGTTACTTAATATCAAAGTAATGAAATTATTGATAAATACAAAATTTAGTAATTAATTTCATTATGGATTCATTCACCTTAAAACTCAAACTATGACAAATTTATGACAATTAAACTCAAACTAAATTACAAATAAAAATTTAAAGACAGAGTTATTTAGTTGGGTGTCAATATTGTCTAATATATTCTCATGCGGACCCACCAGTAAAATGTTCTCGTACGTAACTTCCAGATTGATGCTCTTTGCTCTTGAATGCACGAGCAGGTTACTGTTTATTCCTGGGTTGTGCATGAATAATTTGAATTCCTGTCTGACGTGGTTTATCACACTGCGGAGTGCAGACCATGATTATGAAGGCGACCGCAGAGAGTGTCGTCATTTTCCAGCGGCGACTTTGGTCATAGATTTAGACATCCATCCTCTTCATCAATCATCAGTTACAGGTGTTTTTTTTGTTTTTTTAATTTGTAATGTGACCGTTACAGTGGTACTGTTTATGAAACATGGAACATGCATGTTATTCGCAAAAGAAAAAGAAAACCTGCATGTTCACGCAATGTGGATAATATAAAATATGTTAATTAGAATTTAAATTTATTTTATTTCTTCTTATAATTATTTTTATGTATATTTTCATCTTTTTGTTATCAAATAAATTATCTTTTTGTAATTGCTATATCTATATTATTAACTCTTCGGTATGGTATTTGTGTTTAATCCACCTTTTTATTCAAGAATATCTTCATATACTTAGTATCCTTTTTCAATGCGTTATGCTTATAATCATTATCTCTATATAATAAGTCATATTCATAATTAAAAAGTCATATTAAAAGGTCAGATTCATACGAAGGCTTTTCAAAATTTGATAAGATACATGCATATTGTGTCTCTATGCCAATTTTATTATGTAGATGTACGTGTAGCATAGTTTCTATTTTTATTTTTTCTTTGTCTTGTATTTAATATTTTGTGAAGAAAATAGTAAAAATAAAAAAAAAATAAAATCTTGTTTTCTATTTTCTATTTTCACCAATTTATTTGCAAATTCCTAAAATTAAGAAACACAAGAAATAAAAATAGAAATCAAATAGACCCTTTTTTGTTGGAAATGTTTAAACTAAAATTTGAGCAAAAGTTTAGGGCATTTTTTTGTTTTTATTTTTTGTTTTTTATTCCCTAATTTCTTGTTTTTAGGATTTTGTAAATGAAATAATAAAAGAAATTAATTTTGATGTACTGTCAATGTAGCAGAGTTTTATACTATCATTCAATTAGATGCTTCTATTTGTAAGACTTAAAAGCTAGTAGGTAATTAAGTCAAACATTTTTACTAATATAGCAATACATAATTAGATATTTACATAAAAAAATTTTACACTAATAGTGTATCGAAATTAAATTTATGATAAAAATACGAAATGAAAATAGAAAATAAAATTTTCTTGGGTAATTAGCAATCGTACCTCTTGACTCAAGGTTTCAAGATATAGCAATAAACTCTAAACTTTTGCAAATATTGCATTCGATCCCAAACTTATGTAAACATTGCACTCCACCCTAAACAGATGACTTTTATTATGGGGACACAATGTTTGGGTCTATAATAGACTTATTCAATATTAACTTTTAAATTTCATTTGAAGATATCAATGATTGAGATTATATTTCAAGTTTTTGAATCTTAATTATTTTCATTCCACAATTTCATTCTTTTTATTTTTGTACCGCTACACACACCATCGGTCCACCATCAGCGTACCCTCATTTGTGGCAACACAACCTCATTGCCTTACAATTTCGCTATCGCAATGACATTGCCCTTCACCCTCCTATGTCAATTCCTTCTCTATGTCGTCCCCACAACCACCGTTGCCAAATATTCCTCCTCCAACCATGACCCTACATTCTCGACCACCTTTCAAGTACCATTGATTTGGACTATCATCATTATTCTTTGGCATGCTTGCTTAGCCCTTAGTGACAGATGACTGAGAAAGGTAAGGCCGTGATAGGAAGAGGATATTTGGCCGCAGTTGCCGAGGGCGGCACGGAGAAGGAATAGGTGTAGGAAGGTGAGGGAACAACCTCGTTGCGGTACCTGAGTTGTAAGGTAGCGGGATTATGTTGCCAGAGACTGCTGGTGTGTGTGGCAGTGCGTAAACAAGAATAATGAAATTGTTGGATGAGAATAATTAAGATATAAAAACTTAAAATACAATATCAATCATTGATATTTTTAAATGAAACCTAAGAGTTAATATTGAATAGATCTATCATAGACCCAACAAATTGTGTCCCCAATATTAAAAGCCACTTGCTTGGACTGAAATATAATATTTACATAAATTTGGGGTGAAGTGCAATATTTGCACAAATTTGGGTTTTAACGCTATATCTTAAAACATCAAGGGATGTGATTGCTAATTACTCAATTTTTTTTTAATTTTCATTATTTTTTTTACAAAATTCTAAAAATAGGAAATAAATTGAAAATGAGATTGTATTTTTGTAATTAAAACTAAAAATAGGAAATGAAAACAGAGACCAAACAAACCCTTATTTTTTTATAACCATTGTTTAAATTATAATTTTAAAATCCTAAATAAAAATCTAAACATACAATTAGTTGCATAAAGAACTGTGAAAAGAACTAGCAAATTTTGCCCGTTAATTTCAATCCTTGAATAAAATTAGTGAAATATATACAAATTTTTTTTATCAATCAGTGAAATAGTAGTTTTTTACAATTAAGTTGCCCTTTTTCTTTAAATGTTATCTTTGTGTGCTCTGCTTGTGTCCCTATGCATTTATTAAAAAATATATATAATTGAGATTAATTTTGACTGTCAATTAATAATATATTATATATAATTTTTGAGATATAGTTATTATAAGATTTAAACAATTTTAATGATATAATATATATAATTAAATAATTATGTAATAATCTTTTAAATTGACAGTATATTAAAATAAATATTTTAAAATTCTTTTAAATTTTCATTATTATAAATTATTAGAAAATAAAAAACTAATTCAAACACATACTAATTTAATGACCTAAACTCCGCAATCTATTACAAAAAAATTGCATAATTGTACTTTTTAATAATTTTGTTACAATACTTTTTCTCTCTTTATATTTTAAATAACTAACTAAATTATATTACATATACATCTAATTAGTAATTATAATATCAATAAAAATGTTTATCTTTTACATCAATTATCTCAAAAGTTATATATATATATATATATATATATATATATATATATTGTACTTACTAAGGACTTGTGAGATCGTTTATAAATAAAGTCTTCATGTCGACAGTAGAAATCAAATTTGTGTTCGTATAAAATACGATCCTGTTCCTTATAATTGTGCCAATTTCGGTTGATTTATACAATAATATATGATTTTTTTTTTTTTTCATATTAAAAACTCAACTCGCGAGAAACACGGTGAGGAGAAGGATAAAAATAAAGCATCCAAAACATCATAAGACATCTGTAATGATCTGATACACATCAAGGCAAGACTAGGGAACTACCATCATTTCAGCAATCAATTTAAAATCAAAGCCACCACTTATACATGGCTCGAACTTGTAGCTCTCTAAAAGCATGATGAATAATGATCAGCATAACGCCTAACACAACCAACGCCGAAACATACTGGAGCAAAATCCTAATATCGCATCATCTTTTTAACCTATGAGTAAGTGATAACATAAAAAAATTTATAAATTTATATTATTAATATATTAAAAAAAATTTCATCTAAAATTATTTTACCTATCCAAATTAATCACATAGGAGCAAAAGGAAACTCAAATTATATTTGTATTTGTTTCAGATGAAAAATTTTAAAAAATTAAAAATAAAATTGTCTTAAAAAAAGAAAAAAGAGTTTATCTTTAAATCATTTAATAAGCTATGATTATGATATACTTTTTAATGTAAAGATAAATACACTTTATTTATTCACTTTAGAATCTCACTTTTTAAAAAATTATCCTAGAAATTTATTATAAAAGTTTAGTTCATTATTTTGATTGGACCAAAAAAAAATTAACAAGTTCAATCATTGGCTTAAATACGGAAAGCGACCGAAAACTTGTAAAAGAAGCATACCTGGAAGAGAGTCATGCAAATTAAAAGAATCTCTAGCTAGCGGAAGACTAATAATTTACATGCACTGTAAGAAAAAATAGTAATACTTTTATCGTGTTATTTTCTACTGTTAGTAATAATGTCGAAATAGAATCTATCAACGATGGCAAATGAGTGATTATTCAAACTTTTGTGGACGTGCAACAATAGTTAAACAGTCATAAAAGAAAATATTATTAATATTTAAATATCATATTTTAATGTTAATAGCCAAGTGATGAGTTTTACTTTTTTTTTCTTTCAAACAAAACTTTATAATAATTAAAAAAAAATTAAATATTAAATATTAAATATAAATATCTTTATTATCTTAAAAATATATAAAAATTATTTTTTTACTTAATGAGTAAATCAATATTAATGCGAAGACAATAGAAATTTAAATTATGAATTTTTTAGCGTACGTTTTAATACATTTGTTAAAACGTAAAACATAAAAACGTTATTATTTTAAAAAAACTTTATGTTTTAATTAAATGAAATAATTTAATATAAACCAATAAAACTATTTTATAATCCAAGTACACTTAACAAAATCTTAAGATTATTCTACCAACATAAATCCATCAACCTGGACTTTTTCATGCTCCATGGTCGCATGCACTACCGATCAATTGATGGGATTAAGGGAACCTATTCTTCTCATGTGATGAAAGAATTCTTAGGGTAGAGGAAGAAAATTTCTTCCTCCATCATTAAAATAAAATTTCTGAGACCCACACAACTAAATAAAATAACGTATATATAAATGGTAAATAACTAAATATGTTTAGGGAAGAAGAAAAATTCTTCCTTCTTAAGCATGCAAGATTTTTACATGTGCTTGTAACCAAAAAAAAAAAAAAAGATTTTTACATGTGATTAGAGTTTAAGGAGAACTCAGCCCACCATTTATCAAAATCTGATGCAAACCAACCTGCACATTAGGCGTGATAGTCGAAGGTTAATGTTTTTTTGGGTTACTACTATCTAATCGAAGGTTGAAATTACGCGTGATCATAAACAGCTAACATATTATTATTCTATATGAACTATTATTTAATTTTCAAATTTCGTAGCAAATCGCTCACGCAACTAATAAGAAATCAACAAAGTTTCACCTTTTAGCAACTGATCTGTATGTAGTATTGTTTTTGTTTTCATTTTTATTTTGTGTGTAGAGTTTGAGGTCTAATAAGTCAGAGTAATATAGTTTTTATTTAAGATTAATTATATAAATATAAGTTATTTTTAGCAGATAACCCTTCTTTTTTTCCCTTTTTTTTGCGACTTTTTTATGCTGTTCCTTTTTTGTGAGTGCTGTTAGATATAAAGTTTTGATGATGAATAATAGAAAATAATTGTTGATTTGTTGCTTCTATTAAAAGGGGATACTATACTTAATAGTTTCCTTATTTATTCTATTAAATGATTTCCTTATTAAAAATGTAAATCCATTTTTAAATATACCTGATTTGAGAATATTATCTGACCTATTTTTACTAAAAAACATAATATTTAGGAGATGAAATTAAGAAAGCAATGTTCAAATCATAAATTTGGTGCATCATTATGAAAGCTGAGAGAAACAGCAATCAAACCAGCAACTACGAGTCAGGATCCAGCAATTACTCTCAGTTACAGCAGTTATACGAAAATTGCATCTTTTGGTTAGAACTCAAGTCTTAAATCTCTCTAACGGCTAGTAAACTTCAATATTCCAACATCTATAAAAAGCCTTCAAGAATGAAGAAAAAACATAGACTTCCACCAAGAGGAAAGTGAGATTAGTAGTGCTCCTTATTAGCTTGGTCTTACAATTGTTTGAGAGATTGCCTAGCTCTATTTGTTTATTGTATCTCATAGGTTTTGCACCTTAACTTGCTCATCTTCTTTTAAGAGTCTTTGAAACCCATTGTAGATCAATTATAAGAGCATTCGTACCTTATGTAATTATCCTACTTTGGTTGAGATAGAGGGAGGTTTAGTAATATCCTTGTGAGAAACAAACCACCATATACTCTACTAGAAAATTGGGTAGAGGAAGATTTATCAAATTCTGGTAAGTAAAAATTTAAGAATGAAGAAAAATTTCAAGCAATTGGGGACTGGATATAGGTCACATATTGTGGCTGAACTAGTATAAAAATAGCTTGTGTTACTTTCTCTTCTCCTATCTTTTTTACTTTATGCACTATTGCATTTAACTGTTCAAAATTTTAATTCTATTTTAATTTTCAAATTTCTATTATTGAACCAATTCACCCCCCTCTTGGTTCCTTCAAGTGTTATCAAGGGATGTCATCCTTCTTCTTCAATAACAGTCCCACCATTTTATTTTTGTTTGGTTGTTAAATATTTATCTGGTAATTAAATGACTCAGGTAGATATGCATTTCTGCATTTCTTTCTTTGCTGGTGTTGCGAATGTTTTCGGGCTTTGTGGCATGTGTTGTGCTGTTCTCTCGGTACCTTTCAGGTTCATCAGGTGGATGTGTTTTGTTTAAGCTCTTTGCTGGTTTTGTTGGGCATTTCTGGTTTAATTAGAAGGCTGTATGTTGGAGTTGGCCTGATGAATTGATCAATGTGTTCAGAAGTTTTTTTGTGTCCCTGTGTGGTTAGATTGAAGCATTCAGATTTGGGGTGTGCTGACATGTTTTTGCTATAAAGACTATTCTGCTACTGGTTGGCTCATTGTAGAAGGCTGTACTGCTGTAAAACATTGTGTGCTGAGATTGCTGTAAATGCTAGTGTTCTATCCATCTGATAATGTCGCCTAATGTTAGGGGATGGGGTTGAAAGTTTTTTAGTCATTAACTGTACTGTTTCAATGTTGTTAAATTCTGAACTATTAGTATTTGTAATGCTTTTGATATAGCTCCACTGTGCTATTGCGAGTCTATCTGGATTATCTATCAATAATAATAATAATAATAATGATGATGATAACTCAGGTAGATATCCTGTTTCTGTCAATGACAGATTTTGTGTTGTTTGATTTTTTTTTCTTTTTTTTTTTTTGCTTTTATGGTTTTTTTGGTTTTTGTTGGTTGATGTTTTTATTTTAATATTCTTGTAGATGATAAAAATATTTTTGAACTATTTTAAAAGTAGGTGTAATATATTTTTCAAATTATAACACTTTTCATATTAATTTTTGATAGAAAACAATTTTAAACATCAATAATTTTTAAATAAGGAATAAAGTAATATATATTTTTTATTTACAAAATTCAAACTCAATATTTTATTTAAGAGGAATACATATAGAATTACTTAAAACATGCATTAGTAGGCTTTCCATAATTTTTTGGTCGACAGTATTCTTTTCATAATTTAAGGTTGGCCTTCAATATACCCAAAAAATTAAAAAAAAAAAACTAAAATATCATTAATCGTCTAGCACTCTTTCTCTTATGGGTCTGAGAATCGTTTTGCAATGTGAATTGTGTGGGCTCCTCTTTTAACAACAGCCCAAGTCCATTGCTTTCCAGAAGCCCAAGCTCTTGCATATTGTGCGTTCCTTTAATCCTTCATCAAGTCTGGTATTTTTTATTGATTAATTTTGCTTACCTATTTATTACTATTTTTATTGTTTAGATTGTCATGATATGATTGTTCCATCTGATGATAAATGTTCGTGGTTATTCGTTGGCTCGTTGACGCAACCATCCATGTTTGGCACTTCTTTTTTCGGCATTTTGTATCTCTGCTTGATTATGAATTTATGATCAGATTGCTATTTGAGTGTAAGTCCTTTGAAATTTTATATGCATATAGGCAAATAATCAAAATACCCAAAACGAATGGGCAAGTTTCTTTTAAGTAATGCTTGCTCTTACAAATGCAGAAATTTCTTCTAAAATGAGTTTGTCTCTAAAGTGTAAAAGAAAAAAAGGGTATCCAAAGTTAAATCATTTAACAAGTTATAATTATAATGAATTTTATTGACACAAGGATGAAAATCCCTCATTTTTTTTTTTAAAAAAAAACTTTAGAGAAAAACTCATTTAGAGGATAGGTTTATCCTTTACATACTTAAACTTCTCCCAACGAAGTTTTTGTTTAGGCACTTACTGCAATTGTATTTTAGTTGGCATCATTACAAGATCGCTGATCGCATGATGAGCCATTAGATCACCATTGTGCATAGAAAGGATTTGAATTTCGTGTGGCAATAATCACATTTCCTTTTCTTACTTGAAATCAGATTAGACTTATAGTGTGTACTTTATTTAACACATTTAGATAAGCTTACTTCTACTGCTGCCTATATTTGAACTCTTGGAAAAGGAAATCCTGGCAGCATATGAGTCAACTAGTACCATTGGCAAGGGTGCTTCTTCACAAGATTATATGATGAAGCATGGACATACTAATTTAATCGTGCGTCCGCATGTTCGATACTTGTGGGATGCCGACACACATTGGACACCAGTACGACACATATCCGACATGCGATCTTACGTGCCCCATTTAAAAAATATTATTTTTTGACTCAAATACAACTGAACATGACTCGGATATCATATGGATTTGGCTTAGACACGATCAGAACATGATCTAATACTTTGTTTTGCAATTATTTGATGGACAAAAAAAAAATTCAAAGATCCAAATATCTGAATTTATTTAGAAAATTTTTTGAGATACCAATAATAATAGTGCCCTATATTTTTTGGATGAGATATAGAAATAGGAAATACATATATATGATATATATTAATAATACTCTATATTTTTTTGTAGGGGTGTAGAAAGTAATGAAAATTAGTAGTTTAACATCTATAAATATGTAAATGTATTGTAAATCTTAACTTATGATATGATATTATGAATTATGAATCTTTCATATATATATATATGCCGTATCTTTATCCTATAATTTTATAAATATGGTGTGTCCTTATATCCGTATTCATGTCGTATCAAGTGTTCGTGTCGGTATCTATATTTCCTAGTACAACACCTAAGCAGTATTTCACTATATAGGATTGGTTACATGGACGGCACTGAGCTCTATCAAAAACTTAATTTTTTGCAAAACGATTTAGAGTTTATGATTTTTCCTAAAATTTTGTTATGAATCTGTATCTGAATACAATGAACAAGCTTGAAGGCTGCTTTCCTTGCAGGGTGCAAGTTTAATCCAGAACCTATTTTGAGTAATTGTAAAGGAGATGCTGCTGCAGGAGATGGTGCTTCTGAGTTCTGAGAGTCTTCATCTGAATTATTTCAAGTACTAATGTAATCCTTTTCCAATGTCTGATTATGATTCTTGTCTTCTCGCGGTTCATAAAGTTGCTTCATAGTGATATTTGGATATTTATGGAGTGAGTCCTTACATCTAGTTTGTGAACCCAAAAAAAAAAAAAAAAAAAAGGAGAGAAGAAAAAAGGATTTGGCTTCTATTACTTAATGATATGCAATTTCAATCTACTTGCTTTGTAATCCTTCAGAGTTCAGATGGATAGATGCTTCATATCTAATACTATCTTTACTATCCATTTTGTGCAGGACTAGCCACGATTATTCTGTCTTATATATTAATTCCTTTGAGATTGCTCAACGATCAACTATGTATCTGGGATCGTTGAGTGGTCAAGCCTAGACTGCCTAATGATAAATGACAGGGGAAAAAAAAAGAATCAATGGCACATTAATTTGCTTCTGTTTTTTCACGGGCAATCTACAATTTAGAATGTCATTGCTAGTTTGTCTCCGCAGTTAGGACAAAGTTTATGTCAAGTTCTTTATATCAACTGCATCTAATTTCAAATCAATTAAGGATATGAGGAGATTTTTTTTTTTCTAAAATGAGTGATTTAAAAGTTTAAAATATATACTTATCTGAAGAAAAATGTTCATGTGTTATTATTTATCTATTTGATTTGAGAATCGAGTAAGATGGATATATAGAAAAAAGGTGTATTGATATCATAATTGTGCCAGTTACATTCAACAGATGAGATTCGAAGAAAAGTTTGTAACAAATATAGTGAATGATAAAAGAACAAGCAGAGTCCCTCGGTAAGCTAGGTTAAAGATCGATGAAGGAGGCTACTGCACCAATGAAAGAAAGGAAAGATATGAGAATATTACCAATAGATTTTATGGACCCACTTTCGGATATGAGCTTGTCTTCTGCAAAAAAAACATCATGAGAGTCACCAACCTACTGGATCGAAGAAAAATAAATTAAACGAGAAATAGTATTTGAACATATTAACAAGTTAAGCACAGTGATGATATACTTGATCAGAGAAAGAAACAAAGCAGTGAATGTTGAGAGAAAACGTATACTGAATTCACTATCTTTATATCGTGTACGTTCATACTATGTCAATTTTTTTTATGTAGAAATAACATGCCTCAAATTAAACAAATGGAAGCAAAATGAAAAAGTTTTGTACGGGTCAGAGATGAAGGTACTCACTGCACTCTTTTGCGTGGCACAAACACTTCAACCCAACACCACAGTTGCCATTAGGCTTTTCACACTCTCTACAAAGATTCTGTACATGATCTGGAATGTCGAAAGACATCCTTGTCCCCAGCTTGTATCCTTCACCATCTGAAGAACTTCTATGTATCCAGCTGTAATGAGAGCAGTTCAAATGTTCAGGATGAAACCCCTCATCAACCTTTTGCAGATCTTCAACAACTAAACATGGATAATGCATTTTTTCATGGTCTTGGATCCCAGAAGAGGTTGTAGCAGCAGCCCCACAATCATGCAAGCCTCTGCAGTTATGTATAAATGGTGAAATGGAATCTCTTCTTCTGCTTGAGCAGTTGAAGAGACGAAGTGAGTTTGGCTCTGGAGAAGAAGGGTAACCGGCTATCACAGCAAGAGGAGAAACGTATTGGAGAGAAGAAGAACAAGAGTGAGAGATGGTTAGTAATCTAGCATTATAATCAACTGAAGAAACTTGGAAAAGGCCAAGAGATGTTCTCAAGTAGAGGCTCTTAGATCTGCACAGGGTGATGCGACTTAATAGAGATGATGACAAAGAAGAATTTGGATACAAGAAAGATGTTTGAGTTCTGATATCACTACAGTAGTTTGTATGGTTTTGATGGGCCATACAAGTATCCAATACGACATTGAAGACGAGCAAAGAATTAAGTATCTTGAATGGCTTCATGTTCATCCTTTTTCTTTTCTCTATAAACGCAAAACACGATTCTCTAATCGTCTAACTTTGAGTCATGTGGGTATTTTTCTCTCAAGATGAGACTAGATAGCAAGGCATATCCTTGGGAACATGAGAATCTACTACTTTGAGATCGATTTCCAAGTTGGCCCCATGTTTTGTTAGTGGTTAATGACCCCTTTTGTTTTTTCATTATTTTTCCACTGGAAAAAGGTCATATTGCTTTTGTGGGAATCTGTAGCCTTCTCTTTTTGTGATTTGTCATGGCTTTTTGACATGGAATATAACTTGGGGCCATCCTTCATAAAGTGTTTTTCATCATTTTCAATTGATCATCAAGCTATGCATGTTCAGCACCATTGATTCTCGTTCCCTGCCATCTTAAAAGTAGCTTTTTGTGTTTAGGCACTTTTAGGCAAGGCAAGCGATGTTATTGTCTGAGAGTTAGTGAAGGCCTTGACTACAGCTGTTGTCACTGAGAATTCCTAAGAAACCAAAAGTGGAAGATGCTTTTATTGACGTAGGACCTGTATTGTTCAGAAGGTTTCAAAGCAAGCAATGACATTTTCTCACTGTTGTGCTCACACATCCACAAAAATAAAAGAGGGTTAATGTTTATTTCGCTTTTTGGTGTAACCATTTTTGTGTGTTGGAAATTCTTTTGTTTTCTGGGGGCCTAGAAAGTGTGCCGATACATATGCAGATGAACTAGAAACTGATTTGGAATTGGCATCACCAAACACTAACTCCTAGAAATATCCATCAATAATTTGAAGGTAAAAAGAGTTCATCATTCATAACTCAATACTACAAGTTCAAATTGCATGAAATCATGTAGTAGCAACTCATAACTGAACTACAAACAGTGGAGTGGATACAAGCACACACATTACATGCACTAAACAGATCCAACATTTAAAGATGGAATCCTTATTGCTGGACTATCTTCAAGATCATGCTGGCGCCTTGACAAGGGTAGATGGGAAATCCAGCACCACAATCTTCTCAATAGCTGCTGAAAATGTTGCTGAGAACTCAACATGATTTGGATGGCTCTGAAAAGCAGTGAAGTCTTCTTTCATGCTGAATGTCATCAAGAAGGCATGAGTAAAACCTTGTCTCAGCACATCTAGGCTTTCAATGTCCTGTCCCCTGTTTAAGACAAATTCAAGCATGTGAATACGTGATTGTAAAAAGTACATGAGAAATATATGTACCTAGACTAAATACAATGAATGAGAATTCTATATGATGCACTGAAGGATCAAAAAAATATTTAGCTACTTAAGCTTATATGCTAAATTAATTGTAGCAGCTCTTGCTTCTAATGTCTCAAAACATTTACTACTTTCTTCTCCAATCTACTAGATGACCAGACAGATAAATGCAGCAAATTACCATTCAAAGGACTTGACAGCATCAATCTCAGACACCAACTTCTCCATCGCTTTGGTGAGGTCTTCAACTAGCACACCTTCCTTGAACTTGACAATCACAAAGTGCTTGAAGTCTCCCATGGCTACCGTACTTGTGGTGAAACAAAGCTTGCCAACTGCATCCTGATATATATGCAACAATTTACACGTCAAACCACAGTGTCTGAAACCTGTCCACTGTCAGAACCCCACCATGACCCATTTCACTGTTGTTTTGGCAGTAATCAATTACCAAAAAAGTTGTAGGAGACAGCATCCACGACTCAATCTAAGGAAATGTACCACTTCTTTTCATCCATAGACCCACCAATAAGGCAAATCCTTCTCACCATCACACAGTAAAAAAGTTGTCTTGTACCATTGTCATAGCACATGAATGGGTGGACCTTGGTGTCATTTTTTTTTCCCCATAGAAGTTTTGAGTGAAAGTTGGCCTCATTCAGAATCAGAAAACATCATGATCATACATGGGGTGGCACTTTTTTCTCCCTTCAGTAGCTTTTGCCTTTTCTGTGATTGTTCAGAAAAGCAGTGATAGTTCCTGGACTTTTCCCCGTGTCCTTGCCATGTGCACCGCCAAGGTAAATTATTGGACTCTAACAAATACTTGGATGGACGTATTGTGTACTTATCGTTAAGGAATCTTTAAATGCTAGGTCCTGTCTAAGGCTCTGAAGAATAATGATGTCTAAGTGACTTTCATCTTCTGATACATGGCTTGACTAGGCTTTCACACAATTGGCTAATTTATTCTTAACCCGTTTCTAAGGCTTTGGTTTGGTTGGTTTTACCGTTTCTATGAATTTGTGCCAATGATTTTTACCAGGCCGAGTGAAATTTTTCACATGACATTTGAATGCTATTTTACCAAGTCACACTTTTCCAATAACTAGGTACCTTATATCTGGTTAGTGAAATTATATGTCATCTATAATTAGGTCCTGAATAGTCTAATAAAGTAATATTAGACCAGCAGGTAATCTGTCTTAATCACCACTTATCGGTCCAAATGCCTTTAAGACCGCGGATTTGTTCTTGTTAATTTTCTTTTTCTTTGAAAATTTTCTGTATCGCTCATTATAATTTCTATCATTTGATTATACATTTAATCAATGGTTCAATAATAGGATTTGATGGATGCTTCTCTTTTCATTAATTATGAACTGTTAACTCCATGACATAAGCTTAGATGCACCGAGTTTTTTTTCTTTTTTTCTCTTCTTTTTGCTATTTTCACTATACCCGATTGAGTCAGCAACAAGCAATAGCCACCACATTATGTCAAAAGAGAAGGGGGAAAATGAAGAGTGAAGGAAGAGGGAAATTGAAAGTGAAACACATGAACTGAAGTTGCAACGAATAAGAACCTAGAATTCACTAGGTCCTCATATTTGTCTTCATTCTAAGAATATGTTTGGTATGAAAGTAAAAATATAGATAAAATTTTTGTGGATTGAAATTACGTGTATTTTTACTTACAAATTTAATTTATAAAATTTTCATCCTCGTTTTTACTCTAAACCAAACATGTGAGTAGGTTTTTACTTGAGGAAATCAATGAAGCAAGATATAGCTCACTAGGCAAACATTACACTGCCTTTTTGCCATAACCTAAGACGTGTATATATGAATTTTGCACCAATTATTGAGTTTTCTGACATTTGGCGTTGAAACTATGAAAATGCACGGGAAAAGATGTTGTCAAAAGTAAGGCCACAAAATAGACAGGAACCAGTCACAATCCTCATGCCAATTAATTTGAATCATAATTTGGACACTACTATTTACCCTCTTCTTAGTTCCTCAACTCGATGGACAGTATACTTTTAGAAAACATGATAGGGAGAAGAATACATGCTGAATGCAGCAATCAGTCAAGGCAAAGGTTTGTTGTTCTCTCAATTCATGAGGAGCCTCGTGGTGCACTTATGCTTGATTAAACTCTACATACAGCAAGAGTGGGCGTCGGTCGTAACAATGGGTTCATTAGTAACTACTAGAAATCTATATATCTACTAATCTGAAAGTACATATATAAAAATAAACTTTGATATCTTATAAACCATTTTTTCAATTAAATTTATTCTTATATTTTATCGACCCGGTTCGAGATCGATTAATTAAAATTGCGCAGACTTTAAATATTGTGCACACTTTAAATATTGGTGGTAAAGAGAAGTGCTCCCAAAACCATTGAAAAAAAATCTCCCACATGTGAGATGTGTTACTTGAGAAGGAGCAAATAATGCTGTTATATTATTATCCTAATTAAGACTGATAGTAGGGAAGAGGAGAACGAGCAACAGTGAATATTCCCATGGACACTATCATTGATGCTCATGCCCGTGTAGCTGTTGAAAGAGCAGCATTCAGAAAACACGCAACTAGCTTTGTTTCCACCTGTCACTCTTGTGGATGAGATGCAGAATGACATTTTATAGTTAATTGTCGGTCCTCTTAATACTTAAAGCTAAAATGTCAATATATAAATTCTACTTGGTACTCTATGACCACACAAAAATTTCTCCTTGCGGACGCCCCAAACTTCATTTCAAATGATGCATTTAAGGTTGAACTGTACATAGTCAATGGATAGAAATCCACTGATATCCATCAAGAACCAGTGCTCTTGGATAGCTACTCAAAATTGCAAAATTAATTATCAATACCTGATGAGCTTTAGCTAGGTGTGATATTTTGCCCTTTAATCTCTCTAATAGTTTCTTCTCTTTTCTTTCTTTATTCAATACTAGGTACACAATATGGAAAGCAGTTTGAATTGCACAATTTCCTGTTTCACTACGTTAGTTTGCATGCCCGGCAGCAAGAAAATAAAAAATCATATGTTTTTTTAACAAAAGATTAAGGAAAATTTTCCCTCACATTCTTGGTTTGATGACGTAATTATTAGATGGGTTCTGAAAGAAAACAAGAAGATTTGGATGATTGGAGGCTAACATGAGTAGACCTTTAGTGGCTCATGATCAAAGTCTATATTCTTTTGGTTTTTTTTATTTTTTGGTCAGAATCAAAGTCTATATTCATGAACACTAATCCAAACTTGGCCCATGGGCTTTACATCTACACGTGTTTGGACTTTGGATTCAAGTCTTTCTCCACAGATTTGTCATACATTTCGAATGTTATTTAGAGTGAATAAAAAAATTGTTGATCTTGGGCCTCTTCTCTGATGAAATTTGTTGAAAAAAAGAAAAGGTAATTTTTTCTTGCCTCTCTTATTATTTTCTCTCATCATCATTAATCATTAATCATTACCATTCATGCATACAATCCCATTGAATCTTATAACTATGTGTCACTTCCACAATTTTTTAAATAAAATATTCAAAAAGAATTTTAAAAAACACAAAAGTCTATAGTGCTATACTATAATATTATACATAGCTATCAATAAAAAAGAAATCTAATGCCTATAATACTATACTATAGAACTATGCTATAGTACTATTTTATAAATTAAAAATAATGCCTATAGAAATATACTATAGTTCTTAATAAAAATAATATAATTAATTTAAATTTAATTATTATAAAACAAAATTATTATCTTAAATATTTTAAAAACTATTCCTCAAAGACTTTTGCGTTATTTTTTTAAAAAATAAATTATTTATATATATTTTGTGGGATTTAAAATTCCATATGAAATATAATTAAACTAAAAATATTACATATGAAGAGAGAATCAACCATTTTCTTCTTAGAAGGAGTACATTTGAGTTCCTATGAAAAAATTTATAACTATATATATTTTAGAGTTAAATTTATTATCCTTACTATTAAACGAAATAGAAAGGGATGATATATTTCTTTCTTTGTTGATAAATTCATATTAAAACCCTTTACACTAAGAAAATTAACTATACTTATCAATCCAATTCCTTTACACAACAAATATTCACACTAAAATCTCTTAAGTATCTTTCATTAAAGTTGATTATGCTTGTCAATCTAATTTATTTTATTTTATTTTAAATTTTTTATTTAATTAAATTAAATTTTCAATCGCTTTTCCTTACTTAAGAACAATAGGGGGAGAACGAAAAGAGAGAGTGATGAACTGGTTTTAATTTTGTTTGTTTTGTTCATAAATTCATATTAAAACCTTTTATGAGTATCCTAAAAAAATGAATTATGCTTATAAATCCATATATTTCTTCATTATTAAATTTTCATTTTATTAATATGATTGTTTTGTCATTTTTCTTTATCTTAACAAAAGTAATATAATTAATTTAAATTTATCTATTGCAACAGTAAAATATTATCTTAAATATTTTGCAAAATTATTTTTCAAAGACTTGTGGTATTAATTATTTTAAAAAATAACTATTTATTACATTTTGTGAGATTTAATATTTTGTATGAACTATAATTAAACTAAAAAACATTATATATAAACAGGAAATCAATATTTTTCTTCTATTAGGCTATGAACGTGCTAAATAGAAGTTACTATCCAATTTTATGATTTTTTTTTGGGTTATTTAGTTCTTTGTTGGCAGCCACCCCTCCCCCTTTTCCTTGTTGTCTGGCGCAATGGAAAGTTAAATGTGTTTTTGTCTGTGATGTGTAACTTTATACGATCATCAACTTTAGATATTAGTGAACATTAAGCTAGATAGTGTTTGTAACTTGAACTATTATGGACAAAATTAGATAGTGTTTGTAACCTCAATTATGTATAGATTCATATACTCTTTTGGCATCCATTGTTTTTTTTTTAAAAAATAAAATTATTTTGCTATAATACAACTTTGGAAATGCTTTGGGTTGTAATCTCTAAACCTTAGAAAGTTGGTTTTTTGATTATATTGTTAATGATTCACAATGATATCAATGATAAATTGTGTGTTATATATTTAGTCTATTTATTTATGACCTT
This sequence comes from Pterocarpus santalinus, assembly GCA_031439595.1. Classification (NCBI taxonomy): domain Eukaryota; kingdom Viridiplantae; phylum Streptophyta; class Magnoliopsida; order Fabales; family Fabaceae; genus Pterocarpus; species Pterocarpus santalinus. The sequence goes on along the minus strand of CM062528.1, from coordinate 39,276,049 downwards.
ACATCAAATTATAAGGCGTCATATAATACCGTTTAAGTCTTTAATCCACTGAAATTAGGGAGTAAGTCTTTATTTTTTTTTTTAACTATTTTGCTTTTTGGGGATCCATCCCCCTTTTTTCGCCTATTGTTTTGTTCTAATGCATGTTACTCAGTTGCAAATTGAGTAACTAAAAAAGCTGAATTGCTGATAGATGCATATATGTACTAGAGAAGTGCTTCACTCTTGTGTAGAACGGGTCTTCTGCTAGTTTCAACATAGAAATTAGGCATTGGCAAACTACAGTACAACTGCACCCTTTTGACTGGTAGGTCAATGGTAAACCATGAAAGTCTTATTCCACACAAGACAAGTACCAACGGCCAATGGGCAATTGGCAAATTAGTCAATTGATTTGTCAGTTTTCCGAACGTGCATCATGCGAATTTAGAGTATATTTAATTTAACTTTTGAAAAATTATTTTTGAAAAAAATATTTTTAAAAAAATATTTTTTGATAAATTACTTTTAAAAGAATTAATTTATGTTTAGTTTGAGTATAACAAAAGTAAGTTTAAGAGAATAATTTTTATTTGGACAAAATAAAGTAAAATTATTTTTTATTATTGATATGAAAGTAATGGTAAGATCCTTTCTCAAAATATCTTTTTTTAGAATAAAAAAATAATTTTAAAAATATTTTTCTAGAAGATTTTCTGAAATTTCAAAAATAAATTTAAAAAATAATTTTATATATCCAAACATATAAGTTATTATATATTTTTATTCTTATACCAATAAAAGCTTTTTTGAGCCCAAACTATAAACTAAACAGACCCCAAATTGTTGACAGATCACCGCTGGTTATAATCAACACAAAAAATGTGAAGATATTCAAGACTAGTTGCTTTATTCCAATTCAGCCCACAATTAGTTGAATGCGGATTAAATTGGGTTAAAATATTTTTAACTCGAGAGTTATGGATTGAAAATTATATTTTTTTTTAAATCATTCCAAACTTGTATAAAATATATGTAATATATACAATGCTTTTCTTGTTGAGTTTGAAAAATTATGTATGCTTTTTTTGAAAATTATTAGAACTCATGTATATTTATCTAGAAGTTTTTATAACTTGTATATGTTTTTTTAAAAGTTTATAAAATTTATGAATGTTTTTTCTCCTTTTAAATTTATGCATATATAAATTTATAATTATTGCACTTGTTAAAAAGATTTGACATTTATATAAAAACTTATGTTATATATATTTAGATCATTATATTTGATATATATTTTAACATATTTTTATAGATAATTTTTACATATTAGACCCATGAATTTATTCAGATCATACTTAAAAAAAAAAAAATTATTCAACCTACCTCAATCCAGCCCACAATTTAAATTAGAGGACTAGATCGAAATATCCAATCTAACCCACCAACACGCGGATGTTTACCCTTACATTTGAATTGAATTATATAATGAGTAAAAGATTTGAATGTAAAAAGTGAATCCCTTTAGACCGGAGTCAAACTGTCAAAGTAATTTTGGGTTGGGTCGTTTTTTATATCCATATATCATGGTCCACATGTCGGTTCCCCTGAAATTTGCTACATATGTTATGTAGCATTAATTACTTTTGACTTTGTCTTTTAATAATTTAGCTTAGTTTAATTCTAAATACTGGCAACTTAGAAAAAAAATTATTAGGTATATGATCTTTATTAGGTCAATACAGACATGCCCGGAGAAAATATTTTTCCTTCATAAGTTAATTATGCGTTGAATTGCCTAAAAAGAGTTACATGACTTGCACTATTTCGAGAAGATCAAAGTTAGAGTTTCGGAGGACTTTATGGTTTAGGGCAAATTCTACTGTGCACCAGAATTACTATGGTGCATAGCGCAATGTTTAAAAAATCATTGGTGCATTATGTTCAGCGCCTTAACCCAGAAGAAGAACTGGGAATAGCCGGTTTCCGTAAAGTCAATTTTCTTATTATATTCTTTATCATGAAATCAAACAAAGCTTATACACATTTTTGGGTAGGAGATCTTGGTAACACGTCTCGCCTAATCAAATTTATCTTTACGAAGGTGCTAGCGCCGGTGGCCATGACATCTAGCCGGCGACTGGAACATTTGTTTCTCGTAAGATTTCTTACTGTAAATTTGTTTATTGTTGCAACTTTCATAAGATATCCATTATTAATTGCTTGGTTCTGCCCTTTGTCTTGGTATGCTGTTGTTGTGAATGAGCTCAAACTAAGTTTCAGGTCTCGAAGCCTCAAAAGTCCAATCAAGCTTTTAAATACAATGTCAAAGTCAAATGCAACCAGCAAGATAACACTATTTGAATCCTTTTCAAATACATTGAACTTAGAACCAAGGATTTCAAAATAGGTCGTATACATTGCCATTAAGCTACAAATTCATATCGATGATAGAACAAATCAAGACATTCAATTCTCTAAATCAAAATTTTTTAAAAAAATTTAAATAAATAAATCATATAACACTACATAATTTATAGAACATATTATAGGATAAGTTCAAATCTAGCCAACCTTTTCAATGACAGTGTATTATTGAAAAAAGAAAATCAATTCAAAAAATGAAAATCAAAACCTATTAAGAACTGATGAATGATGAGGAAACTCATCCACCTGTCGTGGTGTACAATGGAGCATATTATGACGGTCAAGCAACGTAGCTGGACTAAGAATATACGGAGGGTGAACTAGCAGAGGAAAAGGGATCCTATACACATAAAAAATGAGCAATCAAAGGTGATGGGGTCGCTTAAGAGCTTGTTTTGGGAAGGAGGAGCAGAGGAGGAGTAGAGAAAAGGAAGCACTGGGTTTGTGGTACTGTCACCTTCAAACTCTGATTGGCACAAATTTCCAAATTACAAAGGACAATCTACTACACTTGTGACTTACTTTAAATTCATACCATTTGATATTCCAACTATCAAGTGACGACTTCAATAACTAAGCAACACGATGCACCAACAAATTTTTCAATGGTGCATTATGCACCATATTTATTTTGGTGTATAGCAGAATCCATCATGATTTAGTAATTAATTTGATACTCAAAGGTGCAAGAATATTCCATGAAAAATTTTAAAAAATATTATGCTTTAAAGTTTCTATCTAATTATTAAAAATTCTAATAATCAATATATACCAAGAATTAAAAATTGAACTAGTGAGGATCTACTATTTCAGAGAAAAGTGCTAGGAACCTAACTTTTATCATGTTAAATGTTATCTTTCAATAAACTACTGCCAAGCGAGAAAAACTGTATTTTTTTAGTCAAACTATTCTCTTCCTAATTGAGGTTTCAACTTTTGAAAAAAGTGGTCATGAAACTTAAATTTAAAATATCTTTTTGGAATGTTTTGAGCAAAAAATCACTTTTTTATAATAAAAAAATAAGTTTTTGTATATTTGGATAATTTTTAAAAAATAATTAGATTCTCAAAAAGATCTGTTTTCAATTTTTTTATAAAAGTTGGAAAGAGTAGTTTATGAAAAAATTAATTTTCAGCTTTTTTAATTATATATAAAATTTAAGCTTTAAAATTACTTTTTTTAAAAGTTGAAATAAATGCACCCTTATATAACTAAAAAAACTAAAAACTGATTTTTTTTAGAAGCTATTCTTTTTAACTTCTACATAAAAAAAGAAGCTAAAAATAATTTTTTAATGAAAAAAATAATTTTTTTGCTTAAAAAAAATACAACCAAACACACTCTTATTTGTCTTCTAAGGGTGTGCTTTGGACAGGATAAAAATGGGAGAGAAATTTATATGTATTAGACTTACGTATCTAATTTATGAAAATTTCTTTCTATTTTTTAATTTCACACCAAATACACCCTAAGCGAACATTTAATTGCCAACATTAATTTATTAGTGAACATAATTTATGACAAGAAATGATATTAACTTAGAATTAAGCTTTATGATCCAGGCTATACAGTTTGTCCCAAACACTCGACTAGGGATTAAAAGTAGGGTGGATCTCAACCAGAAAAGGAATTCACCATACTTATGAATATTTGGTATGTTTCCGAAGCTATGGAAAGGCCACAGATCCAACCCTAGTTAGTTTGTATCATTGTGTTCTTAAGATTTTATATTTATTTTTTTATTTTTGATGAAATTTTAAATTATTTTTATACAATATATTGAATTAAATAATTGATTATTATGATGCTAGCTTTAAGATAAAAGTTGAATCTGATCCCCAAGCATATAAGTTATCTATGATATAAGTTATAAAACTTTTAATCTGAGATTCAACTTAAGCGAATTTTCGGAATTAATATTTTAATTTCTTTGATCAAGATACTTTTACAATTATTTTATACATTAAAACTAATCAATCTAACATTTTCTTATTATTGTGAATCGTTCTTTGGTGGTAATCACTTAAAATTTGCATGGGTGCAAATTTGACGTGAACAAATCAATTGATGCCATATAGCAAAGCTTATGGTAGAGTTTATTGATTAAGTTCCACAACAGACTCCTCTTTAACCCCTTCCCACTCCCCCATTCTTCACCCCTTCCTCCTTCACCTTCTCAGTTCTCGAATAGCAGTTCTCAAACAATAGGATCACAGGGTCTTCTTTAAGGTGTCAAAGACACCCAATAGGTTTTGCCCCAGGAATTCAATGTCCAGCTCTCAAGAGGCCCAAGTATGCAATGTTCAAATTCGCTTCCAATCGGGAAAGAAATTCCACAATTTCAATTTTAGGTCTTGCTCTGAGTTCAAAAGCTTGTGACTTTACTGTTGCATGATATTGCTGTTTGGGATTTTGATTATTGTGTTGATGGTTGAAGCTTTGGTGGTGCTTCCTATTGGAGCTTGTTGAAGCTTTGACCAATATTATTTTATATGATGGGATGGAACTATATTGGATGTCAAAACCATACCCGCTCCCTCGACATCCCCTACTCCATCTTCGATGAGTACGTCCACCTCAATCTCATCATCAACGGGGCCGATGAGGTCGGCACTGACCTCAACCTCATCAAGGGCCGTGGCGAGGTTTGGCAGCAACGGCCTAGCTATGTCGATGGAGGTGGTTCAGAAACATTGTGATGATTGGTGATTATTGGCTGTAGAACCATGGTGGGGTGAAGGGTAGGGGAGCGGGAGAACAATGTCTACTATGAAACTCGATCAACATACTCCATCATAAGCTTTGCCATATGGTATCGATTAATTTGTCCACATTAGATTTGCACCTATGCAAATTTTAAGTGATTACCACCAGAGAATGACCTTCTTAAATTGTTCCCAAACAAAAAAAGAGACGTTGGTGTTCTATTGCGGGGAGTTGCTTCCCTCCTAGATCCCTATTTCATCTTCTGTTGGTGTTCGACAGAAGCCTATAGCTTTCATTGATGTTGGCCTTGAAGTGTCTTCCCGAGAGAGCACAATGTGGGAGCCATGGGCTTGCCGCCACGAGCCTTGACTAGAGCCACTTGGGTCATCGGTAGTGCTGTAGCGAGTTCTAATGGTCCATTTGAGTGCTCATCGTTGGCATGGTTTCGGGTTCAAGGTGGCACCTTTTTGTTTGCTAGTGCCAAACCGATGATGGTGCGAATGAAAAATCTTTTGGGTGATCTGTTGGTCGCTCCATTTTGATATCATGCTCCTATCTATGTTTGTCATCACCTTCTTCGAAGGTTTGGGATCTACATGGGTGGTGTCTCTTGCTAGAGACAGTGGATATGTGTGGTGGCTTTCAATGTTGATGGTGACGCGGCTGAAGGGGCGGGCCTATTCAGGGCTAAGTTTTGATGGTGGTTTCATTCTCATTGTCATTTTCGAAGTTCGTGTTTGGTGGTGGCTCATGTTCTTTCCAGGTTCAATTTGGTGTTCGTGTTCGGATTTTTTGGGTGTGCTTTTCATGCTCATGTTTTATTTTTGTGAGCACGATACTTCCAAGTTGATATTGACCATGGTGTTGACTTGTGGTAGTAAGGGTTTTGGGCAAGGTTCTAAAAATCAGACTAAATGTTGAACTGGACAAGGTTCACTGGTTCAACCGACATTCAATCAATTCAATCAGAATATAACAAAAAATATATAAATATATCAATATATAAAATTATTTATAAAAGTCTAATTAAAATTTTGGACAAAGACATAAATAATAATGTCATAATGGAATCACCTTTTTTATTTTCAGTCAACCACAGTGAAACCATTTTAAAATGAATTACTATGTTTTACCCAATAAAAAAGCCTATCAGTATACATTTTTTTTTCCTTTGGACATGGGTTCACATAATGTGATAATGAAGAAAACCAAACAACCTAAAAGACAATAAGCAAGATGAAAACATTATAAGACAGGCCTACGATTGGTAACAAGGTAAGAAGACAAAATGAGCTAAAGCTCATTGCTTTCGTGAGACAAAATATGAATAAGTGGATAAGGAAATTTTAAGCACTAATCAGGGTTAAGCTTGCTGACTAACTCAATACTCTCCTAAATGAAAAAGGGAACAAACTAGCTTTCATACTGTGTGCTTTCTTATCACAGCAAACATAAAGTTGCCGCCTCCTCTCTCAACCACAATCCTGCAACATCAACTCAAGTCAGTACACATCAACTTAATGGCTTGCTCCTTTTTGTGGTGTTTTAGCAGTGTTGGGCTACCGTAGCCACCATCCATGGGTATTGGGCTACCATTCTTCTCCCTTCACAATTTTTTTTTCATTGAACAACCTAACTGCTAAACTACTTCCGGTTTAGGCAATTTGCCGGTTTTCCTTATTTTTAATTGATTTTTTGAACCACCAAGTTTTAGCATGTGACCAGACTGGAAGGGGGTCCGATTCTCGATTCAATGGGTTGAACTAGCCGGTCCGCTCTGATTTTTAGATCTATGGTTTTGGGCCTATTCAAGTTCTTTCACATGGGTGAGTTTTTTACCATTGGATACTCAAAATGTTGGCATGTTCTCAATTTTGGCATGATCTATGTGGTTTGTGCGTGTTTTACGTAATGATATTAGTGTGATGTTTGCTTGTCCTGTATGATTTAGTGTCTTAATTAGTGGTGTGCTTATGGTGCTTTTGCTACTTCATGTTTGTCTCTTAGTTTTTCAATTGAGTTGCTGATGTTTGTGATCTTTAGGTAGCTTTTTATTGTACCTGACTTTGCTCCTCTCTTTTTGAGAGTTGTGAATGCTTATCAATTTTCGAAAAAGCAAAAAACAAAAAACAAAAAAAGAGATGTCTAATATTGTCTCAATTATAAGATACCCTCCTATAATTACTGTCTTCAAAATTTAAATCTTGATGATTTTTTGAAGAGTGCAATTTACTTGTCATTACACTTAATCTTTGGTGTCATTATCAAAATAAAGCATTTAAATTAAGTACCAGTTACTAACATAGAATATTGAACAAAACTTCAATAATTATTTTTAATATTTCATTTTTCTTTTCTTTTCTTTTCTTTTTTTGATAAAATTTCGCATCTAATGTTAAATAACAGTGAGCTTTAGCTCACGTCATGCCTCTCTTTATCTTCAAAACCGAATCTAGAGTAGGATTGGGAAAATAAAAAATAAATCAGCATATCAAATATAACAATTCATCCGAATGATCTATTTCGAAATCAAACTGAACGTTTAACGATAAAACTATAGAATTAAAAAACTGGGAATCGAGATCAACATAGTTGCTCCTAATTAATTTCAGTGGTAAAGAAGAATACATAAATTAACCATGCATGCACCCTATAAAAGTGAGTGCAATACTATAACACGTCACTGAATAAAGAAAAAGAAATCAGCCCACATACATATACCAGGCTACAGATTGTTGGATGGAAAATTTTGAAGTCTAATTAGCCACTCCAAAGAGTGAGGTCTGTTTCAAATTCAACATCGTCCCAATCAGAAGCTTGCTTCATGGACGGTGGGGTTATAAGCAGACCCTCCGCCATACTATCTAGCAAACCAGGCATATTAAACAAAGCTTCCTCATCAAAGAACATTGATTTGGATGACTTATCATCGTCATTCCCAATTTCCTCTTTTGCACACGTGTTATTAACAAAACAAGGGTTTGTCTCGACACAAAGATTGTTTGCAAAGGAGGAAGAAGAAGAAGAAGGGTTCATATTGTTGGTTGGTGCACAAGCCTCTGCGGCTTTTGATGCAGCTTCTCGAATATCGGCAGGTGAAGATGACCTTGCAACTGGAAGAAGAGAAGATGAGTCAGGGAAATTGAACATGGCTGAGGTGCCCCTAAGTGCTAGGACAGCGGCATCATGTGCCCTAGCAGCCATTTCCGGTGTAGGGTATGTCCCAAGCCATATCCTTGACTTCTTGTTTGGTTCTCTAACTTCACACACCCACCTGTCCCCGTTCCTTTGGCGGACACCCCTATACACCGGGTGCCTCGTCTCTCGGAACTTCTTCCTCCCTGTTTTCCTCTTGTGAACACGTGCATGCGATGATGAAGCTGATTGAGAATAATCCGGGTTAGGTCGTGTGCATGGTGAGCATTGGCTCTGAGAAGAAGACGACGGTGAAGAAGAACAACAACAAGGAGGTTCATTCTCAAAATTCATGGTTACTTAATATCTTGTTTAAAGAAGCTTTGAATAAAACATTGGTTAAACTCAACTATGAATTATCTATGATGAGATGCATGGAAGGTATTGGGTGTTGGGAGTGGTATATATATATCTATATGAGGAGGACTAGTTCATGTTTGCAGACATGGGATAGTAATGGGGAATATAAAGAGTAAGGAGGGGATGAATTTGGTATGATGGTATGTACGAGGAAGACAAAATCGGAGCAGGTAACACGCACCACACACACTAATGGAATTGAATTGAATTGAATTTTGTGATGAGGATCGAAAGCTACTTTGGAGACTGGTGGGCTCCACATGAGTTTTTATTCGACCTTGACCTTGTAGTATTAGGTCTACTCTAGAATTTGTTTATAAGCAAAATGGATACGATACATGTATAACAGAACATGCGAGTTTCGGGTCATGTATACGGCGGCATGGTAAACGTTGGTAGTATTTGACAGTGAAAAGTGCAGTAGTGTTATTTAAAAATCACATTTTTTTTTTCTCTAGATCGAATTTGAACCATAATTTACCGTATTGTGGATGATTTAAAAATTACAATTGGATACGTATATATATATATATATATATATATATATATATATTTGTACCTATACATTCATGTATGTCAATATTTATACGCTGGGGCGAAACATTTGTATCCATCAGGTGTATTGTGCTAATGTCTCATTCTTTTCTTTCTTCTTTCTGGGCCGCCACAAGTGTCCCATTTATTAATTGTGAGTATAGTCGGAGAAATACGTAACAGTGTGAAACTAAAGACAGCCACCTTAAAGAAACGGCGTAAGTTGATATCAAAAACATTTTGCTAACATGAAATTTAGTCGGCGCGAGGATCAGTGTCGACGGAATGTGTAATGACTTGCTTGTTTGGGAATTAATTTTGAAGTTTATCTCAACACTTAAGTCTTAGTTTTAGATCAATCTTGTTTTAGTTTTAGCTAATTCAACAGCAAATATTTGACCAGTAATTTTCCCCCTTAGCTGAGACTTTGAGTCGTGTACGGTGAGCTTAATACACAGTAGGTGACCTTCTATCGAAAAGCTTTACGCGCGGTATATAATATAGCTTAGAATTTGTGTACTACTTCAATAGAAATTGAGGTTTTGTACTTTTATTTTTATATGCGGGTATTGAATCTTTAAAGTTTAGATATGATATACCTTATTTTATATTATTTTTGTTCATAACTATGAATTTCAGAAGAATTACGTTGAAATTTTTAATTAAATATCTAACAGTATTTTGACAAATATTTAAAATTATACGTTTATAACAGCTAAATTGAAAGTGTTCATTTACAATCATATGTGGCCATTAATTTAACTCCTCTCATAATTTTATAGAAAACATATTTCTAATAAAACAATGTGACGAAATGCATTACTATAGTAAGAATATTGATTATTGAATTCCGTTTTATTGCATCAAAATCATGATACTATAGCTGCATGTAAAATTATTTTATTTTTTCTACCGGTATATCGATTATTTATTCATAAATTTTATTTTTTCTACCAGTGAATCGATTAATTATTCATAAAATTAACTATATTTAACATATTTGAATTTCACTCGCATTGGTTTATTGCGCATACACTTGTTTCTTGAGTTGAGATTCATCGTATGTAGATTATTCAATCGTATGATGGAGCAATAACTCAATTTTGACGAAAAATAAATAATTGTCTACGAACTTGAATGGAAGCTTTCATGCCCATAAAGTATGGTATTTAAGGTACTTAAATCTAAAAACTCTCCCACTCAATAAATTAATTTTTTAGGTTAGATTTTCTTTTGAGCTTGAGTTCATAATAGATGGCTGGTAAAAATAATTGAAATATGGGATCTGCGTGTTTACCAGATCTTTTCATATGATTAATTAATATAAGAGGCTTATAAAAGAATTATATAATTTTTGTTGAAATTAATTTTGATATATTATCAGTATAAAATAATTTTATATTATTATCTAATTAATTATATATTTCTATTTATAAAACTTTTAAAATAATGGATGTTGAGAGTTAAATATTTTTATAGATGTGATAATATATAATTTAATGTATGTATAAAAAAATTTTATATTGATAATATATTAAAATTAAATTTATTATTTTTATCATGGAATATATTATCATTTATAGTAATTTATTAATTTTTTATATATTTTTTCTTATGATATAATACTTTTATGTTAATAAGGATTATAGAGTATACTCATCCGTATTATAGAGTATACTCATATATATATATATATATATATATATATATATATATATATATATATATATATATATACACAGCAGAAGAGTAGTCACATTTTTGTGCGGTGGCTGCTAATAAAACCAAAGAGAATTTCGGGCAGCTCTGCAGCTTTCAGCGCTGACCAAATGAAAGGTCGACCTGCGTTTTGGACTTTGGAGTCTACGAAGAAATTTTGGGTCGTGTTGAGTTCGAAACAGTTCCGTTTCTGATTTCTTAACAATCAATGATGTTTATTGATTATCACCTTCTCCGACCGAAAATGTTAGAAGGTCAAAAATATTTATCAGAATTAAGTCGCTAAAATCGGCGAAGGCAATGGTATACCGGACCAATTGTGATGTCTGATGCACCATTTACAAAAAGAAAAAGAATGTTTGGTATTCCTAAATTTAATCCAAACCGTTTGTTGGGATTTAGCAATATTGAATGGTGTAGATTAAAACCCACCATGCTCCTTCTCTCACATCCGGATCACCATTTCCCTTTTCGCCAAAAAGTTCGCTGGTGAAGGATGGCAAAGACTCTTCGATCGAGCAAGTTTCGTTGACGGTTTCAGTCACCGACAACCCTTCCCTACTGATCATCACCTTCCAGACATGGATCCTCAGAACACTAGCGTACGTGCTTCTCTTGTTCCTGAATCAGAGGAGCCGTTATCGCTAATGGCAATCTCAGTGTAGATCGCATTTAGGAACACCATACACCTTCTTTTTTTTGTAAATGGTGCACCTGATTCTAAATGGTGCATCAGACACCATAGTTAGCCTAATGCACCGCTACTAGAATAATGTAACAAAATATTAATTTTTAGATAAAAGTAAGTTAATAATTTCATAATTTGTTTTATAAAAAATGCTGATAACAATTTTTTGATTAAATAATATCACTTTTTACCTAATTGTCCTCCTCTCGTGAAAGAAATAAGATAAAATAAAAGTATCATTTTGTTTTGTCATATGGGCCAACATTAACTTTTGAAAACAATCAAACTCATATAAGAGATATTTTTGGTACATCAAATTTATTGATATTTTGATGGATTATCCATTAAATGCATAAAAAATAAAAAAATAAAAATTTTAAAATAAAAAATTATATATTTTTTACCAGATATCTATTGAGAGATCTCTTTTTTAAATGTTCAAATGGCACCCCTCAACTCATACTCATTCGGCCGGGCATTCGTTGACTTTATGAAACCAACCAATCAGAAACCATGCCGATGGCCCCGTCCATCTTCGCATGCGCTGTAACGGTGCCGCATGCGGTCAAAAATTCAATTCGTGTATGGTTATGTTATTCACATATTAGGCCTATAAACAGTGACACTATGTTATGGGAGAATTGTTAAAAAGATCATGGTGTCAAAGTAGAGATGGGATCTTTTATTTTGATTTGGCTTCACTTAATTTCACTTTACTAAAATTTGATTTCGATCTCTCACTTTGATTGCTACGATGTGATAATTTTAAATTGAATATATAATAGCGGCTTGATCGATACGATGTGATAATTTCGATCTCGCTTGGACTGCTACGATGTATAAACTTTATAAATACATGAAACTATTCTCATATAATTATGCCACGTGCCAGCTGTTTTATGGGGTAAATAACAATAATAATTTTTGGCTTCAAAATGTATATTTCTCCCATACACACAGAGAGGGGCTGGCTCCATGCAGGTATGCAAGTTGGTGTAGGAAATAGAAGAAGTTAAAAAACGTGGGGCTGTGGATGAAACAAACTTGTGGACGCAGGCTAATATAGCGTGCAGTCTATCTTTTTAACACTATTTGCATATTTATATTTTATAAATGTTTTTTTATATAGATACTATAGAAAATAGGTTCATAGGACAATAAGTTGTTGTTCGAGCGGCATCTTCCTTGATCCTTGCATCAAAGGGTTGTTGGTATCAAGTCAGAGGTTCAATCTCTGCATGCCTCTCCTTTTCCCTATCTCCCAAACTCGACTAGGAGCTTCTTAAAGCAAAAAAATAAGTAAAATTGAGAAAAGCGGATGGTTTGTGGACTTCAAAAGAAAGTTCAACATAATAAGTAGAGAACAAAAAATAATTATTTAGGAAATATTATAGAATTTAATTAGGATAAATTATATTGATTTTTCTTAAAATTATGTGATATTACATGTGATACTTTTATATTTTTTGAAATATAATATTAAGTACTCATGTATTATAATGAGTATCCTTGTAAGACGTATTAGTGTAAGTATAACAAATCGAAAAGTGTCATATGTAATATCGTCTAACTTCATGGAAGATCAATGTAATTTATCTATTTAATTATGATATCTAGATTTATCTCAATTATTTGTCTCTTACCTTCTGTTGTACTCAAGTTAGTTTGTGTCAATCTAAATTTTTTTTACATATTTATCTAATTATAATTTATCATATCCAAAAATGTTTAGTCCCTATAACAAATCACATATGTAGTACATATAGTAATATATAATTAGTTAATAATGTGAAATATTTACGCTCTCAAAATTACTCTCATATTTAAATTAGTTTAGTTGAAGTGCCCACGGTCTTGCCGATTGCCACAATTTATCTTTTAATATATTTAGTTATGAAGACAAAAATACTACAATGAATTCATGCAGGAACACCTTATATATAGAGTAACATAATGAGAACTTTCGTTGTATTTAGTTTAGGTGTCTAATGCACTCTTTTGTAGAACATTCTTTCCTAATTTAGTAGGTAAAATACAATCTATGAAAAATTATACCACATTCAATGATGTGATGCCGATTCTTTTTACAGCACATTGAACCCACAGGGTTACATTTTCTTTATAGCATCTCAGTGCAGGGTATCTATGCTTTTGCTCAGCTCTTCCAGCTTCTTCGTCCTCAGCCTCTCACTTTCAGTCACCAGCTAATCCAAAGACCAAAATTTCGCATGATGCAGCGAAAAAGACATATTGATATTAGAAATCGAAGTATGAAATTCTGACCACAAACATTCAAATCAATGAACAATTACTAACCTCCACTAATTTGGAAACAAGTTGAGCCTTTTCGTTGTTTTTCTCATTGAAAGCCTCAAAGGCTTCCTTGTATTCTCTCTCCTGGGACCCCCAAAAAAAAAGTTTCATAATAAGAAAAGGAGCTTCAGAGAACTTCCAAAGCTTGATGTTTTCCTTCAATCTTATCTTTTACTGCTGGGCATAATGATGGAAAATAAGCATGCATGAGTAATTTGATATGTCCCATTGAACCCATTATATCATTTTCTACGTTGAAATTTAAACACAATTATTATGAATGATCACCTTAACAACTGAAATAATCATATCCGCTTTCCTCCCAGTGGATGAGGCAACATGTGACCAAGAAAAGAAAGTAAATAAGGTCAATTGACTAAATTTGTGGAGTCACATCGGCTAGATATATGACCTAAACAGCCTTTATATACGTTTCGGTGATCTTTTCATTTTGAGCTAGTTTTTGGGATTTTAATCTTTTATCAAAATATGATATTAAAACTTATCTTATATTTTATGTTTGGGTCATCGTAGATGCTTAGTTATTTCCCGCTCCACCTTGATTAAAATTAAATCATATGGATTTGAAATAAAGATTTTAGAAAAGACAAGAACAAACAACAATTAGTAAACAGTCGGAAAACCCCACCTTTCTCTGGCAGGTTTGGCCCAGTGGCTTTAACTCTTTGTTAACTGTGTCTATCTTCTTTCGAACTATTGCAACTTCCTTCCTCATCGGATCTGCAAGACTCTCAAGCTCCTAGAAAATGATATGCAGATTCTCAAGCAAATACTTTTTACAAATGGATGAGAAATATTGAATATAAAATATGTGAAGCGATTGTCTAAGAACAAGAATAAACAACTGAGTACACTCAAGAACCCAGTTGCCTTTGTATTTATAATTTATGCTTATTCTCAGTTCTTGCTCGATGGTTTAAGGGGAAAAAGAACAAGAAACATAATTTATGATGTGACAAACTTGCCTAATTTTCTAACTTCTGTACATTCTATCTTTTCTTCCCCGATACTTCAAGTTTATATCTATCAATATATAGTTTGCGTTAGTATTGTATACATAAATCTAAAACCAAATAAAGCATGAAAGCTTATAGCAGAATCAGCTATAACATTAGAGAAACAGTCAGTATTTTTAGACTTACTTCTCTAATCTCAGCCAGGCGCTTTGTTTCCTTTTCCACGCGACCCAAATGAGCATGAACCTTATCCCTCACCTCCATTTTTCTCCTCTCAATTTCTTCTTCCTTTGCTTGGAACATTGCTAGAGCTGATCTTGACATCTCCTCTTCCTTGTCATCTCTTCTTGGGCTCTGGTTGGAGCTAATTAGCCCCGAGTTCTTCACTTGCTGCTGCTCATATGACTGTTTTGGTGATGCCATTGCTGCTCCGCAAATCACAACACACTTTTCCTCTCCCTTAACTAGTCTCTTCACTTTTCTCTGTTTTTTCTCTCTTTATTTGGAATGATAACTCTTAATAGTATGAGTCTATGAGGCCAGCTAGCTTATTTTATAAAAAACTATAGAATAAGCCAAAGTGACGGAATGCCTGTTGAAACTTTAAAAATTTTATAGTTAGGAGTGAATTGAACAAATACTTTCCAACAAGGTTCAGTTTCTACTGCCACCTTTACTCAAAAAGCCAACTCAATCACAGCACCTTGAAGTTATAGCATTTGTTTTGAATGCAATTATACGTCGTTAGTATTTATTTTTAAACTCTTACATACACTTTTTGTTTTAGTTATAGTCTGTATACTTAGTAAAGAATCATGATGGGCCTGCTTTGGTTAGGTAGCTATTTTCTTGAGTTGGTAAATTGGCAAGTTCAGCTAACAACTGCTTTCTCACCAGGGCATCAATTTTTTATCAATGGCTAGATAAATGACCAGAATTTTTACAAAGACATGATCATAGTGACATATATATCTGTCACTCCACCATAAACCATGGAATCAGAGCCTCCTTTTATCATTTATATAAGGCAATACATACAAATGTAAACATGTGTTAAAGTACCTAAAGAGTATTGGTAATCATATAATGTGCATTCTTGAAGATACAAAGGTGCTTAGAGCAGAAGTTTTGGTTGGGGGTGTGGACAGAAAGGGCTCACCTACGCAAAGCATGAAAGGGGAAGGGGCTTAAGGGACAAGACAGAGTAGGAGAATTGGAAGCAGCTAAGCTTAGTTGCCTTTATGATTTAGTCCCCATATAGCTGACTAGGCCATAAATGCATTCTACAGCAGAAAGTTGGAGATACCCTCACAGCTTGGCACAGCTTGGCGTTAGGAGAAAGGATTAATTCTAGGTTGTGTTCCAAATAATTGTCTCTTGCATCACTAATCCTTCTTGACTTCCAGTAATAAATTGATGCGTGAAACTGAAAGCATTAACATAGAAAATTCGTTTTTAAGGCAATATTTTACCATAGGCTAACCCCCTTTTTATTCGAGTTAAAATAAGCATATAAGGCATATATTTGAGATTGGTTAAAATCTCTTCAACACATAGATACAGATTGATAACCTTAACAATTTAAGAAGGGGTAAGTACATATTGAACAACACATGGCAATGCATGGAAGAGTTCAGGGTGACATATGATCCTACATTTGGATTCGTTATCGACTAAAGCTTACGTTAGCATCTTTTTAAAATTTAATCATATAACTGATATGTTTTTCAAATCCATCAAGAGAGACCCACTTTATTTGTATGCTCATAAAAGCATGCTTTTAAAAGGCAATCTAGCTGTGTCAACTGAGGTGTGTCCATGCAAGATCCGCAAAATCTTTGCTGATATGCGGGCATTAGAATATTATGTTTTCTCCATCCACCCACCCAAAAAATAATAGCTTCCAGGTCAGTGGGTAGCAAGACTCTTGGCAATGGGTGTTGACTTGCCATACGAAATTCTAACATAAAAGTGTCAAAAATCCTAAATCAACAGCATTGTAATTGGTAAGCATCTAAGCTAACTGCTGCAACTAAGACAGCATTACCAATCGGTGTTGTGGCCTTCGACCTGCCTTGGCCCAAATGGTAAACATATCATGGGTCCACGACTCTACCTGATTGAGGCTCTAAAAGATAATAATACCCCGAAGAAATTGCATATATGTAGGCTTTAGCCATATACAAAAGTTTTAGCCACACCAAAACTGTCTACTTAACGATAAATTTATGTTTGACTTCACAAAGTGAGCCAGTGTGTGCTTTAATCTCTTCTTTTTCGGGGGTATGAAACAAATTGATTTTTTTTTCTTTTTAATCTCTTAATATTCATTTTCAGGTAAATTATGATTTGATGCTACTACAAAGTCAAAGACAGTGTGATCCAGATTAGTGTTTAACGTGGCACGCAACATTTTTTTTTACCAAATTACCTTTTAAATATAACAAAATACCCATAATAGATAGTATGCTGATACAAGTAGAGGAGCCTCCTCATCAGAGGGAAGCCCGACTCTGCAATCAAACAGCTCACTATGTAGCATACTTGCACAGTAGTCTTCACTAGTCAGCTTTCAAGTTTCTCCTACCTCCTCATCTTCAATTTTTTTTTGGGGGGTCAACTCCGTCTCCTACCTCGGCATCTTGCACCATTTTCCCGTACTGCAATTTTTTTTGTTTTGGTCAGCAGTACTGCAAAATTTTGGACTGAATTCCAATGTAAATTAGTTTTCCACTTTCTGATATTTATGCGGCCCAGTCCACTCTGTTACCGTGCGGAAGCCCCAAGGCCATTGACCCAAAAGAGTTACTTTTTCACCTTTTCGGGGATTACAAACAGAAATTGCATGTTTGCGTGTCTGCGTTACAATGCAATTTTCTAAGGAAATAATTTTTCATTAAAGCTTGATAGATGTCGTTGAGATTTTCTACATATATGTACTTTTACAGAGTCCACCCAAAAAATTATTCTTCTGTAAAAAATATTCATGGCCATCATTTATTATTTTGGAAATGATATTTGATGATTGTTCTGTCTTCACGGAGAAATATCAGCGAACACAAATTGCTTAGTTATAGTTGTTGAGATGTTGAGAACAGAAGCAGCATGTACCTGTGGCCTAGGCCCAAAAATTGAACGATTTAAACACAATTTTTTTTTTGGTAAACAAAGAGTTAAACTCAATTTACTTCAACTTAAATGCATTTTATTTTATTAATCGGTTATTTAATTACAGAATATGACCTTTACAATTTTGATTTATTTATAGAAACTTAATTGCCTGCGTAATTAAACTGATAGCGTATGCTTAAATTGGAATTGAACTGCACAACACGAATATGTACACGGAGGATTGCACCGTGGTCCCCACATATATTAAATTTTTAAATAAATTAATAATTATATGATTGGGAGGCACCTTAAAATCCGTTTCTACTTTCTACTAATTTTCTTCACAAATTCTTGCCACGTCAAATACTCGTTCGTCGTGCTTTATTTGAAATTGCCCGTTCGGCTGTTCGTTGCGCTTTCAGCGCTCACGCTTTGCAAATCCTTCTCTTCCAAAATTTCGGTTCCCATAATCATTGCCACTTCCCTTGTCGTTCGCAACGGCACCGTTTCCGCCAGGGTTCATCCTTCTCCACTCCACATTCATCACTCACGTAAACTCAAATTCTTTTTCTTCTGCTACACGTCACTAGTCACTATCATCTTCTGCTATGAAGGGTTAGGGTTTTAGCGTTTCACCAACTTTAACGCTTCCCATTCCTAACACCAACGACAAAAAACGACGTTAAAACGCACCGTCTTGTTTTTTTAACTATGAGGGACCGCAGCTTTCGCGACACTCGCAGCCGGCGACGCTCTCCTCCCTACCGAAACTTCCGCTGTGAAACCCGACGATCAGGTTCGCGCCGGTTCGAACTGGAGCGGTCCAGGGTCGTTAGCCCGGTTCGAAGGACCGACCGCGTTGATGATCGACCGGACCACCACCGGTCGGGCAACGCTATCATCGCGCGGCACACTGACAGCGTGGCGCCTGACAGTGAAACGGCGTCGTCGAAGTTCGAGTGGAACAACCTGTTGGATGCGAAGCAGCTTCAAAACGCAACTTCATCGACAACGACGAAGAACGACATCGTGAGTGGTTTCAGTTACGGATTTTCGGGTTCGGCCACTGAGAGCCTCAACGGGCCCCCGAGAAGTTATGGCGGTTTCGTGTCGCTGCTGAAAGAAAACGAAGTGAATCTTCGTCCTCCCATGCATTGGGAGCATCAACAGCATCAACATGTGGGGTGTGGTGTTCCTGTTTCACAACCAAATGCATCATTAGCATCATCATCATCATCATCATGTTTTGGTGGTTCTTTAGGGTTATGCAGAAGCGCTGGGAATGGAGCTGAAGGATATTTTGCTGGGGATGTGCATGGTCAAATGCCAAAACCCAACCATCAGTACTGTTCCATTCAGGTTATGAACGGAGACTTAAGCTATTCTGAAATGCAAAGGAGTGAAAAAAATGATGGGATTCCATGTTCTAATGGAAAGTTTATGCCTCCAGAGTTTCAGAGACCTAGCATTGTGGATTCTATTGTGGAGAAAATTGATGGAGTTTTAGTCTCTCGCGGTGACCCTTTGAGAAAAGAGGCATCTTGGGAGGAGGATGAGCATTTTATTGCTCCTAAGTGCATTGATCTGACTCAGCAATCAGAGCACTGTGTCCAGCCATTGGGTTGTAGAAATGTGCATCCTGAGCATGGCACAGATGGATATAGAGACAGCGAAGGTTGGACCTTAAGGGGTTATGAGAAAAATGCTTATACTTCGGATTACCAAGGTGGTTTGAAGGGATTACCTGTGCCTGAAAATGATCAATACGTTTACAAGCAAGGAGGCGTTTCGGATGATGGGGCAATGAAAACAGAGAAGCTAGCTATGCATGACTTGGATGTGGAGATGTTTGAGTTGAAGTACGGTGGAAATGCAGATGAGAATCAGTTTTGGACTGATTTCAATCCTGGATTACCTCGTTGTCACAGGCAATGTGAGTATGACACATTTGAGGATGAGGATGCCTCATTTGAAGAGGGCATCATGCGTGTACAATACAATGAGCGGTCGAAATCTCCGTATTCACCTGTGCCTGTTGCGAGGAGTTCAAGAAAACTACAAATGATTATTGGAAAAAGCATGAAGAAGAAGTCAAGGCCTGCTAGGACAATTCCCCTTCCAAGTTCCTCAGTTTCTTCTGGCAAGAATGTCCATGCCCGCTTAGGGCCTCGAGTTATTCCTGCTGAAGATCCTTATAATGCTGCAAAATATATAAAATCCAAAAAACTAAAGAGAAGTGTATGTTATTTTTCCAGAACTGCGCCCTGCTCTGATCCTTCGGATGTTGAGGTGAAAGTGAAACAGGCCAAGAGATCCAAGATCGAGCCACCTGAAGATTCTAAGGAGTTCAAGCAACTAGTGCAGAATGCGTTTTTAAAATTTGTCAAACTTCTGAATGAGAACCCATCCCAGCGAAGAAAATACATAGATCAAGGAGGAATTGATACTTTAAGGTGCACCTTATGCGGCAGGTCTGTGTCATCTTCTGCATAACGTGTTTCCAAAATGGGGGTATTATTTATTGAACTAAATCTGTTATTTTCTATGCTAATAAGTGAGTATTTGATTTAAGGTTTGAAGGTAGGGTTTCTTTAATTTTAGCTTTAGGATAATTTGATATACCCACACATTTTAGGAGCTTCCAACTGCAGTAGGGAACTAGCCTTTCAGGCTTAATGAACATATGAAGGCTAGAGATTAGTAGATTAGTGAGCAGCTTTGGGTGTTTAAAAATTTATGACTTACACCCAAAAAAAAAAATATATGAAGGGCAAGGGAATATGAGGGGAACCATTAACCTTCAAACTCTCACTCCCCCTTCTTCTAATTGGGGAATAATGAGGGGAATAGTTTCTTGGAAAAAGTTTGCAAGGTTTAGGGCAACACTTTTCGCTTCCATCCTTTTTTTGTCTCATCCTATTCTCTCTAAATCTTCTAAGCAAAACTTTAAAGTAAAGTTTTGACCCCACAAATTTTTTTGGGGAAAGAGGGAAGTGCTAAAGTAGATCTCTTTGGTAAATATTCGATGGCTCATTGTATACATCGAAGGACTTTTTACTAGAATTAGAGTGTCATGACCTTTTTAAAAATAAATAAATAATACTGAAAATAATATAGGAAGAGTCTTATTTGACCAAGATGATGCTGGGTATCCAGAAACTTAAATTTTGGGAATATGATCTGATGGGATATGAAGAGTTTCTGTTCTAGCTTCTAGTGTCCTGTTTGGAAATGTCCTTAATATGTTAGTTTTATATGTTTCTCATTAGTATACCCTTGCATGTTTTGGTGTGGAGATGGCACCCTGTGTCTTCCAAAATAGATTCCAAAACAATCAGAATTTGATGAGGGTGTTGGCTTAATAAGCTCTTATACTAATAGTAGAAAAAATCATCGCTTCACCTTGGAGTGGTAGTCTGGCTGGGTTTGAAAATACATGTAGTTTTCATTGTGTTATTTAGTAATTAGAATGCCCTCCTATACATTTCATCAGAAGATAAGAATAGGCAACTAGTGAGTCCATTTTCATAATTTTTACGGGAACTCGATTTAGTGCATGGCTAATTTGATTATTCTAGTTATGAAGTATTTGCAACCTAGTTTGCAAGTTGATCTAGTCTTTTGCAGACTTTAGTTGCCATGGAAAATATTTGATGTATGTTATTGAAATGAAGCAGTAGAGAAATATTTCTAACTTGCCTTGTGAATGGTTATTTGCATTTAAAAATCACAGCGTTGCTTTTGTTACTGCCTTACGAGTGTGTAGCGTTTAGTGTGCCATCAGTTGGGTTTGAACTGGCTTAATTAGTGTTCTATTTCGTGCTTGCATCCTTATATCAGCAAGTCGAAGGAGTTTGCGAACACACACAGCCTCGCAATGCATGCGTTCAACTCAACTAAGGCTCAACATAGAGCAGAACATTTGGGTTTTCACAAGGCACTTTGTATGTTGTTAGGATGGCGTGATACATCAGCCTCTGATGGATTGTGGCTCCAGCAATTGCTGCCTACTGTTGAAGCATCAAATTTGAAAAATGACTTGATTATCTGGCCTCCAGTTGTTTTGATTCACAACAGTTCTATTGCACATAATGATCCTGATAAACGGGTGATTGTGAGTATCGAAGGGTTGGAGGCTATTCTTAGAGGTAAGTTTCACAACTTAATATTTGATGGCCTAGTGGAAAAATTGTGCTCAAAGCACGTGCAAAGCAGTCTTGTATCCTCTTGCAAGCTGTTGAAATGCGTGTATAGGGATAATGCCTATTGAGTTGTATTGCATTTTTTGTTTTGTCGGTTGTGTTGATTTTTACTATTTGTTATTTTCTTCTTCTTCTTTTTTTTTTTTTTTTTTTAATTTTGGTCATTGTTCTGACTTCTGATTTGAAGGTATGGGATTTGGTGGGGGAAAGACAAAAGTGTCCCGAGGAAAACCTGCAAACCACAGTATCTTGGTAGTGACCTTTAATGCTACATTTTCTGGACTGCATGAAGCTGAAAGGCTTCACAAGTGTTATGCTGACAAGAAGCATGGTAGGGATGAATTGCAACAGATTGATGGTAGCGGCCTCAAAAACAGCAATGAGGAAACCCAAGATATACCAGAAAATGAGGAAAGTGTTCTATATGGTTATCTAGGCAATGCGGGAGACTTAGATAAGCTTGATTTTGAAAGTAAAAAGCACTCTGTGGTGAAGAGCATAAAGGAGATCCAAGCCATTGCTGATGCCGATCTCAGAGCTGATTGAGATAATGGGTCATCTTCCTTCCATTTGGATTTTGAAGAGATGGTGGTACCATATGTTATTAGTTTCCTCTTTTGCATAGTTAAACATCACTGTTTGACTAGTCTTCTTCCTTTTTTCCTTTTGTACTTTTTCCTTTTAGTTTGGGCTTTTTTTTGTGTTTTTTCTTCTTTTCTTTTTTTTGAAGTTTGGGCTGCTTATAGTTTTGTTTTTTTGGGAACTACGAAGTGTATAAAATTGAATCGCCAGACGTGAAAAAATATAGCTTCATCCATCTCTAAACATAATCACGTGTCTATTCGATTCACTTCTATATTTGTACCACTCTGTTCAGTTTTGTGTCATGAGACTCTTAACAATGGTTAGCAAAGCTCTGTGATATCACCTGTGAGTTGTGAGCAGAGTTGATCTCTTCAAAGGGTAGTCCTTTTGCTGGTTGTTGAACGTATAGTTGTAACACCAACAGTGGTTGACTCAAATATATGTAGCTGTACATTCAGGCCATGTGGAACTAAGATGCCACAACCATGAGTCCATTACAATCAAAGTGTGATGGACGAACAACATCTATATTTGTTGACATTTAACTATGTCTGCATGACAATGGGCTAGAAATCAAGTGATTTGACTTCCATGCAGTGTAATGGTGGGGTAAAAAAGCATCAACTAATATTATTTTGCTAAAGGGGTACCTTTTACAGTGACGTTGGTCATCTCCTCTGAAAGTTAAGGAATTTGATGCCATAGGCAAACACTAAAATGAACAGGATGACCCAACCAATATGAGCGAATACTACAGGTAAAAGGAAGGCATGATCAAAACCCAGAGAATCCTTAATGTAAGCATCCACTGCCTTTGGATCTTCACCGGGAATGTTGAGCTTGGTTTTGATTGTACCAAGTTGTGATGCAATGACGCCATAGATTGTCCATGCAATTGGAGATCCCCAGTAGTACCATCTCCACCACACGGGAATAAGCTACAATGTAGAGGATGAAATTAAGAAATTAGATTAATGCAATGGTAAGAAATTTGCTCTTAGGCCACTCTTCTCTCTTAATATGTTTGTGTATGTGTGTGTGTAATATACAAATATAACTTTTATGATAATTTCAGACATATAACTTTCTCATGGTACCCCAAATCTTGGCTTGCTAAGATAATTTTCAAGTAATTTGATGCACACATAATGAGGAAAAGAAGAAATTTATGCACATACTGGCCTGGGGATGATGAAACCGGAGAACAAGTTCCAGAAATTGAAGAAGAAGGCCATCATAATGGCTGCTATTTGCGGGCCAGGAGTCAAGGCAACCAACATCATCCCATACACGGAGAAGTAGGTGAAGCACATGAATACGAAGTAGTAGAAATAGAAGAACTTGCCAGCTTCCCAGCTGAATCCAATCATAGAGTATAGAAGAAGAACATACACTATGGTTTGAAGTGCCACATAAATTGTCTCAATGGCTACCTGTAACATAAAGTTTTACATTCATCAAAATAAGCTATATCCTTAGAATTGTAATTGTAATACACATACACATAGTACTCAAAAGTTGATTTCAGTTCCTACCTGGGCTAATGCATAAGGCAACTCTGAATACATCCCTGCTGCCCTTTCACGGTAAAAGACAGTTCTCTCAATTGACACAACCGGTTGAACAGCAGAACCATTGGTAGTACCAAGGAAAAGAATAGCAGCATATATGCCTCCAAGAAGATTAGATATGTCTTGTTGTGTTCCTCTGCAAATAAAAGAGGACACAGTTGAGCTTCTCATGATTATCTTCCTTTTCAGAACATTACCAGTTAAATTCTCTACTATCTCTTGCTAGCTTTTTTTCCTCATTTTACAAGCAAAAAATGATAAAGCATTCTAATGGAAGTTAAAAATCTGTAAGATGTAGAAACTGTCCAAGAAAAAAAAAATGAAAGAAGAAGAATAGTTTATGACTAACAATTTGTCACCCTTGTTCCAAAAGATTGCACCGAACATAATGCCCATAACCGTTGCCATCAAAAATCGGATGGCATTATATTCTGAGTTCCTCCAGTATGACCAATGTTGTTTCCAGAAACAAGCCTTGCACTGAGTAATAAAACTCTGGGAGTATTTGGAGGGGAAGTAAAGATCCTTAGAACCTGGGTGAGGAGTGCTCAGTTGCTCTATAAGTTCTAAGTTTCTCCTGAAATGTTGGTGCAAGAAAACTTAGAAATAGAATTGGGAAGAATATTAACATAATTTGCAGAATACTTACCCATAGAGTTCAGAGTTAGCATAAACTTCAGCAAAATCAACTTTGAGTTGGGTCTCAAGTGCAGTAGTGCTGATCTCTAACATCCAGGTAGCAGGATTGTAACCCTCTTTAATCTTTGGAACACCAGGAATAGTCTGTAAGATAACCTAAGTTAGCCAAGGTTGCACGCACAAGCTTTTATCCAGTGTATACTTCTATATCAATTTTTAGAAAGAAGCATTTCATTTGGAGAAAGTTTCTTGCCGATAACTAACCAAGTTTAGCACTGAAGTTTTTTTCACAGAAATAGGCTATTGGTTTTATTTACTACAAGTATATATACTAAAATTGAAAGAAACAATATTTTAGGCTCAAGTATAAGGAAAGAATAAGGATATTAAACCTCAAAATACTCAATGAGCTTTAAAGAATGTTGGCCAAGAGGTCCAGCATAAATCACTTGTCCTCCTCTTTTCATCAAAAGAAGCTGCATGGGAAGAAGAGAACAAGAAAATATATTTTAGGGTGATTCAGAGAGCACACAATATCAACAATGTCCAATACTTTTATCTACATGTATATAGATATAAAATGTTGGTGTGAGGATACCTCATCAAAAGCTTCAAATATGTCAATACTTGGTTGATGAATTGTGCAGACGACAGTTCTGCCTGTGTCTACTGTGTTCCTCACAGTACGCATAACAATTGCAGCAGCTCTAGCATCAAGCCCTGATGTGGGCTCATCCATAAAGATGATGGAAGGGTTAGAAACCAATTCCACAGCAATGGTCAACCTCTTTCTCTGCTCAGTTGAAAGACCATTCACTCCAGGAAGCCCAACAAGAGCATTTCTTATGGGATTGAGTTCAACCAACTCCATAACTTCATTCACAAACATCTACACAAGAAAGGGGGGAAAAAAAACTTGCTATCAGCCTAGCTCATTAGGTAAAGTTTATCCTGTTAATAAGCATGAATCATTGAATATAATTGTACACTCATTTACAAGAGTGTTAGTGATAGTCACATCTCTTAACCAATTATGATTAATTAGAGTGGTGTAAAGAGGACGTAGAAAGATTAACACGGAAATTTGCATAAAATGAGGCAATTAAAAGTTAATTGTGAATCCTATATGCATGTTACATTGGAGAACAAGTACCTCTCGTGTTTGCTTATCTACATCTGAGGAGAGACGTAGCCAGGCAGAATATGTAAGAGATTCATATACCGTAACATGTGGAGAATGGATATCATTCTGTTCACAGTAACCACTGATCCGGGCAAATGTGGCCTGGTTCTTTGTGTAACCAGAAATGTTTATGCTACCATCAATATATCCACCAGTCTTTCTTCCTGCAAGGACATCCATCAAGGTGGTTTTTCCAGCACCACTGACTCCAACTAGTGCTGTCAAAACTCCTGGCCTGAAAGCACCACTAACATCTTTTAGTAGATGCAACCGGCTCTGCTCAACTCCTTGTTTCCTCATTTCCTGAAGGACAATTAGGTTTTAGTATAAGTAACAAAAGTTTGAATCAGAAATTCATCAAGAAGCATTAAATGAGATTGATGCTTTCATATTGAAACAAAATGTCTTGTACCCATTATCTTTATGATTTTTAGAGTTTAATTTTGAAACATTGTTTACATAGTGATTGAATTAAGTGCTATTACATCAATAAAAGTCTTTTGAGTCTTTCAATTATTATCTCAAAAGTCAAATACACAATAACATATGATTAAATGATGGTAGAAAACTCTTTTCACTAATAATATATCAAAATTAATATCTTACCTTTATTAGCAAGTCTCAATCAGGAAATGTTATGTTGCTTACTAATAGTAAAGGAAAAGAAATGTCATAACATAAATCAATCGGGAAAAGATGCTTACTGCTGGCATGTCCACGTAGTAGTTCACATGTTTGAAAGTTAATGAAAGAGGCTGGAACGGCAGAACCATCCCTCTTTTGGTTTGACCATCCGTAACACATTCATTGGAGCTCATATTCCTCACTGATACATCACTACCTTCTGGATTGGATGTAGACTCCTGCTGAGAAACACTTTCAGAGACATCTTCCGAAATCATAGGTTTGTTGTCACCAATTGCTGAAATTGGGTTGAAAAGAAGAGAATAGAAGCAAAAGGTCAACGTGCTGGTTTCACCTTAACAACAAAACCAGATTATGTAATGCACCATATTGAAGTTACCATTCAAGTATGTCAGTGCTGCTATGAAGAGAACATTGAAGAGAAGAGAAAACCCAAAAAGTGCCCCAATGCTAATCCAGTACCATGATTCTGTCGTAAACAAGCCTCTATCATCAAGAAGCGCTTTCCCAACTGTGGGTTGACTCGAGTTTGTTGCAGGCTGTAACAAAGAAGCACAGTCCTAATTACTTACCAATAGATAGTCACATGATCCTTCATTTGCTTTTGTGAAGGGTAACCATTTGCATTATATGTCAAA
Organism: Pterocarpus santalinus; assembly: GCA_031439595.1. Taxonomy (NCBI): domain Eukaryota; kingdom Viridiplantae; phylum Streptophyta; class Magnoliopsida; order Fabales; family Fabaceae; genus Pterocarpus; species Pterocarpus santalinus. Next base: position 39,248,576 of record CM062528.1, on the reverse strand, counting down.
ATTGTAGGAGTACTCACATTGCTCCATCTTCTATCTAGAAACTCATTTATAGCAATAGCATTTTGTCCATACGTCATAGGAGAGCCATAGTAGCCCCAAATTAGCCACGATTGAATATCATCTGTTCACCAAGGAAATGAAGTTTTGTTACTTTCTAGATCCTACTAGTTTATCATGATAAGTTACAAATGTTAGTTTTTAAGAGCAGAAGCTTGCTTATAAGCATTTTTCCGTGAACTGAAAGAATTCCAACCTTTTGAAATGATGAAACCACCAAGAACAAACACAATCAGTAGGGCAAACATGCCAAATGTGTTGGCAATAACCTCTATTCTGCTAGCACCTGCAATGAAGCGAAAGAGAGAAAGAGCCATCTGATGTATGCCAAAGTATGCCAATAACTGTTTGAAAAACCTGAAACATTAGAGAAATGTCAAGAAATGCTCGTTTTGCTCATTCATTGATCCTTGTTGATTGTATAAAGACATATAAGTGAAAAAATGAAACTGATGCTATTGAAATCAGCAATATTACCTACTTGCAGCAGGTGCAAACCCAATGGTGTAATACGTTAGAGCAATCCATATAAGAGATTCCACAAATGAAATGGGAATCTTGAGGACCCAAATGGGGAGTGCAAATGCCCATGCAGGAAAGAACAAGAAATCTCTCTGCTTAAAGAACACGGGTAACCTTATAATTGTCATTGCTAGTTCTGCAAACCCATTAAACATGACATTCATTAGACTAAAAAATAATGCTCCCCAAAACCTTGTCCCATCTGCCATTTGACCAGTCTTCATTTTGGTTCTGAAGAACACAGTGAAGGCAACCGTGGCCATGATTGCTATCTGGGTGGTCTTGAATATGTAAACAAAGGAGTTCCTTTGCATCAAGAGCCATTCCCTCGCAAAACATGCCTTGAAGAGTTCCTTGTTTGAGATACCGTACTTTTCCTTTGCTAAAGCTGCAGGATGAGTCTTAGTTTTATCATAAGGGATGCCTAGTTCTTCTGCTAGCTTATGGCCAACATGGAAAGTGCCAAAGGCCTCAACAAACTCTGGAACTGAGACATATCTATAGGGCTTGTCAGTTCTGAACCAGTATTGCTCTTGGTCCTTCTTGGAAGTAACTTCTTGTAGAAAATCTGCAACCCCTTTTCTTTCGGGGCATTTGAATCCAACATGTTCGAAGAACTCGAGAACATTTTCTCGTGGACCTTGATACACGATCTGACCGTCCGAAAGGAGAATTATGTCATCAAAAAGATCATATGTCTCAGGTGCAGGCTGCAAGAGAGAGATGATCATGGTTACATCCATAACATGAACCATTTGCCTCATGAACTTAACAATCTGATAAGTGGTGGAACTATCCAACCCTGTTGATATCTCGTCCATGAAAAATGCTACTGCGGATCCAACCAACATTTCTCCTACGTTTAGCGAAATAATTCTAGTTAGATTTGAAGTAAAACGTTTAAATCTCATTAATATCGCAAGGAAATTGCAATTAGGAGCACACCATTTAATCGGTTATATGGTATGATATGGTATAATTATTATTTTTTAGATGAATAAATGGGTTATATCACTTTTTTTCATCCAATAATTACAATAATCTTTATCAAAGATTCTTACTCTATACATATATACAGAGGATTGTTAATCTCCACATCTTTATATGGAGGTTAAAAAACTTCACATTTTATTTTTGACGAAAAAACTTATCCACATCTGATAAATCACTTGTAAATATAGATAACTTTGCAATATTATTTTATCTACATTAATTACTCCACTAACATTTAGCTCTGTTAATTAATTTATACTATTCACTATTCTTCTCATCAAAATAATATTTTCTTTTTTATATTTTCTCTTAGACAATCTTTTCTAAATAATATACAAATAATTTAAAATTTAAATAATATTATTATACTTAATAAATATATTTTAATAGTATCAATAAAAAGGGGGTATGTATCAGCCTAAAATCATTCTTTATAAAACTTTAAAAAAATTACAATACTCTAAATAATCTTGTCAAATAATCAATCATATGGTAGAGTATAACAATGTTAGATAAACATGACAACCAAAGGTCGGTATTAGATTATTTAAAAAAAATTGACAACGTAAAAGAATTTAAAAATATGACATAGTAAAATAGTAAAAATAGTAAAAATATGACACAGTAATAATATTATATGTGAAAATATGAATTATTATAACGTAAAAATATGACAACGTAATAATAATATTATAGCATAGCATATGACAACATATCAAATTTTAAATTATTTGTATATTATCCGGCAAAGAGTCTAAGAGAAAAATATTAAAAAAATATTATTTTGGTGGAGGAGAATAGTAAAAAGTATAAATTAATTAAGTGAGAAGAGTAAGTGCAATAATTAATGTGAGAGTAAATTACACACTAACAAGTAACAAGAAACTAGCAACATGGGGGTGTTATTTGAGTTTTCATACCCGTAGTCACGCGCTTTTTTTGTCCCCCAGAAATACCCCTTCTCATGGCATCCCCAACCGATATATCAGCACAGATATCCAAACCAAGAATCTGTTAAGAGATGTGGTTTAGACTTTTGAGCTAATGAATAAAAGTAGCCAAGTAGGTGTCACGTGGCTGCAACATACCTTGAGAACATAGTCTGTGATCAAGCTAGTATTTTGGCCAGACATAGATATGGCTTTCATGAATGCATCAATCTCAGGGTCAGGTTTGATACCAGCTTCTTTCTCTCTTCTGGACAACTCTGCAAGCATCTCATACCTGCTTCCAACTCCAAGGCAACGTCCAGAGAAATCTAACGTCTCACGGACTGTCAACTCACCATGATGAAGATCATTCTGGCTAATATAAGCACTGGTTCTCTGAGGAACAAATTCCTTAAATTCATGCCCGCAGTAAGTGATTCTCCCGGTTATCTGTGGAAAACAGCCATTTTAATAATGATTGATCAAAAGCACTCACTAAAAGCAGTTCTATAGACAAGCTAGGCACTGAGGCACATATAAAGCAAACCTTTAAATCATTGTCAGATTTTCCTGCCAGTGCCCTTAGAAGAGTTGTTTTACCTGAACCAGGAGGCCCAAGAAGCAAAACCAACCTGAAGAAGAATTAATGAGTCTCTTAGCCATAAGGAATTCTTAGAAGAAAAGCTAAGTATTGTTTCAAGAGGAGAAGACATCTTTGATTAGCAGCATATATAATGGTGTTTGAATTAGAATTCTTATAGCATATTATGTGGCAAATGAGAATCACCTTGATGGTTTTACTATTCCACTCACATCCTGAAGTATCCTAATGACTCTTTTCTTTGATGGAGACAGACCAACCATTCCAAGAATCCCCTATTATTCAAAACTATGATTTAGAACATAGAAAGCCACTTAAAATGAAGAAAGTAGAAACCAAAAACCCACAAAAAGAAAAGGAAAAAAAAAAAAAAAAAAAAGCATAGCTGAAGAATGTCGTTTTGCGGGTACTTTGGTACCTCTACTGCATTCAAAATAGAATTTATTAGAGTTGGTAGTGCTCTGGTCCCAACGTATGCTTCTCCTTCTATTGTCAAATGTTCATATCTGACTTCTATTTTGGGAAGTTCTATTCCCACTCTGATTTCAACATGAACAAGCAAGCATTAGCCTTTGGTTGCAAGAGTGAGCTATATATTGATTGACATGCTTGCCTTATGATATGGAAATTCAGAAACAAAACTATTCATTATGCACGTAGCATATAAGCAAGAAAATGCACATGCACATGCACATGCAAAAGGAAAAGTAGCTAACTAACCTATCAATTCTGTCTCTCAGCCTCCTGAGGAACTTCTCATTGTCCTCTTCAGCAATCTGGAGAATGGTTTGCAACAAAAGATTCTTATCCTGAGGCTCAAGCCTTGCAAGATTAACCTCATCATGAGTCACCCTCCCACTGTCAGTCACCTGCTTCAGTATCCCTTTCCTCAACCTGTCAAAAGTTGGCAGCCTCTCAATGGCTGCCCAGATTAAGGCCTCTTCATCATCCTCCTCCTCCTCCTCCTCCACCCTCCCGGAACCCACACGGAACACGTCAGGCTCATTCCACAGCTCCCTCATGCTCCCAAACCGCCTGCTTCTGCTGCTGGACCGCCCCGACAGGCTCTCTCCGGCCAAGGCAGCTGCCATTTTTGGCCAACAAGAAAAGGAACCAAATAATGTTAGTTACTTACTGACTTACTATTATGTGTATTCTCACAACTATTTTTTGATTCATGAGAATTGAGGATTCAACTTGTTATCACTGAGTTTATATCAGGAAGCTTCAAAGAATTGCACTAAGTGCAAGTGGAAGCTGAGCGAAGTTGACAGTGCAGAGTGATGTAAGCTTGAAAAGTTATAGCAACTGTTTCTTCGTGTACGTTTTTCATGCTGATATCATGTGGTTGTTATAGCAACTTGGTCATGCAGAGAGATGAGAGGCTAGCAAAGTTGAAACTCTTGATAGTATAAAAATATTGTAAATTATGTTTGTGAACTGATATATTAACCGACCTCTACATGGACGTATAGCACGCAGGTGATATTAAAAAAGAGTTGCAAATCCGAGTTGCAAATCCATCAAAAGAAGCAAACAAATAATTTTTCGTTATAGAATGGATCAGTTCAACGTAAAACAAAGACTAACTATAAAGAAAAATGTTGAAAATGACATTAGTAATAGTTATGTATATCAGTATATGCTTTTGGATGCGATTGTTTTATAGCATTGTTGATTGATTGCCCGATAAATATACAAAATAAAGTAAAACAAATCACAGTATCTTACGTCCTTCATCTTCTTCCAGGAGGTGGATATCGCTTGATGATTATGGAATCATCAAACTTCCAGCTAGACCCACACATATCCAATGGTCAACACTCACCTGGAGGCGAAAATTTTCTTTGGAAAAAAAAACTTCGGCAATGAAAATATGAAATCCAACTATATGTCATTATTGTTTAGATTTTTTTAATTTTATTATCTTAAGAAAAATAACATAATATATTATATTTAATATTTGATTTTATTAAAAATATTCTTTGTTCCTCAAAACAATTTTTCTACATATTATTACTTCTATATGATTAATCTTCTTATCAGCTTTCTTTAATGTTGTTTTTGTCTACTTCATCATATTCAGTAATATAATCACAAAGATTTTCTATAAATTATTTACGAATATTTAATGGATAAAATTACGTTATTCGGTTGGGAAACTTAGTGTATATATCTACTAAACACTATATATATATATATATATATATAGAGAGAGAGAGAGAGAGAGAGAGAGAGAGAGAGAGAGAGAATGCTTTGAAATATAAAACTAAGTTGCTTAAAAAAAAGAATAATATTTGTTTACATAACAAGTAATTTCTAATTTGTGCGTACAATCATGAGATTATTCCTTCAGATTCTGGGTTCTGAACTGTGATGAATGAGAGATGCCACAAGGACCAAAACAGTTTGCAGTTAATGTTTTTGCCTTTGGCTATAAAACTGTTCGTACCATTTTGACCAAATTAATTTCGTACTGTACAGCACGGCTGTTCACATTGTTGCTCCAACTCCAAGTTTCTTCAGTACTATGTGTCGTATTTTTATTACTAATTTTATTTTATAATATTTTTAAGTTATTTTTTATGCTATTTTAACCAAGTCTTTTTCTTCGCTCTCCTATCTAAACTTTTGTACATTAGATAATTTTTTAATAATCTCACTTTGACCACATCTTCCATAGCATTTTTACGGTGAATGACTGAGTGGAGCACTCATTCTGTGGTGCGCTTAGGAGACACTGATTAGTGATTACCGACCGGTATTTTTCTCCAAAAACCACTCTCCTAATTTAGGATTGCAGTTTGAAAAAGCTTTTTAATTTCTTAAGAATATTTCCTTAATGAATTCAAAAGAGTTGTTCCTGTTTCTTTGCCAGTTTAAGTGCTGAATTAATAAGAAGTAACTTTTATATTAAGGTGGGTACAAGTTCTGAAGAGTGATAATAAAAAATGATGACATGTTTGGATAATATTTATGAGATTAGCGTTGGAACCTTACTGCTATTGATATACCAAAAAAAAAAATTGTGATGATAAAATACTCTTAATTTATTGTTCGTATTATCAATTATTTTTGTTATTTAGATTTAATTTTTATTTTTATCGATTTATTATGTGAGTTGTTATAGCTTATTAATTTTTCCGACAGTACTACTGGCATTCATTAAAGTCTTGCTTATAGTCCAAGAAAAATGAAATAGTGACTGTTGGTCAGCTATTAAACATGTCATGGCATGCGTTGCAAGGAGAATCTAGTACAAACCTGAAATAAAAATTTAGACTTATAACAGATCACGGCACTTTCACAACCATTTGAGTCACTGATTACGATTCCGAGTTCTCTATCACATATTTATTGTAGATTACACTGTAGATTATTCAAAATTTTGGAGTTTTGAAAAAGGTTAGATACTGCATCTATGCAACCCCAAAAAATACTCTACATTTGCTGTATACGTTGACGGACATATATATTTGTGGGGAAAAAAAATGCAGTTTGTACTTTGTTATTGCTTAATGCTTTGCCTTCTGACTGAGAAAGGTTCGTTTTTGAGGTGGGGAAAAAGACTATTACTAACTTTGCACACTTTTTAATAATGTTATGTATCAAATTGTCAATATCTTATTTGATTTTGCAGTAATTTGGAAACAAACATAATCGAGGTTGCCCGAAAGAAGAAAACCAGCAAGTTGGTTGAAGATTTTTGTACACTTTTTAATAAAAGTTTTATGTTTCGATTACTCAACAACTTATTTTATGTTATGATAATTGTGAAACAAACATAATCGAGGCTACCCGAAGAAAAAAGCCGGCAAGAAAGGTTAATTATATACAATTTTTTTTAATAAACTTATGTTTCAAATTGTCAATCACTTATTTTATGTTATATTAATTAGAAAAACAAATATTAATCAAGGTTGCCCAATCGAACTTGCCTTTGTCTTTACTCAACTATTTAAAAATCTATGACCACAAAATATGCACGCAAATGTTTACTATTTTGATTATTATTATTATTATTATTATTGACCTTTTTGGTAAGTAACATCAATCATGTTAAACAAAAATGAAAATTTGAATATTAAAAATTGCAAAAGGACTGTGTACTTGATGTACTTCTGCAGTTCAATAAAAATTAATTTTATAAATAATTCAATCACGGATAACACTTTTTTGTTTTGATTATTGTTTTTTGATGTAATCACGGAAGACACTTATGTTGATATTTGGAATATCTGATATACTAGGAATGAAAAGATGTTTGAAAAGAAAGATCCAAAGTGGGATCAAATATATTTCCAAGCCAAATTAAGACTTAGATATTAAGTTGGAGGATAGTGCCACGACTTTGATTTTTGGAGATACCAATTATGGTTGAATCTGATTCGTTGTTGGCCTTGCTCGGTTTGGAAAAACATTTCCCATAGAATGCGTTTTTATTGGAATATATTATGGTCACTGAGATGTTTCAAAAACGTATGTTTCATTCACCAAAGGAGGGGGGTCAGTCACATTAGGATACATGGGCGAAATTTTAGGCCAATGCTTAGGAACAAAGAATTATGCTTTTAAGATGCAATGTATACAATATATTCTAATATACAAGATATATGGTTCACGGATGACCCTCGCTATATTCTGAGTAAAATAGTTCAATATTTTTAATATATCTTTATTTTACATAGACCCACCCTCTATTGAAAAATCGAAAGTAAATTTTCTTTATTAGAAAATATGTGTTCATTGAAAATAAAAGGTCTAATATCTCTAAAATCAAGTGAAAAGTCCTTCTAAATTGGTTTTATGGAAATATAAAGAAGAAATATTTATTTCTTGAAAGATATTTTACTCTGTTACGTTTTGATTTCAGCACACTATTGGTCTGGGTTTGAAAACAATGGGATGGTAAGAATTTGAGGATACGTTGAGGAGCATATGGATAAAATGGGGCGTTAATCACGATCAGACCGGTGCAATACTTATTAAGATGCTTTCAAACTTGAGTAGTTTTTGTTTCGGCTTATTAGTCACATAAGAGAAGAATAATGCATGCATACTCTTTTCTACTTAAAGAGTTCTAACTATTTGTATGTACAGTGTTATCTTATGATTACATGTTAATAAAAGTCCTCCGTCACACTAAACAGGTTTTGCAGTCTTTTGCCTAATGAGTCATATTTCTTGGTTGTTAGCGAGGGAACTCTCAAAGATCCGAGCATATAAACAAAGAAGTCAACTCCTTTTTTTCTTATTGATTTTTTTAACTGGCCCCTAATGGGGCTAGCAGGGGAATGGAGAGAGCATGGATATGACGGATTAATGAAGGATGGAAGTCCACTCAGGCCACATCGTCAACCCTCTGACCACATAAGAAGTGCTATCTGAACTACAACCCATTCATTGCATTTGAAGGCATGAATGTCTTGTCGTTGGAAATGGGCTTAGGACCATGCATCCAAAAATCCTTTCCAAGCAGAGGCGCCTCTGTGTGCCAACATCAAATTCATTTTAAACACAACCCATTCTCTATGAGTTGAATTAATTGGTTAGAAATGATATAAATTAATAAAAGACAACTGAATCACCTTGCAAAAATGAAATAAACACAAATTGAAAAATTAGTGACATATAACTATGTTTGAAAGGATGACAAAGCAGTGATTGACAAAGAAAGAAATGATAAATTTTATTAAAAATGTGTTTAGGAATAATTTAAAAGAAGGGCCTTAAATTGATATAGAGAGACATCTTGTCCTCCTTTATCATCCAAAATCCCCATTTTTTCTTCCCCAATATTGAGGGCTCAAGGAAGAAATGACATCTATTTTTCTTTTCCTCTCTTATTAAATTTATTGAACAACCAAACATGAAAATAATATATTCTATTTCACTCTACCTTTTACCTTTCTATCTCATTGTCACCCTCCTTCATTATCTATAAGATCCCCAAACATAAAGTTTCGAACTTCTGTCTGCTTTTTAACTTGGTAGTTTCAAAAGAAATTCTTAGATGCTCCTCAATTAAGCTATTACTCCTACTCTAATCTATTGATTGTTTGCCACATCAATTTTCTAATGATTAAAATTTACAAGGATAATTGAGAAAATAGAAGTAAACCACAAAACTTATGTGACAAAGATTCAGCGAACCAGAACGAAAACAAATAATTTGCTCCGAAAATGCCTAAGTTTTAATTGTAACCCCACAATCACTTCCTATTAATGCGCATTCCTTATTATTGGGATGTGCGTACCTCCAATTGATTGCCGCTCCTTTTTATCCTCCTCCGTTTAATCCTCCTTAGTTCAGTATTAAACACTAGTATAATGAAATCCTCAAACTTCTCCTGTTTTCGTAAAATTTACGATCAGTTTTCAATTTTCATGTAACATGAATTATTATTAATTTTTTAAGAATGCTATAAAATAAGCCTACACGCTCCAGCTTTAATATCATTTGATTATCTCAACATTTTGAGACGACTGATTTTTTCATCAACAAAAACTAATAAAAACATAATAAAGTAATAAAAGCTCTAAACCCTAAACAAGCGTATGATAGAACGTTCTATCATACAAACTAAGCATCACCTTGTACATCACAAGCAAATCATGGATAAGCATAAATTATACCATCCAGTCATCATACAACAAAGTATTAAAACAGAATTCGAAACATGCGATTTAGGTCACCAATCTCTTACATCAAACAAACCAATTATTGTTTTCATTCAAAGTTCTAAATTTCCGTTGGTGATAACGCAAATTTATAAGGTACCAAACACAAAAGCAAAGAAAATCACCGGAACATATTGAGGAGGTTCTGTGAGGTTTGTGCCACAAAACAGCCACCTCCTCAATCAGAAGACTTGCCAAGTCATTCTTTCTTCCCTACTCCGTGTGACAAATTATAGATCCCTCGTCCCTGAACAAAAGGCACCAAACAATGTTAAAAAGATATATATCTAGAAACGAGAGAAGACTCACTGAAAACTTCAATCTGACAAAGTGAATACAGATCATATGAACACTTCAGATTATAAACCAACTTACAATCAGGTACAACGAAGATGCTGCCAAAGCAATTGGAATTGCAACAGATGTGATCTTATCATATGGCCCTTTCAAGTATGTGTGCTTATGGATACTCTGGAAATACTTTTGCTTCTCAACAAGCTTCTCTCGTGGTCTGAAGGGTGGTTCCGACATCCTGCATAACATAGTCAACATATCGCACTAAAAAGTATAATTTGTGAAGAAGAATATATGTCATGGAAAAAATAAATAAATAAATAAAAAAGAGAACGAAATTGTACTGCCCCCGAACATAACAAAATTGAAAGAAATGCTTGAAGCCAAATCAAGCATGAAACAAGTAGACAGAAGACAAAGATGAAAAGGCACATTACATAACTTACATCAACTAAAGTGGGTAGTCTGAGGAGGTGACCAGCTAGAAATATCATTCAGTATTTCAGTTTACCAATTTCTTAATACCAAAAGGCTCCAAAGCAAAAAATTCACACACAAATATAGCATAAACAACATTCAATTATATATGATGAAACATACAACATATTATTATTATGTTTAGAAAGGGTTTTACACATGGTCACATACAATGAAGTATGTTTCTAATTAAATACACTAACAAAATAGTTTATTTATATATCCTTATCTCTCATACTAATTAAACAAACGCCATCAAAAGGTCTCTACTCTCCTGAAACCTTAAGAAGGTAGGCCTAATGCCACCCCAAAAACTAGCCAAAGGAGAAGAGTTGTCCAAGTGATTATAAAAGCTATCTTGACTATATCGTCAATCAATGTGGGACTTAACGACGTGTGCTACCAGTTTGAAGAGAAGTAAAGCCTATCTTATGTGATCTAGCACCCCATGAACCGAATTGCAGACAACTACAGCCGACTTCTAGTTCATATACGATGATACTTTCTAGTACCTTGTCAGGGCATTACGTTACATCAAATAAACCACCTAATACTATCAAAAATTAATTTATGCGTCAACGTGAATGTTCCGACACTAATTTCAACAACATCGGATCCATTGTCATAATAGCTGATCTAAATTAAAAAATAAAATAAAATAAAGAAAGCATCACGGCTAGTATAGCATGAGTGAGGGATTCCCAAAACACGCAGATCGTTGTGAAATTAAAAGGAGTAAATTGACTAAAAAAAGTCAAAATAGGTAAATTCATAAAAAAAATGTATTTACATCTAAATATCCTAGAGGCAAGAAAATCGAAAAGGACTAAAATTATTGGACAAATAGGAATGAAAAATTGGAGAGAGAGAGAGAGAGAGAGAGAGAGAGAGAGAGAGCGCTTACTCTGAAGGAGGGCAGCAACGGGTCTTCGAGTTCGAGATTGTAGGAGCAGACAGAACGGAGAGGAGCACGGCCTTCTTTCTATTTCTGATTCTAGGGTCCTCGATTCGATTGACCAAGACAGCGAGGCTCTGCTCCAAAATCACAAAATTACGTTACTGCCCATTGGTCTTTTATTCTGGCCTGAATTTCTTAAGCCCATTGGGCTTGCTTGCTATTTGCTAGACTTTTCTAGTCACTTCACGTAGCCAATAGCCCGATACCAAATGCAAGTAGCGTGGGCGATGGGGTTTGAGAGAAACGGTGTCGTTTTGGGTATCGCTGATTTTTTGGTCCACCTTGCGTGCTCTGATCGTAGCCGAAATGCCCTCAAAAAATGTTTCCTCGGAAGGGGAAAACCGACAACGAAAGAAAAAATATAAACGAAAAACCGAAAGCTTTACCAAATACTACCCCCAAAAAAAAAAAAAAAAAACAAACAAGAAAATCTTCACCACCTTTTCACCTTTGACGTTATGGTATGAGATATGATTAACCTGTTGCTGATTTTCCGTTGAGATCTCTTCCCTCACCAACCCCGAATCTTCTATCACAATTCACAGGTACGATTTTTCCCTCACGATAGATAAACATGGAGAACATCTGAAACAACAAATTCTGGAGTTTTGGATTTCTCTTTTTTCTTCATCCATTACGGAATTGTAATCCTTCTATTGACCTCTTCCGTTGTTTTGTTCAGTTGAAGGCACTGCGTAATAGTTGAGATTAGAATTTAGAACACTATGACGATTATCTTGTTAGTAGTCTGATAGTCTTCTCTGTACTAGTTTGTATTGCACTCGAACTTGGTATAAACTGTAGTATTTGGCACCAAATATCACAGTTGTATTCATAGTCCTATAAGGCTATTACTAATATTTATATTATCTTGTTCACCTTCCATTCAATTCTTAAAGAGTCTCAACAAAAAGAAGTCAGAATCATGGTTGCTTCAGAAGCTGTTCGGCATGTTATATTTGGGCCAGCGTCACGGCTTTGTCCGATTGATACATGTTCTTATGATATCTACTCCTTAAGGTCCAATAAATCTGATGTATGTGAAAGAAGGAAAAGAAGCTCAGTGCATGTGCAAGCACAAATTAGTTCAAGACCGTTCCATGCTTCCAAGGGGATGCGTGTGTTTCATGCTACTGATAAAGCTCATCATGGAAAGGCTGGTTTTGACCGATTAGAATCTGTTATGTGTAACTGTAAACGGCTCGAAAGCATAAGTGGGAAGACAACTAACAATCAAGACAGTGCCCAGTCTAAGACGGAAAAAAGACCAGCATTGGGTTCTCTTGATGAGACTTTGAATGATAGTACACAACATGGAGAAGCAGTTGGGGTAGATATCCTGGTAAAAAATGAAAAAGGAGGTTTTACATCCAAGGAGAAGTTTCCTATTGATGGACACGTTAGAGATCCGTTGCACAAGGTCAGTGAGAATTCAATTGAGGATGAAGCGTGGTGTTTATTGAGGAATTCTATAGTTTATTACTGTAATAACCCCATTGGAACTATTGCTGCTAATGATCCTAGCAGTACTATTATATTAAACTACGATCAGGTCTTTATCCGTGACTTTGTGCCTTCTGGGATAGCTTTCCTCTTGAAAGGAGAGTATGATATAGTGCGGAATTTTATTCTTTATACCCTTCAGTTACAGGTAAATTCTTGAACTGTTCTGGATAGCTAATTCATTCAGCTAGTTATGCTTGCTGGTAGGCTAACCATGTTTTCTTGGCAGAGTTGGGAGAAAACCATGGATTGTCATAGTCCCGGACAAGGGTTGATGCCTGCTAGTTTCAAGGTGCGGACAATTCTCCTTGATGGAGATGATGCTGCAACTGAAGATGTCTTGGATCCTGATTTTGGTGAAGCTGCAATTGGTCGTGTTGCACCGGTTGATTCTGGTAGGCAATTATTACTGCCCTATGATTCTTACTTCTTAGCTGATACTTCGATTCTTTTTTTTTTTTTTTTCAAAATATTAATTCTCCTTCTGTAGTATTAACTTTTTATTATTCTAATGTCAGGACTTTGGTGGATTATACTGCTGCGAGCATATGGAAAATGCACTGGAGATTTATCTGTGCAAGAGAGAGTTGATGTGCAAACTGGAATCAAGATGATTTTAAAGCTGTGTCTTGCTGACGGTTTTGATATGTTTCCAACTTTGCTGGTTACTGATGGTTCATGTATGATAGATCGTCGGTTAGGAATACATGGTCACCCTTTGGAGATACAAGTTAGTAGCTCCTATTTTTGCTTCTACAATTGTCACCTTCGTTTGAGGACATGGACCCTTTGAGCAATTTTTAATGATTTTATATCTATAAGAGCCAACAAATACTCATTAAAAACCCTATGCTTGTTTGATAAAAGCTTTAATTTTGCTATTCATGTTCGATGTCCAACAGGCATTGTTTTATTCAGCATTACTGTGTGCACGTGAGATGCTTACTCCTGAAGATGGATCAGCTGATCTTATCCGAGCGCTTAACAGTCGTCTTGTTGCATTATCATTCCACATAAGGGAATATTACTGGATTGATATGAGAAAACTCAATGAGATCTACAGATACAAGACAGAGGAATACTCATATGATGCTGTTAACAAATTCAACATCTATCCAGATCAAATTCCCCCATGGTTGGTGGAATTTATGCCAAGTAAAGGAGGCTATTTGATTGGAAACCTGCAACCAGCTCACATGGACTTCCGTTTCTTTTCTCTTGGAAACTTATGGTCCATTGTAAGTAGTCTGGCTACTGTAGGGCAATCACATGCAATTTTAGACCTTATTGAAGCAAAATGGGCAGAGTTAGTAGCCGACATGCCACTCAAGATATGTTACCCTGCTCTTGATGGTCAGGAATGGCGGATTATAACAGGAAGTGATCCCAAGAACACGTATGGTGCTAGACATAACTCTGTATTATGTCGTTCATCCTAGTTTCAATCATTTGTATTGACCTTTTATTTCTCTTGCAGTCCTTGGTCCTACCACAATGGAGGCTCGTGGCCAACTTTGCTCTGGCAGGTTAGTCCCTGGTCCTAAATTTTATTTCTCTTAATGGATACAGGCTATATTACTTTCATCTCCCAACCAATTCTGTGTCTTCTGTCTGATGTCCAAAAACTTCAACTCAAATTGTTTGAGACAAATAAGAAAGGGTATCCAAACAAAACTGGTTATTTTGTTTTTCCATTCAGTTGAAGTTCAGTTTTTTCATTCAATGTCACGTACTGTACATCACAATTCTGGCTGGAAGTGGCATGCATAAATTGTCAATTAATTGATTATTACAATTTTTTTTTATCTATATGGCAGCTTACCGTTGCATGCATTAAGATGAATAGACCAGATATTGCTTTAAAGGCCGTTGAAGTTGCTGAGAGACGCATATCAAAAGACAAGTGGCCTGAGTATTATGATACTAGACGTGCTAGATTTATTGGGAAGCAAGCACGGCTTTTCCAGACCTGGTCTATTGCCGGATGCCTTGTGGCAAAACTCCTCCTTGCTAATCCAGATGCTGCAAAGTTCTTCATTAATGAAGAGGATTCAGAGCTTATAAATGCACTTTCCTGTATGATCAGCGCCAACCCAAGAAGAAGGAAACGTGGTAGGAAGAAGCAGAGCTTCATAGTCTGAGTTGTATCATGAAAAGTATAGTCTGCCAAGGAAACGGTTTCTGTAAAATAATGCTAGCGGGAAATTTTGATTTGATTGAGTTTTGGTTTGATTTGGATAGTTATATTTCTTGTAATATACTATTGTATTAAGGTGACATAATTGCAAAGATATTATATTATTATTGTTATAGATAATTCTATTAATTGTAAGGATGCAGGCTATGGCTCAAGGTATTGTTTTTCTTTGAATTTAGTTCATCCCCTGAGGCCGAATCGAAATGTTAAAGGGAATCTAATTAAATTTGAAATAATGGCCTTATCATAATAATATAAACTGAATTTTCTATTTAATGTAACTTAATCCCTACCGTAATAATGGTTGTCTTAGGAATTGTTTGGCAAAGGTAATTTGTAATAATAATTCACCTATGCGGCACTCCTACCGGAGATCATATAATAATGCTTAATCAATCTATACGCAATAAATGTGTAAACATAAAATCATCAACAGGCCATGATATCACAGCATGTGATTGAATTAACAGCAACTTGTATTATGGTTAGTTATGACAGTTGGTGAGATGTATAAGTTTCCCTCTCTTGCTCTGCATCAACATTGTATACAAACAATACTCTCAGGGAATACAATACACTTTTTGCCATTCTCCAATTCTCTCTGTAATACATGTCATTTATCAAGAGGAGATCCTGTGATTCCTATCGTACTGAGGGCTCAATTATTTCATACACTTTGATTGCTTTGAGAGGACCATTCACGACCCATTAGACTAGAAAAACAGTTGCAAAATGCCAAACAGAGAAGCTCGTAACGTTCAAAAAAGTGTTTTAAGACCACTTTTAATTTTTATATATTATTACATACACTTAGTGTGTTATGTAAGATTATGCTAATTTTATTGATTATTTAACATTTTAACACTAATTAATGATATAACTCACTTACAACTCGTATATTAATATATAAAATAGTAATAATGTCCAATAGGATGGAATAACTAATAGAAATATTCTTGAATGTGTATGTGAGTATGACATATATAAGGATAGAATGATCTAAAATTATTTACACAACTATAAACTTAATCTTTTAGAATGAATAATCGGAGAAAAAAATATGTTTAACCATTAGTTTCTTTGACTTTTCTATCTTTTAGCTTTATTTTTTATAACAATTTGATGCTTTCATTTCGAACTTACCATATTTTCTAGCGAATTAGAAGCAATCAATCATCGGCTCAATTTCTTGTTATCTCGATCTCGCAACAACTCGATTTTCTTCGATGTCCATCATCAATTAGTATTAAAATGTCAAGTTATAAATAGAATAAGCATAATATCATTTAATATTCTAAGAGCATGTAATAATTTTTCATTTAGCATCAATATTTTGCTAGTGACCAAGTCTATGTTGGCATTTGGCTAATTTTCACCCTGCACAATCTCTATCCCCCTCTCATTCCCATCATCTAACATTGTAATTAATTATTCGGAGAGTTGGGTGCCTAAATATGTGACAGCATCACATGGACTGCATTTGCTTGATCGATTTGCCCTATTAGTGCCAGAAAGTGACTGTTTATCCAAACTATATTCTTAATTATTGGAGAAATTGGCTATGAAGACATGCAAACAAAACAAATTAAGAGAGGAAAGTTCATGAGACAACTGGCTGTTTGCCTATTGTGTTTTTCTACATGAAAGACCCATGAAGGAAACGGCTACGCGAACCCAAACAGAAACAGACTTATTAGCCGATGCGAAATCAAACTAAGATTGCATTTTAGTAATTAATTTCGATGATGAACTCAGCGTTATATTTAACACAATAATGATGAGGCCATCGTGAAGACTTTGATGTGCTTGGGCCAGGTTAAGTTGGACTCAAGTAGGTGGTTTTGAGTGGTTGTCTTTCATGTGGCGATTGGTTGATGCGTCAAATTGAATGCCAAATGACATGAAAAGAGAGGGGTCATCAATTTAGACATAGCTCATGATGGCCACAATAGCTTTTGGGTTTCTCTCCCGTAAATAAATTAGATATAATGCACGAGATAACATTGATCTTCAATCTAAAAGGGAAACGATGTCCCAATGCATGCATATTAATAAGAAGTGGAGCCTTCGGTTAGTGTGTACTTTGCAATAAAGATCTGTCTGCATTCTGCAAGTAGTGAGTGACCTTGATTACATTATGATATTCGTCCCACCCACTAATAGTGAATAGCATAATTGACAAAAAGGAAAAGAACATTTAAAACTATTACATAGAAGGTTTATTTTTTATTTTAAATTTATTTGAGTAAGTAAACCAAAACATTTTACCTATAATGAACACATCTACTAACGTTTTACCTATAATGAACACACCATTATTTCAAAAACCAAATTGAATTATCCGTTCATGTTAAGTTGTAAACCAATAATGTTTGATTTAAATACCGAGATTTCTTTCTAATATATTAACAATGCAAAGTATCTTACACTTTCAACTAATTATATCTTATCTCTTACATAATTTTTGAAATAGTTGTGCATGACAAGAGTCAAATACTTTAAGGATTTGAGAGATATATTTTGAGAGGAAAGGAAGGTGCTTATGAAACTTTCTTCTTTGTTTAGGGGTTTTATATACAATAGAAAAAAAGACATATGAAAATTAATATTAGCCCTCACAACCTATGTTAATCTCTACTTTATAGTTTGCCAAATGAAGGGGTGGGGAGGGATAAAGGCGATGTGAAAACCTTTTTATTTCTTCTCAATTCCTTCTCTTTCCTTTTTCTCATAACTTCCAAAAAAAACTTTTACTATTCACAATTACATAAAAATTATTTACATTAACAATATATTAAAACTAAAATCCTCAAATCCTTAGATCCTTAGTGATATAACTATAGTTTGAGTGCATTTCAATAAAAAATTTAATCGAATAAATCAATTTAATTATAAACTAAGAATATCATCGATTTAATTCAGCTCTTTTTTTGGTACATGTTTAATTCAGCTCCTAAAATATCAATAATTACAACATTTTACACTTTGTAAACGGGAAATGACCTCAAGCCCCACGTATCTGAAAATGGCGTTACGGTGAGAAACGTGGCCCACTCCGATCCTATATTCTTAGCCCAAAGTGCATTCCATTCCCTCCGTTTTCTTTTTTTTTTTTTTCCCAAGTCTAACAACCAGTGACACCAATAGCCCCTCTTTCCGTCTTGCATTCCGCTTTCCTCAACCTCATTTCCCGTATATATAACAAACAACACTCATAAAACATAAAACACCCACGCTCCCACTCTCACACTCTCACCCTCACTCTCTCTTTTCCCAACAACGCAATGGACCCATCACCGTCGCCATGGCTGGACGATCTCGCCGACGACCTCCAGTCCCTGAGCTTCGCCTCCACCGCCACCACCACCACCGCCGACATAAAGCGCAGCACCAGCTTCGGCTCCGAAACCACCACCCTCACCGCCTCCACCTCCGCCCGCCTCCCCCTCCCCCTCCCCCCAACCACAACCACAACCACAAAACCCCACGCGCTCTCCTCCGACCCCCGCTGGTCCGCCATCCACCGGATCCGATCCTCTGACTCCCCCTCCCGCCTCATCCTCCCTTCCGACCTCCTCTTCTCCCGCCGCCTCGGCTCCGGCGACATCAGCTCCGTCTACCTCGCAGAACTCAAGCCCTCCGAAGCCGACGATGCCGCCTCCACCGTGACCTTCGCGGCGAAGGTGATGGACAAGAAGGAGCTTGCGAGCCGGAGCAAGGAAGGTAGGGCGAGGACAGAAAGGGAAATTCTCGAACTGCTGGACCACCCTTTCTTGCCCACTCTCTACGCCGCCATTGACGCCCCCAAATGGCTCTGTCTCCTCACCGAGTTCTGCCCCGGCGGCGACCTCCACGTCCTCCGCCAGCGCCAGCCCAACAAACGCTTCTCCGAACCCGCCGTCAGGTACTACCTCGCCTTAATTAGTTACTATTCTCGTAGTACGGTACTACGTTGTTGTTGACGATGTTTTGTTCGGTTTGGTTGCTTTGAGTTCAATGATTATGTTTTGTGATGTGTGTTGAGCGTGGAACTGTAACTGGAACGAGGAGGGGGAGGGGCGTGGGATCGGGTGTGGGCGTGCCTAGTTGTAGGTGGGAATCTGGAACCGTTGTCATTAGTCGTAACCGACGACGACAGTGATGGATGCTCCAACTCCTTCCCTTTCCCTGTCGCTCTGTCTGTGGGACCCACTTCCTGTCCACAACACTCTCTTCTGCTTTATTTCATTTCTCAATCACCGGAACATTCTTGCTCCGGCGCTCTCAATTTCCCCGTTGAACATGTTTTACTATCACTTGAATTTCATTCTGTGCAATTTCAATGAAAATTAACCTCGTGATTATTAATTTTATGGACCAAAATTGGGCTTGGGATAGGTAAAAGATATATTGAATTTTTGTTAGTAAAAGATATATTGAATTTTTGTTATTTATGGTTAAGGTGGTACTCGTAGATTGATAAAGTAATATAGTAATAATTCATGGGCTAGCTGCATTAGTTCTGTGTAATTTTTTTTCTTTTTAAAAAATAAAGGTTGAGCATAATTAGAGGTAGGTCAACGTGCAATTAATTTTTGACATGCCCTTTCCAGCTTAGGCTCACTGATTCCTTTCCTTTTACCATTCGATTCCGTGATGCGTCTGAGCCACCACGTGTTTGCTAAACAATAATAATTGGATAATCATTCTTGCATGTGGCTACAATTTAGGTAAAACGCTGCGCTCAAAGTCAAAACGACCCCTCCGGGGTCAGCAGCTACTCATCAATCATCATGGTAGAAGCAGCTCGATTTTACTATAGTAGTACTAATTCACTAGGTACGGTTGGTGCCACTCTTTCAGCTTTATATTTATCTATGCTCTATTTATTGGCCTTTGTATTCAGTTAAATTAAGGACTATTGGCTTTAGAAATGCAATTTATATAAAAATTATATTAAATATTTTTATTAAAACATTCATCTTCAATTTTTGGAAATACCAAATCTGCATAAAAAATGCAAGGATTTCTGGGCCATCAACCCAATGATCTTGGGGGAAAATCAAAATACTATATATCTTTCATTCCATAAATTTTTGCGGGATTTCTGGAGTGTTAATGTATTTAATTTTAATGGGTTACGTTAGTCTCGCAGTTGTCCCTTTCCCTTCTTGGTATACGTTTTTCTCCTGAATCTGATTCTAGAGTTCGCAACCCAGCTATTGGCTTTCGTTTATTTTTAAAGCCCTTTCTCTAACGTAACGTAATTATTTTGTTTTTCCGTGTTCTTTCATGTCTTCCTGCTTTATAGGATAAAGAAAATTTGTGTTCATAGCTTGTCTGTTTCGTGACGCCTTTTTCCCCCCCTTTAGTTGTGGATGCCCCTTACGTGATTAAGAAAAGCCTATGAATATACCAGTGGAAGCACAATTAAAGCCGAGTGTCCTTTCATATGCATTCAACGGGATTTTTTAAAGAAATTATTTTAAAATAAGAATATGACATATCTTTCGTCCCATTTGAAGCTTACAAACTTTTCGAATTAACTATTCTCATTTTCTTCTTTCTTCTTGCGTCGAGAACATTATCATTGTCTGAAAGATAATACTCAACATATGAAAAATTCAAAAGCAAATAAAATCTCTTATCTTACAACCCGACATTCCTTGTTATTATATGATCTGAACAAAATATTTTAGACAAATATTTTTGCACAACCAAAAAAAAAAGTCTGATTTTTTTTCCCAATCAATATCCTAGAGGGATAAGTGGTGCTTGCTATTAGCCTAGCTCACGTCACTGTTAGACTGCAGCAAGACAATTCATGTCTTTTGCTTGATCCTCATGATCCTTTCGGTAGGCCTAACAACCAATATTCTTATGAATACTGTGTGTCATGTTGGCCAATACTCGTCTCTTAGCCAATCTAGATAGCATTATTGCCAAATGTAGGCCATGTATCTTCCTATCCAAAACTCTTACATTATAATATGCCAACTCCGCGTAATTTTAATGTGTCTTACTTTGGATTTTTAGCCCATTAGTTAATGCAAGCTAGCTAATTCCACTATTCATCTTGTTGGTGTTTAATTCACAGGTTCTACGCATCAGAGGTGTTGGTGGCACTTGAATACCTTCACATGCTGGGCATAGTGTACCGTGATCTGAAGCCCGAGAACGTGTTGGTTCGATCAGACGGCCACATCATGCTCACTGACTTTGACCTCTCGTTAAAATGTGATGAATCCAGGCCAACGGCCCAGATCATCTCTGAACAAAACTCCCCTCACATAGCCCCACAAAAGGATCCCCACGTTGAGCCCTCTCAATTCACCTCGTCCTCATGCATACTACCCAACTGTATAGTCCCCGCGGTGTCATGTTTCCACCCGAAACGCAAGCGGAAGAAGAAGCAAAGCCATCGTCGTAGTGGGCCTGAGTTTGTGGCCGAGCCCATTGATGTCCGGTCCATGTCGTTCGTTGGGACCCACGAGTACTTGGCCCCAGAGATCGTGTCCGGTGAGGGACACGGTAGTGCCGTTGACTGGTGGACTTTAGGGATATTTATATTTGAATTGTTTTATGGTGTGACACCCTTTAGGGGCATGGACAATGAGCTAACCCTAGCAAACATTGTGGCTCGAGCCCTCGAGTTCCCAAAGGAACCCACCGTGCCAGCCACGGCAAAGGACCTTATCTCACAGCTATTGGTTAAGGACCCCGCAAGGAGGCTGGGGTCAACAATGGGGGCTTCCGCAATCAAGCACCACCCATTTTTTCAAGGTGTGAATTGGGCATTGCTAAGGTGTACAACTCCACCCTTTGTGCCCCCACCTTGTACTAAAGAAGCTGTATCTGATGAAAGTTGTCCCCAGACTCCCATAGATTATTATTGATCATGGTAAGAGGAGGAGGATGAGGAAAAATTAAAGTACAGTTAATAAGATAGTCCCACGAAATTTATTAATCATTTTCCTCTTTTTTTTATTTTTTAATTTCCTCCTTTAATTAATTAAGTTTTCACCACACTCTGATCTTTATATTTAAGAGGCTTAAATGGCAATGTGCAAATGTCAACCAACTTTGATAATTAAGTTTGATGACAAGTAATTGGGGGGCAGTGGCGTAGCTAGCATGTGAAAGGGCTTGAAATTTTACTTGGTTGGTGTTTTATATAATGAGGTCGGCGATGACAGTTGCACTAGCTAGCACATGATTTTAATGTTTTGTTGAGTGTAAAGACATTAAATGGTGGTTGTGATCTGAAGGCTCAACAGAGATATGGGCAACATTGGGATGAGACAACATAGATATAAACAATGACATTGACTCTGGGAAGGGGCTTGGACGAGAAAAGAGGTGGCACCGCGTGGTGGGCTATCTATATCTAATTTGATGGAAGAGAGGAGGGGTCCGGTGCCGCATAAAGCCGCGCACAAGACCATGCCAATCTCTATGTTTTTTGTGGTGTTTTTATTGGTGAAGAACATGCATCCGACCACGTGAGATGTCGTGTGTTACGTGTACGAGACAAGTGTGGGCCTTGGTTGTGTAGCCAATAGCTTGTGAGCACAGAGAAGAGAGAACCACCATTCCTTTTCTATTTCTGATCAATTACAAGCTTAAAAGAAACAAACGGTTATATATGAGAAATATTTTTTTTTGTACATACTACCAATTGACATACTTTGACACTTTGTATCTATCTCTCTCCTCTCTCCTCTTGCTTTTTCACTTTTCTTTTTTCTTTTACAATTTTTTTTTCTAATCTTGTCTCTCTGGATTGCCCTGACGCTCTACAATAAAGAGTGACAAATAATACTCCTCGTTATATATATATATATATATATATATATATATATATATATATATATATATATATATATATGTCTCATTGGCTTCCAATATTATACCAGCTGCCAGAAGGCCAGCTTAATTAATATTGCTAATAACTCTTTTTATCTTTTCAGAAAAAAGCCATGGAGATTATTTGCACCAGGCCAGCATGTATTTTCTTTTGTAAATGGCTCGTCATTTAATTTTCAAATTCAATGTGGTTTAATAACAGGCACTTTAACGAAGAAAAACAAAATCTAAAACGCAGTTAGGAATACCTTATTTTGTCTAAAATGTGTTTTAGTACTTTGAAGTCATAGATTATATTTACAGCAGTGCTTGTTAGTACTAATGAATTTTCATCAAAGTGTAACGAAATGGCTTGTTACTATTCATGAGAATGTGATCAAATTGTCAAAATGCAATTCGATTATACTATACAATTCATTTTTGTTCATCGTTTCAACGAAAATCTTTGGTAGCAACGAGCAATTTTCTTATATCTAACAACGGAAAAGATATTTGTATAACATTGAAAAGATTATTTTGTTTAAATAAAAATGGAATATTAGAGATGGCACAAATAATAACAATTCGGAGATAGATAAAGAGAGTAAAGAAAATTATAATTATTCTGCCTATCACTACATATAACTTCTTAATTTAAATAATTTTTATATAACTCAAGCTTTCATTCTATTGACGTAAAATGGCTTAAACGTTTCCAGACTGAATTAATATTCAGCAGCTGGGGGCCAATCCAACGTCCAACGTATTTATATTCGAACTACAAAGTGGTGTTTCGTTCTACTTCTGTATATTTAATTTTAAATAGAATTGATTTTATTGAAATTGATTTGATTATAATTGATTTTAAGATAAAATAATTTATATTTGATAGTTTCTCCAAAAATGATTTTGCCATAAAATAAAAAAATTTCATTTTTCCCAGAATCAGTTCTGGAGACAAGAATTGATTTTGAGCAATGAAAATCAAACATCATCAAAATTTGAAAGAATCAATTTTGGAGGCTGCAAACGAATTTCCAAACATGCCAAAATATTTGATTCTATTTTTATAGAATTGATTTTAAATAGAATTAATTTTGTTGAAATTGATTTGGTTAGAATTGATTTTGAGATAAAGTAATTTATATTTGGTAGTTTCTTTAAGAGTGATTCTAATAGAAAATTAAAATTTTTCACTTTTTCCAAAATTAATTTTAGAAACAAAAATTAATTTTAATCTCTTTAAATCAAACAAAATAAAAAATAGTCAAAATCGATTCTAGTGCATGTGGCAGCTCTCCCAAATGTGCTAAAACTTCTTTTCAGCCAAACCTTCTTTTTGTTTTTTTATGGGTCTAAATTTAGCCACTTTTTTAGTGTGTGTTTAGGAAAATTAAAAAATTAAAATTATTTCAATAATCGTTTATTTATATAATCATTTTTTTTATATAATTGCTTATATAAGAATCAATTTATGTTTAGATATTTTAGCTGAAAAGTGATTTTAAGATAATCTATTTTATTTGAATTGTATGAAAAAAGTTACTTTTATATGGTAAAATTATTCAAAAGGGTATAAAATAATTATTTGCATTATATAATATTTATTATTTAGGATTAATTTGGTAAAAATATAACAATTATAAAATAATCAATTTTTGCTTATAATTATAAGCTTTAAAAATTTATTTATACTTATAAGCTATTTTTCAGCTTAAAATTATCAATTTTAGATTATAATATATTTTTAAAATTTTGCCAAATATGATTATTTTTCCAAAATAGTTTTTTTGCTAAAAAAAAACTGTTTTGGGAAGTTCCCAAACATGCACTGAATGGTAGTTTTTCCCCTAAGCGCATCACCATTGGGCAGGCCCATGAAAAGTAGGCCTGAAAAATAGAAAGATTAATTGTACAGCCTAGTGTCCATTGTGCTCACAATTGGGCATTCAAAAGAAAGGGTTGAGTTGGGTTGAGTTGAATCAAATCCAAATCCAGCTCAATGTTTTGAATGAGCTATTTCTTTGAACTTGAATTCGACCCAATAATAATCCACTTAATGACCAAGTCATACCAAATCAACCAGAGTATTAGACAATATATAAAGATTTGAATATTATATATAATAAAGTTATAAAATTTAAAAAATAAAAAACAAAATTTAAGAAATATTTTATAATATATATTCAAAACAAGCTATATCAATATGAAAATAATATCAAGTTATGTAAATGCATTAATTACAATATAAAATCTTATAATTTATTATTAATTACTTAAAAAAAATAACTTATAAAGAATTATTTTATTTTGAGTCGGGTTAAATCAACTAGAAATATGACTTGAACCCAACCCAAAAAAATATACATGGACAAATTTTATAACACCAACCTGACCCAATAAATTTCAAGCCGGGACTGATTATCAGGCCCGGATAGGTCTTGAATGCCCCTAGTTCACGGGTCAAACATTTCTTCGTATGAGCTAGTGACCATTTTACCTCCCGCCGCTTTTGTTGTTGGATATCTCACAAATCTTCTTTAACAGGACCCCAACAGTTTAAGCCCAAAGAAACTTCTACAACTTGGGCTCGATGTTGCACTGGGCCCAACGTGATGTGCCTTGCGCATTGTCGGTTTAGAGTTTTGCGTTTCAGTTGCTCAAATGAAGTATCACTACCCAAACGACGTGCCGTGTTTCGGTGCAGCTTCCCCTCACCACGTCACATCACATTGCAGTGCATTGGTTCCCGAGTGAGAAGTGCTGTCACCGTAGGGCGAAGCTGAGGTGAGGTCGAACTCGAAGAAAGAATCTTCTTTGTGGTGGTTCGTGCAATAATCTGCGTCTCCATAGCATCACTTGAACTTTGTTTATTTAACCGAGCAACATATTAGCGTCCTCTCTTTTGTTCTTCTTCTTGGAACTCTCATTGTTTCTGCAAATCCTTGCGGTCGAGGAAGAGGAAGAAGAAGAAGAAGAAGATGGAGGAAAACGAGAATGGCGCCACAGCTACCGCAACCGAGGAAGGGCCCGCGATCGGGCCGGGTCCAGCCCCTCGAGCCCGGCCCAAGCGACCCCTCCAGTTCGAGCAGGCCTACCTCGACGCCTTGCCCTGCAGTAACATGTCAGCTACTCTTTCCTATTCACCATAGTTTCCCAATTAGGGTTTTAATTTTCTTCAATTAGGAAATCTCGACACTTGAAACAATGCTCCCTTTACTAAGGGATTGAATGTGCTTTTGAGTTGTAGTGTGTGCGTGTGTGTGACTGTGAATTGAAGTTGGGGAAATCAACCGTTTCTTATTGTTGCTTTTTTCTCCTCGTTTTACAGGTACGAGAAAAGTTATATGCACCGCGATGTGGTTACGCATGTTGCTGTTTCAGCTGCTGAATTTTTCATTACTGGAAGTATTGATGGTATGACATGTTGCCATTGGCATTTCTACTTTAAAGTTAGATGTAATTAGTTATTAATTAGTATCAACATATGTTTGACATTATTTTCTAAAAATTGTTTGACAAAACCTGGATCATATTTAATGATATAAAATTAGCTTAGTCTTGGGGATATAATATTAATGCTTATCCTCTTTGTGGGGAGCTTACTTTATCTTTGTTGTCAGGGCATTTGAAGTTTTGGAAGAAAAGGCCAATTGGTATTGAGTTTGCCAAACACTTCAGATCACATCTTGGTCCGATTGAAGGTCTAGCTGTAAGTTCATCAACCTGGTTTAACGTTTTTACATGTAAAATTTATCTAACTAGTATTGCTTCGATTCTCTGATATGTGATATTATAAGTCTTTGTGGTTTGGTTCAGTATTCTGAGGTCGATATTTTCCCATTATGTGTTTAGTTTTTCAAAATCTTTATAGTTTGCTTGTCATCAACCATGACTTATTTCGGCTATGCAGGTTAGTGTTGATGGTCTGCTTTGTTGTACAATATCAAATGACCATTCAGTGAAAGTATACGACGTAGTAAACTTTGACATGATGGTCATGATTCGCTTGCCATATGTCCCTGGTGCTGTGGAATGGGTTTACAAACAAGGGGATGTCAAAGCTAGACTTGCCATCAGTGATAGGAACTCATCTTTTGTGCACATATATGATGCACGGGCTGGTTCAAATGACCCTATCATCTCCAAAGAGGTGCCTATTCTAAACTAAACTCTAATGTCAACTGACTTCAAAATGCATTAACTTCCTTCCTTCCAGTTAGATATTTTCCATAATTCAGTTACATAATTGTATCATTCCTTGTTCCTTTGTTCAGATACATATGGGTCCGATTAAAGTTATGAAGTACAATCCTGTATATGATTCTGTAATTTCAGCCGATACAAAGGGGATCATTGAATACTGGAGTCCTACCACACTTCAATTCCCAGAAGATGAGTATGTGCTTATTTTTGTCATGTAGCTGTTCCTCCATCCATTTTATATAACTGACTCATACACAAATATGCCAAAAAATTCCAAATTTTTAGGTAGCCAAACCACTTGTTGATGTTTTACTCCTTTATTGTGGTGAATGGTTTAAGATGATTTTAAACCCTAGAATTCAGAAGTCTAAAGTTTGCATTTTATTTTGTTCTCGTTATTTGAAAAAAAAAAAAAAAATCTAGCTGATATCCTTTACACACTTGGTGTGATAGCCAATAATAAGATCAGGATTATCTGTTAACAGTTTTTGGTAGGTATAAAATAGACTGCTGTATATATCATTCTCATTTAAGTGCTGTTGACTGGACCTGATGGATGTGGTTGGGATCTGGTCATTTTGGAGTGAACTTGTATGTTCAATTTTGGAATAGTAAATCTAATTCCCATTGTTCCAATTTCGGATGTTTATTTCAAATACTGCCAGACTGAACACATTTGCTGTTCTATTTAGAAGTGGCATCCCTGCACCCTCCCAAAAAAGACCCAAAAAAAAAAAAAAAATCCCTTGTTTGATGTTATGTTATAGCCTCTGGCCTCCTGGCAGGTACTATCTGTTGACAACTTGGCCACTGATCCTTGGCATTGGGCTGGGCCAGCAACAAGCTTCTAATGGATATAGTGTCTACATCATGAACCAAAATTGTAATAAGCAATGCAATTAAGGGCCAAATATTGAAACATTATGTGATTGTTATGTATTGTGGCTGTATTAGTTATTTTAAGATTGTAGAGTTCTGGAAATTCATAGTTGCATGAGGTTTAGATGTCTGAATTGTTTGTAGTTATGAATGTACTTTAATCCAATCCTTTGGTGCTTGTAGGGTCAACTTTAAACTGAAAAGTGATACTAACCTCTTTGAAATAGTAAAATGCAAGACTTCTGTTTCAGCTATTGAGGTGTGTAACTTGTCCAAACATACCTCTTGTATTTTCTGTTTATGCAATCAAGACACTAGTTGTTTGACTTTGATGGTGTTTATTAAATGTATTTCATCATCTCTTAGGTCAGCCCAGATGGTAAACAATTTTCCATCACATCACCTGACCGTAGGATACGTGTCTTTTGGTTCAGAGCGGGTAAACTAAGGCGAGTTTATGATGAATCTCTGGAGGTAATAGTTTTACCAGAATTTCACCCTGTTTTTGTGCCTGTTTCGAACACCTGTTACAAAATGAATTGCTTTCTTGATAGGTTGCTCAAGATCTTCAAAGAAGTGATGCTCCATTATACCGGCTGGAAGCCATTGATTTTGGCCGAAGGATGGCTGTCGAGAAGGAAATAGAGAAGACGGAAAATGCTCCTCCGCCAAATGCAGTTTTTGATGAAAGTTCTAATTTTATCATATATGCAACCTTGCTTGGGATTAAAGTGAGATTTTTTTTTCTTACTAATTCTAGACAAGTTATATGATGTCTCCACATATATAAGTTTTCCTAGAGTGCTTACTAGTGCCATGTGGTGAGTATATGGAATTTCATTTCCTAATGTGTATTACATCTTCTTTATGTTTATAGATTGTTAATTTGCACACCAACAAAGTTGCTCGAATCCTTGGAAAGGTGGAGAACAATGATAGGTTCTTAAGGATTGCTTTATATCAAGGTGATCGAAGTAGTAAAAAAGTAAGAAAGATTCCTTCAGCCGCTGCAAATGCCAATGAGAGCAAGGAGCCTTTGACAGATCCCACTCTCCTGTGTTGTGCTTTCAAAAAACACAGGATATATTTATTCAGGTATAAAAATCAAAACTCTATCTTACCAATAATAGTAATAATAATAAAACTCGAAAATCATTTTACCACTGTTTTGAAGTCCAAAGTTATGTAGTCTAGCTTTTTTAATATATTATCTTATGTGGGGATTTGGTCCCATAACATTTTTCCTCAGTACATTGAGATTGTACATTTTGTTCAGCTGCATGTCATTGGTTGTATAACATGCAAAATATAACTCTTTATTGCATCTAAGTTTTGGAGTTTGTCATATACCAGTCGGAGAGAACCAGAGGAGCCTGAAGATGCAACTAAGGGAAGAGATGTGTTCAATGAAAAGCCTCCTGCTGATGAACTTCTGGCAGTTTCAGATATTGGAAAGGCAGTTACAACATCACTTCCTGACAATGTGGTGAGTTATCTATATTAGCCTTTAAGATAGTTTATCATCATGACTGGCAATTAAATTCAGGAGTCATTCTACTTTTATTAAATACATGTCTCACAAAAAACAAAAGTTGTCTACTAATAACTTACCTAATGTGAATTTAGAAACTGTCTCTTTTTGTCATCTTATTTTTTTACTGTTTAATTAATTATTCAGTAGCAGAAAGGGAATCGTATATCCTTTTGTTCTTCACATGAGAGTGGTTTTCTTTATATAAGTTTCTTTTCAAATCACATAGGTTACCTCCTTCCCCCAACGAAGAGCTTTACAATTCCAGTTATTCCTTTGCAGATTCTACACACCACTATGGGTGATATTCATATGAAATTATACCCAGAGGAATGTCCAAAAACTGTGGAGAACTTTACAACTCACTGCCGGAATGGTTATTATGACACTCTTATTTTTCACCGGGTCATCAAGGGCTTCATGATACAAACAGGAGATCCTTTAGGAGATGGCACTGGTGGGCAGTCCATTTGGGGTAGGGAATTTGAGGATGAATTTCACAAAAGGTAATCAATTTTGTCTATAAATTTATTATGTCAATGAATGTCGCTATGATTCCATACTCCTGAGTATAATGATTGTCTGTTGCTTTGTCAATGTGTTTGTGTGCTGATGGCTTGTGAGGAACTTCCTGTTATGGTTACCTCAGATGGAACTTAGAGCAAATATTTTTTTCTTTTGCAGTCTAAGGCATGATAGACCTTTCACGGTGTCAATGGCAAATGCGGGTCCAAATACAAATGGCTCTCAGTTCTTTATCACCACAGTGGCTACTCCTTGGTTGGACAACAAGCACACTGTATTTGGTAGGGTTGTGAAGGGAATGGATGTTGTTCAGGTAGATTGGCTTCTATTCTTGTTTAACCAGCATCATTTATTACAATATCTGGAGTTAAATTGTGTTTTTAGGGATTGCTTGCATGCGCTCATGCTGATTCACTTGCAAAAATAATTTCCATGTGCGTGATGTGAGCTTCGAATATGATGTAGTCTTTTCCTTGGATTTCCTTTTGGTCAATGGAACTTCGAATAAATGTTTTCTTTTAAGTTTTCAGCGATGATATATTATGCTGCCATCTCTATTTCAGGTATTGTGGATTAATGTCTGAGGGTTGTTGCCTGAAAAAACTAACCAATTGAGAACTTTGATGTTTGACAGGCTATAGAAAAAGTGAAGACAGACAAGACAGACAAGCCATACCAAGATGTTAAGATCTTAAATGTCACTGTACCAAAGTCTTGAAGGTCCTTGGTTTGTATGACTGATGCTCTCAGTCCTTACTGGTGATAGGAGGCGGCTGAAGAAGTTTTAACATGGGTAATTTAAGGTTTCTTTAGATGAAACTCTAGCTTCACAGGTTTCCAATGAAATTCTTCATGTACAACGCTAGTAAGGCGTGGGTTGTTATTATTATTATTATTTTTCATGCGCACGCCTTTCCTTCACAGGTTCCTCTTCCTTTTTAAATGACTTGAACAACAAGTTCACTGATGCTGTCTTCTGCTTTGCAATGTGCCTTGCTTGCCAAAGGATTGCAGTTGAGCAATATCACTATTTGACGTATAATTTTCTGATACTATTCCTGAAGTATGATATTCCTGCTTTACAATGATCATTACCCCTTTTTTCTTTTCCGTTGGCTCCGCACCTTCATGATTAGTGAATGTCTTCAATTTTTTGAAGGAGTTAAAGACCCGTCCCTTATTCAAGCCAAACTCAGTTTGAGTCCCGGGGACATTGGCTTCCGCTACGATAGCCCTGCCATTATTTGAATTGCTTTTTCGGAAATAACATATTATTCAGAAGGGCTTAATACATGTTTTACTTGCGTGGCTGTACAAGATTTAGCGTGTCCAAAACTATTTGCGTTCTTAATGTAGCGTTTTTATTTACTGCACTTCTTGGTGTTATTTTTAAGGAGTTGCTAAAAGTAATGTAATTACATTAGAAGCCAAGTGTTTTTCTGTAGTTAATTGCTTCGTTTATTCTCTAAATATTTTTTTAAATTTTACATAAAGCAAAATGACGAAAAATAATAATAAAGGCTCTTTTTATATAGTTAATCTTTATTATTTTGTGCATCACAAAATTTCCATCTACGTTGACATTTGTTAGAAAATTGCATATAAAAAATTGGTTTATAACGTTGAATTGTACACCATGCTGAAGCATGCAAAAGAGTTGCATGAGTAATAAATATAGGGATAAAATAAGTCAGTAGAAACTAAACAAGCAACTTGAGGCTAAACAAAAGTAATCGTGTCAAAAGTCATAGTTGATCGTAGGGTCGCGTTAGTCCTGCTCAAGTTTAGGAGTAAGTTAGTCCCATTCATAGAGTCATAAAATATTAGAATGTTATATTACAAAATGGGTGTTTGATATATTTTATTTGCAATTAAAGGTTTGTGGTTATGGGGTAGCAAAACAGTTGGTGGGCATCGAGCAAGACCCTGCAAAGTTCACTCTTTCGAACACTAGATTTTAGCGCAACAGCTCGAGCAATCATCAGAAGTAACGCACCCACCAGATCGCAGTGACTTCGACTGTGGGTGTCTTGTATGTAGCCACGTCGGTGATGGAGGAGGATGAGCTTGTAGATGTTCATCTACTATCATGGAGTCTTATTGAAATTTTTAGATCTATCTTTTATAATTTTTTAACTAGTTTTTATGTCTCTACAGCACAATTTCAGATTCTTCATATAACCATTAAGACTATCTTTGTCTTCAACAAGCCATTTCTAGCATGAAATTACCGTAACAGCTTAGCTTGAATCACATCGATACAAAGAATGCATTACACTGATCATTACTAACCCAACTAATTGAAACCCATATTTCAAATTTCTCTATTTTCATCTTTCCACTAGTAATGAAATTTTTTCCCCAACTTTTCCATTCTTGTCTACGTGCTCGAATGCTAGTCTTAGCTAAGTTTAAGATGGATGCCGTAATTATTGATTGGAGATCATGGTAGAAGAATGGGGAATTTCAGTTTCTTGCCAAGAATTCAGTCTTATAATTAATATAGGGGTGGCTGAAGACATGAATATAGATTGGACATCTGGCATCTGCAAGTGATGTTCTTCTGGGAGGAGCTCAGGCTGTAAATTGCCATCAAACCTCAAAAAGAAAACTTTACCCTCACTGTGGAATGAGACAAAGCCAGGGCAACAACACTTTACCCAGTAGGGAAGGAGAACAATGGTGGATGACTGGGGTTAGGTCCTTTAGGTCCATTGAATCACTAAAGAGGTCTTTACTTGTAAATAAAAATATCAGACACTCATGTTGCAATATAAAATTTTAATATTTTATAATTCTACATATGGTACTAACTTACTCCCAAACTGGAACAGGAGTAACGTAACCTGCACCTTGATCGTAATGTCAAGCTTAATTAGTTGGCAGATCACTCTTGCTCTTCTCACTTTGTTCGAGCAGTTTACCACTCAGAATTATCAAGTTATAGTTTCTGATATATAATATTTATAAATCTGCCCAAATCGAATCTATTATAAGAACAAGCCTTCAGTGACTTTTCATTGCAGCCTATTGACTTGCCATGGAAGAGCAATACCAGGGGGCAAATGAAGGCGAATGGTGTTCGTAACCCCAACCCCCATCAATGAAAATGTTACATTAAGCCACCAGAAACCGAAACGGGGAAAGAGTGCAAAAGGACAAAAAGGCGCAGTTGACCGAAGAAAAACAAGGCCCCAGCTCCTCATCTCACAGTCCTTCCAAACGTGGCGATGCCAATAGGCCATATGCAGGGATGGGTACCTCCGCCAAAGTAAAACTAAACCCATAATTATTTCACTGGCTAATGAAAGGAACAGCTATTTGATCCATATTTCTCTAGGGGTGTTCGATAGACGAAAATGTATCCTTAGAATGTTATTTCTGAAAATAATTTTTTTGAATATAATACTTTAAGAATATTTGATGTGGAAATTATATTCCTAAAAATATTTGATAAATTTTCAAAAATACTCGATGGAGGTAGTAGCGACTGGTGGTCAACAGCGGTGGACAGCAATGGCAGTCAGTGATCGGCGGCCAATGGCTTCGGGCGGTGATAAGGATATATTGATCTTTTAATAATAGTAAATATTTTCTTCCCATCAAAATGTTGAATTCTCTAATATTTTAGAGATGATTTTCCTTTCTGAAAATGAAATATTCCTAAAAATGTTGATTCAAATCTTCTATCAAATATAAGAAATTTTTCACGTTTTTGGGCAAAAAGAATTTTGCCCTCATACCAAACACCTCCTAGAAGATAGTTGTAGACATTACAACACCAATTCAATCTTGTTCCACGTCCCACTGAAGGGATATATGGATAAAACACCCAAATAAATCTTGTTTCATACACTCAACTTCAATTCTAAAATTTACATCTAGCTCTATTTCCCTAACATTTTAGTTAATAGAGCCAAGATACTTATATAGCGTGACAACAAATCGTGTGTTGGCAGAGCCTAAAGAATAAATTTCCTAGTCATCAAGCGAAGCAATAACATTACATGAGTGATAATTACTGCTAGCCTTGCATTGGTGGCAATGAAAAGCATATATGTAACCCCATTAGCCAAGCAAATTATATTCAAAACATGACTAAATTATATCGGACAGTTTGATTCCATTACATTGTCTCAATCGAAAAAGCAAATCCCATAAATCCTAAGACAATGTGTAACTCAAATAACAAAACCTTGTAATTGAGGGCTTAAACTCTAACCGGAACTGCAAATGCCGCGGATATATGAAACACTTCAAACCTTTTTAGTCGAATAAGCTGAAACCCATATCCTGTAGAAAGAAGGCGATATATAATCATTAGTAAAGAGTCATGAATTTAAAAAATAACAATCAATAGTGGTTCACTTTTGAAGCTTACATCATCTGACTCTTCCTTCTCTTCCACCTTCTTTTCCTCCTTTGCTTCAGCAGCAGGTGCAGCACCACCAGATGGGGCACCTCCCGCAGATGCAGCAGCAACAGCAACTGCACCACCGCCAGAAGGCACTGAAGCCAACTTTTCTCTTCCACTAGCAATTAGCTCAGTGATATCCTTGCCCTCTACTTCAGTCAAGAGCAACTCAATCTTCTCCTCCTCAGCTTCAGCTCCAACTATAAATCATAAACCAAACAAAAACTCATCATTGACAGAGCAATACCCCACAAACAATTCAAAATTCAATGTTGTCATGGAGATTTCCCTATCCTTAGTCCCCAAAAATAAATAAATAAATAAATAAATAAGCGACACTTAAGACTAAATCTTCAAAAAATAAAAAATAAAAAATAAAAAAAATACAATATTGCCTCCTACAAATAAAGGAGGAAAACACCCAGTGTTGCATCCATGACTGATTTCCAGGTTAAAATGCAACCAAACCTCATTCAACTGTAGTAATGGAAAAATCAGAGTGAATATTTGCATGCTATACATCCAACAAACATATTTAACTACATCTCATAATTTGAATGGTCGAGTTTCATTAATCTGATTATCAATTCCAAAATTCCCAAAAATATATTAACAACAAAATAAAAACAGATACTTTCCTCCCACATTATAGGATCGTATGCAGAAAAGGTCATAGATAACAATTGACTATTATAAACCCAGCTCATAAATCTAACGCTGAAACTTGTAAACCCTCCTCTCATCAACCATTAACCCAGAAACAAAATTACAAATAAATAAACGATTAATGAAAATATTAAAAACAAATTAGAAAAAAAAAGGAGAAAATTAAGAAGTTGGGGACCAGAGGCAAGGATGTTCTTGAGATCATCAGCTGAAGGGGCAGTGTTGCCTCCCAATACGGCCAACAAATATGCGGCAATCACCTTCATACCTGGCAGATTCCAATAATCAGCTAACAGCAACGGTTACAAACACAAATCACAAACATAAATAAATAGCAAAAAATGAAATTAGATGTGAAAGAATGAAACCGCACTTGCTGCAAGCGAGAAAGGGGTTCCGATTGGGATTGCTTCTTGGCTGGTAGTCGTAGGGTTTCAGCAGAGAGGCACAACTGTTGGAGACGATGGAAGTATATAAACTAGGGTTTTCAATGTGTTCATATTTTTGGATTTCCAATAATACCCCTATTTTTTATATCTTTTGACTGGTGTACCCTCTTTCTCTCGTCCTAGTGTTATTAAACATTTTTCTTTTAGATTGTAATCATAGTAGCATGCTTTATAAGAACGAGGCGAATAGAAGTATTTATATGTATATTAATTTATTTTTTATATTTTAAGATTTATTATGATACAAAATTAAAATAAATTATAATTATATAAAAGGTTAAAAAGAGTCTAAATATATTATGTTTAGGGAGTAAAACTTTTATTTAATTTTTAAATAATGTTGTTTATCTTTAAATTTTTTTATTAAATAATTACAATTCTATATTAAATTTCTTTTTTGAAAAATAAAATATATTTAACATTTTCATTACTAATTTATATTATTTAATTAAACTTACGGATTATTTCTCTTATGATATCCATTATTGTTATTGTTATTAAATTAAATATAAACTAAGTGATACGTGAAATATGCTCTCCACATAAAATTAAAAGAACCAAGGTTCAAAGCTGAAAAAATTATTGGGACGCTCCAGATCCGAGACTAGAAATTAAATTTAATAAACTATTATATTATTATTTAATAATAAATTTTTACATTACAAAAAAAGGTAATAATCGATTATTATATATTTTTTTGTGTTAAGAGAATTTTATTTCTATAGTAGGCTAATCCAGCTTAAGTCAAGAAATTGGTGGTTTAGATTAAAAAAAAAAAACTTTCCCTTAATACAAATTTTTTTTTTTTTAATAAATTAACAAGATATTTTTATAAGTTTGAATCATCTAAAATTCTGATGGAACTAATCTTTATTTAACTGCAACGGAAGTTGAAATAAAGGCTTTTTCAGCTTTTCTTAAAAAAAAAAAACAATTTTTAAGAAAATAAATACTTTTTATAAAAATTGCTTATTTCAACCTCTACTCAAAAACTAAAGAAAAATCTTTTTCAAATTTCCACTAGAAGTTAAGATAAACAACTTAAACGAAAAAAAAATTAATTAAAAAAATCACTTTTTTGGTAAGAAAAGTTGAATTGAAACACATGCACCCTTATACAATCTTCCAACACCAAGCTATAATAATTTCAGATGATGAAAATTTTGAAATTGAAAAATCTGTACTTACAACTAAGTTGATTCAAAGTAAAATTAACAAAAAAAGCTAAAATCATTCATTTCTAAAATCTTAGGCAATATTGTCTACCACCAACCGAACAAATATTTAGCATAGAATTCTAAGATAATCCCCTTTAGATAATGTGAAAATGTTATCAAAACATTTCTCCTCGAAAGTGGAGGAATCATATCTAGAATCAATATTACGGTGACCAAAATACATATATCGTAAAAACTAAGGCAAAGAATTATAGAAGTTCTGTATTTTTAAAAGATTTGGGTGGACTCATAAAACAAGGTGCCACCCTGATGCAGGTTCAACCTTCAACTTAAGAACCAAATTTTGGTAGCTGATTTAATTCTGCATAAACCCAAATAGGGAATAGTAATGCTTGATAGCCCGAATTACCGTTACGGCGTTACCAGACAAAAGCAACTAATGTGGGTATTGACAAAAAATGATTTTGACCAATCTCCCGTGCAATGGCAGAGAAGTCGGTCATGTTCAATAGGGGCATCGCAAATTAATGTGGCCAAGCCAACAGGCCATTTTAACATGTAGCCATCTGTTCATATGCAGCGATTAATACCTCCGCGACAACAAAATTAAACCCACAATTCATTCGCTAGCTAATCAAGGGAACACCTATTTGACCCATCAGTCATTCTCTAGCATAACCGGTAACGACATTTGTAGCCTTAAGAATAACAGCAACGTTAATCAAACCTAGTCCCACAAAAGAGTAAACTATATTTTGATTAAGCTACGCCATAATGTCCTATCCTAAAACTATGTAGATAGTCAAACCATTAAGATTTAACTCTTTCTTACTAGTTTCACGTATAGTTTAGTCTTCCGCTACTTACAGTTATTTAGCTACCTTTCATCTAATTTACTCTCTTTAAGCTTATACAGGTCATCTCCGTATATGGCCAAATCATTTTAGGTGAGATTTCCACAGTCACGTGATAGTAGAGCCTTTAAATGAATAAATTTTCTAGTCATCAAGAGAACCTACAGCAATGCAGAACTGATAATTACTGTAAGCCATGCACTGGAAACAAGGAAAAGCATAAATGTATCTACGACATAAGCAAATTAAATTCAAAACACCAATACATTATATAAGGCAGTTTGATGCCATTACATTGTCTCAAATGAAAAAGTAAAACCCGTAAAACCTAATACAATGTGCAACTCAAGTAACAAAACCTTGTGATTGGGTTAAAACTCTAACTGGAACAGAAAATGTCTTGGACGCATGAAGCACTTAGTCGAATAAGCTGAAACCCATATCCTGTAGAAAGAAGACGCCATACATAATCATTAGCAAAGAGTCGTGAATATACAAAAATCAAAGAGTTGTTCGATTTTGAAGCTTACATCATCTGACTCCTCCTTCTCTTCCACCTTCTTTTCCTCCTTTGCTTCCGCAGCAGGTGCAGCACTACCAGATGGGCCACCTCCTGCAGGTGCAGCAGCAACAGCAACTGCACCACCACCAGAAGGCACTGAAGCCAACTTCTCTCTTCCACTAGCAATTAGCTCAGTGATATCTTTGCCCTTTACTTCAGTCAAAAGCAACTCAATCTTCTCATCGTCAGCCTCAGCTCCAACTATAAATCATAAACCAAACAAGAACTTATTAATATTATTAGAGGAACACCCCGCAAACGATTCAAAATTCAATGGTGTGCTGACTTCATTATGGTGTTTCCCCCTATTCTCAGCAACACAAAAAGTCACACTAAAATTATGAAGAAAATGATATACTTCCTCCTACAATGGTATGCCAAAGCAGATAGGCAAACAATAAAAACAAGTAACGGAGGAAAACACACAATGCATCATCCATGCGTGATTCACAGGTTAAAAATGCAACCAAACGTCATTCAACTATAATAATTGAAAGAGAAAAAAAACAGGGTAAATAGTTGCAAACCACATAGACAACAAAGTTGTTTGACTACATCTCATAGTTTAAATGCTCAATTTCTATTTATCTGATTATCAATCCTAACAATCCTAAAATTATATTAACAGAACAAAAGAAGAGAGGTTCTTTAGTCTCACATTATAAGATTGCATGCAGAAACAGTGATATAACACTTGACTCTTGTAAACCCAACTCATAAATCTAACGCAGAAAACTACTACGCTCTCCTCTCATAAAAAAGAAATGATTAATGAAAAAAAAATTAAAATCGAGTTAGAAATAACAGAGAAAATTAAGAAGAGATTGCGATCAGGGACCTGAGGCAAGGATGTTCTTGAGATCATCAGCTGAGGGGGCAGCGTTGCCTCCCAATACGGCCAACAAATATGCAGCAATCACCTTCATACCTGATAGAATCCAAATTCAGCAAACAACAACAGTTACTAACACAAATCATCACCAACATAAATAAACGACAAAATTGTGAAATTAGATGTGAGAGAACGAAAGCGCACTTGCTGGATGTGAGAAATGGTTCCGATTGGGATTGTTAGGGCTACTTCGGTGTTAGGGTTTGTGCAAGACAGGCTGATGATGGACTCAATGGACTTATATAGCTAGGGTTTTCAGCTGCCATCATTTTTTGAATTTCCGTAAATGCCCCTATCTTTTCCCCCTTTGCTTTATTTCGTTGGCCGGTATGCCCCTCCTTTCATTGGTTCATTTGTTGGTGCTTCTTCGCAACTTTGTTTTTTCAAAAAATTTTTGAGAAAAGAAAATATTTTTAATATTATTTGTATTTCACAAAAAAAATAAATAAATAATAATCAATTATCTTTACTTTTTTAAGAAATATATATTGAATAGAGTTATTTTTTCTAATAGTAAAATAGTAGAAAAAGGAGAAAATAATCTCAAATTTTGAATTTATTATTTTTTCATACTATTTTATTATGCTATTCTTAACTTTTTTTAAAAAAAATTATTTTTTATCCACCAAATTGTAATTTTTATATTAAAAAATATTTTTATATTTATCATATTTAAATAATTTATTAATTTTTAATTCAAATAAAAAAATATTTATAATTATCTCTAAATATAAAATAATTTTTTACTTTTATTTTTACTTTTGCTTTTAATTGTACTTTTAAACAAATATTTAAATTTTAACCAAACGCCCATTGTAGTGCCCGTCACACTTTTTTTTTTATTTTGACTTGTATCCACGGGTGTTGGATCAATAATCCTGTCAGCGTTTTCCTTTTTTTTTTTTTTTGGGTTAATATCAAATAGTATTTGTAAAACTCAATAATAACATAGTTTATGTATCAAAAAAATAATAACATAGTTATAGGAACTAGGCGAACCAAAATAATTAAGTGAATATTAATCTACTTTTTTATATTTTAGGATTGATTAAGATTTTTTTAGTAGATGTAGGATTGATTAAGATTAAAAATAAATTCTAATTATATAATAAAAAATAAAAATATTTTCAATATAATTATAATTAGAGAATAAAGCTTTCAAATAATTTTTTTAAAAAATGATTTATCCTTAAATTTTTAATTAAATAGTTAATAGAAATTATGATTCAATATTAAATTGATTTTTTAATAAACAAATAAAACGTATTTAATATTTTATTGTTTATTAATTTAAATTTTAAAATCTTTAAATAAATAACCAATTATAATTCGTTTAGTTAAATTTATTGATTATTTTCTTGCAATATTGGTTATTGTTATGAATTAAATTTAAATTATTTGAGTGTTTATTAATATGCAAACACACTACCCCCAAAAAAAGATAAATTTCAATTGTCATTCATTAACGCTGAGTAGTCGCGGGTATACACCATCGACGAAGACTGAAAATTAAATGTAATGAAATCGTTTCTCTTATGATTTAATAATATAATGTAATATTATCAAAAACAGGTTAATTTTCTTAATTGCAACAAATTATACAATTGATTTTGATATATTATTAATATAAAAATAATTTACAGCATCATCCAATTTTCTGGTATCAAATATGATACCTTTGAGGTAATAAACTAACATATGGCTCATTAAATATAAATTACCATTTTTTAGATTACTAGTAATGTTACAATACAATATTTGATATACTTTGATAATCTAACTAGCGATTTACATTACTCTATTTGATATATCAAAAAAAAACTATTAAGTAATATGTATATTTTACCAATATAATAATAATAATAATAATAATAATAATAAAATAAAAATATTACCACATTAATGGTATTAGAAATTTGAATAGCTAACAATATTATCCAACTAAACAAGATAATAATAGTGAGTTTAGACAATTTAATCAAATATTATCAATAATTCAGATAAATTATCCTATATCAAACATTACCTAAAAGTTAAATACTTGATTAAATGTTTATGTAAAAAATTTTATATTAATAATGAATCAAAATTAAAACTGCAAATTATTATATTAAAAACATTTCCCTAATACTAAATAAAAATTAATTCTTATATTTTTTATAAGATCACAAAACATTTCTACAAGTTTGAATTATTTAAATTACTCAAGACAAATCCTCATTCTACCAATCACAAGAGCGTAAAGGATATACTATCTTTCCACGTCAAGCTATAATAATTTTAAATTTTAAATAATGAAAAATTTAAAAATCGAAAAGCCTATACTCGGTTCAAAGTTAAATTAACTAAAGCCTAAGACTGTTTCGCTTAGAATTCTAAGATATAACCCCTTTAGATAATATGACAATGTTCTCAACATTATTCCTCGAAAGTCGATGAATCATAGCTAGAATGAAAAATATTGTGGAGGGCCAAAATGCATACATCATGAAAATAAAGACAAAAAAAATAATGTAAATTCTATAACTCTTAAAAAGATTTGGGCGACTGCATACAACGAGGCGCCACCCTGATGCAGGTTCAACCTTTACCTTAAGTACCAAAGTTTGGTAGCTGATTCCGTGATGGACTCATCCTCTTTTTCTACTATCTAAGCCCTGCTTTAAGGATTCCAACCTTTTTCTGCATAAAATCCATAGATAACAAAAAACAACTGCACAATTAAATAAAAACAGGGTAGGATATTTGGATAGTAACAGCAATCAACTACAAGAATTCAATACTTAATTGTTGAAACTTAAGGGCATTAACAGGTGCTGACACTCATGGGCAAGTGGTAAACTCATCTAATCATATTATTGGCTATTAGTTCCACAAGTTTAGCTATGACAAAGGCAGGTTATTAAATACTCTTGCAATCATGGTTGATAGCAATAATTTGTTGAAGATATTAGGCAGCTGAAATTCCAAGATGTACTTATAAGAGCCATGGAGCAGATCCCTAGATAGCCAATGACACTAGCCTGTATGTTTGGAAAAAGAATCCTATAAAATGAATTTTTCTATAAAGTGAGAAAATAAAAGTATATTCGCCTTAAATTCAATAAAGCGCATAGTAATCTACTAATCTTAACCAAGGAAATATTCTAAGAGTGGATGCATCTATGCCATGAATACAAGAGATAGAGACTAAAATATTCCAAATCAAGCTATGCTTCACAAAAACACAACTATGGATGATAAACATTACTTGGAATCAGTAAGGCGGCCATGTAAGCTCCATCTTTGGCGAAAACCATCCATGCCCTCAACTCCGCTAGCAAGAATCAGGCGCCTGCATATAAGAAACCAAAGATTGAGAATTTCTACATTATATTCATCTAGCCATGCATCAAATAGTTAGTTTATATTCCAAATGACACATTAAAAAGAAAAAAAAGATAAACTCAGCCACTAGAAATGCTATGACTGTAGATTCAATACAACTTAAGAGAATCTAATTTATCCAAACATCAAGAAACTAGGTCCTTAGATTGGTGAGTAGTTTGAAAACAAAAGTAAAACAAAAACTTCTGATCCTGAATCTTGATTTTAATATATTAAACTGTCAACCAAATGGCAAGCAATAAGGGCTCAAAAAAAAAAAAAAAAACTACAATTATACTTTTGAATGCACGATTTGGGATAAGTCCAATTATACTTTCGGAATAGCAAGATGTGGCTGCAGGTACCACAAAATAAAGGCATTACTACAATTAATTAATGGTAAAAACCTCTCAATAGGGCCAGAAAATAATCATGTTCACAGAAGCTGCTCCGAAGAAATTGTATGACTTGAAATCCTATGAAAAATCCTTCTTTAGTGATCTATTACAACTTGGTTTATGCACCTTCAGGATAAAACTATGCAAAGAAACATTCTAGACAATTACCAACAAGGACCGCATAAGGAATGTCTAAATATACCTCTCCAATGATGTAACTTCTGCCTCAAGCTGAGCAGCCCTCTCCTTGGCTTCATCTAAAGGCATTGATGAGCCCAATTTCCATTCACTGTCTTGAAGACGCTTCCTTATCTCTTTATCCTGCAATTTTTTTTTTTCCAAAGAAAAATAGAAATCAGAGTGAAGGTAGATCTAACAATTAACTTCACTTCCCAGAACTTCATCTACCACACTAAGAGTATGAGTTGAAGTGGTAAAATGCAAAAGAGGGATGGAGAAGGAGTTAAGAACAAAGGAAAGTATATCTGTCACATATAACAATGGTCTCACCCTTCTTTCAGCACATTGTTTATAAAGAGCGATCTCATCCTGACAGAATGGTTCAATGTCATTGATTTGCAAGCCTACAAGATTTAAAAACAATGCGTATAAGATATTCAGAAAAGACAAAGTTGTAACAGACATCCAACGTTAAAACTTACGAAACAAACAATGAAAATCATGTGCAT
Source organism: Pterocarpus santalinus (assembly GCA_031439595.1). Lineage (NCBI taxonomy): Eukaryota > Viridiplantae > Streptophyta > Magnoliopsida > Fabales > Fabaceae > Pterocarpus > Pterocarpus santalinus. The sequence continues at coordinate 39,204,931 of CM062528.1, read as the reverse complement.
TTATTGCATTTATCAGTGGATTGAACCTTATTGCAGTTCAACACTTTCACCTCTCTAGTTTGTTGGGACCCAATAAATATTAGTTATGGAGGTCAATGAGGTTGTTTTCGTTTCTTTACATGCATTTAAGTCCACTTTAGTCATACAAAATCCCATAAGCTTATGCTCCTAAGTCCTACTACTCAAATAGCTAAAAGCAACTAGTTAGTTCTTATTTATTACCACTGCATTCATTACCTAAAGCCTCTCTCCCAGTCTAAATTTACAACCAATGCAGGAAATAAAAATAGCTTGTAGTTATGGATATTTAATCTACTTCATAACAGCCTAAAAAGATACCCCCCAACCCCTCCCTCTTCCACCTGGGAAAAAAAAAATGACAAGTAGATTTTAGTTTTATGCAACCAAAGGAATTCAATTAACAAAAAGAAGAGAAAAAATAAGACTTACACAAAAACAGATTCTTGAGGATTCCATCACATAAATCAACACCTTGGAGCACATGGGATGCAATTTCTGGTGGCACTACGGGTGATGGCGGACCCATCATTAGGTCATCACCCACCAAGATTGTTTCTTCCATGGTTGGCTGTGAATCAACTGTAACCCACACATGTTTATTAGCAAAAATTGAACCTTTTATTTGAAAGTTAAAAACAAAAATTAATAGAACAATATAAGCTACTTTCAAGCCCAACCCCACTTCTAACACACAAGGATACAATGATTCAGTGAGATGAGATCACATACCATCCATGGTTGCTATCCGGTGTTGGGAAAATGCGAATTGTTTGGAGCTCAGAGTCAGAAATGAAACTCTCCAAATGCAAAGTGCAAAAGCCTCAGAGATGTTCACCAATTAGCAGAACTGATAACAAAATGCAATCAGTCTTCACAGTGTATTGAAAAACAAAAAAAAAAAAAAAAAAAACACTTATAACAAAAACATGAGACAACAATTAGCAAGTAGTCAATCACACTTATATTCAAAGTTTAAATCCTACTTGTCAGCACCCAATTTTTGATTGAGTTTCAAAAAAAATTCTCTTTTTATTATTATTATTATTATTATTATTTAGTTTTCATTGTAAACACCATGAAAGAAAAAAAAAAAAAAAAGAATCCTTTTATTGCAATTTAAATTTGAATCTTCTAATTTTTTATGCATCTCCTCTCTTAATTGGCTTCTTCTTATTTCATACTCTATTTATTTTCCATTCTCTTTTGTCATTGTATTTTTTTTTTTTAATATCATAAAAAATGAAAAATTCTTTAAAAAAGAGAGAGAGAAAAATTTTGGATAAAAACTCAATCAGCCCAAAGCCATAATTTGTTTGGCCAAAAATTGTGTTTCAGCCCAACCCAAATCTTAATAATCCAAGAACTAAAATAAAAATAAAAGAAAATAAAATAAGAAAATAAAATAAAAAAATCAGTAGCAGCAGCAAGTTGTGCAACTTGCATAATTTGGGCGGTGCAAGAACATTATAAAAAGGGGAAGAACAAGCAAATGAACACACAAAGAAGCAGAGAGAGGGGTACAGACAGCTCCTGGGAGAGAAAGTGAGCAATAAAGTAGAGAAAACACAACACAAGAAGGAAGGAAAGGAAGCGAAAGATGCAGAGAAGATTTCAGTAAAAAAAAATTTAGAACAAAGGGGTCTTGGGCGAGTAAGAAGAGAAGAATAAGAAGGTGAAGACTCTTTCTTGAAGGCTGAAAATAAGTAAGAGATTCTTGCAATTTAATCTAAATCCTTTGATTATATGATATGAAATGAATAGTGCATTTGCCTAATTGTCGTTTGATTTATCAACTGAACCATAGCGTCATGATGCACTCAAGCACACTAACAACTTACGTACATACTTGGACATACTTGCTCTAAATCCAAAGCAGAGAATGCAACAGATACCCTTCATCTAACAATTACTAACTGATACTTTCCCTGGACGAATAAACACTCACTCACACACACACACACACACACACACACACACACACACACACACACACACACAACACAAGTGTATTTTCACAAACAACAAACCTTTTTTTTTTTATCATCTAAAAAATAAACAAATAAAAGGAGAAGGAAGCATCAAAACAAGAACAAAGGAGTGTAATGTCCACCAAACACAATCTACCAACCAGAATTTTAAACCAAGTTATTGAGCAAATTGTTGCAGACCCAAATCAATCACCCATGGTTCAACCATAAATCAAAAACAAAACCAAATCAGAAACCCCTCACGCACAGCATTTGTCCACACAAAACCATCATGAAACCACAAATCAATGCATAAAAAAAAAAAAAAAAGGAAAGAGAGTAATCTTCACACCCAGAAACCAAAACCCAAAACCCAAAACAAGAACCTATTCTTCAGCCACAATAAAAGAAAGAACAAACAAATAAACCCCGTAGCCACATCCACCATGAACTGCCGCCACTCAAATCTCCCTCTCTTTCACGGACCACTGCTGCTCCTGACTGTCCCCTTCGCCGCTATGCCTATAGCTGCGACCTCCACCACCGCCGAACACCGCCACTCACTGCGACACCACCATGCACCAGGAGCCGCCGCGGACCTGCGTCCCGCTGTCGTGCCCCGTCGCGGCTTCCTCACAACCACCACGTAGCAACCCCCGCCTACCGTTAGTCACTGCCCCTTCTAGCCGCTCGCTGCTACAGTTGCCTAGCCCCCAGACCAAGCTTCTATCTATGGTGTTTCAGGGGCAATCCCTAGCCCCCAAATGACGTTCTTTTCGTATGCTCTTGTTTTATTTTGTTTTTTTTTTTTTTTAATTTTATTTCCATTTGTTTTTATTTCTTGTCCTGTAACGCTAGTACGATGGGATTAGTGGGCTATTTTGTTTTTATGCTTATCATTGTCGAGCTTTGTCTCTTTCTTCTTTTTTTTTTTTTTTTTTTGGATTTGTCTAAGTTTTGATTGCACTTTTTTTTTTTTAATCATATTCAGTTTTATTTATTTATTAGTATTTTTAACCATTTCATTTAGTCTATTAATGTATGTGAACTTTCGTTGTTTTTTCTTTTTTCTTTTTCTTTTTTCCTTTTGTGTTCTAATTGGAATAATATAAAAAAAACACTAGGCATGTAAATAACTCAACAAACACAAAAATAAAAATAAAAGGAGGAGGAAAACAAAGTCAACTGATCGAATTATCCATTAGAATGTAATGATCAATTTTTTTTTCTTTTTTTATTTTATAAATCTCTTTAATTTATATTGATAAAATAAAATAATTTGAAATTGATCGACAATAAAAAAATAAAGAGAAGATTGAAGTACTGATCAAATAAATTCTTCCTGAAATTCAAGTTTTATTAGGAACACTAGTGAAAATTGATTTTAATAACCAAATTAAAATAAAGTATCTTAATAATTTTATTATACACAAAATAGAATTGATTTGTACGGTCATAATACCATTATAGAAATATTTCAAGACCCCAATTAAATATTACAAGAATAAGTTTCTTTAGATTTATCATTTCAGTTAGGATTTTATATTGATAAAATAAATTAAAATAGGCTAATGATAGAAATATCAGGAGAGGATTTAAGTACCAATCAATTAAGCTCTTCCTAAAAACTCTTGAGATCTCATTAGGTTCTGCCCTTGAGCATCGGTAGGACATTAATAATAAATAAAAATATATTTCTTTTTATTTTAAAAAAACATTGTTTATAAATTCATATGAAAAAAATATATCTTTATAAATAAAATTAATCAACACACAATTTTTTTTTAAAGAATTACATGGCTTCGAGTTCTTTATTACACCAGAGAATACGTAGAAGCGCAAGTCAAGTCAAAATTAATTTTTCTCAATTGCTTTATTCCACTTGTCAATAAGTGTTATATCTTTATTTGTCCTAAAAATAAAATAAAAGTAATTTTTAATTAAAAAAAGATCTTTTTCAAAAAAAACAAAAGAAAATATAAAAAAGATAAATTTTCTTTCCTTTTTTTATGAATAATCAATTACTATTAATCTTGTATTTAGAGAACAAAATAAATGTTGTCAGAGCTATTGATTTGCATAACTTACCTAAGATAACCGTCTAAAGGACGGATGTATCAGGGGTATAATATGGGTGTTTGCGGCCAAGTTTGGTTCAATTTTGAACCGAACCAAACCAATCGGTTTATACAAAATATCAACCATTTGATTTTGATTTTTCAATAGAATCGAATCGATTCTAATCGGTTTGGTTTGGTTTTGTTGTTCGATTTTCAATTAAAACAACAATAGGATCCAAATGTAACCTAATCCCATTGCCTAAAATTACTTGTTCATGGTCTGGACATTTTGCTTCTAAGTCTCTTGATCATGCAAAACTGAAAAGCCTCACATTTTACACAATAAACTCAAAGTAGTAATAAATTAAATTTGCACCACAAAAAGACAATGAATGAAACCATTTGCTGACTTAAACCACCAATTAAGTCATCAAATAATTAACAGACTACTATTGCTCTGTTCCTTACTTTCATTTTCAAGCTCACACAGTCATATCCATCGACCAAACACAAACATTGAGGCACACCCATAACTCAAACACCAACGCACCACCAATGGAAGGGGAAGATGCACACACAAGGAAAGAAAGCTGGAGAAGATCTAATGTTGCAAGTCAAACAGCGAAACCTCTCTCTATCTAAATCTATGAATTGGATCCTTGTCACAATGGGTGGGGTACAGTGAAGCCTCATCATGATGGAAGGGAGGAGTTGAGTTAAGATGAGAGAGCAGCACAAGGGACGCAAGTGGGGCAAAGACAAAGTCACGTTCGAGAGAGAGGGAGAAAGCTGAGACTTAGATGAGAGGCAAAGTTACGGTAGTGTGGGAAGAAATGAGGGGAAAGAAGGCTTAGGGCTAGGAATATATGTGAAGGGTTTTATGGTCCATGCACAAAAAATTTAAGACATGGTTATAATATATGTATATCAGTTTAGTTTGGTTCGATTCAGTTTTCAATTTTCAATATAGAAATCCAAAACCAAACCGAACCAATCGATTTTATAAAAATATAACCAATTAAAATCGATTTTTTCGGTTCTTCTCGATTTTTGGTTTGTTTCGGTAGGTTTTTGGTTTATTATTTAGGTTGGTTCAGTTTTGAACACGTCTAGGGTACAATAAGATTAAAATCCAAACCTTCTCTGTACATAATTGACTCTTAAACTCAAATTTTGTTCTTGCAAATCATCATTTCTTTTTTAAAAAATAAAAATAAAAAGATTTTTTCCAATATTTTGCTATTTTAAAATAAATATTGGTAGCAACTCCATTATTTCATTAACTTAATTCTCATTGCCCATTTTCCATTTTTTTTATTACTCATTTTCATCTATTATATCATTTTCTTTCCATCATTCGTCATCTATCAATTTCCATTTTCCATTTTCATTCTCAACCGTTTTCATTTTATTTCTCTTTACAGTTTCGTTGTCCCGTCGCGATCCCGGTTGTGACACCACTCAACACTAACAACTTCCAAAATTACCCTGAAATGCAGTGAAAATAAAAAATATACAACAAACAAAAATGAGGGGGTAAAAAACTTCAGAGCTGAAAAAAAAATTATGATCATATCAGCGAGTCAAACAATTAGATTATTAAGGGAAGAATTACCTGACTAAAGGGAGTGCAGCAGGTGCTCGAAGTGGTGCGTCGTCAGAGAGGAGTGGTGCAGTGTCGTCGGAGCTGTGGAGGAGAGGGGGAAATGAGAAGAAGAAATGAATGACAAGTGCAGAGGTGTGGCGGGTCATCTCTGGGCATGCGTAGGCCGTAAGGTGGGCCTGGATAAGTTAACTGTTTTTGGTTCAAGATCTAATGGGCTGGCATGACCATAAAGAAAGCACTTGGAACTATTGGCTTTATTTATTCATTTATTTATTTTTAACTGGGAAATGATTTTCCAACAAAAAAAAGGTAAAAAAGAAAAAAAACTGGGAAACGAAATCATTCAACTCCAAGTATAGAGAATGAAGAACGAGTAACTTGTATTATTGATTAGAGGAGGATCCTTTATGTACATGAGCATGTGAATCGTGCAAGGAACTAACTGATAACGATACATTAACTAACTGGTATTAACAGAATAGCTAACATAACTAACTAAAATTAATTAACTCCAATAGCAAGGGTCAAGAGCCGGAATCAGACCATGTCAGGCTTTTCTCTTAACAGACCAAACCTATATTGTAATTACTCAGTTAAGTATGACCTATGACTTATTATAAGCTTTTTTTGTAGTCTAAACCTAGTCTATTTATAAGTTTAGCCTAATTTGACCTAAAACCTATTGAATTTAATTTAAATACACTAACAATGTAAAACAGTTTTACACTATCAATCAATAAAAATAGTAAAAAATGCTAACTCATACAAATAACTATCCATTATAATGAGGGATTCACCATGATTTTTCACTTTCCCTTATTTTTATTGGTTGACAGTGTAAAACTGTTTTACACTGTCAGTGCATACCAATTAAACTCTTATACCTATTTACAAAACATGTACTTTAAAAATATTTTATATAGGCTAATCACAACATCCGTATCCAAATTACAATAATTCAATCCAATTATCCAAAATACCGATTTAAGATTATGTAAAGTCTCTCAGATCATGTAATTAAAGCTATGCCAAGAAACACGACACTAAACAAAACAATGATGAAAATTCAAAAGGGAATGGAAGCCTCAAACAAACAAGAAACTTTATGTACAACTAAAACATGATTCCATCCCAAACAAACCAGTTTTTCGCTTTTGGTGTCATAATATTACCTTACTTTCTTATCCTTTAAATAAGTTAACTAATAATAACAATAACTTTGCAGCAACAACCATTCCAAAAAAGAAAAAAAAACTTTGCAGCAACCAAAAAAAAAAAATGTTCCGAAAAAGACAATATCTCTGGACTCAAATTCACATAAGTCAGGCGGCATATACAACGTATATATACAAATATATTTCCAAAAAGTTAAAAAAACCCTACCGTGGCATCGGTGTGGGGCGTGTGGTCGCAAAATGAAAGCGGATAATGTGTGCAGTGGCGAATGGTGAGCTGAGAGAGACCGGAACGGAGTGGAGAGGGGCAACTGGCAAGTGGCGGTCCGGCACGGCGACGCCGTCTGGCGTTGTCTACCAGCGGCACACTGAGGCGATTTGGGGTTTGCTGTGGTGGTTGTGTTGTGGTGGCGGTGGTTTATTTTTGGGGTTGTGGCGGCTACTATGAATTTTTGTGTGTGTGTGTGCGCGCGCGCGTGTGAGCACGAGTCCCTTCAAATTCCCGGATGCAGTTGACAAAGGGCCATGGTTCCAATCGCTTCAGCTATGCCCTTTCTGCACTTGATTTTTAATTTAAGAGGCAAAGAGAGTGGAAAGACAAAGGATTTCAAATTCACGACCGAAAGAAAAAAAAAAAAAAAAAAAAAGATTTTAGTCCTTTACCCATTTACCCTTATGGATGGATTTCATAACGACCATCTACGATAAGGCAAGCATCATGGACCATTAACTACTCTTATGCACGCAAGAAAGTCATAATGTAGCGGAAACAATCCCCCTAAGTTTCTACTTTATATATGGAAACCTTTTTTCTTGACTTGAAGTAGATAAGAAGTGTGAGGAAATTTTGCATCAATCTCTAGAGATAAATACTAGCCGAATAAATTACTTATTATTTTATTTTCTTTTGCCTTTGGACAAGTCCGGAGTAATTTATCTATGAAAGCATCACATACAAATTCTACAGACACAAAATTGGGCGTGAATACTCCCATGCTGTTTAATTTGGACCCTCTTTTTGTCCTATATAAATCACAACATTCACCAGGTTGATATGCCGCATGACTCATGCACGCCTGTACTCATCTCCACAATCACCAATTACTTTAAGCAGATCCTTTCCTTTTCCTGAGGCTTCTCTTATGCTGTTTGCATCGTCCTCATCAAGAACAAGTGAAAAGATAGCATTGCAGTCTTGAATATGTTCTGACAAGCCAAGTCTAACACCAACCATTGATCCTGCTACTGCAGGCTGCAAGTGTGACAGAAAAAAAAAAAAATGGAATATGAATGTCTACCAGATTTTAAATTAATTAGATTAGCCAATTCAAGTACAAGAATAAATCAACTTTACCTGATCTAGGATGTACTTCACGGCAACAGTTGGGATCGAAACCCCATGTTTAGAAGCTACTTGTTTGAGAGTCCGAAGCAGTCCCTGAAACAAACTCCATCCTCCCCAAGCATCTATCATCTGCCACGTGATGCAAAGTATAGCAAAACACATGAATATTAACTATGTTACAAGGACAAAAACAAATCCTACATTCCACATGTTCTCACACAGAGAAAGCATCATCTATAAACTAGAATCGTTGTAGCCTACGCATTGATTCAGAGTCATTTATCATTAATAACTACCTCTCTACCAGACATTATTCTATTATCTAAACCGGTTATCCTAGTTTCACAATAAAATGAAATCAGAGGGGGAAGAAACTTTATATAGGGCACCATTGAAGGTGGTGAAAATTTCTTAAACTACCTCCAGATAGTTAAAGGTGGTCATGAAGTCATACCCTTTTGTACTTTTGGAGGGAGGGAGTGTTTAATGCAGGACCAGCAAAGGGAATAGCTATGTTGGTGTCAAGGAACTTCTCAGAGAGTAGACCACCCATTATCGTCCCATACCTGCATCAAAAACTGACCACTCAGGAAAAAAATGGTAACTTTTCTCTTCCCTCACCTTCATCTCATATTTGGGAGGACTATTTTCTGCAGCTGAAAAATAACTCTCTTGCTAAAACCATTTCCTTCATTTTTAATCCTTGTCCCCCAATCCATTCCAAGCATGCCATCTTAGATTGTCACTTCAGCCAAGAAATGTTAAAACCATTTTTTTCTTGGTGAACATATTCAAACCATATTTATATAGAGTTTGTAGGAACCTCCCAGATGAATTATATTTGTAGTTAGTAATATTGCATTTATGTGTCTTTAAAAGAGACATGATGGAATGTCGGGGTGTGTGTCGCGTGAGAGAGAGAGAGAGAGAGAGATAGAGAGAGAGAGAGATACGTTATAAGTTTGACTCCTGTAAGCCGACAAAGCTCTGCCATTCTCTGTTGTGGACGCATATCAACAATTGAATGTTGCACCTGACAGAGAAGGTGCCACTAAGAATTACGTCCTATCAATTACTAAAAGAACTGAGAAAAAACAAATCAAAGCACTTGGATTTACCTGATTGCTTACAATGGGAATCTCATTTTCAAGAATAATTTGTAATCTCTCTGTATCAAAGTTTGTCAGAGCCACAGTCTTGATTTTACCTGTACAGGGCTAACTGAAGTAGTTTGATCAAATCAAGAAATGGGAACTCACATGTGAACTGTTAATGTTACTCAGGAACAAAACTAACCTTCATCTTTCAAATCCGTGAGGTGTTTTAGTGCATCAAGGTAGCCAGGATTTGAATAATCCCACCTAAAGACATTAGAGACAGAGGAAAACAGTCAAATGACTCTTAACCTTTCGAGAATTTGAATTATCTTCCACAGTAGTTCAGCTAGACCATGGAAATCAAATGCTCATTTCACTAATAGATTATGAAGTAAAATAGATGAATTTTCATGTCATGTAAAATGTCGAAGATCGTAATTCTCCCTCAAAACACTAAGAACTGTAAAATGTTGACAAGAATTTTGCTGATTCACCCTGTGATAGTCAGAACATCTCATAACCACGCCAGAGCAAGATTAAATACCAATGGAATTGAAGCATGTCCAAGGAATCCACATCCATTCTCTTCCTTGAAACATCAATGCTATCACTTACAAAGCTTCTTGTCATCTTAACTGGCGGTGGCACCCATTTAGTGAGACTGCAATAAATGATAAAATGGCAAACGATTTAGAAGTGTATAGTTAGTAGTATTTATATATGTAATAGCATAATACGTTACTCAACTTGATGTATTTTCCTCGAGCAGAAAAGACTCGAGAAAAGAATATCCAGTTACATAATAAACTCACCCTCTGACCTTTTCCAAGAATTCTGGTGGTCGCTCACGACGAACTCGATTGATGAAAATCCCATACAGATCTTCAGCAGGCCCATCTGCAAAAACCCAAATAAAACAAGTGAGAAAACAATTCTCACAAGAGCATCACAGGTTGAGGAGAATCCATTTCCATAACATCCAATAATCACATCCCACAATTCAACTTTTTTCATCTCTTTAGGACTCTAACTTGAACCTGACAAACCAACCACCTATCACTTTCTGTTCCTCTAATAGGTAACTTTAGAGGTGCCCCGTATGTAGCCAAGAATTTTCCTTTCTGGGGAAAGGGGCACAATTGTCATTATTCAAATAGAAAGCAAGTAACCCAACAATGATTGGGTCTGGCAGAAGGTGCCAGCTCCCACATAAATCCCAGTTAGGGGCGGATACATGTGAGAAACCAAAAAAGAAATAGAGAGCAAGTAGATTCAGCAAGCAGCTATGCTGCATACATATATCAGCCATATCAAAAGTGGTGAGTCCAGCATCAGCATATTTAAGCATAGCATCAACAGCATCATCTCTATCAATTCTTCCCCACCCGCCACTCGTCTGCCACATCCCATTCACAACACGGCATATATCCAATGAATCCTTGCCATTTTTGACCACAATGCACCGGTTATCCTGTGTTAGCACACACTGAAACGGCCTCACATGCTTATATTTCCGTGTTGCAATTCCTCTCCTAGTTGGTGTTCCATTCCTAGCGAAAGTGAACTTGCTCAAAGAAAGCCGCAACAACTCCGACATTTCCAAACTGCTTTAATTGCCCAAGTAGTAGTAGCTTCAGCCTTCAGGAGGCACACAAAAAGGTAGCTCCTTTCAGGCTTACAGCAACTTGTCGTGCTCTTAACTTTTAACAACTAAGCAAAAACAGAGCCACGTACACAGTGCAGCGTCAAAGCTCTATCCCATATCAGCATATCACTTATTTTATGTGGCTACAATTTTTCACGTTGCCTTTACCATTATTATTTTGTTTTAAAAATTTTACAAGCAATAATAATAATTAATCTATTTTAACTTATCCAATCCATTAATCATAAATTTTAAATTTCTAAATAAAATCTATATCGTCGAAACAATCAATTTTTTTTTTAAACAACAAAAATGTAGTTAATTGTGCGTTGCATCGCATTTTAGAAGCCCAATCCCTGCCAAAGGCCATTAATAATCAATTTTTAACTCTTCAAATAAAATATGTAGTAGAAATTCAGCTATGCATAGTTCAAAATATAAAACTGTGACTAAATGAGACTTTTTATTTTTTAACCATTAATTAATTAATCCTAATTCTTAATCACATGCAGTGAGGTGGAGGGGTTGAAAAACCGGCCAATCGGAAAGCTCCCCGTCAACCAAAAAAAAAAAAATAGTGGAGTAGAACGTACAGTGATCGGCCATGTCGAAGGTGGAGAGGCCGGCATCGGCGTAGCGGAGCATGGCTTCGACGGCGTCTTCTCGGTCGATTCGGCCCCAGCCACCGCTTGTCTGCCACATTCCGTTGAGAACTCGGCATATGTCCAGGGAATCGTTCCCGCTACTCAACGTCACGCGGGGATTCTCACTCGTGCTCACAGCACAGCACCGAACCGAGCTTGCGCGCGAACCTCTCCTCGTGGTTCTGGTGGAGGAGCTGAAGCGCGTGACGGCGGAGAATAGGTGGTGGCTCACTACCGCAGCCATTTTCTAGCGGACTGAAACAGAAGAACAACAAGAAGAAGAAGAAGAAGAAGAAGAAGAAGGAGAAGATAAAAGGAAGAATGTCTCCGTTCGTTCAACTTTACCATAGTACCACTTCCTGAAAATTCGTGGGCCAAAATTTTTTTTGTCATTGTGGGCCCATAAACTCGAAATATCCTTGCATACAGTATTAATATTTATATAAACATCCAATCTTATAATCCCACGATAATGTTTACCTTACTTAAACGGGCTTTAGGCCAATATATTTATTGAAAACAAATTTTTTGGTCCTGAAATTAACATTTTTCTTTTTTTCTTTTTTTTGGGTACATAAAATCACGTGCGCTTTTCACATCGATTTTGCCGAGGTTCACTTTCTGAGTTCAATTTACAGCAATGTTAAAGAAAATCAGACGGCATCAAATGGGTCAAAAATAAGAGTTTAGAGGTTAAATCGATTCAATCGGGCTGAGATATAATAAAATATTATATATATATATAATTAATTAAAAAATAAAAAATTATATTAAATTATTAATAATAATATAATTGATATAAAATAATATTTATTATAAGATATTTTATTAAATATTTTAAATATAAAATTTATTTATTTTAATTTTTATTTATATTTTTTATTTTTAAATTAATTTAAAAATATATAACAAATAAATATATTAAAAGAATCAAAATTTTTTAAAAAAATTATTTTAATTAAGCTTTTTTTAAAATAAAAAAATAGTATTTTTACCAAAAATTACAAAAAAGAAAATCGGTCAACCAATTTGACTGATTCGATTCATCAATTTTAACCGGTTCTTGACCACAACCAATTTTGTGGTTAGATCATCCGACTAGCTAGTCCAGTCCGGCTTTCTCTTCCCTGATTTATACACAGGAATCCTAGGGAAGGCCCACCAATCAGGGTTTTCTGTTATAAGGAAATGGCAACAAAGCAAGCAATGAGCTCCTTCCTCGGGCTCACGACCCAAAAAAAAAAAAAAGGGCTCTTTCCTACGGCGATAAATATTTGATAATGTACTCATTGCGTGCGCATTAGTTGAGACTCGCCCGAAAGAAAGTTTTGAGAAAGTGCTTTGCTCTTTAATAAAACCTTATCCTAATTTCATGATTCCCTGTTGTGCTGTAGTCAACTATTCTCCCGTAGTTAAAGCTTATGAACTCTGAATAAGCAATCTACTCAGTTCTAAACACCTTCCTCTTGTGATTTATTAGTTATTAGTAGTAGTCATAAGCAATAGCACATGCAGTAGTTAAGGAATCACTGCGGAGTTCGACCAGAGGTGCTATCACTAAATTTTGATGTTTTTAACACATGACCTTCCGTTTAAAGAAACTAAAAGCCACAGTGCTGCATCGGCAAAGCTAAAGAAAATTATCAATAAAAAGTTGAAGAACTGTTATCAAAAGACACATTATCACATATTTCTAAGAGCGCATTCTTTTCGGAGATCATGATTCAGCAACTATCAGACGTTCAAACCAACATGTTTTTCAGCAGCAGAATTAATCTGATCCAACCGAAGGAAAGAACTCAACAGCATATGAACTCTAGTTTCGCGATTGTGAACTCTGAAGTCTTTTAATCCTCCGCTCCATCTGTAATTTAATTAAACAAATATTAATATACAATATGAGCTCTTGAAAATTCAAGTAATAAAAATTAAATTTATCCTTCTCTCAGTTGTTTCCTTTTCACGCACCAAATACATTTAAAGAACTACAAGAATGCATCCAGCTGTGTTCTTTCCTGAACATGTCTTCATCAAAGAAAAGAAATAATTTAGTATTACCTGAACAACGGACTCCAATTTGTTCCTGGTATTGCTAAACTCATGTTTAAACCAGGGAAGGCTTCGAGAGAAACTGAACAGCAAAGTACACAGAAGATAAAAATTAGTTTGGAGCTAAACAAAAGATAAGTCAAAATTATCATGTTTTCCTAATATAAAATGTGTTAAGTGTTTGTTAGTGTTGAATGAACGCATACTAATTGTAACAAAATTATGAAATTTGGAATTAAAGTACAAGTGTTACCCTCTGATGGTTGTGGATACAACAAAGCATACAATAATCAGGAATGCTATAACAAGAAATGTATAGACAGACAAGATGGCTACAGAGGACGACAAGAAGTTAATTTGATGCAACAAAAACTGTTTACATGGTAAAACAACTCTGTGCTTCCAATAGATAATCAATGATAGGTTTTGCATGTAACAAAGCATCGTGGTATATAAATATATAATGTGGCAACCCCAAGATACAATCACCGAATAAAGAATATAGAACAGGCTTTATAATGGTTAAGATTACCAATTAATAAGTTATTAGTAGTTACAATAAAAACTGTCCTCTGTGAGTATTATGATCTTTTACAAGTCCAATGAGAAAGGAAATAAAATATTAACATTTGTAGGATATAAGACTGCCAACTTCGTGTCTTAAACAACTAAAAGCTTGGAATAGGTCAAAATGAGTAAAAGGATTATTGGTAAATGATATTGAGACAAATAAAATAGAAGAAAAATGGAAAGCAGGGACAAATAAAGAAAGTAATTTCCTTTTAAAAAAATGTAATTTGTAAAGGAATCACAATCAATTCTTGAATCTCTTTTAACAAAGATAATATTTGACTGAGACGCGCTCTGATAACATTTCAATATACTGGATTCATAGATTAATACATTTGCCAAAATTTTCCAAAGAAAAGCATATGTACTTGACACCGGCTGACATGCATGCAATCCGCTTTCTTATTGTATTTTTACCTGGAAGAAACAGCGAGACCGCAAGAGTTGTTTAACTTCAAATTAGTACCCACAAATCACTATTCTATTTTCCAGGTTAAACTTCAGATTGCCTAGAAGGTCTTATGCAGTTATACTCAACCAAATAAGTTACAACTTACAATAGGTAGCAGAAACGTATCATATAGAGACAAAAGGTCAAAGTATGGATAATGAAGACAGGGGATGTACTTTCTTTTATGCTTCTCATCACAAGCTTTAATGAGAACAGAACATGCAAGCCTCATATGCTCTGCACCAACGCTGTAACATCAAATACAAATGCAAGATATAACTCAAAATGGTGAAAAAAGAAGCAATAACAAGCTTAGACTCTTCTCCATAAGAAAAATAAGGAATACAAGATTTTAACATCATTGGCACTTCTCAAGTTCTCATTAAATATTTCCAAACTAATGCAAACATCCTAATATAAAAAGAGCACAAACAATTGAAAACATTTCCGCAATTGTATAAAGATTAAGATTTGAGCTTAAGGGTTGCTGCTACAAACACCCTCATGTATCCAAAAAAATAATGGGATATCTATATTGTTCTCCAGTAGCTCAGATCAAGATTTGAGCTTAAGGGTTGCTACTACAAACACCCTCATGTATCCAAAAAAAAAGGCGATATCTATATTGGTCTCCAGTAGCCAAGAGTGTACGAGTGTGCGTTGTGTTTTGTTTTTTTGGCCCCCGGGGGGGGTTGTTTGAAACGACATTCTTGCGTCAAAAAAGTGGTTCGATTTGTGATTTAGGCAGGGATTGGGCTATCATTGTCCACTTTTATCCTTTAGTTTGTTGGTTCTTTGTAATTTTCATTTCTAGTTGTTTTCTAATGAAGGATATATAGGGTTGTTTGTTTAATGATATAATTAAAAAATTAAAAACTGATTTTTTTAAAAGCTACTTTTTTCAATTTCTACAGTAGATATAGATTTTTTTTTATATTCTGATTATTTTTAAAAAATTATTCAAATATATAAAAACTGATTTTTTTAAATGAAAAAAAATAATTTTTTGCCAAAAAAAATTACAAACAAACACCCATAATTATCCTGTCTTCATAATTCTCCTCTTTCTTAATTCCTTTTTCTATCGAAAAAGAAAAATTGTTCTCTGGTACCGGATCATATTGAATAGTTGTAGTTGATAAGATGTCAATGCAAAAAATCACAAACAAACACACCCATAATTATCCTGTCTTCATAATTGTCCTCTTTCTTAATTCCTTTTTCTATCGAAAAAGGAAAATTGTTCTCTGGTGCTGTATCATATTGAATAGTTGTAGTTGATAAGACGTCAATACATATATGAACTTATAAAGAAAGACAAATACAAGCTTCAAGCTTATTCCCACTGTTAGATATAAATAACATTTATGAACCTTTACCTATCAGCATAAGCTTTTAGAAGAGTTGCTTCTTGACATAGTATTAGAACCTCTACAACTAAATGGTCAAAAGTTTGATTTATGCTGGCCCCATTTCTCGAGTAAACTTGAATTTCAACATACGGCAAAAAATGGGTCTTATGTACACTTCAAGCCCAAAAGGCTTTGCCTAAGGGGGTGTGTACAGATAAAAACGATTTATGAGCCTTCATATAATAGCTCAAGCTTTGGGAAAAATTTGTGTGTAACACCCACAAATAAGCATTAAAAACTACAGTAAAATACAACAAATTCTATAAAGTGAAGATGGTTTGTGTTTTGAAAGAATGCACTAAGAGATGAACTTTCAGCTTGTTAACAATGTGGTGCCCATACTTGTGTGAACTTACCCGGAAATTCTCAAGCTAGGATGTTTTAGTGCAAACTTGTCTGTGTCTATGCATGGTTTGTGCAGGAGAATTGACATCATCAAATGGGATATCTTACACAAAAGTATATTATTAGTTCTTAGGTTGAGACACTGTTTTTAATGTTATTCACACCAAAGGGGAAATTATGGATTATGAAATGAAATAAATTCCATAGTAATTACTGTATTAAATTTCTATCACTAAAAGCCTGTGGCCATACAATAAATGAATCCAGAAGTGCAATGTTTGGTCTCAACTGGTGCCTAATGAGAAACATATGCAAGCTCATAGCATTGTCTCTGAAGAGCTGCACCTATAGACTAAGGAATACACGTATAGTTATCAAGTTCTAAGAGATCATACACATCCCTCTAATAGTTCATACAAGACGCCATCTCCAATACAGAACTACTTGTATAAGCAGTCATTGATTTTTTCAAAAAAAGAAAAAGGTCAGCCAAAAGACAAGTATTCATTTTACATGCCTCGCAGCCAAAAAACAATGATAAACATATTTCTCACAAGTATCCACATGAAGCAACATGAAGAAGGTATCTAATAGGATTTTAAATATCAATAGCAACAAAGAAGTGCCACAATAGTATATGAAATGCTATTATTTTTCATTTCTACTGCATTTATAATTCTATTTATCATTTTTGGAAAATAAAATGAATAAGGTTTATATTACCTTCACATTTATGAGAACATTCAACTGTTTATCATATAAGCATTAGAAATACTTGTTCGTAAGCTGGTCTAAAGCTTGAATAACAGGACTACAACTGTACACATGCATGCTGCAACCAATGACGTTTCAAAATGTTAAACAAACTACAAAAACAATGTTTGATAATCTCTATGCAAACAAAAACAATGTGAGGTGGGAGGCAGCCGAGAGAGACAACCAACGGTACCGAATTTCAGAAAAAAGGAGAAACGGAACAATGTTGACTTCCTGGGTGGACACAGAACACTAGCTGTATCTATGCTAAGTGTTCAAGGTTGCATTATGTAACAGGAATTCTAAAAATTTTTTTAGGGCTACGAAAATACTTCTTGGGCCACTGCCCAACAGCTCAAGATTTCTTTTGACAAAATTATCATGACTATCTAAAAGGAAAAACAAAAAACTGTGTGAAGTTAAGGGCAAGGGTATACAACATTTCCCCAATACAATGTCTGCACCTCTTGGCCAGTTTCCTCATTGCCTTTATCAAAGAAATGCTACCTAAATTTCCATTTTATTTAAACATTCACTGCTATAGACTAAATGCCCATCTCCAATCAAGAGAAAGAAGAGAAAGAGAGAAGGGGGGGATGCGGAAGAAGAAAAAGTATCTAGAAGCAAAGTCTCTAAATAACCATTGCTTTTTAACACCCAGCATAAATGTAAAAGATAGACATTGCAAGCTACCTTGCACTCTTATCCTCTATTTCGCGAACTAGGGAAGCCAACTTACAGAAGTCAACTTTTGAATTATCACTGTAGATATAAAAATACTAGTCAGAAAAACTAGTAAGATAATCAGCTTGAAAATAGAAAACCATGAAGTGAGCAGCATTATTACACATGACAAGAAAGCTCCAGAAGGATCATGTCAACATCTGCAAAGTACTTTTCAATCATCTGCACAACATGATCTGGTTCCCCTGTGTTTTTCAGAGACAGAAAGTGATCATTCACTAACCCCTGCGATTAACGGCAACAACAAAACACACCCAAACATCTTTAACATTCTTTGCAACAGAGCTATGTAATTGCAACAACTGCCACAGCATAACAAGATTAGATTCACGTAACCCTCAACTGAAAAACACAGTTAAATGACTTGAATTTTTGCACTAGTTGTTGATGCCAGTTCTCCAAAGCAGAAAATATTCTGAAATTATTCAGAGGTATAGTACTGAGACAAGCTGTAAGTCACTCAATCTACAAGGAGCTCAGGTCATCCTCACAAAAGAAAATTACAGAAAAAATACAGCGTTTTGAAAAGGGAGGATGAGTACCGTAGAGGGATTTCTGGCAAACAATTAAACACAAGTGAAAATTAAATCACAAAAAGAAAATTTTACCTCAACATACAGTGAGTTTATGTATCCTTGCAAGAGTACTTTGAGAATTGCCATAGCCATTTTTGATAAAAAGCAGAAAGGCAGCACCCCTAGAGAAGCAAAACCCAAAGGAAGATTAAGGCTTTCGTTGGAAGATAGTATTTTGCATGGAAGGTGCTGCTGTAATGCAACGAGACAAACAAAGGCTGTCATATAGCTGAACTGAATGAGTAGAGATAAAAACTACCTGTCAGCTAGCCATGAGTTTAGCATGACTGCTTCTGAAATTAGCCGCCAATAATTTGCAAATTAACACTTATGCCATTGTCAATGACAAATGGCAGAGGCCAGTTTCCTTTGCTCACTTTTTAAATGATATCAATCCAATAACACCGGTTAGTAATATTATGGGTTAAAAATGGTAGGCAGTAAATCTTGTTTAAATCTTTCCATAGGTAGTGGGAGATTTTTTTTTTTTTTTCTCCCCTTCTGAAATTAGTCACTAAAATTTGCAAATTAACACTCATGCCATTGTCAATGACAAATGGTAGGGGGCAGTTTCCTTTGCTTATTTCTCTAAATTATATCAATCCAATTAACACTATGGTAAGTAATATTTTCGGTTCAAAAATGGTAGGCAATAAATCATGTTCTGCTCTTTCCAAAGGTAGAGGGAGCTAAATGATACAAACCATTGAAGCATGGGAATGGGGGTGGGTGCGGCAGGGTTGGGGATAGGGATGGGGGGAAAGGCAGAGACAATGTAAGTTAATTGGCCTAATAGGCAATATAAAATGGAAGATCTTCCTTATTTTGAATTTAAATGATGAAATAAACAACCTCTTACAAGTGTCTTTGCCAACAGACAAATGGGCAGCACATCACTAGTAAGCTAAATCCATAAACTGCAAAATGGCATACCTGCCTGACACCTGTGCAAAACTTTTGCTATGCGCTTACTGTAAATCTCCACCAAGTTTAGTGAAAAATAATATTAAAAAAAAATTGAAATTTATTTCCCCTAAAAAATAAAAAGGGTAACTTTTACAATAACTACAGTATTATCAACCTCTCCAAAAGTTCAATAAAGCACTGATTTCACCAAAATCCCTTTTCCTTTGGTATGTCCTTGTAATTTATGACATATGAAGTGAGTCCTTCCTTCTCCACTCCAACAATATTAATCCTCACAATCGGTTGTAAATTCTAAGAAAAGGCAAGGCTTATTAAACCTGCCAACATCCACTGGTTACTTGTAAGTTACAACAGTCATTAGAATATGCTAGGTCAGTATTGTTGTACTTTTATTAAAAGTGAAGTGCACCAGGTCAATTTCAATGGCATTGTGTTTAAGGCTTTGAATTCAGCTACATACATCGCAATCCCATATATGCCGTCTATGATTCTGCTTTAAAAACATTGGCATTCATTAAGGGAGAACTATGATTTAGGAAATTCTCATTAAAAAGAGAGAAAAAGGGGGGGGGGGGGCAGAGAGGGAGTAGGAACATTTACTTCCCAAGTAGTTATTGTACTAAACTATATATCGACTAAATCAACCAGTGGAGTGATTGACGTTCTTAAATTGGAAATTTTTATGCCAGAATTTACTAGATTGTAATTCTCCCTAAATTTAATAGCAGCTTCGCACGCATGTCAAATTGCTAGCATTAAACTATGCTTTCGAATTCACATACGCAGGTGAAAGAGAAGGTAATCATTTTCCTTCAAATCTTACATTAAATTAAGACTTTTCTCTAATAGGAATTTTCTTTAAACGAATTTGTCCATTTCTGTAAAATTAACAATGTGAGTATAATTCTCTGCTTTTGGATTAGCCTTTCGTGCTTTTCTTGTAGAAGATAACACCCAAGAAGGCAAGGTATAAAATATAATCGAGCTGCTAATAAAATAGAATTTTTAGATGTGATAGGTCAGATTGAAATCAGGGAACAAAATGGAAAGAAATTTATTCTTATAGAAGCCAAGAGTTAGCATTATTGCATTATTGTTAGTTTTATATAGAAAAAGGAAATACTATGAAGAGAAAGTACGACTAGGGGGAGGATAAGATATTGTGTAACAAAGAAGGCGAAAGGCGACACAACCAAAAATAATCAAGAATACAAGAAAGCTTTCCAGTTTCTCTACAAAAAGAAAAACAAAAAAAAAAAAGGAGAGAAAAGGAAGAGGAGGCAGGGGGACTCAGGCAACCACAATTGAACCCAAAAGAGAAGCTAATCCTATCACACAACATATCTAAGGGCAGAAAGACGCCCTTAAAGATGCAAGTATATAGTTCAGGTCAACCAAATGTACCATATAACTCCACAAACTGCAAATTGGCCCAAATTTCGGCCTCCTTGTTTTTCAAAATCCTTTAAAATGTATCATTAGAAACTACTCCAGAGTGACAGGACACGCCTAATTTTCACAAGCACACCAAACAATGAAATAAAAATGAAATTGTATTATTTTGTCTCATTATATATATATATAACCAAAAAAAAAAAAAGAAAGAAAAGAAAAAAAGCCATAAAGAAGTGGAAATGAAATTGTACTAGATCCAAACTAAATGGTTATATAAGAAGACTAATAGTCCTAGGTTTAGTTGAAACTGCTACATGCACATTAAAAAAAAAAAATTACCCTCTCAATTTTTTTATCTCAACAATGAAGGAGATAAAATCATTTTTTCATTCCTCCACACCATCTCTCCAACAGGCAATCAACAATAAAAAAAAATCAAACATCTTTACTCCTCTTACCTTTTTATCCCACTCTCCATGTCATTCTGTTTTTCTATCCTGTTAAGTAGAGCTTAATGTATTAAAAATGTTTAGGGAAGACATTACAGGCAGTTCACTCGAGTGGCTTGCAGGGTTCATCTTGATAGCTCCCAATCTACTAGCTTGTTAGAATTATTACTTTACAAGCCTGCTATCAGCTCTAAATGATTCAAATGGATTTATATAAATTATTAAAAATTGTCACAAAGGAGTGTCCAAACCAATACTCAGTACTGCCAACTTTAGATTGTAAGCCATAATCATTATGACCTACAAGATACTCTTACTACAGAGCTTCAATTGGAAAACCCAACTTCACTGTAAGTATGGATATAGGGAAAATCAAAACAAAAAGAAACACAATTCTTCATCACTATTCTTATATTCTTACCTTTCAGCGGATTTCCAGAAACCTTCTCTATAATTTTTTGAGCTTTAGCTTGCAAGAAAGATATTGATAAGAAATAGCTGAAACTTAAATAAAAGTACAAAGAAATTCATTTATCCATGTAAAGTACTGAAAAAAGTATTGATCAATCAGAACAATTACCTGCAGAGATTATTACTCACATGCATTTCATTACACATCAAACTGAAACTATACTATGAGAATCAGAAGTCAAATATTTATCTCCACAGTAGAAATCTTAATTAACTTAATTTCTAGTCCATTTTCTAAAATGTTCTTTTGCAGAAAAGGCAAAACAATATTGAAATGTAAGATATTACCATCCAAAACAGTCTTTCTGGGCACACCCTCCAACTTCACTAACTTACCACCATAATGGTTACCTGAGAGAAAAATGGAAAATATGGCACTTCCAGATATTCAACACACAGTAAAAAGTAGCAACAAGTGCAGAGCAAAACAGTGCATGTGATTCAGACCCCTTAGAATCAAATTTTGCCAAGCACTGCAAACCGCATACGCAGATGATATCGTAAAAGTTAGGCAAGCAGAAAACAGCTGATATCAGAATGCAGGGAACCTTCAAGAACAGGTCCATGTCCATGTAAGACACATTGTGTCAAACATGATGCAACATGCCAAAAAGCATGTGGACACTTCCAATCTTGTGTTTCCTAGTCATGTCCAGCATCCATGCTAGTGTTCATGCTTCTTCAGTGAAATCAACTGCAAAGAGACCAGTGAGCTTACATCAATTACCAACCATACCTCTTGAGCGAAGGAATAGAAAAAGAGAAGGAAAAACATAAAGTATGATTATTGCAACTAAAATATTGGAAAAATGGTTCGCAAGAGACATAGCAACTGAGATAGACACAAGATATCCCCGAAAAAATAAATAAATAAATAAATAAAAATATATTGAAAGCACATGCACAATAGGGGGAAAAAGAAATTAATGAAGACAGGCATTCATTTTGTAGCATAGATTCCAATACCAATACATATGCATGGGCATATACAAATTTTATGAACATGGTAGCTCACAAGGGAACAAGAATACGTGTAGACAGAAAGACCAAAACTTAAAAAAAGATATCTAGAATTTCTTGATGGATCTTGCTTTTTAAAATTAAATTATCTTACAAAATCTATTGAGTTTTGAATTTGTTAAAAATTAAAATCAGTATAATAATGAAAAGGACAATTTCAGTCATGCATCCTAACTCATCCACCATAACAATCCTTCTGCTCATACATTATTGAGCCAAAGAACAGAAGTTAAATGCCACTTTCATATCTTCATAACTGCATAAATATTTCTTTTTTTGGGTAAAAGAATAATTTATTAAGGAAAATAAGCAAAAAGCATAGAAATAGGATTAAAAAAATAGACATAATGTTTATTGGAACCCTATTGTTATTATCACATATTTTTAGTCTGATATTAAAATCTTTCCTTATATTAACCCTAATGTTATAATTGCATACTTAAGTTAAACAAACCACGAATATGAGTAGTAAACCACGCCAACAGTTTTTACAAGTTCATTTCTGTAGCAGATTATTACATTTTTTTTTAATTCTGATATCAAAACATTCACAGATAATTATCAATAACTTGTAATAAACCCAAGGTTTTAATAGTGTACTTCAGTCAACTAATACACAGATGATTAACAAGTTATCCAATCTGGTTTCTTAAGTTCATTTCAGTCCAAAATTTAGCATATTATCAGCAAATTGCTGATTTGAGGTGTAAAGGATGCACAGAGTTTAAGAAATGGATACATAGTCTTTCTCTTCTTTTTTTTTTTTTTTTGGTTTTTTGTATGTGTGTGTGTGTGTGTGTGTGTGTGTGTGTGTGTGTGTGTGGGGCATACGTTCAAGTGATATTAGGAAACGTAAGACAAGAAAGTGACATTCAAAGTGAGTAACACAAGTTAATGGTTTCCAATATGAATCAGTGTACATAAAGGTGTGACATTAAACCTATAACTTATAGCACTCATAATGGATAAACTCACTAGGCAAGATGAAGCACATTAATGCATGCATTTTGCTGATACATCATTTTGGCAGATGAGAAAAAAGAGACTAAATGCTAAGTTGTAGTAGTGGATAATCCTTTGGAGACCAAAGGTTTTTTATTGAGTAGATTAAATACAAATATATGAAATTTAAGTTCGACAGAAAAGGAGAGTGGGTGTAACAGTGACAATCGAAGATGAAGAAGTACCCAAAACTGAGTACTTTATAAGACACTTATCTTACAAAAAGGATGGAGGGATTGATGTTGAAGTCATGCATCACACCCAATTAGGATGGGTGAAATGAAGCAATGTTTAATGTAATTTGTTTGAGCATATAGTGCCTATTAGAGGATAAACTTTTATTGCACTGCAATTAGACCTGCAATTTTGTACAGATCCAAATGTTGGGCAGTAAACTACAATCATGAGTAAAAGATAAAGGTCACAAAAATAAGGATGTTGTGATGGATGAGTGGGCATACCAGGATGGGTAAAAACATGAGTGTGATCATTATGGAGAAGGCTGGAGTGGGCGCTACATAGGAGAAAATTATGGAAAATTATACCATATAAGATTGTTTGGTAAGTAAAATAATAACCTCCATAAGAAGATATGAAATTAAAGGTTATGCCCTGTTAAACAGGGGTAGTAGGAGACCAAATAAAGGCACGTATGAGACCATTAAGAAGGATTTAAATTATATGGGACTTCATAAAAAAAAAAAATGGTACATGATCAAGCACAATGACAAGTAATATAAATATAATCCATGTAGCCGACTATAGTTGGTGTGAGTAAGACTTGGTTGCCATTTGTTTGTTTATTTCTTTTTTCTTGTAATGGTATAAAATTAATCCAACAGTAAAAGTTCCAAATAATCATTTTTCTAGAGATCATATTGACAACAGAGTTATGTTTTTGAATCTGCCGAATGCTTGTAGCCTTCTGGCTTCTCATCAGGTTAAATTTAGGTAGAATTAGTCCTCCAAAATGATTAATAGACTAGAATCATAATACATGGCATGTGCTAATTTCTTGCTTGTGTTTCCTTTCCATCTCAGATTTACTTTTGGATAAAAGAAGAAATGTTAACTAGAGAGTAACAAAAGTGATACAACTTGGAAGGAAGACATGATATCCTCCAAAACAGGGGGGAGGGAGGAGGGAGGGAAAAAACAAGGCTAATAAGGCTGGAGCATTTGAAATGTCAATGAAAATGTTCGTGGTACTAGTTAATTGAATTCTAGAAGGGAATTCTCTCCAAAACGAAGTAAAATCTTCAAAATAAAATTTGAAATATTCAAGTTGAAACCATTTGTATATGTATGTCATTAATAGGTCAATCTGATTTACTCTTCAAATAATAACACCACAGAATATGAGGCTTCTGGCACTATATATGTCATGTCTATTTTGTGCAATGCCGTGTGTTTGTGCTTGTGTAAGTGTCTACACTACACACTACATAGCGGACAATCATAAAGCCAAAATCATTTACCGTTAAACTTATGACCACTCAATGAAAGAGGCTCTGCTACTATGTTAAAGAAAAACCTCCATGAATTTCTAATAATTAAAAGAGAAGAAAAGAAGGGGGGGGGGGGGACTGAAACTCTGGTTTTCAGGTTTATAAGTAACCTGACTATTAGGGAATCTATTTCAAAAACAACTGTGTATGTTTGTGTGTGTGTTTCTTTCGCTCCTCAGTTCTCCCAAATAAAATCAATCTCTTCGATTTTATAAGACCAAAGATCATGCTGTTAGCACAGACTACGGATGGCTCTATAAACTGTCTGTAATGGGTAATGAACAGTTCTAAATCTCACTATGAGGACTATATGTCCAAGCATCTCTTAGCTTGCCAATGTTAAATTATCAAATGCAGATGACTGGAAGACGCATAAATTCCAACATGCAAGAGAAAAAGATATCTCATGCAAATCTACTTTTTCCCCCCTTCCCAACTCTGGAAAGCATCAGAAATAATAAGCATCTCAAATTTAACAAGGGAAACTGTCAAATCCAATATTTTGGATGAGGTGATTGAACATTTTGACAATGCAATCCTTTGCTAAGTCAACTTACGCATAAATAAAAACAGTAAAACAAAACATTATTACCCTACTTCCACACCATCTGGCTAATGTTGCTCATACTCATATGACCACTCCCCATTTAAACTTAAACATTCCCACTGCCCCACCTTTGAACAGAATTTTTGCAGCAGAAATTAGTTGAATTTGAGATTAGAGAAACCAAAGGACTTCTCCAAATTTTGAAAGTCAATGGAAATGTTCCTGGTACTAATTAATTAAATTCTAGAAAGGGATTCTCTCCAAAACCAAATAAAACCTTCAAAATGAAATTTGAAATATTCAAGTTGAAACCATTCATATATGTATATCATTAATAGGTCATTCTGATTTACTCTTTATATAATAACACCATGGAATATGAGGCTGAATTGATTACAATAAACATGTTTATAACTAAACTGATTTATCACACACTTTTCAACCCAATCAAACCTGAGGCTACAGCAGATAAACCAACAACTTAAGTCTGCAAAGCATATCTGAACTTTCAACCAGATATGCTTCAGCTGTTGCTATCACAAGTGGTTCATTCTTTTCACTGCATGTTCTCAAGATCAATGATCCTCCTCTCCAGCTGTGCAGGTAAGAGTTACAGAGAAAAAAAAAAAAAAAGAACATCAGAATATTTGAATTTCTTACGAACATCCTGATTTACAATGACTTAAAAGAAAGAATTTGGCTCCTCGAAAGTGAGGGGTTCACTTCAGAGGGAAAAGCGTGGAGTTATAACTGTTGATGAGAAAATCAAATAGAATTTAACAGCATCATAACTTGTGATACATGTACATGTATTAAACAAATTTTAATATCGAGATTGCTCTCTTAGTGCACATATACTGCATCCATCCTAAAACATAATTAAAGAAACAGAGTATGCTTCCTGATCAATCTGCATTCTTCACACCGCATAGGAAATGCAAAAATGTGCTCATCTCAAGCAACAAAACCATAATGGGTCTGAATTTTGTACATCAGCCGTTAAAAGTTTACCATTTCTCAAACCATTAGTTTTGAATAGAGAGCAATTAAAAAAATTACTCTTTACCTTCTTTTTATTTCTTCTCTTTTTTTTTTTTTTCAAAAGAAAAAAGAGAGAACTAATTTTATTACACAGAGGGAATGAGTAAAAAGAGAAATTTTAGCGAAATAATATATATCCCCCTGACATAGAGCTATGAATAAACGAAGTAACCAATATATCAAAACAAAAAGAACTCTCCAGTTTCTCTTTGAAAGAAGCCTGCCCTGTACTGAAAATACCAAAGTGGAGCTAAGGACAAAAGATTTCCCCTTATCTAGGCATTTCAATCCAGCAAAGACACTAAGAAGAGCATGAGCAGAACACTGGCATAACACTTTGCCACCCTTTCTCTGTCTCAAGCCTTTGAACCAAATTAAAAGAAAATGCTCCAATTTGTGTAGAACTATAGAACCCTATATCACACCCATCCGAAATTTCTAGGGAAAATTAATGTGATTAGTGTTTCTCAATTTGTTCCTCCACTTCCAATCCTCTCAATTTAGCAAAAGTAAATCATTTCCAAGACCACCCAATAACATCCCCATTTGTTTTCCCCTTATATCATAATGTGATAGCTGTGCAATGCAAATCATGTAGTAAGCAAAGAACTCAATGCACAATTGATATAGAATTGACCAACTTATAATTGAAGCACCACAAACTTATGAAACTGGTTTGTTAAAAGCTCTCTTGAAAATTATATCATAGAACGGAAGAATCAGATGCAATCTGACAGGCTGTAACTAAAGAGCATTGACTCTATTTCTCCACCTTCCTTCTCCAAGTGCGGAAATCCAGGAAGGTTGCTTGGTACACAAGGATACTTATGAAATCAATTTTTTTTGGTGGTTAAATGGGGCTAAAGCCCAAACAAACAAAACTAAACGATAGATCTAGGTAGGCGTTTCCTCAAACAAAATAGAACAAACACAACTAGGAGGAGTAAAATAAAAACAAGCTCCAAGTTGCTGGGAATGGCCCAAGTTAGCCATGCAATTTGCAACACAGTTCCCCTCTCTGAAGATGTTAATCATATGAACCACCCAATATCTACTGAGCAACTCTTGAACTTTGGCAATAACCAAAGCATATGGGTGCTTTCTGTCCAACCCCTTCCGAATACTTATGAAATCATGCAGCAGCATTTAATAGGGTATGAAAGGAAAAACAAAAGACAAAGAGGGGATGTCAAATATACAAGAATGTAAAAGAATGGCTAAGCATGCAAGATCATTTACATAAAAATGGTAATCTGAATGTCGGTTGTTTCATCAGTTTCCACCAATTATTCTTCAAATATAAATATAAATATCAAGCCAAGTACAACTGCTGTTGCCTAGACCTAAAGCGATAATGATGTACCTGCACAAGGGTTTCAAGATTTCTCCTCAAATAAGAAAATTCATTCTTGAGCCAATACAGAGCCCAGTAGCAACTGAAATGTCACTAGAAAACATATTATTGTTACAATTAAAAAGCAGAGTTAAAAAAAAAATCTAGGTTGTCTAAACAATGATGTCAATTGATCCCTGTAGCAACACCACTTAGTGGGATAAAGGCTGCCTTGTTGGTTGTTGCTGCTATGCAGATGGATATAAACTAAAGTTGCATGACAGAGTTTTCTTACTGATTCTTATCTTTCATGTCACAGGCATAAAGGAGCTCAGCAGATGCACGCCTGACACTCTCTGCACCAACACTGCAATAAGCAAGGAAAAGCATAATAATTCATCAATCAAGTTATACACTTAACTCATTACTGCTGATGTGATATAAAAAGCATATGAAGAATAACATATTTTTCAATTTGAAAGAGGAAGAACCCACAGATTCCCATAGACCAGCAATTACGACCATGAATATACCGTGGATTTATTTTGGATATTACTTTTGAATGGCACTTAGAAAAGATTGTGACAATACAAACGAAACAAAAGAACCCTCAAACACATCTGACATATCTTTTAACCCCTTAAACAGAGGATGCCTTGTCAACAGTCAACAAAGAAAGTTAAGTTCTGACAATGTAAAATGTCAGAAAAAGTAAAGCATTTAATTTAATGTACAACTTATTACAAGAAATTTTTGTCCATATATTCAATAATTAACAATGTGAAATAATTGAACTAAATCAAATATGTAAGCTCTGAAAAGTTTCTATTATTATCAGAACATGTTGTGGAGACAAGAACTATTTCATATTTTTTGAAAAAAATACAAACAGTTAACTCTCACCAAAACATTTTATATAGGAAATCCAGTAAATACAATAATCAATAAGTTTCCACTTTGACCAAAAAGAAAAGAAAAAAAAAATTTAAAAAAAGAAGATTCAATTAATCAATTTACTGTAGACTTAAACCAAAGTTACATGTTACCTGGTGGTTCTTGCATATAGTTCACGAGCAAGAACATGAACCTTCTGAAAATCAACCTGTTGCTGGTAGCTGCAGATCAAAACACTGAATCACAATTCAAGAACAAACGCCACAGAAAATTCTAGAAATCGAAACTTAGAAATTGAACACCAAAAATAAATAAATGAATAAATAAAAATTTAAAAAAGAAACACTAATAACAAGTTAAAGTTAATTGCTACATTACATTTGATCCGTCAAAGATGAGAACAAACCAATGCAAGCTACGCAGAACTTAGTGACTGCTCTCACAACATAATCCCGTCCAATAACCACCTTCATGCACTGCAGCTCACAGAATTGATCATTCACAATCCCCTGTGAAAAAATTTTGGCGCCAAGAAAGGCAAGCAAACACATAAAAAAACGAAAACATTAACTAGCCACTCTCAATTCAAACACCAAAGCTCCTAAAAAAAAACTCACGGTTTAAAGCTTATATCACGAATTGCAGATGCAAAATTGTGAGGGAAAATGAAATAGGAACTTGGAAGTGAGTGATGCGTACCTCGCCATGCATGGAGTGGATGAAGCTGCGAAGACGATTTCTGTGAGCAGTGAGAGCCATTTTGGCTTTGAGGAAGCACCACAGAGAGACAGAGAGACAGAGAGAGAGTGAGAGAGAGAGTGCGAGAGGTGAAAGCAGAGAGAGAAGAAAGGGGGGAAAAGGCGCATGATGGAAGGTTTTGACTTGAACTTTGGCATTTTCCATGATGCGTAAGCGTTCGCGGTTGTGGGTGTGTGGTGTCTCCTCCTGGCCGTTGTCCAGTGGCACTTGGGAGGGCGGGGGAAGGAAACGGACCAGAAAAGTGCTTTTCTTCTGCCACTTTTGCACACGGGTGCTTCCTGAAACTGCAAATGTGCCATTACCGACATTTTTTTTATTCCTTTTTTAAGAAAAAATATGTTCTGCAAAAAAAGTAAATTTGTACTGTTTAATGTTGCCTTTAAAAGTGAAAAC
Source organism: Pterocarpus santalinus (assembly GCA_031439595.1). NCBI lineage: Eukaryota > Viridiplantae > Streptophyta > Magnoliopsida > Fabales > Fabaceae > Pterocarpus > Pterocarpus santalinus. Next base: position 39,174,730 of record CM062528.1, on the reverse strand, counting down.
AAAAGTTGAGATTAATTTTGATCCATAATTATATAAAAAAATTTTATATTATTATTTAATTATATATTTTTAATTTTAAAATTTTAAAGATAGTGAATGGTTGGATTGAAGATTTTTGTTAATATGTAATATATTATTAGAAGTTAGTGTAAATAGAATATGAAAATTAAATTTATCAAATTTCATTTTATTTTTATATAAGAATGTGAAATTATAATTATGCATTATAAATATCTATACTATATATAAAAGATATTCCCCTAAATAACTATTTTTGGAAAAAGGGATGGACAAACAGAAATCAAATTCTTGTTCCAAAGTCAACAAACTCCTTGTTACATAAATCAAGAGAGCAGCCATTTGAATTACAACTCATTAACATATTAATTCAATTATGAAAGAAAAATAAGGGCATTTGTAGGCAATCAAACAAAAGCTAATTAGATGAAAAGTAGCAATAGATAATAATACTTTTTAGAATTAGGATCCTTTAAAATAACAATAATTATAAAAAAAAAATCATTTATCCTAAAATCAATAATTTTCGTTATATATAAATCCTAATAAAATGATCTAAATATAAATATTTTTTTATTTTATAATCATCCTTAATTTAGGGGATGTAAATCCATTTATTTATTAACAAAATATGTGGCCGCGTTGGATCCTTGTACTCTTTTTTTTATATTATTATTGGTTGTTTTTGTTTTGGGTCGTGAATTTTTGTTCACCATTTCGTTGCTGCTCTTTCTTGCTTTGTGAATTAAACAAAGGACAAAATGAACCAAACTGGGTCATTCCTTGTTCCAAAATTCTGCTGACCCATTTCTCTTTTATCCATGGACCGGCAACCTCACAATCTGTTTGCACTTTGCAGCCTTTTTGTCATTTCGGAGCTACTATCAGATGCCTCATTGATCATGTTGATTTCTTTACCTATTTAGCCTTTCCTTTGTTCAATTGCTGGCCGCGAACCTCATCTGAGGGTAAAATGCAAGCGTTGTCGTTGAATTTTGTGAATTTCAAAGTCTATAGAACACAACATTAATTGATAATACTATGATACAGAAATCAAGTTTAAAACTTGCAGAGTGTTGCTCAATTAGTATATCTCGATCTTTTATGAGGAACTTAATAATTATGTTGCGAGAATGCAATCTGCCACACTTCCTTTTCCCGTTATCTTCAGGATCATTACAACGAAAGCAATATTGAAGACTCATGCATATCTTATTATTATTATTATTATTATTATTATTATTATTGTAGTTAATACCCTTCTATATATCCAAAATACCAATAGATATTAGATATGAATATATCAAACAAACAACCGTTTAATTTCAGCACCAAATGCGACTACTAAAAATAAATGTTGTTCTGCCTAACCAGAAGTAAACATTTTCCACATATCTAGCTAGTTTGGTATAACAATTGAAAGGTGTTAGAAAATATCAAAACAGACACAATTGACTAACTCATAAAAGTTGGTTCTGTTAGATTCCACGTTTTCTGCGAGGCATATGATATCTGTAATGGTGAAAATCATATGTGGCTACCTGCATTTAGTTGATATCATTAATACCTAAAATGTCTGGACTAATTAAGGACATGTGCCTATATCATCGCCTTAAAGTGCTTATTATAGAGTGGTGTTATTTATACTACTTTAAAGTGGGACATCTTCCAATATCCACCGGCAAAGTAAGTAAAAAAAATTATGAAAGAAAGTGAAAAAAACAAAAGAAGAGAGTAGAGAGATAGAAAAAAAGTGTCAATTATATAAAAAAATATGGATATACAAAAAATATTTCTCGCTTTTATAATATCCTTCCTTCTCCCCTTTGTGCGCATTAACGAACGAACATTTGTGTGTTGTTTCACGCCCAAGAGTACCTAGCTCCCCAATGGTTGTTAGTGGTTCTCACTCCTCGCTATGAATCAACTAACGTTAGACAATGCTGTGAGTGTGGAATTGATCGCTTCAAAGTGGTGTTCGATCTACATGTGCTGCATCATTACTTTTATCAAATATATATTATCAAAATCACTGTGTCTGCTACTAGCTAGCTAGTCTGTAGGGTTATATATACCTTCCTCAAATGCTTTGCTGAAAACGACTCAAAGAAACTCCTTGGTTGTTGCGTACCATATTGCTTGTCTTCTTAAGAAACACGCTCAAACATTATCAGGCTACCCATTACGAAAAAAAAAAATGAAACATCCGAACAGCAAGTTAATGAAACAATTGGCGTTGAAAGCATATATGAAGCAAATAAAATACAATCAGTTCTTTTCTTTTCCGAAAAATTTGACATCAAATGTAATACTTTTCTCACATAATCATACAGTATATATACATGCAATTTTCTATATATACTCATTTCATTCACATGAATACACAGTCTCATTCCATGTTTATACATTTTTTGTTAAAAAACATTTTCCATAAAATATATACTTATGGCAAATTAAAGTGCATGCAGAATAGTGTACTTAATTGTTTTTATTTTTCTTTTTCTGAGAATGATTAAAGCAGCTGACACTTCCTGGCCATGGTTAGTGCGCTTAAAGTTATGAGTCTTTGTTCGTTTTGTACAATATTATACTGCAAAGTTAACAAGAGGATGTGCAAAAAGCTGATAAGGAAAAACAAAACAAGCAGAAACGGAAGTGAACATCCTCCAGCCACGTATACACGTAGGGGTAACTTATAATATTATTCCGCCATGTTATCCACTTATCTTGAGTTGATGAACACCACAGAAACACCCTTTGGTTTTATAAAGCACATGAATGAGGAATCTGATTTATTCTACTTTCTTTGACCCAATAATGCGACCGTCTTAATTGCGACAAAACAGCATACAAGTCGATTAGATTAAACCGAGACTGGGGTACGTATATTCCCCTAACAAAGTTAGCCCTCCCATTGTATTCTATATAGGATACTAGGATAGTGAAATGATCACAGGAATCTGCTTAAAAGCCATTAGAGCCATGAGTCCAAGTCCAAAAGGCAGAACATATGATATATTTTCCGCAACGCGTAGTTCATAAGTTAACTTCGTTGCGCTTTATATGCGCAAGCAAGACCTAATAATTAAGAAATCAGAATGCGCCTACCTCCACCTTCAATCTCTAAACAACTAGCTAATTACTTTTATTACATCATATATAGCCTGAGTATCTCTTTTAATTTACTTTACTATAATACCAATATCAGCGTCACAAAGGAGAAATTATGAAATATCCATAGAATATTAGGTGAATTGTATTTATATATATCTAATAATAGAATAATATTTAAAAATAGTATATATTACTGACATATAATTTTATCTAAAATATTGCTTTATTATTAGATAAAGCACAATCACCTTGGGTTTTATATGCGTCTAATAATTTCTCAACTTAAAAGTTGAAAACTAGCAATTAAGGGAGAGTGCTGTACTAATGCAGAGTAGGTGGGCTTTTAACTGCTGTGATATGGGATGCGTAACAAAATGTAAAACTGTCTTAACATAGTGTGGTCCATAAAATTCTAGAATAACAAACTACGTGTAAAACTGTCTTACCATAGTGCTGCTGCATAAGGAGCCACTAAATGACAATTGTGGTTTTTCACCATGACTGCATCATCACTAGAAAGATTGTAAAAAACCAGTGAGAAGTCCAGAGTGTATAGTAAGAGAATGGATCGACTAGGTCGCAGGGGAATGAGAGCAAAAGAAAATGAGTAATGACACGTCAAAATGTTCGGGGAAAAAATGTTTGGACTTGATGAAAAGAATAAAAGTAAATTTTATAAATTTGGGATTAAGAGCAATTGTTGGCACCGGCGGTGGTGACTTGTTGCTGATAAATTATAATGGAAAATGCCAGAGATCAAAATTTTTGCCAAAGTTTTTTTGTCAGAATAATATAATATGTATGTTGATTTTTGGATAGATATATCATTTTATTCTATCTAATAACCTTATTTTCTATTTTTTTTTTAAAAAACTCTGAGAATTTTTTTTTACTATATAACGTTATTCAATTGTAATTAACCCAGGTCTAAATGCTTCATTCAGGTAATTAATAAAGCTATAGTCAACAAATTGCAATTAATAGGATTTTTTTTATAATATACTATTTTTTACGATATTTTTATAAATTTATCTGTATATTGTTGATTTGATGCTTTTTTTTTTTTTAGGCTACGCATTAAATTTGATGCTTTTTTTTCGCTATGCATTAATTTGATGCTTATTATTCCTGTGACTACCAAAAAGCTTTTCCCGCATGTTAAGCATGGGAAAGTATATTTCTATACGCATGTCGTCAGTGAAGCTTGTCAGCCATACATAAGATTCCTTATCATAAACACCTTAGTTTTTATGTGCTACTCAAGAGTAAGTATTCATATTCTTAATTATCAGCCATTTGCGTGCATATCTTTTCTGCTTCATTGTATTTATCTATATTATCTGCCTGTGTCAAACCCGTCAAATGCTAATTAAGCATATATAGCACTTTATTTTCAACCTATTGATTCAAGGGCGGCGTCCCAAAAAAAATTAAAGGGGTTGGAGATATACTTTATTGTGATAGACATACTATTCATTTATCGATCAACAGTTATACCAAAAATAAAAAATCAATCTCCTTTAAATTAAGAAAAACGCAAACCTTTCTAAAGGACTCTACTTTTCTATATATATCATTTCTTTTATAATTATATATTCATTCCTCCACCCATGATTTCCAATGAGACCAACCAATTTAAATGTACTTTCCGAGAAATGCGCATGGAAAAAGCTATTCTCCTTTCGGACACAATGCATGCACATGGACCTGTGGGTCATGAAAAATTCATTCTGTTTATAGGGGCAATGGCTTTTCTAAAGAGGAAGTGGCAGTTTTGAATTTTCCTAGAATACGTAAGCAACAAAGGATAATGTGCAATCTATATTGAAGAGCACTTAATTAATATGATCCCATGATAATATTTAAAAAATTTAAAAAGGAAAAGAAACGATTCTTCAAATAGTGACACGCAAAGTGAGTGTTGGTGAGCGGTATGGGCAGACATTAGGAGAGATTAGGAGCACAATTCTCGAACCTCCTCGTGCTTCTAAGTTCATCCTCTCGATTGCTGGGTGGGGTATTATCATCCAAACATGCATGCAACTAACCATTCTCCATGCTACAAATACGATGAATCTAAACAGTTTGATCATTCATTATCTTCGAAATTCAATGAGCAGTCAATTTATGGAACAGGCATGTACTCCCCCAATGAACTACTGCTTGTCTTTACAACAGATTTTCTTATGCTTTGTATGGAGATTAATTACTGGGTGTAGTGGCCCGGTATAGTAAAAAGGCGTTTTAAGACGTATATAGTTACCGAAAAAGAAGAGTTTTGAACGCGTATAAGAAAACTTCATAAAATAGCACCAACTAATTAATTAACGTCGGAATTCTCGAAAAAAAAAAAGAGTAATTGAGATAGAAAAATATAAGCATATGATAACCCTTATTATTGACTTCAAAACATATTTTCAAAAAGTTAAACACACAAAACTTTGACACGAAACTACAAGTCAAACAATCAGTGGCTTAAGTTTTTTTTAAGTTAAATAATGTAGCAGATATTCACGTTCACGGATTAAAGATTTGTACAAAATCTGTACGCCATTTTTTGTGGGCAAATATCAACGCTCTTATACCTTAAAATATTTAAGTAGATTCCATTGTTAGTGTATTCGCCGTCTTCACAGAAAGTTCACGTTGGTCTCTGCGGATTGGGAAAAAAAAATAGTGTTGTGATATATGTGGCCTATGCATGACCTTACATTGGGAAAATTCTTGCCTATTGCCAACAAAGTACTCACAGTGCTTAAGTTCATTTTAGATTGAATTAAAATTAAAAACTGATTAAAAATTTTTAAAAAAACCAATCAAAATGTAAAATAATTTTTTTTTTGTGAAATTTAATTTATTTAGTTCAATTTGTGGTTTTATTTTAAAAATTAATTTAAATTCAATTACCTCAATAATATATTGTTTGTGTGTGTGTTTAATACTATGTATATATAGAATTTAATCTAAATGTACTAACTGTCAACCAATAGAAATAATAAAAAGTGTCAGCTCATACAAATAACCACTCATTATAATGAGTGACCCACCATGATTTCTTATTTTCCTTTATCTCTATTGATTGACAGTGTAAAACAGTTTTACACTGCCAGTGTATACTAATATATATATATATATATATATATATATATATGTAATTTGATCTTATGTTTTTATTAATTATTATATCTCAACTTGTAATATTTTAAATATTTAATTATATATTGAATTTTTTATTTACTCAATAGTTTTAAATCAATACATAATATTTTTTTAAATGTGCATCATATGTCTAAATTGTTAGTATAAACAATAAAAAATATTAATTATTTTGAAATTTAAAATTATTATTTTATTTTTATAAAAGTTTAATCAATCAAATTGAATTAATATGAGTTTATTAATTAGATAAAATTAATTTTTATCTCAAATTTACCTCTATTATTATTATTTAATAGACGCAAAGATCTGAATCAAGCCGTCTGAATTGAAACAATTATTTTGTCAATTCGTAAGGGTAACCTACCAACTTAAACTTACTCGCTGAGTCGCGTGCATGTTCAACAAGGGTAGGTGCATATGTAATGTGTTTCTACTTATTGATTATTTTAATTTTTTAAAATATTTATAAATTGATATATCCAAACGTTTAATTTTCCCATAATAGTTTGTTGAAAAATAATTATACATATAATCAATTTATGATATTTTTGGAAGCTCTTACAAACACAACTTTTTTGTACTGACACAAACTGCTTTAAACTATGAAAAAAACAATCGCGCATCTCTAATTAATACTTTTTACTTTATGTTTTTCCAATTTAATAGTACCAGTATTCGAGTGTGAAAACGCTTAAGCATAGCATATATATGGGGAAGCGCAACTGTATTTGTTTTAGGGTTAAACCAAACAAATAATAATTTTCAAAAGTTATAATGGCTCATAGATTACCACATAAACAACATATCTCTAGAAATAAATTCATTTACAGTTTAATATTTTAATTTTATAAATTATTATTACACTAGTAAAAAAATTTTATATAAATATCTAATTATATATTATTATATTAATCAAAATATTTGATTCAACTTTTTATTATTTTAAAAATTTTATAAATTTAAACATATAATTAAATAACAGAATAAATATATATCAATTAAACTCTTTATTTTTATTATTTTTAAATATAATAACTAAGGTATTGAACGTAACCCGAAGAAAGTACCATTTTTCCAATTTGAGAACGCATAAGAATCGCTCATCAAATTCAAACCTTGAGTGCAGTAAGCTTACATCATTATACTATATCCAAACCCAAAAGCCGACAACCAGGAGAGAACGGTACTTCAATTCAGCTGCGAGAAAATTTACATTGTTTGTCTTACCTCACATTAGATCTACTCGAGTGTGCAATTATTTCACATGAACTTTAATTACAAACTCCTTAGTGTGACTACATCAGCGCCTTCTTTCATAAACTCGAACCAGCAACCCATCCCGTAGGGTGGCGGTAAGACCCGGTACAAATCGGGGCTCCAAATCCGCCCCAATTACCCGAATATCGAACCGTCGCACGACCGCAACCACCACGGACTTCATCTCCACCAAAGCCAACTCCTTCCCCAAACAAATCCTAACCCCAGCTTGAAAAACCGGGTACTTGAACGGATCCTCCGGCACAAACACACCCTCCCGCAACCATCTCTCGGGTTTGAATTCAAGACAATCGGGGCCCCAAACCCGCTCCATCCGACCCATGGCATACGGGTGATATGTAACCCTTGTACCCTTCCGTACAAACGTCCCATCCGGTAACACATCATCCTCTTGTGCGAATTTGGAGTCAAACTGAACTGGAGGGAAGAGCCTCATGCTCTCGAAAACCGCAGCATTGAGGTAATGCATTTGGCGCATTTGTTCAAAGCTCGCAAGCTCCTCATTCTGGTCCATGACCCGGTCCAATTCTTCGCGGATCAACATTTCAACCTTCGGATTCTTTGATAATAATAAGAAGAAACCTATCAACGCTGCAGCAACGGTGTCACGACCGGCCAGGAGGAAACTAACGACGATGTCCCTGAGGTACTTGTTGTCGTTTTGTGCAGAACTCATGAACCTCGAGAGAAGGTCGTTTCTTGTGGAGAACCCCATTTTCCTCCGCTTGTTTATCATCTCTTCTGCTGAGTTGTTCACGACTTGGATCGCTTCCTTCAGCCTCCTTTCCGATCCAACATTTAGTAACCGCTTGATCTTCCATATCAACGGCGACAGCGTCAATGCGCGCTCAGCCGAGAGCTTCGACGCTGTGTCGAAAGAGACGGCCAAGTCAGAAACCGGTAGCGACGATTGGAGACAACCTGGGTCCAACCCGAATGAGAATTTGCAAATGTTGTCGAATGAGAAACGCCGCAAGATGTCTTGTAGTTCCATAACATGGTCCTGTTTAAGAAATAATTTTACATCATCTTTCAACATCATTTTAGGTATTGATAAGTTGGGTGAAAAATAAATGCATTAAAAAGAGGTAAATTCGACATAATGTAAACATTCATCACTTCTATTTCTCCCTCTATTCATGTATCTATACACAGTGTCGATTTCCTACTAATAACATTTGAATTTAATTTAAGGTGTAAAATAGTTTTACACTGTCATCCAAGAGAAATAGTAAAAAGTGTCAACTTATATAAATAATCATACATTATAATGAGAGGCCCACTATAATATCTCACTTTTCTCTATTTCTATCGATTGAGAATGTAAAATTGTTTTACACTGCCAATGCATACTAATTAAACTCATAACATTTTTTTCAATAAAAAAGTTTTAAAAATAATTTTAATTTTTTTAACTGACAATATAAAATATTTTTATATTATCATTTAGTAAAAATATAAAAAAATCATAATATCATATTTTTTAAATTTAAGTTCATGTAATTATTGATAATATGATAATTTTTTATATTTTTATTGAAGAATTGTGTACAAAATTTAAATGCACTGACAGTGTGAAATAATTTTATATTATCAACCAATAGAAATAGTGGAAAGTGCCAACTCACACAAATAACTACCTATTATAATGAGGGATCAACCATGATTTCTCACTTTCCCCTATTTCTATTGGTTGATAGTGTAAAACTATTTTACATTGTCAGTGCATACCAATTAAACTCTTATTTATAATAACAATTCATAAAAATTAAATCCTAATAAAAATATAAATATAAGGAAAAAATATAAAGTTAGCAGATTTATTATTTTTCAACACTCTAATAATTATATTATTTTTTATATTTATAGTATATTTAATTTTTATGTGCAAGTAACGTTATTTATTTAAAAATATAATTACCTTTTAACATGTAGTCCCCTTTATTATGTTTGTAATTGATAATTGATGCCGAATAACAATTTTCAAATAACATACCTTGCCCTGTGTACCACATGCAGTTGAAGCCATGAGAGGAAGGAGCCTCGTGCGGATCTCCTCCGTGACTATTTCCAACGCGTGGTTTCGGATCGCCACGCTCCCGAGCTCGAGGCTTGCCATCTTCCGCTGGAAGGTCCACGCGCCGCCGTCCACGTTGAAGATTCCGCGGCCCAAGAGATCGCCGAGGATGGCGGAGAAGGCCCTCCCTTTGGGGTAGTTGTGGAAGCGCTTCTTGAGGATGTGCTCAACATTGTTTGGGTTGGAAGTTATGGTGTTGCCCAACACGTGGAGGTGGATGGTTCCCGTTGGCGAGTTGCGAAGGAGATGAGTGTACCAATCGCAGAGGTTGTTGAACTTTGTGGCCCAACTCATGGTCATGTAGCTCCTGCACGTGTCGCAGTTGCACCATGGCTTCATCCTCAAGATGAAGATGAGGAAGGAGAAGAGGGAGAAGAGGAGGGTGAAGGAGAAGAACAAGAAGCCGAAGGTGGTGGGCATGGATTGTAGCCACAATGAATAAGCTTGAGAACTCATTGATTTTGATCTTTTCTTCTTTCAGTTGTGTGTGCGTGTGTGTGTATATGTGTGTGTGAGAGAGAGGGAGAGAGAGAGAGAAAGAAAGAGAATATGTTAAGAGGTGAGAATAAGTGGGAGGGTTATATAATGGAAGTAGTTGGTTTGATAATGTATTTAAATGATTAATATTTAGCTTATTTAGTATGTTTGAGAGCATAAGATATGATAAAATAAGAGATAGTATAAAATTTGATTGTATAAGATTTGATAAAAAATGAATATTATGTAATATTTGGCATGTCATTATGTAGGATATTATATTATATAAAATATAATTAAAAAATAGATTATAATAAATGTAATTTTAAATATTAAAATTAAAATTAATATAATTATTTATTTTTAATATTTTTCATAAATATAAAAAATATGAGAGATGGGGAGAGAGAGAAAAATAGAAAGGGAATTTTTATACATCAAAATCTAAGTAAGCTTAATATTATATTCCGATATTTAGTTGTATTTTTTATTGTATAAATATTATTTATTATTATTTATATATTTTAATAATAAATTTTTATTCTTACATTTTTATATTAGTTTAAATAGTTATTTTATAATTATTTGTTAAAAAATATTTATTTATTATTAAATATTTTTATCAAATAATATTATTTTTTATTTTAATGGTTTTTTTATTTTTATTATTTATTTAGCAATTATTTTTTCTTTTAATAAAATATATTTAAAAAAATAAAAAAGTGAAAAAAATCCTTACATGTCAAAAGTTAATTAGGTCAAATATAATCTTCCTAAACTGAATTAAGTTATCCATTATTTTAATAATAAAGGAGAATTGATGAATAAGTTTATACAATACGTTGACTGCACCAAACAATAAATAAGATTATAATGTATTATATTATTTTATCTTATTATATCTAATATGGTATGTCAAACACCCCCTTAATGCTTCATAGTATAAAAATAGTGTGTATTCTTTTTTTGGGCATAAAAAAAATTAATTTAAAAGGAAGGCTCGCCTAATTTTAAGTGACGATATATTTTTGGCTTTACTAAATATTTGTAAAGGTATTTATAATTTGCTCATTAATTAAAAAATTTAATAATTAAATCTAAATTATGATAATATATAAATCGACAGTCAAGCAATCAAGTGAGCTACCCTCGTTAACTTAAAAGGTGTGCATTTTGTAAGAAGCTTTAATTAAAAAAAATATTTTTATACCTTTTAAGTCTTTCGCTCGTATCCAATTGTGTTTGTGGTTCTCTCTCTCTCTCTCCCCGCTTTTGTCCGTGTTTTATTTTCACCGTTACTGTATTAAGCTAAATGTTTCATGTAAAAGTCATTTATGTTCCCCCTCAAAAAAGTTCAAGTTTTTAAGTAAAATAACATAAATGATTTTTCCATTTAACACGTTCTCTCAATAGTACTCATAATACAAAAATTTGCTTTCTCCCTTACGTTGAATTCCAAATTTTTAATTACAAAATAAATATAATAAAAATTAAATCCTAAATAATTGAATGACAAAGATTATTTTATCACATTATGAAATAATTCTTGGAAAACTTAAAACTTTAAGTGACAATTGCTACAATAATCATAAATTTTAGTGCAATAGTTTTGCCTAGTTTTGGTTTCTATAAGAGTTTCTTTTTAAATTACTACTAGTATTTATTGTTTATGATTCTAGTGATATTAATTTATTTAAAAACAAAACTTTTCTAATAATGAATCTATCTAGATATCTCGAACGCAATAATTTATTTAATTAAACAACCTAAATTTTTAGAAAGAAACATTTGTATATTAGTCTTCTTTATTTTGTTAATTGGATGCATACGAGGCATGAGCGAGAAAAATAAAATAAAATTAGTATAAAGTTGGAGTAGACCTGATGAGACGGACGCAGTCGCAGTCGCAGTCGCAGTCGCAGTCGCAGAGAGTGCAGAAAAGGATTTACATGCATGAGTAACGCGTGCGCAAAATAACAAGAGACACCGCTGTGCAATAGACGTCAAAGCCTAGTTTCGAACTTCAGAACCGTTTCACCCACGTGACCGTATATTGTATAGATTACTTTAATATTTGAGCTTTCGTCTCTGTTTTGTTTTCAGTTGTAATTGCTTGGTGGGACCATCCTACCCCTTTCACTGTTTCTGCCACATGTCGCTGTCTCGGTGTGTGGCGTTTGCCAAACTGAGCCGTGGAACGGACAAATTGGTGGGAAGAAACTTTTGGGTAAATTTCCTTTCTTATCGTATAAATTTGAATTTAATTTTAATATAATGATAATATAACCAATTTAACCTACTTATATGCATGATTTTTTTGAAATGATAAATATGAGTTAATTATTTTATTAATATAATAATATATAATTTGATAGTAGTATAAAAAAAGCTTTATTGCATTAATGTATCAAAATTAAACTTTATAAATTTATAATATGTATAAAATTATGGTAATAAAATTAAGAATAAAATAAATAAAATTAATTTTGATATATTGTTAGTATAAAAAAATTTTATACTATCATTTAGTCACATATTTTTATTTATAAAACTTTTAAAATAGTGAATAATTGAGTCAAATATTTTTATTGATATAATAATATATAATTAAATATTTATATAAGACTTTTTTAATCAAATATTTTATATAAATTAAACTCAAAATAAATTATATCATAATTTATTTTGAATTTAATTTTTATATACATAACTTTATATTATTAACCAATAAAATTGTACAAAGTGAACAAATTATGAAAGGTAGTTATTATATTGAGTAGTTGCCAATTATATTTTGGCAATTCTTTATAATTTTATTAGTTGATAATGTAAAATTATTTTATATTATTAGTGTATATAAATTAAATTCATTTAATATATATACATATAACTAATAACTAATTTATATATTTAAAGTAAAAATTTATCATTTAAAATTTTGTGATGAGGTGTTTCATTTAAGAATTAACTTCTTTAAGATATAAATATGCTTCAAAAAGTGGAATAGATAATTTTAACTATTGATAAAAAAATTGAAAATAATAAATTATATATGTATATAATCTATCTATTACATAAATATTTAAATGTTATAAAATTTAAATACTTAATTGACAATTACAAACACTGGGCTAAATCTTTGCGTTTTCAACGTGGATCCAACATTTGAAAAGTCAAAAATTTCTTATATATTTATAGAGGAAGAGCATTTTTTTCTCCTCATGTATTCTCAACTACAAAATGACTAAAAGTATGGGAGAGTAATAACAATAAAAAATTAAATAAGTGGTTAAAAAATTTTATGGAGGAAAAATTTTTTTCCTCCATAGAGGATAAAAGAATCACTCTTAAAAATTCTATTTAACCTTTTTTCACCCATGTTGGCCTTCATTGCTAGGTGGAGCTGGCCACACATATACATATATATGTAAAAATAATATTATTTAAGTAGAGAAAATATATTAATTAAAAGAAAGAAATAATTAAAGACATAATTAATATAAATAAAATAAAATTATAAATTTATCCATAATTTCAAATTAATTAAGAAAAGAGAAGAATAGGTTTAATGAAAAGTATTTACCACCTCTATATTTCTCTTTAAAATATTAAATGAATAATAAAATGTGTTTATGATGATATTTTTCAATTTCTATTTAAATTATCAATAAATAATTAATAATAATCATTTTGAAATATTAGGCTAAGGTGAGAAACTTGAATCTTTAAATAACTAGTAAATGAAATTAAAATTTTATAATTGCTTATTTTTAGCTAATTAATTAACAAGTAACGGATAATATTTGGTTTTTTAAAAATTAAAAAAAAAGAAAATGGAAAATAACCTTGTAATATTACTAGTGTGTTGACAGTAATGTACCTTTTTTCAAAAAATTTTATTTAAGGTCGTCTTACTATAAAGGTAAAAATAGAAAAAAAAATGTATATTAAATTTAGAAATAAAATTATGTATAAAATTAATTCTTAAAATTTTTTATCTCTATTCTTACACCCATGCCACTTACTCTTAAGATTAACAAAAGCACTAATAAATATTACCACATCATATCTATAAAGGTGTGCAAAAGAAATTAATCATAATGTGAAACTTTATGATAAATCTTTGAAAGTAGATGTAAGGAAAAAATAAGAAGTATTTGCTAATGTCAAGGATCAATTCATGAATTAAAATACGGCATATCATTTTGGATTGAGATGCTAAAACTTCTCCCAATCTCTTTATATTGAGGCATGTTTAAAAGGTGGAATTTAGCATAAATGAAAATTTGTCGACCAAAAAATAAAAAAGAACAAACGAAAATAGATTATTATTATTATTATTATTATTATTATTATTTTATGTAAAAATGTTAATAGTGTTTTTTCCATTTTTTTAAAAAATAAAACAAAAATTATGATATAATTTTTTATATTTATTTTGTAAATATTTTATAAAATTTTCAAAATAATAAACAGAAATCAATCTTTTTTTTCCTGTTACTTTGCATGCTCTTCATTCAAATATACGGTAAGATAGATGGTTTACAAAAAGGAACATCGCAAATTGTGTAAAACAGATAATTTTATTGTTTAAATTATCACATACTTCCTCTCTTTTAATTTATCTGTCTATTTAAATAATTTAATTTATTTTTAAATTAATATATCTAAATATAATTTCGATTTAAGTGTTTATATATTGCACGAAAAGAATACTACTCCTCTAAATCAGGTAGGCAAAATAAGCAGTAATCACCTGAAAAGTTCAGTGCATTTGTTAAAGTTTCAAAAAGCACTTTCTGCGGAGTATTGCGCGCTGCTTATGTGGCGCGACTCGGTGACATTGGTCCAATTCCATGTTTCTGTGGATCGCATTAAGTCATTAATCCATAAGTCATCATGATTCATAAGATTTCAATTTCAATCGTGTGTGCTTTAATTTCCCCTCACGTTGCATTATTTCTTAATCAGCAATTAACATACTTGTCTGTCCCAGAGTGGTGGCCTCTGAAGTTAAGCCACAAAACGCCTCAATCACCTATAATCTTGTAGTACTACTGGCATATTGACGGTGATGTTACCCCTTTTTCTTTTTTATTTATATTTTTAACAAGTCATTTTCTTTGATACGTATCTTAGCAATAATGAAGTGTGACTTAAGATTTTATATAAATTATTCAAATCTTTTATCATTAAATTATTTTCAGTAGTTTATTTTTAACAAATTATGAAGAACTATTATATTTGTTTTTGAAATAAATATTTGAAAGTTTTCGAATAAAAATAGCTTAAAAGTATTTAATTACTTTGCAAAACAGCTAAGGTGATATATTCTTTATTTATATTTTTAATAAGTCATTAATATTTATTGTTTTTATTTTACAATAAATGTTTTAAATTTATTCAAAAATAAGTACTCAATAACTTGTCAAAATACCTACGGTGATGTCTTACTTGATTAATAAGTCAATAATATCTATTATATCTGATTTTTTTTGCAATAAATATCTGAAATTTATTATAGTAAAATTATTATAAAATAAAAGGTCAGGATAAAATTATAGCAATGTAAGGTTAAGTACGCTTATATGATAATGACTATTATCACTTCTATATGTCTATTGCCACTCCCATTGACTTAGTTTTTTTTAGTGAGTTTTACCAAAATGCCCTTTTATTTTAATCAAAAGAATAGTTAATAAAGTTAATATTAATTATTACTTAGCCATCCTACTGGTATCAAAAGTTATCATTGTTAACGTAATAAAAAATTAATTTTACCATTTAAAAAAATTTAATGTTTATCTCATTTTTAATTTTTATATAGTTACTAGATATTGCAAGTCTTGATAACTAATTTATTTAATATAGTTACTTAAATATAAATATAAATTATATATCTATCTTTTAATACAATAATTATATAAATAATATAACATTGAGTATTTTTTAAAAATAATAAACAAAAATAATAACAATAAAAATGTACTAATAAATTGTGATATACAATTATATACCTTATTTTGTAATATTTAGTATTTATTATGATACCATGATTTATTACTATTGACCAGTAATTTTTATTTTTATTTTTTTGGTTATTTATGTTCTTAAAAATTAAGGTACTGTGATACATTAAATTAATTACTTGCCCACATCCAAAGGAGTTTAAAAAAATTAAAAGTTTTTCTTTTTATTAACAATCACATAGTTTAAAGGCTAAATTATTTACTTTATATTTGATAAATTATACTTTATATGATTCTAAATAAATTTTAAAATAGAAGAATTAAAAATTGCAGATTGACAGGCATATATTTGTCTTTTAATACACTATTCATAATAATGCATACTAACTAAATATATAACTAATTTAGTGCATTAAATTATCTTAATTTGTAATAATATTATAATAGAGATCACAAAATAATAATAATAATAATAATAATAATAAATAAGTGATTGCCAACAAATCTTAATATTATATAATAAAATATCACTACGTGTGTTGTATATTTAAATACTTGTAATATCAAGTAACTATATAAAAAATAAAAATAAGGTAAATATTAAATATTTTTAAATAATTTTTTGAAGTGTAAATATTTTTAAATAATTAAATTAACAATAATAACTTTTGATAACATTGGGATGACTAATTAATATAAAATATTCTTTTGATTAAATTAGAAGAAGGGCATTTTAGTAAAATTAACTAAAAAATTATGTAAGTGGGAGTGGCAATAGACATAGAGGAGTGAATGGCAATAGCTTCTCCCCACTTACTAATGTTCCATCAAATAGTTAAATTCGAGCTTTTAAGTTATAAAATTCTTTTTTTTTTTAGTATTTGATAATTGTTATTGTTTGAATTTCTATAAGTTTAAGTATTTTTTTTTTGTTTTCTAGTTTGTTTGAGGATTTACTGTTGTCTAAGCATGTGTTTTGGTTGCATTTACAGATTATGAATTCGTTATAGCTAATTGGGAAATGGTAGTCAAAGTACTAGTCAAGTGTATGTTGTTTAGGCGCTATAGTCCTAATGCTCAAGCGGTGTAACAGAGCGAAGGCAAAACTTTCAGGCAACTTGGCACACTCGAGCGCCCAAAAATTGGTACTCAAGCACTAGTACATAATTCTGTTTTAGTAGTTCTGGCACTCAGAAGCCTGAAGGTTGGCACTTAGGTGCCAACGATACACAAATTTGGTGACTTTTCGCTATATGTAAGAATAAAAGAGAAATAAAAAACTCATTTGGACATTTTTTGGGTTAGAAAAGAAAGGAGAAACACTCTGAAGTTTTGAAAACAGACTAAGGACAACAAAAAGAAGAGAGATTGAAGATTTCATCGCTCCAAATCTTGGGTTTTTCATGCATTTCTCTCTTATTCTCTATCTTGTTTTCTTCTTTTCTATGAATCACTAGAATCTTTAGTTACGATAATGGTGTATTTTGGTTTGGGTTTTTATAGGATGAATTTCTTATGATTTGATATTGGATTTTATGGAATTAAAAGTTTATCCTTTGATTTTATTGCAAATTGTGGATTGGCTTTTTATAATTTAACTTAGGGTTCATATATGAATTGGGAAATTTATATATGTTCTTGCTCTAGGGATAAGCTTCATAACTCTTAAGGTTTAGAAATATATCTTGAAGTTGTGTGAATTGTGGATGGGTTTGTTTGCTTAATCTTTCTTTTCCCTAAAGTATGGTTAAGGAAGTGATATGCTTTAAGTAAGAAGAAGAGAATTGATTCACCAAGGAATTGGGAATTAGTTACCCAATATCTTTTCTTTAATCCAAAATTTTCAAGTCAAGTTATAGGAATTCATTTATCTTTGAGAGAAACCAGATAAACCCAATCCCTAACTTTATTTGAATAATTGTTAATTTTAAGAAATTGTTTATCCTATTTTAATTTTAGAATTTTTTGAGTTAAGTATCACTTTAGTCCCTGAAATTATATACATCATCACTTTAGTCATTAAAATTTAAAAATTAACTCTTTAGTCCCTGAAGTTGCATTTTGTGGGTCACTTTAGTCTTTGGTTAGTCAACCATCAGTCAATTATTATAGTTTTACCGATGTGTCATGTCAAGTGACACGTCAATACCACCTGGTATGCCACGTCAGAGGGCTATGCCATGTGACATGCTGACGTGTTATGCCACATGTTATCAATTTAATTTGGTTCAAATTAGTCCCTAAAATCTCTAAAATGTGTCAAATTATTCCCTAAAATTTTTAAATATGCCAAATTAGTCCTTGAAATTTCTAAATATGTCAAAATAGTTCCTGAAATTTTTTAAATGTGTTAAAATAGTCTAAAATTTTTAAATTTCTCCTCTTCTCCTTCATAAGCTCTAAATCTTTAATCTTCTTTAAACCCATTAATTTCATTCCTATTTTCACACTCTACCTAGATTAGATCCTCTCTATATAGAATAATAGGAAGAGAATATATAAAAATGAAATAATGAAATATAATAAATAATTTTAATATAGCTCATCTTAGTTCAAGATTCGAGAATATCTCTAGACTTAACGAATACTTATAAGCATACTTATGTAAAAAATATAAATTTAACATGTTTTATAAAAAATTAAATAAATAAAATATTAATTTTTCAATAAAAATTAACAAAGAATATATTATAAAAGCAAAAGTAATAGAACACTAAAAGAAAATTTTTAAAATATTCAAAATATTGAACATGGTCAAGTTATTGTCTATATATGGACTAATTAGCCATCGTTCATTCACCAATAGTTGATTCACTTGATTGATCTTTTACTCATACTTTATTATAAGTTGGGTTTAATTTGTTATTATTTTATTAATTAGTTATTTGTAAGTACTTATATAGATAGACACTTAATGAATTTGAACATATTCTCTATGGAAAAATTAGGTTAAGCCTTTTTTTTACCTTAAATTATAGTTTTTTCATTTAAAAAAAAGAAAAAAAGTTGATTTTAGTTTGGATTAAGCCACATTGATGGAGTTTTTATAATAAATGTATCAATTTAGTGCATATTTGAAAATAGTTGTTCTGAGAAAAATAATCATTTTTTAAAATTATAGTTTTAGAAATTTCTTTTGATGCATCGATTGCATTGAAATTTTAAATTATGATCTCATCTAATTACCAAATCCTTCACCATTTTCTAATGACATGTTTTAGAAAACTTTTGATTATAACTTATTTTGAATTTTAATAATTAATTCTAAACTTTAAATCTTAAATTAAAGGGGACCAATAAATATTTAAAATGTTAATCAAATTTATTTAAATGTTAAGTTTGAATTTAATAATTGTTAATAATTTTATAATTTATCAATCTTAATCTATTTAAATTTAATTGTCACTTTAATAAAATGCACAAACTTCTATATGGAGAGGATCTAGTCTAGGTAGGATGTAAAAATAGGAAAGAAATTAATGGGTTTAATAATGATTAAAGATTTAGAGCTTGCGAAAGATAAGAGAAGAAATTTAGGAATTTTGGACTATTTTGACATATTTTAAAAATTTTAAGGACTAATTTGACACATTTAGAAATTGAAGGGACTAATTTGACATATTTACAAATTTTAGCGATTAATTTGACACATTTTAAAAATTTCAGAGACTAATTTAAACTAATTTAAATCAATGACACGTGGTATACCACGTCAGAGGGCTATGCCACATCAGATATTGTGCCATGTGGTATGCTAACGTGTCACTTAATGTGACACATCAGTAAAATCGTAACAGTTGACTGACAATTGACTAACTAGGAACTAAAGTGACCCACGGAATGCAACTTTAAAGATTAAAGAGTTAATTTCCAAATTTTAAGGACTAAAGTGACACACACATACAATTTCAGAGACTAAAGTAGTACTTAACTTGAATTTTTTTAGTTAAATTTTAATAGCTTATTGTTTTACTTTAAATTTTAATTAAGACTTCATTTAATCCAAATATTTGTGCTAATCTACATAGCAGTTGATTTAACAAATTGTTGTTTGATAACATCAATCCTCATGGGATGATGTTCACTCTCTGTGTTTACTGCTTGAATAATTCGGTGCACTTACCGAAGCACTGTCAAGTTTTTGGCGCCATTATTGGGAATTGAGTGTTTTATTAATAACATTAGTAGTTGATAAAATTCTATTTTGGATTTTTTTTCTATTTTAAATTCCTCTTTTATTTGTCTAATTTGCATAGAATTTTAAAAAAATTAAAAGAAAATTTGCCTCTGTTTACCTGTTCTTAGATAGATGGCTATCATTGTAATATATGTGGAAGTTCTACAAATCCAACAAATACTTGCCCAATTATTGTTCCTTATTGTGATATATGTTCAAGTGTCATGCATCAAACAAATTTGTCTCTATTTTATGAGCCTAAAAACTAGATGTCATCACTAAATTTATGTTGTGTTTGTTTAAGTAGCATGCATCCTACATGCTTATGCCCATATTATGAGCCAAAAGTGGATGAAGGTCAAGATAATAGAGTGGAAATGACAATCAGTAAGGAACTAAGTGAGGCCTATATGTTGGGAGATATGAAAATTTTAGATGAGGATAATTCAATCATGCTTAGTGTTTCTATCTCTTAAAATGGATTAGAGGTGTGCAAATCGATAACTGTTAGTTTTCCTTAAATGATGTACAAAGAACTGATTTATGTTTCTCATCTCTTATATGTTATTGATCTTGTGCATATCTTTGGTAAATATTTGATAATTCTAATATTTGTAAGGAAAACATACATTTTATGATACTTTTGATTAGGATAAATTTCACAGGTCAAGTTGAAAACTTTAAATTAGTGCTTCTTGGGAGGCAACCCAAATTTTATTATTTTTGTTTTCATGGGTATGATAATTTAGTGTTTCTTGTGTCGGCTTGAGTGCCTCCTTGAGTTTGGAGCCTTTGTAGGGGGATATATATAGTGTCGGCTATAAAAATATTTTCTTAATTGTTAGCATGCATTAGAACATTTTCCTTACCCTTATTTCATATCAACTCATAATAAGCGACATTGAGAAATGGAGCAGATGATTTGGGCTTGTGATCAAATTGTCAAAGTTGAAGTGAACAATTTTTCTTCCTTTTTACTGCCTTTGAATAATGATGATGATGCTAAGTAGTAGGTGATGATTCGCTACAAGAAAATTAGGGGAATTCTACTGCTTTTTTCTATTTTTCATTATTTTTTTTTTGCTTCATTATTATCAATTTATTACTTAATTTTTTTTTGTTTAAGTTTTAGATGTCTTTTATGTTTTAGTTTTCTTTATGTCAATAGAATACTTGCAAAACAAAACAAAACAAAAAAAAGAGAAAAAATGGTGAGTCTCTTGAAGTTTTCTTTTTAGAATTGTGTTGAGTGCTCAATGATTGCATGAATTTTCATAAACTTGGAGTATTATAAGCACAATGTCTCTAAAGGATCATGTTTTTACTCATAATTCCTATCAGTGCTTTGATATGAAATTGTGCATTTTCTTGGGGATGAACTGAGTTAATTTTCTAGAGAAAGCTTATGCGGTATACATGGTTGACTCTTATCTTAAGACTTGTTTGGTTCCTTGTTGAGGCAAAATCTTAGGATAGTGCATCTTGATGAAATGATTAAGGCATTCTTTAGATCGCTTGAGCCTTTCAAGCTTATCTGATAATATATATCCCTAGGTCCCTTTTGAAGTTGAAAAGAATTATAAAGGCCTTTTATTTTGTTTTAATCTTCTTTTATCCTACCGTTTTTTAAACAAAATTTTTTTTCCTACCTGTAATAAATTTTGTTGGGTTCTTAAAGTGGTATATTGCATGTTCTATTCTTCTCAATAATTAGTGGCGCGTTTTCATGGAATGAGTTATTTTTGTTTTGTATCTTCATAAAAGGGAAAAAAAAAGAAAAGAAAAGTGCAAAGCGTAAGTAAAAGGGGCAAAAAAGAAGACGAAAAACATACAAAAAAAAATTGTGGCATTACTTTGCTTTTATTTTGGACCGTGATACATGCTTTAATTACTCGACCTACTTTAAATTTCCTTTCCCCTTCTTTCTTAACTTTACCCTTTGGCCTAACATTACAAGCTTTGAAAGCCCCTTTTGATCACCTTGATGCATTACTTTTATATTAGTGAAGATATGGATGAAAAATTTAGCCTGAGTTTGGGATAATTCTTGAGTATCTTCATACTCTGATCCAGATTATTAATTTGGGACTGATCCTACTTATGTGTATTTTGGGTTAGGTCATATAGGCTGCATGTGGTGATTGCATGATAGCATTTGATCCTTGTGCTTCTTTTTGAATTATGGTGTTAAGGAGTTCTTCTAAGAGCATGTATGATACACAATTCTTGTTTGAGAACTTTTGTTAGGTGCCATAATTTTCTTCTGGATTTTTCTTTTGCTTGGGGACAAACAATATCTTAGGTTTGGGGGTATAATGTTCCATCAAATAATTGAGTTTTTAAGAGCTTTTAAGTTATAAAATCCCTCCATTTTGAATATTTGATAAGTTTTTTTATTTGAATTTCTATAACTTTAAGTTTTTATTTATTTTCTAGCTTGTTTGAGGATTCACCGTGGTCTAAGTGCATGTTTGGGAACATGTTTCTAACAGCTTTTATTAAAAAAAACTATTTAATAAAAGTTGTTTCTAAAAAATTAATCATGTTTAATAAAAAATTAGAAATAGATTATAATCAAAAGCTGATAATTTTAAGCTAAAAAATAGCTTATAATCATAAGCAATATTTTAGAGCTTATGATTATAAGTAGAAGTTGATTATTTCAGAATTATTATATTTTTACCAAATTGGCTCTAAATAAATAACAAATATTATATAATATAAATAATTATTTCATACCCTTTTTAGTAATTTTATCATATAAAAGCAACTTTTTTCATGCAACCCAAACAAAATAGATTATTTTAAAATCATTTTTTAGCTAAAGTATCAAAATACAAATTGATTCTCATATAAGCGATTATATAAAAAAGTGTTTATACAAATAAGCGATTATTAAAATAATTTTAATTTTTCAGTTTTTCCAAACACATGTTAAGCATGTGTTTTGATTGCATTTACAGATTATGAGTTCGCTATAGCTAATTGGGAAGTGATAGTAAAAGTACTTGTCAAGTGTATGGTGCTCAGGCACCATAGTTCCAACGCTCAAGTGATACAATAGAGTAAAGGCGAAGCTTTCAGGCAACTTGGCGCTCAACCGCCCAAAAGCTAGCATTCAAGCATTAGTGGATAATTCTATTTCAGTAGGTCTGGCGCTCAAACATCTAAAGGTTGGCGCTTAAGCGCCAGCAATGCACAAATTTGATGACTTTTCGTTATCTGTAGGAATAAAAGAGGAATAAAACCACTCATTTGGGCATTTTTTAGGTTAGGAAAGGAAAGAGAAACACTCTAAAGCTCTGGGGACAGAACAAGGACAACAAGAGGAGGAGAGATTAAAGATTTGATTGCTCAAAATCTTGAGTTTTTCATGCATTTCTCTCTTATTCTCTATATTATTTTCTTCTTTTCTATGAGTCACTAGAATCTTTAGTTAGGGTAAGGGTTTATTTCGGTTGGGTTTTCATTGGTTGAATTTCTTATGATTTGATATTGGATTTTATGGAATTGAAAGTTTATTCTTTGATTTTGTTGCAAATTGTGGATTGGCCTTTTATAATTTAATTTAGGGTTCATATGTGAATTGAGAAATTTATATATATTTTTGCTTTAGGGATAAACTTCATAACTCCCAAGGTTGAGGGATATATCTTTAAGTTGTGTGAATTGTGGATGAGTTTGTTTGCTTAATCCTTCTTTTCCCTAAAGTATGATTAAGATATTGATATGCTTTAGGTAAGAAGAAGAGAATTGGCTCACCAGGGAATTGGGAATTAGTTACCCAGCATCTTTTCTTTAATCCAAAATTTTCAGTTCAAGTTATAGGAATTCATTTATCTTTGAGAGAAACCAGATAAACCCAACCCCTAACTTTATTTGAATAATTGTTAGTTTTAAGAAAATTTTTATCCTCTTTTAATTTTAGAATTTTTTTAGTTAAATTTTAATAGCTTATTGTTTTACTTTAAATTTTAATTTAGGACTTCCTTTAATCCAAAATTTTGTGCTAATCTACATAGAAGTTGATTTAGTAAACTATTGTTTGATAACATCAATCCTCGTTAGATGATACTCACTCACCGTATTTACTGCTTGAACGATTTGGTGCACTTGGCAAAAAGTGATCACTTACATTACTCAATAATTTTATGTAAAATATAATTTTTATCAATTCAGTTATTGAATTATAATAACTTATTATGTAGATTATTTGCATCAGTCTGTGAAAAATTAGAAATTAATAAAAATGTAATCAAATAATTATTACTTTTATATTTTAAAGGTATGTATTATGTTAATTTTAATGTATATAAAAATATATTAATCAATTTCCATCTCACAAATATTATAATGCCATCTTTAGGGGAAAAAAGAAAAAGAGAGAGAAATACAATGTTGAAAACTGGAAAGTGTGTTTCTTTTTTTCTTCTCAAGAGAAAAATGTAAGTTATTGACAAAGAAAAATATGTGCAGTGACAAATTACCATTTTTTTATTCACATAACTATCACCAACCAGATATATTGTGGCTTGAGTCCATAAACATGCATATATCAATACATCTAAAGCCAAAGGTTCCTTCAGCTTTATTAAGTTCCCTTCAAGATTATTCCCTATATTTTCATCAGTTTTTTCATAAGGAACTGTATACATTAGCATATCAAACTTTAAATAAGATAAAATTAATTCCGATTGCCGTGCAGCGCTTTCTTTCATTAGAAAGATTATTAAGAATATTACTGATTAGAAGCATATAAAATCATTCTAGAAACAAAGGCAGATACAAATTTCCCCTTCACATTACATCACAGTGGAAGCTGGAAACAGGCCAAAATCAAAGGTGTTTTTCTCTGATGGCTTTCAAGTCTATCCAATCACTTTATGTTTAGACTAACTAGTTCCAAAATTCAAGTAGGTTGCTCTTTCACTGTCTCTGTCTCGATCTCAAATGGGCTATGACGAGTATGTGTCAATGTGATGCTCACTGACTAAGCAACACGTCACGTTTGGCTAAAAGTATGAGACAACTTAGAACAGCATGCAGAAAATGTCGATGGGTACCGGATTCTGAATTGTGATGCAGTGCACATATACATAAATCGTAGGTAGCATGCAAAAACGCCCGCAATTAACGTGCTATATTCAAAACTTAGCCCAGCCGAAATATTATTCTCTCTCTCTCTCTCTCACACACACACACACACACACACACACATCAAACCTCATGAAGTGTGATGAGACATGTTTGACTCTAGAAAAAGATTTTTATTTTTAAATATTCATTATAAATTATTTTCTTATTTTTATATTGTTTTCTGTGTACAAAAGATGGTGAGATCATATGCACATTGGGAAAGACATATCTTATTTTTATATTGTTCTAAAATCACATGCACATTGGACAAGATATAGCACGATCGATCAATTTTTTTGAGTGATTGACATAAATTTTGGTCATAACTACTCTCTTACATATTTAAAATCATTTGTCAGAGTTTTTCTTTATAACTTTGTTTATTTTTAATTAGATTGACAAAAAATTTACCTTTTTTGGTAACACAAATTTCAGTTTGACGTTGAGTTTTTTTTTTTTTTGGGGGTAAAAAAAGATTGAAATTTATAAGCGCTCTTACATAACCTGAACCAAACAGAAATATTATTGGAATTTTGAACAAACTTCGTAACACTAAGTAGATTTCACAAAAGCCATTTAAAGTAAAAACTTGGGATAATGTAAACTGGTGGACATGATTAATCAGCTCCTTCTATCCGGAGGCGGTGCTTCGCAGAGACAATGGGCCATGGCCCCCCCAAAGTTTTTATAAAATATTTAGTTTTAAATGTACTTGCAAAGAGATATGGACAGTTGAGATGGTGCAATATACACACTTAGAGTTTTGCTAATCGACAAGCACTGGGTTCAAATCCCAATGTCGACAATTTCTACAAAACAAAAGTAAAAAATTACTATGGACTACTAAATTTGTTGCCCACACTAGAGTGCCCATCAATTAAAGGAAAGAAGAAAGTTCATCTTTTTGTCTCTTTTCTCTTTGTTCAAAATGTTCAACTTGCAAGATTGAACACATTTTTTTGGGAAATTGGTTTTCTTAATTTCAAAACATGTTTTTTTGCAAAACATTCTATTCTCTTTTTTTTTTTGTACCAATCTCATTATTTTATCTTCTCTTATTTTTCTTCAATTTTTAGAATTTTTTTGGGAAAAAAATTCAATTTTTATTATATTAATTGTTGTGCTAATTTGATACCAATAACATTGATTTATCTGAGTAAAAATGTTTAAGAGAGTTTTTTAATGTTAATGTTAAAAAATAGAGATTTTTTTATTTTAAGTATTTAATTAGATATCTCATTTTAATATCTTATCATCTTTTTGACTTTTTCAATCATTTCCTTACTCTTTTGTAGCTTTTATAATTTTAATTTATAATAATGAAAAATTAAAGAATAGATGCATTTTTTTAAGAGAAAAATTAATATATAAAAGGGGAAAAATATAACTTCAACATCATCATTGATTGTTGATTGTTCTACTGCTCCAATCGATAATGTTGAAAGAGCGGAAAGCAGCCCTATAAAATACTTTATAGTCCTTATCTTTAAAATTATTTTGTCATATTAGTGACTTATTTCAAAATTTAAATATGTAATGTGTAATTAATTTTAATTTAATTGTTATATATTTTATATATTAATTTTAATTTAGTTACCACCATATATTTTATATGCTAAAGTTTTTGCCCCCCTAAAATTTTTTTTCGAGCTCCGCCACTGCTTCTATCAGCTTCAAGCGGCAGGAAATTGTAAAATAAGCGTACACCTTTTGCTCAGTGCGATATTCTCGGATACAAAGTTAATTTTGACGTTGAGTGATGCTGATTTTTTTTCCCACCATTTTAAATCTCTGACATTTCTCCTTCGATCCTTCCACTGTAGTTTCCCCACATTCCGGCCATCTTCCAGTGGCGGGGTCATCATTGTCTCTTACGGAAACACGAAGGGATAGTGATGAAGAGCAATGCCACAACTACAACCACCCGTTAGAGGCTGGAAAACGGCCATGCCAACAACTACTCAAGTGATTTTCCTAGTTAGAACACAAAATCTCACTCACATGAAAAGCAAAAAGTAATTATATAAGATTTTGATCTAAATTAATTGATATGTACTGGCAGTATAAAATAGTTTTATACTATCAATCAATAGAAATAGAAGAAAGTAAGAAATCATGATGGATTCCTCATTATAATAGGTAATTATTTATGTGAGTTGATACTTTTTACTATTTTTATTAACTGATAATATAAAATTATTTTATATTATTAATATATTTAAATTAAATTCTTATTAATATCTGAAATTCGTTGAATTTCAATTAATATGATCCACGTCAAATCGGCATATTAAGAGAAAGATTTTTCTATCGCTATTTTTTTTAATATAGATTTAAATCTAAAATATTTAAGTAAAATGAGTGCCGAATCACATTAATCCATTAAGTGTTGGGAAAGTAATTCTAAGATAGGTACATGTAAATCATTACTATATTACATCTAAAATTTCAAGGACCACGACAAAAATGTACTATATGTGCATTAATTAATATTACGATGACATTTTTCACTATTCCATTGAGGACACCAGTTGCATGCGCGAGTTTCGCTTTCATGGAAAAGAGTACAGTCACTCTCCGGTCTTCCGTCGTTAACATGCATGATTCCCATGCTCTACATATAATTTATTTATGGCAAATTTTATGATGAGTGAGGTATATCACACACTTTCTAAAATTAATATTTAGATATAAGAAATATAGGTAGTTAAATAAGATACATCCTCACATCTAATCATTAATTTTAGAAGACATGCGGTGAGGTGCATCACAAAATTCACCTTTATTTATATATCAATTCCCAAAGGTTACAGTGGTAATGTTAGTTGCTGAGCTTCGGTGCTCAAAATCAGCACCGCTAATTCGAACTAACAAAAATTTCGGATCTCTAGCCGCCTTTTTTCTTTAAGGTTTTTCAAAGCTGTGTGTGTAGAATTTGACGCGTTTCATTCGTAACAAACTCGTTAATTAATTTTAACACTGTCAAATCTCATGGCTGTAATTGAAAACGATCTAATTAAGTAGCTGTTGATGGAGGGGTTTCGTTGGAGGTTGCTAGGAGGTAGTCGAATTACATGGAAAATAATTAATGAAGGCTTGGTTTGATAGTGATTTTTAAGGAGGTATTTTTGTTTATGAAAAAATATAAGTCAATTTTTTTTATTTGGTATAAAAAATGAGATGTTTTTGCTTTTTTCTTTTAAAAGTTAAGGGATGCTTTTTGAAATTTTCATAGGATACTTTTCACAGTTGGGTCGTGCTCATATAATGTTCTTTAATCACAATAACAGTGGAAATTATTTTTTTAATATTTATATCTATTATAATCATTTTAGATTTTAAGAGTAATTTTATCAAATACTATTCTAATGACTTATGCTTATCAAGAGCAATTTTTATATTATTTTACATAATAATACTACTATAATTTTTTAAGAGTAATTTTTAGGAAGTCAAAAAAATTCAACAATTCTAAAAAAAATCATAACAATTCCAAACCTAATCATGTAACCCTCCCCCAAGCCCCTAGCTTATATGTAAATCTGAATAGTCACTGTGGTCCACGCCTTCTAAATTCAACCGAATGTTATGCTTTGTTGTTTAATTCAATATGTGTGGAAGACATGAAACAACACAATTAGAACTTAACGAGATTTGTTAAGATATAAAATATTCATGACATGATCTTAGAGTTTCTGTGATCAAATGAGATCATGTGCCTCTACCATTTAGGAAAATTGATTCATAACATAATATTAGAGTTTCTAGCTATCATCAAATGATTTAGATTGTGATTCCTATTATGTCTATTTTTTTTAAATAAAATAAGTTGAATTACGATAAAATACAATGGATTTATGCATTATTTACAACTTATCACTTAAAGCCCAAAGAACTCTTGCATATGTGTGTTAAAATATAAAATTATTTTCTTTCTAATAGCTTAAACTTTAGGAGAGTCAATTCATGACACTTACACAGTTCCATAATCTTTCATTGCATATGTGATTGCGTTTTCACCGTCATTCAGTTCATATAATGTTTTTTTTTTTTTCTCCACCAAATTCGTTTTTACATGAAAATGTCTAATGTCGAGATGTACTTCTGACGACATTGGACCCATCTGAATGGCTCTTCTCGTATAATTACTACATCTGCATCCTTAGCCTCACATCACGCGTAAGCAAAAATTAATTCATACCAACATATATTTGTGTTGTCACTCCCAGGGGAGAGGTCAAATCGGCTAGCTGTGTCTGCATATGTATATTGTACCTACCATTTTATGCGTGGAAATGGAGATGGACCTGCATTATAGGAGATATTTTTAGGTGCTTTGCAAGCAAGAAATTTTTTTTCGCTTTAAACCATTCAATGCTTGATACTTCAACAATTGTATAAAAAGTATAGCTATAGTAGTAGATAATAATGGTTCACAAAACTTACTTATTAACAATTACATGGAATAAAATAAAAACCTCTTCTTAGTCTCAAAAATTTAAGGATTTTTCGACATTAGACATACGCACGGTGTCATAATCAAATATGACGAGATTTTTTCTTTTTAACTAAGAAAGAAAAGTCGCTTAACGCTTCCCAACTCCGCCATCGGCGTAGCACAATAGCTATGATGATAACATCAGTGAATTGGATGGACTTTGGTGCTATCGATTGCGACCGAATGCTTATATATAAATAGACATAAATATAAGATTAGCAATGCTACATTGACTTAAAAATATAATCAGAATTTTTGACAAAAATCATGGTGGTAGTTGAATAATATATATGAAGTAATTGGTTTACTTATTTATCTAAGAGTAAGTAATAATGCCACATCATTCTAGCAATAAAATTCTAACAAAAAAATCTGGCTGCCTAACATTTTTCATATAAGATATGGAGGGAGACAGTTTGCTCATTCTTTAAATAATTGTTTCAAAAATAAAAAATGTGATAAAATAGTGACACTTAAGAATATAAGATTGAATTATAATTAGCGGAAGGAAGTAAATACTAAATACTAATAAAAAATAAACTGATGATTCATACCTGTTTTTTTAATTAGTTATATATTATTAATTATAAGTGCATCAATTATTATTTACCTAATTTAGTTACTAGAAAATATAAATAAATTGTTTGTCTAATTTATAAATTAATAATTTTTGTGTCACGTTATACTTAAGTATTAATATACCTGAAAAGTTGATTCGAATCCTCAGCTCAAATGAAGATCTTCAATAACAATATGACACTGATGTAACTGATGATAATCTCTTAAACAAGAGGTACATTATATATATAAATACATATTGCTTTAGTTAAATACCCACTTGTCTGTGAAATTAATAAATAATAAATTTAATTAAATCAGTTGTAACTACGTGCCGGTTGTCTCTTGCAAGAATGAGATACCAATTGAGCCTGTCTGAAAGATCCGATTCGATGGATTTTATTCTGCGATGTTATTCACTTCCTTTAATTTCGAACGAGCTGCGAGACGATTAATCTAAGTGAGGGCAAACCACACAAGTAGAATCACTAATGCCAGCCAAGAATGTGATAAAATAAATAAATAATATTGATGTCAAATCCTGCAAATTTCATACTGCATATGTCTAGCCTTGGAAATAAGGAAATGTGTTAGAGTCCCTCATCATTTGAGGATATAATCCTCCTCTTGTAAGCTAGATTTTAGAGTTAAGTTAAGGTTATGTTAAGAATTTATAGTAAAATCAGTAAATGATATAGGTTATGATGAGTGTGAAATCGTTTAGGTTTTTGCGTACTTGTAGAAAACCACTTGCATGTAGAACTATATGCACATTTGCGGAGTGGTTCATATAATGAAAGAAAGTGGCAATAATTATACTGCATGATTATGAGTAACTGTTATTCGCATAAATCCATACTAATGAAATTAGTATATTAATAGCAGCAGTTGCTTAGAAGGATTGATCATGTAAAACCAACAATTCATATGCAGCATATTGGTGCTGTGATAGTACAAATCTATGATATTATAAATTATAAATGAATCATTAATTTTGTTCATTTTTTTCATGTATAACGGATAGAACGGACACACAAAATAAACATGCGCAATAGTTGGAGTGGATTTGAGTCTAGTAAAGCAATCTCGGGCAGCTAAAATCTATGTACAAAGATACTAATCTTAATATTTAGTAGGAAAAAATTTAAATCAAGTTTCTTGAATTCATTCCATTAAACTCTCAAATCAAATTATAATAAATGCATATTTCACTTGAGAAAAGTATATACTTTTAAGTTTTAAATTATTCATTCAAAGAAAAAAAAAAATTCACATATCATTATTTAATTTGAGCATTGGATGGACAAGGAATCTAAAGCTGTGGCCTAAAACCAACCCAAAGAACGAACAAAATGAGATGGTTATGAGTGCAAGATAAGATTACAGAGATATACCTATTTCGCATTCAATTCACAATCCAGTCCCGATTAATTAAAATTTAGTGCACAGTCTCAAATTAGCACTTGATAAAAACATTACTGAAAAAAATTATCACTTAAAAGTATAAACCTGTGGCATAATCCTTGAGAGTAAAAATTGTGGGTTGAATTTCTGTTAGGGATAAATAAGTTCTAAATATTTTTCACTAAATACGTTGGTCTTTTGAGAAAACTAATTTAATTATCATTTTTAATTCTTAGAGACTATGCTAAAGGTTTTCATTTTTCAAAGACAAATTTATGTAGTGATGTTGTTATCTGAGACTAATTTCGATATTTACTCTAAATTTTATAAAGAAGAGCATTAACTCAATAAAATATGCTTGAAATGAATGATTATAAATTCCTTATCCAGAGAACTTAGTAGACAACATGAAATGGCCAGTAACAAGCTGCTTGGATGTACTTTGCTTTTACTCTTAATGGAATTAGGGATTACTCCAACCTGATAGTGTGTCACATATTTTTGTCCAATAACTCTTTTCTTGAGTGAGTTGGATAGAAAAACAAGTACAAACATCATTTCTCTGTATGAATATCAAGCTCTTAATAAAATCCTAGTAATTTTTGACATAAGAATTAGGGAGATGCCACTTAACCTGCAACTCATTAGTAGAATATTAATATATTATTAGTCACTATATGAATCTCTTATATTGGCTAAAGCCAAATGACGAGCTTATAACTACAATGCTACTGGGTACGAAGGCCTAAATCACTTTCAACACAAAGCTTCAAACCCATATATTTTTAAGGTGATTACTCTGGTATCTCTTGATTTTGGAGGGCATAAAAACCCTTCTTAGTTGGCATCACTCAACTTGAAACATGTGTTTATTTAATGCTATATGAGCAATTGATGGTCAAATATTTTTTTGAGCCCCAACATTTATTTTTTCTTGCACTTTAACTCCAAATGTTAGTTATAAATTTTATTTTTTAATTTTATACTTAGGTGGCATTTGGTACATTATCTATTAAGATTGCTAGTAATGTAAATTATCACTTAAAAAGATTGCCACTTTTTAAATTACTGGTAATATTAAATACAGTATTTGATATGCATAGGTAATATTAATGACAATTTATATTACCCTATTTGGTATATAAAAAAGATTATTAGGTAATATATGTATTAAATTAATATTATAATAATAATAATTAAAAAAAGCTAATAATAATAATAAATAGTTTATTATTATTATTAATTATTAGTTATAATAATATTAATAATTTATAATAATTATTTATTAATAAGAATAAGAAAATTTAATTATTAAGTATGATTATAATAGTTAATTTTATTAATAATTATTATTCATGAAATAATTAATATTATTACTAATTATTATTAAATAATAATAATAATTAATATTTATTCATAATAATAATAATAATTGTTATATATAATTAATAATAATATTTATTTTTAATAATAATAAATTATTATTATTATTAATAGTAATGGAAGGATTGTCACATTGGTGGTAATTCACATTACCACTTTTCAAGGGAGCAATCTATATTACCACATTGGTGGTAATTCATATTACCTTCGAAATTTAAATTGCCAATAATGTTGCCCAGCTAAATAGGGTAATATTGTGAACTCAGATAATTTAATCAAATATTATTAGTAATCCAGATAAATTACCCTATACCAAATGCTATCTTAAATCCTTGAATCAATTTTCACTTCCTGGCAATGATGATATATATGTTGAAGCTCATAGCCGATACAATGAATATTTTACATTCTCTCTTTTTTTTTTTTTTTGACTCATATATGTTAAATGAACTGCACGAACAAGTTATAAAGTAACTTTGATATTGAACCAATAACATGTGACGAATAAAACAAGAATGAAAAGAAGCTTTAGCATATGCAACAAATGGAGGTAACGGCTTCAAGAAGATTTGCAAATCTCAACATTTTATTGTTTTTTAATCCCAAAATTTTTGTGAAACATTTCTAAATCAATATCAAGAAGAACCTAAGCCTTGGATTTAAATAAAATGCTGTAAAAATAAAAAGATTAAATTCGGGTTTATACAACTCATTTTCTACAAAATGGGTACCTGCCTAACTGAGGAGGAAGATGATTCCTTACTTTTTTCTTTTGGACATAACTCTTTGTCTGCTTGATATTTATGAAGTGGAACATATTTTTATGTGAATATGGAAGCGTTCTACAATGGTCCGCTCCAAGTTATGGACCATAATGGTGCCATTGATCTAATAATAAATGGAAGGGGTGTATTAATACATTCCTTTTATGTGATATATTGCAGTATTTTTAAGATCATATAATTAAAAATTAATCAATTCATAAAGTAACTATTTTTATTTTTATAACATTCAAAAATTTAAATTTTATCTCTGTGATATTTAAAAACTTATAATTAATTTTAAGATCTCATAAAAAGTAGCTAGATTTTATCTATATAATATTTTTTATAATTATAAAGTGATCAAATTTTTATTTCAAAAATAATAAAAAAAAATATAATACACCATATAAAAAAAGATGTATAAATACACCTCTTTAATCTACCATTAGATTTCTAAGACCATAATGGTCCTATATTTCAACGGCACTATTTAAGTTTTATCCATCTATGGTTAATAGTTGGCACTTGGCACACTGACCACCCGCTCACAACCTCCCTTTTTTTTTTAAAAAAAAGCAAACACATTATATATTTTTAATTAATATTTCAACCGATTCAAAAAAAGATAATTAGTATTTTAACTTATAAAACTTATTTGTTGAATATATATATATATATATAAAACAAAATATTATGTGAAAAAAATTCATCATTTTTATTTAAACATGTTATGAATTAGTACATTAAATATTTTATAGTTTGCACGTATTGATTTTTAAAACACTTACGTTCTGGCACCCCTTACCCTTTTTTCTCCTATATTTTTAGCTTTAAAATTTAGTTAAAAACTGATTATCTTTTAAAAATAGAAAAATAATAAGCCACTAGGAGAGTTTTTTTTTTTAATTAATGGCGAGAAAGAAAAAATCATTAATAAAAAAGTTTAATAGCACTTATAAATTTAAAAAAAAAATATTAGGTCGATATTTAAGAAGAAACAAATATATTCGATATTCTGAACTAATCAACAATCTGTGAATCTGCTTCTTACTTAAATATTGCCGATGTTTAAACATTTTTTACGTTGGAGACCAATACAAAAATTTCTTATTGCTTGAAGAATATATTACAACTCCATTAAAAATAAATGTAACCGTATATTATTTGTAAGACCATCAAAATACTTATAAAGGGAAACCAAAGTATCTTTGAGATACCAATTAGCAAGGTACCCATGCGATTGCACGGGTCTCTTTCTCTTTTATTTATTATATTAACAATGTATTTATATGTTGAAGAAACTCTACTTTATTTATTATTTTATTTTTTTCATAATACATCAATGGTTTCTAAGATTAATCCGCCAGTTTTATGAGTTTCTATAGATTCAATGGTAAATGCTCAGTTATTAAGCTAATGGTAGCCACTTCTAATAAATAATAAAAACATAAGTTTATTTATAAAGGGAGCGCTAACTTTCATGGCATCGGGCAACACAACTACAATTTGATGGAAATGCGATCGATTTTTTCGGTCACAAAAAAAAAGGCTTTTACGATTGATTTTGTGACCGATTTAAGTAAAATGGCAACAAATTCACGCTAAAAAAATCAGTTGCAAAATCGGTCGCAAATTTTAGTTTTGCAACCGATTTTGTGAATGGAAGCAAAAAAAAGTTTGAAAAAATTCGGCCGCAAAATCGGTTGCAAAACTAAATTTTGCGACCGATATGTAAGGTCAACGATAGAGTATGTATGAAGGTAAAATCGGGGCAAATTTCATGTTTTGCGACTGAATTTACGACCGATTTTTCAATGTAGATGATTTACGTGTGAAGGCAAAATCGGTCGCAAAACATAAAATTTGCGACTGATTTTACGACCGAGTTGGCCTTTATAAGTAAATCATATATATTGAAAAATCGGTTACAAATTCAGTCGCAAAACTTGAAATTTGCGACCGATTTTTCAATGTAGAGAATTTATGTGTGAATGTCAAATCGGTCGCAAAATCGAAGTTTTGTGACTAAATTTGCGACCAATTTTTCAATGTAGATGATTTACGTGCGAAGGCAAAATCGGTCGCAAAACATGAAATTTGCGATCGATTTTACGACTGAGTTGGCTTTCATAAGTAAATCATATATATTGAAAAATCGGTTACAAATTCAGTCGCAAAACTTGAAATTTGCGACCGATTTTTCAATGTAGAGGATTTATGTGTGAATGTCAAATCGGTCGCAAAATCAGTTGCAAATTTGAAGTTTTGTGACTAAATTTGCGACCGATTTTTCAATGTATATGATTTACATGTGAGGGCAAAATCAGTCGTAAATTTCATGTTTTGTGACTGAATTTGCGACCGATTTTTTTCAAACTTAAGGATCTATGTGTGAATGCCAAATCGGTCGCAAAACATGCAATTTGGGATCGATTTTGCGCCCGATTTGGCCTTCACACGTAAATCATATATATTGAAAAATCGGTCACAAATTCAGTTGCAAAATATGAATTTTGCGACCGATTTTTCAATGTAGAGGATTTATGTGTGAATGCCAAATCAGTTGCAAATTTCATGTTTTGCGGCCGATTTTTCAATGTATATGATTTACGTGTGATTGCGAAATCGGTCGCAAAATCGGTCACAAATTTCAAGTTTTGCGACTAATTTTGCAACCGATTTTTCAATGTGTATAATTTATGTGTGAAGGCAAAATCGGTCGCTAAATCGGTCGGAAATTCAAAATTCAAATATTAGTTATTTGCAATCTATTTTTGCGACCGATTCTGATGTCTTTAAAATAAAAATCCCTAAGCCAGAACCATTCTTCTTCCTCTCTTCTTCCTTTCCCTTTTCTTCTTCTTCTTCGTTCTTCCTCCCTAACCCCTCCCTTTCCCCCACCTCTCTACCATCTCCACCACTCCATCCCTTTCTTCTTCCTTCTTCTTCCTCAATCTCTCCCCTTCCTCCAATTCTGTCTACCATCTCCACCACTCCACTCTCGCTGCTCCCGCTGCTGCTGCCACCATTGCCGCTGCCGCTACCACTACTGCTATCCACCCGTGCCACCGCCACTCTTCTATCCTGGTTATCTTCCATCTTTTCCTTAGTTCCTCTTTTTTTTTGTTATTGGCAGATCTGTTCTTTTAGAAAATAATAGTAGTTTTGGTGTTGTTGATTGATTACATTGGTTGGTTGATTTTTTTATATTATTAATTGAGTTTAAGTTTATATTGTTGTTCCTTTTTTTTGTTTCTTAAATTTTCATATATGTTTTTGTGAAAATAATGGTAGTTTTTATGTTGGTTGATTATACTGGTTGATTAAGGTTATTAAATTGATTTTTTGATGTTGTTGATTGAGTTTGAGTTTATATTGTTGTTCTTTTTTCTTTTCTTTTTTTAAATTTTCATATCTATTTTTTTTAAAATAATGGTAGTTTTGATGTTGTTAGTTGATTATATTTATTGTTTGAGATTGTGAAATTGATTTTTTGATATTATTGGTACTTTGGTGTTATTAGTTGATTATATTGGTTATGTTGTTGGCAGTTTGATTATATTGATGTAAAGTTAATTTATACTAAATAAATGTAAAATTAATGATTATTAAATATTTGTTTAATTTGTTGAAGATTAAATGGATAGACTTGAAGATAATATAGAAATCGTGGAAGATTCAATTGAGTAAGTTAAAAACTCAATTGATTTTGTGGAAGACTCAATAGTTAAAAAATCAATAGTCGAAGACTCAGTAGACATAGTTGAAGATTCAATGAAGAAGGTTGAAGATATAACAGAAGTTGATGATGAATCAATAAAAGTTGAAGACTCTATGGAAAGAATTGAAGAACCATGGAAACGAGAACTAGTTAGAAGTATGCTAAAAGTTTATCTTTCAAAGTTTTATTGAGAAGAACTTTATAGTTTGGTCTATAATGTATCTTATTGTAGTTTTATATTGTGGTAATTTATATATATTGTGTTTAGGATATATGTAATTGACAGTGATGTGTATGTTGGATAACTTATATTTCTTATTATCTGTAGTTTGGATTATATATTGCTACTTAAATTTTTATTTATATGTTCTAAACTTTAGGTACTAACTCTTAGTTATATATAATGTTAACTAATTTTGCTTATGGATTACTGGATGCTATTTTCTAGGCTGTTGTAAAATTCAAGTGTATCAAATTTGGATTTGATAAGATTCTAATTTTTTATTTTTTTCTATTTCAAAATTTGTGACCGATTTTGCGACCGTTTATATTTGCAGCCAAAAAATTGGTCGCAAATTCTGAATTTATCAACTGAAAATTGGTCTCAAAATTTGCAATTTGCGACCAAAAAATCAGTCGCAAAATTTGTGATGGAAAAATCGGTCGCAAAATATGATATTTGCGACCAAAAAATCGGTCACAAAAAAGTCAATAAGTGACCAAATTAGGCATGTCATAAAATCGGTCGCAAATTTTTGCAACTGAAAAATTCAATTGTAGATATATTTGCAACCTATCTAAATGCAACCGATTTTCGATCGCAAACGCTCTTTGCGACCAATTAGACAATTTTCTAGTAGTGCAAAAGTTAGCAAGCTTCACTCTTTTAATTTCTAAAATATCCATTTTGTTTTTTCTTAACCAAGTTAAGTGATGATATCGATTTAGTAATTGACTATGTCATCGATTGAAGAAATAAAATTTTTTTCTCTCCTAATAAACATTAATATCATAATTTTTTATAATTTTTTAAAAATTATTAGCATTGTAATTATTTTTTAATAAAAAATATCTAACCAAATTGAGTTTAGTTCAATCTAAAAAATAAAAAATAAAATTTTTCTGTCATTATTATTTTTTAAAAAATTATAATATAATAATTTACTTATAAGAAACAAAATAGAGAAACATTATTTTTTTATTTTTAATATAATAATTTATTAATTTTTGTTTAAAGATTAATAATATAATTTGAGAAACATTAATTTTTTATTTTAATTATTATATTTCAATAGTTTCGATTTTTAAAAATAATAATATAAATTTTGTATTATGAAATTAGTCTTTGAAAAAATAATTTATAATGTTAGTAATTATTAAAAGAGAAATTTATTTTCTAACTAATAATATATTAAATTACTCAATTAGACATTATCACCTAATTTATAAATAAGAAAAGATAAGAAGAAATTTTAGTCAAACTAAAAGAGTGAAAATTACTAACCTTCACCCAAAATTACGTTGTTAAAGAGTTTCCAACACTGAAAGTTAAACAACTGATTTTTTTCAAACAAAAAAAAGGTTAAAATATAATTGTAACCCCTATAGATATCATAAATTTTGAATTTATTCCCTACGCAAATAAGTCTCCACTATCAACTGGAGTTATAATTTTGTGAACTCTACGAGGTTAATAGAGTATGATTCGGTTTTAGTATATATTTTATTGTTTAGTATTTGCAACATTATAACCAATTAAGCAAGTAAAATAGTCATATCATTCTCTATTATCATGTAAGATTCACAAAATTATGACTCATATTGACAATAGGACTTTTTTTTTTTACAAACAATTGTATGCATAGGGACTAATTTAAATTTTTTTTTTCATGAAATTCAAAATTGATGACACATATAAATAATAAAAATATATTTTAACCAAAAAAGAATTGTCAGCTCTGATTATGCCTACATTGGTCCTGTTACTTTGCTAGCATATGAACTTGTGCAATGCAGAGGATGAGTAGTGTTTAATATTTGTAGCATATTAAATACAATAAGTTATTGTTGGGATTTTATTATAAAATATAATTTTAATAAATTATTATAAAATTCATATTAAAAAATATTATATGAAATATATTTAATTTTGATATATTGTTAGCGTAGAAGAATTTTTACACAGCCATCTAATCAAGTATTATCACATTAGTAAAAGTGATTTATTCTTACAATTGCTATATTAAAAGTCACAAATATTGTACTATATGATTAAATAATAGTTTAAAACTCTTTAAATCATGTCCCAAAAAAGCTCTTTAAATTGATAACATATCAAAATTAATCTCATATAAAATAACTTAAGGAATAATTATAAAGATAAAAAATTTAGAAGAAAATAATTATGAAAATGAAAAGTATAATTTTAAAATTGTTAGTTTAAAAAAGAAAATTCCATAAAACCATCTTATATAGCAACTCATTATTGAAAATATAATTCTTTTGTAAAGATATCTACTTCCAATTTTCAAATATGATAGAATAACTAAAAAATATTTTATATAACAACTCATTATTGAAAATATAATTCATTTAATAAGAATATGTACCCCTAATTTTTAAGTGAGCTCTAGACAACTAAAATAAATTAAATTATTTTCTCTCCCTATGTTCTTTTCTTTAGCATAGTAAAGAAACTTCAAAGAAAAATTCCTCAAAAGCATTTCGAGCAACAACATATTATTAAATATTTAATTCATTTTATAAGGATATCTGCTTCAAATATTGAAGTACGAATAGAACAACAACAAAAAAATCATTTTACTTTTATATCTTTCCCATTTCTCCATGCTCCTGGTAATATAATTTGAAAAAAAAAAAATTACAGACTCTTTGATATAAAAACTCATGATTTTATAAGGATATTTGCTTTTAATTTTTGGCTAAAAATTGAATAACTAAGAAAAAATAATTCATTTTCCTCTCATACTTTTTTCCCCCAACCTTACAGTAAAGTGATATCAAAGAGAAAATTCTAGATATTCATATAATAACTTATTGTTGAAAGTTTAATTTATTTTAAAATGGTATTTACTTATAGTTTTAAGAGAGGATCGAACAAATTTGAAAAAGAAATCATTGCACTTTTTCTCTATCTTCCATTTTTTTAGCCTGTAATATAGTAGTTTTAAAGAAAAATTATATAAAACCATTCCATATAGCAACTCATTATTGAAAGAGTAATTCATTTTTATAAAGATATGCATTTCTAATTTTAAAGCTAGAATCGAATAATTTAAAATATTTAATTTTCTTTCTTCTCATTTTCTTTAACCTTATAAAGAAAAATTCCATATAATCATTTCTTATAACAACTTATTATTAAAAATATATATGGTTTTATAACAATTTGGACTTTCAATTTTTTAGTTAGATTATTTTATATACTCTTAACATTATTTTTTTAACAGTTTTTATTTGTTTATTTTTTTCAATTTATAATTTATAAATAAGATAATTTCAATATTCATTTTAATTTTAAAATTGTAATATAATTTTTTAAAAATTATTTAATTAAAGTAAAGCCCTTAGCACTCTAGGTAAAATTCACTTGCATCATAACATTCATTGCAAGTTGTAATTACTATATATATAAGAAAATGTTAGCAAGTAAATTTTTTGTGAAAAGAATTGATTAAAAAATATATTAATTAAATGTTGAAAAATTTAAGATACATTATTTTAAAAATTTAGTAATGTAAGGTGAAAAAATTATATAGGTTCTTTTATGAAAAAAATAATGTATCAAAAAGACTTAAATTAGTTTTGAGAACCTTGAATATTATATTATTTCATATTAACTATAAAATGTATAATTTCTTATCTAAATAAAATGCATAAAAATTTTCACTAAGATACATTATTTAGTTAATCATCAAAGTTCAGGTATATTAAGAAAAAATGATTCATATATGACATATATGCATATATAATTTTAAGTGAGCTTTGTGTAAAGAGAATAGTTCCCAATTTAAAAGTGAGTCAAAAAATTATTAATCAAAGGTAAAAAAAATATATAATATTCTTTTAAGTCATAGAAAATTAATACAACATGATAACAAAATAAATTATTTTTAGAACAGAAATATTGTGTTATTATATATTAACTATTATATGCATAACTATTTTATCTATACCATTATATTAGAAATTTTGCTAGAAATTTGTCAACAAAACCTCAAAGTATTTTTATATTAAAAATATCTATAATGTTTTAAAAATAAGTAAAGTTATATTAAAAATATTTTTATTCAAAAAATAATTATTTTTTTCTTTTTTTTTTATAAACATCGGTAGTAGTAAAATTTGAACATATAACTTTATATATATTATCAAAATCTCTTATTACTAATTCACTCCTAGTGATTTATTATTTTTCTATTTTGTAAAAGTTAATCTGTTTTTAACTAAATTTTAAAGCTAAAAATACAGTAAGAGACAAAAAAAAGGTAAGGGTTGGTAGAACCTTAAGTGTTTTAAAAATCACTACGTATAAACTATAAAATGTTTAATGTACTAATTCATAGCTTGTTTAAATAAAACTGATGAATGTTTTTTCACATAAGATTTTGTTTTTTATTTAACTTGTAAAAGTGTGTGTACATATATATATATATAACAAATAAGTTTTATAATTTAAAATATTAAATAAAAAAAATTAAAATACCAATTATCAACAAGAAGTTAAAATACTAATTTAATTTAAAACAAATTAAAAATATATAATCTGTTTAATTTTTTTTAAAAAAAAAGGGGGCTATGAGGGGATGGTCAACGTGCCAAATTCCAACCATTAACTATGTTCGCATAAAAGTATTTGTCACTTCATAAATATCAAGCAGACAAAGAGTTATGTCCCAGAAAATTTAAAAAAAAAAAAAAAAAAGAAACAGCAAAGAGTTATCTTCTTCCTTGGTCAGGCCGGTTACATGGCTCATTTTGCAGAAAATAGGTTGTATAAAACTTAATTTAATCTTTTCATATTTATAGCATTTTATTTAAATCCAAGGCTTAGGTTCTTCTTGAATATTGATTTAGAAATGTTTTACAAAAATTTTGGTATGAAAAAACAATTAAATGTTGACATTTGCAAATCTTCTTAGCGCCATTACCTCTATTGTTGCATATGCTAAAGCTTCCTTTCATACTTGTTTTATCCATCATATATTATTAACTCAATATCAAAATTACTTCAAAATTCGTTTGTGAAAAAGAAACATACATTTGGGGATAATTAATTATATCGACTATGAGCTTAAGCTTATATATCATCATTGTCAGTAAGTAAAAATTCATTCATGGATTTAAGTTAAAATTAAAAAAATGTAAATTTAACTAACATAAGGGATTAAAGCGTAAGAAAAATAAATATTGAGGCTTAAAAAATGTTTGACCTTATATGGTATTAAATAAATACATATTTCAATTCGAGTGGATCAACTAAAAAGGCTTCCTATGCCCTCCCAAATCTGAGGGCACCAAAGCGATCACCTTTATTTTATTTTTTTGAAGGCGGTTCAAAACAACCTTTTTTAAAATAGTGACACCCATGCTATCTGTAAGTCGAACTACAAACACATCGCCAATCCTCATATCAAGACCTAACAACAGCCCATGATATCAAGTCACCTTATTTTCTTTTCAGTTTTCACCACGACCTCCACCTCCATTCTCCGCGCCACGCGCCGCGACGTTGCCACCACTGTTTGAGCAATTCACGGCGAGGCGACACCACTCCAGCCAATTGCCGGTAAGTCCCTCCACCACCTACTGGTTATTTATTTAAGAGGTGTGATTTACAGAGTAGAGTGGAGAGTAAGGAATGACGAGTAGTAAAGTAAGAACTTGCATCGGTGCATTTATTTTTAGTAATTTTCACATTTGATTTACTTTTTCTGTTTTGGTTTTGCTTTTGCCCAATTTTTCTTAATCACAAAATAGTCAGTGCTTATACTTTTTATTTAAGTTTCTTATTTTAAGTAATTAGGAGGATGCTGTGTTAGCATATATTATATTATTATTGTTTAAAGTCATAACTAAATGCCCTTTCGGGAGAAGTCTGATCATAACGACAATGGTTAGAGTGGAAAAGTTGTAAATTACATAGATGTCCTGGCGGTTTGGATTCTCTCGAATAGGTTTTTTCCAATGATCATGGGATTTTCCAAACGGCCCAATAGAATCAAGTTCCGAGTTCTAACCAGTAACAGCCATCTAGGGTTTCAAATCATGCAAAATCCGGACA
Organism: Pterocarpus santalinus; assembly: GCA_031439595.1. Lineage (NCBI taxonomy): Eukaryota > Viridiplantae > Streptophyta > Magnoliopsida > Fabales > Fabaceae > Pterocarpus > Pterocarpus santalinus. Next base: position 39,130,693 of record CM062528.1, on the reverse strand, counting down.
CCAAATTCCCCAATCAAACCCCTTCAATGGACGTAACGAGCCCCGCCAAGAAGAAGAGGAAAACACCCCAAACCGCAGAGGCCAAGTTCCAATTTGAGCTCAACTCCTGCTCCAAATCCAAAGACCTTCGCGGCGCGATCTCCCTCTACGACGCCACCGTTTCGAGTAACACTCGCCTCAACCAGCACCACTTCAATGCCTTGCTCTACCTCTGCTCCAACTCTGTCAACGATGCGTCGCTGAAGGACACTGCATTGGACTACGGCTTCCGCATCTTCAACCACATGGCGAGTCTTGGCATAAACCCCAACGAGGCCACCGTCACCGCCGTCGCGAGGCTCGCGGCGGCGAAAGGCAACGCTGGATACGCCTTCGAGCTGGCGAAGACCGTTGGAAATTACGGCGCTGCCCCTAGGTTGCGCACCTATGATCCTGCGTTGTTCTGCTTCTGCGAGCTCGGAGATTCCGATAAGGCCTACGAGGTGGAGGAGCACATGAATGCTTCGGGTGTTACCCTTGAGGAAGCGGAATTGGCGGCGCTATTGAAGGTGAGCGCGATTAACGGTAGAGCAGAGAAGGTGTATGAGTATTTGCACAAGCTAAGAAGCTCAGTGAGGTGCATTGGCGAAGTGACGGCGGTTGTGATTGAAGAGTGGTTTCGTAGTAGAAAGGGTTCTGAGGTTGTTGAGGTGGGTTTGGACTTGGGGCGTGTGAAAAAAGGGATTTTGCGAAACGGGGGAGGCTGGCACGGTCAAGGGTGGATTGGGAAAGGGGATTGGGTTGTTAGAAGGACGACTGTTGGTGCCGAAGGGCGTTGTTGTCGTTGTAGCGAGCAGTTGGTTTGCGTTGATATCGATGATGAGGAGACAGAGAAGTTTGCACGGTCTGTTGCTAATTTGGCCATGGAAAGAGAGGTCAAGGCTAATTTTAGCGAGTTTCAGGTGAGTTAATTGTTGCCTCATTCATTGCAACACAGTTTCAAATGTGTATGTTATTCAAATTATATGATGATAACTTGGTTTTGGTACCTTTGTTTCCCTCATGTTAGCGCTGGCTTGAACAACATGCATGTTATGATGCTATTGTGGATGGGGCAAATGTTGGGCTCTATCAACAAAATTTTGCAGATGGTGGATTTAGCATTCCTCAGGTTGTATGCCTAGATTACAGTGTTATTGCTCTTGTATGATAAGTAAACTTTGTTGTTTTTTTGTAACTAATTATTTTTGTGCTGTCGATTTTGTAATAGTGCAGCTTGATGATGTTGTGAAAGAACTGTACAATCGCGGTGGGAAAAAATGGCCGCTGGTCATCGTGCACAACAAGCGTCTGAAAGGGCTTATGGATAATCCGTCAAGCAGAAAGCTAGTAGAGGAGTGGATGAATAATGGTGCACTCTATACGACTCCAAGTGGATCCAATGATGATTGGTAAATTGCCAATTTATTGTCTTAAGCTTTGCTTTTGTTTTTATAGAAGGACGAGTTTGTTTCTTGAACTGTTTGACTGTTTCCTTTGCCTGCAAAAATAAGAATTTATTATTTGTTGCCCTTAAAACAATTTAGCTTTAGTTGAGTGCTTATTATTATTATTATTATTATTTTCCAAATTTGGGTTTAATTTGTTATTTGTATCTAGTTATGTATCCGTGCATTTGTTTTGATATGGATGCAAAACTCTTAAGTGTGCAGTTTTTAGAGCTTATGTTGACTAAATCATTGATGTAATATATAGGATTTTGTGGAAGATTTAATTCACATTTGAGGTGCCATAAAGAAAGCTTTTTCTACATTAGACACATGGAGATGAGAAGTACTCAGTGGAAGCTAAAATTTTTTAGTTTTTTGTAGGAGCAAAATGTAACCAGTGGTATCTTTTAGGGATCAAATGGGTAAATTTGTCAAAAAATTTCTTGTATTCTTCGTGAATATATCATGATCTTTTCTCTGTCAGGCACTTATTCAAATATACGGTTAAACTGTGGTTTTGAAATTTTTTAATCACTATTGTGCAAATTCCCCTTGACATAACTCCACTTAATTACCCTTAAACTTTTCTTTTTGGCTTATTTGTTTAATGCACTCATATTATTACTATGAACCCTTCTGGGTATCAGGTATTGGCTTTATGCTGCGGTAAAACTCAGATGCTTGCTTGTGACAAATGATGAAATGCGAGATCACATATTTGAACTCATAGGAAGCAACTTTTTTAACCAGTGGAAAGAAAGGCATCAAGTAAGCTGTTACTTAATTCTCAGATTGCTTATTCTAGCATAATGAGTGAGTTATTGCCTGTTCACAATTTGAAATGGTCTGATTCTTCTATGGGAAATTTCTTCCATATTCATTTAAGTTTTCAAATTTTATTACATCCCTGCATGTCCTGCTCTATAATTTGGTTTGAGCACTTGTACTCATCTAGATTCTTTCTGAAAGTGTTTATTCTAGCATCATGATATTTTTTATTCTCATTTCGTGAATGAGTGCTTAATAAATTCTGCAGAATATCATATTTTTCTATGAAGTTTGTGGTGGAAGGGGTGAATTTATTGGGAGAAAAGTGGAGTTTGATCTGTTTTAACTTTTAAGTGGTTAGAGAAACACCATAAATACTTTTTAGTACTTTTAGGACATTCCCCAATGTTTGACATAGGAATAATTGTTTCACATTGATGGAGGAATCTAAGTCTATCCATGTGTAGTTCAAAATCTTTTCTGTAGGTCATTCAAGTTCTTTATGGTGTGCCCTTATTCAGGTGATAAGTTGTTTTCTTTATCTACAGGTTCACTACACATTTGTTAAAGGAAGCCTGAAGCTTCAGATGCCACCGTCATATTCACTGGTCATCCAGGTAATATTTGTTCCGTACGATGACATTTGCTTGAGAAAGTCGTTCTACTGTTCGTGCTGGGAATGTGCTAGTGTGTGTGTGTGTATGAGCATAGGATTTCCGATATTTTGGTGGTTGAGGGGAGATTTGTATTATCACCGGATAATCTGATGATTAAGTATATTTTTAAACTTCGTGACCTGTAATGTTCACAAAGATCATGCGAGAGGCTGTGGTTCTCTATGTCTTTCACAGGGATTGTTATTATTGTGATGATGACTGCATGTGTTTACTAAAATTGGCACAGGAATCAGAGAGAAGATAGTCTTGATGATACTTTAGTATTGTCATTTCAAGAAAATAGTAATGCTTATATGCATGAGTATTTTGACATTTTTATGAATTGCTAATTTAACCTTTTAATTAATTTCATATCACAAAAGTCTTATATCTATGTCCATAAAGACCTGACAAAGTTTTGCGTTGGCTGGCAGCTAGTTAACGCTCCTCTGTTAGGTTGGGACTGACTATGTAAATATCTTCAATAAAACACAACATAGGCATTCACAAAAATCTTACAACATAAAAATTTAGAAATTGGTTAAGGGTATATATAGAAATTAATGTTGGATATAAGTGCAAGAGCCTTAGCATTGCACTTGCTTATGCACCTAAGATGTCATGCCAAACATGAAAATCCTAAATGATCAGTCGTCCAAGATGTTTGTATACTAAAGTAATCCCAATTCTGGAACTCAGAATTATTATTTTGCTGCTAAATTAGGTTCTTTACAAAATCTGAAAATGTTTGTATTTCAGGAATCAGAAAAAGGGTCGTGGCATGTGCCTTTAGCAATGGACGTTAGCGACGAGACTTCAAGAACTTGGCTCTGTATTTCGCGGCAAAGTGCTCATGATGCTGTTGCTACTGATTCCAATGCTGTGGACACTACTGGAAATAGCCATAACTTGCATCATCATAAATCAATAGATTCCCACGGGCCACAGGAATTTGCAAATGGTGTTCGTAGCATGGATTCCCAAGTTGATGAGAATAACACCACTTCCTTGACTGGTAAAAGAAAAGAGAGGTCTCGTCCTTTATGACACATCTTTCCATGGGCATGAGTACGGTTTGGCTTACCCTTTGACTGCTCTGGGGTTGCTGGTGTCACACAATGAACTGCAGCAACCTGACATAGTTAAGGAGCTTCAACACTTGCATTGATTTTAAACCAACTGAAACGAGGGCTAGTTTTTGCCACCTCCCATCGACCACGAAGAAAGTATATTCCATATTGTTTGACCTTATTGTTGTAATTATATTTATCGTTGTTGATGTGATGGTTTCGGTCTTAATTGCAAGGTGGTACTTTTTCCATGGCAGCCACGTTAGTTTATATATGTGACTCTGACCTGTACTGGCCACTGTTGTCCACGCCTTCAAATTCACCTGAATATTCTGTTTGATTGGTTTAATTCAATACGGAGACATGAAACAAGAAGATTAGGATTTGACAAGCCTTGGAATTCCATGATCTTTCATCGCTGAATTGATTCTGTTTTCACCAGCATCCTTCGTTCATGAATGTCTAATTTCTATGCCCTTGAGTGTTCTCTTTGAGTAATTGCTTATGCAAGTTATTTTGATTCGAGAGATCAATGTCTAATTTTGAGGTCTTTTGAGGGTATAGGCATGACCCGTCTAATTTATAGGATTTTGTTACTGTATGCTTGAGTGTTTATTATATAAGAGTTTAATTGGTGTAAAATAATTTTACACTGTTAATCAATAGAAATAGAGAAAAATGAAAAATTATGGTGGATTTCTTATTATAATGGATGGTTATTTGTATAAGTTGATATTTTTCACTATTTTTATTGGCTGACAGTGTAAAATTATTTTACACTGTCAGTCTATTTAAATTAAATTCATTATATAATCCATCATTTACAATATCATTTTTTTCTTCTTTGTTAGTTAATCCAAACCAACTTCATTGCAAATTCACTCTTGGTGGCCTGAAACCTTTGTGCATGTTTGCATATTATATTAGATATGATAGAATAATGATAGAATAAGTTAAGACAATAAATTATAGTTTTATGAGCTATTTGATAAAAATAATATATTGTATAAGTTTATTTATTAAAATATTTTTATATATTAAAATAATTGATAATTTAATTGAACTTAATGAGGTACGATTAGTTTTTAATATATAAGGTATTTTTTTATTTTTTATATTTTATTATAATAAAATAATTATTATATAAATAAATCATAATAAGTTAAAAGAATTTAATTTAAATGCACTGATAGTGTAAAATAGTTTTACACTGTCAACCAATAGAAATAGTAGAAAGTGTCAACTCATACAAATAACCACCTATGATAATGAGGGATCCACCATAATTTCTCACTTTTTCTGGATTTTTATTAGTTGACAATGTAAAATTGTTTTACACTGTCAGTGCATATCAATTAAACTTAAGTTAAAATTATATAGATAAATAATAAAAAATAGTTATCTAATGGTTTATTTGGAGCATTTGATTGATATTCATAGACTATCATAAACAAATTTAACAATGCAAATACAAGTTTCATACAAAATTATTATTCAATCACCACTAATTGGGTGTATTAAATGAGATGAGTGTTTTTATATGAGAGGCAAGAGTTGTAAAACTTGATTGTATAACTATATATGAATAGTCAAGATTAAAAGTTATTTAATTATCACGTAATTATTTTAAAAAGTTACATAATTTTATAAATTTATATTTTAATATTAAATATTTATATAAGATATAATACTCAAGAGTTATTTTTCTTATTTTCATAATTAACTGCTCTCTCACTTGAATAAATCTAGGAGAATATATACTCCTAATCCATCAATCTCTTGGAATTGCAACATAGACACACCTACTACTATAGAAACGAAAATGCTTGTTGGTATGAAACGAAATTCGTATTGCTGAGCTGTAAATGTTTTAACACACAACCTGATTTCCGTAAAAAGTGGAGTTTACATTCGACTAACTTATTGTTTTTCCAATTACAAGCTGCCAATTTCTTTCACACATGGTTTCGTCGAAATTTTTTCATACTACATGGCAGTACTATTATTGAAAAAAGCTAAAGAACCAGAATTTTTTGTCACAATTGAGTTATCAGAATAATCTGATATGTTAAGGCCTATTTGATTTGTATTTACTTTTTTAATAAAATTTTCTGTATTTATTTTTTATTTTTTAAGATTTTATGAAAGAAATAATAAAAACATGACATGAAAAAAACTAAACAGAACCATAATTCTGGCAAAGATTCTAGCAAACATATTTTGACTGTGTAACATTTCTCCTTATTATATGGTTACATCCTCTTCTTTTTTTTCTTTCTGTATAAAAAAAGGTTACATCTTAGTTTGCATAAAGTACTTCATTAGACTTGGAAAATGGATATTCATCATGTGGTCGTTCCAATCAATACTCTCGGGATAAGTTAAATCCCTTATCCACACTGGCAAAGCTGTTAACAAATTAAGATATTACCAAGTTATATATAAATCAATGTAATTAAATATGGAATTTCACATAGCGCTCATGATTGAATGTGTACCATACGGTAAGTACGTGCCCTCAAAGAGACCATAAGGTCTGTAAAGATTCATCATCCTTTCCAGCTTTTATCCCTTAAAAGCATACCAATCAAGGGCAAAATAAACAATTAGTAACGACAAAGCATAATAATTCAATAACAATAACTAAATTTTGTCCCACTAGATGGGATCAACTAAGAGTGTATTTGGATAGCCATTACAGTCCACCAAACTCATGTTCATCTCCTTAAAAGTTGCACTCTTGTTGTTTGGGTATTTTCATAGCGGAAATATTCTAATGGATTTTTGCTTCCAAACCGTTTTGGCCAAAGCACATGTTCTCGCTTTCCAAGAAGAAAAGTGACATATGAAATTTTTGTTACCCAATTTGAACCTTTACTAATTTTATTTGTTTCTTTCATATACTAAGTTTATTAAAATTATAATATAGGATTTATATCCTTCTTAATCATTATACATTTAAAAGTAATTTTAATCAATATCATTCAAAGAACATTTATTTTATCAAATTCACTTTTAATATAAAAATTTTCAAACATAAATCACATTATACTAAACTCATTTTTGATCAAAATCAATTCTACAAAATCAAGTTGATTCGAAATCAATTTTGTAAACTCCAATCCAAACATAGAAAATATATCGGGCAATATCATAGTATTCTATTGCAAAACATATTTATATTAAACTAATAATATTTAAATATTTTTAAATAGTTTTTCCTATAATATTTTTGGGTCTCCTTTTACTTTTAGTTATTGAACTACCCTCCATCTAATCTATTCTTCTCGCTAGGGTCTTTATAGGCCTTCTCTACACATGTTCAAACTAGCTGAGGCTATACCATTTTCTCTACAATAGGTGCTATCCCAACTTTCTCTCTAATATACTCATTTCTAATCCTATATTATCTATCATGTCTGCTCATTCAATACAGCATTCTCATCCTTGCAATATTTAGCTTATTTTTTTATTGACTTTCTACTGTCCAATATTTAGTCTCATATAACATTGTCGGATTTATCATTTTATGGTAAAATTTACCCTTAAGTTGTAGTAGCACTTTTTTTTTAATCCCAAATAACATCCAAAACACTCCTTCACTTTGACCACTTAGCTCGAATTCTGTGATTTACGTCTTCGTCAATTTTCCCATCATTTTGAATAATGGATCCAAAATATCTAAATTTTGTGACTTGTGGCATAATAATTCAATATTAACTAAACATTTATAACAAAAAGTGCTACTACCCAAATAAATATAATGAATAGCACATCAACTTAATAATCAACCTGAGTTTCACGAGCCAATACCTTGTTTTGGAGAAACTCATCCTGAGTAGTGGGGTAAAATGTAATTTTTTCGGGGAAAGCCCCCGACCTTCCATGCCTTTTTAGCCACGGATTCTTTGTAATATAACGATACATCATATCTTGAAGATCGGAAAGTTTAATTGGACTTCTTAGCGAGGTACCAATATGGTAGATCAAACTCTTGGAAGGATTCTTAGAATGACAGTGCTATGATCATAGAGTTTGTCACCATGTCTGCTGGTATCTGCATCATCATAATTTTAATTTCTTAATTTGAAATGCATATAAAACCCGTTTATCTGTGTGTGGTATATAAAATAACCAAATAACAAAATGCAAAGTAGGTGAGACTCACCAGATGTAAAATTGTCTTTGGATGACCAACAAAGCTAGTTTTTTTTCCTTTGAAACACTCAACAAGCACAAAGTCCATACTTCTGTAATCACAAAATTATTGTTATAAGGAATCATAGCGGTAGACAAAAGTGTAGAAACATAATAGGCACCGACCAACCTTTATTGATTGTATAACACACATATATAGGCATTGCAAATTGTTATAAAAAACCACAGAAACTTCTTCTAAAATGACTAACTAATAGCTCCAAGAAACTACTATAATAACAGACTAGTAACTCCTACAATAACCAACTAGTAAATCCTAAAATCTACTAAAAACTAAATAACTATTGGATTTAATTATATGTACTCTCAGTGTAAAATTTATTTATATAGACATCTAATTATGTATTGTCACATTAATAAAAATATTTAACTTAACCACCCACTACTTAAATGATCATGTAAATGAAAGGTTTTAATTGAATAACAATACAAAAAATAGTCCACCAAAATTAAACTCATAATTGTTAACAATTATATCATTTACTTACTCAAATAATTACATGTTCCTAGTAAGGAATACATATATACAAAAAGGAATTATATACCCCTACTTAAGTGTCTTTTAAAATACCTCACATCTTCAATCCAACCCGGAAAGGGTTCTGAGTGAGTACTAATAGGACGTGCGATGATCAAAGGTAGATTATCTTTCATATTTGCCGCAAGCATCTCTCCCATTGCTTTTGTAAATACATAGGTGTTTGGCCATCCACGCAAATTCGCCCTAGAAAAATAACCAGAAATTAGGGTGCTAAAGGGAAAAAGCGAGTAGGTCAATATAACATGGCATGCCGGAATGGAGCTTTTCATATTGAAAATCTTGTGCTCGGCATGGTCAACGTACTAGTGTACAATGTCTATGTTGATTCTAAACATGAGTTCAACAAAAGCACCATTTGTCTACCAAATGTTGTGTCCAATCCATGAGTGTGTTTGGTTTAATTTATTTTGACAAAAAAATAATTTTTTTCAAATAAGAAAAAATATATTTTTATAGAAGCTATTCATTTTAATTTCTATTCAAAAGCTGAAAAGAAACTGTTTTTAATTTTTGAGTAAGAGTTGAAATAAGATTTTTCTGTAAAAATAATTTTTTTAATAGTTGAAAAATTATTTTTTGTAAAAAGAAAAAACTGAGACAAACGCATCTTATATATACAAAGCACCTTATCATTCCAACTTCTTTCATTATTGATGTGGTTGTTTCTTATCTTCGCTGGCATTCTGTGCTCGGAGTTGATTCAGTTTTTCCTCAACCAACTGCTTTTCTACGTTGATGTCTAATCTTGAAGGGCCTTTAGTGTTTGACCCATATGGAATGTTTCCTCCGCTATTAGTCCTTTTGCCTCCCCACACACATAAGCTGAAACCAAAATACAAAATAGTCAATGATGTTTTGCTTAAGTGTGGAAACTGAAGCTAAGGATCACAAGAAGGTTGTGATATTACATACCAATACATACATGAAGAAGAATCTCTATTTTACGACATTCTCTAGCGAAGTTCAAAGCATTATAAGCTCCCGTTGTATTCGTAGCCATTGCAATATTGAATCTGGAGAAAACAAGATAATTATAGAGAATTTTTTTTCAGCTTAATTATTGGTTACAAGTTACAATCTTATTTACCTCTCATCAAGCCTGATAGTTGCGGCAGTGTGTACCATAATATTTATCTCTTCAACCAGGTTTACATCTTTAAGTCCAAATTTCTCAAAAGAAACATCACCAGCAGCTGCAATCACTTTCTCGGATATAAAGGAGCTAAATTCTGCACCCCACTTATCTCGTTGCATTCTGATCAAGTCCTTCCCAAAGACCTAGATATAAACACGCATGGGTCAAAAATTTTGTGGAAGTCTTAATTAATTTATATGAAAATGCTTGTTGCACATCCTTGTCTCCCACCACCTCAAATTATTATGAGGTTTAAGAATTATAGACTGCAAGTATGCGGAAAGTTTAGTTAGGCCAGATGTAATCAAATAGTGAAACTGTATGTATAAATTATGTGAAGTGTGTGTACAGTATGTGATCGTAACATTATTCTAACTTCTAATTAAGATTCATGTGAAACAGCTAAAGTAATAAGCTACCTCATTGTGCAAGCGTTGGGTAGCTAAATGTGGATTTGATACTCTCACAAGTAAGGTATAACTTTATGTTCGGTTGAGTGAGCCCTCAGTATCTTCTCCACAAAAACTGTAGAATACAAATAAAAAAAATAATAAAAACATTAATTGAAGTAATCTTCACCTTCACAAATATAGACGCAGATAAGTTAGAGGGAGACACATTAACTGTTCGCTAAGAATCTAGTTGCACCAGCAATTAAAATGGTCTTTCCCTGGAAAAAGTCCCGGACACTTCCAAACTCTGCCATAGCAGAGTAACAATAGCTATAGGAACCAAGGTAGCTAAAATCGAGATTCTACGTACAATCGGAAGGAAGATACAAAATCGTAAAATGTAGAATTATAACACGAATCATAAGATTCTATCAGAATACATAATAGTAATTATATAAACGTATAGATCACATAACATAACACAAATTAGCAAATAGTTACAACCAACATAATTAAACTTCAACCAAATATGCATAATCTAGGATTGAGGAGTAGATGTAGGAGCAAAATCCCTCTCACCACTAGTAGCACTTGTAGACATTTTTTTACCCCGAATGATAATCTAATTAAAAGACCAACAAGCAGCCAACAACAACCAAAAAAGAGAAATAAGAAAAAAAAAAAAAAAGGGACAATGTGCTGTCTGAAAAAGAAACAGAATGAAAACTTGAGGAAGAAAGAGGAACACCACCTTCACAGCTTCACCGGACAGAAATGGTTTGGCCCAGAGTAAGCTTGGAGAAAAAGAGAGCTCCACGAGACTAAGAAGCAGGGGTCGAGAGAGGGGAGCCGGAAATAGATTGTATAACCAGAGCGAGAGGGAGAGAGATCTATGGTAGAAGCAGAGAAATGGAGATGAAGAAGCAGAAGCAGAGCGATGTGCGAGAGGGAGAGGGCAAGAATTGTGCGGAAAGGCACTCACCTAGGGCTCCATTGCAGGTTAATGTGCGATAGTGGGCTAGGTCACTTGCTGAAATGGGTTGGAGCCCACTCGATCCTAGATGCGAGAACAAAATGGAAAATTGCCGATTCCACCACTTCCACGCGTTTGCTCAGTGATTCCACGAAGGCGACTTGAGGGGTGGAATCAGGATTGCTCACCTGTTGCAAGAACGTGAAATCATGCGATTTCATGATGCATATTGCAAGTCTAGCTACCTTGATAGGAATGATGACAAAGTAGTAAATTTGATGTATTACGGTTTTGTCAATTGGCACGGAATGGTTCGGCATATATAGAGGGTGACATACGTGTATGTACATTTTTCCAAGGAGGAATGTTATTTGCACTTACCTTTTCTTGGCCTCCGTGCTGACTCACTCCTATCCACCATTGGATTGGGTGTGAATCTTATTTGGTCTGAATCTCATACCCCATCCAATGGTGGATGAGAGTGAGTCGGTACAAAAGCCGAAAAAAGATGAGTTCAAATAATATAATTTTCGCCAAATGCTCTATTTGCACAAAGTAACTAGAATGCTTATCCAGAAAGTTAGGAATACATCTTATCCATAAAATTTATTTAATTCTTATTAAAAGTTAGAGAAATATTATTTGTACTCATTTCATTTAAAATACCATGTCAACTCAACTATCATATATTCACTATTGAAAATGATGAGTTTCTTATTTTAATTTTTTTTATCATTTTTAATGGTAAATGATGGATGAATTGATATAATACCCATGTAAAATAAAATGAGTATAAATAATATTAGTACATTACTTTAATAGTTATAATAAAACAATTCTTTAATCATTTTTTCTTTATTTAAAAAACCCATCACCAAATTAAGGGTGACTATACAAATAGATTTTCTCAAACCAATGCTTAGTTGGTTTAAGTGATTTAATATTTATTTCTATTAAATAAGGTCGCGGATTCGAGTTTTATGGACAGAAAAAAACTAGTGTTGGAGGGCTTTTTCCTATAGTGGGCTAACTGGTTTGAACCAAATTAATTGGAGTTTAATTGACTTTCTAATACTAGTGATCCATACCACAATAGAATTTCCCAATCCACAAAAAAATAAAAAAAGGACAAAACCCCATTTTGGCTCTTGATGAAATTGTGAGGGATAAATTAGTTCTTCCAAATTTAAAAGTCCAATAATAATCCCCAGCCATTTGAAAAAAAGGGGACACATTAATCTTTCTATAAACTCACCATTACAATACTTAACAGAGAAGCACACATGATACGTAATGTCTATGTTAAAAACTCCTCTTTAATAAAAACAACACCATTTCACTCTTCTTCTTCATTACTCTTCTTTTTTATTCACATGACCATTAACATAAAATCCAAATTCGCAACCATAGCCAACATAAACAATTCATCCAAGCAAATCATTTAAAGCCAAATTCAAACAACTCATACGAAATCAAACCCAGAAAAATTCATAAAAAAAATACAGTCCAAAAACAAATTCTCCAATTAGTGAGAGTGAGGAACCAATCCAAAAAATCATCACCATCAGTACTAGCAGTAGCATCAAACTGAAGAAATTTGAAACAACAAATGGAACCAGGGCAGCAAAATCATAAATTTCATATATATATATATATAGGGGATTGCTAACGTTCATTGCTCCACACCTTCACGTAGAGGTTAGCAAACTCCATATTTTATTTTGCACCAAAAAATTTACACTTCTCTTTTGTTAATCAACTTATAGCTATGGGTAGATTTGTAATTTTATTATCCACATTAATTGCTACTTTATTTTTTCTCTCGCTTTATTACTATTCTCTTTTCACTATTTTTCTCACATAAATATTTTTCTTTCCATTTTTCTCTTTCCTAATAAAATATTTGTTTATAAAAAATTTTAAAAGATAGATCCCCACCTAAATCCTAGTGTAATACCTTAGTATTAGTATTAGACAAACATTTCTTATTTTAAGTTATTAGAATGCTGTGCAATATTTAGTGAATAAGAAATTTTATTTATTTTTTGTAAAATTTATTTTATTAAATCACGTTTGCAAAATTAAATTTGAAAAAAATGTTGATGTGAGAGAATAAAGTTATTATAACATTAATTTTATTGATTAACAATACTTAAATCTAAGGACTAAACTTAGGGACGTGGATGTTTGTGTATTAACTATACTCCTAATCCATCAATCTTTTGGGATCGCAGCAAGGACATATCCGTTATTATAAGGTTACATCTTAGCTCGCACGGAGTACTTCATTAAACCTGGAGAATGTATATTCATAATGTAGTGCTTCCAATCAATAGTCTTAGGATCAAAGTTATATCCCTTATCCATACTAGCAGTTCCCGTCATTGCCACTCGCAACTTTTCTGCTTTATGATCCTCAAAGCTGTGAAAAAATTGAAATATTACCAAGTTATATCAATATAATTAAAGATAGAATTTTCACATAGCTGATCATGATTGAATATATATGTAGCATATGATACGTACATGCCCTTAAAGAGAGCATAAGGTCCATAAAGTTTCATTGTCTGCAAAACAAACGTAGTAAAAACACAGCAAAATAATTCAATATCAACTAAAATAACAAAAAGTTCCATGTATTTAATTTAGATGCATTAATAATATAAAATTTTTTTATATTATCATCCAATTATATCTTGTTAGATTAGCAAAATATTGTTAAATCTCATACTCACTACTTGAATGATCATATAAATAAAATGATACAATTGATTGACTATATAAAAATATTTTACACTATTAATTCATCAAAATTAAACTCAAGTACCATTACATAAATCAGTGTAATGAATAGCACATCAACTTAATTAACCTGAGTTTTACCAGCCGGTTCATTGTTTTGGCAAAACGCATCCTCAATAGCGGAATAAACTGTCAATTTTTTAAAGAAAGCCCCTGGCTTTTCACATTTATTTAGCCGTGGATTGTTTGTAACACAACAATACATCATATCTTGAAGATCAGAAACTTTAAATGGATTCCTTAACGAAGTACCAATATGGTAGATCAAATTCATGAAAGGATTCTTAGAATGGGCCAACAGTGCTATGATCATAGATTACCACCACGTCTGCAGGTATCTTCATCATCATTTAATTTCCTTAATTTTAAATGTAAAACCCCTAAATGTATGTGATACAGAAAACAACCGAACAACAAAATGCAAAATACAAAATAATTTAAAGGTTCAAGCTCGCCGGATCTAAAATTGTCTTTGGATGGCCAACAAAGCTAGTTGTTATTCTGAATACTCAGCAACCACGAAATCCGTAGTTCTATAATCATAAAATTAAATCATTAACTTACTCAAATAATTATTACCTCAAGGAATACATGCATAAGGGCTGCTATATGTGACGAAAACCTTTTCGTTAAAAATGCAAGAGTTGAAAACAAGAGTGGATATTTTATATGATAAAAATACAATCAACGGTTGGATGAGTCGTGTAGGAGTTTGCATAACAATACGTCAGACTATATAGCATTTTTATATACATATTATATATATGCAAAAAGGAATCTACACATGCTTAAGTGACTTTTTAAATACCTCACATCTTCGATCCAACCCGGAAAGGGCTTAGAGTGAGTACTGATTATTAAAGTTGGGCGTGTGATGATCAAAGGTACATTATCTTTCATATTTGCCACAAGCAACTCTCCCATCGCTTTTGTAAATACATAGGTGTTTGGCCACCCATGAAAGTTTGCCCTAGATTTGTCAACAAACGTAACCAGAAAATTAGGAGGGCAAAAGGAAAGAGCACGCAGATAAATATGATATATGGCATTCCAGAATGAAGCTTTTTATATGGAAAATTCTTGTGTTCAGGCTGCATGTACAGTATCAATGGTGATTCGAACTTACTTCCACAGAAGATTCATTTGTCTACCAAATGTTATATCTAGTCTAGATCACAAATCAAGGACCTTATCATTCCAAATTATTTCATGATTGAGGTGATTGTTTGTTCGCTGGCATTCTGTGCTCGGAGTTCTCTCAATTTTTCCTCAATCAACTGCTTTTCTAAGTTGATGTCTAATCTTGAAGGGCTTTTTAGCGTCTGACCCATATAGAATGATTCCTCAGTTGTTAGTCCCTCCGCCTCCCCACACACATAAGCTAAAACCAAAATTCATACTAGTCAAGCTGCTTTGCTTAAGTGTGGATTTACAGATATAATATGCATATCATCTTTCAGAAGCAAATTAATAAGTGGAATACAATTAATATATATCGCAAAAAATTACCCATTTTCTTTTAGTCAATCGCCATACTTATGTTCGTTTAATCAAGTACATGTCAAATTCATACGTAGAATTTACTCGTTTGTTAAATGGGAACAGTAACATCATATTTGCATGTAGGATAGTTACCATACTAACATCTGTTTTTTAACCGATAGTATATGTTCAAAAGCTTAATTACATCCTCCTCTCTTTTTCCTTCTGCATCCCAATCCCTTATCTCTCTACTCTTGACAAACTTAACCATGTTAAGCACCTATTATTAGATGCCAGAAAATGTTATTTTTTTTTTCCCAGTTTTGATGCTTTTTGTGAACAATACTGTTCCTTGGACACTAGTTTTTTAGATATTATGTGACACTTATAAGGAACATACAAATATCTGAGGATTTAAATTATATTATTGGCAAATTTGTTAATACAGAAATATGTAGGAGGAATCATGTGTTATTAACAGTAAATTTCAATTATTTTACTGATAAATTTAGTGAAAAGATATCACATTTATTATTAGTTATGTTATCATATTTATTACATTCAAGACTAATATAACTAAAACATTTCCAATTGCCTATAAGGATGTCTAAATCTTGGGTTCAAAAAATCTCTGTCTTTCGTTAAAACAAATTAAAATTTCAGTTATATGGATATATGGTCCTAGGACTTTCAACTAGAGGCCGCATTGTACGCATAAGGTTGTGAGATATTACTTGCCAGCAGATACAAGAAGAAGAATCTCTATTTTACGGCATTTTTTGGCGAAGTTCAAAGCAGTATAAGCTCCCATTGTATTCGTACCCATTGCAATGTCGAATCTGCAGAAAACAAGATAATAGTAAATGGATCTTTGTAGCTTAATTATTGCATATAATCTCATTTAGCTGTCATCAAGCCTGGTACTTGCGGCAGTGTGTACTATGATATTTATCTCTTCCAACATCTGTTCAATCAGGTTTACGTCTTTAATTCCCAACTTCTCAAGAGAAACATAGCCTGCAACTGCAACCACTTTCTGGGATATAAAGGAGCTAAATCCTGCACCCCACTTATCTCGTTGCATTTTGAATAATTCCTTCCCAAAGGCCTAACATAAACATGCATGGGTTGAACTTCATGAATGTCTTAATTTCTATGAAAATGCTTGTTGCACGTCCTTGTCCCACATCACCTCACATCATTATGAGGTGAAAAGACTATATTGTAAGTGTGTAGAAGGTCTAGTTATGAGGGCCAACTCTAATTATTAAGATATAAAACTATTTATATGTTTCTGCTTAATAGTTTAAATTTTTGGAAAAGATGATTTATGAAATAGTATCAAAATCTCTATGATCAAGCTAGTGTCTAAAATTTGATCCTTATTTGCCAATATTCTTCTAAATAAAAGTTGAATTTCAGCACAAAGTAAGGTGATCATATATATGTATAGATCATACTTCAAGTTTAAAAAAGGCTCTTGCATAAAAAAGTACATTAAAATATAAAATTATTCACATACTTTTATCCAGCAATTTAAGATTTTAGAAAAGATAGTTCATGATAGTAATTAAATAGTGAAACTGTATGTATAAATGTAAAGTGTGTGTATATATTGTATGTGTTCGTAACGTTATTCTAAGATTTAGTACAACAACAAATTCATGTGAAACAGCTAAAGGAATAGGCAACCTCATTGTGCAAGCGTTGGGTAGCTGAACATGGATTAGATGCTCTCACAAGAAGGTAAAACTTTTTCATGTTTGGTTGAACCCTCAATATCTTCTCCACAAAAACTGTTAAAAAAAAAAAAGTTGATTAAACTAATCTTCCTCTTCACAAATATAGAGATGCAGGTAATTTAGAGGGAGACACTAACTTTTCGCTAAGAATCCTGTTGGACCAGTAATTAAAATGGTCTTTCCCTTGAAAAGGTCCTAAACGCTTCCAGACTCTGCCGTAGCTTAATAACAATAGCTATAGCAACGATGAAAGGGTAGCAAATCTGATGTAGTTTGGTTGTTAGTTGGCACGTAATGGTTCCATATATACAGAGAGGGGGAGACATAGGCAATGACAGACGCAAAAAGTTTAGATAATGGAAATAAAGATAATATATAAATATAATAAAAAAATTTAGAGAAATGTTTTTTATCTGCAATTTGGGGTAGAGTAACACCAGAGCGTTGAGAGATAAAAAAAAGAAAAAAAAATTGTAAAAGAAAGTGAAAAGAGTGAAATAATTGATGGAGAGAGAAAAAACTGAGAGAAGATGTTAGGGTGTTGAGATTTTGGATATGTACAAATAACATAACCCAAAAATTTATACAATTTTTGTTTTAATTGAAAGCCAAATATATATATATATATAAAATTTTCAAATTTTTGTGGGGCATGTGCCCCAACCTTCTTTCAATAGATCCGTCCAAGCGTCCCTAGACATACGTGTACATACATTTTGCCAAATATATAAAATTTTCAAATTTTTGTGGGCCATGTGCCCCAACCTTCTTTGAATAGATCCGTCCAAGCGTCCCTAGACATACGTGTACATACATTTTGCCAAGTATATATATATATATATATTTTGGTTCAAATAACTAAAATGCCTATTCAAAAAGCTAGGAATGCGTTTATTATGAAATGTATGATGCTTATTGCCAGATTTATCCATTTTTAGCAACTGTCAGATTTCAACATAAACTTCAGCTATGAGAGTTATATCGGACCTATTTATAGCCGAAACAAACAGCAGAATTAAGGGATGGACATCAATTCTCTTTTCGGCGATTTTTTAATTAGTGCCAAACCGTGCTGAAATTATGACAGGTTGTTTTAGAAAATGTATATTTCTACAATGATAATAAAACAGGGTGAATTCTGTTTTTTTGCGCAAATATGTGAGGAAACATAAATAAAGGCCATTTGGTCGACCACAACATTGGTGAGCATCACTCTCCACGGAGCATCTTATCTCATAAGGTAATAGTGTATTATGAGAGTTTTATATATAAAGAATTGTATTATCTTCTTATAAGAGGGGGTGATTGTTCTCTTTATATTTAGAGAGAAATTGTAATATTATTTTTTCATATATCAAAAACTATTTTTTTCTTATTCGGAGTTTTTTTCCTATCATTAAAAAGTTTTTTACATTAAATATTTTATATCAATTTCAATTTCTTAACTCTATTTTAATTGCATAATGCCTTTTTTTCGCAACTCTACTACTCATCACAAAGTTTTTATTAGGTGAGATTGACTCAATGTCATGAAAATTAGATAAATGACATGTTTGGATGCCCGTTTGAATATACACAAATTAATTTTGAAAGACCAAAATTAATTTTATTTTTTTTTGTTGCTTTTTTGGTTTCTTATATCAAAATTAATTATGGTCTTACAATTAATTTTAGATAGAAGTAAAACATTTTCACTTTTCAATTTTACTAGGATTGATTTTGGATATTATTTTGTAAATTATATATCTAAAAGTGATTTTGATAAATACTATTCAGTATATTTGAAAGTACATTTGCTATTTCTAAAATCAATTCTGGCTCCTAAAATTGATTCTATCAATTTTTTATAATATTTAGTTGTTGACTTCTAAAATCAATTCTTATCTCTAGAATTGATTTTAAGAAAAATAAAAAAATTTTACTTCCTATTAGAATCACTTTTAGAGAAATTACTAAGTATAAATTATTTTATTTTAAAATTAATTATATAAAAATAAAACTAAATATACACTTAAATATAAATTATTTTTTAAATCAAATTATAAAATATAAACTACTCTATCTCATAATAAATTATAACTAAATTAATTCAAATAAAATCAAGACAAAAAGCAGCGCCGAACACGCTAAAAGATCTTTTGTATCGCCGAACACTTTTCTTGGTAAAGAGGAGGGGCTAGGCCCCCAACTAACCACTCTACTACCAGCGACACATCCACGAGGAAGGCTAGCTCCCATGAAGTCATCAAGTAGCAGTCAACCAAATGAAGCATCTATTGTGCAAACTTTATCTTTGACGTTGGGCTTCTTCGAGTTCGAGGCTATAGGCTAGGGTTAGGAGTAAATTTACTTAGGCGGTACTTACTATAGACAATTTTTTAGATATTAAACATGCATTCGGCGATGAGGCTCATATATTCAAAATGCACCAATCTCTATATTAATGCTTGTATGTATTAATATTGTACATAACTTTTAAGGAATTCTATTTAACAATTGACATGTATATATATCAATTAGAATTAGTACATTTTGAATATAAGTTTTATCACTTTACAAACATCTATCAAATAAACTTAGTAGAACAGTGCGTGACACGAAGAACCTTGCTTTTTTTTTTTTTGGTCAGAGAAAAAAAATTGTCAATGAGAGAGTTTTTACCTTTATATTGAGCTGATCCAACTCAATTCATATTAGTTGGGATTTAATTAATAGATTTTAAATACTTATAGATTAGACTAAAAAATAAATTCAATATTTTTCTTATTTTTAAGGGATTAATGTAATGATAAAAACATTTGAAAGATTGATATATATAGTGATACATTAACAGTTAAAAAACTAATTAAAAAAATTTATATGAAAACTATTCATACCTAAGAAGCAGGTTGAGTGAGTTTTTTTAGTTTCAATCACTAGTATCTGAAATTTATTAAATTTGATTAATTTGACTTGAGTTAAGTTAGTCCACTATGAAAAATGTAAAACACTTGCCCACGCTTGAGAATAAATGCCAAAGTATTGGAATCAATTAAATATTGGCAGGTTGAGTTATCTCTTTTTCTATGTGTTATTTTCACTAATATTATTTTTTATTATTACTTTTTTTACGTATTATTTATTCTAATTTACTTTCACGTACATAAATATTTCTTGTTTAAGATAAAATCAACCAAAATTAAGTGCCAAGACGACCACAGATAGTTATTGAGACTAAAACTACAAAAAAGATTTAAAATAACTAGAAAATCATATTTTTTGTTAAACTTTTTTATATCAGCATAATACGATACATGTATTGATTCTTAAATAGACAAGTGTAATTTGTTTTACTTTATTTCACTTAACAATCATATGCATATATTCTATCAAAGCTTTTAATTTCTTTTAATATTGTAACAATATTGCTCAAAGACTCATTTTGATTAGATTTCATTTTATTTTGTCTATACAATTAGTATTCAGAGTCAACTAGGATTTTAACTAATCTAGTTTAAGCTAAGTTAGCTTATTTATGGGATAAACCTTTTCAAGTATTAATTTTTTTATTCACAAGATTCAAACTTAAAACTTTACTTAAAAGGAAAGGAAAAACACACTTTATCCCTTAAACTATAGATCATGTGTACTTTTACTTTAGTATTCTAATAACATGTAAATTGATCCCTAACATTTTCTTAATGTACAAATAGGCCCTTATGTTAACTTTTCCATCCAATTTTTCTAATCGTGAACATGTGAGATGCACATGACCCTTGTAATGACCAAACAACTGTCATCTTCTTCCCATCCCTCTCCTCCTTGTATTCTCCTTCAAGTTCTTCTTCCTCCATTTTCCCTTCATTCTATTGGCCACAACCAACCATATTATCTCTACTCCCAAGAAACCAAAATTGAACCAAACAATGGAAATCTTCCAACCATATTATCTCTACTCCCAAAAAAAAAAAAAATCTTCCTCAAGTTTAAAACTAAAGGCAAAAAAACAAACACACACACAAACACACACATAAAGGATGGAAATTTCAACAAACAAGCATTGCATTGTATCAACAACATCAACTTCAACCGGTTTATTATTATTATTTTTTGGGTGAAATTGCAAAACAATGGTGGTTCAATTTTGGTTTCTTGACAGTGGAGGTGATGTGGGAGGTTGTGGTGTGAAGGGAAGAGGGAGGAAGAAAAACTTGAAGGAGAAGAGGGGGAGAGGGAGGGGAAGAAGATGAAGGTTGTTTAGTCATTACAAGGGTCATGTGTACCTCACATGACCGCTAATAAAACAATAGGATGGAAAAGTTAATAGAAGAGTCTATTTGCATATTAAGAAAACAATAGAGGTCGAATTAGAGTGCATTTAGATTAGCTTTTATGAAGAGAAGACACTTTTTTTGGGTTAAAAAGAGTGTTTTTATGTATGGTTTAAGGTGTTTGGATTGACTTTTGAAAAAAAAAAACTTGAAATTAAAAAAAGTAATTTACAATTTTTTTAAAACTAGTGATAGGACTTCTAAAGAAAGCAGAAATAATTTTTAATAAATTTATCTTTCAAAACTATCCCTTATTTTTTTTGTAATTACAATTCTATCCTTTCTCAAACTTTTAAAAAAAATTTCCTCGTCATTCTCGCTTTAACTCGCGAGGGACAGCGTGCCCATATATATCCCACAATGTTTATTACTCTCTACATGACTTACATACAACACATAAGAAGAATTCCATGTTATGGAAAAATATTAATGATATCAAACTTAACAACTAACAAATTATTGGTTAAATTTAACATAGAAAAAGTTTTGAAAGAAAAAGAAATGGCAAGTTTTGTTGAGAAAGCAAGAAAAGAAGTTCTAAGCATGATGATTGATTTCTTGTGGTAGAGTGGAAAATCTTCTTATAAACCTGCTTGATTGGTAAGTTTATCAACACATATTTGTTATTTTATGTAATTTGATTATAAAAAAGTACTTTTATTCAAATAAATTTATAAGTACTTTTAAATAATTAAAAATACTTTTCAAATTATTTATTCAAATGTAAAATAGCTTTTTTTGAAGAGAAAAAAAAAATGATCTATTAAAAAGAGTTTAAAAAAGCACATTTTTTAAAAGTAATCCAAATACATTCTTACATTTTTTAGAGTTCTAAGAATAAAATACACATAATTTATAATTTAATAAATAAAATATTTTTTACCTAAAAAGAATAAGTATGAAATCACTTAAAACAGCCCAATATTAATGTATTAATCGAACTTTACGAGTTGCTACACTATTACCCGACATGGAATGCTTTTTTATTTTTTTTTTAATTTTCCTTTAAACATATCTATAGCGGCATGGCCATTTCTTTCTCTTTTAGGAGTACCCTTGGAAGAGCCCCCCCCCCCTCTCTCTCTCTCTTCTCTCTTTCCAAAAAAAAAACCTTTAAAAGAATTGCATTCAAAACACGTCACACTTACAACATTTATTTATAGTAGTTGATTGTTTGGCATAGATTAATATTATGGCCCCTAATTATAGAGGGTAGGTTTGTGTGCTTCCACTCCATGCACAATAATTAATTATTATTTTTTTATTTTGATTTTTTTATTAATTTAGATAATTTGATATATTAATTTAAAAATATATTAAATTATTTAAATTGACAAATAAACTAAAATGAGACGGGTAACTAATAATCTCCTCTAATATGTTTCTGTTTACATTCTAACCAAATCAGATCTACCGAATCAGATTAATGTTTCTTTTTTTCCCCCTCTTGTGAAGTGTTTTTATACTTTATGCCTGTAAGATTAATTCTTATATAAAACACTAAGGTTGATTTATTTACAAATATATATATATATATTTTTTTTTTGACAAATTTTAAATCTTTATCATTTTAAATATTTATTTATTTATCACTTATTTTTAAGTATAAATCACCGTCTTTAGATTAAACTTACTAGATTTAGACTAATTTAATTTGAGTTAGGTTAACCCATCATGTAAAACTTTTATAGTGCTATATTTGAAGGATAAATATCAAATTATTTGAACCAATTAAATATTAATTTTTTGTTTATCACTTAAACCATTTATTATAACTATCAAACTAAATCAGTTAAGTATAAGAATTGCATTAAACTGTCTGTATGGGAGAAGAAAAGGTAGCGAAAAATGAAGAAAATTGTTTTTTTTTTTTAACATAATCATTAATATTCATCTTTAAGTTTGTTGGATATTTTGAAGTTTATTCAATTAGATGATTTAAAAAAAAATTATGAAGATCAGACTAGAAAACAAATTATTTAACTCTTGGGTCGTTTAATGAATTTGAGAGCGAAACTTGCCTGATTGGTTAGTCAACTTTTTCTTCCTTTCATGCTACCGAACTTTGAAAAGTATATAATTTTTAATAATTAAAACAATAAAAATTAATATGATCTTCCTCTCTCTCTCTCTCTCTCTCTCTCTCTCTCTATATATATATATATATATATATATATATATATATAAAATTATTTATGTTCTAAATAAAAATATTAAATTCTATAACTTTTTTCAACTATTTCGAAAAATCTAAAGTTCTAAGCATCTGCATCGTGTCAAGAGAAAAAGAGGGAAAAAAAGTGATTGAATGCATAGGAACGTTGCCTGAAATGATGTACATAAACAATAAATTAGTTTTTTTTTCTTAATTTTATCATACATGACATGAGCTTTGGAATTTGGTGCGAGCAATGGAGTGATTGGCTAAAATATAAGCAAAGAGGCCTATAAAAATTCTATTATGAAGCAACTATAAACTTAATTAACTTCTAAATTATTATTTAAAATTATTGTTCCCCAAAACAGAATTAACTGTGGCATAACGACTAAAATCATGAAAACTGGATCTCACTCTTGTATTATTAGTTGTCTTGTGATGTTATTAATTGCGTGTATCCATTTTCTAACACTAACAGTTGCATTTATAATTCCGTACACATTTGTTGTTCCATTGAGAGTGGCAATATGAAGATAATTCATCACATTTATAGTCTATTGAGCGTAGGGAAGGTCACCTAAAATTATGCCACTTACAGTTGCAGAATTTTAAGATGTAGTTGAATAAGTATTATTAATGTATCTCTCAGAGAGGAGAATGTAATTTAATTAAACAATCGGACAGTCCAACCAAAGAAAAATCTGGACGGTCTATGCACGAGTAAATATGTAAGTATTAATTTGAATCAATTGATACATCAAGCGCTTGACAACTATAAGAACAATTATAAAATTCAATAATACTTGTAACACATCATTACATCAACGTATATCACAAGTTTGAACGCAATGAAAATTTAAGTTTTCATAAGACAAGTCACCACAATTATCGATGCAAAGTACGAATTGATCACTTAAAGACATAGTTGGCAATACCAGGAAAATGGATATTCATGAAGTAATCCTCCCAATCAATAATTTTTGGGTCAAAGTAAAACAAATCCATCTCTACCCCACCTTGTCTTGCCGCTGATAGCAACTTCTCTGTGTTGATATTATCAAATCTGTTTGCAAAACAAGCTAGTCTCAGTTAATCAATATTAAAGCAATTGCTATAGTATTTCATTTTAACTGCTACTAATTAACTTACACGCCCTTGAAGAATAAATAAGGCTTGTAAAGATCAACCAACCGCATAACTATACGGATCTTCTTGTAAAGGTCAAGATACATTTCTTGAAAATAATGGCATAAAGCTACATTGGCCAGCTCTAGTCCCTACCAAATGCAAACTCTGTGTAAGTACTCTGTTGACTAAAATTGTCAAGCTTAAGAGTAACGTGCCTTGACTAGTGATTGCATGAATATTATTATAAGGGACGTGAAATAGAAATGAGGATTTGAAGTATAACCTTTAACAGGAGCAAGTAGCGAATGGACATGTATCTGCGGAAGCTGGCCATGTTGCTCAATATGGTAACTTTGCTAACCTTGATGGGCTTCCCATCCTTATTTATCCAAGGTTTTGCCGTGAAATATCTGAAGCTATAGTCTTGGAGATTGACGTATCTGACAGGGTTGCTAACAGAGGACCCCACATGATATATGATATCACTAGGTTGATCAGCATGAGCCACCATGGCCACTAGCATTGCATTCACCACCATGTCGGCTGGTATCTGCTTCAAACTCAGCATTAATTAATATTATTAAATTAGAGAAAAGAATGGCATTCGCATGTGTTGTCTACTTTCTTTAATAGTTTGGTTTAGAAGATGAGAATGGGATTTATTAATATTTGTTAATTGTTACTATATTAATGTCGATAGACTTTCTTTTCTAATTGAGAAGAATGGCTTTATTTAGTGACTTACCACGTCAAAAACTGCCTTAAGATCCGCAAGGAAGCATGTTAGTTTTCCTTTACCATAAGCAACAATCAAACTGTCTATGGTTCTGTACAAAGTCCCAAGATAATAAAAAGATTATGAAAGTGCATAAAATGGACAGCATTCAGCAAATTATGGGAAGACAAAATGTGGATTATTGGAAAGTGCATCAATAGACATGTTGTACCTTACACCTTCGACCCAACCGGGGAATGGTTCTCTGTAAGTGCTGGTAACGATCGTAGGACGTACAATAACAACAGACAAGTTTCCCTTCGAAGTTCCTATAATCATTTCTCCCATTGCCTTTGTAAAGACGTATGTGTTTGGCCAACCATATAGAGTTGCTCTGAAAATCAATTAAGATACAACCAAAGTTAATTAAGAATTATAACAATTTCCGCTTATCTCAAAGAGGAAAGTTAAACTTAAAATTCACTTTAAAAAAATGAAAATTCAGTCGAATGCTAACTGTTTATTAAAACATATGGTTTAATTGTTTTCTCTATTGCTAAAAATTGAAAGTGGCTCAGCCTTAAGTGCATTCTACTTGTTGCATGAGGAAAAATATATGTCAAAATTTATTGTCGACTTTTGCTGCACCTAATAACTCCGAACACATTAAATGCATTTCCTTAAAAATCTATGTATCATGAACTCCATAAATGGAATTTGTTACATGTTTCTATCAATCATCAAATCCCCATATATTCCCTTTTAGCTATAATTGGTAGCTGAGGAATAGGATAGTTTATTGATTTTTTAAAAATTATTTTCCTTGCATGTTGAGTGTATATAGTAGTGAAATTTTTGAGATATTTTAGATATATTTAAAATTTGGGATTTTGAATATAGCATAATAGCCTTTCCAATTTCGATCATATGTTTCCATAATAAAATTTTTTATTGTCGCCTCTACCCATAGATGTCAACTATAAGTCACACTACCTTAATTTCTTTACTTGTGTCTTTTTTTTTTTTTAATACTTTTGCATATTTATCTATGCTACTTTGTTTGTACTTGGCCCAGCATAGCACAACAGAGATAGATGGTAGAGTTTGATAATGGCATCCGTTAGTGGGAACAAATTGCTATATCAGAATGGTATTTATGAGTATAGTGTTGCGTTTCTTTTACAAATACTCCCGGAAGTTCTGAATTGTTAAAACGGCAGCTAAGTAGTATACTTAGAACAAACCTTTTGATACCGAAGTCCTTCATGGCCATTTTAATGTCATGTTCTGTGGCTCCTTCCTCCCGAAGCTGATTCAGTTTCTCCTCCACTACTTTCTTTTCGATGTCAATGTCTAGTCCGGGCACTCCATTTAGTGACACACCCATGGGATGTGGATCCTCCACTATGAGTCCACCTCTCTCGCCACATACATAAGCTTCAAGGAATTAATAGCATTTACATTGATTAGTCTAAGGAAATTTTACTCGAGACACGCGTGGACATATAGTGGCTATATATAATATATAGGCACACTGACGTAGGATTTATAAAATACTTAGTGCAAGTCCCACACGCGACTGTAAATACTTATTGTAAATGCTATGTATGCCTTGACTTAGTTATTCAATGATGTTATTTACAAATTTATATCAATGCACTAACCTTATACATTTTCATATTGATAAATATTTTGTTCATATATATATATATATATATATATATATATACTCATTTTATTATATTTTGGAAAAAAACTGATGTAAGAATGAAGGATATGAATAAAAATAGTGTAGCTAGAAATACCATTTCCTATATATGTATACAAGGAGTGCAGACGCTACTCAAGGAGAGAATGGCTACCCATATAGTCCATCCATGAGCATCATTTAAATTTTAAAGTAAAAAATAGCGTGATTGATCCTATGTTGTTGCAACTGCCAAGTGACAAAAGGACATCTAAAGGAATACGTATATTCGAATACAAAAGTCTTCCTTTTTGCATTTTTTGACGACAGAATCTTGTGGAAGATTGGATGTGAGATTTGATTGATTCTTATACAGATAACAGTCATTATCGTGGGCAGGTGTGTATATATAAACTAACCTGTTGATACGTGGACAAGCACCTTCAGTTTAATACATTTTTTGGCGAAGCTCAAGACATGCTTTACTCCCAATGTATTTATACCCAATGCAACATCATATCTGCATTTAATAACAAAACGAAGAGAACCAGATATAAAAACAAAAAAAAAAAAAAAAAGAAAAACTTTGAATTTTTAACCATATAGAAATAAGCGATTATTTATAACTGCTGAAATCTGAACGCAGACATGGTTCTGAAATTCTATCACCTCGAATATATACGTACCTTTCATCAAAGTTAGTTGTTGCAGCTAAATTAACTATAACTTCTGTTTGATTGCAAATCTCATCCCCAAGAATGGAGTCCTTCAAATCCAAGTTCTCTTGAGAAATGTCCCCAGGCACCAGAGTCAACTTTTGTGATACAAAGGAATTGAAGTTTGTACCCAGATTTCCCTTCAGCAATCTGAACAAGTCCTTCCCTATGATCTACATACAAATGAAAATATAATAGTGTGTATCAGGTATAGCCATAAGCATATTTAGCATCTTGAAAAAGTAGTAAAAATACATTAATTGGGGGGGTTTGGGGAGCTTGAAATGATAGTATACTTCTCTACATTATTTGTTTTTTGAAAAAACAATAACTAATTGATATAATTTTGCTAAAACAAACATCTATTTTGTCAATTATTTTCTCTCCCAAAAGTTTGAGTTATGGTGACGTCCATTATGCATTGCCTTAAGTTTGGTATATCATATACCCAGCTGATTGAATGAGAAGGATTTATGGTTTACTGATACTTCAATGACCTATGATCCACTATATGTGCGTCTTACTCCCTCTCTACATTTGCAGTACGCCTTCCTCTCCATTCCAGCGAACCACCACCATTGCATGACCTAACACTACCACCTCAACTTGTCACATCTAAACCCTCACCACACAATCACGGATCCAGCCATTACACCCCTCTCTGCAATCGCATGCCCATGCCTCACCTCACCTTACTTCACCTTAACCATCATTGCCTCAACGCCAAAGTGCCATCATAGCCCCTGCCCTGCCGCCTTTGGCCTTAGCCCGCACCCTCTTATGCCCAGAACCATCATAGCCCATCGCTGTTCTCCGCCCAGCCAACCACGACACAACCTGCCGCCTCGACCTCTGCTTTCCTTTTTGCGACTTGCAACTGCCCATCAACCTGTTTGACCTTGCCACGCCACTGTGAAGCATCGATTATTCGATTCCCACCTACATCAACTGCCCATTGGAGATCCTATGAACCATCGCCGCCACATCCCATTGCCGATGTGATGATTTGCCTTTGCAACTTTCGCTCAAATGGCGGCAGAGTGCTTCAAAGGAATACGACAAAGAAGAAAACTATGGTATATGACAGTCATTAGCGTATAGGTGTCCAAATCAAATATGACTGTTTGATCACATGGTACGTGGTGTACCAAATTTAACCTAGTGCACAACATAACATTGCCATAGTTTTATATCTTGACATATTGGAAGGTTTCTTTGTACCTCCCCTTGCGGTAGGTAAGACTAAATAAAGTTATGACATGTTTAAAATTTTTTATAATTTGATGAAAGAAAAAGCAATAATACATTCTCATTGTCATCATTGTTATATATATGTTATCATATTCGAATTTAAATTTTATTTGGAACCTATTGTATATATATAATAGGTTATTCTTCCTTTTATATACCTTGCTGCACAAAAATATAAAATAAATAAAAAGAAATTTATTAATACATACAAAATAGATATTTTGGAGACATACATAGAAAAAGAGAGAGATAAAGGTGATAAGTTTACCATCTTTCCTTTTTCAACATCCACCACTCTTATACGTTTCTCTCTCTATTTATATGTTCAAAATGTCTATTTTGTACATAGAAATAACATATCTAGTAAACAAATGGCTTTTGTAATATTTGCACACTCAATTCACCTCATGGTGCAAGCGATGAGTGGCAGATTCATTATCTGCTGCTCTCAAAAGAAGATAAAGTTTCTTCACATTTGGTTGGACTCTCAGTATCTTCTCCACAAAAACTGCACCCCAGGCAATTAACACATCAAAATTGGTAACTAGATATATATCTCAACGCGTGCTAGCACAATAAAATAAGCAGACTTAGAGAGAGAGAAAAAATACTTTTTGCGAGGAAGCCAGTGGCGCCAGTCACTAAAATGGTCTTGTCCTGAAGGAAGTGCAATATGCTTCCCAACTCCATTGGAGAAAAATTATGAGAGGCAGAAAAGATTTCAAAGTAGATTTTCGGATGAAAGGAAAATGGACACAATGTATAGACGAGGTGTCATGCCCCATAGGGTGATATATACGTGGAAATTAATGCTTGTGACACACGCATTGGTCCCAACTCTGAAGCGTGAACATCACTCTCTACAAAAGCTAATACATTATGCATGGCAAAATCGGTGTGACTTTGCCACCGTATTCAATATATATCTCCCAACAGTTTGTTGAGCCTATCCATGGCTACCACACATTAATATGCCTACATGCAATAACTGTTGACATCTCAGTCCTCAATCAGGATAGCAAACAAAGGAAGGAAATGGCGGAAAAAAATCTTTTCTATGCGCAAATTCTGTCTCGTTTCTTTGTTTACCCTTTATGATTTGTCAATTGAAAAAGAAATATTTTAAAGAAATTTAAAATTTAAAATTTAAAATAATTACCAATTATGTGTATATTATTTTAATTTTCAAGTAACAAAATGTGACTATGTGAGTAGTATGACAGACAGTGAGATAGAATTTGGGGCGGAAGATTTGTATCCGGAAGTGGCACTGTGATAACAGTAAACACTCAATTCACTTTACTCAGCTACTTAAGATTCCATAGTTAATTGAGTACGCGTTAGCTATCGTCAAAGATCAATGCCTCAACTTCATAGGGCTAAGGGGATATATTAAAATTGTCACAGATATTTACCCCAAATAAAACTGCGATAAATCACCAATGAAACTATTTTTTCAAAGAGAGAAAGAAAAAACCATTCATGAATCTTTATCTATATATAATATCTTCTATAGGATAGTTCATCATTTACAGTTTCTCCCTTTGTTTGATGTTAAATCTCAGAAAAGCTTATGATCAAATCCGTTTTCATAACTGCTACAATCTTAATTATTGCGTGTACATATAATATTTTGAAAAATTCTTCCATGTCTGTAGAAGAAGTAAACTTGTTCTTGTTTTTATACCATTCCGTGTATATATCACCCCTAACCATAGTCTCCGCGGCGGAGGGAAGGGAGACTAGGAAATAGGAATTGCCATGGTCCCCCTAGGTTATCATTTTTATTAAAAAACTATTCATATATATTAATTATTGATCCCTATAAAAAAATAAAGGTTATAGGTATATATTTAATTTTATATGTATATTTGATGTGTATAATTTGTATTGCCTACATAAATATGTTTGTATAATTTATACTTATTAGTTTTTTTTATATAATTTGTCTCTGTATGACTTTTTCTTTTTTTTTTCTTTTCATTTTTGGTTATACATGTTTACTCTGGCTTCGTTCATTTTCTGGGTCTGCCGTTTGATTATAGTATTGAAAAGTTACAGTTTTTGATAATTTCCATAATTAAACTAATATACATTAAATGATACAAAGCACTATTGTTTCTTATTCTAAGAATATTTAAAAGTTTCTCGTAACATTTGTTCATAAAATGTTTCCTAGAGAGTTATTTTGGGGTAGAAACACGTCATTGTGCATTACTTTTTATATTATACACCGTAACATGTGATTTGTTTCTCAAATCACTCAAATTTTACCCATTACTTAGAGCAGGTTAAGATTCAAGTTGTAAGCAACTGATTAGCGTTAATTACGTAATTGAAGTGGTTTTGCATTGTTAAGGATTTACGGCTACAGAAATATTCTGACTAGGACAGTCTCATTATTCGAAACACAGGATTAAGTTTATACTCAAAAGGAGTTTTTTTTTTTTAAAAAAAATTGCAATGACTAAATTAAAAAAAAAATACTACAAAACTTTCTTTTAGTTTTCTGAAATTTTTTTACAGCTTTTGAGTATAAGATTAATTCTCGCTCAAAATATTAAGACGCTCCTGCCGATGACCCCTTTCTCATTATAATCAACACAAAAGGTTTACCTTGTAGCTTTAATTGTTAATTATCTATGCCTAGTCCTATGTGGAATTTAAGAATTATTTAAAAAAGAAATAATAATAATAGTAATCTATAAGAACAAAAGTCTCAAAAGTCGATAACTTTTCTTTCTCTATGAAATAAAATCTACAACAAGTAATGCTCGTTGCTTCTTGTTTGTGGTATATAATGTCACCTTCTGAGTAGTTTTTGTTTACTTCCTTTCCCAAGGATGCCAGTTCAAAAGAAAACGTGACGGAATAACCATATCGTATTCCACTTGATACTAAAGAAATTGCGTTTGGCAAACAGCAAGAGAACTCCTTTCTGGTGAGGTTGTACCTAAGTTCATACTTAATTAATTCTTAGTCTGGGATATTCTGCGATAAAATATATCCCATAAAGAAGAGACATTGATGGCCAATTTGAAAACGTCAAGCTTTCACCAAACATAAAAAAAATATATAAATAAAAACGTCAAGCCAATCAAATTATTTGAACTTGGACATTTTAGATTTTGACAGTTAATATATACCAAGGTTCAACAACATTTAATTCGATTGGACTCCACTCTTCTACAAGCCTCTAAAGAGTTTTTTGATAACCTATTTTGATTTGATAAACAGGCAGAGTTAGAGATCATCAACAGAGCGTAGATAGACTAAATTTGATTAACTTCCTGAACCTCTTTTTAGACTACTCTGGATCTATTATACGTAATTCAAAGTAAATTGCACAGTCTCAAAATTGTAGTTTTTTTAAATTATTTTATTTTATTTTTTTTGGGTCTAATTAACTGTTTTCTTCTATAATTGGGTGCAACAGCCAATATCATAGCGCAAGTTTACATTGACATTTATGTAATTAAACAATGCAATGCAATTATTCAAATCAAGAAAAGTCCAAACGGTTGCAAGAGTAAAACTAAAACATTTAAATATTTGAGTCACTTGATAACAAGGTTAAACAAAATAAAAGTGTAAGTCTCATAAGACAAAACGCTACAATTATTGTCCATGCGAAGTACGTGATTATCACTTTAAGACATACTTGGCAATACCAGGAAAATGGATATTCATGAAGTAGTCTTCCCAATCAATAGTTTTTGGGTCAAAGTAAAACAAATCCATCTCTTCCATCTCTACCCCACTTTTTCTTGCCGATGATAGCAAATTTTCTGTATTCGTATTATCAAATCTATTTGCCAAACGAGCTAGTGTCGGTTAATTAATATTAAAACAATTGCTATAATACCTTGATTTAGCTACTACTAAGTAACTTACACGCCATTGAAGAACAAGTAAGGCTTGTAAAGATTAGCCAACCGCAAAACAATACGAATGTTCCTGCTTAGGACAAGACACATTCCCTGAAAACACTGGCACAAAGCTGCATTGGCCAGCTCTAGTCCCTACTTAATGCAAACTGTGTATGCACTTTGCTGCCTAAAATTGTTAAGCTTAAAGAGTAAAGTTAACGTGAAGTAGAAATTAAGGATAATTTGAAGTAACCTTTAACGGAAGCTAGTAGCGAAAGAACATATATCTATGGAAGCTAGCCATGTTGTTGACAGGCTTTCCATCCTTGTTTATCCATCATTTTGCGGCGAAATATCTTAAGCCATAGTCTGGGAGATTGAGGTATGATCTGATTGGATTGCTAACAGAGGAACCCACATGATATATGATATTACTAGGTTGATTTGCATGTGCCACCATGGTCACTAGCATTGCATTCACCACCACGTACGTCAGCTGGTATCTGATTCAAACTCAACATTAATATATAGTTATATACATTACAATTACATCCTTTTGAGAAAACAATGGTAATTCCTACGTGTTGAAAAGATTTTCAATTCTGTATTTATTTAATTGTCACAAAACCGTTTGGTTTTATAACATGAGAATGGGATTAATTCGCAGTATTATAGAGATACTTTCTCTTCTAATTAAGAAGAAAGGCTCTATTTAGTAACTCACCACATCTAAAACTAAATTGAGATCCGCAAGGAAGCATTTCAATTTTCCATTTACCATCAGCAAAAATCAAACTGTCTATGGTTCTGTAAAAAGTCCCAAATGAGAAAAATCCGTGGTGTGTTTAGAATTCTGAATAATACCATTTTCTTGGAAAGCAACTCAAGGGAACGTAAAATGGTGAATACATGAAATTAGATGACATAAAATTTACCCTTACACCTTCGACCCAGCCTGGGAAGGGTCTTTGTATGTGCTGGTAGTCATTGTAGGACGTACAACGATAACAGGCATGTTTCCTTTCAGAGATCCTAATAGCATTTCTCCCATTGCTTTTGTAAAGACATATGCGTTTGGCCAACCGTACAGAGTTGCTCTGATAATTAATTAAGATACGACCAAACTTATTTACAATTTGGCGATCCTTAAAATATAATCCAGCACAAAATTTAAAGAGTTATTATAAGTTCCACTAAAATTAAACTGAAAATTAATTTATTCTTGAAACTTAAGTGATCTATTCCTAACAAAATTAACTTTTGTGATATACTCTTATCTCATGATAATATTGTATTGTATAAGTGGATGTGATACATAAGATATGATTAAAAATAAATATATTTAAGAGAAAAATTAAAATAGTATCTGTTATGAAAAAGATAGTAATTTTTTTTTGGTCATGAAATTGAAAAACTCATTTTCTTATTTTTGGGTCATCTTAGGTAGTTTGCTCATATATATGTGGACAAGACATCTAGAAGCCCAATAAGAAAAGTAGTTTCCGAGAAGGGTAACTAATGACAGGAGGTAGTGGGACGCCAAGAAAAATTATAGGTGGAATCATTAACAAAAATTTAGATTTTAATGAGTTAACTACGAGCATGACTTACAGTAGGATACTATAATATTGTCTGTTTCTTGTCGCGATCCTAGGACGAGGCTTGTTTTGTTATTTATGTATTAATATCGTCTATTATCTGATACTTTGTGAACAAGTGAATGATAGCCAGGAAGTTTGCTTGTGGAGGGCTAGGAAGTTATAATTAGACTTACTTGTAGTTTCGGAGGAGTATAAATCACTAGAAAGCATGATTAATTCGTAATTTGGGGAAGAAGATTGAGGAATGACAAAAGGGAGAGAGGGTCTGTCAGTGGGAATGGGAACAAATTTTGAGATGCAAACGTGGTATGAACAAATATGATTGCGTTTGGTTTATCGATTTTTATTTTCATTTTCAGTAAAAAAAAAAAATATAACATAAAAATATGTTTGGTGCAGCGATGAAGAAAATATTTTAATTAAAAATATTTTTGAAAAAGCTCTAAAACTGAAAATGATGATTTTAGTTAATGTTTGGTTTATGAAAATATTTTTTATTTTTATTTTTTATTTTTATTTTTTAAAAAAAATTATTTTTAGATTTTCTGAATTTAAGAAATACATTTAATTTATAAAAGTAGATTTTATTTTCAAAAAATGAAAATATGTTTGATTTATCTAAAAATATTAGTTTATAAAAATAGATTCTATTTTCAAACATAAAAAAATAAAAATACGTTTGATTTATCCATTTTCTTAAAATGCAATTCTCAAAATCACATTTAAAATAAAATGTTTTGTTTGTTTTATATATATATATATATATATATATATATATATATATATATATATATATATATATACCACCAATTTTTTTATGGACATTCACAAAAAATATTTATGAACATAATAAATAATTCTATAAAATAAGATTTTTTTTTTTTAAGATTATGGCTACAAATAATGTAAAAGAATTATCCAACAATAGTTTTTTATCCACTTCAATGATAACAATTTATTCATACTATGTAACTCATTTATAAGGGAGCAATTATTTACTAGCTGATTGAATGGCATAGTCGTAATGCCTTTTGGGGTGTGCAAGTAGGCAATAAATCGAATCTTGAATTTTCTTTCTACTACCTTGGGAAGCTTGCACGTTGGAACATGTGGCGTGCAACATTGGAAAAAAAAAAAAAAAAAAAAAAAAAAAAAAAGTGATAGGGGATGCACTTTTTATGATATAGTACTTGATATATATATATATATATATATATATATATATATATATGAAAAAAGTAAATAAAATAATAAAAATATTTAGATAATAGATCTTATATGATTATTATTACTTTTATTTGATTTTTTTTTTCAAAAAGTTACTAGTATATTATTGAAAAATATTGATAAATTTTTGAATTAAAAAAATTAAATAAAAATAATAATAATTATATAAAACTCATTATCTAAATATTTTTATTTCGCTCATATTTTTCATATACATTATATATTACGTCGTAAAAGATACATCCCCAAATATTTTTCAAAAAATAATAAGATGAATTTTCTCAACGCATATTCAAAGACGGTAAAATACAATAAAAAATATGAGAATTGTTCCTATTTACCAATTATATCACCACGTGTTCAATAGAAAATATTTTTAACAAACAAGAGACGTGAATGTATTTTCAAATTTACAACTCTTATAAAAAATATTTTCAAAAATATTTTCTCTACAGTTCCACCAAACATGTTTTATGTGTATTCTCTATTTTGAAAAACGTAAAATAAGCAAACCAAACTCATCCACGTCTTCTATATTTTCAAAAATTTAATTTAAATATATTGGTAATGTAAAATAATTTTATATTATTAATTAATAAAAATAATAAAAAATATTAATTTATATAAATAATTATCTACTCTAATAAAAAATTTATTATAATTTCTTTTTTTTTTTATTTTTATTAATTAACAGTAATACATTCTAATTAAACTCTACTTTCAATTTTAGCTGCTGGATAATGTTTTTCACTCAAAACGCGGTGGTAGTATTGTAATTAATACTACCGTTTCGATCCCCGGCCAAGGAAAAATCCATCTTTTCTAATTTCTACCAATATTTCACAAGTTTAGAGACGTGAACTTAAGGGCTGTGGCACCATCATAACAAGACGTTGACTAGTCATCGTGCCTCGTTTTCAATATTTTGACTTGGTTTATGTTGTTCCGCTATATTTCCTTTCATTTTATTATTAAAAAAAGATATAAGAACGATATAATAATAAATTATATATAAACAGGATTGCCCTTAATGAGCTTGCTTTTCATACACAAAGAGACTTTTTTTGTACACTTTGTTATTTTAGTCTTAATATTTTTTCTTATTATTTGAAAAAACACTAGCTATTTGATTCAATCATGTCTCTTTTTATTTTTACTTTTTGATATAATTATGTCTCTTTTTATTATAATTGTAATTTACTAAAAAAAAACTCAAGTCTATTCCAAATATATTTTATCATTAGAAGTACTTTTATTAAAAGTATCTTATTTCATAGAACTATTTACTAGTTTAATAAATAATTTTGGTGGATAAATTAAATGTGCAAATCATATATGTATAATTTTTATTATTTAATAACAAGTATAATTTTATTATTTTAAATTTGATTTTGAAATTTTATTTTAAAAATAGATAAACCAAATATATTTTCGTTGTTTTTAATTTTTGAAAATAAAATATATTTTTATAAACCATATGCATTTTCTGGAACTTAAAATTTTGAAAATAAAATTCATTTTTAAAAGATAAAAACATGAAATATTTTTGTAAACTAAATGCACTTAAAAATAGAAAATGAAAATAGAAAATATTTTTATAAGTTAAACACACACTTAATTTTTTGCTTTTTTTTAGCCTGAGTCCTGAAATGTTGAGTTTTTTCTTTTTATTTTTTGGTTGTAATGAAATGTTAGTTGAAATTGAATGGTTTCTTGTGTGCCTAATGGGCTCTTGAAGGCTGGAACTCCCCCCGTTTTTTGGTTGGAGCTTGAACTCCTGATTTTTGGTTGGGGGGAGGGTTCTTTACCACTTCCAGCCTTTGGCTGGATCAAACGCAAGGTGCATTCTTGCATAGGCTAATGCTTTACCACTTGAGCTATGCCTCGCATGCATCGGAGATTGAACTCCTTAATTGCACGTTGAATGAAATCTAACCATTGGGCCAAGAGATGGCTGTTATGCTCTAACGAGCCCTTGGACTCCTTTGATTTTTGGGTCCAAGCCCTTGGACTCCTCAAATGCACATTCCATGAGCCCAAGACAGAAGACAAGGGCCAAGAAATTAAAAAAAAAGAAAACAACACATGAGAAGTGTCGATGTGACCCAAAAGTTGCTGGCATGAGCATGGGCAATATTGGGTGCAATTATGTCTGTGACTCTGGTATGAAACCTTATTTGAAACAATGAATGGTGAAAAACCAAAATATGTATGTATATATATATATATATATATATATATATATATATATATATATATATGAATGGTTACACACGACCAATAAAAAAAAATTATGAATGGTTACTTGTGCAGCTCCCAATACATCATTTTTGAGTCAGTGCAGATCAAATCTGTGCTGCATTCTCAACTTCTGCGTAAATTAGAAGCTTAACTTGTTTTAGTGGTCTTCTTTCATAACTAGCCTCTTTTTATTGTCTCCGAAATTCTTTGCTTACTAGGAATTTTCCCCCTAGTCTTCTTAAAATGCAGAGAATAATTTGCCTATCAGTAAATCACATTATTGATCTTGGAATAGGCTTTAGCTTCATTCATAGAAAAATTGTACTCTACTGGAGATGGTGACAGAAGTTCATGAACCCATAGTCACTGGCCTTCAAACTACAATTCGGTCATCTGTCCTTTCAACCTTCTCTGGAATGCATGTGGGAGGATATTGTTGTGCTTTCTGCCTTGAATGACCCTCGGTCCCTCACACATTATTAGAGTAGTTGGCCAGTTGCAATGTTAAATAGTAAAGGAGACTGAACATTAACTAACTAAACCTCCCCTTTGGCTTTCCCTTATTAACCCAAAGAAAGGAACAAATAGGAGAATGAAAACAACCCAAATGATTTCATCCAACCAAACCATTACGAAATAAATGAGGACTAATTGTACGAGAAGGCAGGATATATAATTCTTAGTACACTATATCAAGGTTTTCAAACTTATTTGGCAGCTAGGTAATACCGATTACACTGCCCTTGATAAACAAAAAAACACCACTGGAATTCGATCACTCTAGTACGAATTTGAACTTATACAAAACTATATACCAGTTTCACAAATCACTTTGTAGCATAGCACTACTCTAGTATCACTTGAAAATGTACTTGACGATTCCGGGGATATGGATGTTCATAAAGTAATCATCCCAATCGATGACTCTGGGGTCGAAGTAAAACAAATCTGTCTCTGTCCCTCCTTGGCTTGCTGCCACTCGCAACTTCTCTGTGTTCATATCATCAAATCTGTGTGCCATAACATTATCTGCCTCAGTTTACACTTCATAAGCAATACAAGTTTAAACTACAGTATGTTAAGAAGTGTTTTTGAACCCATATTTTAAACAATCATTTTATACATATACGGACCGAGTATGAATAACTAAGAATTTTAATTACGTTTCTTGTAGATGTAGTAAGATAATTAATAATGAATATAAAATCCTTTTTCCAAATTTACCAGCGAAATAACATAAATCCTGAATTATTAATATATGGTTCACTATATTTTCTTACAGATAAATTCATCAGCAATAATGCAAATAAAATATCTAATTATTAATATATGATTTCCAATATATCTCAATAATGTCTACAAAATTGTTTACCAATAATAGTTCTAGTATGTAAATGATGTGTACATGACCAACATACTAACAAGATTGAATGGAATGTGCGTGCATTGAACTGAAGCATGAAGCAATACTTACATGCCATTGAAGAACAAGTAAGGCCTGTAGAGCTCCACCAACCGCATCACAGTTTGGATCTTCCTGTTGAGCTCTGAATATGTTCCCTGAAAATACTTACAAAATGCTGAATTGGCCAGCTCAAGTCCCTATTAAATGCAATAGTTGTCAGCACTTGTCCTAGTTAATTAAGAATTATAATAAAGTTGAGCGATGTGATGAACCTTTAACCAAAGCAGGTAGTGAATGAACATATATCTCCGGAAGCTAGCCATGTTGGTTAATACGGTAACTTTGCCAACCTTGACGGGTGTTCCATCCTTGTT
Organism: Pterocarpus santalinus; assembly: GCA_031439595.1. Classification (NCBI taxonomy): domain Eukaryota; kingdom Viridiplantae; phylum Streptophyta; class Magnoliopsida; order Fabales; family Fabaceae; genus Pterocarpus; species Pterocarpus santalinus. The sequence continues at coordinate 39,090,763 of CM062528.1, read as the reverse complement.
TATCCATGGTTTCGCCGTGAAATACCTTAAGCCGTAGTCTTGGAGATGGATGTATCTAACTGGGTTTCTAACAGAGGAACCCACATGATATATGACATCACTTGGGTGATTTGCATGAGCCACCATGGCCACTAGCATTGCATTCACCACCATGTCGGCTGGTATCTGCTTATACATTAAAATTGATGGTATTGAGATGAGATCACAAATGCAGAAATCATTAGAATAAGGGCGAGTTTGATATAGGGATAAAAATAGGAAAGAAAATTTTATAGATTAGATTTATGCTTTATTTTATACAACAAAAAAAGTTAATTTATGAAATTTTCTCCTTCATTTTTTATTACCATACCAAACTCGCCCTAATATTAACAACTTTCATGCCACAACTCACCACATCCACAACTCCATTGATATCTCCGAGGAAGCATGTTAATTTTCCTTTCCCATAAGCAACAGCTAAACTGTCAATGGTTCTGTAACAATCACAACAGAAGAAATCCAACGTTACTTATTTGCATTAAATTGTTATACTAGTTGGCCAGTGTTACTTTATAGATTTGAAGATTACAAATGAAATCTATCATTAGCAACAAATAAAATCAACCCACCTCCTTCATCTGTATCATATAGCTAGCAATTAAAGACAGATTAATTCAATTTCTTTTAATCTGAAAGTGAAATTCAATACTTAATTAATCTATCGTAATTGACAGACTAAATGAGTGATTTACCTAACACCTTCAGCCCAACCAGGGAAAGGTTCTCTGAATGTACTTGTAACGATGGTAGGACGCAAAATAACAACGGATAGGCTTCCTTTCATTTGTTCCACAAGCATCTCTCCTACTGCCTTCGTAAATACGTATGTATTTGGCCATCCATACACCTTTGCTCTGATCAATGATTTGAAACACAAATATGTGAAGTATGTATTGGTTATCATAATTTCCTATAATACAAACTCTGATAACATAAGGAAATAAATAACTATAAAAACAACAATCAAATAATAGAATTATAATAATGATACACTAATAATCATATAATATACGTAGTCATAGAGGAAACATATCCATAATACATCCTAAACATATACATCATATATATATATATATATATATGCTCTTAACAAGTATTTTAAAATGTTTAATATCTTTCTAATAATTGAATGCCTTATAGAATGGGGATCCATGTGGAAAAGTTGTTGTTCCTCTCATCTGTTTGGGCATGCCTTAATTCTTTGAATTTGAACTTTGAATTTCATGCTTGGCCTAACCAAAGGAAGGAAAAGCTATATTGGAAGGGCGTTAATTGGACTAGCAATTCCTTGGGAAGGTTTGAGAAGGAAGAACAATTTTTATCCGTCAAACTACAACGCCCCTTTGAAGTTTGTTAGTCACATGTGAATTATTAATTCGAACTAAAGTGAGATTTTGTAATGAACGCACGAAATCAAATTTTAAGAAAGTAATATTTATAAAGAGATAATATAATTTTTATATTCTTATAGTTGAATCATGATTATAATTTTGGGAGCAATTTAAATCATTTTTTTTTTGGTGTCTAGCACTTTAAATCATTTGACACCTGTGAAGATAGAACATAATTTCACAAAAAACATTGATAATTTATATTATTAAATATTTTAATTTTTTAATTAAATAATTTATCATTCAAATTAAATCATGATTAATTATTTTTATTTATCTATCTATTGACATTCTGATAGGATTTAAGAAAATCAAATGATCAAAATCTAGAGAGAATTTCTAACCTCTATAAGATTCTCAATTTTATTACACAAGTAATCATATAACTGGTTATTTAGGACTATAATCATATATACAAGTATCTAATGATTATCCGAAAAAAAAAAATGAATACAAGTATCTAATACCAGATAAACGTTCTCTAACTAATAGTAATTATTTACTGGTTAACACTAGCTACTTACGATCCATATCATAATTCTTTATTAATAATTCCTATTATAGTAGTTTAAGAAATTATTATAAAAAATAAAATTTTATTCGGGTTAAAATGTGAAATTATATCATCAATCATGTAAATGTGTTTGCATCATAAAAGAGTTTAACTATGATAGAGCTAATTAACTATTACTATAGAAGTCAATTCATTTATGACACGATTGGATAACGATAATTTTTTCACAATAACAATTTTAAAATTAAAACGTTAAAAGAACGAATCCTCATTTTCTTCTTTTTGAAAAAACTGCGTCAGATACATCAGTCCTTAAAAAATATAAATAGAAATAAAAAATTTCAACATAGTTTAAACCTAATAAATACAAATATCATCAGTCACATCAATTTTTTTTTAAAAAATTAATATGTCTGATAATTAAAAGACTAATGTAGCTAATATTTATAATTTTGAAGGATTATATTAATTTTTTCAAAAAAATTAATAATTTTGACACTAGTAATTAATTAACGACGAATTTAGAGATTTACTTATTTAAAAAATAACATAAAAATAATAATATTTGCATAATTAGGACTGCTAAATATGACATGGTGTTGCACGGCCAATGATATGGCCTTGAAATCTTTCTTCATGATATTACTGTTCTTAAAAAGAGCAACAAAAAACGAGAAAATAAGTGGCCAAAAATTATCCTAACTTTTTCGAGCTTGAACAGCAAGCTTCAAATGGCTCCTGGCTAGGATATTAATTGTAGCCTCCATCATGATGTTTCACGTTAATTTTCACCCACTAACGAAACAAAGACACGGTTGGTGCTTATATATCAAACAGAACCATTCTTTAATTTGGTACATATGTTTGTGCATAATGGTAGATATGGTGTTTCCCTCCTACGGTCCCGGCCTTCTGGCTCTACAAAACTGTTCAGGGGACACGCACCCTCTGGGTAGTTAAAATGTATAGCAACGATATATTTCTCACCATATCTCTCCACTACAATCCGTGAACAAGAATTACTTCAATTCCTGTACTATGGGACTCCCACCTCCTTGTGTGTGGGTCCTAAAATCACTCCTTGTAAGGAAAATGATGTAACACTAGAAACTATTATCGTAGTAGGTCAATATAACATGCCAGACTTGAAATCAACGTGAGCTGGGCCTGTGGCTGTTCAGAAGATCGAAAATCTATACACTATTTCTAAGTATATTGGACAACTAATTTATGACATGTTTTAAAAGCAACAAAGTTGCTTAGCTTTTTCAGCAGGTTAAGCTCCATTATGATAAGTAATTAGAAGAGAAAGAGATTTTTTTGTACCCTTATTTTTATAAGAATGTTGATTTTTTTTATATTCAATAGTTATGATTTAATTATAAATTTTAGACATAATTAAAAATAATTTTAAAAATTTAGTAATTCAAGTTAGTGAAATACGTCGTAAATTTTTAGCAACAAATAACTAATGGATATTGATATTCTTGAATTTCATTGAGATATCGAAAAAATTTCTATATTATTACTATTTTTGGAATATTTTTTAAGATATATGAGATGTCTTTTAAATATTAGTTGAAAGTAAATCTTAATTTTTCTCTAAAACAATTTTTAAGATATATTTTCAAATATATCTCAAAAAGTGATATAAATAACATAATGTGTAATTAAATTATGATCCCCAACTGAACCACTTTGATACTTTATCTTAGCTCAGTTTGCTTTTTTTTGGGGGGGGGGGGGGGGATGGGAATATAATTCAGTAGAGATGCTATGACTTTAGGTTTTCACAAACCTGCTAATTCCCAGGTCCTTCATGGCCACTTTGATTTCATCCGCTGTTGCACCTTGCTCTTGTAGCTCACCCAATTTGTCGCACACTACTTTCTTTTCTGCATCGATGTCTAATCCCGGCACTTTGCTCAAGTGATATGGGCTCTCTAATATGAGTCCACCTCTCTCACCACATACATAGCCTGAAATTAATTAGTGTTAGATTAATGCTTTTCCTAACCATTGGGGTTGGTATTCAAATTAATTAATGTACCAACCTGTTGATACGTGGACTAGCACTTTTAGTTTCCTACATTGTTTGGCGAAGCTTATGACATGCTTAACTGCAAAGGTATTTAGGCCCAACGCTATATCATATCTGCATTTTTAAAGGGAGCTAGTAAATGAATCTTGTCCAAAAAAGGGAGGAAATGAAATGAAATGAAAGGAAAACCTATAATATAATAATAAAATATTTAACTTGTGAAAAGGTCTATGACCCCTAAGCATATACCTTTCATCAAAATTAGTAGTTGCTGCCAAATTAACAATAACATCTGCCTGATTGCAAATCTCTTCCCTTAGAATGGAATCCTTCAAACCCAAGTCCTCACAAGAAACGTCCCCAGGCACCAGAGTCAACTTTTCCGCTATAAAGGACTTAAAATTTGCACCCAGCCTTTCCTTCAGCAAATTAAACAGGTCCTTCCCCAAGATCTGCATGCAAATAAATAAATAAATAAATATTTAGCACGTATTTAAGCTTAATTGATATAGTGAGAAAACTAGTGTGTTGGCACTTTATTAATGATAGGGAGAGAAATTCGAAAATGATATGAATATGATGCAAGCCATAGAGCGATAGGGCTGTTGGGGGCAACGTGATTTCAAAGTCGTCACACCGGTAAACTGCAATTTACCCGTATGTATGACATCCACACGTTCAAACAGATAAAAGAAAATGAAAGAAAATGCACAAACCAATACTGGCTTTCATCCACAAAGCAAAACTTGTATATGTCCATTTACCTCATTGTGCAAGCGATGAGTGGCTGATTTGGCATCTGCGGCTCTTAAGAGAAGAAAAAGCTTCTTAATATTTGGTTGAACCCTCAATACCTTCTCCAAAAAAACTGCAAAACATACAACCCAAGACATGACCAATATATGACAAAATGCGCATATATATTATCACCTATCACCTATATGAATGAAAGAAAGAAAGAGATAAAGGGAGAGAGAAGAAGCATACTCTTGGCTAGGAAGCCGGTGGCGCCAATAACCATAATGGTCTTGTCCTGAAGAAAGTGAAGCACACTTCCAACCTCCATTGCAGGAAAAAGTATATGAGAAGGGCAAAGAAATTAACCAAAGTAGCTTTTCAGACGAAGCAGGTGCAATATGGTGTATGTGGCCTGGAGGAATCTAATGCCAGCCATTTCATATAAGCAGAGAAACCATCGTAGAGCATTAATTATGAGATGGGGTGTGCTGTGCGTAAGCTGTAGGTGATAGTGAAGTGCAATTCTTTTTTTTTTTTTTTTTTTTTCTTCTCTCTTTGATTGTGGATGGGCCAAGTCAATAATTAAAGTGAAATCATTAAAAGACTTCACTATTTGAACAGTTCTTCAAGATTCATATTCGCTCAATCTCACTGGTTGCTAGGAGTGGGTTATAGGTCAAGAATGGGTTACCTGTACTTAATTATATTGAACTATTATATTATGATCAATGTATATCAAGAAAACATTCGTATTAGTATTTTTTTTTTTTTTTCTTTTTCGAGTTCGAAGGTGCATCTATACCATACCAACTGCACGTCATCTGATTTTGGTCCTGGCGGTTGTATGAATTGTAATGATCAACCCAACCCTCTACTAGCTCTCTACCCTACACAAGTCAGTGAAGGCGATTCTGCCATATGTTATAACATTATAACGTAAGAGGTATGTTATTTGTACATACCAAAATCTCCAATATCCCAATACTCCCTCTCAGCTTTTTCTCTCTCCATAAATCATTTTACTCTTTTTATTTTCTTTTACAATTTTTTTTCTCCTTTCTATCTCTGGGTGTCCAATGTGTCTACCTATTTCAATGGTACAAAAAATATTTCTCTATAATGTAAAGGTGTCCCAACTGGTCCATGAGTCTAACACAACGTCATTGCAAGTACATAAGAGTCTGTTTTTTGGAAAGATATTTTATTGGTTTGAAAATAAAAATATATAATAATTAGTATATTTGAATATGTATAAGTCTTTTATTAAAAGACTTTTTAGAAAAAATATTTTTGAAGTTATTTTTTATTTTAAAAGAATATTTTTTGAAAAGAAATTTTATTATTATTCTCACATCAACAACCAAAAATAATTTTAATTTATCTTATCTAAAGAAAAATTATTCCTTTAAACTTACTTTTGATGCATTAAAACTAATTAAAAATTATTTTTTCTAAAAATAATTTTTTTTCAAAAGTTAAATTAAACATACCCATAGACATTATACAAATATGCGCACAAAGATTTTAATGTAACCTTATCCATGTAAGTCCAATTATAAAGAATTATGCTATGTAGAGCAGAAACTGATAAGCTATGTGTGTGCTTTATCACTCTTTCGATCGGCTAATCCAATTTATGCTCTCCGCATTTGTGTGTTGCAACTTTTTTTATTGCTCACAGGTATTTTTAATGAAAAATAATTTTATTCAAGTATTGAATGTAGGTACCTTTGTTAATTGGGATTTAAATCAAGATTCATTATACTATGGAAAACTACCTCATTCTACTAGACTCAATTACTGTTGATTACTTTAATTAGAATTAACTATTCTAAAATGCTAGATACATGTTGAAACGTAAAGTTTGTTAAGCAAGGATCATTGTTAGGAAGATAAATAAAATTTTAGAAATTTCTCTAATATGTGCAAAGATTTCATTCTGGCCTGGCTTTCTTAGAAGAAAAAGGGAAACTACCAGTTATCTCACAATCGTTATAAATGATAGACCATAACTTTCTCACATGCAGCCGAATAAATTGATCATTCAAAGTATCTCGGCGAGAAAAATCTGCAAATTGAGAAAGCAAAGGATGATGCCACGTTATTGTATTATTATGAAAATAAGGAAAATAAATATTGAACAATGAATTGTAAAAATTGTGACATAAAGTCGTGTTGCAACTCGCAAGTTCAACCTCCTGCACGCAGCGGAAAAGAATGACATAATTAATGTGGCAATGAATTTGCCAATTTGGTTAGGAACTAGTTGGAAGCTCGGATAATTAACCACAGATATACATCGTATTCCTTTCGACATTTCCAAAGAACCGGTTTCTACTTCTTTGCGTATAATGTGTATAATGTGTTTATTGGAAGAACAAAATCTTTGTATTGGAAAACTGATTTAACAAGATAGGTCGTTTAACTCCTAAAAATATTAGTTAAGTTTTATTTTGTAATTTAATTTTGGAAAAAAATATTTTACCCCTTAAACTATAGATTATATGCATTATACTTCAAATATTTTGAAAATGTATAAATCGATATCTGAACTTTTTTCAATGTACCCTTTAATCCCTCTATTAAATTTATGTCATTATTAAAGAAAAATAAGTATATTATACTCTTTGAATTTCAGGTCATATATACTTTAGTTCTTAAATTAAAAAATAATACGTAATCCAATACCCTAAACTTTTTTTCAACATATGCTATTTCTTGAAAAAGTTAATAGCAAAGTTGATTTACATATTTAAAAAAATTCAGGAATTTATTTATACCTTTTCAAAATGTTATGGATAAAGTGTATAAAGCCTATGTTTTTCCCTTTAACTTTTAAGTAAGATATTTTAGTATGACTTGCATAACTCGCGAATTGTAACAGAGTGAGATATGTTAACTTGTCAGATCTTTTTATTTCTGTATTTTTCTTTTTTGAGCTGGATATTTCTGTATTTTTTGTTAATGCATGGGCTGTACCAACGAATTTGTATATAATCTGCTAACCCGTTATTTTTATTTATTTTTAATATAATTAAACTGGTTAAACGAATCAATCCGTGTGTTGTCATTTTGTTTAATTTTAATAGGATTGACCCACTAATTTGCCAGTCCATTTTTTTTATTTCATTTATTTTCAGGTAAATTGATGGATGATGGGGCACGTCCATCTTTTTTTCTTCTTGATTCCTTTTATTTTTAGGTAAATTGATAGGTCATGTTACGATCCCATCTTAAAATAAGGCGAGTTAATCACAATTCTAATTCATTTTGTAAAACGAGTAAACTCTCCTTAACTCATTTTTAGGTCAACTTATAATATGTCAAAATGAGTCTGGTCGTACAAGTAGCTTGAGCTACTATCTCTAACTTAAAAGAAAGATAAAATAAGGCGATAGACTTTAGTAACTAATGAGTTACAAAAATTATTATAATAAGTTATTTTCAGGTCCCATGCATATGTTTATGAGGACTTGACTGTTGAACTACTAATAAACACAGGATATCATGAAATGCATACGAATATACGTATATCGTATATGCTTGATACTTTTGACGCATAGTGTATAGTATGGAAGCAAATATGTATCCATTAGCCATTTGACGACTTCTCCAAATGTTTGATCCTCAGATCCTGCATTTTTTTTCGGTAAAACTAGACGTTTGTCATTGAAAATATTTGCGTTGTAATAAATCTGTCCCAAAAATAAAAAATAATAATTTGGTCCGTAAATTTAACTACATTAATAACAAGTTAATCTTTTTGGGAAATTGATGTGTTGAATTTCAGTGACCAAATTTTATGTGTCTTATGATAATTTTGTTAAATTTAGGGATCAAATTGGGATTTTTCTTTTTCGTTTCAAAGACAAATCTGTTATAATGTGAAATTTTTAGATATGAACGTGTAGTTTTACTTTTTATTTTTACTATTGTGATAATCATTTTGCATATATACTATTGCGATAATGCTTCAAATTCTAAAATTTTCACTCTATAACCTGCCAACTGTTACAAGTGTGGCTAATAAACAATGTTACAAAATAAAATTTTCCTTCAAGCTTAATTCCTTCGCATTTTCTTCCAAATATTTGATAAAATGGAATACTAACCATAGTATCATTAATGTTTCTATGCAGCCGCCCTAAGAAATGAGGCGTTTTGCTCTCCTGTTCTCCTGTTTATTGTGGTTTTGGGGTCTGTGTGTTCTGGTGTTGGATCTGTCTTGCTGGGGGCTCTGGTGGGTTGTTCGGTGTTTTGGTTCCTTTCCGAGTTTGGTGGTTCTGCCTGAGGTTGGTCTCTTTTTGGTGGGCTTCCCCTTTATCTGCGCTGTCCTATTGGCTGTGGTATTTGCAATTTTTCTCTTGGTGGGCTGGTTTTTTCTTTGGGTGTTTTTCTTCTGCTTGCTGGGTGCCTGGTGCCGTTTTGGGTGTTTTTGTTGGCCTTTTGGTGCTGCTTGATTGCTTCTGGTTTCTTTTCGGTGAGCCTTCTGGGGCGTGTTTCTAGTTGTTTCTTGGTGCTTTTTGTTTGGTGGTTTTGGCTGTGGTAGGTGTCCCGTTTTGCTCCTCTCCTTCGAACTATCAAAAAAAAAAAAAAAAATGTTTCTATGCAGTGATACGTTGACTGGAGCTCACTTCAAACCGCAACTTGATTATGTTAGACGCATTATTTGAGAAGGAATGAAAGATTGTATAATTAGTAAGAACTATCAAAACTGGGCATGTGGATATTCAAGTGAATGAGCATTCCCTGGCCAAAGGAATTTTAATCACTTACTTGATCTTTGACAAGCGCACGAGTAGATCAATTTGGATTTAAGAATTTTTAGTTGATAGATGATATATAATTTTATTATAAATTCTTGCTAAACAAAAGCAACGATGAATGAAAGAAAAATAAATCAATAAATAGATAATTAAATGAATATATAAATAAACAGATAAATTCTGTAAAGCTTAATTTGAGGATAATTTCTGTATAAATATCAGTGCCTTTTGAATACCAGTGCCCAAATTTAAAAAGTCTTTTTCATTATAAAACATAATGCGGCTAGGGCACGAAATTGTTTTTCTATTGGTTGTAAGTGTTCCCACCAGACAACAGATAATATGCTTTCTATATCAATTTGGATTTGTCTTCCAAAATCTATTTGCATATTATCAGCAGGTCACTATTATCAAGTTAATTTAAACATAAACTAGTTAGTAGATAACGTGTGCATTATGTATAATACAAATGCCATCATCATGTAGATTTATGTATAATGGTGATGGATCATAAATGCTTCAAATTAATAACAAAGGTATCAAGTATGGCGCCGACAAAAGTTGGCACAATAACATGTTGCTCTAATTTAGTGCGCAAATTGTCATCATATATTGATTTGCTCTATTCATAACAAAATTGGTATTTACATGTATATTGAACACATCAGGTCAGGATGCTTACTTGTCCCCGTGCCTTACCCTTAAAGCTCAAGAATCATAAAGCAAATTTTTAGGACAAAACTTGCTTGCCAGATACGGCATCTTGTGTACAATTCTATCTTTTGGATTTAAACTGGGGGAAGTTGGCCAGTAGTTGGTAACCAAACAATAATTGCATAAAAGACAAAAGATCCATACGTCCTCATATTTTTTTTTTCTTAAAAAAAAAAAAAAATCTCATTAGGAGGTTCTTCACCTGCCTTCAGCTGATTCTCGCGTGCTTGAACCTCATATGAGTATGAACACGCCATATATATGCCTTGATCTTCCGTACACATCAATAATAATAATTTTAAAATTAAGCTATGTATGTGTATAATAAACATTAATTTTTAGAACAAACCAAAATAAATATTAATATTTTGAAAAGAAATATATATACGTGAATAAGCAGCCAGCAACCACCGTTTTGCTTATTGCTTTTGAATTAAATCTGACGAGTCTCTGAACCATGTGCGTAAGTGATAGGGAGGGTCCTTGAGCAAGCTGGAGTGGGACAATGATAGATTTTAACTATGGGGTTCTAGCCAGCACATAAAAGTTATAACCACTCCTTTCAATTAATGCGAACTCTGAATATCTTGCTAAGAAACGAAGCTGTAAAAGACATATATTAATCAATCTGATAAAGAAAGATGTATATAGTTTAACAATTTGAGGGGAAAAACATTTAAAAAAAAGACAGAAGGACCACAGCCACAAGCAAGTCTCTCAAGTCAATTTCTTTCTCAGAGTGATCATGAATATCATTTTAGGATGATTTGTACTTTGACAATGAAGTCTTTTCCTTTCTTCTTTTTTTTTTTTTTTTTTTTTTTTTTGAAAAATGCAAATGATTTACTACTGTTTCATTGTATGTACATAATTAATATTTACGAACTCGAAATGTAAATAGAATCATATTTCATTTTTGCTTATGGTTTAATCCAAATATGAATTTATTTTATTTTATTTTTTATATGTTTTTTATAAAGAATTAAGAATTTAATTTGATGCAAGTATGATTGAATCTCATATCCACTATTTAAATAATCATATAAATAAAAAATTTTGATTTGATAATAGTGTAAAATTTTTTTACACTGTTAGTATATAAAAATTAAACTCAAGAACTCATCCCAAATAAAATAAAACAAATATTAATTTATGATATTTTGTAAAGAACATGATTATCGCATTTTAAGAAGAAACAATCATTTGTATTTTTACGAAATCGGTGCTTAGAAAGAAATGACTTTTCATACGAAATAAAAAAGTTCATTCCTACAATTAAAACAGAAATAAGAATGGAATTACCGTTCTAACATACCAAACATTTGCAGATATAATAGAGTAGATGAAGCACGTAAATAGCTTGCATTTCACCACAAAATTTTTATACGCTCTCCGTAACTCTTTATGTTAGTCATTCACTCCAAGCTGAAATTAGGCCACATTTGATAGCTCCATCAAACTCATCTTGACGATAACTGACCGACATATAAAGTAAGGACAACTTTGAACCAGCGGTTCTATTTGTAGCGAATACGCTACTAGGTTGAGAGACTTCTACAATGTTTTCCGGCATACTAATTGAATCATACAGGCATTGTGCTAAAGTGCATGTTTGGTTGAACGTTTGCAATCCTTAAAATCAATTTTGTGACTTTAGAATCGATTTTTGTGTTTTTATATCTTATTTAGTTTTAGTTTTAGTTAATACCAAAATTAATTCTAGCCTTGCAAAATCAATTATAGTGAAAGTGATAAATTATTATTTATAGGTTTTTATTCTTTTAATTTTTGTCAAAATTACTTTTGAAATCAAATTACTAAATATAAATTATTTTATCTTAAAATTAATTCTAACCAAATCAATTCTAGAAACATTATAAGTTAATTGTTTTAGTTGTATCAAGTGAGAAGAGTATTTTTATATGATAGCTGAGAGAAACAAATCTTGATTTTATAATTATATATAAATAATTAAAATTAAAAATTATTTAAAAGTCACATATTTATTTAAAAAGATTATATAATTTTATTTTTTAATTTTAATTATTCATATAAAATTTAATAACTGAGATTAATAGTATATATTTGGGTCTCAGACGAATATAAACTGGGATTACATATTGGGTGGCCATAGGTTGGTCTCTTGTCCCAGTGTCCTTTTTAATTTTTGGGTCACCTATTATCCCAGTTTTTGTTTTTTTTTTTTGGTCGGAATCTATTATCTCAGTTCAACATGGCTGTGAGGTTTTTTTTCGGGTTCAGTGAAGCAAAATTTTTAAAAACGGTGAAACATCCCAATGGGCTCCCATCATGGGCCTTACGGTCGGTTTAACCAAGATACTTTTTTTGGGCCTAAACATGCTCCAATTGCATTCGTATGTGTGAGTTAGGTTGTTACTCCACGTGTCACTGTCTTTCTCCCACATTGCCCGGAACTGGAAGCAAGCAATAGAGAAGCACGGATACTGAGGTTTCAGTTCAGCTGTTCCGCCGCCAAATCCAGAAAATATAGGCAACATCATCGTATACTGTCGCTGCCAGCATATTACAAAAACAAACATCACATTACCTCCCTATATATCTCAACATGCTCTCTCTGTGTCTAGTTTCAATCCAATATCAGTGACTTTCCAAAAGAGCATGACTCTGAACCCCTCTTTGAGGGCACTCACCAACACTTCAACAAACCCAATTCTCAGACTTGGACGCTATCACTTTCACTGCCACACTAATCCTCTGCTGCAACAACCCCATGCTGTTGCCATCAAAGAGCATAACATTGCACAACACCTGTTCGACCAAACTCCTTTGTGGGGTCTCAAAGAGCATAACCAGTTGCTCTTCCGTTACTTTCGCAATGACCAAACACAAGAGGCCCTTCACGCTTTCATGACCCTTTGTCGTTCGGGTTTAGCCCCTGATGGGTCCACCATGTCCTGTGTTTTGAAAGTTTGCGTTAGTTCCTTTGATGGCATGGTGGGTAGGCAAGTGCATTGTCATTGTGTCAAGCATGGACTTGTGCACCATGTTAGTGTGGGAACTTCCCTTGTTGATATGTACATGAAAACTGAGGCTGTCAGTGATGGGCAGAGAGTTTTTGATGAAATGGGTGACAGAAATGTGTTGTCTTGGACTTCCTTGCTCGCAGGTTATTCGTGGAATGGGCTTAGCGATCGTGCATGGGAATTGTTCTGTCAGATGCATGGTGAAGGGTACAGGCCTAACCAGTATATTGTTTCTACCATAATTGCAGCTTTGGCCAATGAGGGTGAGGTTGGCATAGGAGTTCAGGTTCATGCCATGGTTATAAAGCATGGTTTTGAGACAGTGACACCTGTGTGTAATTCTATAATTAACATGTACTCAAAGTCTAGGATGTTAAGAGATGCTAGAGCTATTTTTGATAATATGGAGAACAAGGATTCAGTTTCTTGGAATAGTATGATTGCAGGACATGTGACAAATGGACAGGATTTGGAAGCTTTGGAAACGTTTAATCACATGCAACTTGCTGGGGCTAAGCCTACTTACCTGACATTTGCCACTGTTATCAAGTTATGTGCTAGCCTTAAAGAATTGGGATTAGTAAGAATTCTGCACTGCAGGGTTCTGAAGAGTGGGTTTTCGACTCACCAAAGCGTCACAACTGCACTCATGGTTGCATTGAGTAAGTGCAAGGAAATGGATGATGCATTTAGTGTATTTTCCTTGATGCAAGGGGGTCAAAACGTGGTGTCATGGACTGCTATGATTACTGGGTACTTGCAGAATGGTGGCACTGAGCAGGCCGTGAGTATGTTTTCCCAAATGAGGAGGGAAGGTGTTAAACCAAATCATTTCACATATTCTGCAATCCTTACTGTGCAACTTGCTGTTTTCATTTCTCAAATGCATGCAGAAGTCATCAAAACCAATTATGAGAATTCATCTTCAGTTGGAACTGCACTTTTAGATGCTTATGTTAAGATAGGAAGTATTAATAATGCTGTTAAAGTTTTTGAGCAAATTGAAGCGAAGGATATAATAGCTTGGTCAGCCATGCTAGTGGGATATGCACAAACAGGAGAAACCGAAGAAGCTGTTAGAATTTTCCTCCAATTGACAAAGGAGGGAATCAAACCAAATGAATTTACCTTTTCCAGTATCATTAATGCTTGTGCTGCTCCTACAGCGGCAGTAGAACAGGGAAAACAATTCCATGCTTGTGCAATTAAAATGAGATTAAATAATGCTTTATGTGTAAGTAGTGCTCTTGTCACCCTGTATGCAAAGAGAGGCAACATTGAAAGTGCACATGAGGTTTTCAAAAGGCAGCAGGAGAGGGACTTGGTTTCATGGAACTCAATGATCTCAGGATATGCACAGCACGGCCAGGCCAATAAAGCTTTAGAGGTATTTGAAGAGATGCAGAAACGAAACTTGGAAATGGATGCTGTAACATTTGTTGGTGTCATTTCTGCTTGCACTCATGCTGGCCTAGTGGACAAAGGTCAAAATCACTTCAATGCAATGATCAATGATCATCACATTAAGCCAACAGTGGAGCACTACTCTTGCATGATTGATCTATATAGCCGAGTAGGGATGCTGGAAAAAGCCATGGATATCATAAATGGGATGCCATTTACCCCAGGTGCAACTGTGTGGCGCACTCTCTTGGCAGCTGCTCGAGTGCACCGCAATATAGAGCTTGGAAAACTCGCAGCTGAGAAACTTATTTCACTTCAGCCACAACACTCAGCTGCATATGTCCTGCTATCCAACATGTATGCTGAAACAGGAAACTGGCAAGAGAGAGCCAATGTGAGAAGACTGATGGATAGGAGAAAAGTGAAAAAAGAACCTGGCTTTAGCTGGATCGAGGTAAAGAACAAGACATACTCATTCTTAGCTGGTGATATGTCACATCCTATGTCAGACAAAATTTACTCAAAACTTTCGGAGTTGAATATCCGTTTGAAGGATGCAGGTTATCAGCCTGATACAAACTATGTGTTTCATGATGTTGAAGATGAACAAAAGGAAACTGTTCTTTCTCAACATAGTGAAAGGCTGGCCATTGCCTTTGGGTTAATAGCGACACTTCCTGGAATTCCCATCCAGATTGTGAAGAACCTTAGGGTCTGTGTAGATTGTCACAACTTCATCAAGTTGGTATCACTCATTGAACAGAGGTATATTATTGTCAGGGATTCAAACCGGTTTCACCATTTTAAAGATGGGTTGTGTTCGTGTGGGGACTACTGGTGAATGTTTCGGCTAATATGTTCAATTATCTGTTTTGAAGATTCTTTTGTGGATCAGTCCTTTGTTCGCCAAAAGATCATGAAGGTTTTCCGCAATGCATAATAAATTCTCATGGGAAGTTATGTGCAAATAGTGTCATAGGAAGCGAAATCCTAAGTATATCATGACAACATTTCTGGATGTGCTATTTACGCATGCCACAGAAGTAAGTTCTCCACTCTGGTAAAGACCGTTGTAGATAATCAATCTGAGAACGATTATCTGTGAACAGAAACCCACAGAAAATATATATTTAATATAGATCTGGCAAAAATTTGATAGCATTGCCAAAATTCATCAGCTGATTACAGGAATTCTGTGTCTGCCAATTTTTGCTGCGAAACAGGTTCAAGGCATGTAAGATTAGTTTAGGTATCTGCTAATTTGTTCCTTGCCTACAAATCCATTTTCTCTGTTATTTATTCATTAAATTATGTTAATGAATTAATTTTTTCCCATTGAAAAAAAGGTGAAGTGTGATGTGTTCATATATATGCATTTTCAGGTGTAACTTAAACTATTTATCATCACAATCTGTTAAATGGAATTGGATAAGGCCAGATTTTATGATTAAGTGAATATCCTAATCGGCATCATTGATAACGAATTTATCTTACAGCAGGAGCTTAGTGCAGCATAGCTGCCGAATTTCTCATCCATCTTGATAACTGAAAAGCACCCAAACCTATAGCTACCCTCAATTTTGTGCACCCTGTATTTTGGCAGGCCAACATAAGCAACCAGC
The DNA here is from genome assembly GCA_031439595.1 of Pterocarpus santalinus. Lineage (NCBI taxonomy): Eukaryota > Viridiplantae > Streptophyta > Magnoliopsida > Fabales > Fabaceae > Pterocarpus > Pterocarpus santalinus. Next base: position 39,074,526 of record CM062528.1, on the reverse strand, counting down.
ATAAGACGAGATATTTTTTTCCCAATCGTTTCAGATTCCGTTATACACAATTTAGGTGAGGCAAAATGAGTATCCAGCGTAGATTAAAAGAGGGAAAAAAAAAAAGGTATCCACGTTTATAAATCCATCTCTGTTAAAAAGGGGGCTTCAGATCCCCCAAAAATAAAGAGTCATTTCACCTTTTTTTTTTTTTTAGGTCCCACAAGTGTCCTCCCACAAGATACAAGTTTATTCGAGTATTATAAAACACTTAAATGTAGGCGACTCTTTTAGCTAAAATTCAAACTGGGATTTGTCATGTTGTGATGAAATAGTCCCTTATCATTAGATCAATTCATAGTTGATGAAGAGCCATTTCACTTGATTCAATAGGTAAATTACAAAGCATACCAGTACAATTTAAAACTAAGGTGGATCGTCAACGAGAAAGTCCATCAAAATTAACCTTCCTCTCCGAACTCCTCGGTGAATCTTTCATGAATCTCAAGGTCAGCTTTGCTTACTGTAGGCCTTTGTTTAGCAAGTACCTTCTCAAAATCTGTTCTTGTTATTGGGGGAGGAAGAATCTGCATAGGTTTTTATAAAGCTGTAAGAATTTCCCCACTTCGAGTAAAGATACATATAAGAACCTAGTCCAAAAACATCACAACTCTGGTTCTACAATTATCCTTTGAATAAAATAACTCTTACAATCCTACTACCATCAATATCTTCGGAACCTTGAATACCTTAGAAGCAAGTCCTTTTGAAGCAAGCTCCTGCATTGTGGTTTGCACAGCACCCTGTTGCTCTGGTCCACAAAGGATCCACATACCCTCAGGATTCTTCTTGAAGAACATGGAATCTTGGGTTTTGCGAACAGGTTCAAATAAAACATCCTCCACCTGAAGAAGAGGTAAAATACATCTAAGATTTATTGAAACCAGTTATTTCATAATTGATATAGAAGTCAAACTTACACAGACAAATATATCTGCACCAGAAAACCCCTCTGTCTTGCTAGCCAAGTATTCAAAATCACTTTCAGTCAAGTTATTGGGAGTATCTCCTAGATGCACCTGTTCAATTTATCAAGCCAGAAAATTGCATATTAAAACCATTTGTTAAGTTTATACAGCTCAATAAAATCTATCTATCATTCAATTATCATGCATATGGCTCTTGCCTTGAACATGTGCTGGCGAGCCTTCAAATCTGGTAGTGGAATGTACATACGCTTCTCAAAACGACGCCTAATTGCCTGCAATTACAAATTGATTAGTGAAAACTACGTTGTATTGACTCCATGTGAGGTCACATAAACATAATTATTTTTGTCTTACCTGGTCTAAAGCATAGGGTGTATTTGTTGCTGCAAGAACGAGAACTTTCTGATCATTGTGTACTACACCCTAAAATGTAAAGTGGATAAAGTACATTTTAATTGGAAACAAGAAGAAATGCAAAAGAGATAACATACACCAAAAATGTTGAAATACATTAATGTTAAAAACAAAAAATGAGTCAAAAACAAAAAATTTTCCCTCTAGAAGTAATATTGCTCTGTTTGGCTGCTAAAGATAGTTCAGGTGGTGTTATCATTGCATGCTCTTAAGTGACTCGAAGACCCAAAATACTAATAAGCAGAACCGAGCATGAACTAGCTCAACGTTGTTCCACTATTCAATTACAATAACCTTACATGCTGAAACAAGAAAAATTTAGCTAAAAAATTGAAGCATACAAGATGTATTAATAAGCTCCCAGCCACCCAACACCCCTTTTTTTTTTTTTTTTTGTCAGCACCACCAAACACCTTCAAGTCCTTGAAACTTGAAAGACTCTGCATAAGATGCACAAACAGAACCCAAGAAAACCTACTTTTGAAATAAACCAGACTAGCTTATGCCTAAATGGGTTTATATTGCTGTACTTAAGAAACTAATTATGTTTTACTAAAGCTTCTTGGTAACTTCTTGTTGTGTATAATGCAATTCAAGTGTAAACTAACAAACTAATTACTGTGTTTATCAACATATCGCCGCCATGAAACTATTACCTGCATTTGCACCAGAAGTTCCGTTCTAATTAGTCTTAAAGCTTCACTCTCATTGCCTTCTCCACGCTGACCACATAGGGAATCTATTTCATCAATAAATATGATAGAAGGGGCACTTTCTCGAGCCATTTGGAAAAGGCATGAAACCAAATTTTCACTTTCACCCATCCACTTTGGAGCAAGGTCTGATGAAGAAACACTGGTGAAAAATTCAAGAGTTAAAAAAGCTTGCAAGAACATGTCCACTTATGAACCTACAATCATAACAATAAAGAAAACCTCTTCTTTTCAATAAATATCAAATGTATCTCAATGGACCAAAATTATTGTCAACAAAGGGCGGAGAAAACAATAGAATGAATTTGAAGAAAATCATAATCATGCATGCAGCAACTTCTAAAAGCTGCGCATAAACCAATGTGCCATATACCGCAATTTGAAAATTTTACGTTTTAAACCAAAAAGTTAAACTATTTTCATTTTAATTTCTCGATCTTAACTTACCCAAACACAAGGTTCAAATTGAATTGATAGAGGACAATTGAAGTCAATTATAATGATATTTCATTTTTTTTTAATAATTTTAATGAAATTTCTGTAAGAAATATTATTAGGAATTCAGATTTTATTTAGTTTAGGTATCCCAAACACAATTATGGTAGAATCAGAATCCTATTGGTATACTACATGGGTAGGGTTTACTTACTTGCAATTCAAGTATTTAATGCCTATAAAGAAACATGCTATGCACAAATTCAGAAAAAAATATATATATAGATATATTGTTCACTTACGAATACAAAGGCATTGTATGGATTTTCACTGTAATATGGCAGATTCCAGAACAGGTAGATTTCTCAACCCTATAAACTCTATTCTGCTCTCAAACAATGGAATAAATAAATTTACCTGAAAAATGTGTAGTCAGCTTCTGTTGCAACAGCCTTGGCCAAATATGATTTCCCTGTACCAGGTGGTCCATACAACAAAAATGCTCTCCATGGTCGTCCTTTACCTAAAAGATACCATTAGGAAACATTTACACAATAACATACAAATAAATTAACATATAATGAATATGAATCATATCCTGTTCATACAAAATTCCATATAAAATTAATGTTATCAACTAAGCCATTTAGGGTCTGCATGGAACAGTAATTAAGTGGAAGCTGGAAGGTGTAAAATTTGAAATAAGAGTCCCTTTACACTTGTATGGCATAACAAAAATATGAGAAGGTGGAAATTAAAATGTAACCCATTTCGCCATAACTCTGGTTGAAAATCATGCTCAATCCGTCCCATACTTTCCCCCTTCCCACTTTACACCTACTCAACTAAGCAAACCCTAAGCGAGAAATTGATGCTTCAATCAAAGTGTAGTCCCTTCTTTTGAATATCTGGATTTCCATACTAAAAAAATTGTCGAGAAGCAAATTTGTTGTTACCTTCAAACTGTCAAAGACTCCTCTCCTTGCATACATTCACATTTAAAGAACACTGAAACCGCTAAGCTCAAGCCTTGATACCCATAAATAAGAAGCTATGATAACAACCAATCTTAAACACATACAATGCTTCTGGTTTTCACTAGCAACATAACCACCACGAGGCTACAAAAGCTGTGATAGTCAAAATGGATTATGGGAAACGCAAGTTCAAAGGCACAGTTTCAATTTCAGTTATGGAAATGAGCGTGTTTTGATAGTATTATACGTGACTTTTTGTTAATTTTTCAGTAGTCAAGGTCAATGCCTGTTTGGCTAAATAATCTATTTAAATTTTTATATGAAAAAAATTTTTAACAAAAAATTTATAAATAAGTTATGAATTAAATTTAAATACACTGGTAGTATAAAATCAATAGAAATAATAGAAAGTACCAATTTATATAAATAATCACCAATAATAATAAAGGACCTATCATAATTTTTTATTTTTTCAGTATTTCTATTAGTTGACAGTGTAAAATCATTTTACACTGTCAGTATATACCAATTAAACTTATAAATTATTCTATTTTTGGAAACATAAAAATAAAAGTAATTGTTCTTGAGTATTTTGAAAATTATTTTTTAAAAAGTTAGATATTTTAACTTCTAAAAAAATATTAAAAATAACTTTTTGAAAAGTTAAAAGATATATAATCAATCAAGATAAAAAAAAAAAACACTAAAAATATAATTTTTAACTTCAAAAAAGTTATTAAAAAAAAAAAAAGGAAGAAGAAGTCATAGTTTCGCCCTATATATCTGCTCGAACCAAATTGGCTATTTAACTTACCATTTACAAAAACAAGCATTACAAACTAAACGAAACATTTCTATTACTTTTTATGGATTTTTTTTTTTTTTTTCATTAGAGAACCTCAGTATTATTCTAAGTAGAAGCTAACCAACCAGTAAAGAACTGAGGGAACTTCAGAGGCAAAATCACGGCCTCCTGAAAGGCCTGCTTGGCACTCTCCAGGCCTGCGACGTCGTTCCACTTCACATTGGGCTTCTCCCTTATGATCCCCGAGTTCAGCCCGGCCCGCAGCTTCACCTGCTCCGGGTCCTCCCCTGAGCCGCCACCCCTCCAGTTGGGCTTGGTCTTGGGCCGAGTGCGGACGGCAGCGAACCCGATGGAGGCCGGGCCGGGCCCACCATCGTTGAGGACGGCCGAGAGCTCTTCGGCCCGGCGCAGGTACTCAGTGAACTTGTGCTGGATGGCTTCCTTGATCTTGGGGTTCTCCTCGAACTTGAGGTAGGTTTTGAAGTACTCCAACGCGTTCATGCAAAGAGGGAACGCTTTCGCGTAGTTGCCAGCATTGTCTTCCTGCACCGCTTGCTTCACGTACTCTATCGCTTGCTCCTTGAAAAAGCTATTGCCATGCATCTTCTTATTCTTCTTCTTCTTCTTCTTCTTCTTCTTCTTATGGCCCTCGCCAACGCCAATAGCATACAGAAAAATCGGAACCGAGAATATGAAGAATTTGGAAGAAAACGCGTTTCCTTTAAGCTGGGTGGCGTAAAGCTGTAAGCAAAAGGGGTCGACTCAGTGAAGGTTCCGTCCTGTGGAGGTAACACCAGAGTTGAGGAAGACGACTATACGATGCATTCTAAGTTTTTATTTTTATTTTTTCAATGGCTGCTTGTTTTTTTTATGGAGTTGAAGATGATGAGACTAATAGAAGACACATGAACGTGGCACCAACAAATAACTAGTACGAGAAAAAGACAAAAGGGGGTTGACCAAAAACAAAAAGACAAAAGTGGGGAATATTGATGACGTTTTGTTCTTCCAAACCTTTGTCAACTTTTTTTGAAACTTCGTAAATTGTGATAGAGATGTGTTATGTATACATGAAAAATTAAACGTATCATAGACATTTTATAAAGAAATAGATACAAAGTTTTATATAATTGTGAGTGTTAAGAAAAAAAATAAAATCAATTTTTGTATGTATCTCTTTTTAATGTCTATGAGATGTTAACATTTTTTTTTATGTACAAATAATATTTTTTTTATCGTGATAACAATCTTCCATCTCAATCTTTTCATTCAGGGCAAGTACATTATTCCTTCATGCGTCCAAATTATTTCATTCAATACAAGTTTATATAAAGTAAAAACTGATAAGTACTGTACCCAAAAAAAAACTGATAAGTAAATTTGTTTTCTTTCGTGAACAAGTACAGTTTTTTAATTATAATGATGATAGCATTAGATTTTTAAACTTTCAAATTATTACTTCAATTTGAAAGCAATCTGAATCCTTCGGTCAAAAAAATAAAATAAAAATCCTTAATTTCTATGTACTTAATTTTATAATATCAGTTAATAAAATTTAAAAAAAAATGACAAACTATAGTAGGTAGTAACATAATGGATATACTCATCATGACTTGTCATTTTTTTCAAATCTTTATATAGAAATCAGATCCAAGCTTAATTTCAATTGCTTATATTTTTTATATAAATAAACCCCTGCCTAATAAAAAGCACGGCTGGACTCTCACGGGTTTTGGTTGGCCCAAATGCATTTGTCAATTGCTGTAACTGGGCTACAAGTTTAGCCGTTGAAAGATTTTATTCGAAAAGGATGGCATTATTCAGTTGCTTCTCTCGTGTTTCCTCATATAGTTGTTGCTACTTGCCCCCCACATCAACGTTTTTGGGCTAGAATGACCATTTGATTGTCTCATCATTTCCCATTTCCTGCCAAGGCCTAAACAGGTTATTTGGGGCTTTCTTGTCGGTTCTTTATTCCTTGATTTTGGTTTTGTCTTTGCAACAAGAGAGAAGTGACAACAATGATTTAGTGAATAACCTAATCAGCATCATTGGTAATGATTTACTACCAATAAGAGTTAACTGCGCTCCCAAAAAATGGACGAGGATTCGAATCATGATAAAGGCAATTGGTGGGGGGCTCTCTCAATCATGATAGTACTTAGGAGTACATATAACTTAAAAACCAAAAAGAATATGATAATTTATTATTTCCAATTCACTTTATCTATTACTTTAAATAAAAAAAATTTTATCTACTTTATCTATCACTATCACATATTAATAAAATATCTATTATTAATTTTTTAATTTTATCCTTCACATAAATAACAACATTTTAGTAAACATGCATCATAATTAAGTCTGGATCATGAGTTCCTTACTTTTTGTGCGCTAAAATGACAAATAAATTTTCGGAAGTAATGTCTTACAGCTGGAACTTAGTGCAGCAAGGCCACTGAATTTCTCATCCATATTGATAACTGAAAGGCACCCAAACCTACCGCGAGTACACCCCCAATTTCGTAGACCAACATAGGTAACCAGAATAGCACAAGTTATTTTTTCTAATCGTTTCAGATTCCGTTATACACAATATGGGAGAAGCAAAATGAGTATCCACCTTAGTTTTTTTTTTTTTTTTTTTTTTTTTTTAAAGTATCGACATTTATAAATCCGTCTCCGTAGAAAAGGGGGCTTCGCATCCCCCAAAAATAAAGACCCATTTCACTTGATTCAACAGCTAAATAAATTACAAAGCATAACAATACATTTTAAAACAAAGGTGGATCTTCGACGAGAATGTCCATCAAAATTAACCTTCCTCTCCGAACTCTCTGGTGAATCTTTCATGAACATCAAGATCAGCTTTGCTTACTGTAGGCCTTTGTCTAGCGAGTACCTTCTCAAAATCTGTTCTCGAAATGGGGGGTGGAAGGATCTGCATAGATTTTTATTAAAGCAGTAAGCATTTCCGCACCTCAAGTGAAATACATATAAGAACCTAGTCCAAAAACATCACAGCTCTGCTTCTCCAGTTATCATTTGACTGAAAAAGCAAGTCCTATTACCATCAACATCTTCAGAATCTCAATACCTTAGAAGCAAGTCCTTGTGAAGCAAGCTCCTGCATTGTAGTTTGTACTGCACCCTGTTGCTTTGGTCCACAAGGGATCCACATACCCTCAGGATTCTTATAGAAGAACATGGCATCTTGGGTCTTGCGAACAGGTTCAAATAAAACATCCTTCACCTGAAGAAGAGGTCCAAAAACTTTTTACTTGAAATTCATCTAAGATTATTGAAACCAGTTATTTCATATAGAAGTCAAACTTACACAGACAGATATATCTGAACCAGAAAACCCCTCTGTCCTGCTAGCCAAGTATTCAAAATCCCTTTCAGTCAAGTTGTTGGGAGTATCTCCTAGATGCACCTATTCAATTTATCAAGCCAGAAAAATGCACAGTAAAACCATTTGATAGGTTTATATAGCTCAATAAATCCATCTACCAATCAATAATCATGTGTATTGCTCTTGCCTTGAACATGTGCTGGCGAGCCTTCAAATCTGGTAGTGGAATATATATACGCTTATCAAAACGACGCCTTATTGCCTGCATTTACAAATTAATTAGCTAAAACAACATTGTATTGACTCTATATGAGATCACATAAACATAATTATTTTTGTCTTACCTGGTCTAGAGCATAGGGTGTATTTGTTGCTGCAAGAACAAGAACTTTCTGATCATTGTGTCCTACACCCTACAATGTAAAGTGGATAAACTAAATTTTAATTGGAAACAGATAGAAATAGAAAGGAGATAACATATACCAAAATTGTTGAAAACTACATTAATGTTAAGAACAAAACACTGAGTCAAAACAAAACTTTTCCCTCTAGAGGTAATCTTGTTTTCTGTTTTGCTGCTAAAGATAGTTTAGGTGTTGTTTCTATTGCACACTCTTACGTGCCCTTTAAGACCAAAAATACTGACAAGCAGGACCCAGCATGAATTCACTCAGCCCTGTTCCACTATTCAACTACAATGGCCTCACATGCTGAAAGAAGAACAGTTTAGCCAAAAACTGTTTAAAGGGCCTAATTTGCCCGTTTTCCAACCCAAAAACTTTAAGTATGCAAGATGTATATAACTGAACTTAAGAAATATTGTGGTTTACTAACACTTCTTGATAACTTATTGTTGTGCATAATGCAATTCAAGTGTAAACTAACATACTAAATTAACTAATTACTATGTTTATCAACACATCCCCACCACGAAACCATTACCTGCATTTGCACCAGAAGTTCTGTTTTAATTCGTCTAGAAGCTTCACTCTCATTGCCTTCTCCACGCTGACCACATAGGGAATCTATTTCATCAACAAATATGATAGAAGGGGCACTTTCTCGGGCCATTTGGAAAAGGCTTGAAACCAACTTTTCACTTTCACCCATCCACTTTGAAACAAGGTCTGACGAAGAAACACTGGCGAAGAATTCAAAAGTTAAAAATTCTTGCAAGAACATGTCCACTTATGAACCTAAATTCATAACAATACAAAAACCTCTTTTTTTTTTTTAATAAATGTCAAACGTATCTCAATGGAACCAAAATTATTGTCAATAAAATGCAAATAAAACTCAAGGCTGAATTTGAAGCAAATCATAATTATGCACACAGCACCTTCTAAAAGCTACACCAGTTGGCATGAATCAATGTGCCATGATTGTTATTCCATAATTTTTAGAATTATTTTTTAAAACCAAAAGTTAAACTATTTTCGTTTTATTATCTCTCATTTTTATCTTATCCAAACAGAAGGTTGAAATCTATGATGCCCATGTACGAGTATAGTACCCGTACCAGGTTAAGACACGGGTATAGGGTACAAAAAATCTCCCCACTAGCTGACCCAATTGTTTAATCTTGTGAAAATATCTATTAAATAATTACATAATTTTTATATTATTCAATATGAAAATATCAGTATGAAAAATCTGGAAAAAAAAAATTCTTTTGCTAAAATATGGAAAAAGACAGGAATGCTCTGGACAAGCAATAATGAAATATAAATTAGCATTTAGCAATGATTTTTCTTTGGAACAACCTACTGAAAGTGAAAAGTGAAAACACAAGGAATAATAAAATAGAAATTGAAAGAGATACACAGAGATTGAAGTGCGGTTGCGCTGCTGCTGCCTCACTGTTCAAGGGAAAGATATTGTGGTTGTCCGCTGTTGCATTGCCGGCAGGCAGTGGGGCTTCCCTGCCGTCATGCCGTCGTTGCTGCTCACAGGAGATCAGTGGTGGGTTTAGAATGGGTGTTCAGCTGGAGGGTGGGTGCGAGCCGAAGGGGATGAAATGAGAGAGAGGGGAAACCTACGATGTTTTGAACCATAAACGAGACAGTATGTAGAGAGATGTACCCAAGTCGAACGGAAGGCATACCCGAAGCATACCCAAAACATACCTAGAGCCATACCCAATTTTTTATTTATTTTTTAAAAGCTTAGGTACGTACCCAAGTGTACCCACATGTACCGGAGGCATACCCATACTGGATACACACCTGGCATGGGTACTTCACCCAAATTGCTGTACCCATGCTTCTTAGGTTGAAATTGAATGCATAGAGGATAAAGGAATTCAATTATAATGATATTTCAGTTATCAATAATTTTACTGTAATTTTGTAAGAATTATTATCAGAAATTTAGATTTCATATAGTTATTTTAGGTACCTCAAACACAATTATGGTAGAATTAGAATCCTATTGGTATACTACATGGGTAGGGATTGCTTACTTGCAATTCAGGTTTTTAATGGCTATAAAATGCATGCTGTGGTTAAACTGAGAAGAAAAAAAAAATTTCACTAATAGTTGTAGCACGATGGCAGTAGAGCGGAGCAGGGCGGAGATGGAGCGCGACAGAGCTAGCCGATGCATCGCGTTTCATCATCGCGGCAAATCGCGGCTGCTATCGATGTCGACAGCCAAAAACCGATTGTATCCCTATTTTTGGACCGTTCTAGGCAGTCTGAGAGGGGCCAGAAGGTCATTTCGAACCTCTGCCCCCTCTCTTTTCTTCAATATGAACGTGGTGTTAGGGCATTTCTCTTCCTCTCTATCAGTCAGTCTTTCTCCCCCCTCACCCCTCTTACTCCGGCGACCCTCCAACCTCCAGCGACGGCGGTGGTCTAAGTTTCCGTCGGCGGCAGCGGTTGGTCCTTACTCTCTTTGTTCTGTTTTTTTTTTTTTTACCTTCCTCGGTTGGGTCCAATTCTTTCTATTCTATCTTCTTCTGCCTATGTTTTTTTTAATTCTGTTCACTGTTTCTATTCCTCCACTCCCTTAATGCTAACCCTCTATTTTGCTTGTTACTGTTTTAGACTTTAGTCATGGCAGAAACATTAATTTTTCTTCTTCTATTTACCTTTTTTTCCGCTTCTATTTACTGTTAGTCTTAGAGACATAAGTTCAATTAAGATTTGGTGTTATCTTTTATATTGTACTGCCCTTATGCTACTTGATGGTGCTGTCATTTATGTTTTGCTGCCCTTAGTACTTGATATTTATTCATTGAATTGATAGTGATTGCTTGTTTTCAGACTATAGAATAGATTATGAATTTTCATCATTGATGTGAATGAGGTTAATTGTGAATGATTTGTTATTTTTGAACATTTATATGTGTTATATAAATTGTATGTTAATTATAAATTTTTTTATCAAATAGCGGCCGAAATGTTATCCGCTATCCCACTATAGCATTTTTGGAGTCGGCCGCTATGCACTGCTATCCGCTATTGACAACTATGTTTTCACTTATCAATATGAAGGCATTCTAATGATTTTCCCTGAATCTGGCAAATTCCAGAACTGGTAGATTTCTCAACACTATAAAATATAAACTCTGTTCCATTCTTAAACAATAGAATAAATAGATTTACCTGAAAAATGTGGAGTCAGCTTCTGTTGCAACAGCCTTGGCCAAATATGATTTCCCTGTTCCAGGTGGTCCGTACAACAAAAATGCTCTCCATGGCTGTCTTTTACCTGAAAAATACGACTAGGAGACATTTAACAAAATTCCATATAAATGAATTAACATTGAATGAATATGAATCATATCCTGTTCATAAAAAATTCCATATAACATGAATGTTTTCAACTAAGAAAATTTAGGGTCTCCATGGAAGAGTTACTTGAAAGCTGGAAGCTGGAAAATTTGGAAAAAAAATCCCTTTACACCTTCTCCACATAACAAAAATATAAGAAGTTCAAAATGAAAATGTAACTCATTTTGCTATTATGCTATAACTGTGGTTCAAAAATCATATTCACTCCGTCCTATATTTTCCCGCTCCCCACTTTACACCTACTCAACCAAGTAGACCCTTAAAGTAAGAAATTGATGTTTCAATTAAACTGTAGTTCCTTGTTCTGAACACCTGGATTTCCATACCAAAACAAAATTCCGTAACAAAATAAATTCGTTGTTTGCTTCAAACCGTCAGAAACACCTCTTACTAGCTTCTAAGCCCAAGTCTTGATATCCCTAAATAAAAAGCTAAAAATAACAACCAATGCTAAACACATAAAATGCTTCTGATTCCCATTAGCAACATAACCATCAAGAAGCTAGAAGCTATGATATTCAAAATGGATTATGCTAAATTCAATTTCAAATGCATAGTTTCAGTTATGTAATTCATTATTATTATTCTCTAACTAGAAGCTAACCAGTGAAGAATTGAGGGAACTTCACAGGCAAAATCACAGCCTCCTGCAAGGCCTGCTTGGCACTCTCAAGCCCAGCGACGTCGTTCCACTTCACATTGGGCTTCTCCCTTATGATCGCCGAGTTCAGCCCGGCCCGCAGCTTCGCCTGCTCCGGGTCCTCTCCTTCCCCACCTTCCCCTCCGCCCCCCTTGGGCTTACTCTTGGGCCTCGTGGCGACCGCGGCGTCCCCGTTGGATGCCGGGCCGGGCCCACCGTCGTCGAGTACTGCCCGGATCTCCTCGGCACGGCGCAGGTACTCGGTGAACTTCTGCGTGATGGCTTCCTTGATCTTAGGGTTCTTCTCGTATTTCAGGTGCGTCTTGAAGTACTCCAACGCGTTCATGTACAGAGGGAACGCTTTCGCGTAGTTTCCGGCATTGTCTTCTTGCACCGCTTGCTTCACGTACTCTATTGCTTGTTCCTTGAAATTGCTATACATCTTCTTCTTATGGCAATGAATCTCAGAACCAAGACCTATATAGCATGTAGAGAAGAATTGGAATTGAAAATTTTAGAGGATTGGGAAACCCTAGAGATGCAACGAAGGCATGTTTTCGGGGAAATTCGATTTTGCTGGGATTTGGATTTGGACGTAAGGATCTGATCGGGAAGAATGGGAAAGGGAACCTGAAGAATTTGGGTTTGGGCTGTGTTTGGAAAAAGCGCGTTTCGATTAAGTTGGGCGGCGTAAGCTAGAGGAAGGGTTCACTAAGTGAAGGTACTATTTTTCCTTTGTCCTAAGCAAGACGGCTATAGTCGATGCGCTTTGATTTTTTCTTTTTCTTTCCGTGGCGGCTTATTTATAGGATTTAATTGGTATGTATCGATAGTGTAAAATAATTTTATACTATTAATCAATAGAAATAAGAAAAAGTGAAAAATTATGGTGGATCCCACATTATAATGGATGGTTATTTGTATAAGTTGGCGCTTTTTCACTATTTCTATTGACTGACAATGTAAAACTATTTTATATTATCAATATATTTAAATTAAATTCTTAATATAAAAATTGAAAATATATGAGACTAATACAAAACACATGGACAGGGAACCTACACATTAGTACAGGAAAAAGACTAAGGGGGAATATTTAACTTGGTGAGAGATGTCAAAAATTCTTATGTCGTGAGGATCCTTGTAGGGATTGCCTTGTAGTCAGGGATTTTTTCCTTGCGAGAATGGGGACGTAGACAAAAAGCCCCCCCCCCCTCCATGGCAAGTTTGGGAACAAAGCGGGAATCACTCTCCCCATCCCACGGGAACCTTGCATGTATGAAAAAATTACATTATTCTTCATAAATATTTATTATATTTATACATATCTATACTTTTACATCATTTCACCTATATTTATTTAATTTAATAATTAAAAATATTTCTAATCTAACTCTGCAACTCATTTCCTATTTTGAAACTTCATCCCTGCCATTTCTCACTTCCCCTTTTCTCCTTCTTCTTCAACCCAATAGCAAAGTCGTTACCCCTCTCAGCTCAGCGACGCTATCACTTTCTTCTTCTTCTTCTCCGCAGCCACAATGCCATCACCCCTCAACCACAACATTGTTGCCATGTAAATCATGTTTCTTCTTCTTTGCAGTGACAACATCATCGCCCTCTCAACCCTAAGCCCTTGCGATGTCATAGCAGCCGCTACTTCTCATATCATGTTTCTAGCAGTGGAAGGCGGACCTCCTTCTTCTAAGTCACAACATTTCAACCTCTGCTTTTCCTTCAATCTCACAACTTATTATGTTTTTTACCTTTTTCCAATTTTTTCAAAAAGAAATTTGCATTTTTCTAGGGATCCCCTAAGCTACCTACGAGGAGGCGAAGAATGAGGATAGAAGAAAAAAATCCTCTATGCACTGGGATTAGGGACAGGGTGGGAAGGGTTTGGGGTCGTGGGACGGGAAGTGGGGAGACACTCCTCGCCTTCGCCCCATGTGGGTAATATTTCTACTTATGACATTTTAATCTTTGGAGCTCTAATCAACTTTTCTTTTTTTCTTTTTTTTTTGAAAACTTTGTAAATTGTAATAACAGTCTCCCATCGCAATCATTTCATTGAGGACAAGTTCATTAATTCCTTTATGCATCCTAATTATTTCATTCAAGACAAGTTTATAAAGTAAAAACTGATAAGCAAATTTGTTTTTTAATTATAATGATGATAGCATTAAACTTTCAAATTAGTATTTTAATTAAAAAATATCTAAATCCTTCAGTCATAAAATAAAAAATAATTCCTTCCTTAATATACTTCCCACCGTCTATCTAATTAATGTAAGTGCAATTTCAATTGTTTCAATATTTCGCATAAAATTTTTTTTTGGTCGACTATTTTTCATATAATTAACCGGGCCTAATAAAAGCATGGCTTGAGTCTAGTGCGTTGGCCCAAATGTATTTGTCAATTGGAATGGCTGGGCCACAATTTCAGCTGTTGCAAGTTTTTTTTTTTTAAAGGGCTGTTGCAAGTTTTTGTTTGGCACTTTATTCTGTTGCTTCTTTCTTGGGTCATCTGACCAAATATTGTTACTGTTAATTAATATCGCTACATGGCCCCACGCATATACACTTACTATTGCTACAGGACCATTTGCTTGTCTCAACATTGCCCATTGAATTTCCTACAAAGGTGTTTGGGCCTTTATAGATTATGCCAACTTGTGGGTTTGTTTGTTTTGTCTTTGTCACATGCGAGATGCGACGATGCCAAAGAAAAAAAAAAACGACCCGTAAATGAAACTAACACCCAACACCAATTTCTTTTGAAGAAAGTTTTGTTTAGATAATGAAAAAAAAAATTATAATACTATTAATTAGTAATAAATAAAAGAAACTAGCAAGAGCTAGAGCTGCTGAAGCATTGGTCCAACCAAAGATCATAGACTGGAATCATATCTGCAATTGGACGAAAAAAACTTACATCAAAGAAAGCAATTAAATTCAATTGAACTCTTCCAAGCTAGATTAGTTCAAGAGATGGGACTGATACTGAAAAATAATGCTGCTTCCACGTTCAATATTTGGTTAAAATTCTCTCAAAATTGTTGGATACAGCTTTGGATTTTGTCAGTTGCCTTTTTTTCGGTTTCTTGAGCGCGTAAATTGGTTTTAATGGGGGGTCACATCACAGGTTGACAGTAATGATAATTCTTAGAACCATTTTCCAAGGCCAACGACATTCGACTTGTCAATTTCAGAGGACTCACATGCACATAAAATGTCAAACCCCTTTCATTTTAAAAACATAAAAATTAAAAATTAAAAATTAAAACAAAAGCGAGTGAATGAATCGACGGCCCAGAACGCGTTTGCGCAAAATCTGGTGGACTCAGTCCTTTTCCTTGCGGCGCCGTCTGCTTCACCGCCGACCTTTCTGACGGTCCAAAATGGCCAACTGCTTAATTATTTCAATTTCCAAACAATAATAATTTTTTTAAAATTTAATTTTCATATATTGTTAACATAAAAAAAATTATATTATATTTAATTATATATTACTGTAATAAAAATATATAATTAAATAATAATATAAAATTATTTTATAATGATAATATATTAAAATTATTTTTTTACATAAAACAATAATAATTTGATCTAATATAAAGTACTTAATAATTCAAATTATAATGATTGGTGTTCAATTATGAGGTCATTATTTTTTTAAAAAAATTCTAACTACTATTCCAGTAGAAAATTGTGTGAGGATTTTTTCATGCTATCAGATAAATCACAAGCTGACAACAACCTTATTAATAATTCGTTTTTTGAGAAAAAGAAGAGGCGTAGCTTAAACGGCTTCCAGAAGATACTGAATCATGACCCCATACGCCTCACCTGGTGCGAGAAAGAGAGGGAGAGAGGGGCCTCAAAAAGCCGTTTCCCAGACGCGGAATAATAGACGCGGTTTGGTACAAAAGAAAGCCCAAAGAAAAAGAAAAAAAGAAACAAAAAAAAAAGGGAGGTTCGGGAAAAGAATATTAAAGAAATAAAGAAACTAGAAAGAGAAGGTTTGAGAGAGAGAGAGAGAGAGAGAGACAGAAAGTATCTGGAATTTTCTACAGAAGAAGAGAGGAGGAATCCCGGACGGAGCGCCCATTGGTGTGCCCCTTCCTTTGGAGGTGCTTTCCTTTGGGACTTGCCTTCAAATTCCTATCATCCCCCAGATTCCCTTCTTTGTTTTCCTTCTAAGCCCCAACCAAACCTCTCTCTTATATTTTCTCCTCCCTTTTTCCATCTCTCCGCTGAAATTCTCGTCTCCCATCTCATTTTCCCCCCATCAATTAATCATTCTCCAAACCGTAAATTCTCCTTCCTCTTGCTCCTTCTCCTCCTCCAATCCGATTTTCTCTCGAAACAAACAGTTTTTTTTCCTTTTTCTTTTTCTTTTTCTTTCTGTTTTGAATCTTATTCATCGATCTATTCCGATTTGCAGGTTTCGAGAGAGAAGAAAACAGAAATGGCCGAAGAACACAGATGCCAAGCACCTCGCCTCTGCGCCAACAACTGCGGCTTCTTCGGCAGCGCCGCCACGCAGAATCTATGCTCCAAGTGCTACCGTGATTTGCAGCTCAAGGAGCACCAATCCTCCTCCGCCAAGCTCGTCCTTAACCAATCCCTAGTTCTTCCTGCGTCGTCTCCGTCCGCCGCGATCGCTCAGCCGTCGTCTTCATCTTCGTCGCCGGCGGTGGCGGCAGTCGATTCGTCGTCGTCTTCGGATGCGGTGGTGGATCAGGCGCGCGGCTCGGAGGCGGCGAAGCCGGTGCAGAACCGATGCATGACGTGCAGTAGGCGCGTGGGGCTCACGGGGTTCAAGTGCCGGTGCGGGTTGATCCTGTGCGGAACGCACCGTTACCCGGAGCAGCACGGTTGCGAGTTCGATTTCAAGGGATTGGGGAGGGAGCAGATCGCGAGGGCCAATCCCGTTGTGAAGGCTGAGAAGCTCGAGAAGATCTGAAAGGGGAAGAGGGTGTTATGGTCATTTCGTATTTGCGGTTCTTGCCGATGGAAAAATTGTTCGGATCGGGGTCGGAGTCTCGGCCCGTTGGGTTGGGTTGCTTACGGATCGGGCGCCGTACTGGGCGGTGGTGTGGTGGTTGGGTGAGTCATTGTTAAGTGGTTGTGTTGCTATGTAAATTAAATTATTAAAAAAAAATTAATTGTCATTGACCTTTATTTTACGGTGGAAAGTTATTTCCTTTCTCGCACCGAGAAATTTAATTTGTTTCCTTTGCAATACGGTGGGCCGGTTTTGCCATGTCCAAACATTCGAAAAGCGGGGAAAAAAAGGGCAATTGAAAAAATTAGGGGTCTCTATGACCCGAAACAAAAAAAAAAAAAAAAGAAATTAGGGTTCACTCATGAAATATGCTATGTAACTAAAATTTGTGGGATGAATCAGTTCGTATTCGTAGCTCGATTTGTCTAGGTTAGTATGTGATGGAAAAGCACGCAATTCATGTATCAGATGGTCAAAATAAAGCTGCCAAGTTTATACATCTTTTATTTTTTTGTTCTCCTCCTATTTTCTGCCTTCTCATCGTTTGTCAAGGTTTTAGCGTTAATTAAAATCGAACTTCTACTTTCCTTAATGATTTGTTTGGATGACAAGAAAGAAAATAGAAAGAAAGAAAGTAAAAAAAAAGTATGTTTTATTTTTATGTATTTGAATAAAGAAAAAATGAAGAAAAAAAAATAAAAATTGTATTAAAATGACATATATATTATTATTATAATAAAAAATAAACTGTTTATTTTAATTTAATTTTTAAATGCTTCTTATAAATTAAATAAATAAGTCACCTTATAATAATATTAAAAAATAATTTAATTTATTGACATTCACATTATGAAATTTATTTTGAAATTAATTATTTAAGTAAAAGCAGATTTAATATGGTTACTGAAAGTTTATTATTATTTAAATATTTTAATTTTTTAGTTGGGGTTATAAAAATAATTTGATGCATATAGCATCTTCTCTTTTAATTTTCTGCGCATGTGGGATGCGAATATTTTCGGAGTGGGTCCCATGCGCATTTTGCAGAGTGAGTCCCACGCGTATTTTCTCTTCTCCCCTCGTTTTCTTTGCTACCCAAATGGAGTAAAAATGACCTTTTCAGCTCGTTTTTTTTCCTTTCTACTTTTATCCTCTTATTTTCTCCCAAACCAACCAGGCTGTAACTATGTAGGTAAACTCATGATTACGCAGAGGCTTGAGGGTGCAACGAAGTAGAACGAATGGACGACATGCATCACAGGCCCATTTGAAGTGTATGTTTGTTTTTATTTTTTCTTTTGAATTATATTGATTAAACAAATCCTCTTCAAAGCTTTTCAACTTGCCATTTTTTAATGATAAGGTGGTCGTTTGTTTGTGTTTTGGAAATTTACAGGAACTAAATTAATGTTTGACAAATTAATAATTTTTAAAATATTAAGACAAAAATTATAAATGGATATAACCTTGTTGTTCTAGTACTTTAAAAATAAATAAATAAATTAAGGAAAAAGCTTTGTAATGAGTCCAATTGACCCAAATGACGCAATTGTTAACATGTAGATGGAAACATGAGAAAAGATATGAGTGTATTATTTGTGGTATGATTTTCCTCCTCCTGCATTCTTCTTCTCATTCTCACCTTTTCATATAATCTATTGATTCTCATCAGCTGCCATTGAAGTGGAGTCAAGCAACTCGGATCATGGCTCCGTTGTCTCTATTTCTGCATAAATGCTTTGTAATCAAGTTTAGATATATACTTTCTCTTCTATTTTACAGTTATTCAGATACTATTTCATTAGTGAATTAAAGCTAATTTTACATACTCTCCCTAATTTAGTACTTATTTGGATTGCAGTTTACATCCATCACAAGGTCTTTTAAAAGAAAGAAAATGACAAATGGTAGTAACAACCCATGCAATGGAGACTTTATTTCACGCGATAGTTGAGGTGGAAAACAATATTGTCCAAATGCTACCCAAATGTACACAAACAGGTTTAGCAATGAGCTAAGCTAAGCCTAATTTCTCTTGGTGCAAGCTTGATTCACCTAACCTTACAACGTATCTAACCCCCCATTAGTCAGTATTTGTATTGGTCATACCTTTTAAACTTATTATGTTTGAATTAGTATCTCAATAAAATGTGTATACACATATGTTATATATATTTAATTACAAGATTATTTATTTAAAAAAAAGATAATATATTAATTAGGCTAAGAGGAGTTATATTCCATTAAGGATAAAATGAATTATTTACTATGATTACATTTTCTTTCTTCCCAATTTTCTTTTCAACCAAATAAGAGAATGAAATATTTATCATTTTTTCTCTCAATTTTCTCTTCATCTAAATAATATATATATATATATATATATATATATATATATATATATATATATATAATTTTCTTTTCTCTTCATTTTCTTTCTTTTTTTATTGTCTCCCTTCCTATTACATTTTTCAATCCAAGTAAAGGGACTGTTCCGATTCCAAAATGCTTTCAAATTATAACTTCAGCCATTCTTCTTCCTACTATTTCAATGGGGATTATTGTTGACCAAAAAAATAAAATAAAAAAACGAGTCAAGTATCCATCGTCCCTTGTACTACTGAGTGCACAAACAAAACTTGCTCTATATATGGCTTCGAATGTCCAAATTCATGAACATTGAAAAGAAGGCCCACTTTCCTAACCAATAATAAAACTCTACATTTGATCATATCATGTGAAATTTTTATATGAAGGAATCTATTTTCTGTACATGAAAACTCTGCATATAACCTAATTATATATTAACTTTTATTATTGATTGAATTTTTTGTAAGTCTCATGTTCTTAATCAATAGTAAAAATGTATGCGTAACCATATGAAATTTTCATGAGAGGATCCATTTGCTAGAATAAATATCACTTTTTATTAAAAAAAAACCTCATGTATCTTCTACTAAAAGTAATTCTATTCGAGGCACAATCAAATATTAAATATGGGCACTAGCTCTCTCAATTAAAATTCAAATCATGGTTTGTTATGTTATAAATGATAAGTCCCTTTTATTAGACCTAATCCCTGAAGGTTACGTTATGTAAATTTAATCGCAGAGTATCAACTAATCCAATAATTTCTCCTAGAATAATTGGCAAATTGCTTGTTGACTTATAATATACTATATTCGGCTATCAGTTTTTCATCTGAATTGTATTTAGTCTTTTATTTTGATGTTTTCACAAGTGTTCTAAGACTTAGAAAACGTTGTCATTACAAATTCCTTTTAATAATTGATTTTTTTAATTTCAATTTAAAGTGTTTGATATATCATATTAAATATATTAATATTCTTTTCAAAATTGGAAAGGAAGGTCAAACACAAACGATGCCAACTAGGGGAGTTGGGATCAGCCGACGTTCGAGGAGAAGACTTTGACTAGTCACTTCAATACGGTAAGCAAGAGATTCAAAAGTGGCCAAAGCTAGCAGGGTTAAGAATATTCTTATAACATTCAAGTTAGATTCATAGTAATTAATATATTTTATTGGTGAATATTTATAGTAATTATTATAGTACTTTTTTCTTGAAAAACCCAAACTTTTGATAGTTTTATACAAATCACTGGGAAGAAATTGAAAAAAAAGGGATATTAGTACAAAAAAATTTACACACATAGCTAGTCTAAAATTTTGTAATTGTTAAAGTAATTCAACTTGTTAAATAAGGTATAATACTAAAAAAGATTAAGTATAGTAATAATCAAGCTATATTTAAAGAGTTGTGTTATTTGTACTAAAATATCTAGATGCAACTTTTAACATTTTTTATTTCAACTATTTGAAGTTAAAAATATCTTAATTAAAGACTAGTTATTAATTAACAACATCAAATGATAATATAAAAAATGTTAATCACTACCTATTCTAAAATTAAATGCTCACTATTTGTTGAGTTTTTTAAGAATGTTAGCGTAACTTGTAACATATGCATCGTTGTTTGATTCATTGTTCTTTTGGTTGTCTAAATTGCCAACCACAGTAATAAACTTAGAATAGCATATGCGTTATACTTTACCTTTTTAGTTCGGTTTTATGTTTACATTCTCAATGTCCTCGATGCTTATTATAAGTTATTCGATACTCTCCTAATGAGAATGGACAAAATAGAAACACCATGTTCGTCATTGCCCTAGCATTGCAGAATCAGAATTAGAGTACCCGCGATGGAATCTAGAACTTTGTCATTCACCCGTTTAGGTGGTATTAGGGTAAGAAAAAATCTTTCTATATTTCATTCACAAGTTTCGGTCTTATTTATATTCTTAGACATCATTGTGACTAAAATATCCTCCCAATAATTATCTTCTTCAAGGTTTTTTTTTAAAGTATAATTCACTTATCACTGCATCTAATATTTGTTGGTATATTTCATTTGCTATTTGATACTTTTAATTTAAAATATAATCAAAATAAGAAATAATAATAAAATTTAATTGTTATATATTGACAGTATAAAAATATTTTATATTATCATCAAATCAAATATTTATATTTATAAAATTTTTTAAATAGTATATAATTAAGTTAAATATTTTTATTAATATAATAATATATGATTAGGTATCTATATAAAAAAATTTTATACTAACAATATATATAAATTAGATGGTCACTACTATCGCAAAATTAAGGAGTCAAATATTAAGGAGAACATTACAAACTTGTTTTGTTTTCACAAATAATGGTCGAATGTGACTAAGCAGATGGACCCACTCCAAGTGGCGACGGACTGCATGTCACCACATCCTTGCAAAGCACCCTATCACTCTTTACCTTCCCTGCATTCCCCTTACCCACATACACCCAACCTTAGTACGTCCCTCTTACTCAACATTTTCACAAATAAAAAGCGGCACACAAAACTCCGGAGCATTATTTGCTTCTTATTAATGCCCCTCCAACAACAACAAGACAGCATGCTCTATCTCAACCTTAATCTATAGCACACAAACACAATTATATATCAATCATTCGAAAGGTGTTGTTAAGATATAATACTGGAACAAGGATATATGGTTCTGATGCACTTACGAGCTTCATGATCATTACAAAAGATTATTTTTCCATCAAGCAACTCCCAATGAAAAGCTCTTTTCGTTCTCTTTTCTGGGTTCTAGTTGTGGTTGTTTTCGTTGCCACACTCATCTCTCGAACCATGATCCGCAGAAGCTTGTTGCTGCGGTTCCAACTCCAAGATCCTGCATCTGAGGCCATGCTGCTAAAACACGCCGCCATTGACGCCACCGAAGAGCAATGGAAGCGTGAAATCCACGAGCTCCTGGATGAAAACCTTGGCAGCCAAACACGTGTCCCAGTAACTTTGCGTTCTCCCTTGTTCCACAGATACTTACCGGATTTTCAGAAGGTTCTTCGTGAATGGTCCCAAAATATGAGGTTCCAACCCAGCGTTATGTCAGAGTTGACACACCTAGTGAAGTACCCCATTGATAAGCACAAAGGGTTGTTGTTGTCGTTGGAGGGTTCAGATCAGAGGTACTCATCTTGTGCGGTTGTTGGGAACAGTGGAATTTTGCTCAACACGGATTATGGCAAGTTAATCGATTCCCACGAGGTTGTTTTCCGTTTGAACAATGCTAGAGTCCAAGGTTTCCAACACAAAGTTGGGTCAAAAACCAATATCTCATTTGTTAATAGTAACATATTGCATGGTTGCGCCAGAATGGTGGGGTGCAAGTGCCACATGTACGGTGATGACGTGGCAATGGTTATGTACATTTGCCAACCGGCACACTTCATGGACTACACCTTGTGCAATAAGTCCCTCAATGCACCTTTGTTGGTCACGGATCCAAGGTTCGATGTGCTGTGTGCTAGGATTGTGAAGTACTACTCATTGAAGCGTTTTGTGATGAAGACTGGGAAGGGCTTGGGAGAGTGGGGTCCAGCACATGATGAGGCTTTCTTTCATTACTCTTCTGGGTTCCAAGCTGTGATGTTGGCTTTGGGGATATGTGACAGGGTCAGCATGTTTGGGTTTGGTAAGTCAGATTCGGCTAAACATCACTATCACACCAACCAGAAGGTTGAGCTCCACTTGCATGACTATGAGGCTGAATATGCATTTTACCGTGACCTTGTCTATGGACGTAGGCCAATACCATTTCTCTCGGACAAGATCAAGTTAGCTCCTGTTGTCATGTATCAATGACAATAATTTTGATGCGGATTGAGTGATGGAATGGTCAAAGTTTTCCATCAATTCACATTTGAATTGTTCTCTTTTATATATATATATACATCATGTGTGTGTGTGTGTGTGTGTACAGGAAAGCAATACTTGTTCAAGACTCATTATTTGTATACTCGGTTTTGTGCTGCCAAATGAAGAAAGTGTAAATTATGGTTTAGATCAATAATACAATTTTTGACCCTTTTAATGATCAAGCATGGCGTCTAATATGATTTATGTACTCTGTCCATGGATTCTTTTGATTATGGTTAACTTGTTTCACCGGGTTCTGTTATGATGGCTCATCTACATGTTCAAATAAAGCAAAATGATTTTTATTGGAGTTGCCGGGCGTCTAAGGGATTAACATCATCTTCTGCCTATTTTATTATTGACATGTGGGGAAAGGATGGTCTCTAAAGTGCTTGCCACGGCGTTTGCTCTAACCTTTGTCTTGTATGGACCACAACGGCTGCGTTTCAATCTGGCTTTGATTGGCAGAGAAGCTAAAAAGGGCATATGCTAAATTTGAAACTGGATTGCTACATTGGAAGGATCAGGATCCACGATCGTAGTAGGACCCACCAACATCATAGGATCCACTATTACTTTTGTAAGGTACTAAGGTTTTTTAATTTTGATTTTGTATCTTTTTTCCCATAATTTCTTATAATATGACCCTTTGATGTTAGAAAGTATTGGAAATGAACCTCCGCAAAACCTGAACAATTAAATGTCTTTTGCTCTTGTCCGCTATGCAACTTACAGCATGTTTCTTCCGTTGAAGTTTTGCTAGCAAACTATATCTTATAGTTTCTACAATCCGTGCAATGTTATAATTATCTAATAATTTTACAATTAATTATAATATTTTGCTTTTCTCATTATGAATTGTTATTGCCTAGCAAGCACAAGCATGGACATGAATGCATAGACATACAAAATTCATAAAATTATAGGATACGGACACAACTATATATATATATATATTAAAAATTTAAGAAAAATTTATAATTTATAATATTATATTATATTATTTTTAGATATTTATAGGTATCAAACTATCAATTTTTATTACTTTTTAAATCCCTTTCAAAAAATAGAATATTCTTAATATATGTCATATATACTTTTTATATCCCTTCCAAAATATATGGGATACTATTTCTATTGATATCTAAAAAAAAAAATTCTTAAATGAACTTGGATTCTTGAATTCATTTTTGATCCATCAAATAATTGGAAAAAAAAATAATAAGTCGTGTTCTGGCCATATCCGAATTGTGTCTAGCCTTGTCCAATGTATGTCCAAGCTAAAAATAATATATTTTAAATGAGACACGTAAAGTCGCGTGCCAAACACATGTCATACTCCAATGCGTGTCAGTGTCCCACTTATATCGGACATGCGGATACACCATCAAATTAGTGTATCCTGCTTCATAGGTATTGCTAATTGATAATATCTAGTCAACTTCTAGTGTCTTATGCATGACAAGGTTCAAAAGAAAGACATCATTAGTCCATTTCTTCCACTGCAATTTTCATCGATGCTGAAGGGCATTCAACTAAAACATAACATCAACATGGTGTTTATTAAACCTATGTAGTTGTGCCGTCATAAAAGTTAGCGTCCCATGAATTAACATTCCCAATTTGACCTACTTCTGTCATGCATGAAATACACATAAGGACAGTGACCTCTAGTTGTAACACACCATCAGACAAGGAGTTTCTGAGTTCTCCTTCTCCATTACATGTTTGGGTACAAAGCTTTAGATGTCCTAATTAAGGTGTTTTTTTTTTTACCTTTCTCATTAAGCCTTTGTCCTTCAATTCTGCTGTGAACAAAAGAGCGCAGAACAGCATACTGAATATACTCAGAAGTGCTCTTCCCGAGTGAAGAACTGGCTTATATATAATTAACAAGAAAAGATTATAGTTTGTACCTGCTGAGGATAGTAGAGAGCATACTCGTACGCCAGGGAAAGCAGTGCAACAATAAATAATCATGTGTGAAATAATGAAGTCTTTGGAGACTTGTTCTATCCAAAACAGCAAGCCTAGGCTATTCACTAACATAAGAATCTAGTTTGGTACATTTGTCTAGGGAAACAATCTTGGGTATATATGGTCTAGAGTCTAGACATGTTTCGGGTGATTTCAATATCATAGTCAGAGGAATCAAGGCCATTAGCCGCCAGAATCTCTCGCATATACATGCTCGGCAGGGAGGTTCTCGGTCATGGTTTTTGCAGAGTCGCCACAATGAGAAATTCTTGCTTACCCTGAAGGAAGTAACACTTTTTAAGGAGTAATGAATGGATCTCCACCAAAACAAAGAAAAAAGGTAATGAATGAATATCTAAGTACAACCGCTTCCTCACTAGGTATACTAATATGCTACGATGTGTCTTGCCATGTGGGCAGCTGCGTGTATTTTGTTAGAATAATATTATCTGGATATAAGAATAGAGATCCATATGAAAAAAAGACACAAAACATTTTCAGAATTATTTGGAGATAAGAATAGATACCCATATAGGAAAAAATAGAAAAATTTTCGCTCCTTTTTCTATATCAAATTTTTATACCCGAATAACGTTACTCGTTATTATCTTGTTTAGACTTGCATCGGTTAGTCTTTTGCTACATCCTTTCTCTGTCTTTGGTTGCATGCCATTCAGTTAGAGTCATGAATGGTGTCATCAAATCTTGGAATAGACACCCAAAGTGTTCTTGTAAAGTTTATGGAGTCCGACGCGAAACTTTTGGTGCTATAGACTAGATTAAAACATGCCCTGATAATTGATAAGTAAACAATATATATAGGATCGGCTAACAGGTATATTTAATTCATAGTGGTATAACCGACTGATTAATTATGAGGCAACGATGTTACTGATCTGCGACTAATAATGAAAGTGTTATAAGCACTGATTGGTTATATATTTTTATTTAGTACTGCTAGTTATATGAAACGCTTGGTATTTAGGAGAAGAACCTTCCAATTTGATGAGCCTAGAGCTCAAACCAGTCCGATCCAAGTTTCATTCTTCTTTCCCCTAAAGATAAACGATTTTCAATTCCTTCAGCTTGAGAGTATGTTAGTTGGAGTTTAATTGATTCAAAATTTGTTTCAAAGTTTCATGCTCTCTGAACAGAATTAAAATTGGCTTCGAATTTGTTTAGTATACTTCTCCAGAAAATTCAAGCACACGGCTAAACTTACATTTCCAATGAATAAATAACAGTATATTATAGGTGTTTGTCCAGGCAAGAAACTTTGAAAGCAAACGCTAGCCGTTATGTCTTGAAACTCTGGTAAGTTTTCAAACTTAAAATTCAGAGAATTTTATAGTATATGGATATGTTAGATTTCACTTTGTGGACTGGCTAAGAATTCTTAAAGGAAACTATTTATATAGATAGCTTATGGTGCCTCGCGCGTTCAAGACGTATGTCCAATTCAATTTTGACCTCAACCAGAGCCATTGATTGTTAAGCCCATTTTATGCTTTGTGGACTCTTGGTTTATCTATCTGTCTCAGTGTCTCAAGTCTGGCTTAATTTATTTAGCTTCTCCATCAGCTGGTTCTTTTCAACCCTTTCTTCTTCTTCCCTTGTTGCTTCACGAAATTCCATCTTTACTGTGATCTATTTCTTGTTCTCCTCGTGCTGTGCTACAATGTCATCATCCGTTCATTTTGGGAGATAAATATCGCACCAATTTTTTTTTTTTCTAAAATACTCAGAAAAAGGACTAGTTTTGTTGCGATATTAGTTAGCACATCCTCACTCTTCCACATTAATATAGCCAAGTTTCTATTTCATCGAAATATTTCAATATTAATGTGTGATATGAACTTCATTAAAAGAAATGTATGATATCAAAATATTCCTATGATAAAACTGTTTATGATATTATCTAATCCCCACCTTTTTAAAATAAAAACATGCTGCTAGCTAGTTTAGCTAAATTAGTGCAGTTAAAGATGGTGGCCGGCTGTGATCTTTCTCCCTCTCTTAACGTTTTACCCGACAAAGCATGGTGGAGGTCCCTTATCTTCAAGAACCAAATACAACCTCCAATTTTTTCCTACTACTTTTTTGCCTTTGGTCAAGGCCACCTCAAAAGAATCCAAGTTACAAAACCTTTTACTCTCGAGCCCTTTATCTCTCTTGCTCACGTGTATTAATAAGGATCACCATATCTTCTTTAAACAAAAGAAGGTCCTTGTAAACACGAGATCTCTTTTTCAAACACACACTTGCATAATCAATCAATATCACCATTTTGGGTGCTTTTGCGTATTATCCAATTAGTATGGGACTAAAAGAATCATGCTAACCAGTTGTGAATTTATATTAGGCAACTAAATCTCTAGTTTGTAGCTAATAACTTGATATCGGCGTATGATTTGGTGAGCCCAAAATATAATCTCAATGACCTGAAAATGGGAGCAAGTTGCTGCTAACCAACACCTTTCATTTCAATTACTAATATTGATATAGAAAAAGTACATCCCAATTCCTACTCTTAAATATTTATAAGCTTTTCAGTAATTCTATTCCTCTCTTGAATTGTTTATTGGGGAAAGGAAGCATAGGTTATACATATATGCACTTTTGCTTGTTCCTTACACGAGTGGTCAATTAATAATCATATCCGCAAGTTGCAAACATTGTGAAAATCTTTTACAGATTAGGACGATCTTGCCTTTTGCCTAATAAATAATTATAATTGATTCGCTGCAACATCCTTTTCAATTTGTAAATTTTTCACTTGGTTAATGTGAAAGGGGACATTAATACATAAACTGAAACCAAAACGTCCCTGGAATAAAATAACGTGTATAAAATTTTTTGTACTTCTGTCGTGTAAACGCCGCATGTACTCAGCTGTCTTTGGTTTCACATTTTCCATACATCTTTATGGTAATTGTATTATGTAGTTGGTGAATAATTATAAATTCATCTAGTAGTCTAGCACTCTAGCGGTCAATAACAATTCATAGTGGCAAATTACAATCAAAGTGTTAAAAAGATTTCAACAACAATACTGAAGTCATAAGTAACTGAGGATTACCATTTAGTAATGAAGCATTTAAATTTTCTCCATTGGAGTGGTACACGACGAAAATTTCAAACACGATATAACACCTGTTTTCTGTTGCTATAAGAAGAAAATTCATATGCTTCATCACTTGAGATAACCATCTTATTAATTAACTAACCACAAAGCAAACTCATCCATACCTCTATATAACTCCTGCTAGCTTATCGAACACCCTGCAAGTGCTCGGTAGCAAACCGCTCCCTATTGTGATGCCTCAACATCAATTGCTGAGAATTTTTTGTTACTGAGCACAAGTGCAGTGACCAAAGCTTGCCTACAGTTACTACTTACTACGACTATTTTATATTAAAGGAAAGCTACATATATATAGCATGTTAGATATCATTGATCGTGTTCATGTATGAGCAACTTCATCTTCATCAGACCCGGTAATGCATTCCTTCTCATCCTCAAAGCCTTCAAGGGAAGGATGTGGGGAGTGACCCTTCCCAAAGGATCTAATATGATCCTTAAGAGACCTTTTGTGCTTGAAATCTGAGCCACAAGTGCAATACCACAACTTGCCACAGTTCTTCTCATGAGTCCTCCAATCCCCTTTAACTGCAAACGTTTTCCCACATTTCCTGCACATGAATGGTTTGGTTCCATGCTTTCTCTTGTAGTGAGTTTGCAGCGTTCTGAAGTCCTTCAGGGGCTTTGCCCTTGGATGATTGATGTTGTTCTTGCAGCCTTGTGCACAACAATAACATGGTAGCCTTAGCATTGCCGCTGGTTGTGTTCCTCTAAGTGAGTCCGGTCCTTTCCTGAATTCGGATCCATGCCCCCACATGTGCATCTGCATTTATGGTAAAAGTTCATACTAGTTTGTGGGTTTGACATGTCCAATTCTAATTGATCCCAAACTTGCTTAAAATTAGGCCATCAAAATTAATCCTCAAGCCTGGTTATATATATGACCTACCAATGTTGTCCTTTATATGGCTTAGCTGTGGTCATTATTGTCTTAATCATATATCTTTCTCGGTGTAAATCTTTTTAAAGTCTGAAGATGAACTTACAAAAAATTTAAGTTTTGGGCTAATATTTACATATAATGCCTAAAGAATGGTAAATTATGCCTCTATCCCGTATGATAAAAGCATTCATAGTTCTCTCTCTCTCTCTCTTCAATGTTGATTTTGAAATTCTTCTACTATATTATAAGAGTAAGAAATTTCTCTTATTTTGCTTCATTTTTTTGTTTGACTAATCAATTTTATAGGTTATATTTATTTATTTTTCGTCACTCATTACCATCTTTTTTAACTATTACAAAACTAATTTGTCATGCAATAAATAATATAGAATAAGAGAAATTTTTTATTTTCAGAGTAGACAAGAATTTCTCAGATTGAAAAATAGTTGCTAAATTTTCTCAGGTTGAGTATTGGCTAAGAGAATAGATCATGCACTGCTGCATGCCCTATCTTCATCAACGTCCTCTCAAACACCGATGATTAGTCCCTATGCTATTTGTACGCGGTGGTTTTCAACCTAAAAGGACAAGAACAAGGAAAGGAAATAAAAGCATGAAGACATGGAATTACAATTTCCCTTTGAAATCCTATGGGATAAAAGGAGCCTTTTGCTAAAAGTGAAGGGAATATGCTACAGGGGCAACAGGAATTCTAGCTCAAATCTCTTAAAGTAAAAACGAAAGCAAAAGAAAAAAGACACTCATCAAAGAGTCATGTGTGCAACTTTGCATTGTCATTAAAATTCATTTCAATTATTGATGTTTTCTTCTTGATTATTATCTTTGTCCTCATCATCATCGTGTAAAACATCTAGCTATTTCATGTTGGGCAGATAAAAAGCGGGGAATTCAAGTTGAAGTGCACAAGTTGGTACAAATTCTTTGGCTTTGGACGCAAAAATTCGGCATCAGTTACAAAGACAGAGAGAGTTAAATTATCAAATTACACTAACCAACATGTTAAACTAGCAAAGGAGTTGTTTAGGAAAAATACGATGGCGCAGTATGACTCATAATTTTTTTTTTTTTTTTTTGGTGATGGAATGAATATCTGGTAATTAGGAAATAAAAAATTGGGATAAAGTGAGAATATATGAAAGAACAACACATTCATGTACTCAGATGTAGACCAATTATGAACTAAAATAGTATTAAATATAGTTGCGTGAATTATATGATAGAACTCCTTGATCATAGACATTAATAACGATAGGCGTCATGAAAACCTAGGCCTCAGTATGTCGGTTGCTGTGAATGTGACTGTAATATGTATGGTTTCTCAATAGCTTTCAAACTTTGCAACGTTAAGGAGCTACTTGTAAAACCACATACTAAAATTCCATTTCCTAACTTACTGTGGTGAACTGGTGATCAATTCTATTAGATAGGTTATGTGTATAATATGAAAAGCAAGCATGAGCTTCGTTTCAAACAATGAGATGCTTAAATTCTCAGTTGCCACTCTTTCCCCTTCTTTTGAAAGATTGATCCTGCCTTATTCTTAGGTAAAAATAGTACTTATGTTTTCTTTATAAACAAGTTAATACACGAGGAGCAAATAGTTTCAAAGAAAACATAAAGTTTGCTCTTTATATGAGAAGTTGATCAGAACCGACTAACCTGCATATTGTTATATCTATTGAAGGTCTTGCTGCATATGGAGCAAGCAAACTGCATCGGGCCAACAAGGATCTGTGCAGGAGTTGGTATCCAAAACCTTCTCTCCTGGTTAAAATTAGAACAGCTTTGGAAGCTTTTCTCCATGGGTTCTTCTTCCTTAACATGTAAAACCTTCTTCTCATCATCAGCCACAGGATTACCTCCTGTGTTTGGCAATCCAATGTGCAAAGCCACAGCCACCTGTTCCACCTTCTGTTCTTTCACTTCAAAACCTTCCTTTTGCACTCCATGGTCTTCCTTTGAGGGCTTTAACCCACTTACAATGGGCAAAAACTGGATAGTTTCACGCACAAGTTCATGCTGTTGAATCAAAGAAGAAGGAGGAGATGATGATGATAGTGAACAAGTAGTTAGAGATGAAGATGATGGTTTGAGCCATTCAATGAAATTTGGGGTGTGACGGTATAAATTCTTGTCTTCTACATTGCACTCCCTCAAACCCATTTCAGAAAGAGTAGTCCCTTGATTTGTAAAATCCTTTCCTCAAAAAAGGGCTATATATCCACACTTTATGTGAGAAAAGCCTGCACTCATAAAAGGAGGCTTTTCTTGTCCTTATGAAGCTTTTCTTTACCTTTTTTTTTCCCTCTCCTTTTTTACCCTTAACTTTTTCTTTTTCCCCTAGGTTGGCCTTTGTTTGTTTCTTTTTGGTGAGAGAAAAAAGAGAGACTATTAGCTAATCGGTGGGGGATAGAAAATGACATGCCAAACAGGACTCACCAATATTAGTAGAAAAGAATCCTAGAATAGTATGAAACCCTGATTGTGAACTGCTACTTGGTAATTGGTACAATGTGAAGCGAATGAGTTTAATTTATCCTTTTTCATTCTTGTTCTTTAATGGAATTTGACCCACAAGCATATACACATCTTCTCACACATTGACCTTAAGCAAGTGATCTCAAATAAGAAGATGAAAGCACAGAGGCATTTGGTCAATACCTAAACCGAGAAAAATATTGTAAATGACGAACTAAAAGGTTATTAACAAGGACCTAGCGGAATGTTGTCTAGTCTTTTCTATATAATATATGCATCATGTTGGTTAACTTCCATAAATCAATAATTAAAGGGAAGAAATTATATGACGCTTAATTGTTCGTTGATGATGGCTGCTGCGAGCAATATATATGTATATTTCGAATATAAATCGCTATAAAAAAAATTTTAAAACAATATTTTTCTTATTATATTTCCCTCTTCATTCTTAATTTGTTCTATAAAGTACAAAATTGTCCAATAACACGCAAACGAAAAAATTCACCAAGAAGCTTAACTTCTAGATCTTTATTTATTCAAGAGAGAAACAGATTTCTCTTATAAATAACTCTTAAACCCTAAAAAGAATAAAAGAGATAAAAATAACCTTAATTTGAAGGAAGGTCTTAATGTGTATATACATACATGAGACTAGCACATGACAATCTCTTGACACCCAGCTCATCGTCACAACCAGTACAAGTGCAAACACTTCTAATATGTTTTCATACCTATAGAACACTCGATGCATGATTCGTGTTATACAGGACCACAACCATGAGTTGCGTTACTACTAGTATGAAAACTAAATATTGTGACCAGATCAGTCTTAGGCAAATATTGCTCACATTCATATCTATTGTGTATATGAAAGTAAGGCCACCCCACTGGCTGCCAAATTGTGTTGTATAGGGTATTTTGGAGCTAACCGATCATGATCACGCTTGTGGGGCTTAATGTTACTCACTCACAAGATATTATGTGCGGAGATCTTTCTAGACACATGCTCACATGTGCATGCGTAGCATGTTTCTCTCCTTCAGTTCTTAGCTATTTCCTTTCACGGATGCTGTCTATATATATGATTTTCTAGCAATATCTATCACCACCTACTGTCCTCCTTTTATTTATTTTTTTGTTGCTCAATTTCTTTGGCTTCATTTATTGCTCAATTTCAAATTGTGAGGCGTAAACTTTGTTTTAAGAAATTAAGGTCCAATTCTATGTTGAAGTACATACACGTACAAAATTTGTACATGATTGTTAGGGAATTAGGTATGTTAAGTCTATATATATAAGTATCGATCGTATCTAGGTAGTTAGGTCATTGGGTCTTAATTATAGTTTGAATCATTCACTGAATAATCGTTCATGTTAGGTGTAATAAATCATAGAGATTTATTCGCATCAATCAAAATCTCACCTGTTTGTCTTCTATATATTATAGTCTATGTTAGCAGTTCTTGTCCCATGAAAGACGATATCCTCATACATAAAAAAGGGATGTCCCTTTGCACAACATATCAATCGCTTGAAGCTATCTTTATTATTGACAATTGAACTGCTACCTACTAATTAACGGCCAGAAATCAATTGGTGGTCACATCTAATTGTCCGGTGTTGAAAGAAACCTTCAGTTGTTAATGTTGAGGATTTTGACAATGGGAAGGCAGTGTTCGATCTGCACAGATACTAGGCACGGTAGTAGGTTTTCCTTGAGACCTCTTTTTTCGTTTCGGCTAAATCTCAGAGATCCACGCCCGTGACGATACTTTTTCAATCATTTTTCACCTTTGTAAATTGAATAAAGTTATTGTATACACGGGTGTGTCAATTGACAGTGGGAATTACGCGTGTATATAATGGGAATTGCATGTTATAGTGGGAATTGCAGGATGATGAGTGGGTGATTAGTGGATTAAGGCCGCAAGTGATAATATTATCGATTACAACTCTCCTGATTTACCACTTATAAATATGAAATCTCCATTACTTACATATATAATGATTGGCACACTAAATAAATATATAAAAATAACATAACTCTTCTAAATTTAGTTTAGTTGGAGTAATGGAGGATGTACTCTATGAACATAATGAAATAACTAATTATTAGGGGTGTTTAAAATTGATCAAAATAGAATTAAAATCGAAAAATAATCTAAAAAATAAAAAACCAATTAAAATTAAAATAAATAAATTTGAATTGATTCTTATTTTATAAAAATCAATTGGTTTGATTCGTTTTTTTGTTTTAATTTCTAAAATCAAACCAAATCAAATCGAACCAATGATATATTATACATTAAGAATTGTATATATTTATGAGATAGCTAAGATCAAGTTACACTAGAGTAACTTTAAGCAACTCTTACACCACTTTAAAACTTCATAACTCTTACAAAAAAAAATCAAGTTACCCTTATGAAATATATTATATATTGTTTATCCATATCTATATTTATATAAATATGCAAGATTTTTGCTCAAATATGCTATTATTTGCTTAATTTGTTAATATTAAACAATAATATAAACTTCAGATAATTAATTTACATTTTATAATTTTATATGGTTTTATAAAAATAATTAATTATTAATCTAATTTAATAAAGTTAAAAGTTATCTTTTTATACTTTATAAAATATTTAATAGGAAATTAAAAACTAATCTTTTTCAAATATAATCAAATTAAATTGAATCAAACTGCACTGCAAATATATCTATTAATTAGATGAAAATTTGTGTTTAAAAGGATATTTAAAAATATTAATTTGATTCTTAAAAGATTGTCATACTAATTTAATTTTGAATACTACTTTTTTAATATCAATCAAAATAGTTTAACATTTTATTAAAATGAAATTTTCCTCATGCGATGATAACCAGATATTGTTATTATTACTTAAAAGCAAATTTGATCTTACTAATTAATATATCATTTTTTATCTAAAGCTTGTTGACAATGGAAGTAAATTGTAATTATAAGCAAACTTTATTTTTAATATCAACGATACACATTCTGGAGTTATCACTTTAAGAAAAATTTATCTACCGTCAACATCCACTCAAAATTGTATGAGCAATTTATAAAATTAAAGAAAAATTATTTTTTTAAAATAATTAAATTAATACTTCCAAACACCAAAATTCAAAGCCAAGATAGGCTTTACTCTTTTCTTTTCCTTTTTTTCCCCTTTCTACCATATTCTTGGATGTATCTAGATTAGCAAGTTATGAATCTCACGCAATGTTTGCTTCATCGATAAAAACATTCTTTCAAGATAACTCACGTAATATATATCCCATCACTTGAGAATTTGCCTTTTTTTTTTTTCTTACACCCATGGAAAATAAGTGTCACAAGAAGCTCGTTCGGTGGAAACAAGGTCTTTTTCCCCAAGTTAAGAATAATAGTAATAAGAGTTTTGATTAATAATAGATAATGTATATATGCACGAACCGTAGCATGCACATTTCAACTTCATTTACCAAAAGTTTCCACTAAAGCAAAGGAATAAAAAGTGAACGTACTTCTTTCTTTATTATTTTCATCTGATTCAAATATTTGAAAAGAATCCGACTCTATTGACAAGTTTGCCAAAATATAATAAAAATTGTGATTATAGACATCGACGTATAATAATAATATCCTTTGTTTATTTAGTTGTCTTGTTTTACTCTATCTTAAATTTTTAGTTTATCTTTACCATCTTCTGCCATTTTGTTTATGCACATACATATATAGAATACAGAAAACTTGTTTGTTCCCTTCAATTTTATTTTTTAAATACTTAAAGTCGATCAGTAAAATATTTACTCAAAAGGGTTGGCAGCTTAATTTATTGTATTTGATGAAAGAGTTATATTATAGTAAAATGATGTCGAGTTGTGTTGATAAAAATATTTAATTTTAATTTTTTTAGTGGCCTTCCATTTTTTTCCATATATAAATAGTATTATTAGTTATAAGTGAATTAAGTTTGTAGGATGATTTAAATTTGAAATAATATAAATATCTCTTTGTTCACTTTATATTGTCTTTTAAATAGTGATATTATATTATTTTAATTGTGTCATGTTAATTATTTTTTTTTAATAACAAAAAGTTTAAGTGAGTTCGACATTGATCATCTCCACCAGGATCATGGTAAAGCTCCAAGACTCGAATAGCATTTACAAGAAATTTAAAAGATCATCCATCAATAGGGCTCTTATATCGACAGTAAAAATCAGACTTGTATCTTTGTGGGATACGAAAGTACTCCTTACCACTTACACCAATCTTTATTGATTGTGTCATGCTAATTATCAAAATTATTATTATTTTAGTATCATTATTATTATTATTATTTTAGATGAAGATATTGTCTTACGTTCAATACGCTTTTAAAATCTCAACCAAAATAGTGCATATGTGCATGTTTAAATTTATGTTTGAAACTCAAATTATATAGTTTGTACAAAAATCAGAAGAGAGAAATCTTTGTTTGAACTATGGTTTAGAGTTTTTCAAACAATAAATTAAACATGTTATTATAATAGAAGAGAGAAATCACTTCCCTTAATTAAGCAAATCTGATATTTTTTTTATTAGCTGAGAAAGCAAATCTGATATTAAATAACCAAAATACACTCTAAATAATAGGATCAAGATTCTTTGTCCCATTTTTCTGGCCCTTTTTTCTCTTTCTCCAACGAAAATTCACCAAGTCAATAAAAATGACATTATTAATGTATCTTCTTATACCAATTTATTTAAAATTATCTTTTTTTTTTTCCCACAAACGT
This sequence comes from Pterocarpus santalinus, assembly GCA_031439595.1. NCBI lineage: Eukaryota > Viridiplantae > Streptophyta > Magnoliopsida > Fabales > Fabaceae > Pterocarpus > Pterocarpus santalinus. Next base: position 39,037,838 of record CM062528.1, on the reverse strand, counting down.
CAAACTTTAATGGAGGGATGGAAAATGGAATGAAAAATTTTGATATACTATTAGAGCAAGAGTTTTTCTTCCTCCACACCGCATTATTACCTTTAGATGATTATATGGACCCATTTTTAATTACCAAAGCAAAAATTTTAAAGAAATTTTTAGATACTTTTAAAATAAGAAAAAAGTTACACTTATTCTATCTCACGCATAACATCTATATGGATAAATGTTGTTCCCTACTTTCAATACAATATATGAGGGAATCAATTGTGAATGAATCAGGCTAAAATTTTAATTTTTATTTTTTCTATAAGAACACCTAAAAACTTTTCTAAATCTTATTATGGTGAAGATAGCTCCTGCTTCTTCCTGCCGAAGTATGGAAGAATGATTCAAAACGGAATAGGAGATTTGGATCTCTAACTAATGAACTTGTCCTGCTACACTCGAAAAAAGAAACCGAAAAAAAAAAAAAAGACTCTTCATACCATAAAGACCTATTTGAACAGTAATTCAAAAAATCTAATCATTTTTCTACCATTCATCTATATTAGTGGTGGAAAAATTCATTAGCTTACGCCTCAGAGTCTATGTGCACCAGAGGAGACTTCCTTCTCATTGACATTGTCTTGAACAACCATCGTACACGACAAACAATCCAGCCAGCGCCACAGCTTAAATTAAAATATATAGTGACACAATATTTTTGAAAAAAATAAACATAACTGAGCCCATTTTCTCTCTCTCTCTCTCTTTCTTTTTTTTTTTTTTTCCTATTTTACACGGCCTCGTCATCTCGATTCCTTCTTTTTTCTGGCCTGAATTAAATAAATTTATTCACATACTTGTTTTATAATACAAGTACAAAAAAAAGTGAATTCTTCTTTCCAATTATCCTCATGAAGGTCATTTACATACATGAATTAATCTTGGTCTTTGTTTGGCCGAAGTTATTGAATTCCAAATATTTGAATCGTGCACTTATATTTCTAGTGATCCAGGCATGAAGCTTCCCCAAAGGAAGCACTGTTGGTGGTTGTCTCTTTCTTGTTAAATTCCTCTAGAAATGGTAGAGAGCAACTGGTTCGTGGTTGATTCAAAAAAGTTGTCCGCAATTGAAGGACTGGGTCTTGGTGGAGCTTATAGAGGGATAAAGGAGAGACAAATTAATGTGTTTGTTGCCTGGACTCAAAAAAAGTTTGAAAGAATTAGGGGTCACATATGTAATAATGATGACTAAAATTCAATATAGGTGTGTGTTCTAACTTCTTCCCGTCATGATTAAGATCATTTGCTGTTTTCAATGTAACCCATAAAATCCTGAAAGAATGGGACTGCACAAATTGCACCCAATTAAAATTAGTTTAGTTTGGAATGGCTAATTAAAGCTTACCCTAAAGTCGTCCCATAATTACGACCCCGTGTTGAACATGTAATCGAGTCATTTAATTTCCATATAATAGTCTTTTTCGTTTCTTCTGTTTATTCCTTTCTTCTGTTGTATATGTTGGGTTGAGGAATACTATTTGAATATTTACCCAAGTTCAAAATAATATATGTCATCAGAAATGCACTAACTGGAAAAAAAAAAAACACAAAAACACACCCAAAAAAAAATTGAAAAAATAATTGTTACCACAATATATATGTAATTATGCATGTCAACAATTACACACGATGTTAAGTAGATCACTTAATACACACATACACAGTTCATATAAATCTATTGTTTGTTCTTTCTTTTTTTTTGAAATATTTTAAAAATTAAATTTTAATATACATATTTTTTTATATTATCATCTAATGATATATTATTATAGCATTATATAAGTTATCAATATTAAGACTTCATGAAATATTATATTTATTATATAATATTATAATACATTATCAAATCATAATAAAATTTTTACACGGATAATATATTAAAAGCATTTTTTTTATTTTTTAGTAATTGAAAACTTTCATAATTTGAACCTAAAATTCTGTTGCTTGATTCTTAATCCTCATACAGAATTACCTGACTTCAACTCAATTAAATTACTATTCTTGTGAAATAACCCATTTCGAATTGCAACATTATCATGCTTAGCGCACATTATTAATTATTTGTAAATAGTAAATTAGACACCCCAATTGATTTTTTATGATTATAATTTAAATAAGTATGAATTTTGGCAAGAGAGGATCAACTAAGCGGAATGATTAATTGTGAGAATGAGAGGAGTAAATCTTAATTATTGGATCTTACATGAATGATCAAAATTAAAATATAAGGTTACATTATTTTTTTAAATGATTATGTGACTATTAAATAACTTTAAATCTTGACCATTCGTGTATAATTATATGATCCAGATTTACTGCTCTTACTCTCATAATAAACAACTTTTCAAATGTGATATGCTCCCAAATTTCGGCTAGATAACTAAAATATGCACTTATTTAAATTATGATCGCCAAATATTAATTAAGTATCTAACTATTTAACTTATTATATACAAATAACATTTCTCTTAGTAAGATCTATACAATTATGGGTGAAAGTCAAGTGTTGGATGTTAGTGGAAGTTGACATCATAACCTTGCATCACGGTGCAGGACACTCAAGGACTGAATTTAATGAATTAGTGGCATACTTTCAACACATTCAAATTAAAATACATAAAGTCGAGCTTAGTTATTCAGTTACCGATCATATTGGTCAAGGAAGAAGTTTATCTAATATCTACTGTGGTGGCTACCGGGCCAATTGACCTTGACCTCTTCTTCTCATCTGACTGTATGGCAGAATAATTTCAATGGAAGATATACCCAAAGAACTGGAACTTAAAGGGTTTAATCGGGTCCTGGTGTCTAGATCTCTTTTTGCACTCCATTGAAAATGGTTTCCACATTCTGGTCTCTTTTCCAAACATGCTCAAGACTTCCAAATGTTTCATCATTACTATGAACCTGTCAAGCAAATGCCAACTGTGAAAAAATAACTATATAAACAAAACAAAAATGTTTTCCTACTTTATTTAGTATGCAAACTAAAATAGGAACGGTCTTGGAATGCGGCTCCGCACTTGTCCTCTAGAGTTTACGCGTACATGTTCCAATTTATCTCATGAATGTCTTGCTCCAGATTTACTTCCTTTTTCCCCTCAATAAGGATATCTCGAAAAATACTCGATCAATTCTATGTTTTCTCATTTCACAACCTTGTTCTTTTTAAATTAAAAAAATCAAATATAAAACTTGAATTCAAAATTTAAGTATCTCTAGTCAGAAAGTCTGTAACTCCTTTCAAGTGTTTAAGTTTGAGTCTGCCCTGACCCTACATGGACAATCAGTTCATTTTTCTAAATTTTTAATTACCGAAAGAAAACTTGATTTTGAAAAACCTTACAGCAACAATTGTCATCCATGTGCCCAGCATGTGCACTGAAACTAGCTAATGACCGGTGTCTTCAAGATTTTTTTTTCCTCCAAATTTCCAGTTTAACCTTCACAAAGGAATTACTCAAATGGTGAAAACTAAAAAGGGTAGGTTATACATATTTTGTCATTTTAAATTTCAAATAGCATGTAGGAAAAAAATATTGCAAATCCCATATCACGGAGTCATACCATCTAAGTGTGAAACTTAAGTTTAGGAGCTGTTTCACTCAATAGGATAGTCTCCTTTATTGCACTCTCCTTTGGATTTGAGTCCTTAACATTTTAATGTTAAGTATCAAACTTGGTTGGCAAAATGAGACTTATAGCATTGCCACTTCATTTAAAGGTCAACGACCACTAATGATGAACTGTAACTCAAGTGACACCTTTCCTAATCCTTATAAAAAGGGGGTCATTAGCTTTGGGTTATGGGTTTGATGATCTCCATTTGCCCATCATCTTCTCTATTTCATCTAACTTTTTTAGAAGCTCCCTAGTACCAAAAAGAAAAAGAAGAAAGAAAAAAAGGCAAAAGACTATGGCGGCCCACTCTAAATTGACCATTTCAATTTCTCACGTTGCTTGTTTCCTAAGTTGTCCCTCCGTGGCCATGACAACTTCTTTCCTAGGTTGCTCCTCATTGACTATGGTAGCCCACTATAGTTGTTCACTCTGAGCAATTTCATTCTAACATTCCAGTTAACCATTTCCTAGATTGCTCCTTTTCTAAGTTATTCCCTTTATATGTTAGCCTGTTAATGAAAATACTAATATTATAAACTCAAATTTAAAAAAGAGCCTAATCTAAAAGACTAATCTATTAGATATAAGGACTCCTAGACTTAAGTATCGCACTTAGTTGGTATGGTGGGAGTTGTTACACAAACTCTTCTTGAGCTTAACCTATGGACTTAAATAGAAACAGGCAAAATTTTTATTTTTGGTTTTGAAATTAAAAACTATAATTACCTTTTTCCACCAAATTTTAACACATCTAAGAAGCTGTTTGGAAACTTCTAAAAATGATTATTTAAGCATAATAATGTCATTTTAAAATCAACAGTACTTCATTACTATTTAATTTTTTAAAATTGATTCTATATGAACTAATTTTAAAATTTGATTTAATTTTTTCCCGTAAAATCACATTTTTCCTCTTTCACATTTATATTAATTCTTTGTTAAAGTTAGTAAAATTAATCTTTAGTTTAGTATTGAACCAAATAATATTTAATTTTAAATTAGTTTATTTTTATATAATCAATATAACTAATTTTATTTTGTATTATGTTGAAAATTTTTTTTTCGGTCGATATTGAAATATTTTTTCAAATTGTCAAAAAGTCCCAATGATTGTTTTGTCGTCATCTAAGTTTTTATTTTTGATTTTTTGGGTTTGAATCGTCATTTTTTTTTTTGTTTGTCGTTGGTTTTTTTTTGGTCGGAGTTTCTTGTTGGTTTGAATTGCCATCTAATTATATTTTTGGGCCTTAATCGCCATTAATTGTTGAAACATGAAATGGGTATGTCCATTGGGCCCGATGATTCTTCTCTTTCATCAAAAGTTTGGGCGGTATAGCCCAATACTTCGTGTTGGTGATGCATGGTACGTTGCATTCCAGTGTCAGTGCACTGAACCGACACATGCTTTTGTTTGCATTTTGGTCAACCATGTCTGATTATTTTAATTTTTGTCAGAGTACATTGTGTTTTTTTTTTTTTTTTGGTTTTGTGGAAAGTGCTGATTGGATGTTAAATACTAAACTTAGCTTGGACCGTATGAGATCGCTTGTGCCTAAGCAAAGCAAACTACAATTCAAGATCTAACATCTAGGTATCTAATTCTGCACCTTCCAGAAGACTCCTCATGAACAATTGCACGAATTGAACTCCATCCATTGTTGCGGTCCTCCAACAAAAAAAAAAAATCACCCCATGCATTAGGGTTGATTGCACCACTCTAATCCCTACCAAAGCAGAAATTACACGTATTCTAAGTATGGTTTCATTATTGCTTTATTGGGATGTGAATAGAAAATGAGAGAAAAGAAAATAAAAAAATAAAATAGAGAAAAATGAAGAGAAAATGAAAATTATAAAAAGAAAAGAAAAAATAAATCATAATCACATAAAACGACACACACATACATACATACATACATACATACATACATACATACATATATATATATATATATATATATATATATATATAAACATGTTATTTTTATTTAATTTAAAATATTTTTTAAATAAAAATATCATTTTTAATCAAATATAGTGTTTTATTTGGATTAGTCAAGATACTGATTTAATTTAAAAAAAGAAGAAGTTAATTTAATTATGGTCATAAAATAGATAGTGAAAACTTGATATGGTCAAATACAGCGTGGTTAGTATTCAGCGAGTTTTGGCATAGCGCATGACATGTTGGTATTTGAGTATCAATTTTAAAATGCTACGTAGTACAAAAACATTCTGCACGAAGTCATGTACAAAGTATTTCAATCGTATATTTTATTTTTACCTTTTACTATTTTATTTTTTATTTATTGAAATATTAAATAACTGTTTCTTCATGCATTTTCAACAAAAAAAAATTCGTAACATATAGCAGTGCTCATCAATTTTTTTCTTGAGATTAGATTCCGAAATAGGGATATTATGATCATTTGGCTAATTTTCTCCTTTATTAGGTAGTTTTCTTCAGATCAGTGAGATGAAAATATATAGGTGCACCTCACGCATGAATTTTTTCTTTCTCCTCATTTTTGTTTGTAAACCAAATAGGAGAAAACAGCATAATCACCACCTTTTGTTTTTATCATTCTGCTTTCCTTCCAAAATTAGTCAATCCAAACGATGGGTATAGGCTTAAAACATTAGCTTACCTTCTTAATTATTTGTTTACCAAAACATTAGGCTTACCTTATGTTCTTAGCTTAAATTAGCTTAAAATTCTCGCCTACATTTTTTTTCTTACTGACTTATTAGGCGCTGGAATGTGTCATATTTTCGGTATTGATCTAAAGTCAAGATAGTTGCAACTGCTTCAACCTAGCTAGTGACATTGGAGAACAAAACTCGATCGATCAGTGAAAATTATAAAGTAACCTTTATGTTAACTTTTTTTGGCACAACTGTGAAAGTATATACCATCAGTGGGATTGCCTTTTTGTTTTCTTGTTTTAGGTTTCTATCAATGATAAATTCGTTCTGTCTAGGTGTTGATGATTTCTCCTTTGTTTATCAACTACCAACAAACTCTTGAAGAGATAAGCCTGATTTTTATGGAAACCAAGAAAGTTAACGCATTAAAAAAAAAAAAGAAAATACAGATCGAGATATATAGCTAGATGCTACTCTTAGTAAACATTTGCAGTCGTACATTAGTTTAACATTTAACAATAATGACCTTTGTTTGATTGGTCAAAGTGATTAGGTACTTCGGCCCCCTTATCTAAGTATTTCGAACTCAAATCTTGAGAATAGAAAAATTTCTCGCTAAAAGATCTAATGCCTCATTTAGGATCTCTACAAGTCAATTTAGATTAGTTGGATTCTTGATAATTGAGTTCAATAAATCTATGGTTTCACCAAAAAAAAAAAAAAAAAGATTTAACCATAATGCTTTGGTAATGGTAACTTCACCATTTGCTGAACATACATGCATACACATATCTCAATTGAATTTATTGTGTGATTGTTTGAGATCTGTCTTTGTTTGAAGAAATAACAAGTGATAGCTAGGATTTTTGTCCTGTGAGTTTTGAAGTTGATTAAGCTTCATGATCTTCATGATTGAATGAGAGGTAAGAATAATTTGTTTATATCTCTTCTTTCGTTTAGTCTCATCAGTTAATCAAACTTCATTTAGCTAGAGCTAGCTAGCATGCAGTCTCAATTCCCCAAGCTGCATCCCTAAGCAAAAATAATCTTCCTACATTGTTTTAGCCTTGTCATCGTCCACAGTACAAACTCTTTCTCCAATACCCAGATATCCAAGATCTCTCAGTTGAAACATCATTCATATCATCTTCGTATGCCTCTTTAGTTTAATTGTCCTCCAATAATAAATTTGTCAATTTTAATTGTTCCCTTATTTCCTTCCCACTATATTTGATGACGTGGATACGTTTGGAACTGAACAACAAATCTTCTTTTCAGAGTGGAGGCTGGGTTCCTATATCTAAAGCTGTAGCGTTAATGGGTTGAAAAAGAACTGACAGAGAACAGCAAAATAATAGCAGAGTGTGACTTGAGTATAAAAAAGCCCTTAGTTCTTTGTATCTTTCAGCATCATTGTCTCGTCGTATTCAAGGGTGACCACAGTAAGTACATTTTCATTTATATCTTTTAGGTTTGTATGTAAATGTAAAGTAGTGGAAAAAGCTTCAATGGTGGCACTGATATATGATAAACGAATATACAGCAAGAGGCGAAGCTAGAAGTAAAGTTCGATTAAGCATGCGAAACACAATAATTAGTAGAGCAAGATGGACCGTGCCAATCTCATGAATAATATGTACACTTTCAAAATATTTAATGCTTTATTTTAAAAATAAAAGAAAAAACTTTTTTTTGTTCATCTAATTAAGCATCGAGAAATGAATCTACAAGGATATAAGTCAAATGATGGGACAGTCTAATTTAACTAGATATCTCATATTCAATTTCTAAATATATGATTATATTAAAACTTTAAAAAGAGAGTTTTACCACCAAGTGGATATATCTTATTCGAGCAAAATTGATTTCTATATGAGAATACATGTTATTTCAATAAAACAAAAAAGTATTACCCGAAATATATTAGACTCTAATTAATCTGACTTAATTTAAGTTAATTTGATTATGAGGTTAAAGGTATTTTAATTTCTAATTTTAATTTTTTCTATTCACATGGTTTAAAGTTAAGACTTTATCTTTGTTTAAGAAAAATAAATATAAAATTATTTAAACTAATCAAACATAGGAAAAACTTAATGCTTTATTACATGATCCATTAATATGCTCTTGTTAGATAACCCTGAAAATGCATTGATTCTTTCATGCCGTTAATTAGATGTTATAAGATATTTATATTTTAGTTTTTGTTTTGGCTTGAATCTCCTGAAAATTTGTTTAAATTAAGTTCTTAGGATTCTAATACAATTGTTATGTAAAACAATGCTTACTAGAAACTGATTCAAGATATGGCCCCTGCCGTCGAAAGACGCATGTTAAATCCTGGATTTTGGGGGCCGGGGGGCCTAGCCTGCATACAACCTATATTTGCACAAGTGTCTTTCCCTCGAATCCAAAATTCCATGTTTTGTGATAGATCATTACTATTGCTCCGTACATCAATTTCCTGTTTTTACTTTTTGCAGCACTGTTACAGTACTGTTTGTTTAAAGAAAGAATAGACATGGGCGCTGGGCGCATATGTCAGTAATTCCATTAAAAAAAAAAAAAAAATGAAATAGTAGAACGTTATAGCTCGGGACAAAAATTATAATCATACTAGAGAGACCACGTATATCTTACATTGTGGTTTCTGTATAATGGGATTTCTCTTTTCAACAATCGATCATAAGTAATCTGACTTGAATTAGCTAAATTTATTATGGAGTTATATTTTTTCAATTCTCTTTTTTTCTTTGGATATATATAAGATTTAAATATAAAATCTTAACAACAATAAATAAGCATCAAATTATTTAAACTAACCTAAAATGCATATTGGTGTGTATAACGTGTTGTTATTGTTTGAATCTTATGTACCTGGTACTGCTTTTGTAAGTTTGTGGTGTTTTGTTGTCTTTTTCTCTTGGATATCCCCCCCAAAAAAAAAAGTGAATTCCTACAATATTTTCAAAAGTTCAGCAAACATGATATCATTAAATATATTATAATATTTAAATTTTGATATATTTTTAATTCTTATAAATATAGGTTGTTTTGATTTTAATTTTTTTAAAATTTTTTCTTGATTATTGGTCCTTATTTTGCCCAATATTTGGATTTTAAACCCTACTATTAACCCAATACTATAAAGTGATGATATTTATAAGGATTAAAATAAGATTCTTAAAATATTTATAAGAGTCAAAATCTAAAAAGACATAGATAAAAAATCTAAGTTGAAAAGAAAAGGAACTAAAAGCCAATAATTTTTCTAGAAAAACTAAAACTAAGATGACCTATGTTATAAGGATTAAAAATATATTTAAGCCTCTTTAATAAAAGATATGCATAGATATCACAATTTGAGATTATAATTTTCTTTATCTGTATATTATTTCAAAACCTCCTGGAGTATATTATAGAATTCACATTGGATAAATTAATTTTTAGTAGAAACTCATAAGCTAAGAAAACAAAACATACTAGTAAATTTAAGATGTAATTTAGTACTTTTTTTAAATCTTATTATTAAACAAAAATATGTTAACTGCTATGATAAAAACTTGCAGTTTTGAATTTAGTTCTTTTAATTTTTTTTCTGGTAAATACAATTTTTTTACTATTCATTTTAATGTTTATTGCTCGAGAAGACATAGAAGACATATGCTATAAAAATGATGAAGCACTCATATTGAGTAAATGAATTCTTCTCATTCAGGGTTGAGTATTCTCATATTGATCAATAAATTGTGTCAATATCATCCTAGAATTGCACCAAATGTTATGATTGCCAATCATAAGAACATTGATTTGAGTTAATACATATTTGAGTTAGAAGGGAAGTTTAGAGTGCATTTATTTGCACTTTTTTGGGGTAGAAAATCACTTTTTTTTACTAAAAAAATAGTTTTTATATATTTGAATAATTTTTTAAAAATAACTAGATTATCAAAAAAATCTGTTTTCAGCTTTTTTGAAGAAATTGAAAAAAATAGCTTCTGAAAAAAAATCAATTTTCAACTTTCTCAATTATATATAAAATTTAAGTTTTAAAATCATTTTTTTTCAAAATTCGAAACAAATGCACCCTAAATAGGTAACCGAGGTATCGGATAACATGAAAAATGAAAATCAGAGGACAATAACTGATAGTTTTTATTTTAGGATTATTTATCTTTATTTTTATATATATTAGTGTCAATAAGATTTGAATTTAGGACCTCAAGTATATTATATAAACTCATCACCATTAAACAATTCTTAGTGGCTTTGATTATTTATCTATTTTACAAATATTCTTATTTACACATGTGAAAAATATAAAAGTAACAGAAAATGACCATAATTCTTATTATGCATTATTAATTTAAAAGTAAATATTTATTTTAATTCTTAAAATTTAAAAATTAATTTTTTAGTCTTTAAAATTGTAAAATATGAGTCATATTCCTTGACTCAATTTTTGATATTTTGTCATCACATTTTTGCTGATTTGTTATATTAAGGGACATGGGGTATCCCACGTAATTTGAGGTGGCATCAACAAATAATAGATTTAAATTATTCCACTAGGTGATATTTTTGTTACTATCCACTTGATTCATGTGACATTTTGGACGCATTTTTAAAAGTTTCATAAACTAATTTGAAATATTCTTATACTATTAGTATGATTTAGTATATCATTAGTGTAAAATATTTTTATATCATCTAATATTGGTTTAACAAATTATTTGATGACTTTGATAGTTGGGATTGGGTCTAGCAAAAATGATTAGTATGCACATAGTGACGAATCATGGTTTGAATTCTAGTTGAGAGAGGTATTTAAATTTAATGTCTAAGCATATTTTGAGCAAGATTGTCTTCAATAAAAAATACTTAACATAATTTTTTTTTAAAAAAAATCTCTAATCTGATATGAGATGTTAACCTCGTTAAATAATGTGATGACATATTACTGAATGAGCGTAAATTTTTTAAAACGATACATCAAATTCATATAAATACTGAGTAATGAATGTTTAATTTTTCTATTTTCTCTTCCCTCTTAAAGGCTCGTTGACGGATGGTTAGTGCTAATCGATGCTGTCTAGATGATGCACGCTTAGCTAGGGTCCCTTAATTAGGCACTAGCCATATGGAGTGATATTATTGATTTAGACACATTGCTATATCTCCATCCTAGCTACGTACATGCAGTTCCCAGTTAAAAAAAGAAAGAAAAGCTTTCTTTTTAGAGAAATATGCCATTTTCTGAACCGCATGGTAGTTAAGAATTAATTTCACGGTTCTAACATAAAAGGGATGTGTTATGTTGATCTTCCTTTCTAGTTTTACCTTATCTACCTGCACTTGTAGAATACAGAAAATGAAGGTTTACTTGATATGGGTAAACACTGTATTAGGTTTGCGCCTTAGCTTTTTAGGGCGTCAGAACGGCGTCTAGCACGCCTAAACTGTTTTGCCTCTCGGTCCGTATTGCTCGGCACAGGGAGGAACAACTTCAGAATATTCAGGCCTTAAATAGTGGGATTTTTGGACTTGCAATTCGAGAAATAAAACCAGTCAATAATCAGGTCAATTCATTGAGATTTTTTTTTTTGAATTTTTAAAAGGAATCAATTTAGAGTAACAATACCCTCCCTTCCACTCTTATTAGTTATTACATGTAAAGTCCTGTTTTTTCAACATATCTTTTTGTGTATCAATTAATTAATGGTGATTTATGTGTAAATAAGTAGGATTTTACCTGCATAATTAAGAAATAAGGTGAATATGTGATAAATAATAATATTCTCACATAATTCCCAAGTTATAGACAAATATTTTTCACTTATTTACGTATAAATTCCCAAGAATTAATGAACATACAAATAACTATATCCAAATAACAGTTTTCATATTTTATTGTAGTTGATTTTTTTTTTTTTTTTGTCCTAAGGCTCAAGTAATTTTACGTCACGGGTGATACTAATGTAGAGCCCTCCCTAAATTGACAACTTAAACATTTGAATTTCTAATACTACAAGTAAAATTTACCTAAAGTCACAATTTACTTCCTTTGCGAACAATCAATTTTGAGATCCACTATATGAACGTCTGATATGGACGAAAGTAACGACATATGCGTTAATTGAGGGTTAAAGATACTTATAATTTATAATTTATAATTTTTTAATGAAAATCAACGGTAAAAAAAATACTACGTTTGATTTGCGTCTAAAATGATACATACAATCATCGTTTCTCATCAATTTTTGACTTATACAGTAGCTTTAGCCGGATTTCATATTTTGCTTCTAATTTTTCTTATAGAAGAACTATTATCATGATCAATAGTGTTATTGGTACATTAGTTTTTAAGACAATATTGGGGTGCCCAAAGAATTACATATAAATAACTGAAAATTTCAATTATATTATTAGTGAATTTGTTTTTAGCGAAATAAATCATGTATTAATAACTAAAGAATCTAGTTATTTTGTTGATAAATCTAGTTAAACGATATCACATTTATTATTTACATTTACTGCATATATTCATTAGAAACGTAACTAAAATTCCTAATTATTCACACATCAAGTATTCAAAATAGTATCATAACTAATAGTTTGGAGACTAATTTAGAGACTAAGAATGTGTTTGTTTGAGGTTATTTTGACAAAAAATAACTTACTTTATTGAAAAAAATCAATTTTCATATATTTAGATAATTTTCTAAAAATAATTAAAATCTCAAATAATTTTATTTTCAGCTTTTTTAACTATATATAAAATTCAAATTTTAAAATCACATTTTTTTAAAGTTAAATCAAATACATCCTAACATTATAAAAGCATCCAGTGCCCAATCCAAACAAACTTTATTTGTAATGTATGAAATTCAAAATTTGAAATTATTATTTAAAAAATTACTTTGCTTAACCATTATTTTCAACTTAATGCTTCATGAATAATTGTTAAAATAAAAGATTATTTAAGATATTTTACAAAATAAAATGTGGAATGAATTATATAAAAAATTAAATAAATGATCAAATTAAAAACTTAAAAAATATAAGTAATTTAGTAACAATCAATTGATCTGTACGTACATTCAATATGATAAGTGCATAATTTATTTTAGAGGAGCAAAATCAATTTATAAGCAATGTTAGAAGAAGAAAAGATTAAGAATAACAAAGAGAAGAAATTAAATGTTAATTAGTAATAAATAATTTTTTATAAAAAACATTGCACCTGCCCGATCCGTTGAATCAAATTGAGATATTGAACAGAGTATGACTTCACAAGATTCTTTCTAATATTACACGCCTTGTCACTTTTACTTCTCTTTTTTTATTTTGATAGAATTATTGGTATTTAGATCCTATTACTAGGAATCCAACTAATTTAATCCAATTTGAGAAAGGTCTTAAAAAGGGGTAGGAGTCTCCTAACAAAAATTATTTTTATTTACAAAATAAAATCCAAAACCTCTAATTAAGAGATCAAAACATCTATTACTTTAACCAATACTATATTAGCCACTTTTACTTCTCTTTTCCTTAACAGCCACCTATCATTTGATGATAGCTTTCTCGATCACGTAAGTCGGGTTGTACAGTATTGCTCATTGAATTTTAGTTACTTTATTAAAACTCTTCTAACCTCTTATGACATAGTAAAAACAATATATTTGTACTAGAAAGTTATCGAATATAAGTAATAGATTTAACTGGCGAAAGATGTAAAAACTGATAGTATTAATACTAGTATATATGTTTTACATTAAGATGTGTAAAAAGATAGCTGTGCAAATAGAGCATTAGTTCAATTTCGTGAATAACATATTTATATCATCACAATAAAGGCAATACATAGACGTGATACAATATTATAGGTTCAACAATGAACTTTCGTGCGATCTATATTTCTATATATGCTAATAAATTTAAGTTCCGAAGAGCAGCATCTTTTTTTAATTATATACACAATATTTCTTCAGTAGTAAAACGCGTGGATGATTATTTCTTGATTGATATACTTAATTAGTAATATTTTCAGCCTACGTATCATTTATCAACTTGTATTAAGGTAGAATGACAAGAACTCAAACTCAAATTAAAACCTTAACTAACTACAGACTGAAATTAACCACAACTTAATTAAAACTAAAAACAACAAATACGATAGGGATAGTTAAATGCTAGGGCTGCTATTTTGATAGGTTCAGCAAGTCCAACTTTTTGAACAAGGTACCCTTAGCAGCCCTAAACTTATTGCTAGCCAACCACACTTATAGGTAATCACTACTATTCATCAGCACATTGTAAAGAAGTCGTAACACTTTTTTTTTTAGTGGCTTGTTGGTTCAACGTCTTCTAGCTGCGGTTTCCCTTTGAGCATTGAAAAACACAGCAGCCACAGGGGGCCCTAGGTCATTGTCATCTGCAAATTTCCTTGCGTTGAAGAGGTCCCTTGAACTTGGTATCTTCATCACTGTCTGCCTCCGCTTCTGCTTGAAAAGGACGAACACAAACCTATGGATGCCTATGTTTGGCCGTGGCATTTCATACTTGATCACCTCCTTTCCTGTTGAGCATATATATAGTAATCTAGGTTTAACCGTTCAAGGGTGACTAAAGACATCATCAATTAAATTTGGGGAAAAAAAAAAAAGAAAGTGAAAGCCACTCTTCATATACAAATATGTACATGTGTGTGTGCGCGCGCGCTTGTTAATAGTGTGAAAAGAACTTACCAAATGTCGCTTCCGTTGTGCCTGGGATATCTGTGACCACCCTGTGAGTAAATGGTCAAAATCTTTCTTTCAGTGATAGTACACAGCTAATTAGCGAACATATTTAAGGATTTAATTATATTATCTAAAACCCTTCTAATAGTGGCTATGCTTTCCACATATATATGCTAGGAATTTAAATCCTCGTTGGTTTCTTATTCTTATTCCTGCATACATACACTTAACGCCTAATCAATAACAGCTCATGATAGAATCACTTAAGATGATGGTTGGTTAATTAATTAGTTGTTTGTATTAATCATATCACATATATTATAGTAGTGTTAGATACCAGTGTAAGTGTTCTCTTAGGTATGGATCACTAGGGCCGGGGACGTCTGGATCTGTCATGATCTGAAAGAAATTATCCAGAGAAAAGAAAATATATGATAAAACAGTAACTAATTAAGATGAAAATAAAAGAAGGTGAAGAAAAGGGGGATTCGAGGAAAGTAAGCAATTATATAAGTACCAGAGTGAAGAAGGATCTCAAATCCCCTCCATGAATCTGAACCCTAGGCTTAGTGGTTACTGAGGAAGGGAAAAACTCATGGCCGTTGTAGACCTGCTTGTTGTTGTAAGTGATAGTCATTTTGGCGGTTGGAGTGAAATAATCAACCACATCTCCGATTACCCTCCCAATAGCAAGGGGATCTGATGTTAACGTATTCAAGGCCATGAAATATTCTAGTTAAAGCACTTCACTAGCCTCTGAACGTGGGTGTGAAAAGCTAGTTAGTTAGTGTTGTGTTTGAGAGATTGCTATGTGTGACTGTGTGAACGAGAAACCCTATATTTATAGTGTCTATCTCTTCAAGTTACTTAGGGTGATTGAGACGTAAGGGAGAACCGAGAATAAATTGTCAACAAAAAAAAAAAAAAAAGAGGAACATTATGAAATAGTTGGACTATTGCGTCACATTAAATAATCAGGATAATATTAATTATATAAAATAGAAAAAAAAAGTTCTTTAACGTTAGTAGAATCACTTGTTAGTATGATATTTATTTTTTTTAATGTATTATCCTTTTAGTATTATCCAAATAATTAACCATATAAAGCAGTAGTGACCTGTGGGTTCGCGCTGGTTTTGTTCTCTATAACAATCATAGCATGGAGAAAGACAAGATAAAGTTACAAAACAAGGCCTATCACGGCTCAAAAGGCAGGGAGATGGACGTTTTGTCAACTACAAAAGTGGTAGCGTGAAGCATAGTAAGCCCTGATGTATATTTTATTTATTGAATTTTTTACATGAAAGTTTAATTTCATTAGTTTAACTGTTGAATTATATGATGCTATTTTGATGATGAAAAATAGATTTTAGATAAATGAAATACTCATATAATTTAATAATGAACTTATATTTTAAAGAATATTATGCTTCAAAACAAAGAGATACGGTGAAATATTAAATTATTTATAAATTATATAAAATTTTATAAGCTCAATTTATTGCGAAAAATTTTAATTTATTGATTGAATCAATCTAATTCAACCTTTTAAAAAGGTTAGTCAATAAAAATAAATATATTAATATGCATTTTACAATACGTGAATGTATATTACTGCTAGCTTCACCATGGACTGTTTAGTGTTTAGAATGAATGAGCAACCTTAAGCAACAACAAGAGAGGAGATAAAGTATCTTCAAGCTATGGCTAGGCATCTAGACTAGAAGAAATTAAGGCACAAATATAAATATATATCATTAAGATGAAGCTACCAGCGATTCCCATTTTATATATATACATCTCCAAAGGGGAGGCAGGGATAATTGGAGGTGCCGAGGGCAAAGGCATCGTTAAACTGCAGAAAGATGTGTTGTGGACCTTTTGCAATAAGGGTATATAAAGGTTAAATTCCTGCCATGGGTGTTATAACCTTACCATTCATGGTAATGTTGCCCATTATAAGGATAGTTTAAGGGAGAGTTTGGGGTATAAAGGTATTCCACTCACAAAAATAAACGAAACAAACAAAAACTGAGCGATAGTGGTTTGAGGTCATTTCACATAAAAGAAAATCCAGATGGAATAAGGGTTCGCTTTGGATATTAAAAAAGGAGTAGTAGCAGAGAGTGGATAGCTATATGAGGAAGCCCATAATCATGAACTTAATTATTTTCCTCTTTTTTTTTTTTTTTTCTTTTTCGTGAATAGAATTTTTGTTGTTCTATTAATTACAGTATTATTCCTATTCACCTTTCGATCTCCCCTGATGATTATGCTGTAATCACTTGCTAATGAGTTGTCACTTCAACTGTTATTGTTAGTTTTGCTTTCTATAGATACAGCATCTGTTCCTTCTCTCCAGCACGACCTTATCTTTTTTCAGTGTCCTTTGGTGCATGGCATAAAAGAGAATAGAAATGTTTCTTTTACTCAAATTATCTATGTATTATTTGAACAAATGAAGAATTGTGCGTTAATAAGGATTTCAATTTATTATTAGTAAATGTAGTGAATGTAATAAAGTATTCAATAACAGATGTAAAATTATTTTATTAAATTTATTAGTAAAATGATTGATATTTATAAATTATTGACATACGATTTCTATATTTTTTATAAACATTATTTACCATCATTATATCTGAAATTCACAATTATTAATATGTAATTTTTTAAGTATCTAAATAATTAAAAAAATATGATTACAAATAATATTATTGAGAAAAGAATTCCATTCCCTAGCTAGGGAATAACTTAGCTTGATGCTTTGCTATAATTCACATTTAATTATTAAATTTAAACATGGGTACGTAGAATCTCATCTGATTATTGTATCATATATCCTGGTTAAATTTATTAATAAATAACAAGCAATAATAAATTCGGTCGTCTTTTAGAACAGTAGTGTGTCTTTTTCTTGCTAGGGGTTCCCTAACTTTAAGGTTGGCAGCTAGAAGGGGCCACCTAATTCGAGCATCATATCTAGTGCTTGGCTCGGCTTCTGCTTCATTTGTGGTAAAGTCATATTTAATATGTGAACTTATAAATTATAGCAGTATTGATGAAATCAATCTCTTGTTTAGAGCTACATAAAATCAGTCTCATATAAAAAGAAATATAAAAATAGCTGAAATTATATAAAATATAAATTATTATTATTATTATTATTCAAGGGTAAATTATTCTCGAGTGAATTATTGGTGTTCCGATCCTTTCTCACGCCACATCTTAAATTTTCTAATAAATAAGATTTAATTTAAAACTAACATAAACTGATTGTCAGACGTCGAATCATACTAATCAAATGATTTATGTTATGCTGGTCCAAAAGGATCCGAGGAAGGATTCTTAAATTCTTATAGATGCACAATTGCATCGGCTTCCATATTGATATGACAATATATGTATATAAATGGCATGTGTTGATACATCTTCTTAACAATTAATTTTTAAAAAAATTAATTAAATTTTAAACATATCAATTAAAAGAATTCAATATTTATTTAGTTTATTTATTACATTTTTTTCCTTACTGAGGTGAAGCAATGGTTGGATAAGGTCATGGAATTTTCAAAAGATGGAACTTATTCTATAAATTATGGCTGCAAAAATTACGAATCTTTAATTAATTATAATACAAACAAAATAACGAATATCGCCGTCTTACTCAAAGGAAAAGAACGAGAATATATAACAATCTTAGTTTAGAAAAATATGATGAAGGGTTGCAGACTTGCAATTTGACTACAGTTTATTTAAAAAGGTTCGTCAATTGTTTAAATTTTAAAGCTTAAAATAGAGGCATGTTGATAAATTGAAATTTACATAAACGATGCTATTTTTTTTCATATAAAAAAAGATGCTATTTTTAATAATTTAATCATACATTTAAAAACTGGTTTTTCACATTATCCATATTACTTTTAAAATAAAAAAAATACGGATACATTTGAAAAAAAAATGTAACCAAATAAAAGTTAAAGTAGCATACTCCCGTGTTTTATATATATAGATAATTATTTTCAAGTATTTGAGATCTTATAAGGGATATGACTCTCTTAATATCAATTACTGTATACCTAGAATTTGAATCCAATACCACTTGTTAAGGGGGACACTACTAGAAATCTATTAATAATTCATGGCTATAATTCATCGGAAATACCAACGGATTATTCGTCAATAAAATTAAACAAATGATTGACATGAAAATTTACTGATGGTTTGACATTTCGTTAGTACAAACGTTGGTAAATGTTCGCACCTAATTGCACAAAACCATTATCGACAAAAAAAATCATCGGTAAGTAATTATTTTTGCTTTTTAATTTAATTTAAAAAATTAATATTTTATCGATGGCAAATCCATCAGTAATTTGGATTAAATAAATATTATTTTATTTTATTTTTTTAAAGAATTCTTTTTTTAACATTATCGACTGATTATTCGTCGGTATTTGAAAATTATAAATAGCTACCATTGTCTGTTCATTTTCCATATTATCAATAGATTTTTCGTCCATATAATTTGATTAATGAAACAATTCATTTCATTATCATTTTAACAACGGAATATCCGTCAGTAACATGTGATTAATGAAAAGAATTATTTCATTAATTTATTACCAACGAAAAATCCATTAGAAAAAAGAAATAGAACGTTAAAACACGAGCTCCCTTCTTCTTTATCTTCCTCATTCAATCAAATGCTCTCTTTCCTTCTACACTCTCGCTCTCTCTCGCTCCCCCCCCCAATGCCATTGGCCATTTCATCACCGTTGGAGCTTCCATTTCACTGCCGGAGAATGCCATTGAGTTCGTGGTATGTTATTAACCATTTTAATCGGCTTATTTTTTTGTTTAGCCTATTTTTTTAATTCCATTTCTTTACTCAAAGCTTTTAACTAACTTATTTTGTTATTTTGATTGTTAAAGATTTTATTTGGAGTGCTTCAATTCTAGTGCATTCATTCATTTGAGCTTTGTGGTGTATTAGATATATACATTGATATCTTTTTTTAGCTTTATATTTTCTAAAATATTATAGATTTAAATTTTCTAGGATATAATTATATGATAGAAGAAGTAGAATGAAATTACATGACTAGGGAAAAGCTTAGAGTTCTTTTCAATTGTTTGAATTATGTGCTTGTATGATGTGAAGTAAGTGGATATGCTCTAGAATGAATTTTAGGATTAACTGATTAATTTGTATGACTATTTGTATTTGTTATTTGTGTTTAACTAGTAAAATAATTTTTGGCAATAAATAATTATTATTTGTGTTGAAATGCTGCATTAAATAGTTATTCTTTGAAATAATTGTTTCTGAAATCATTTAAAATATTATTTGAATTAAAAAATTATTCTTTGAAATAATTGTTTTTTAAATCATTTAGAATATCCTTTGAGTTAAATAATTATTATTATGCAATAAATTATTATTATTTGTATTGAAGTACTGAATTAACTTTTATGGAGACTCTTAATTTAAGGGAAAACTCTGCCTAAATATTTTTTATTATTTAAAATGCTCTTTGAATTAAATCATTATTGTTATGCCAATTGCGTTATATCTTTATTTAGTTAATATATGTCTTATGATTTTAATTTTGTACATGTTATATAGACCACCTATGGTAGGACGAGGACCTGGTTCTGGACGAGATAGGGCTAAATCAAGGAAGCATAGTTTACCCTATTGCACTTGTGCTCCACCCACCACCTCCACTGCGCTTATGTCTACCATTCCCAATATTGCTACTACCTTCATCCCTCCTAGTTATTTTCCATATACCCAGCAGCTTGTTATGATACCCAACCCTGGATATGTGGAGTCGGGGCCTCAGCCCTCATTTCCTTTTCAACCTTCTTCACCTCCACTCCCATCTCTAGGAAGTGAGGCTCACACCTCACTATATCCGGTTCTACATCTTGCTTTACCCCTAGTCAGCTTGGTTTGCAGGGCGCCAAGGCCTTCTCATCCACCCTTTCACAGGATTCCACGAACCAGTGTGTGGAGCTTAGATATGATGGTAAATCTTAGTAAGTAATTTCAAATTTAAATTTGTTATGAATTTTTAATTGTGATAGAAAATTTAACTAATAGATACTTGAAATAGTCTATTGTTAATGGAACAATTAGATTTCACCACGGCTGGAGCTATGCAGGATTATTGAGGTACTCGAGGAGAACTTTCATGCCTTGTATACCAATTTTGTGTAGGCACCTAAGGCTACATATTATAGTTGTTGTGAAAAAAGTGGAAGGTAAAAGAGTGAAAAAAGTGGAAGGTAAAGTTATACAGGCCCTTATGCATGATTATTTATTAAAATTTTGCTGACCATTGTGTTATATGTATGCAGCGTATGTTTATTGTTGATCCACATGAGGAGGCCTCGATCTATAGGGCTTGGAGGACTAGAGCCAGGAAGCGGCTCCATGATAATATTTCATGACATTTGCAAGAATAACGTTAGCATCCATTGGCTCACTGATGAGATCCTCTAGATACTAATGGCACACTAGGACCCACCCAGGTTCAAGGCAATGCAAGTGAAGGCTCGGACGAGTAGAAGATTGGCCTAAGGGGGCTCTCTGCACAGTGGAGGCTCCACTATCATCGAGGTCAAGCAATTGAGAATAGTAAATATCGTTCTTTACTCATTTAATATGTTAATTTTCATATTAAATATTATATAATTACTTGAAAATTCTTTAAAATGTAGGAGAAGAGGATGAGCAGGCCACCAATTCAAGGGGAGCTATTTTGTGAGACCCACACCAGGAAGTAAGACAAGTCCTAATGGGTTGACACTCGATCGGAGACTATATATGTAAGTACTTATAATCCAATACTTTTAATTTATTATAGTTGTTATTTTTTAAATTTAATTTGTTTTGTTTCTTCCAATTGTAGCATGAGTTTATCTAGGGGTTGATCAAGGCCCAATCACAGCAGTCACAGCAGGGAGACTGGAGCACTCCTGTCAATCCACCTGTTAGTGACGACGAGATATGGGCCCAGATGGTTAGCAAACGCTACAAAAGACAGATTTACGGAATGAGAACCTCTTGCAGTAGGCCATATTCTCTCAGCTCTGTGTCTGGAGTTGGGTCTACTAGGACCAATGTAAAGGACAGTCGTGATCAAGTCCATGCACTGAATGAATCGAGGCAGAGGTAGCTCAAGGAAATCGATAAAAGGTACATGACGATGTATGAGCGCCACGAGAGGGATAAGGAGTAGTGAACTTAGCAAATATAGTCCATGGAATAGAGGATGATGACTATGTACAACTACTTCGAGCAGATGTGAAGTGACAGTTTTTCGTCTGATGCATAGCCTCTTACCTCCTCCTCCCCCACCTCCACTTCATTAGCTTTCTCCACACCACCACACATCCGGAGATGACGACGACGACGACGATGACATTTCAGATACTAACGATGATCAGTATTTATAGTTTTTATGATTTTTCTATTTTTAGAATTATACTGTGATATTTTTTTTCATTTCTTTCATTATTGTTAGTTTTTATTTTAAGTAACGATGTATATAGTTTACTTAATTAACAAATTTGTTTTCTATTTTTAAAATTATCAATATTTTTTATAGTAATTTCAAATAGTCATTTAAATATTAATTTCAAATTTTAACAATTTAAACAAAAAATAAATAATCTTTATTTATCGACAAATTATCTGTCAGTAATTTTATATAATTAAATGTTATTTACATGTTATCAACGGATAATTCGTTAGTAATTATTAATAATTTATCGGTTTAATTTTGTTGGTGACGATTGATGACGCTATTATTACCAATGTATTTTTATTTTACCAACAGATAAGATTTTTTGTTAGTAATATTCATTTTTTTTCTTACTGATGCATTTCATATTGATGGACACAATTCGTTGGCAATACCATTCGTAAAATTCTTATCGACGGATTTTGTCCAGTTTTTCATTGGTAAATTTGTAGTTAAATAGCGTATTTCTAATAGTGGAGATGAGCAACTATCACTCCAATCGACCGTGTGTTGGTTAATTAAATACAAAATTTCTTGCATAACTAAAATGCACAAAATTCTACATTATTGTATAATATTTTAATTTTTTTTCCCAATTAGATTGAAGAAAATGTTTATCCTAATTAGGACTGATTGCTTTTAAGAAAACTTATAAAATTTTCAAAATTTTCAATACATTTAATATATAGGAAATTTCAAAATCTTTCACTTTTGAAATTTTAACAAGTGCCTGCACTTGTTAGCAAAACCCAAATATTTGATAGTAGTAAATGACAATAAATTTTTGTATATCTAAATTTCACCTCTTTTCTATTTTTTATTTTTTTGGTCAAGCACCTTTTTTTTATTGGTTGTGATGTCGACCCTTAATATCCTTTTTTTTTTTTTTTTTTTTACTTATAGTGTTAAATATGAGAATAAGTGAATAACACACTTTTTTGGAGAATTAGGCTCGCAATTAATGATGGGAACTTGCACTTATTTCCTACACAATTTTGAGCTTGTGAATAACACACTTTTTTGCTTTGAGACTCCTAGATAGGGAGAAGGAAGCCAAATCAGCTTCATATGAGTTTTTTGAAAAAAATTAGGAAAATATAAAATTTTTGTCAGATCCTTTAGAATTTTCAGCGGATTCAAAAAAAAGAATAAAATAGAATCCATTAGATTTCGTAACGAATTTAGAAAAAAAAAAAGTAGCTTGGCCAGGGATCTAGTATATTATGTACCAAATCTAAAAGAAATAAACAAAAAAATAAATCCATTGACGAATGTGTCAAATTCTATTTTTTATTATTTTTTTATGTGTTGATATGTATGTGTGAGAGAGAGGAGAGAGAAGAAATGAGAAGAGAGGAAAGAAAAAAGAGGAGAGAAAAGAATTAAAAAAAAAAGTGAGATATAAAAAAAAAGAAGAGTAAAAAAGGAAGAGAAAAAATAAAGATCACATTCTTATAATTTTATCAAAAATATCATATTTATAAATTTTTTTTATCAAAATCCTATAAAAAAATTGATTTCCCGATAACAACTGTAATTTGCAAAAAACCATTTCTCTTTCCCCAACATAAAAAAACAGATCCATTTCTTTTTCTTGTTCCCCACGTAAAAGCATATTACACTTAACTAGAAAATAGAATCATCGCCCTGCACGACTCCGTCCATGTCCCTCCTAGTTGGGTGAATCAGACTTTGTAATGGTGTTATTATAAGTTGCTAAAATTAATTAATAAAATAATTTGTAGCAATCGCAATAACGAGAATTGGCTTAACTGATAACATCAAATAATAATGACAATAACAAATTGTAGCATATCGTGAGTAGATGAGAACAATTTTTTTTTTCTCTTAAACTTTGTAAACTTTTTTCAAATTTTTTTTAAAGAGAGATTTTAGGGAAAGAAAAAAGAGTTATCTCGTATTTTGCAATATGCACTGCCAATTCTTTGCTCGACCAAACACTTTAACTGGGCCAAAAATCAAAAAGACATTTGTTGAAGTGGGCCTCGAAAAAAGAGCGTTAACGGGCCCATACAGGCCCATTCACATGGTTTTAAAGCAAAGCGCGACAATTGGAATTGCGGCGGCAAAAAGTGCTTCTTGTTTATCATGAGTTCAAGCTGTGTCTCTGTTCCAGTTCCAGTTACAGTTGGAACAAACCCAACGCCAACACCACCAACAACAACGTTGTTGTTGTCGTTAGAGAGATGCAGAACAGTGTCCCAAGTGCGCCAAATCCAAGCCCACATCGTCAAAACAAACCTCGTAGCTCACGCGTTCTGCGCTGCCAAGCTTATCACCGCTTTTTCCCGAAGTTCCAGTCCCCACGACTCCGTTTCGCTCTTCGCCCACGTGCTTTCTTGCTTCCAAGACCTTCGTGGAATTGAGTTCTCTGTCCCCTCTGCTCTCAGAGCATGCGGCAAATCACGTGCGTTCGAGGAAGGGAAACAAATTATGGGTTTTGCTTTGAAGACCCATTTGTGGGGTGACCCATTTGTGACCAACTCGGTGGTTAGTATGTGGCTTGAGGTTGGTGAAATTGGACTTGCAAGATCGGTGTTTGATAAAATGCCTGTGAGAGACTTGGTTTCTTGGAACTCCTTGATCGCGGGGTACTTGAAGGTGGGCGAGATTGAGATGGCGCACGAGGTGTTCGAGGAAATGCCTGAAAGGGATATGGTTTCCTGCAATGCCATGATTGATGGGTATGGTAAGCACAGGAAGTGTGAACTTGCTGAGGAGATTTTCATGAGGATGAGTGATAGGGACTTGGTTACTTGGACTAGCATGATTTCGGCTTGTGTTCACAATCACCAACCAAGGAAAGCACTGAGTTTGTTCAGAGAAATGTTGCGTTTAGGGGCTCGACCGGATGCTGCTGTTATTGTTTGTGTCCTTTCAGCCATTGCTGACCTGGGTTTTGTCAAGGAAGGAAAATGGGTGCATAATTATGTGTCTGCTAATGAGATACATCATAGTTGTAGTTTTATTGGATCCGCACTCATAAACATGTATGCAAAGTGCGGCGAGATAGAAAATGCCTACCGTGTATTTAGAAGCATTTCTCACCGGAGAAATGTTGGGGATTGGAATTCCATGATCTCCGGGCTTTCTTTCCATGGACTTGGTCATGAAGCCATCAAGGTTTTCCTTGACATGGAAAGGGAAGCACTTAAGCCTGATGATATCACTTTCTTGGGGCTTTTAAGCGCTTGTAACCATGGAGGCCTTATGGAGGAGGGTCAATTTTATTTTGAAACCATGCAGGTGAAGTACAACATAGTTCCTAAGATTCAGCACTATGGATGCATTGTGGCCCTTCTTGGTAGTGCAGGTCGCTTCCAAGAGGCACTTAGGATCATACATGATATGCCAATGGAGCCTGATGTTTTGATTTGGAAGGCCATTGCCAGTGCCAGCATGAAGCACAAAAACTTTCGAGTGGGGCAAAAAGCTGCATTGCGTGCTATAGAGTTGGCTCCAGAAGATTCAAGCTGTTATGTTCTTCTCTCAAATGTCTATGCCAAGGCTGGAATGTGGGATGAGGTGACCAAAGTTAGATCAATGATGAAAAGCAGGGGTGCAAGAAAAGTTCCTGGATGTAGCTACATTCTAGTAGATGATAAAGACCATGAGTTCCAAGTGGGGAAGGCCATGGATGTGGAAAATAACCAAAACGTTCTCTCTAAGTTAGAGGAAGTTGTGTCAAAGTTGAAGTGGGAGGGATATGAACCTGATCCCAATCAAGATTTTCTAGATATTGAAGCCGATGAAAAAGAGGGCCAAGTAACTATTCACAGTGAAAAGATGGCTCTTGCTTTTGGACTTATAAGTATCCCACAGGAAATTCCCATCCATATAGTGAAAAACTTGAGAATTTGTTGTGATTGTCACAGATTCATGCAGCTGGTTTCTAAAATCTACAACCGTCGAATTGTTCTCAGAGATCCAAACCGTTTCCATCATTTTGAAAAGGGCTGCTGTTCCTGCAGAAATGATTGGTAACTTTGTATGTTGTGGTATATACCATGATGAGTTCTCAGTCCTTAGACATACATGTACTGTGCGATGTCGTTACAAGGACAGAACAATGGAGGCCTGGTGCTTATATTTGGAGAAATGTTACTTGAACTTATAATTTTAGACATTATTTAATTTAAATATTAGATAATCGTTGTATAAATAATTGAGGAATTTAGTTATCTTTTGAATAGATGTTGTAGAATAACTAATAATAGATATGAAATTCTTTTATCAAATTTATCATTAATATAATTGAAATTTATAATTATTAATACATCATTTTCACACTTTCTTATAGACAAATTTCTCATAAATATAACGAAATAGTATTTACTCTTATATTTGTTGGGGCTCTCATTTGCCACGACAGTAAGCGCCATCTTTGTTATCCGGTGTATTTGAGCATTCCAGTGAAATCTTGTCCAGAACCTAAAAGACCTTAACGTCTGAAAGTCTGCATTCAACGGAAAAACAGTTCATAATTCGAAATTATAATTTGACCTAAGGCAAAAATAATTTTTCGTTTTCACTTTTTACACGAACAGTTGCAGTGGTACTAATCAAATTAATGGTAGCTGGTAAATTTAAGGCATAATGCTAAGATTTTGTGTTCCCCAAAATTTTTAACTGGACCACTGACTTCAATCCTTCTTCTGCTGCGTGACATTTGAGATTTCTTTTTGCTGGTTCCGTAGAGTACCAAAACTAACGCGTATTCTGCTCGCCTTCTAAAATAGTGTAATGGAACAAGCTCACACGTGACATGCAGGTACATACAACTGTCTTAGTGTGGGAAATAGTATTTCTTTCTTTTTTTGGTATAACGAAAAAATTAATTTTACTTGAGCTATTTTATCTTTGTATGTGACGTCATGCTCATATGTGGGTATTTAACTCCGTCTGTGAGTTTTGATAGGACATAAGTCATTTGAAAGAGAAGGAAAAATTGCTGGTTCTTGGAGTTCTCAGGTTCATATGATATTATCTTCTTTGAATTCTATTCTTTCTTAATTCCTTACTAGTTTATATCAGTTTCTTAAATTGATAGGTTGAGTTTGGTTAGTATAAATCTTATACGCCATGATTGTAAATTTTATGTTGAACTAACTGTCCTTATTTTTTTCAGTTTAAATATTGGGTATGTGCCGCGGAAACCGCTTTGATCTGCTGTTCTGAAATTTGTATTTAAATATTTTCGCATGCAGACACTTCTTCTCTCAATATTTTGAGTTGAGATTCATTGGGTGGCATCTTGTTGCTTCGAGCCACTTCTCCTTGTTAAAAATGCTTTTACTTGTGTGAAGTAACTGATTCAGGGGACAGACAATGTGTCCAACCTCTAGGAGTTGGAGTTCATGTGAATGAATGAAACGTGAACTCAAGTAGTGTTTAATGAATAATTCCTAGTTTGTCATGACTTATTATTTAACGTTTATAAAGCTGTAAAGTTTATGACAGAAATATATATACTTTTTTTTCAAAAAAATTATTATTATTTAAATATTTTTGTAAATGCTAAATAATACTGCTTAAAAGATGAAGATGATGTGGTAGAGTTTATCTTTTTAGTAATTTCAAGTGTTTAATTTATAATATAAAAAAATAGTGGATGCTTAGATTGGTGTGTTTGTTTGTAATTTTTTGAGCAAAAAATTATTTTTTTAGTAAAAAATATTTTTAATATATTTGAATTATTTTTTAAAAATAATTAAAATATAAAAAAATATTTATTTTCAATTTTTTAAAAAAAATTAAAAAAATATCTTATAAAAAAATTAATTTTTAATTTTTTTTAATTATATATAAAATTTAAGTTTCATAATTTTTTTTTTTTAGCGGAAAGAAATGCATCCTATACATTACAAAATTGGGGTTTTCTGTAATAAACATCACACTGGCGTTTTCTTAGGTTCCTTTTCCATTTTGTTTTTTCGGATGTGACGAAGAATATTCATGATTGAGTTATCAAATTCTACATCATATTATGAATGGTTAAGGTTACTACAGTCCTCACACACACAAAAACAAACAAAACACACACAACAATAACACAACATGTATCCGACCAGAAAAATTTTGCCGTACAAGAGGGACCTTATTTACTTTTGTCTCTCCTTTTGCGCTACTGCATACCCATCGTTCACTCCTCAGTCGTCACTCCGTTTATGTCGCTGTCTCACCGTTCTGACCGCAGCCACTTGTCTTCTTCTTCTTATTTATCCTCTCACTCTCTCTTTCACAAGGTGGCCAAATAGTATGTTATTTGACAGAGATAAGAAAAAAATTGGGTTTCACACTTACGTACATCTACCATTACATATGATATAAATCGTGGTGCCTTTATAGTAATATCTAAAAATTGGTAAAGAGAAAAGGAAAAAAAAAAAAGAAAACAGATTTGGCGGCCAAAAATAGGTTCTTAGCTTTTGTTTTCGCTCTGCACTTCCATATATAGTTGAATGAATGAATGGTTAATGATGCAGCACTTTGATGATCGTCTGCTGTAAATGAAGTATATGCTTTGGTTCTTTTGCTTCTTTTTCTTCTCTGTCCATCTGTGTTTAAATTATTGAAGTGGCAAATGTTCTTGACATTCAAGTTGACCGTCTTAATACATAAGCAGTAGAACTACTGCTCCTTTTAAATGCTTTTACATTGTACATTGTTATCTTGTTGATAACACCATTGATAGGGTGTAGTCTCTTTCCAGCAATGATTAATCCAATAGCAGTGGCACTGATGGTTATTCTCCTAAGGTGTGCTTATAAAGCCTTAAAGCCCCCTCCTCCCAAAATATGTGGATCACTTGGTGGTCCTACTGTCACTTCACCTAGAGTGAAACTCAGTGATGGGAGGCACTTGGCCTACAGAGAGTTTGGTGCTCCCAAAGAAGAAGCTAGGTACAAGATAATTGTCATTCATGGATATAAAAGTTCCAAAGATATCAATCTGCCAGTCTCTCAAGTATGAACTTGATCTTCTTTTATTTACCCTCCTGTCTGGTTTAACTCGATACCTTTATTGTGTATTCTTATTGCTGCTTCATAGCTATGTTAGAAACCATAGTATTATAAAATGTTATTGTTGACTTGTAATATCAATCATGTGCATTATGAAATTAAATCTTTGATAAGTGGTGCTACGTGAATGTGTTGCTGTTTACTGGTACTTTTACAATTTTTGTTTAATTGATGTATTACATTCACATCTTAAATTTGTTGAAATTTTTTTTATATGCAGGAACTTATTGAAGATCTTGGGATATATTTCCTATCCTACGATAGAGCACGTTATGGAGAAAGTGATCCATATCCCTCACGTTCAGTAAAGACTGAAGCATATGATATCCAAGAACTAGCTGATAAAGTGCCCATTGGGCATAAATTTTATATCATTGGAATTTCAATGGGAGCTTACCCTGTTTGGGGTTGCCTAAAGTACATTCCTCATAGGCATGTTAATAGCTGACTTGTAGCTTCACTTTGCCTTTGTTGTTTAGTTAAGACGCCCCTTTTGCAGATTATTGGGTGCAGCCTTGGTGGCTCCTTTTGTAAGCTAGTGGTGGCCTTCTTTACCTACTAATCTATCAAGAGAGGCCCTTGGGATGCTCCCTAAGTCAGACCAATGGACATTTAGAGTTGCACATTATGCCCCTTGGTTATTCTATTGGTGGATGACTCAGAAACGGTTCCCTTCATTGAATCTTCCAAGTATTGAGATGTCCTATTCTGATGAGGTAGAGATCAAAAAGAGCTTGTCACAAGCCCCAAGAATTGGTCGGGTAATTACCTTTTCATTGTCAGTTTGTAAGTTTATCTTGACATTTAAATTCAGTTTAAGAGAAAATCTATGAAGATTGCACATCAAAAGCTTTAGTTTTGGCAATTTTGGGAAACTGAAATCCTCTAGAGGTCCGTATGCAAGCATACATTCATTAGGCATGGTTTGATAAACTCATACACGTCTTTTTTACCTTACACAGGTGTAACTTGATTTTGAAATTTTCGATCTTGTGCAGCTTTTAAATTATTTCCAAGAAAGGTGTAAGTTGACAAAAAGTCGCGGTCAACAACCACAATTTATGGAGAGCCCTTTTTCACATAATTTTATATTAAAGTCGTGACTGTCACATACAACTTCATATGAATTTATAAAAAAAATTTAGTATTTAATTGAAGTTGTGAATCAAACTAAAGACTTTTGCTAGGGGTTTTTTTTTTCTATTATTTAATACAAAGCCTTGGTGTGACAAAGAGACATTAGCATTTTTGTTCAACACCACAACCTAAAAATAAGGAGTGTTGATTTTGTTTTCCCCTTATGTAGCATTTAACTTTGTTAATGGATAATATTTTCAATTTGAAGTTGTGCATGAGTGCCAGTATACTGTTATCATCAATATTATAACCTATATCTTGCGCAATGCATGAGAAATGCATGAGATTTACATAAATATCCTAATCAAATTAGTCAAGCTTGTGGACTACCGATTTAATTGAAAATTAAAATTCTAAGAAGAACATGTGAGTCGAGTTTTTCACCGACGACTTCAATAAAAAATTAAATTGACCTAAAACTAAGTGGTGTTTCTCATCCACGACCTAATAAAAAAATCTTAAAGGTAAATTATGCTTCACGTCTGTGATATACATAAAATATTAATAAAAAAATTCTACCAATAAGTTGTGGTTGTTGATCATGAGTTCTTATCAACTTACACTTTTTAAAAAAGTAATTTTGAAGTTGTATTATAAACTAAGAAATTTCAAATCAAGTTACACCTGCATGCTAAAAAAGTACACCTACACTGTTAATTTTACGCATGTGGTCTTGCTCCAAGTACACATTTGAGACTTTGGGAATTTATCCAGAGTTCCAAAAAAAGTAAAAGGCATTCTGTTTTAGGCACTGAGGATCTATTGCTATTTGCCAACAATATGTGCTCTAAAATTCAGGAGAGGATAACTCAGCAAGGTGAACATGAGTCATTACACCACGACATAATGGCAGGTTTTGGAAAGCGGGAATTTGGCCCCACGGACATGAGAAATCCTTTCCCTGACGATGCTGGTTCGTCCACATTTGGCAAGGCTTTGAAGATAGGATCATTCCGTATACCCTGAACCGTCATATCTCACAGAAACTACCGTGGATTCACTATCACGAGCTTTCTGATGGAGGGCATCTTTTTATCTTCAAGAAAAATCAATGTGAATCCATCATAAGATCACTTCTACTACCATAAGATACTTGTTAAAAGAGTTGCTGCACATTAGCTCGTAAGTACATTAAAAATCTAGAAACGAAGCCTCTAGCATGCTGTATATAATTCTACATTATCAATAGAGAAATGTAGAAAATTGTATAAAATATATAACCGCCATTGTTAGGTGGTTAAAACAAGCCTATATATATGACTTGTAGGTGATGCATAAGTACATTAAAAAAATGACGATAAAAAGGGTACATTAAAAAAATGGCCCAGCTAAACCCATGTCTAGAAATCCATTAAGTCTAGTTACGGCAACTAAGCGTTTATATCCCCTTCATCAAATAAATAGAGATACACTACAACAACCGGTGGTTTTGCTTTTGTCCAGAGATAGGGATAGGTGTTGTAAAATGTGGTGGTGAGCTCAAAGATACAAATAGGTGGTTGCTCAGCACCGTGTATATAGTAGTTGTATAAATAACATGTTGATGGTCTATGATGCAGTTACTCTCACATGGTCCACCAAAGGCACTCCCTTGAATATTCCATCAAGCGCTCGAGTTTCGACCTTCGATTTCTGAGTTTAAAGTTGGGTCTTGCACTAATAAATATCAATGTACGGACATCGGATTCGGAGTTCCAAGTTGGGTGCCACATCGACAAAAACATATGGAAGGATTTATGATGTATCATATTTCATCAGTTATATAGTATATCTACTACACCTGTCATTCACTCATTTGATAGAACAATATATTCGCGGTGCGGATTTTGCAACCGCCATACAAATAAAATAGCATAAAATAAATATGTGAAAGTGTAAGAAAAAAGGATATAAGAATTGAACGTAGTTCGACTTATAGCTTAGTTCACGGGCAAAGACGACAATTAAAAATTCCATTAAGAAAATATAATGGAGATACAAAAATGGTGACACTTTACTCAACCCAAATCTCTAATAATAGAGATACAAATACACTCTACATAAACTCAAATCCTAAATACACTCAAAATACCTTATAATATTTTTTTTACTAATGTATACACTAAACACTCAAAAGCATTACAAAAAAGAAGCTCTAATAGACCAAGTATTGATTCTTCTCACAATATTGTGTGAGTGTTGCTCTTCACTTTGTGCTTCAAATGACTGGCATCGATGGGTTTACATAGAGACCTTACATCTTATGTGACTTAAATGTGCTTGCAAAATTGTCAAAGACAAACAAACAACCAAGTTGAAATAGCCAACCCCGCTTGGATTGCAAATATGAGAAATAGCACATCACTAAATTTGCATTGACTGCAAACATCTCGCCTATATATAGTAGCATATAGCTTGGCTATATTTTCCAAAAGGGTGAAAAATAAGCCACCTTCACATCATGTCATGTCAACAAATCTTCATCTCGGCTTGATTTTCATCCGGACTCAAATTCCCAAAGTCTTCTTTTCCAATATACTCATAAGGGCAAGTTCTAATACAAATACCACCTTTTGACAAATTAGGCACTAAACTCTACAAATCGGAATCAATATTACCTTCGGTCTTGTGAATGGTAGTACTGAATATGACTCTAGTTTGCTTCCCATAAACTTGATGTTTACAAATTTTAGGCATCATAAATTTTCGATTACTTGGCAAGCCATGCTTGCTTAATATATGCATCCTTGCCTCATTTATATGACACAAGTGAGTAGTATCCAAATCAAATGAAGATGATATTGATGTAGCATTATCTGTGCTACCTTGAAGTAAATAAATATCGTTAACCAATTTACCCTTGGTCATAACAAGAACACCTTTGAAGACTTTTAGAACTCCACCTTCAGTAGAACACTTGTACTCCCTCTATTTCAATTTATCTGTCAATTTGGACAATTTATTATATTCTCAAATCAATGTCTCTGGATACAATTGTATCCAGATATATTGATTTAAGAATGTATTAAGTTGTTTAAATTGACAAATAAATTAAAACAAAGAGAGTACTCTTTAGCATTAAGAGTACCCAAAGAGATCAGATTTTTCTTTAAGTCAGGAATGTGTCGAATATCAAACAAAGTTCTCACAATTCCATCATGTGACTTAATTCAGATTGTTCCAATGCCAACAACTTTACAGGATGTGTTATTTCCCATAAGAACAATACTACCATTAATTAACCGGTAAGTAGCAAACCAATCCTGGTTCGGACTAATGTGGTAAGCGCAGCTTGAATCAAGAATCCAAGCATCAGCAACAGAAGTAGTTGATACTAAGAGAACATTTTCCACACCTTTTGCAACACTTGCTTGATTGCTTAAATCTTTCTCTTTCTTGTTTTTGAGTTTTGGACAATCTACTTTCCAGTGCCCTTCTTTCTTGCAATATCTGCATCTACCTTCATAATATCTAGACTCGGATCTAGATTTTCCTCTATTACTACTCGAACCAACATCTTTCTAATTACCTCTAGCAGCCAAGCTAGATGCAGCATCATCACGATCACACAATCATGCTTCATCTTTTCATGACTCAAAAGTGCAGATTTAACCTCATCAATTTTAAGACTTTCATGACTATAAATGAGCATTTCAGGAAAATGCTTGTATGAATAAGGTAAAAAACAAAGTAGTATCATTGATTGTTACTCACTAGAGAATATTTCATCCATATTTTTTTAACTGTGTGATGAGTGATGTGAACTCAGCAATATAAGACCAGATTGGTGTCCCTTCTGCCATACGAAACATATATAGATATTGCAAAACACTGAGATGGTTGCTGCCATCTTAGTCTTATATAATGACTCCAACTTGGTCCACAGTGATTCTACTATTTTCTCGGAAAGGACCTCCTATAATACATCATCTATAATGCATAACTAAATAGTGTTAAGAGCTTTTTGATCAATATCTTCCTACTCAAAATCCTTCATTGCCGCAAGCTTCTTTTTTTTGCCATCAAGAACTGCTTTTAAGCCTTTCTGTGTTAAAACAGCTAACATACAAGCCTTCCACATCCCACAATTGATGCGACCATCGAATTATTGAATATTAAATTTCATGGATGACATTTTCAAACAAATTTGCCCAGAATTCTATAAGAGTTTTGATACTAATTTGTTGTAAAATGTCGTGGTAAGTCTAAAGGCACAAACAAAATAGCACAAAATAAATATATGGAAGTGTAAGAAAAAAAGACATAAGAATTTAATGTGGTTTGATTTATAGCTTATGTTAACGGGCAAAGACGACAATCAAATATTTTACTAAGAAAATATGATGGTGATACAAAAGTGGTGACACTCCACTCAACCAAAATCTCTAATAATAGAGATATAAACACACTCAACATAAATTCAAAACCCAAATACATCTAAAATATCTTACAATATTATTTTATTGGTATATACATTTAACACAGAAAAATAGTACAAAAAGGAAGCTCTAACATAACAAGTATTGATTCTTCTCACAATATCGTGTGAGTGTTGCTCTTCACTTGGTGCTTCAAATAATTGGCACCGATGAGTTTCCATATAGGCCTTAAATCTTATGCGACTTAAATGTGCTTGCAAAATTGTCAAAAACAAACAAACAACCAAGCCAAAATAGCCACACACGCTTGGATTGCAAATATGAAAAATAGCACATAATTAAATTTGCATTAAATGTAAACATCTTGCCTATAGCAACATATAGCTACAAGCCACCCTCACATCACGTCATGTCAACAATAGGGAAGTGGGGAATAGGAATGCAATAATGCATACACTCTAACCAAACGAGAAGGGGTGGAGGAAAACAAGAATCCCGAAGATGAGATTGCTTTCTTTTTCTTTCTTTTTCTCCCCTTCCTTTTTCTTCGCCATAGCTAATAAGGGTAAGACTTAAATGGTGCCGCTGAAATATATGACCATCATGGTTCTGAAAATCTAATAGTAAGTTAAAGAGGTGTATTTATACATCTGTTTTTATATGGTATATTATATTTTTTTCTTATTTTTGAAATAAAAAATATTATACAAATAAAATTTGATCATTTTTTGCAAGATCTAGAAATTAATTGAAAGTCTTTAGATATTATACAGATAAAATTTGATATTTTTGAGTATTATAAAAATAAAGATATGATCACTTTATAATTACAAAAAATTATTATACAGATAAAATTTAGTCACTTTTTGCTAGATCTTGAAATTAATTGTAAGTCTTTAGGTATTATAAAAATAAAATTTGAATTTTTTAGTATTACAAAAATAAAAATCTAATTATTTTATGAATTAATTAATTTTTATCTATATAATCCTAAAAAATACTATAATATATTATATAAAAAAAGTGTATCAATACACTCCTTCCATCTACTATTAGATCAATGACACCATCATGGTCCATAACTTGGAGGACCATTGTATAACGCTCCTAGCTAATAATGTTAAGTTGAATGTCGGATTAAAAAGCAGCTGCCAACCCCAATTCTTTTCTCTGGTTTTGGCTATTGATAAATGAAATTCCAAGGTGGCGGAACGCATGAACTGAAGGCCATGTATATGCTCACTGCTTATGAGGGACCTGATCCACGTTATCTATGATATTACCGGTGGATATGACACGTTCTAGTTTTTTTATCTATATCACATAGGAAAATTCTTAAAGAGTAAATGTTTTTTTTACTCCACATGAATATTAACCACACAATGGTTAAAAGTAAGAAAGAAAAAATATAATAAAAAATTAAATTTATGATTATAAGACTTATATAGAGAATGGATTTCTTCCTCCATGGAAGAAGATAGAACTTCTCATATCACATATCCTAACTTTCAGGTTTTTGATGTAATATCCTAACTTTTAGGTCTAACAAAATTACGCTTATCTCGATCTTCTAGTTTTATAAATTGCACAGATTTTTCATTTTAATTTTTGATAGAGAAGGAGCAAATATTTTCGTTAAAATAAAAATCTTGGAATAGTTCAGGACAAGAAAGAAAGATTTATCCACCGACAAGTTTTTGTTTTTTTGTTTTTTTTTTTTTAGTTGCTGGTGTGACAATGTCAAATTTGAAAAGAAGTAATATGATTTATATATATTTTATTTAGAATATTATATCGACTCATTTATCATCCATCACTGAAAATAATTAAAAAATTTAAAATAAGAAAGTTATCATTTTCAATAATAAATAATAGATAAATTGACACAATATCCCAAATAAAATAAATATAAATGATATTATTCATTCGAAAAGTTTGTGGCGGATCAAGTTGTTTAATTCCTCTGCATGATCTACAAGTTATATATTTTCGTGTCCACAATTATTAAGGTTGGTGTTATAATTGAGGAATCTGTTATCAACTACAAGTCAAACAGTCCAATGGTCTCATGCCAATTATTACCAACTGATGTTCAAACCCACATTTTGTACAAAAATGTCCCCTCAATCTTTATAAATTCTGGTTAATAGCTTCATTGAATCTTCAATCTTAACACATTAAACCATGCTATACGCCATTGTAGCTTTCTTCGGGTTGGTTCCTTCAAAATCATCATTCACACGCAAAATCCATACCGTTTAGTGCGTATAAACATAACTTCTATTTTCTTTGATCACAGTCCCAGTATGCTGGCTGTAGCAATATGTGTGTTGATAGTGAGCGCTGTAGTTTATGCTTATCAGACAATGAGACCTCCTCCACCAAAAATTTGCGGGACACCAGCAGGTCCTCCTGTTACTTCACCAAGAATTACGCTTAGTGATGGTAGACATTTGGCTTATAGGGAGAGAGGCGTGCTTAAAGATAATGCTAGATACAAGGTCATCCTTGTCCATGGCTATGACAGCTCCAAGGATATATATTTGCCACTTTCTCAAGTAAGAACTCTACACAGCATATTGCTTTATCTATGGGTTTTTTCAGCAATGTTACACGATTGATTAGAAAATATTGTCAAAATTTTTGTACAAAAAATATGTGTGATTGTTAGATGAAATAAACTGATATGACCTACTTATTCATCTAAAAATTAATAAATATATTACATCAATTCAGTAAATAAATTATGACATAAAAATTCTTACTCTATAGTATTTTTCTTTCTTTTTTATGTGACTTTATTCATCTTTACACACATAATTATAGGTAATTTGTCATTTTTTCCAAAAAATAAATTTCCAGTTTTTCACTGAAATTTTGCAACTTGTGATTTGGAAGATGGAGTCAGGCAAAGTAGTAAAAGTGATAAATTTTTTTCCTTTTTTTGGGGGTTGGTAAAGGCATGAATTTGAATTTTATGACACCATTTCAGGAACTCATGGATGAGCTGGGTTTATATATTGTGACATTTGACAGAGCTGGATATGGAGAAAGTGATCCTAACCCAAAGCGCAATGTGAAGAGTGAAGCATTTGATATCCAAGAACTGGCTGATCAGTTACAGCTAGGCCCAAAATTTTATGTCATTGGACTCTCCATTGGAACATACTCAGTCTGGGCCTGTCTCAAACACATATCACACAGGCATGCTATATCAAATTCTATGTTCATTGCCTTCTTATTCCATCGACCAAAAAAAAGACTCTTGTTATATTACTTAAGTTTTAAGTCAAACTTCTTATTGTATAAAAATGAAAATCAAACTTGTCGAAAGCATTGGCTGCAGGCTAGCTGGCGTGACACTCATAGTTCCTGTGATCAATTTTTGGTGGCCTTCTTTTCCTCCAAAATTGGTCAACGAGGAATTTGGGAAGCAACTTAAAAGGGACCAATGGAAACTGCGGGTTGCACACCATGCCCCTGGACTGTTTTATTGGTGGATGACCCAGAAGTGGTTCCCTCGTGATTCTATATCGGAGAGACATCCAATGCTACTTAACAAACGGGACATGGAAACTATAAAGCAGATGTCACAAGTACCTATGCCCAACGAGGTACAAGTTCCATTTCATATATAGTTAGAATTTAGATTTGATATATACAGCTAGTGAAAAAAATTTTTAGACAGGCATACAATTATTTACAGTTAGATATTCTTTTCGTTTCAAAATAAATGTCAAATTAGGATTAATACATAAATTAAGAAAAATAATAAATAATTTTGGTAATGGTATAAAATAAATTTAGTGGATAAAATTACCCTTGTTTAAAAAAAAATACTCCACTAATATAATTAATATTACAATACTCTATTTGTTAAGCTTACATGCGGTCATTTAATAGCCATAATTAAATTAAGGTTATTATTGAAAAAAGAAAATTAATACTACTTTAATATTCTAAATTGACAGATATTTTAAAACTTTCTAAAATATCAAGAAATTGACAGTTATTCTAAAACGGAGAAAGTAATTTAAAATGCTTGATTCTTACCGTAATTACTTCAAATGTTCTAAGGGATAAGATATGGTTAATTGATAATGTAAATATTTTCAGTGATAACATAGCAGAATTAATCTCATATTGTTAAACAAATAACTTCATTTTACGATCTATTATAATAGTATTAACCGTTAACCTTGATATTGAGCTATTGCATGCCCTCTGGCCTCTCATGCTTGGAGAACTTTGTGACAAAACCTTTTGTTTGGGATTACAATTTGCAGTATAAGACAAGGCAGCAAGGTGAATATGAATCCTTGCATCGAGATATAATAGTACATTTTGGCAACTGGGAATTTGACCCTATGGAGCTGAAGAATCCATTTGCACAAAATGAGGGCTGTGCGTACCTTTGGCAGGGTCATGAAGACAAGCTTGTACCATTTGAACTACAAAGGTACCTTGCCAAGCAACTACCTTGGATACGGTACCATGAAGTTCCCGATGGTGGGCATCTGATGATCCACGAAAAGTGTTTGTGTGAAGCTATTTTCAGAGAACTTTTGCTTGGAGAAGAACCAACAATCTAATAGGCCTTGGTTACTGGTTAGGCCGAAGAGAGTATCAGCATGCAAATGAAGTAACTATAACTATCTTTCTCTTTGTGCTTGCTCTAAATAAAAACAAGCCCAGGCTAGCCTTGGTGATCAATCACTAAATGTATCAATTAATGTCAAATTCATCAACCTCATCCCCTGGAATCAAAATGAACAGCCTTCCATTGGTAATAATCACCCCATCGTTTTCTTTTTTCCCAGGTAAAGGTTTAATGCATTGAAGAACATATATATACAACAGGGTGAAATTGTTTTAATACAAAAGAAAACTTAATTTACTACACGAATTCATAAACAATTTGGTTCCAAATAGCAAGTGTGCCAAGCGCCCAAGCCAATCAATTCAATGACATGTTGAGGCTCCAGTGAAGTTTTACAATACAAGCACTGAATTATGATGCTACTTGCTGGTTGCGGTTGCTTAAACTTCAAACTTGACAAGAATTTTCCTTTCAGATTGGATAGTTAAACACCGTTTGTTATATTTTCATAATTAGGAGACTGCATATATATATATCGGTCGATAAATTTTTTGATGCAAAAAAATTGTTCTTCTAGGATTTCGGAACATAGAAGATCGATTTTCTCCTCATTGAGAAAGTGGATAATAGTAGTGCCTTCATTAGGGTGTCGTGAATCATGATTAACTTGTTAAAACTGTAATCCTAGTAAGCTAAAAAGAAGCGTATCACCTTGCGTATTCATATTGGGACTATTAATGTGACTTGTACGTAAATAAGATTAAGATAGTAGCATAATATACGTAACTCCCTCTCTCCTCTGGAAAAGAGAATGTTCTATATTTGATTCCCACCCATCATCAATAAAAAATTAATTGTCTATGTCCACATTATTTTAGAGAAAATTTGTTTACCAGAGTTTTTGGACCGGTAGGATAGGTTTATATTTTGATGGCATTTATGTTTCTGCGTTAGAACATTGATAGCGAAGCTGCTGCATCAATTGTAACTAAAGTAAGATGTTTCAATTAGTCGAGTAATTTTTTTTCTATATTCCAGAGTATGATTCTTCTTAATTTATGTTACTGGATGTACATTGCATCCGTTATAGTATTAAAAATATAATTAAAATAGCTTATAATAATAACTTATATCAACGTAAGTAATACACATTTCATAAAGAATTTATTTTTGATCTATTGTTAATGTAAAAGTTTTTATACAATTATTCAATCATAACTTACAATGTAATTAAAACTGTTTTAAGTTTTGTAATAATTATGTTAAAACTCACAAATATGTTAATTTCAAATTAGTATATAAAATATTTTATACTAATAGTGTAAAAAGAAATTAATCTCTTTAATAATAAATTTGATTTTAAACTTCGAAATTACCGAAGTCTTTGACGGAAGGAGTGCAAAGATTACAAGTTACAAGTAAAATTTATGAAGGGGTTAATACGGTTGTCATTAAATAATATTTGCTTAAATTCTCCGCAACAAGCAAGTGGCGCGACGATTTGGTTAATCATGAAACACGCTTAGTTTAAGGGGTTGGAAGCAATATTGTACTACTGTTATAACAATAATCTATATAATAAAACTCAGGTCATTGAATAAATTATTAGAATATGTAAAGATTTCTCTTTGGAATTTGGAGGCTGTGATATGTAAATTACAAGAAAACAATGGCCTCCACCAAGCTGCCAGAATATAAGAACACATATAATATAATTATGCAAACATATGTACCAATAAAACTGACAGTGACGTGGAGCTAAAAATTTCAAAGAATATTCTTAATATCTTGGTATAAACCCGGAAACCGTGACGTCATAGCCGGAGCGCAACAGAGCAACGCTGACCACAAAAACATTCATCATCTGCTTACACAACCTACCAAACCTAGTAATTATTATTATTATTATTATTATAAAAAACCTATAAAACGGTAATGGCTGTCTTTCCCTAATTGCAATTTGGGATTCTCATATTACGTTATGCTGCCACTCTGTATATGCTATTAGCCTTAAACCGAAATTTGAACATTTTCAGGAGCCAGCATTATTAGCTGTTTCAATAATGATAAATAAATAGAAGGATTTAATTATTTACTAATCAAATAGTGGACTTTAACCTATCAATTGCTAACACGTGAAGAAAATATCTCAAACCTATAAAACTCTAAATCCGAATCAGGTATTTCCAAAAGCTAAGGAAATGTGCTCCTGATATTAAAGGATCTTTTTAGAAAAATATTAATATAATTTTGAATTCACTATAAATTTTACTCATGGTAATATTTTAACCAATGAATTTATAATATTTATATATATTTATAATTTTAAATTATGACTTAAATGGTTGAGATATTGCTATATACAAAATTTAAACCCAAATCTATATTAACATTACCTATCTTTTTATCTGAAAGTTTTTTCTTTCCAAAAAGGTTAATTATTATGTGAGTAATAATGCATTTGTTGAACAATCTGTAGTAAAAGAGTTATTGTAAGTGAACTTATTTTGTATGGGATACCGTATCAACTTATATCTTATCTATTGTTGGATGCTGTGTGGGTCCAATTTAAATAGGGTATATATCCCATCTAATGATGAATAAAATATGAGTTGAAATAATATCTTATATAAAATGAGTTCTCCAACTATTTCTCAAAATAAAAAGATGCTCCCTAATGGAACCTTTGAAAGGATATCCCTAGTGAAATGACATGAGAAAGTCAAATCAAATACACACAAGCCTCTCTGTTTTAAACAAGGGAATGAGCCAAATTCAGCTCCCACTCCGTTGATGTGCACCAAAAAAAAAAAAGGCCTAGCTAGGATCTACAAGTCAAGAACAGATGAAAAGATTAAGACATCATCTTAAACTATTGACTGATATCCCACGAACTCAGACAAGGAGAATCTGCAGATGTTTCTGTCAGGTAAGCAGCTAAATACTATAGTTTTATTCTTGCTGCATATCTAAGTGATCATTGTGCCTAGTGCTAGATCTACCCTCTGTTCCTTTATGGCTTAAAGAGCATCAATATTGCTATTATTCATGGGTTTTCTCATTTTTGGGACTGGTTTATCAGGGTACTAAAGTTGTTTCTCCCAACCAACATGATACACAAGATGATTTTGCTGTGGTTTCACCAAGAATTAGACTCAGAGATGGGAGGCACCTAGCTTACGTTGAGAGAGGGGTTCCCAAGGACACAGCAAAATACAAGATCGTCATTGTGCACGGTTTTGGAAGCTCCAAAGAGATGAATTTTCTGGCACCCCAAGTACAAACCTCTCTCTTTCCATAACTTATGTTGATGTGAAAATAGTGAACATGTTCTGTTTGATTTAGATCTAATATAATTAGCCAGTACCATAATAACAGAAACCTACTAGGTGTACTATCAAATTAATCGTGAAAAATTGAAATTGATACTGTTAAGAAAAAGGAAACAAGTTGGAAGAGGTTCAAAATGTTTAGGATACTATGCACAAACTAGAAGACATTGGTGATCAAATACTTGCACAGTGCACACAAACAAGAGGTCTCTATTATTACTCCTTTCTAGCACAATTTTCTTTTTATTTTTGTTTTTCCAAGTAAGTTACTGTGGGTTCTGAGTTTTTTAAAGCATCTTTTCAATATACCTCACTTAGAGAAGCATGAAAGTAACACTGTACAATTAAGATATGCTGAATAAGATTAGATGATTCACGCTGAATCTACAGGAACTAATAGGTGAACTAGGCATATATCTGCTTCAATATGACCGGGCTGGATATGGAGAAAGTGATCCAAACCCCAAACGCTCTCTGAAAAGTGAAGCACTTGA
Source organism: Pterocarpus santalinus (assembly GCA_031439595.1). Lineage (NCBI taxonomy): Eukaryota > Viridiplantae > Streptophyta > Magnoliopsida > Fabales > Fabaceae > Pterocarpus > Pterocarpus santalinus. Next base: position 38,994,292 of record CM062528.1, on the reverse strand, counting down.
CATTCAAGAGCTTGCTGATCAGTTAGAGATAGGACCACAATTTTATGTGATTGGAGTCTCAATGGGTTCATACGCTACATGGAGTTGTCTAAAGTACTTGCCCCACAGGTTAAATAATTACAATCTTATATATTTATGCATGCATACTCTAGTGTTCTCTAGTGACCAAAAATTCCATTAATTTGTGCAGGCTTGCAGGGTTGGCGCTGATAGCCCCAGTAATCAATTACAAGTGGCCTTCACTTCCTGAGAGTCTGATAAGGGAGGACTACAGGAGGAAACTTGTGCAGTGGGCTCGTTGGCTTGCAAGCTACTGTCCTAGGCTATTGCGTTGGTGGGTCACTCAAAAGTGGCTCCCTTCAACTGCAGTCATAGAAAAGAACCCAGCATTCTTCAACAAAAGTGATATGGATATTCTAAAGACACTTCCCGGGTTCCCAATGCTTACTAAGGTAAATTACATAGGAAGTTCTAGAGTGGAAATTTCTCACCTTAGACATGCAAATTAATACTTGAGATTTACAAAATTACGTGAATTATACTAAAACGGCAGCTAAGTGCCCAAGGCTCCCACCTAGTGGAGTTTGAACAAAGTTAATATGTGAAGTCTTACTTTTATAAGTAGAGAGATTATTTTGAGAATTTGGGCCTATGAAACCTTTCTGTTGCGTTAAGACTCACTCTTAATTACGTGGAATATACAAGAAATTTATTTTTTATTTATTAACACAATTTTATACATGTCAAACATTGATTTTGCATATTTGAAATTGAGAAGTTCCTACCTAAGAAATTTTCAAATTACATGTATGCTGCACTTGTTCTATGTGAATATAGTAATTCTATGATTGTAATTGTGATCATGGTATGTTCTTACTTACAGGACAGCTTAAGGGAACAGGTTGTTTTTGACACTCTTCGCCATGACTGGAGGGTGGCTTTTGGCAAGTGGGAATTTGACCCCTTGAAGCTAAGTAATCCATTCCCTCACAATAGAATTTCAGTTCACATTTGGCAGGGCTATGAAGATAAGGTTGTGCCCTCTCAACTTCAGAGATTTGTTTCAGGGAAGCTTCCCTGGATACATTATCATGAAGTTCCAGATGGTGGCCATTTAATTGTATACTACAGGGGCTTATGTGAGGCCATTTTGAGGGCACTTTTACTTGGACAAGAATACCTTGCATATAGACCTAAGTCAGCATTATTTGCGCTCAACGGGCTAGACAAAGGTTCATGCTCCGGAAAGGGCATTTGTAGGGAAGATCTAACCATACCTCTTCATACTCGAAAAGATTAGTTTTTATTAAAAGGGTATGGAGATGTCAAAGAAAAGAATATTTAATTTGAATTTGTCCAGCCATCACAATTTGATATGTTTATTGTTTACATATTTTTTTAGGAGAATGTCGATTGTGTAAATTACATTTGTTGGGTGAAAAAAATGGAAAATGTCTTGTATGTAAATTACATTTAGTCATCAATTTTTTTGGCATCATACATATGAAAGTGTTCGATTTTTACTAACTTAACATTTTGGAACCTTACAGTGTGTTTGTGAGTTGGGCTTTTGGAGAGGAGGGGATGGAAGGGAAGGGAAGGGAAGGGGTTGAAGAGTGAAAAAATCCCAATTCACAAACATACCCTTAGGAGAACTTTTAAAAAGAAGAAAAATCTTTCCTGAAGCCATGATTTTCCTCTTCTGAAAATCTAATTATTATGTCTTTGTTTCTTAATGAGTTAATGGTTGAGAGCAAAAGCAATATTTTTCTCCGAAAACATATAAGAATTTATGTTAGTGTACTAAATTATCATTGAACAAATTTAAAATACATCATGATGTTAATTCGTTAAATAATTTAAATATGAAATACTTTTTAATATTTTTATGAATAAACTCATTTTTAAAAACCTTGATTAGTAAATGATAATTTGTTCATGAACATACTAATTGTACATAAATTGATTATAAATTTTTACAACAATGATTTAAATTAGTCCATCCTATATGATCAATAATTGCGGTTTTTGTTATTGCTTTAAGATAATCTTGAGTTTAAGTACTGGCTAGGTTGTGTATTTGAAATTATAATTTACAAACTGACTTTGTATAGACTTGATTTTACAAACTTAATTTTGATTAAAAGTAAGTTAATACTAACATAAATATGAAAACTTTTATCTTATAATACTTATGACAATTGAATATTATTTAGGTAAAATTAATTAAAATCATTTTTAAATGTATAATTACTAAAAATGGTATAAGTTTTATATTATAATTGGATAGTTAAAGATCAAATTACCTTAATTCTTTAATGACCAAAATTTGAATACAAAAGCAATAATAGTTTGCTTGAGCCTAAATGGGGTTTGAGATATGAAACCTGTTAGATCAAATTAAATGTGTAAATACCTGAACAATGTTGTTTTGCATTCTAAGAGGAAAAATAGGGGTTCAGGTTTTGAAATGTGTATCCAAACACAGTCTAAGTAATTAATTTGTATCTAAATTGTTACTTAGTTGGAATTGATCTTTGTTAGGAAATCTTTATTGCCAATTATGAGAGGGTCAAAATGTTGAATGAAGAAAGAGAAAAACATTTGTATACGAAACATATACCACTTTACTTTTATGTTTTTGCACATGGTTTCACAAAAATTGGTTCATACTTTTTAGCAAAAACTAGGGTTTGACTAAGAAATCTATGAAGCAAACTAAACATGTAAATACACAAATAATGTTGTCTTGTATTCTAAGAGTAAAAATGAGAGTTTGGGTGTTCAAAATATGTAGCCAAACACACTATAAATAATCAATTTGTATAACTATACCGTTATTTATTATGAATTGAATTTTGTTATGAAATCTTTATGACCAATGATGAGAAGATCAAAATAATAAATGAAGAAAGAGAAAAATAATTATACACGAATCACATACCACTGTATTTTTATGCTTTCACATGTGGTTTCGTGAAAATTGGTTCATACCTTTCAATGAAAGCTGGGGTTTGAGGTAAAAAAACCTGTTGCAGCAAACTGAATGTGTAAATACCCAAATAATGTTTAACTAAGGGTTTTAAGTGTTGGAAATGTTTATACAAACACACTCTAAGTAATCAATAAGTATAACTACATTGTTATTTAGTACAAATTTATTTTGTTATGAAATCTTTATGATCGATTATGAGATAGTTAAAATGTTAAATGAAGAAAGAAAATATACAGTTATACACAAAACATATACCACTTTACTTTTATGCTTTTGCATGTGTTTTTTTGAAAACTGATTCATACCTTTTAACGAAAATAGGGATTTGAGGTAAGAAATTTGTTGGAGCAAACCGAACATGTAAATACCCAAACAATGTTGTCTTGTGTACTAAGAGGGAAAATAGGGGTTTAGATGTTCGAAACGTGTATCCAAATACACTCTAAGTAGTCAGTTTGTATAACTGCATTGTTATTTAGTATGAATTGATTTTTGTTATGAAATCTTTATGACCAATTATGAGAGGGTCAAAATGTTAAATAAGAAAAGAGAAAATCAGTTATACATGAAACACGTATCACTTTGCATTTATGCTTTTGCATATGGTTTCATAAAAACTAGTTTGTACCTTTTAGCAAAAATTGGGATTTGCAGTATGAAACCCGTTGGAGCAAACCGAACATGTAAATACCACATCACCTAGATTTTATATTTTCACACATGGTTTCATGAAAATCGATTCATACCTTTCACCCAAAACTGGGGTTTGAGGTAAGAAATCTGTTGGATTAAATCGAATGTGTAAATACCCAAATAATTTATCCTGCAATCTAAGAGAAAAAATGGGGGTTTAAGTATTGGAAACATGTATTCAAACACACTCTAACGAGTCAAGTTGTATAATTGCAATTGTTATTCAGTATGCATTGATTTTTGTTATAAAATCTTTACGGCTAATTATAAGAGGGTCAAAATATTAAATGAAGAAAGAGAATAACAGATGTACTTGAAACATATACCACCTTACTTTTATGCTTTTGCACGTACTTTTCATGAAAACCATTTTATATTTTTTAACATTTGTTTCAATAATGTATACTATCTCCAATTAACTTTATCTTTAGAAAAAAAAAATTCTTGGTCCATTTTATTAATCAAGAAATATAGTGTGAGATTGATTAAATGAATTAATTATATATAAAAAAATAAAATATGGGCATTTTAGTAAACCTATTTCATAATTAAGCATTAATTTTGAGTTCCTTAATTCTCATACATGTGACTAAAGCAACAGAAAAAATAGACTTGAGACTATTATTTTAAATATATTTAACTTAACTTATTTTAAGTTCAAAACAATTTATAATAAAAGCTCCCTGAGATAATTTAAAAAGTCGATTATTTTCCTAAAAACAACTATTTCAAACATGGATGATTAATTTTGATGTACTGATAATATAAAAAAATTTTACAATGTCATCCAATTATATACTTCTATTTAAAGATTTTAAAGGTAGTAGGTGGTTGAGTCATAATTAGTAAATGATAATTTGTTCATGAACATACTAATTGTACATAAATTGATTATAAATTTTTACAACAATGATTTAAATTAATCGATTGAATATGATCAATAATTGCGGTTTTTGTTATTGCTTTAAGATAATCTTGTGTTTAAGTATTGGCTAGGTTGTGTGTTTGAATTATAATTTACAAATTTGACTTTGTATAAACTTGATTTTACAAACTTAATTTTGATTAAAAGTAAGTTAATACTAACATAAATATGAAAACTTTTATCTTATAATACTTATGACAATTGAATATTATTTAGGTAATATTAATTAAAATTATTTTTAAATTTATAATTACTAAAAATGGTATAAGTTTTATATTATAATTGGGTAGCTGAAGACCAAATTTTTACCTTAATTCTTCAACGATCAAAATTTGAACGCAAAAACAACAATAGATTGCTTGAGCTAAAATGGAGTTTGAGGTACGAAACCAGCTAGAGTAAATTAAATGGGTAAATACCTAAACAATGTTGTTTTGTAATCTAAGAGGAAAAATGGGGGTTTGGGTTTTCAAAATGTGTATCCAAACATGCTCTAAGTAATTAATTTCTATTACTACATTGTTACTTAGTTGAAATTGATCTTTGTTAGGAAATCTTTATGGCCAATTATGATAGGGTCAAAATGTTGAATGAAGAAAGAGAAAAACATTTATACACAAAACATTTACCACTTTACTTTTATGCTTTTGCATGTGGTTTCACGAAAATTGGTTCATACTTTTTAGCAAAAGCTAGGGTTTGTGGTAAGAAACCCATTGGAGCAAATTGAACATGCAAATACTTAAATAATATTGTCTTGCATTCTAAGAGTAAAAATGGGGGTTTGGGTGTTCTAAACATTTATCCAAACACATTGTAAATAGTAAATTTGCATAACTGCATTGTTATTTATTATTAATTGAATTTTGTTATGAAATCTTTTATGACCAATTATGAGAAGGTCAAAATAATAAATGAAAAAAGAGAAAAACAATTATACATGAATCACATACCACTTTACTTTTATGCTTTCACATGTGGTTTCGTGAAAATCAGTTCGTACCTTTCAATGAAAACTGGGGTTTGAGGTAAGAAACCTGTTGAGACAAACTTAACGTGTAAATATCCAAATAATGTTGTTTTGTATTCTAAGAGGAAAAATGAGGGTTTAAGTGTTGGAAATGTTTAGACAAACACACTATAAGTAATCAATATGTATAATTGCATTATTATTTGGTACAAATTTATTTTGTTGTGAAATCTTTATGACCAATTATGAGAAAGTCAAAATGTTAAATGAAGAAAGAGAAAAATAGTTATACACAAAACACATGAGAAATACTTGCATGGTTCAAGAGCACCACGTAGCCATACTCCTGAACCAATCATATAAGTGTATTTTATATAGGATCCACCACTAACACACAATCTCATACAAAATACACTTACATGATTGGCCGAGAATACAGCTATGTGGTGCTCTTGGACCATATAAGTATTTCTCCAAAACACATACCACTTTACTTTTATGCTTTCGCGTGTGGTTTTATGAAAACCGATTCATACTTTTTAACGAAAACAATGGTTTGAGGTAAGAAACCTGTTGGAGCAAATCAAACGTGTGAATACCCAAATAATGTTGTCCTATGTACTCAAAGGAAAAATAAAGGTTTAGGTGTTGGAAACGTGTATCCAAATACACCCTAAGTAGTCAATTTGTATAACTGCATTGTTATTTAGTATGAATTGATTATTGTTATGAAATCTTTATGACCAATTATGATAAGGTCAAAATGTTAAATAAGAAAAGAGAAAATCAATTATACATGAAAGACATATCACTTTGCTTTTATGCTTTTGCAAATGGTTTCATGAAAACTAGTACCTTTTAGCAAAAATTGGGATTTGTGAAATGGGACCTGTTGGAGCAAACTGGAAGTTTAAATACCACATCACCTACATTTTATGTTTTCACACATGGTTTCATGAAAATCGAACCTTTCAACAAAAATTGGGGTTTGAGGTAAGAAATTTGCTGGAGCAAACCGAATGTATAAATACCCAAATAATGTTATCTTGCATTATAAAAGAAAACATGGGTGTTTAAGCGCTAGAAACATGTATTCAAACACACTCTAATGAGTCAATTTGTATAATTACGTTGTTATTTAGTATGTATTGAATTTTGTATAAAATCTTAATGACCAATTATAAGAGGGTCAAGATATTAAATAAAGAAAGAGAATAATAGTTATACTTAAAATACATACCACTTTACTTTTATACTTTTGCACGTATTGTCATGAAAATCATTTTATATTTTTTAACATTTGTTTCAATAATGTATACTATTTTCAGTCTACTTTATCGATCATTTTGAGAAAAAAAAATTCTTGGTCCATTTTATTAATCAAAAAATATAGTGCGAGATTAATTAAATGAATTAATTATATATACAAAATAAAATATGGGCATTTTAATAAACCTATTTCATAACTAAGTGTTAATTTTGAATTCTTCAATTCTCGATGCATATGACTAGAGTAACACAAAAAATAGACTTGAGACAATATTATTTTAGATGTATTTATATTAACTTATTTTAAGTTCAAAACAATTTATGATAAAAGCTCCCTGAGATAATTTAAAAATCCGATTATTTTTCCAAAACAACTATTTTGAATATGAAGGATTAATTTTTCATCTAATCATATACTTCTATTTAAAGACTTTAAAGATAGTGGATGATTAATTCAAATATTTTTACTGATATAATAATATATAATTAAATATTCATATAATATTTTTTTTATACTTACAATGCATATAAATTAAATTCTTAAAGATTTCACATATTTAATAATAATAATGAGAAAATATAAATGTTATTGGCTGATTCGTAGTCACAATTTGAGACCTGCGTTACCTGCATAGCAAACCCACTGCACAAGCGCACGGTTTCGACAATCAATAGGCAGAACAGTCCTTGGCATGTGGCACCGAACGTGTCAAAGAAAGAACCGAAAACAAGACCATTGCCTAAACCTTACAATAAAAAGTTGGTTTAAGAATTAAGATGCTGCCAATGGCAGTTAAAGTCCCTGTCTCTGTGCACTGTATCACTCCTTCCCTTCTCTTTCTTATTCTCTCATCTACTCTTCCCTTACTTCATTCCTCTCTAATTCCGTCTTTGTCTTTTTCAGAATTCAGATTCTCTCTTTCTGTTTCTATTCAGGTACTATACACATCTCTTCTTTTTCCTTCCTTTAATTTTAATTTTGCTTTTTTTTTTCCCTCTTTAATTTGAAGTTCATGACATGAGTTGTGTTCCTCGTTCTTACCTTAATCTCATTCTTCCGAGTGGATCACATTCAGATGCGTGTTTGCATGTTGCATGCAACTGATTAATTGGTGATACAGAGATATGATTGGCACTACTATGGTAGCATATCGATTGCATCACTTTAATTACCTTACAAGTGATGGTAAATTTCTATTAAATTGTGCAGAGACCAAAGTTTAGATTTTACAAGTCTTGGTTTTTTTTTTTTTGTTTTTTTTGCCTCCAGTTTTAACTGCTTAATTATCTTTCAAAATTGTATCTAACTATTTTCTCTCTTTTTTATTCTTCGTTGTTCTTCCTTTTTTTTTTTTTTTTGGAGTGGGGGGTGTTGGCCTGAGATTCATCCATGATTTGCTTCTAATCAAGTTGTTAATGCAATTCAATTTGTTAGCAGCTTTAAATCCGAGGATCCAAAGGGTTGGTTTGCCTATTGATGCAATAAACAATGGCAGTTTCTGGGACAAAAACCGTTTCTTGTGACACCCTTACTCAAGAATTTGCACCCCCACAATCAGAACCAGAGCCTACATTCTCTCCACTGAGCAAGCAAAACTCAATACTCTCTCTCACCCTTGATGAAATCCAATGCAAGAGTGGCAAGAGCTTTGGTTCCATGAGCATGGATGAATTCCTGGCCAGCATTTGGAGCTCAGATGAGAACCAAGCCAACCCAATTCCCACACATGATGAAGCTTCTCATCAGAGCAAAAGTGTTGCAACAACAGAACCAAACATTTCCCAGCAAGGCTCATTCTCAGTCCCTCCTCCAATTTGCAAGAAAACCGTGGATGAAGTGTGGTCTGAGATCCACAAAGGCCAAGTACCACAACAAAGGAATGAAGGTAACAACAACAACCTTGGCAGGAATGAGACACTGAGAAAGCAGCGAACACTAGGGGAGATGACCTTGGAGGATTTCCTAATAAAAGCTGGGGTGGTACAAGAATCAACATTGTCATCCAAGTCTAATTCACCTCAACCTAGAACTACAATGCCATTTCAGAATCAGATTTGCAACATTGCAAGTAGTAATAGACTACTGGATGCTAGTTATGGAGTGAGGCCTCCAATGGGGGTGGGATTTTCTAGCCAACAAAATGTGGGGAACCATGGGACTAATAATAATGGGCTGGTATCATATCCAATGTTGTGTCAGAATAATAGCTCAGTGGCAAGAGATACCTCTACGACTCTTGCTGTAGAGAAATGTCAGAGCTTACCGGAGTCAAGTGGGAGTAGTTGTAGGAAGAGGATAATTGATGGTCCTCCTGAAGTGGTAGTGGAGCGAAGGCAGCGCAGGATGTTGAAGAATCGAGAATCTGCAGCACGTTCTCGAGCAAGAAGACAGGTTTATGTGCTCATCATAATCCGCTCTTTGTTAAACTTCAATTTGATATGCTTATTAATCATGTACCCTTGAGTATGCTGCAGTGCTTTTTGGCTACATAAATTAGATGGCACTATAGTATCATGTCATAAAATATGTCTGCGTTCAAACTATTAAATCTAAATCTCTTTTGTCTGCTAAGTGCTAACAATTACACGTTTTTCAGATACATAATTTCTTGTGATGGCATTTCCCTTATGTCAAAGTCTTCTAATGCAGGCATATACGGTAGAGCTCGAAGCAGAGCTGAATCTGCTGAAGCAAGAGAATGAGGAGCTAAAACAAATTCTGGTAGACAATATTGATATGAAGATTTCTGTTCTTATTTTACCTTTTTTTTTTTTTTTTATGAGTTATGTTTTCTGATGTTTAGCATTCTTTGTCTTGATCTAAATCTGCAATAGGCTGAAGCTGAGCGCAAGAGAAAACAAGAGGTAGTGACTATTATTTCAGGTGTAAGTTCGTCTTGATATATTGCAGGGATCATCAACATCACTGTGTATTTGTCATGTGTTGAAACAGGTTTCCCAAAGAAAGCATTCAACAAGGGCTCAAAAGAGGACAGAAAAATTGAGGGCAATAAGAAGGACTATAAGCGCAGTCTGGTGAATATGTGTCACCCACAAGGATTAAAATATTTAGCATGTACATGTGAAGAAAATAAGGTGTCTGTACGGCTGTAAGATATGCCTCCAGCGTCTATTCAACTCTTCTCCTTATCCTCGGCTCTTGTACATTAGCAACTATGGACGATTGGAAAAATAAGGCATATGAATGCTGCTACTATTCTGCTGCATACAGAGTTCAGAAATATTTAGAAGGTTATGACAATTGAGTATCTCAACAGAGTGATTCTAAATGTGAGAGTCTCACCCTTTCCTTTGCCAGTATTTATATTGAAAATAATTATACAAATAATTTTTTTAATATAATTAATTTGACTCTTAATTAATCATATATCACTTTTTATGATTTTTAAAGTAATTGTTGTAAGAGTAAGAGTTAAATTATTTTAAAAATATGATAATATATGCCTAGATGACAAAATCAACAATCAAAAAGTTTTATAATGATTATCAAAATTAGATTTATTTTAGAATAGAGCAAATAAATTATCATGTAGTACCTTAATCACAACTCGTGAGAGATTTGATGAAAGAGAAATGATTTTTGAATATAGCATGTATAGACCTATTATGAGATATTTTATATCAATGTGAGTGTATAAATATTAAGATATGCATGTATTGAGATAAGATAATATATTGTATATTTATATGAAAGGATATTATCTTTTGGTATTATAGAATTATGTACAAATAACATAATTCCGAAGAGCATAAGAGTGTAGTGAAGTGTTGGCAGCTGCTACCTAATGTTCATATGATGGGAGGGACATTTACCAAATACTTGACATGATAGAGCACTTACCAATGTTCTGATTTAGTATTAAACTGCGGGCAGGAATTCAGAACCATAGTTTAAAACAGAAAAAGACTTTCTTCTGACCTGTGTTGTGCTGGAGTCTTTAGTAAAGGTGAAAGGCCTAATTAATGCTGAGTTCTGGTAACAACTTAAGCAGCAGAAGCAGGGGCATAATAAAGTCGTCAGACATGCTCCCCCTTGCCCCCATGTTTGCCATTAGATCCAAATATACTAGGCAACAAAATATATACATGCTCAGGAGTCAGGATAGATAAGATAAGAAGGTTAGGAGGGTAATAGGTGTTCTAGGAAGTACTAGTACTTGAGAAGACCAAACCTCCAAAAGGTAAGTAATATCTTTGTCATTATGTCTGAAATTAATCCAACTTATTCTTGAGATGTGAAATTTCTGTCCCTAATGCTAAATGACAACAACATTAAGGTCATTATTCCAAAGACTCCTTTTTGCTCCAATTGAAGAATTGAATGATTATATCAGTGTGGAACTTGAAGCGAAGATTCAGAATGTAAAGTTCACAGGGTGTCAAAACAAGCTGCTCTGGCCTTTCTCGAGCGCACTGTAGGAAGATATAGTAGACATGAAGAAACCGGCAATAGTTGTCCTAGAACTGTGGAGCCATGCTTTATATTGGGTCACCCTTCAGTCCTACAAATCTTACTATCTACATGTCTAGCTCTAAACATGAGAGAGAGGGGGGGGGGGTATATTGAATCCCATATTGATCCGATAAATGGCTTAGATAGCCCTTGTAATCATTCGAACAATTCCCTGTTGGAGTGATGTTAAGTCCACAGTTCTAAGAAGTTGCTTTAGTGCACATACACTCCAAAATATTATGTTCTCTAACCCTTCATGTGATTGCATTGTCTCTGGGACAGCCAGTAATACATGCAACTGCTTGATTCTTTTCAAGGTTCTGCTCACTAATCAGAACATAAATCATCGAAGAATGAGTCCATGTACATCAAGGGCAAGAAGAGGGAAATATAAACTGCAGTCTCACGTTGGAATTGGATGAGCCAAGATAACCGAGCTTAGTTTTTGGTTTGGGTCGTTTTATCGGAGATAACTTTTGGATCAACATTGCTTCATCGTTTGTTTTGGACAACATAGTTTCACCTTTTATTTCCAATTCAAAGTAGCCACCCTTCCTCCAAGACTTTAATCGGGAATTTTTTTCCCTTTCGCTTTCTGGTGATTGGATTGGCTAATTGCTCTTTACTCTCTCATTGTCGATGCTCGTGCAAAAAGCACGCAAGACACTCCACAGTGCCTCCAATGCTAAAGCCCAAATGTCAAAGGCCCAATCTCAAAAATGCCACAGTAATCTCTTTCCCTTGCGTTTTGGAGATTGGGTTTTTTTCAGTGGGTTTAATTGTTATACACTCACTTTCAACCAATAGAAATAGGAAAAAATGAGAAATTATAGTAAGTTCCTCATTATAATGAGTGATTATTTATATAAGTTGGTATCTTTTACTATTTCTATTGGGTAACAGTATAAAATTATTTTATACTATCAGTATATTTAAATTAAAAATTTTTTCATTATCCGATAGCTTCTATATATAATGCATTTTTTTTTCACTTTTATGATATAAATATTTTAGACCTTTTTTTAATAAAAATAGTAGAATACTTTTTATTTTTATTTAGGAAACTTATAATTTAAAGTTTTAATACTTTATTGTTAATCTCAGTATATGTTTATTAACTAAAAATATTTTTTCGTATAAAAAACCCAAACAAACAGGAATGTGCTGTAAAACAAAAACGCCGAGTAATATGCAGCTTGTCGTCGAGCAAGCATACAGTTGATGAATTATAGGGGAGATGTAACTTTATAATCTTGAGAAAAGATCATGTAATTAATCAGAGATCAAATTGTATGTATTTTTCATTTTATAGATGAATCTATTGTACCATGAATTTTTTAAGGAGGAAATTATAGTTTTTCTATTAATTTTAATTTATTAATAATGTTGACTTTTATATTATTTTTATGATCATATGATTCTATATATTGGTTTTAAAAATATTACAAACATTTATTGTAAATGAAAAACAATAATTGCTATTGTGATATAGTAACATTTTTTTTATTTATTGATAATTAAAAAATATAAGCGATAGAAGATTGAATTTTGTTAAATTAATACCTCATCTAAACGGTTGTATGACTTCAGCCAAATTGAAGAAAAAATAAAGTCAAGATGTACCATGCAATAGCAAGTTGGACGGTTAACTAATAAGACGCTGACAGAGACCCAAGTCGCTATCTCCTTATTATTTACTAGTTCTTATAGCTCATAATGGATCCTAAAGTAATAGAGATTATATATAGTCATTAGAAACAGTCTAATAGTAAAGGTTTTGAAATAGTACATATGATGTTGGAGATTTAAATCTTATTAATAAAAAAAAAAAGAAAGGGATGAGAGATAGCCAAAAAAAAAAAAAAAAAACCCAAACTATTAGTCTAATACTATTTATTGTACATTACTCCAATAGTGTGATAATTAATTTCATTTTTTCAGGGTTTGATAATTAAATGAATTGTCAAACATTCTATTTATCAGCTACTACTGTTATTTATATTTTATATATTTTTATATATTTATTTGAAACCAATATCTTGCCTATAAAAGTAACGTGGCAACTCTCCTTGATAAATTATTATGACTGGATCCAGCATTGCACCCAAATATTATATATGATTAACCAATCATTTTCTACAGCATGTCATCCAACTTCCTACCACACTCAACTGGAGCTTTGTTGGAAATTCTTAATGATTGAATATGTGGCTACCTGCTAATTCAATGTGACGTGGTTTATAAACAATAGAATCTTTTTAGCCTTAATAGTGCAGCACTCTAAAGGGTTTTGATCGACAAGTACTATTTGCAATATACATCAAATTAGTGTTAAGTGATGAAGTCGTTGCGCTAATGCTCTCATTTTTCAATGCACAATATAAATTCATTTTTCTTGTTTCTATAACCTGCACGTAGCTGATATCTTATGCTTGGATTGGTTGTTTGACTAGTACTCCATGAAATCAATCCACATACTTACGTTGAAAATTTGTAGCTCGATGCATGTGTGCCTACAGTACTAATTCACGAGGACGTAACATGCATGTCAATAGTTTGTACTATGCATAGTCCCCATTTTTTCACATGCCAAATACTCTATATATCTTCCTGAGAACTTAGTTGTCTAAAACGCATGTAAACATGCACGAAAGTGAAACAGTTTACTTTCGAGCAGCTGATAGTGTTTTCACTGACGCAAAGAGAGGGAACATAAGGGTTATGCCTATTATAACAATATACAGTCAATTAAGCTCTTCTGAAACATCTATCCCGAAACATTGAACCAATTAACCCTAATCAACACTTGCTAATATCCTTTTCATTAGAAAATTTAACATACTAGATGGCAATCTACACCATGTAATGTGTCACACCTTATTACAGCTATGTCTCTTGTCGGCAAGCTGGTATTTGATTAAAAATGCTAGAAAATTAGAATTTCGTGAGGTATATAGTTATTGATTCTTAGATATGTAGATAAGTGAATTATATTATTTTATTCTATCTAATCAATAATTACTCGTGTATTTTATAAAAAAAATCGGATAATTTTTTCTATCTCAGTAACATTGCTCTTAATTTATACTCGAGTTTTTTGGGTATAAACTTTCAGGACTTGAGTATGCAGCACTAAGCAGTTGCGCCTATCTCCTCAATATCGGAAAGGGAGAAAAGCTATATGCACCAGAGGGAAAAATAGGGAAAAAAAACAAGAAGAAGAAGAAGAAGAAAGAAACAAAAGAGAAAGCAAGGTAGCGAAGCGGTCACTCTATATGTAATATCTCATACTCAGGTGGAACTCTCTGGTGTGTATGTTATAAGCAATTCTGAACCTGAGATACGCATGCACTTGTACCATATACAAACTAATGTCTTTTCCTTGCCTCCAAATTCAACAAAAACAAACAAAAAAATTAACGGGCCATTTTCATTTTCAACGCCCACAAACGTAGGCACAACCGCAATTCCCTCTTCCTTTTCTTTTCTTTGGCATAAATTAATCCTATTTGCAGCCACTTCATTTAAATGAAGAGAAACGAGCCTCTTCTTTTTTTGCTACAGGTAAGCCACCAAAGCTGTACAGTGGCCAGCACAACAAGACAATGTTCTTAGTTCATATCCTCTTTTTCCCATTGTCTCCTATGCATTATAGAATACTCCACTTGCAACCATAGCCACTACTTCTACATGCAATGCAACAACCTCCCTCCCTCTCTCTCTCTTCCCTCAATTTGTGCCATCCTTCTGAGTTTGTAAAGTCATTAATTAAGATATGGGTGATATATATATATATATATATATATATATATATATATATATATATATATATTAAAAGTTAGAAGAAAAGGGAAGCAAGTAGCTAGGTAGGAGATAGAGTCAATATAATGGATTCACTTTATCTATATATCTCACGCACCTTTTCATGAACTGTTTTTCTATTTCTCTGCTGTGGCTAAAGTTGAAGCGTCCTCATCTTGCACATAAAACTCGATTTACATTTACAATAAAACATTAAAACATAGAGACACAAGGGCGCGCAGAAGATTGAAAAAGAAAAATAAATAAATATATTCTTCTAGATGACATTGACATCCATCCTAAAGCAGCCCTAAAGAAATCCCCACTTGTAGCAGGAGCTTTCAGGCTAATGGGTTTTAATTATATCCCTTAGAAACTCGAGAAATTATGATTCTGAGAAGATTGGACCATTTGCAAGTCAGTGGCTGTTTGGCATGAGTTATCATCGCTGATCAAGGTCCTGTTTATAATATCCCAAAAGGAAATGGTTATGGACAATGCAATGACCAGTCAAACAGGAATAAACATTAAAGGAAAATTATGAAATTAAAAGTACTTCATTTCTTTCATCTTAGAACTGTCTTCTAATTAATTAGTTAATCAATGCCCTATACTTATCGAGAATAAATAAATTGTAACAAATTAATATGTAATTAATATCATATTAGAGCTAACATACTCTCGTGGTCTTGATGCCCAAAGAGAACTCAGGGCTCGAAGACGGCCATAGTACTCTCCAATCACAAGAAAGCACCGTGCTGCTTGACGAACTGTTAGTAATCGACATAATTGGTGAAGAGTTTGCTGTCTCAAATTATCAGCCTTGAATTCAAAAACACAAACAATTGAGGGAGTTAATAACTATACAATAAGCCAAGTTATAGTAAGTTACAATCAAGAAGAAAGAATTATCATAAATCATGTTTATGAGTTTTAGATTATAAAAAAAATATGTGATTATTTTAAGTGATTATATAACATATAACAATTAAGTATGTTCAACTTCTAATCTTAGACATCAATAAGATTTTAAAATTAATATTTGTTCGCCTCATCACAGTAAGACAGTTAAATTAATACCACCGTTAGTCCTTCCCAACTGCTACCATTTGAGAATCTACTCATCTAGATGGGTCTCTAATCGAAGTGCACATGGACAAGGCACCATGGTTTCTAAGCGGTTGAAACTGGTGATGACGTCTTAGGTATAAACTTGGACGGTTACTAATCACTGAATAAAATATAATATGTTTTCTATTCTTCTATAACCCTACAAGTTAATTAATTATAAATAATTTGGCAAATTGTCTTTTAAAATAATGATGATTACAATTCTACCTAGGATATATGATTAATTAAACATCGATCTAGCCATCACTTTCGGAGACCAACTCCTGACTGAAACATTTTAAGATGGAAAAATTACGCCAAATGCCTAGCTACCTACATTTTGATGAACACGAACGTCTAGAAGCAAAGCAATAAGTATCGCCAAGCAATAAACCGTAGTACAAGCAGGAAACAAAATATACTGAGACTCAGAGAGACGTGACAAACAAGTAGTGAAGGCAATTTGTCAACCTCGTTATCAATTCATATATAGAAAGAAAAAAAGCCATTTAATAAGAAAGCAACACCTGTCAGTATTAAGAAAAATCAAGAAAGACAAAAAGAAAAGAAATCAATCATTCTCGAGTTTTTTTTTTCTGTGAATCAATCATATTCTCATGTTAAATCATGATGAAGTGATGAAGAAATGTTAGCTAGGGAATAAGGGCACAAATTTGCGGCGCAAAATATGCACGGAGCCAATGAATGAGAAGAAAAAATATAATGGACTAGAAAGTAACATTTCAACTGTTACTGATTATGTGTCATATAGTTAGCAAAGTTAGGTTTGGGAATTAAGTTGTATCGTTTATGTAGAGAAGCGTTATAAGCATATTAAAGTGCCATAATTATCCTATTAAAAATGTCCAAAAGTCAAAGAGAAAAAATCATTGCCCTTAACCTAATTAATGTGGTTTCCATTTTCAACTATGAAGCTTATTTACCAATTAGTATTCAAAACCTCAGACTGACAAGTCACGTATGCATTCAAATCTAATTTTGAAATTAACACATGAAATCATTAGTTCTACAAAAATGGCGACAAACACAGACATCACCTGAGGCTTCACGCCAACCTCTCCACCAAATCTTGTAATAGAATAAGTATTACTTTTAGAAAAAGCCCTTATACATGAGAAAAAGCTTCCCCTATATATAAGCAAATTAATGTGATCAATCAATTCTTCATATACAGATATTTATATATTTACCTGGCGAACAAACCCTTCAAGATTGGCAAGCTTGCCCATGGCGACGATCATCTGCTGCACACTGTCAACGATGGGGCCTCCGGCGATGGTATCAACAAGAGACTGCTGCAGCTGGTCAAGGCCTTGAGAGAGAGCTTCCTCTGCTTGCTGTGAGGAATGCCGCAGGCCATACATCCCCATTATCTGCTGCTCCGCTAGTGGCTCCAACTGTTGTATCAACATCTGACCAAAATAGTAATGAGCAATGACCAAAAGACATAGTTGAAACTGTTAACCTTAATACTTCAACTGCAATATTAAGATGATATATTGCCAAGAAGAGTAATGTTATTTGACCAGAAAAATGGACATAAAAGTGAATACCTGTAAAGAGAAAAAAATATAAAATATTGGTCCCATTCTCTTTATGAATGTCCATTCTTATGTATATTTTATGTCCAAATAATATTATTAAAATTATTTGGTTGCTAAATTAAATTAATTAGTATTTCTACGTGTATGCTGTTGCTTCCAATTAAATATATTTTCTTTAATATTAAACCATAATATGACAAATTCAACACTACTATTAATTACATATTGTTATGATTATTAATTATTTTCATACACTAAGGATACTTCTTTTCTGTTATAGGAATTGCTTATGTAATTTTGGGTTAGAAGTAATGATTAGGTAAAATTCTGCCTAATTTGATAACTTCAAAGTTCAAACCCCTCACAAAGTTCACATCGCGGTCCACTTATACTGCAACCAACCCAATTTTGGATATACACTTATGTTTAGTAGTACTATAGGGACAAAAAAAAAAAAAAAAATTGCATATACACACCGTGATAAGCTCAGAGGGCCTAAAACCACCAATCCAGAGGAAGCAGCGTTCAGCTTGGGAAGTCCACATGCCATTGATAAGGTGGAAAACATCTGATTTTGCTGCCACTCCCTTGAGGCTGAAGACCTCATCATAATGGTTTAGATATCCATCCACTATCACTCTCATATCACCATCTGATAATGGCGCCTGCAACCCGTTCCGAAGCTCCCCTATCAGACGCTGGTCTTCTTCCAACCACCTTGCGTATTCCATGTCAAACATCGCAGCTCCTGCGTCCAATAACAACACCAATGCTCATGCATGCTGTTACACATTATTTTCTATTAATTAATCATTATCATCGATTGAAATAATTATAAAGTATATATGGTGCCGGTTCAAATTTGTACGCTTTCTATGTGGTTTGTATTTGTTTTTCATGTTTTGCATAATAATGTTGCTATGATATTTTTACTATTAAAATGTTGGTCGATTTGGTGACCGGTGCAATGTGGCCACGATTGAAACGGACCCAGCACCATTTTTATTCCTTCTGAATAAATAAATGGATTGATCACAACATATAATGCATTTACTTTTTGTAAGAAAGTGCATCTTCTGTGCACCATAATTAATCAGTTTTATTTTTATTGCTATTAACTTTTTTTCTTCTCGAAAGCGTATTATTTTACCAAAAGTGGAAAAGAAGAGCAGTATCATAATGGAATAATTCTTTGAAAAGTTAAAGCTTATAAAGTAGCCTTTATATATATAAAGGTCGTACAGTTCAACAAATATATATTAGTATGATCTAATCTAAACATTGGCCCACTGTTTCTATATTCCGTTTTATAATTCGGATTCAAACACAACTAGCCACAGATGCTTGTCAAATCTAGAGAATTTACTAAATTTTGAAATGGGCTTTCAAAATCAAAATTGACTTTTGTTTGGTATTCAAGGAGTTTATACTTCACAAGAAAGTAAAACACTAGTAAATAATGTTGTGTATGCTACCCGTCTCTTAATTAGTTGTTCCATCATCTTCTATTTTTCAAATATAAAAAGAATACGAGCAACCAAATTTTCCAGTTTTTATCCCAATTTTTCCTGCTCCATGGCCATTTTTGTAATATTATGATATTGCCCTCTTTTATCTTTATTAATTTGAGAAAATAGAAAATGACACCGCATTTCAAAAAATCAACAAATTAAATAAAAAAGGAATAGCTAAACTCACCGGAGCTTAAATTGCTTCCAACACCACCACAATCCATGAATAGTCCCTATTAAATTAAACAGATAATCAAATAAAAATCAGCAAAAGAAAACAAAGGAAAAAAAAAAAAAAACAAAATATATAACATGACATAATATAATATATAAAACCACATAATACAACATAACATGATATAATATATAATATATAATGTAATATATGAGATTGAGAACCTGAGAGCGAGCCCTTTGAAGGTCTTGTTCGAGCTGGGTAAGCTTTAATCTACTCGACTCTAGTTGCTGCACATAAGCCTGTTCCATAGACAGAACGAAAATACAGCACATTTTACACTTTCTGCCACAATATCTGCATTTTCTCGACAACTAATTGAATTTGTATAGCTATGTATATAGGACACACCTTTTTCCTGAGACGGCTTTTCCTTGCAGCTTCTCTGTTTTGAGCTAGACGTCTCAGTGTCTGAGGCCGATTAAGAAAATCTTACCTTAGCTCCAGTGTAAAACCATATAATAAAAAAAGATATAAATATAAAACTTTGGAAAAATTATGTATATTTTCATATTCAAAAACCTTTGCATCAAGTTGTTTCTCTGATGTGGAACCAGCTCCCTTCCTCTGCAACTGAAACAACCCAAAAGTTTTATTTAAAAGAGATTTATGATTTCAGGAGGGAAAAGAAGGAAAAATATAGAGATATAACACAAATGATAATTTGCTCAACTCAGTGTGGAATTTGGGACTAGAAAACCAGAAAAATGTACCCATAGAAGTAGCGTTTTGGTAGCTAAATAAATGAGGGAGGGAAATGAAGAAAATTGCAAAAGATTAATCGACTGCATGCTAGCTTTGAGCTTGGCAAAATGGGGGGTGATATACTCTCAATCCAAAGTGGGAAAAAAAATGATTAGAGTGCTCACGGAATTTCTAGGAAGCATTTGTGAATGCTGAAGCCCCTTGGACCATTTCTCTTGAGGCATGCAATCATCAATATGATATGGGTAGCAAAAAGCATCATTATCTGCCATTGTTTTAGGTGTGTGTTGTGGTGTGGTTTACATTTCTAACTCCAAATTTGAGTTGGAAGAAAAACAAGTTTGCTCTAAATTGAGCCAAGTGTGTAGGTCACTGGCTTAAAATGATGAAAAATGTTGATAAGTACTGCAAAGATTCTCCCTTTGTCTTCTTGTTTGTACTTTGTACACATCCCTCTATATACCTCTTTCTCTTTCTTTCTTTCTTTCTGTCTTTCTCTCTCTATCATATTTCATGTCAGAGATTCATCAGAAAATCGTTCAGGAATCAGGAAAACTCTGAGTTCTTTTGATTTTCTGAGAGCTGTTGGGATCTGTGCCGTTCTTTGTGAAGATAAGCACAGGTAGAGATGAGAGAGGGTAGGAGAGGGACTGAACAAAACAGTAATAATTGCATTAAAGACACCAACTTTCCCTGAGTCTTTGGGATATGGAGAGAGGGAACTGAGAGATTAAAACAGTGGAAAGACAGTGTCTAAGAACCTTTTCATGGCGTGAATTGGCTGGTGATTGATTCTGTGAAGGGCCTGTTCTTGAGGCATCACCGCTTGCCATCATCTCATATTGAAGTTGCTGTGTTCTCTGCTGATCAAAAGCCTGATGATGATGATCTGAAGAGGGTGTTGTTGCCTTTTTACTCATGGGAGATTCTACTTCAAAGGGTGGCTCAGTTTTTGTTGAAGGAGCTGAATCAGTGCTTTCCCCTCCTGACTTTGAACCTCCCTGTGTTTGGAAAAACCCACCAAAAATTTTGATTCATATAAACCAACCAATACTTATTCAACTAAAAATCATGTCACATGTTATCAAAGCCAATTCAAAAGAAACATTAGAGTCTACTATTAAGCATAAGCAACTTTAAATGGATGGTCAAAGATGGATAAGTGAGAGACTAGTACTCTTGGGGTTTGCTGAAATCTCATTGGCCATGAAGGGAACATTTCTAGTGTGGCTGCAGGTCTGCTCGTCGTGAATAAAGCTGCAAGAATCACAAACGAAAAAGGATCACCAAACCAAAAAATACTTTGAAGATTACCAAAATAAATAGCTCAGGATTTTTAATGATACCAAAGAGGGGTAGAGGGACCTAATCCTCCTTTTGCAGAAGTTATGGAGTCAGTAGAAAAATCATGCAAGGGAAGTCAGGTTTCTAAGATTGTAACCCCACGCCATCCTAGTCTATTGCCTCAGAATCATTATGGTATTGGAAATGGTAACACACCCCAACTGTGCATTCTTTAGACACATTCAAACCTTCCTCCTCCCCACCACCTTTTTCTCTTTACTTTTAGAAAGAAATTGTTATGCTTATCTAATGTCAGAAAAAGGATAAGTGATAGAAAAGGAAAACATACGTGCTTTGCCTTCATCATTTCTAGCCTTAACTCCTTGCAGAACAAGTGCCTCTTCCAGCTCTCCAAAATTAAAAGCAGCTCCTTGATTGCTAAGAAACAAAAAAACGAAAAAAAAGAAGAAGATAAAATAACATGAAATAAGCCAATCATATTTGTAAAGTGAATTGAAGAAACACCATGTGACAGTTCCTTCTTAGGAGTATGGTTATGTTATGTCTCATGTTAAAAAAAGGTATTCATAGCACTGAAGAAGAAATTATTGAAGAATACATTAAGGTTGATGCAGGAGTAGTATTAATCCCATGAAGAACTCCATAAGGGACATGGTGTTGACTTGAAGGCCCTGGCTCAGAGAAACCAAGTCTTCCTCCTATTCTGTGGCTCGCCATGCAAGTCTCTTTTCTTAGACCATTCTCTTCTTCCCCGAAGCCAAGACTGAAAGGTTTAGCATTTGGTGTAATTTAATTCACAAGAGCAAAAAGTGATCATGCTCTCTGGTATGAATGAATCACCAGAGCTGAAGAATATGAAAAGTGCTGTATATATTTATATATACATATGAAGTCAAGTGTGTTTACCTCTATGTCTTTGGAATTCTAAAGGATAAATAGAATCCGATATGGAGGAGAGGGTCATGGGTGAAGCGAAAGATCAAAGCTTTCTTGTCAAAGTGATATCTAATCTAAGTTGTAAGTTGCCTCAACAGGAGGGTCAGGTCTTTTTCTCAGCTATGATATCCTCTAGCAACCTTTTTTATCTTTCATGGGGTGTCTCTATCTCTTTCTTTTTCTCCTTCCCTATGAAGAAACCTTGATTGATTAGTATGTTTGGCTTTGCTTTACCACTGTCTCTAGTTGAAAAAATATTTCAGATTGAGAAACTCATTCTGCGGCACCGAAGATATTGTCCAAGCAAACATGTCTCTAGCTATATCTCTGGGCTCGTGGGACCTCCAAAGTGACTGAAAAAAAATAAAATTTAAATATTGAATAAGACTAAAAAATAAAATAAAATAAAATTGGACCTGTGGGGTCTTGTGCAGGAATCCACTAGAATCACTGACTCCTACTCCATTCTCTCTCTCCTCTAACCGCCTATGATTTCTTATTGGTTCTCTTGTGGGTCTCTTCAGGGCAGTATGTACTTAAACAAATATGACTCCATGTATTTTTCAATGGGAGGTGGGAACACAATAAATTCAACATGAGATCAAGTAGAGATAAGTTTTTTTTATTATTATTTTTATTGCATTCTCACTAAATAGGGCATAAAAAGGGCCAGAAAAAGCTCCATCCTTCATCCTTTTATACCTAGGAGGAGATTGGATTATTTCACTTTTTACAGCTAAGGGGCACGTAAAAAAAAAAAAAAAAAAAAAAAAGAGAGTTATTTTACACATAAGCTTGTGCTCATACCACATCAACCAAAACATTAGAATAACAGTCCACGAGCATAACCACTTTGTGTATTTAATCCCAGCTCTAAGATGGATTTGTTCGGTATTATCCCCTTTGTTGATGAGTCAACATCCATTCCCTGTCACCACCTAAAACCATACCCCGTTAAGATTCCTTTCTACTTATAGAAATGGGAAATCTGTTTGCAGAGCAGCATGGTACACATTGCTAATCATGAATTAATTGAAACTTGATTTCATTTTAAGTTGTTATTATAAAGCCACCATTTAGATGTAGTTCGTATTTGTCTATTTTTGCCTAACTCCTTAGAGTTACGGTTAAATAAACATATTTTATATTTAATATTATATCAACTTATATTTCATTTATTATAGGATAGAATATAAACCTCACTTAAATTTTATTTACACCTCATTCAATAGTGGATAGAATATAAGTTGATACAATATCCAATACAAAATATATTCACCAAATATTTCTCAACTCTCAAACATTATATAGTAAGTTTAATGGATAATCTTCCAAATTTAAAACTACCTGGAAAGAGAGAGGTGTTATGACATAAAGGGCACATACTTAGGCAGAAGAGATGCAAAATTTAAGTACTTATTTCCACACTTTCAAAGTCTATTATATCTTAAAAATGTCCGGTACCAACATTATTGAGCACATAAATATATTGTGCAATATATATGCAGATAAAGAACAGACAGCGAGAAGGAGAGAGAGATGAGGGAGACTTTTAGGTAATGGACCCATGATCTATCTCACAAAGAGGTAAAAAGCAATATTATATCTTGTGCTCATCTTATACCTTTTGCAGGTAATATGCCTCCTACCAATTATTCCTCTATGATGCCAATGATTGGTATTAAAAAAAGTGGTTTGGTTCAAAACATAAACGCTCTCATGGATTAGGTCAATATGTATTTTAAGCATATATGTGCCTTTGTTCCCGATATACCTTACAATTTCTTCATGTGGAAACGTTTTTGATAAGATTTTGGACAATAGATCATTCCACGAATCTGTCATTCCCTTGAGCCGTAATTATTTGAAATCTCTTATTTCCTGTCTGTAGAAAGGTGATTGGTCCGGATCAAATCCTGTAATTAACTATTCTTTTGTTGATTATGTTCAACTATTATGTTAAGTCATTACTTGTCGTCTCAGCAAATAACTAAAAGAGCTTTTTTTTTTTTGGCTTATAAAGCTGGACCAATTTGCATCTTGGTCTAAATATGAATCGAGGCTAATGTTGAGCAGTTGCGACCATTGCCTTTAATTCATTATATGTGAATGGCCATTTGCAGATCAAGCAGAGATGTCATGTGTAGGACTTAACATGGCACTAACAATCCAATGTATATTGAGAAAAAATCATGCCAGTCAATGATTGGCAATGGAGCCAGGAGACGCTAGAAAATTGCATTGATCCCATTGATATTGGTAATATGCCAAAATCACTCACTCAAACCAGCAGTGCAGAGGCGGGTATTGTGTGGTGATTTTTGAGGCAAAATTAATTAACTTGTCTCTTAACTTATCTTTTATTTTTAAATTTGTTTTCTAAATAACAAATTTTAAATTTGTCCTCTAAATAATAAATATGTTTATTTTTTTTTTAAGAAATGCCATTTATTGCATTAGAGAGTAGATTTGAAAATAAAATTTATTGCATATTCTGCCAACTCATATGACAGATAGGTTTTTTCCGTTAGTGTAACTAACATTATTTACAATGAGAATAAACATCTTCAATTTTTACAAATTAGAAAATGAATTTAAAATATTTATTATTAAATTAAAAACAAAAAATGAGTAAGAAGATGAATCAATTATTTTTAACGATTTTTGAAGATCCTCCCACATGCTTATGGGACAAGGATGTTGTAGTAATTTCTCTGTCTTGTTGGGCTTCGGCCTCGTATATCCACCCAAAAAAGAGGCAGGTATTGAGTAGAAGTTTTGTGCGACCAACTAATATATATGTACATTTCTATGTCGTTCTTGTCGTTGAGAGAAATTTCATATGAAGAAATTTCCTTTTTCTAATAAGATCTCTACAATTGGATTTATATGGCTCTCTTCCCATGATAATAAAATCTACAAAAATCTAATGTTAATTTTTTTTTTATAAGAAGAAATTATTCGTTCAAAAACGTGGTAATCTCTCTGCATTCAATTATGTTTAAAAGAATCATTATACAAAGATTTATCTGTTACCCACGTTCAAGAACGTCACTTGACTCATACCTGGCCTAATCCTTCTTTCCTTTCTTCTTTCTTTTTTCTGGTCTTCCCTTGCATTAGTGTCGCTGAGTGGGGCTGCCATCTTTCTACTTTGATGATAATCCCACCATTTTTTTTTTTTATATTGCTTAGAATTTTGAATCTTTATTTTATTTTTATCATCCCTTTTGTGGGTATTTTCATTATCTATTTTGTGAGTATTTTTATTGTCTCCTTTATGGATATTCTAGTTTCCTCTTGTAGGTATTTTCTATTTTAATAATTTTACAAATAACAGAAATATTTAGACTTATCTCAAAAGGAGATATAATACATTCTTCAAATTACAACATTTATTATGTTGGGCTCCAACATGTGAAAGATGTTTAAACATCAATAGTCTTCAAGTAAGGAATAGAGCCACAAATGACTGATTAGTTCAAAGTGTAAAATACATTTACCTATTTTCATAATATATTAAACTTGAGACCCATGCTTTGGCATACTAAGAGAATGACATTTTAGCCGTACTATCATATTGTGCCTTTTTTTAATAAGCTGTCATTTTTTTAGTCTTTTTTATTTTTTCCTTTTTGCACACCCATGGCCCCTTTCCTTTTCCCCAATTCATCTTTTGGCTTGACCGCATGGCTTGCAATTAGCATCATTTCCTTAAATGAATTTAATATTATAATTATTTCATAATATTCTTCCTAGGCTATTTCAAGGAAAAATTGCCCTTGTCATTAATTTCTTATTAACTCCATGTTATTGAAAATATTATATCATTTGCTAGCTTGTGTTGTTTTAACTTTTATTTACTTACGTTCCAAATTTCACGGAGAAGTGAGATATAATTCCTCTTTATTGCTATGTTATTTTTTCTTTATTCTTTTCAAGAAAGCTTGGTTTTCAAATATTCATTGTGAACTTTAGTCGTTCTCTTGAAAAATCATTTTGCCATCATTATGCCTTTTCTTTTTTTGTTCTTTTAATTTTATTCCTAGATTGCCTAGGTTATTTCAAAAATATTATTATTATTCTTGAGTTTCAATTCAATACATATTGCACTTTAGAAGGATTTATACAATATGACAAAATAACCTTTAAGAATCATGCTTTGCATGCCTCCGGTTTAACATCCTTTTGTCACAACCTATGTTGTCGCTGCATTAGTGTCTTTTTTGTTTTCTTGTATGAATTGCATTTTTCATCTCAATTAGTATAACCTTATTGACATACTAATTGCATTTCTCGACATCAATTTCATATTATATTTGTGGACATCAATTTCTCATTCTATTTTTTATTTTATAAGGCAAACTATCAATCGCTGCATGATCTTATTTGGATCATAGATCCTAAGTAGAAGTAGTGCCCTCCTTTGGATCCTGTTTAAGTATCTTAGAATTTGGTCCTTACTACTATTTGATATTCTTATTAGCATCATTACAACATAGGTAAAATTTTACTAAATTTTCAAACCAATTTATCTATGTTTATAATTTGATATGCTAATTTAAAATATGACTGCCATGGAAATAAGTCCTCTCAATTTAATTTCTTACTTGACCTTAATTTTCAAACCAATTTATCTATGTTTATATTTTGCTATGCGGATTTAAAGTATGACTACCATGGAAATAGGTCTTCTCAATTTAATTTTCACTTGACAAGGTCAAGTGTGATCTCTTACTTGTTAAGTGAAAAATTAAATTGAAAGGATTCATTTCCTACTACCACTTAGGTGCTTCTTAAAAAAAGCAAAAAATAATACTCAATTTTCAAAAAAAATTAGCCACTCCCACTCCACTATCACTTATATTACTATACTATCACTTTTTAATAAATAAATAACAATTTTTTTCCATGAGAAGATCATTAGACTTTACGATATCACAGTAGCATCTACTACTATATTTCTATGTTGAACTAAATAATATCACATATCTCTCTTTCTATAAGTACTGTGAGCAGTGTCTGTCTTGAAGCAATCAATCTCCACAAACTTATACTGGAGGCTGATGGGATTGAGTGTTTGCATATAAAGGATTGTGTAGTTGAGATTTTCAAGCTGATTTGCCGGGGTAACTTGAAGCGTTTGAAGATCAAGGAAGTGATAGTCAGACATCTTGCTATTGAAGGGGCAGTTAAAAATCCTGAGGTAGCAGGCATCCATAACTTCATGGTAATGGGGCCCAAATTATATCAGATGATATTAAGAGCCTCAGATGTAAAGAAGCTGTGGCTTTGGGAGGTCATGTTTGAAAATGAGGATATGATATGGTGCAGACCATTGCCGCGTGCTTCACAAACCTCAGGTATCTGCTATGAGGTAAGGGATGGAGTGCCTCAATATAGTGCTGTACCACACTTGAGCCAATTCATGGAGTACCCCCGTTAATTGCAATCATCCATTCTGCATAATGTTAAAAAAAATAATGAAAAACTTTAAAATATACTTTGGCTTCCATGTTCTGCCTTGACCAGAAACATTTTGCATGAGATGACCAGCATAAAATATTCAAGCACTAAAACATTATGCATAGTTCAGCATGAGATAATCAGTTACCAGGTCGTATAACTTGCTCAGTAATATGAATATGTAGATGACATTGCATAACTATAGTATTCTTATGATTAGAATATCGTTATTGATTAATCTGAAATTTGTTTCTTTATTTAATTATAGATTTTCTAGCTGGTTGAACTCTTATTTGGCTACTTTAAATTTTGTTTGTTTCCTTTTCATTTCCTCTTCCGCACAGTCATGCAATAATTCTGTTTCCATAAAAGTTTGAAGTAAAGATTTACTATCACTAGTAAGGGCCAAGGGGGGGAAAAAAGGCCCTACTTACAACTAAAGTCGCACCATAGCATATTACGATGATAGACACTTCCCAATTCCAGTGCAGAGCAGCACGGAATGCTTGCACCAGCGCCTAGCAAGGATGAGCAGGGGCCACTTCCTCTTTTATAAGCTGTAGAATCAACCTCCCTACACCACATTCCTAAATCCCAGCTCATTTCAATTTATTTAAAACTGTCAAACTGATCTAAAATAATAATAATAATAATAACAATAAAGATTTTAAATGAATTGGTTCTTATTTTCTAAAAACTGATTGAACTGAATTGGAATTAATTTAATTTATAAAATAAAAAAATAAAAAAGATTAAATCTTATTAAAACTAAAAAGATTTAATTAAATCCTAATTTGATTTATTTTATTTAGAGAAAAGTACAATCCCCTTGAAGTTTCTAGATCAGATACTAAACTCCAAATTTATAAAAGATAAATACTTAACTCTATTGTTAAAAAAATAATTAAAATAAAAGTAATAATATTATATTCTAAATAAATATATTTTAATAATAATTTAATAAAATATTAATTTTTTAATAAAACTCATAAATAATAGTTATTAAAAATTCTAATATATGTATGTTTTGAAAAATACATTTCTCTACGTAGATTATATCCTTTTAAAAAAATTAATTATTATTAGTGCATATAATATATTAATTATATTTAAATAAGTTGTAATGTGAGATTTGTTAAACTAAATAGTAATTCATATTGTCAAAAAATAATTCTTAAAAAGATCTTATTGTTATGACAATGCTAAAAAATTAGTATCATAATACTTTCATCATGATTAAATTTTTGTAATAGTAATATATGATAATCATAAGAATCTAATTTTAATATACTGTTATTATAAATAAATATATTTAAACAATAATTTTAATATATTTTATAAAACTCTTCGACAGTTATCATTAAATTATACATATATGTATTTTTCAAAAATACATCTCTCCATATAGGTTACATCTCTTATAAAATAAATTAATTATTTGTTAGTATATCTAATATATAAATTATATTTAATTTATAAGATACAATAATATACATATACGTAAGTAACTTCAAAATATATAAAATATGAGACTTGCTAAAATAATTAATACCTAATATTATTGAAAAACTATTCTTAAGAAGATCTTATTGCTATGATAATGCGAAAAAATTAGTCTCATAGTAATAAAATATCTGAGTTAACATTAAATTTTTATAATATTAATTTAAGATAATCATAAGGATTTAATTTTAATATATTGTCTACATTAAAACAAAATTAATATATTGTCAACATAAATAATTTTATAGTTATATAATCATGTATAATATGGCATATAATAATATTTTTTTAATTTTTAATTATTAATATATTATTTAGATAGAAGATAAATAGAATTAAGATAATATTATTTAGGTAAACAAAGCAGAGAGTGAATATTAATTAGGTGTGGCAAAAAAATTAAAATCGTACTTAACATGAGTAAAATTAAATTAAAATTTTGTCCATAATCATAAATAGATTCAGAAAAGAGGAAAATGAGTTTTTGGTTTAAGGCAAAATGTAGAGTTTGCTAACCTCAATATGAAGATGTGAAAATTAGCATTTGCCATGTATAAATACTCTCATTTATTTTGCATTTTATCCACATTATTTACATATATTATTGCAACTTATTTAAATATAATTAAAATATTAGATGCACTAACAATACTTCGTTTATTTTTTAAAGGATATAACCCATGTGGAGAGATAATTTTTTTAAAGAAATATATATTATAGATTTTTTATTATAATTATTTATAAGTTTTATGAATAAATTAATATTTTATTGAATTATTATTAAAATATATTTATTTAGAGTACAATAATATTATTTTTATTCTAATTAGGATTTAATTTTATGTACTATTAGTATAAAAAAAAATTTCACAGAAATTCAATCACATTTTAACATATGAATAAATATAGTTAAGTTTCACACCCACTACTTAAATAAGCATGCAAATAGAAGGATATGATTGGTTGATTATGTAAAAAAAATTTATATTATTAGTGAATCTAAATTAAACTCTTTTAATTATTAATATATTTTTTTTGGATAATGGAGTAGAATATCCATTTTCATAAGTTCAAAATTTAGTATCTTTTCTAAAAACCCAAACGGGTTGTTGTATTTTTCTCTTTTATTGAAAAAATTAAAATTGTCAAACTGATCTAAAAAAATCAGACTAAAAAGATTTGAAATGAATTAGTTCTTATATTTTAAAAAACTAATTGGATTCAATTGAATTTAATTTAATTTTTAAAATTGATCTAATCCTATCCACACTTAATAATATTATTATATGGCATAATGTTATATTTAAATTTATATTTTTAGTTATAATATTAAAAAATTATCACATAAATTTTTTATTTTCGTATCATTCTGTTAAATATTATTTTATGCATATTAAATGAATTATTTATTTTGCTTATTTAGGTTACATCTGGTTAATATTCTAAACTTCATTTTTTCTAGTCAAATAGCAATTAAATCAATCTAATCCAAATCAATTTTTTTTTTAACAAAAAGCGATCAATCCAATTTAAATCAATAAAAGTTTGTTCAAGTTGGATTGATTAAAGATCTAAACTAAAAAAAAAATTCTCCAAACAAACTACAAACCCTTTAATTTATGTTGCATAGGCATAGGTACAATATTGAGCGTAGATACAACTATGAAATGGGAAAATTTTGCCAAAACTGATATACGGATACGAGAGGTTCTATTATATAAAGATATAAAATTATATATAATAAAGTAACGGTTAAAATTGGTTTTTGGTTCCTATATTTGTTTCAAATTTTGGTTTTAGTTCCTATACCAAATTTTTTTTTATTTAAGTCCCTACACTGGTATTCTATTAAGAAGTTAGTCTCTACTATTAAAAAACTATTAGACAATGTTAGTTTTTACTAATGTGACTAACAGAATCTAAAATAAATATGATATATTGTTAATGTGGTCTTGAAATAACCTATTTTAGGTATTTTTAGGCTTGAAATAGTCTTTTTTTTTTAAAGTAGAAAAGAAGCCCAAATAGTATCAAAATGATTTTTTATTTATCGAAACAGCCTCAAATGAGTTTCATCACATCCCATGTTAACTTTCGTTAGCAAAAACTAACATTGTGTAATAATTTTCTAATGACAAGGATAAACTCAATATTACTATAGAGACTTTAACTAAATTTTTTTTTAATGTATAGGGATCTAAACCCCAAAAAAATTAGTGTAGGAACCAAAATAAAAATCTATAATATGTATAAGGACCAAAAACTAGTTTTAACCTAAATTAATTAAATCATTATTTAAATGTAATTTTAATAATGTTCAAGTAAAAGTATCTAAAGAAACATAGGACTTGAAGGGGTAGAGTAGTAGTTTGTTTTATCAAAAAGCAAACCAAATAATTTAACTATAAGATTTAGTGTTTTATAAGGACTAATTTATATTTTAATAACATCTATTTATTGTAATTATTGTTGCCTGCTCATCATGAAGTAGTGAGTTGGGTAAATACAAAAGCAACAAATGGATAGTAAGCCAAATGTTAGTCAAAGGTGATTAAGATGGTTCACCAGGATTAGTGAAACTAACAGTTTTGCTTGCTCTATTAGTAATACGCACTGTTTTCATTATCCATTACACCAATAACACAAAAACCTCATAGAGCATCCTAGGAACAACCGTTGTTGAAGGTGGTCTCTATGGCTCCAGCCACCCTTCACAAGTGTGCAGCTATTTTTGTTGCTTAAAGCTTGTCCTCCTCTCCCGTATACCTCATTTTCTCTCTCTCCCTCTCTCTCTCTCTCTCTCTCTCTCTCTCTAGAAAGAGAAGAACTTAGCTACCAACTCCCATTTCAAAGGCATTTCCATGCTCAACAAAACACACTCACACACTGAGAAAGCAAGAAAGAAAGCTAGCTAGACCCACCAGCGATTCAATTGAGGCCCGAGGGTCACCTCCACAAAGAAAGAGCAACACACCCTACAACCAAAATAGATATACCACTGCTAAAATAAGAGACATATTTCTATTTTTAAAAAAATTAAAATAAACCCCACTAGATTTTTATTTTTATTTTTTTGAAATTCCTTAAAGAGAGAAAGGGAGAGATGTTTGATTGTTTGTTATGAGATAAAGATCACAGAAGTTGATCATCACAATGGGATTCACAAACCAAATTTCCCATTGCAGCTCTTAGAGAAAAAAGATGATCAATAACAACAATAGCAACTTAGACCGGACTCAATGGCTTTGCCGGTAAATTGGACGAAAATTTCGTCCATTGATTGTTGCCATCAGTATTGTTTTTGCCAAAGAAATACAAGGTGGTGAGTTCGGTGAGGACGATGACTCAGTTTGGTGAGTCAATCAAGACCAGGCCGTGGCAGGACCAAGTAGAGCCGAGGTAAAAGAGGACGCGAAACTCTTGAGTTAGGGGGTTACAGGCAATGAGCAATTTGGTGGGCACTGAGTTTAATTCGAGCGAGTTGGCTCAAAGGTAGAGGAGGCCTTGGGAGGAGGCGACAAGGTGAGGGGAGCGGAAGGGGAGGAAGTGAAGCCAACAGTTGAGTCCAAGTTGAAAAGGTAGAGGGAGGAAGGGTGGTGGTGGCAACGGCAAGGAGGTGGAGCGGTGGGAGGGTGGTGGAGAGGAGGGTAAGGAAGAATACAGTATCACTCATGGGTGAGTTAAGCAAAATGCACAATTTCACTAATCTTGGTGGAGCATTTTAATGACCTTTGACTCGTATCGTGTCTACTTGTTGCCTTTCTATTCGCCCAACTCAATACTTAATGGCGAAGCAAACTATTCGTGCTTCACAAGAGAATCCACCGTATTCATTAACTGACAAGTATTCATGAGTACTTAACAAGTTGTTCTACGCTGTCTTTTTCTTCATTTTTTTTAAAAGTTTTATTTGTAGTAATTCATAATTCATGAAATTGGAAATGGAAGACTATCTCGCAATTAAATAGTTTATAGTTTATAGCAAGAATAATAAAGTGAGATTAGTTGAGTGCATGAACAAAAAGAAAACTGTAAATGACTAGTTATTTTCTTCTTCCTATAAACAAGGACAAGTATGTGCTTATACAAAAACAAGAGGGAGAAAAAATTACACAGCTGAGCACCAAAGCTAAAGGGTAGTATATTTACACAAGAAAAACAGAACCACACGCATCATGGATTCATGATCAGAGGAAGAAAGGCCATTATATGTATGTGTGCAAGTGTGTGTGTGTGTGTGTGTGTGTGTGTGTTAGATAGTGGAGGAAGATCTCGAATTCTGAATCTTATCATCATCCTTTGAGGGCGGAGGTAAGGTAGGAGATGAATATGCTGCGCGATAAGATGAGGACACAAGTTGTGCTAAAGCAGGAACAGCCCCACCTGCAATTATGCCAAAAGAAACTGTTATCAACTCTGCAACATGGCAAGACTTGAATTTCTGATGTCAACATGATAAATACAAAGCTTATTCTTCAATTCACGCAACCACAACTTGAACACTTTACATGCCAATAGCACTTCACAAAAACAGAAAAAACATCATCAGGATAAGCACACTTGACCACAAAAGGTTTA
Source organism: Pterocarpus santalinus (assembly GCA_031439595.1). Classification (NCBI taxonomy): domain Eukaryota; kingdom Viridiplantae; phylum Streptophyta; class Magnoliopsida; order Fabales; family Fabaceae; genus Pterocarpus; species Pterocarpus santalinus. The sequence continues at coordinate 38,960,251 of CM062528.1, read as the reverse complement.
TTTGCTTTTGAACATAAATTCTTGTGTGTTTTTGTGAAACTTTCTCAACGAAGTTAAACATAACTCAATCTTAAACAGAAAACAAAGGGCTGTGTCAGAATATATAAACCATGCTAAACCACGCATTCAGAAACTCACCTGCCACTCCTGCACAGGCCGAAGAGAACATTATCACAGGTGGTGCCTGAATCGCAGAGGTTTATGTCAGTATGATGGTAACACATTGTAACTGAATTAAGGATGCATATACTCCTAGGAGTATTTCTGCAGCACAATATGAGTAAAAGCACAATGATACTTCAATATCTATGAAATGAATTTCAGATACACCAATAAGCAAAAGATGGGAGACAAAAACAATATGAGCAATGCCATTTAAACAAACCAATATACAAGAAACTGCATCACAAACTATACTGCAAAATATATAATGACTGCAACCCCAACAGGGCAATTACAAATTATACAATTAAACTAAGAAGAAATGAATCCAGCAGAAGAACAATTTTGGAAACAGCCTGAATTCACTGGTAATTGAAAAGCATGAAGATTTTCCTGAAAAAGCAACCAATGTTTTATGCATTACAAGAAGACTGATCCAAAATAGAAATGATAATAATGGTACAAATTGAAAATGACAATGACGGTCCAAGATGGTGTAGACAGCATCTTTAGAGATTTTGAAAAACATGAATAAAAATTCCTCAACAGAAAAGGTTTAAAAGTGGTGGGTAAAAGCAACTTTTAGAAAGGCTGCTTAGAGAATGTAACAAAAGCTTAACCCTCTCCACACTCGCTATCCTGTCGCCTTTTCTCAAGTGAATATCAAATACCTATCTCATCCAAAGATGTAGTCATCAACGAAAGCATTATTTATGCTGTAATCATAGCAGGAATGAACTGATGCTCACAATAAGTTCAATTTACTTACTTCCATTTAAAGTGGCAACATGACTCTCTAGATGAGTGGGAGGAAGCAAGAGTGTCTAGGTCAAGGGTTGTTCCATTGACGCCATAGGAAAGGTTGAAGGGTACCTCCTAACTGTATGATGATGCATAATCATGAAAGAATGGTTTCAAAACATTACAAGAATTATTTTAGGGGGCATATGGTTTTCTTTGTACACTTAAGGATTTACACTAGGGGCAAATGGTTTTCTTTTGTACACATAAGGATTTACACTAAGTTGCCAGCAAAAACTGCATCACTTTGCCATTGATTAGGAGGAAAATAACAAGAAATTACAGATTCTTAGTTGAGAATATCTTCATGATTCTTAATTAAGAGAACATATATCTCCAAGATCATAAAAGGTGGTATCTTTAAGAAGCAAATGTGATGCTCTTAAGTCATACAAAATAATATTATGAGCTGTTTGGGACACTTAATCTAAAAGTTAACCAGTCAAAGATGTAAAATCTTCAAAAATTTAGATAAGGGGAAAACCATACATGAGCAAAAAGGCAAAAGTGAAAAAGAAGAAGAAGAAGGTAATCAAGAAGGAGAACTGCAAAAGCTAATAAAATGAATGAATGAAGCCTAAAAACAATGGAAATAAAAGGCACTAATGAACTTACACCAATGAGAAAATGCAACCACATAGGTCCTTTTACCCGCCTCTGGACAACTGGCATAACTGCATTACAGATGAAAAAAGTGCTTTTGATGAATAGATTATACACATTCCAAACCTGAAGTCTTCATGGACATGAGGTTGTCAGTGCCAGAGATGGATTGGAAGATTTAGAGTAATAATCTAAGAAAATTAGCAAACCTACATGTTTATAGAGTCTGGTGTTTAAAATTAACATTCTAGCCTATTAGTTTTAAAAATTACAGCTTTCAGCATGGAAGATGCGCTATTTCTACATTGACAATTACAATTACAAATAAATCAAACTTATACAATCTCGTTCACCATGTTCCCAACCCTCATATACGCCCTCACTGAAGTTTGAATGTAATGCATCTTTATAGCCACAAAGACAAATAGTGGGGAGCAAAGCATTATACTTGCATGTTATTCTATTTCCAGAAACCTTTATAGTATCATAGCAAGCTCATATATGCACATATAAATGTAAAAAATCAATCCAAAAAAAAAAAAAAAAAACATACGCATACCCTGGTTGAATCCATAAAATGCACTTGTAGTGCCACCAACAGCAGAACCAATCTGCGAAACATTCAAACCCCACGAACAAAGATCGAAATTTTCAAACACCCATGTAAGAAAAATAGTAAATTCAAGGTTGATCACAAGATTGGATCCTATACTCAATATTTTTTTTTTTTTTTTATGGAAATGGACAAGAATATTGAGAAGAAAAAATGAAGGTGGGTGAGGAAGAATTCACCATAGAAAAGCTATCCCTGATAAGAGGCATAACGGTCCAACGACTGGTTTCCTAGAGAAAAAAGGAGAACGTAAAAACAAAAAGCACATCACATGCTTGAAAAGCAACAAAGGGTTAAGGAATAGTAGCAAGCATACAAACATACCATGTCCTTTGAAAGGGGACCGGCACAGTGATGACACCGAATGTTTTGAGTTGTGTTACTGCTACTGTTTCTGTTACTGAAGTTGGAGCTTGCCATGTCACTCACCGTGTCGCGATCTATCTGTGTGCAAAACACACTCAGACACATCTGCTCTGTTGCGCTGGAAGAAAGAGGTGCTGGTTTGCTGTTGGTGTAGTGCAGGATTGCGTCACCCGCTTAGATTTTGCAATCCTAGGGTGGGATCAAGGGTGGAAACCTCTCCACGTCTTTTATCATCACTAAAAATGTAAAAGTGTTAAAACAATAAATTGTTTTGGGATTTAATTTTCATCTGCTGCATTTTTTCTTCTTAAAAAACTTTACAAATATTATCTAATTAGGTCATTTTTTTTTAAATGAAGGGGGTCACCAAGAGTGAGGGGGAGAGCATGTTTGAAATTAAGGTTATTCGTGGTTCAATTTGGATTAATTTGGAGTTTAAAAACAAATTGATCTAAGTAATATTATTTATTTCAGATTGGATTGAATCAATTTAATTAATAGAGATTGAGTTTAGCTCTTTGAAATAGATTGAGTGAGTTGGATTGATTTAATTGAGACCGAAAGAAATTTTAAGCTTAATATATTATAAAATATTATAAACTAAATATAATTTAAGTTATTAAAAATAAAAATAAATAAATAAACAAAGTTATTTATTTAGGGTTTCTACCATATGAGACTTGAGGAAAGTAGATGTACATTTTGCCCTTGTAAAGCAGAGAAGTTGTTCATAAGATTTGAACTTATAGCCTATTACCATTATCCCATAATTTGCCCTTTTTAATTGAGAACACATAAATAACAAAATATATTTGATAAATTAAAATTATTATAAGTTAAAGTATTTTAGAATGTTGACCAATTTGAATTGAATTGGATCGATTGAAAAAATTAAAACCAAAATTCAATTCCATTCAATCCAAATAGTTTTAAAAAAATAAGAACCAATGCAATCTAAATTTTTTTTATTTAAATTGATTTTTATTTTTTTATAATTTTTTATTTTTATTCATTTTAACTGAGAAGAATTTATGATGACTTCTCTGGTATCTTAGCATTTTTGTGCATTAGGTACATTCTCTGTTTCTAGACAATAGAAAGAAGACTAATGTCCTTGTTTGGGTACACCTTCAAAAACTCTGGTGTACATTAGAAACTCAATCCTAAAGAAAAATTCCCTCGGCTCACCTCCTTCAATCTTGATCTGCGAAGCACTCACCTCGGGACCCTTCCTTGTTTCGGTGCCAGTGCCAGGACCTAGTGACCTCCACACCACTTTGACGGTGAGTCTCAGATGAGGGACTTTATCCATAAGCTGCTTACAAAGAGCGTCGAAATCGGTGCTGTTGACACTATTTTGAGGGCAAGAGACATCAACAGAGAATGGCATGATGGAGGTCATAACTGGGTGCATCTGCAGCATTATTCCAAGCCATCATTCTCTACAAATGGCCATTGATGAACCTGTATAGTATTTTGGGGTTGAAGTCAGTCACAATTTGGACATCTGTTCAGAGATGCGTGTTCTTCCTCAACAATGAATGCATGAATCTATGTGAAAATTTATTGTTGATGGTCGATGGATGCTGGGCTTAAATTTTGAATGAAAATTGCAGTAAGAACCTATGAAAAAGGCCAACTTTTGGAGCCTTAATTCACTGTTAATGGTGGAATTTGCTTTGTCGGCGGTAATGGAGTTTTCCGCCGACATGTGGAAATGGCATCTTGTATATATATATAGTTAACTATTTCTGATGGAAATTTTCTAATGTGCTCCAAAGTTTCTAAAGTTGCATCCATACAAAGACACTAATCTTCTTTCTATTGGCTAGAAACAGAGAATGTACCAAATGCACAAAAATGCTAAGGTACCAGAGAAGTTACCAGAACTTATTGACTATTCTTTACTATTCCATTTTCTCCTTTTAAATTATTCTCAGACATATTTCACTTAATTTGAATCATTCCATTCCTTTTCATTTTATTCATCCCTTGTCACTTAAAACTCTTTTGTCCCTCTGAATTTGGAATCAAGGAAGAAATGACATAATTTTTAATGGAAGTTATTTGTCCTTTTATTGAATAACAAAAAAAGAAGATGAGAAGTTTTTATTTTTTTTTTCATTTCATTTATTACCTCTCCATCTTATTTTATTATTAGCCACTCTTTTCCATTATTTTTAAATCTCCAAAACATAGCCTAAGATCCCTACTCTTCTATTGGGTTGGGAAAGGAGAGGTTGAAAAGCAAAGGATGGGATCAAATCCATTCTCTTTCAATAATATTCTAAAACTTTTATTAAGATTTAATTTTAATGTATTGTCAATGTAAAAAGCTTTTACACAAATATCTAACAACCTAAATAAGCCTTAATTAATTGTTTTTGAGAAAATTCTTCCTATTGCTAGCTTTTACTGAGCTTCCCTCTTGTATCATCAAAGATCACCCATTTATACAATGCCATTATTTGATTCCAAAATTCAAGGCAATACCTATAGTACCCTCTTCAAATTTCACTAATTATTCTGCCATTACTTTAGCAAAACCATTGAATTATAATACTGGTGTTTACAATCTTTACTTAAGACGTCCAAGTAAGTGAATTATTCTTATTGGAGAGAACGAAAGTTCAATGTTTAAATACATTTTTTGTAAGAAATATTTAATTGTATTTTTTTCTATAATTAAAAGTGTGAAAAGACTAATAGCATGTTTGGATTTCAGTTTTCGGGGTGTTAGAATCAATTTTGGCCTCTAAAATTGATTTTGATAATTTTTTATGATATTTGATTTTTAGGTTTTAAAATCAATTATTGCCTCTAAAATTAATTCTGGGAGAAATAAATTTTTTTTACTTTATGTTAAAATCACTTTTAGAGAAACTACCAAATATATGCATGTTTGATTTTGCTTTTATAGAATTAATTCTAGATAGAATTAATTATATTAGAATTGATTTAGTTAGAATTGATTTTGAAGTAAAGTGATTTATATTTGGTAATACCTTTAAAAGTGATTATGACAGAAAATAAAAAACTTCCACTTTTCCCAGAATCAATTCTAGAGACAAGAATTGATTCTAGAAGAATACAACTAAACATCACAAAAATTGATCACTGCCAAAATCGATTCCAACCCTTCTCAGCATGTTTCCAAACACGCTGTAAATCACTTTATTTTAAAATCAATTTTAATCAAATCAATTTCAACAAAATAAATTCTATTTAGAATCAATTATATAAAAACAGAACCAAATATACAATGAATCACTAAGAGTGGTTTAGTGATGAAGGGCTTGAAAAGTATGCATGAGTTTAGAGATTGAAGCCTTATTGCCACTGATATACCCAAAAAAAAACGTGAAAAGAAGAGTTTAGGTATATTAATAACTATCTATAATAGGAATATAACATGAAGAAAAAATGTTATTGGCAGATTTGCACATAATAAGAAAAATGATTTGCATATAATTTTTATTTTGCCATTCTTACATTGCTTTTTGAGATTAATTTTGATATGCTGTTAGTACAAAAGTTTTATATTTTCATTCAATTATATGCTATTATTTGTGAGACTTTTGATGTAATAGATGTAAGAGTCAAATATTTTTATTGATGTAATAATTTATAATTAAATAACTATGTAAAATTCCTTTACATTAACTGTATATCAAAACTAAATCCTACTTTTTTAATATATATATATATATATATATATATATATATATATATATATATTTCTTGCTTGTTTAATATTCTTTTTTCAAACAAACAGATATAAACAAAATTCATAAAAGGAATAGTTTGCAAAAATCATTTTCCACCCATGAATTAGTCTTGGACAGCCACTGGCTGGCAGTCTTTAACTCATTCTTTAGTAGAGAATCATATTCTTCTAGGTAGGGTATATCCGCATATCATGACATTCAAGCCAGTGTCTATTGAATTAGTTATCCAATCAATAAAATGTTGTCATATGTTATAATCAAAGATGGAAATGTTCAAAGATAAAAATGGAATTAGATGATCAAACTAAATATAATTTGCTTACAAAACTGATCATCAAGAATTGAAGACAGTCCCATCATAAAAAATATAAAGTGGGAAATAGGCAAAAGTGGAAAAGGCACTGGAATTATCCAAGTGAGGGGACAACTAAACACCAATCAGCTAGGAGAACAGTGCAAATGTCAACCAAGCCACTTCCCAAATGGGGAGAAAGGTTGAAGGGAACCCCAATCTTATTAAAACATAAACTACATCTAAACATAGCTCATAATGAAGGCAACTCCCAGGTATGATATCAATACTAACAAGGACTTGATAGTCATAATGAATGCTGAAAAGCATCTGATTACAATAAGTATAAAGATAGGTGGGGAAGTGAGAATCCATTTTTTGTGGCTTTCGGAGAAGAAGAATAACTAAATTCTTTACTTGAGAATATGATCTTGTGGGCTTTAATCTGAGTTAAGATTCTCATATTCTCATTCCATAGAATCTTTGAAAACTTTCATTTTCCTTATTTTATTTTTTTTTCCCTTCCCCCTTTTCCCCGTGAGGAATAGCATTCCGTGGTCATTTCTCGTTTTGCATTTGAACCAATATTATCATGTATGCTCAACCAAAAATCACAACCGGTAGTAACTGTCTCAAGTTCTCAACAAACGGTTTTGCCCATGATTGACTATCTAGTCTATGTTACAAGTTGATTCTCACATGTCAAGTGCTTCTCATTTCAAAGTTTCTTCTTGCACTGAAAAGTGAATCTATTTTATGTTAGTGTAACATGTAAAAAATAATAATGTGAAATAAGTACAGCAAAGAATAAAATTTATGTCCCCTGTCACAGGTGGGACACCCCACCATATTGGAAGGTAAAGGCAATTGGACACTCCTCGAAAGAGATAAGTAATCCACTCCCTGTTCTGTACAAAAACATACTCTTTAAAGATGCCAAAGACTTGAAAGTAGTAAGGGCAGTTTGGCAGCATCATGTAAAGATGACTACCAATATGGGAAAGAAGGTTCCCTAGAGGCATGAGCTTGATATCAAAGCTGCAAAAACAAGTTTATATTCTATGATCTATAATATATCGTTTTGGTTTTGACGGCTTTACGGCTTCTGTGATTATCTACACACTCAAATGGAATCCAAAGCATGGTTTGAGCCAAGAAGAAATGACATGGAATTTGTAGCAACAATTTTCTTTCATGCATGGTTCTGATCACATTAAAAGAAATCAGTCGTCATAAACACCCCGAAGTAAAACATCTAATTGCATGGTCAACAATGATATAAAATTAAAAAGACAACGCAAAACTAGGACTTCACCAATTGGTACAAGCAAGACAAAATAGTAAGCATAAAGGTTAATTCTCTTTATTCTCTTCTAGTAACATCCTCGATTTTATTCATCTTTTCTTTTCAATTGTCACTTGGGGGAAAATCTTGAAGAACTCCTGTATTTTAGCTATAGAATACAGTCTATGCACAAAAAAGAGTAGAACTCTTGGGTTGCATGTAGAGCTATAAGTATTTCCTTTTCTTTTTGGATGAATTTTAAAAGCTTGAAAGACTTCTGGCAGTGCCCAAGATAACAACAAATGGATCCTCTAGCCAAGTGGTTATACTAAGTCCATCTAAGGAGCAAAATGCAAATTCCATATCAAAGCAGAAAAGTACCAAATCAATACTCTTGGCCAATTTATTCCAATCCACATGCCAGGAAACTATTTAGGAACTCAGCTTTAACTTTGTCCAAAGTCTCCCACAGATTCGCTGGCCGCATTATATGTTCTGAAAAATCAGAATCAAGAACAAGAACAAGGAGAGGTGATATGAAGATACTGTTCAAGGAATCTTTGGCCTATTATTTTTATTTTAATGGTTTCTATAAGTTGTCTATAAAATGTTTATCTTACTGATATGTTTAGCACCTGATGAATGGGGTTCAGCATATCAGATTCGGTTGATAAATATCCCTCTCCTTCTATCTGTGTCTGTAGGCAAGTGGTTTGGTGTTTTTTTGACTCAAATTTATTCTGAATTAGCTGTTACTCATTTAAATGTTATTCATAGAATTTTAATTACCCATCTACACCACTTACTCTTATTGTACAACACTATAACTACATTCTTCCAATTGAATAATGCAGATTTGAATGCAGTTGACACATGCATTGCCTGTGGAATGCATGGTTATAATCAAAACTGAATCAGATTCTAACACATATTTTAAATTGTTTATAGTGGTTTAGCATGGTATATGCCTTGCAGTCATACTTCCTAGCTATATCTCCAGATGTACCTATACATTTATGCGTATATAAAATTCACTTGTTGGCCAACAATCAACTATTTTCTGTTTCATAGAGTATATCATGTAGGTCTAAATGCATGGCTCTATCCAAAAGGCATCCATTTAGTGAAAGTTCCACATGGATAAGAACAAGTGTGCAGAACACTAAAAAGCTGGTTAATTCAGGAGTGAAAAATGCACTGATTCATACATGAGAATCCGCTACATTAACCATGGTACAAGTCAAGGGAAAGGGGCAAGGGGCAAGGGGAAGTGGTCCTATGCAGTAGTACTGTAAATAACCGAGTGCAAGTATAGAAGCAAGTACAATTGTGGCCTTCACTTTTCCTTAGGTCCCTACTGCTTAGGATTCTAGGGGATGGGGCCTGCAGTTTTTGTGCCAAAGAATGAATGAAAAGTTCAGGGCCCATTTTTCTCTTGTTTTAAACGGTGCGGGCTGAATAAGTACCAAACTTACTGAAGGAGACAAAACAGAACGTATTCTTATTCTATTCTTTACCTCAAAACAGTCCCATGGGAAGCATCTTCCCACAACTTATATATATTTTTTAACCTTCTCTTGTATGTCATGGTGCTTTAGTCAATGGAATCTTTCTTCTAAGTCCTCCAATACAAACCAATTAAGGCGTTTCTTCATGTCTTTGTCTGCAAACTTTACCATTGATAACATTCAACCAAAGAACTATCTATATTCTATAATGTACATTGAGGACTTATAAAATGACACCGAGGTCAAGCTGTGGAACAAAAAGATTTATTAGGCTTCTTAACTCCTAAGAATCTTCCTCTAGGACAAAGATAAAGGATGGGCTTTGGCGGTTCCAACTCGAGAGGGATATCAGATTCCCCAGAACTAAGTATACTTCTTTCAAATTTGGGAATATGATTCCCCCCTTTTCCTGGCAAACGAATAAGAATGCACATCGGGTTAAAATTTGAAGGATCAATTCTGGAACCTAATGCAGTTAGGAAATTGATAGTAGCACATCACTTTCTTTTATATAAATTCTAATTTATGTGCAATTCCTGCACAGGAAATCCATAATGTGTATGGATAAAGGCTGAGCAATTAAAAATTAAAGTGTGAAAAAATTATTTCCAAAGTTTTATTGCCTTACTCAAAGAAAAATGCTATAGAGTCAAAAGTATTGCCAGAAAATATTCGCCAAAATGATGTTTCATGTTTATTGACTTTTGGACGAGTAAATTAGTTATATCATTTTATTGCATCCAACAATTACCTTCTCTTCATTAAAAAATTTTGACAATTTTTTGTGACTGTATGTATGCCATTGTTGTAACTCAAATGGAAAGCACCATCTGAGAATGGAAAGTGGAAGTAGAAAACAAGGCCCACAAGGTGAACAAAAGTAGGAAGGAATAGTATCTATTTTTCAGGTCACCGCACACAAGGATTGAGTTTGGTTTTCTATTGGTTCTATCCAAGATTCCATGTGATTACTAGTTCCCCTCCAGCTCTCAGATATAAATACCAGTTTCAGAATGCTTTCCCCTGAAGAGAATTGTGTGTGTGCAGTGGAGAAAAACAAGACAAGCACAACAAGTTTACACAAGTCTTTCACTCATTTTTTAATATCAGAGGCAGCAATAGTACTTGAAAATAGAGCACTATCTAGTTCCGCCTTCCAGAGGTAGAAAAGTGATCCAGACAATAGAAGCCATCAGGTAATTACACAACGCAACTGGTCTACAAAACTGGAGATTAAGTTGTTATTGTATATCAACGTAAAGTTTACACTTGGCTTTTTTAGGTGGGATGTACCATCATCAAGGGAAGAACATGCACTCTTCTTCCAGAATGCCAATCCCCTCCGAGAGACACATGTTCCTTCAAACAGGAAATGGGTCTGGCGATTCTGGACTTGTGCTCTCAACTGATGCTAAGCCTAGATTAAAATGGACCCCAGATCTTCATGCCAGGTTCATAGAAGCAGTGAATCAGTTAGGTGGAGCTGACAGTGAGTATACGCATCCACTTTTGGATAATCAACTGTTGTGGAACATAGAATTCGAGCTCACTAATGCAAAGTACAATCTTTTCTATTGCAGAGGCAACTCCAAAAACGGTTATGAAACTCATGGGGATTCCGGGGCTTACCTTATATCATCTGAAGAGCCATCTGCAGGTGAAAATAATCAGTGATCTGTATTACAAAAAGCCCTTAATTATAAGATTCCGAGTCATTTTATATGCCTGCCATGTGCTAATACGTGCAATGTTTCATTTTCATCAGTCCTAGCATGCCATATGAATTTTAGTATCATTCATCTAAAGTTGAGAATCAAATCTAGTTTTTGCTAATCAAAATCTCTACCGATAGGATACACAGTAAATGCTTCTTCATTTAAGAGTTCCATACCTCGTGAATCAGAAGGAGGTTGGCAAATGTTTTTTCTTTCCTCTTTTCCTAAATGAACTTTTTGAATTAAGATAAACATTTCCCTACACTATTTTAATTCTAACTAAAAATATTTCATAAATTGTTCATAGAAGCTATCTACCTAACGCATCATATTCCCAAAATTACATTGCCACAATCTTGAAACCACTAGTCCTCAGGTTTTGGGGCCTTGTAATGGAATATCTTGTATTTGCTAAACAACATCTCACGTAGCAGCTAAATTTTCTTGTCTGATGCATCGCAGAGAACTGCTAAATTGTTATCTGAAGAAACAAATTTTCATATATGACATGCACAAAGGCACAGAAACAGTATCACTTTTTCACCCTAGCTTGAGCATGTCACAATTCCTGATTCTTTCATTTTTGTCACCAGAAGTACAGATTGAGCAAGAATTTGCATGGACAAAGCACCAATGCGACGCACAAAATCAGTAAGAGAACAATCTCTTCCATTTCGTTCAATCTACTTACAAATCAGAGAGCTGTTTTTGAAGAACGAACTCTATCTTACCCGCAACAAATGCAGGTGCAACAACAGGTGAAAGACTTTCTGAACCCAATGGAAGTCACATGAACAAATTAAGCCTTGGGCCGCAGGCTAACAAGTAAGGAAAACTAATCCGTTTTCACATATGCTTCCTGTAATCTAGTTGGCTATAAACATTGTACCACTCAAAGATTTTATACCAATGTTATATGTCCTTGTGCCAGAGATATACAAATAAGCGAGGCACTACAGATGCAGATTGAGGTGCAGAGAAGGCTAAATGAACAACTTGAGGTGAGTGTTACCAACTTACTATGCAGCATTTTTTCATCCCAAAATTATATTAAACCACTACTTCCAAACAATTGGCATGATTTTGACTCCATTTGATCACAATATATTAATATGAATTCCAAGAAATCGTCGAATTGTCGTTCAACCAGTTTTAGTAAACGAAAGAATCAATCAATGGAAGCCCAAAAATATATAAAGTTTCTTACACACGTTTCTTTTTATGACAAGTCTACAAGTTTTCTTAAATTCTAACAAACCATTCTGAACCCTTCCAGGTGCAGAGACACTTGCAGCTTCGGATAGAGGCGCAGGGAAAATACCTGCAGTCTGTGCTAGAGAAAGCTCAGGAGACACTCGGTAGACAAAATTTGGGAATAGTAGGACTTGAAGCTGCCAAAGTTCAACTCTCAGAGCTTGTGTCCAAAGTGTCCTCTCAGTGCCTGAACTCAGCATTTTCTGAGCTGAAGGAACTACAAGGATTTTGCCCTCAGCAAACACAAACCAACCAGCCAAACGACTGCTCAATGGACAGTTGCCTCACATCCTGCGACGGATCACAGAAGGATCAAGAGATACACAATGGTGGGGTGGGGTTGAGGCACTTAAATGGCCATGCATTCATGGAAAGAAAGGAAGCCACAGAAGCTCCTATCTTAAGGAACAATGAACTCAAGTGGTGTAATGATGTGAAAAACAACATATTTCTCACCCCATTAGGCAAGAATGCAGAAAGAAGTAGTTATGGTGCTGAAAGAAGCACCAGCAACTTGTCCATGACCATTGGACTTGAAAGAGAAACTGAGAATGGAAGCAGCATGTACACTGAGAGTCACTCAGATGGCGAGTTCCAGCACAGAAACACCAATAGGACAGAACCAATGAAACAAGCAGTGGATGAAAAGGGTTCTCAAGATTATAGGTTACCTTCTTACTTTGCAGCAGCAAGATTGGACCTAAACTCACATGGAGACAACAATGAAGCTGCAACAACAAGTTGTAAACAACTTGACTTGAATAGATTCAGTTGGAGCTGAGAGGCCTAAAGTGGAGAATTATGGATTACAGACAGAGAACAATAATGGTTGTTCAAGATTTGATTCAGCATAAGTTGGAAGATGGTAGGAACAGTGTGTTATTATTATTACGATATCAGCTGGTCTTTCTCTCAACCCAGCAAGCGGCCAAATATATATAAATGTCATTTTTAGCCGAATGAAATAAGTTGCAGCAACAAAGACCAATGATCGATTTGTGATGAGTCATTATAAAGGAGATAGCTCTAGCAAAATACAGTTTCGTTATTCTGGCGTATTCAAAGATATCATTAGAACAGAGCATGCCATAAATTAAAAATAAAAATGACACTAACATAGTGGCCTTTGTTCACTGTGAACGATTAATTTGTACACGTATCACAATCTTTCCATGTAATTCACAACATGGATTGTACACAGTACATAACAATCGTAGCTTTTTTCGAAATTTTCTTAGCTGCTCTTGTGGCTCCCATCGTGTGAAACAAGAGAAATTCTTATGCACCAGTGCTATCGTAACTTCAATTATATTAAAAAATTAGTTAAAGTGAGAAAAAGAAAAGTCATAAAACTCAGGTATCAAGCATTATCCTAACTTAGAAAATGGATGCCCCACAAATAGTCAAATCCACATTATTATTATTATTATTTTGTAAGCCACATTACTATTGAGTTTAGAAAGATGGACAAAATTCAAGTAGATCATGGTTCGTGGAATTGTCTGCGTTAAAGACTCTGGACTCCATAGCTGCGGCCGAATGAAACAAAATTCAAGAGCTCACAATTGTTTAGGTCAACTCACTACGTTGTTGGAGCCCCCCCCCCCCCCCCCAAAAAAAAAAAACTAGCTGTTAATGCAACGCACATGAGTGAAAAGTGATAAATTTGATAAATTATCATGTGTAGATTGCCATAAATCAGATTATAAGTTTAAATTCTAAAACTCAGATTAATTAAATACCAATCATTAGACTATTTTATTTAGCCCCAATTATGTGATCTATATTATTATTGGTTTTAATAATATAAAAGAATATAATATAGGCCCTATGTATTAGCCTTGCTATAATGGGTGGCCTGACTCTACATTTTGATGACACAGGGAGAGAACCCTCCTCCTAGCTCTATGTATAGGCATCTATGACCCCATTGAAACTGAACATTTTATTTTTCGGAATTTACCGAGAATAGGAGGATTCTCTCTCTTGCCTCTTCCTCTCTCTCTCTCTCGTTGCTTCTTCTTCTCTTTCTCTGCTTCCACTTCTCAATTTCCTTTCTATGCTTTTCTAATTCAAGAAAAGAGGCAACCTCAAGCTTGAATCATGGATTCCTCAAGCTCCTCAATGACTCCAGGTAATTGACCAAGTCTGGGTATTGATTTCTATTTATTTACATGCCTTAATCAGATTAAATCAAAAACCTGGGAATTTAAAGTCTAACAATTGGTATCAGAGCTTGTGTTTAATCTCTGGTTAGGGCTGTGACTCCAGATTAAGTGCTCGAGAAGCTGAAGTCGTACATGAACATGAATCCAGAATTTGGAATTTTTGTTTTATTTGTTCTGTTTGATTAATTTCAAAATGGATTGAGGGCTTTTATTTTTGGAGTGATTATGAATGAACCAAGTAGATTATTCAAAACGGTGTTCAAATGACAGAGAACCATACAAGCCCAAAAAGGAACCCTAACTTAGATAGAAAATCCAACTTAATTATTTAGGCCAATTTGAGTTCGATATCTATAAGGTTTTATAGCTCTCATCATGACGAATCTAACGAGACCAAGAACATCAATTTTCATTGAGATTTGAGGGAGAAAAGGACCGAAACTCGAGTTGCTCATCATGGGTTTGTTCATTGCATTTTGAGCAACAAATGGCCATGAATCCATGATTTCTTTGAGGGGTTTTGTTCATGCTGAGTTCCTCTTCTAATCTGGGTTGGTTTCGCACGAAAAAACGGAGCAGAGCAAGCTATGTGTCGTCGTTAACGGTGGAACCCATCTTGGTTGCAGGTCGACCCGCTTGAGCTTGAAGAAGAGCACTATTTGGGCCGTTTTGAAGGCCCATTGGCGGCCATCAGTGCGTGGGAGGCCTGTTTTGGCCCAATTTTACAAGCTTAGTATTTTAAATAAAATAAAAATATTGGTGAATTTTATTTAATTTTTTGGGCAATAAAAATATTTATTTTGATTTATTCTAGATTTAAATTGCTCATATACATATACATATACATATACATATATATATATATATATATATATATATATATATATATATATATATATATATATGTTACTCTCCGAATTTTGGCCTGAAAACTTTATGTATATTTGTGCTATTGTTGGCCATACAGTGTTTAGTATACTCTCAGAGTTGATTTAATTTACTTATTGAAATAATTTTGCTCTCTTTTTGTTTATATATTTTGCACTTTAAAATTATGAAATGTCGTTATTATTGAATAATGTGCAATATTACTCTAAGAATTGCTATTTAAAAATTATTGATGCTATTGTAAGATATTTTTCATGATTGTGAGCTCGCCTTCGCGGGACCGATTATGATGAAATATCAATTTTGTAAATAATATTATTACTAGTGTTGCATTGAGAATTATGTTGATAATGAACTTATCCTTCGGTTTGTCTTTATTATCGTGATTCTTGATGAGTTGATAATTGTGTCCTTAAGGTTCTCAGTATCCTTTTGATACTAGCTTTGGGGATATGATTCTATTGTTTATTGGGAATTCACTCATGTAATGTAATTTGAGACTCTTCGGCGGGATTACAATTGCATGAGGGAACTATACTATTGTTAATGGCTCAATTTTATGTTGATATGTTCGACATAAAAATCTCCTACTAATGTCCGAAACAACTCCAGCTTTACCTATGAATATGAGCACTTTGATAAAGCTCAATGGAATGAATTATGAGGATTGGCTTGAATCTATGAAACTATACCTTGCTATTTCAAATATTAATGCTTCTCTCACTGAAGATGAGCCACCAAAGCCCATGGATCAGTCTTCTGATGCTAACAGGGTGAAGTATGAAAAGTGGACTCATTCTAACAAGGTCTGTTTAATGACTTTGAAGTACAGCATGGACAAAACTATTAAGGATAATATTCCTAAGACAGACAGTGCAAAGGAATTTCTTGAATCTGTTGGTAAGAAATTTAAGAAGTTTGGTAAGACTGAAAAAGCATATTATCTTGATATGTTGGCCAAGACCAAGGATGATGGTTTTTTGATGTTCGTGAGCATGCTATGAAGCTCACTAATTGGTATAACAAACTGAAGTTCATGAAAATGGAATTAGGAGCTGATTTTCTGGTCTGGCAAATATTAGATTCTCTTCCATCTGAGTTTGATGTGTTGAGAACTTCTTACAATACGCATAAGGAAGAGTGGCCTGTGGATGAGTTGTAGATTCTATGGTATAGTTGGACATAAACAGTCTGACTGTTATAAGTTTAAGAATTGGCTTGAGAAAAAGAAGAAAGGTAATCCTCTGGCTCTAGTCTGTTTTGAATCGAATTTAGTTGATGTTCCTTCTAATACTTGGTGGTTGGATACTGGGATAAGTATTCATGTCACTAACTCTTTACAGGAGCTCCAAACCAGGAGAAAGCCAAATAAAGGAGAATTGACGATTACAGCAAGAAATGGAGTTAATGTTAAATTGAAGCACATAGGAGCAGTATGTTTAAAATTATGTAGTGGATATAACCTAGTCTTGAAGGACACTGTTATGTACCTTCGATGAGACAGAATTTGGTTTCTGTTTCTACTTTGGATGGTTGTGGATATTCCTTTCATTTTGGTAGTGGAAGAGTTTATGTATATTATGACTCTATTTTGGTTAGTTATGACATTTTGTCAAATGGTTGATATATGTTGAATGTTGATTCCTCCTCTGTTGACCAACAACAATCTGATGTTAATAGTATTATCAGGGATAAACGTGGTAGAGCTGTTGAAAACTCTTTTATGTGGTGGCATAAGAGGCTAGGACATATTTCTAGAGAAAGAATGGAGAGATTGATCAAGGAGAATATTCTTCATGATTTTGATTTTTCTCATTTTGAAACCTATATTGATTGCGTGAAAGGAAAAATCACTGCTAGAGCCAAAAAGAATAAAGCTAGTAGAAGTGAAGGAATACTGCAGTTGATTCATATTGATATTTGCGGGCCCATTACTCCTATTGCCTTGGGCGGTTTTAGATACTTCGTTACCTTTATCGATGATTTCTCTAGATATGGATGTGTTGAATTGTTGCGTGAGAAATCCAAGTCTTTGGATGCCTTCAAATCATTTAAAGCTACTATTGAATTGAAATTTAGCACACAAATTAAATGTGTGAGGTCTGATAAAGGTGGTGAATTTTATGGCAGATATGATAAAACTAGCAGAAATCTTGAGCCTTTTGTTAGATTTCTCCAGGAATGTGGTATTGAGGCATAATACACGATACCTGGCACTCTACAACAAAATGGAGTTGCTGAAAGGCAAAATGGTACCTTCATGGAAATGGTAAGATGTATGCTTAGTCATTCTACTCTCCAAGAGTTCTTATGGGGAGAAACCTTGAAAACTGCAGCTTACATTTTGAACCATTTGCCAAGTAAATCCGTTCCAAAGACTCCATACGAGCTGATGATAGGTAAAAAGCCAACCTTAAGGCATTTTCATGTTTGGGATTATAAAGCAGAGGCTAGACCTTATAACCCAGAAACAAAGAAACTTGATCCTAAACTATCAATGGTTTCTTTATTGGATATTGTATCGGCTCTAGATTTTATTGTCCTATACATACGACTAGAATTATAGAATCTGATCATGTTATTTACTTGGAAGGAGAATCAGAACAGATTGCAACTGAAGAGCCATGTGTTGTTAGCTTTAGAGAAGAGCGTGTTGTTCTTCCAACAGTTATTCCTTCTATTCCAAAGTCTATGACATATGTTTTAGATCCAATTGATTCCACTAATCCCAATGTTGGTGTTGATCCTAATCAGCATGTTGGGGACGATGTACAGAATCCAGATATTATTGTGTTTCCACCAAGAAGATCTGAGCGAGTTCCTGTATCTACAGAGTCGACTAGATTCAGAGATTATATTATATATCTACAGGAACATGAGTTCACATCTATTGAGAATTTTGATCCCATCACTTTCCAAGAAGCTATCTTTAGTCCTCATAGTTCCCAGTGGTTGGTTGCTATGGAGGATGAATTGACTTCTATGAGAAAGGATAATATGGGATTTAGTGGAATTACCAGCTGATTATAAGACTATTGGTTGTAAATGGGTGTTCAAGACCAAATGTGATGCCAAAGGAGAAATAAAAAGATATAAAGCCAGACTTGTTGCCAAATGATACAATCAGCAAGAAGGTATAGATTATAAAGATACTTTTTTCCTGTCTCTACTAAAGATTCTTTTTGTGTCATGATTGCTCCTGTTGCTCATTTTGATTTGGAGTTTCATCAAATGGACGTTATAACTGCCTTTTTAAATGGTGACTTATATGAAGATGTTTATATGGATCAACTTGATGGATTTGTTGAAAATGGCATGGAACACATGGTCTGTAAGTTAAGAAGATCAATTTATGGCTTGAAACAGGCCTCAAGGCAGTGATATCTAAAGTTTGATTGTATAGTCACATCTCTTGGTTTCAAGGAAAATGTAGTAGATCAATGCAATTACCTCAAGAATAGTGGGAGCAGATTCATCATTCTTATTATATATGTTGTTGATATTCTTTTGGCTAGTAATGATGTTCACTTTCTAAATGAGACCAAACGGATGTTGACAACGCATTTTGATATGAAGGACCTCAGTAATGCTTGTTTTGTTTTGGGCATTGAGATTCATCGTGATCAATCTCGTGGTATTCTTGGTTTGTCTCAAAAGGGATATATTGAGATAATCTTGAACAGATTCAATATGAGGTCTTATAAGCCTTGTAAAGCACCCATTCAAAAGGGTGAAAGGCTTTCTAATGACCAATGTCCTAGTAATGATGATGAAATTACATAAATGGAAAGAGTCCCTTATGTTTTTGCTGTTGGCAGCCTAATGTATGCTCAAGTCTGTACACGTCCTGACATTGCTTTTGTTGTTAGTATACTTGGGAGATACTTGAGTAGATCTGGTGTGGCTCACTGGTAAGCTGCAAAATGAGTTATTAGATACCTACAGGGTACCAAAGATTATATGCTCACTTACAAAAGAGCAAATCATCTTGAGATGACCGGTTATTGATTCTGATTATGGCAGCTGTCCAGATGATTATAAGTCTACATCAGGTTATATCTTTGCATTGGCAGGAGGTGTTGTCTCCTGGAAAAGCTCCAAACAAACACTTACAGCTACCTCAACCATGGAGGCAGAGTATGTTGCTTGTTGTGAGGCTACACGTCAAACAATATGGTTGTAAAATCTTATTGCAAAATTTGGTATTGTAGAGAGTATCTCTAGGCCTCTAACAATATATTATGACAACTCTGCCGTGATATGCTTCTTTCATAACAATAAAAGCTCAAAGCAATCAAAACACTTTGACACAAAACACATGTTTGTTAGAGAGAAGATTCAGGAGTTTCAAACACATGTTGAGCATATCCCTACTGAGCTTATGATTGCTGATCCCCTAACCAAAGGATTGACTGTCCAAGTCTTTGTTGATCATGTAACCCATATAGGTGTAGTGAGGTCTTTTGATATTTTGGGTTAGTGGGAGTTTGTATTTAAAAGCTATTATGACCTCACATATTTTGTAATGTCTTAAAACAATTTTTGATGACTATTAGTGCCATTATTGTTGTTGCTTTTGTTTATATATTTTGTGCAACTTGATTGTGGTAAATAATGGCATATTGTGGAGACATTTTGGATCTAGTCTCATTTTTCTATTGAGATATATATCTCATATGGCATTGGGGCAGATGCTTGGGGTATTTTGATTGGGAATTACACTGGATCACATATTGGCATGCCATTTCATTGTGCCTTTCCCAATAATTCATATCCTACTTTTGTTTAAGGCCACTGGGATATAAGAGTCTTGTGTGTATGATATCAGTACTCCTTTGAATGCGATTTTCTACATTGTTGAGATCTCATAATCCCATATTGGACCTACAGCTGAAATATTGGCTCAAGTTTAGCATTATAGTGTGGCCACATATCGTAAATTAATCTGGAGTACTATTTTACTCAAAATCGTAGTCTGATTTATGTTGTCCAAGTGGAAGAATGATAAATTTGATAAATTATCATGTGTATGGACTGCCATAAATCAGATTATAAGTTTAAATTCTAAAACTCAGATTAATTGAATGCAAATTATTAGAGCATTTTATTTAGCCCAATTATGTGATCCATATTGTTATTGGATTTAAATAATATAAAAGAATATAATATAAGCCCTATATTTTAGCCTTGTCATAATGGTGGTTTGGCTCTATATTTTGATGATACAAGGAGAGGTCCTTCCTCCTAATCCTATATATAGGCGTCTGTGGCTCCATTGAAACAAAACGTTTTATTTTTTGGAATTTACCAGGAATAGGAGGATTCTCTCTCTCTTGCCTCTTCCTCTCTCTCTCTCTCGTTGCTTCTTCTTCTCTTCCTCTACTTCCGCTTCTCAATTTCCTTTCTATGCTTTTGTAATTCAAGAAAAGAGGCAACCTCGAGCTTGAATAATGGATTCCTCAATGACTCCAAGTAATTGACTAAGTCTAAATATTGATTTCTGTTTATTTACATGCTTTAATCGGATTAAATCAAATGCATGGGAATTTAAAGTCTAACAAAAAGTACAAGGGATATCAATTTGCTATATGAATTTGATTTGTTTCTGTACGAAATACTAATATCCAAAAGTTACTGCAGTCTGAATCTGGTATGAGAAAGATGTGGATAGTAAAGTGAACTCTAAATTTAAGTGATTTTGAAAAAAAAAAAATGTTATTTAAACTTAAAATTTGTGATCACTGTTTTTATTTAACCAATTGTTATCATTATTCGTTGATGGATATGTTATTGAGTCTTACATGTAGGTTTACAATAATGTATAAATTTAACTCAATATATTACTATTTATACACAGAGATGCAGCTTACTGGAGCGTGAGGTTTTCACCTTTTTAATTTCACTTCACTGGTTTTAATTTAATGGTGGACATGAGTGAGAGAAGCAGCCCTTGCAACTGCGGCCAACCAGAAATTGCGCTCTGGTTTTTCTAAGGGGTTAGGTTGGCATAAATCCATCCTCAAAATTAGACTATGTACCCATGTACGTAGCCTTGAATCTTGCATAAAATACGTTGTCGTTTATGCCATAGGCGATGCATTGGCAAACGGCAAATTCTTGCTCAGTACACAGGACCCATTATTACATGCACATCGTTTGCGGTAACATCTTAATCTCTCATATGATGGTAATCTCCTTCGATGATTTAATCAAAGGGTCCCATTATTATTCTTCCTTAGGTTGTGTTTGGTTAGGGATGAAAATTTTGTGAATGAATTCTATCTATAATCATTACAATTCTATTATTGTTCTTTCTTAGAACATGTTTAATTAGAGAGTAAAAATGAGGGTAAAATTTTTATAGATGTTCTTTATGTGTTAAATTATATATAAAACTCATCTATAAAATTTTTATCCTATTTTTACCTGTAACCAAACACATTTTTAGTAGTTCTATTTCCCAATCTTTTCTTATTATGCATGTCAGTATATAAAATTAAATTGATCAGAAATTTTTGAATTTGAATTGTAAACCTAGAATTATTAAAGTTTAACTAATATAGTTTTATGGGAGTAAAATTCTTTTAACATTAATTTTTTCATTTATAAAATTTGAACATAAAAAAAATAAATGTCAAATTACTTAAGCTAATTAAGTGTTAGTTGCATAATTATTGAAGATTGTAATAATTAGAGCTAGTGAAAAGGAGGAAAAAAATAGAGGAGATATTAAAGATTAGTAGAAAAAATAACATAGTAGTCGGAGAACAAATAACGAGAAAGATAAGAAAATGAATAGAAAAATACATGCATTTAATCATCCATGGGATTTTTACAAAATAATAAATTACGTAATGACTTATCAGCAGAATAGCGATATGCACGTGTGTCTATGTTAAGAATCATTCCGAAAAGCGGATCTGGTCCACATTTTTTTTATTTTTCTCCTCACTTCTCCGTGGCGTGGCCCGTTCGTGAAAACAGATTGGGCTTAAGTTTTGTTAGGCAGCAGTTTTCTTTTTGTTTTTCCTGTCCTTTTTCCCATTACCAAAGAAGAGAATCCTTGTTGACCAAGACAAGAAAACGCGCTTTTTCACCAAAGAAGATAAATATTTTAAACATTCGATTTTTTTATAAGCCAATTACTAGATAATTCATTATTAATGTAAAATATTTTATATTTGTATCGAATCATATACTACATATATACATGTGATTTTTGAGGTAATAATTGCAAATCAAACACTCTTATAACCAATATAACTAAAATAATTAACGAGTTATATTGGTTATAAAAAGAAAATTCAACTTCCATATTAAATTTAGATGCGAGTTAATTTGACCTGCTTTCTTTTCTTCCAACTTATAGTGATCAGCTAATATCAGCACGGACAAAGTCAAAAAAGGATTATTTGTAGGGGGTAAAGGTCAATGATTTAAAAGATTTAATAAGTTTTTATAAATTTTTACTAAATTTATAATAATATTAATATTTTTAAATTTTAGATATTTTAGTACATGAAACTGATCATGATGTATAAATTTATTACTTAGTGAAGTTTTTTATTGTTTAGAATAATCTTATTTGATATAATAAAATTTCTAAACAAAAACATACGTATTAGAATCTCACATTTTAATATTTCTGATAATAAATGAGAAATAAGTTCTATGTAGTTATCAATAAAATATTCATAATTTGAATTTAATTTATTTAATTTTAACTTTCCATTATCAATTTATATAATTCGCGTTGTACGAGTAAGACACAGGTTGATTTTTTTGTAAATAATTAATAATAGTCATACTCATATACAAACTCATTGCATATATTCCTTCATATTTATATAATTTTTATTGTTAGATTATAGTTAGTGTTTTTATTACATATTAATGTTTTAATTTTGTCACATTTTATTTTGTATGTGAGAAATGTGAGGTATGAACTATGAAGACGTGAGTTAACCCCATTTGTGAAAAAAGTGCAAGAAGCCAACACATCCATACATGGAAACGGGCAAACAGCAATGCATCGTCTATACATGGCATAAACGACAAACGGCATTTTATGCAAGTTCCAAAAGCTAAGTACATGGTAACATGGCCTAGTTTTGAGGATGGCTTTATGCCAACCTAACCCCTTAATAAAAACCATAGAGAAAAATATCTGGTTGGTTGCAAGGGCTCCTCTCACCCATGTCCACATCTTTCTCATCAAATCAATTCCATTAAATTAACACCAGTCAACGGAAATCAAAATGCCAAAAAACCTTCACACGCTTCCACAATGCACGTCCACCTCACAATAAACCCTATGAGGTAACAAAACCACTCTTTAACTCGACATAAAATCTCCTTTTTCCATTTTCTTTCTTTGCTACGTACATGAGAACTAAACCACACAATGAGTTTCTTGAGACCATAAGCGAGACGTAGAAACGTCACATGCCATACAAAACCATGTATGTGACGTGTACCCTAAAACCCCCACTCGATCAATACTCAATTCTTTGCTTATTGCTTCTAAATATTTAGAAGTCCTTGCACAAATCACCACACCTTGGCTATAGCTTCTCCATACCATAGCCATAACAACAAGCACCTTTGCTAGATCACACTTTGTGTCAATGGAAGAAAACAAATTGACGTCCTTCAACGTTCCTACATGGGATACAAGAAACCCCACTTCCCAAATTCCTCCTAGTTTGTCATCACTTTCCCTTGAACCAAATAATTGCAAGCTCATGAATCATAACACACAAGCATGCATGTCTCCAGATACCAAAGACAACATTAATGATGACAAGGAAGAAGAGCATAATGAGAAGGCTAAGGTTGAGGGCGATGAGGCACTAGTAGAGGAAACGGGGCGTGAGAGGCTGAAGAGGCACAGGGAAGAGGTGATGGGAAGGGTGAAGATACCAGAGAACTGGGGACAGGAGAAGCTGCTGAAGGAGTGGATCGACTGTACAACGTTTGATGCGTTGTTTGGTCCTCATAGAATGATTGTCGCTGCTCGTGATGCGCTTGTTGCTGATGGACGTAAAGCAAGGTCGCAGAGATTAAGGATCCACAGTAGTTGCTAATTTTCATTATTTTTATTTTAGTTTCACTAGTATTGTTCCTCTTCCCAGACCCTGGTCATAGTTGCAAATGGGTCACTGAATTCCAACTATTACTGTTTTCTTCTGTGGCTTTTTTTTTTTTTTTTTTAAATCTTGTAGTTGATTGCAGAATAAAGGGAGAAGAAGAAGAACAAGCAATATATTACGCAAGTGCTGGAATCTATCTGTCATTTTTTTTAATTTTCTCCCGCTATAATTTGCCACATGTCGTTTGTTAGAAAAGCAAACACGTATATATACTTATAGACGGAGGGTTAGAAGATATATCCTTGTGTATGCATGAATCACTACAGGCAATAAGCGCATAATAATTAAGGCGCACCAAATCACCCTTTAATGTAAATTATGATGTATGTTATATGTAATTAAGATTTTTTTTTGGGGGGGCGGGGTTGAAAAGTAGTATTTGTATAGCAAGTGGTCGGAAATTTATGAGGAAACATCTTAGCGCGCATATATATATATATATATATATATATATATATATATATATATATATATATATATATATTACTTTGGCGATGATATTAATCCACTTCTCAGTTTTGATTCATCAAAAGCTACGCACCTAACTGAGGGACAATAAATTAAAAATTTGTCATGGCTTGGTCCTTAAATATGAATAACGTTTGTGGCTTATGCATCTTTAGGCTATGTTCTCAATTACAGAGTAATATACGTTGCTTTCTCTTTATGGATATTTATTTGGATGTCCACTTTGTATATTCAAATAATATTATCTCTCTTCGTTATGCAACAATGAAACTCAGATCCCCTCTTTTTGCACATCTTACTTCTTGGACAATGAATATCACTCATGGTTAAAGAAATGCTTGTCTTTAATATTATGCTTTTTGCGCGTCTTATAATTAACATAGTTGGGCAGGTCTTTAATATCAGTGCTTATGTTGGCCAGGTCTTAGTTTCTTTCTAAGTGTTTTTGCTGCTGGGCATTGTTTTTTCTGTTGTTCTTGTTTCTTAGTTCCTCTCTGGTTGTGGAGAATCTTGAGCCCTTGTTAGAACTATCAAAAAATAAATGCGTCTTATAATTAACATTTAACATCCCTTGGAGATACGTACTTCTCCTTTAACATTTGATCTAATTAACTCAAATAATTAAGAAGCTACAATGAAACTCAGATCCTCTCTTTCTGCACATCTTACTTCCACAATGAATTACCTCTTGGTTGAAAACTACCTTTACACACGTCTTATGATTAACGTCCCTTGGAGATACGTACTTCTTTACCGGCCATTTGGTCTCTTAAGTTAAATAATTAACAACAAATCATGTTTTTCTTTTTAGTTTTGCTATTTGCACACCAACATCTTATATTATTTTTACATCAATTACTGATGTCTTAACTGTTAGTTGACAACGTGAATTAATTGCCAATAGACTTTTAGTTTATCAATTATCATCTCAATATAAGTTATTTTTAATTAATAACTAATTGAGACAACATTATGAGAGTATGTTATGATCTACGTTCATCCGGAGGGCCAAATCCAAAAAAGACTAATCTATGCAACAGGAGATGCTTGTGACTTACGTATTATATTAAGCAAAGCTTCCTTACGTTTAATGTGAACATTACCGTCCCATGCACCTTAATCCAAATTATGTAGGTGATCTAATCCTCAATAAAAGTACAAATAGTTATGATTTAACCCTAAAAGGAAACCTCAGCCAAAAATACTGACCCATTAAGAAGAAGAGTTTCATAATTTGAGTATTATATTGAGTTTTTTTTTTAATTTCATTTAATATGAAACTCATAATATAACAATGATTTAATTTATATGCATTAACAATATAAAATAACTTTATACTATCATTCAATAAAATTTGAGAAAAATACCAAATCATGGTAAGTAATTATCTACTATAATAATTATCTACCATAATTTTTTTTAAATTCTATTGGCTGACAATATAAAATAATTTTATACTATTAATACATAGAAATTAATTTTATATAAAAATATTTTGTAAAAATTCTTTTCATTTCTTTTTTGTATAAAGCAATGAGAAACAATTAAGGCACATAATACCACATTTCAGTATTTCACCACCACATATCTAAGCTCTTCGTTACTCCCTTTCTTTTTGGTGTTGGCTCTTTACTACCCATATGTTTAAAACTAATAATGGAACACTTTTATCATGATCCATAAAGTTACGTCGAGAACATACAATTTAGAAAATATGACTGAAGTTTGTCGTAATAAAACTAATTTTTCACGTCATATTATGCAGATTTTTAACCGTTATATTTTAGTTAGAATTACCTAAGACACTCCAGCATCAAACAGGCTTGAGAATGAGATAGGTATCGATAATTATTTATTTAACTCAATACATATATGTTCATATTATTATAGCATTAGATTAGTTAGTGTTTAATAGGTTTTGGACACAGGTGGTCTAAACCTAAAGAAAATCTCATTGGAGACCATTTTCAATTTAAAAAAGGATACTGCACAAATTCAATGTATCGTACACAATTCACATAAAAAAGGAAATGCCTTGTACACGAATCTGGATATGGGCTTCGTCAGATTCATTATTTCGATATCTTATTATGAATTAAAGGAAAACCTAACTCTGGACCCAAAAATCTGAACGTCCAATCCGATATGACCCCACCCAGCCCATAACAACGCGTCCCAAGTTGTATAATACTCCTCTTAAGTCTTAACCGGCTGAAACCCAATGTTACTGGACGAATACTTGGGTCTTCCTGACTATTACGCAGCGGTTCTTATAGTCAATAATATTATAGTATTAGAGGTGAAATCCACACTAATAATGGATATTATTTAAAATATTATAATATTATTAATTGTGAATATAATTATATAATAATCCAGGATCATTCAATTATTTCTCATGTTATGAGTGATATTTTATACAAATTTTATTATTTATACTTATAATTAAAATTTATTAAGGTATCTTTTGACTATTAATTGAGAGTAAATTCCACTTTTTTTTCTCCAATCAATAATTAAGAGATACTTTATTAAGTCTCAATTATAAATGCAAATAATATTTTTTATTTTAAAAGTTTATGTGGTATCTTTATGGCATCAAATGATTATGAAGTTTCATTCACCACATAGAGAACTGTTCTGCTCTCACTGTTGATAGTAATTGATAGGATTAGAGCTTGTCTGGGCTTTCGGTTACCGCAAACTCATTGTTGAATGTGATTCTTCAGTTGTTAGCATCGTTAAGGTGGACACGGCGAGCCACAACAAGGTGGTGGAGAGGATTTTTACCTTGGAAGATCAAGGATTGGAATGTGCACATATTATTTTTAAAAAAATGTTTTATATAGTGAAGTTCAACTTGGATGAATATGCTGAGGATTTACATGATTCTATTAAAAAAAAGAAAGAAAGGAAATTATAAAGATCGAGGTCCTGGCCTGGTGAAAGACTCGAAGATCTTCATACTCTATGATTATATCATAGCAAAGAATTCGACGTAGGAGTACTTCGAATTTGAAGGGATTCGAATAGTAGTTACTTGTTAGTTAATTTACTTAAACTTTCTTTCCGATGTAGCTTTTAGAAACAACTGAAATATGATTTATTATCATTTTAAACTTATTATTGAAAGCATTCATATGAACACACATGGTATAAGTAGAAAGATAAACAGACAAAGATTTGACAAGCCTGTCTACAAGTCTAATAAAACATTTTGAAATGTTGATTAATGCAGAGACGTCACGAAAAAACTCCAACTAGTCGGCGCAGACATGGTCATTCACATTAAGTATTCAACGTCTGCGTAGTTAAATAATGGATCCAATATGAAAATGGGTTCACACAGCCCAATCTCTATTAGTCTACGGATACAGACTGATAAATCATAATTATTATATCTCCCCACACAGAATGGAAAATAAATGAAATTGTGCTTACGACATGTACAGGTGAGACACAAGTTGATATTTTTCTACATTTATTTGTTACGTTACATTTAACAGATGTTGACATTTTGGCATTTAGCGGCAGTGGCGCACACTTTGATTGGATGGCATTAACCATTAATATTTTTCACACAGGTTTGTACCCGCAGTATGCAAAGTGGCTGCTAGCTTCCAGTGGCTACCAACCCCTTCTAAGCAAAATCAGTTATTATCTGTTTGGTCAAAGGCATGAGTAGGGTATACTCTCATCGTGCCTAGTGGATGCATCACCCCTTTCCACTTCTCTATCTCATTTGTATCCCTCCTACCAAAAAACATGTTTAATCTTTAACCTTTTTTCATGATTGCCATTTGCCAAATCAAAAGTGTGTCCTCAAGTGGATTGCGTTCTTATCCAACTTTTCATAAGCATACACGTCAAGCGAACTTTGAAAGCAGTCACCTACTCACCTTTTCTATATCCTTCCTAAGCGACATCGAGCACAGACATGGTTGCATTGTTAATGTTTTGAATATATACAAATTATGTATAAGCTTCCGATAACACATTTTATTTCGTTCCTGAAATTTGTTGTGCAAATTGCAAGAGAAGCATTTTCTCTTCCAAGCATAATATAGTGTTTTACGTTTTTAAACGGTCCAAATCATCTGAAAGCTTCAATAGTCTATGTTGTGAGATGAAATATATTAATTATGTCTTGCTCACACTCTCGTATATATCAGATATGCATAAATAGTAAGATAACAATATATAAGAAGGGCGGTCAAGTACACGGAGCCTCTACTTAGTGAAGTTTAGAAAGGATAAATGTATACAATCTTATTTCCTATAAGTTAAGAAGTTATTTCTAAGATTTAAACTAATGAAAAATAATGGAAATTATAACGAAAAATTATATAGATAAGAAATGATTCACATACTGTATGAAACATTGTAATTGTGAAATCCTGGGTGTTTGTTGAGAGTCAACGTAATTGTTCTAGACCATTTACTTCAAAGTTTCAAGTTGGGCTTGCAAGAAAACATTAAAGAAATTGGAAGATTTATAATATGCACCTCAAGTATGGACCGTGAAAACCATGGAGGACTTCCTTTTGAAACATTAAATATAAAGTGCAGTTACGTGGGAAAACCATCATCAGTTGTGCTGATAGTGAAATGAGATAAAAAGAATGAATATAGTCGGATATAACTGTAAAGGAAGTTTGAATAATTTTCCTTCTAATAATTGTTGAGTTTTAATTTTGGTGCATTTGAATATTCACTTAGTTAAATTAAATAATTTTATTGATTGAATAATATATAATTAAATATTTATATAAAAAAATTTTACACTAATAATACGTACAAATTAAGTTGATAATTATTTATACGAACTTTTTGTCATTATATACATAATTCGATGGCTGATTTTATGTGGGTGCGTTATTATATAGGGTTTGAGAATGACGCCGCTTTCCTGGAAAGTGGAGAAGACGGTTGCTTTATTCAGAAGCCAGGTTTTAAATCAAATGTTTATTATTCTTTTTAATTCGATAATCATGAAACATTATAATCAATCAAAGGAATCGAATCCTAATAGGTGATCATATTCCTTTCTTTTGACGACTTATTTTTCCAAATAATTTGTTTTATCCAGCACCAAATTGCAATCGAAATGGGTCAAAACTGTCATCTGTGGTCTGCTAATGCGATAATGCCTGAACCACTCACCAACTTCCCATGTATTGCTAAATACTAACACAAAGCTTGTTATCGAATACAAAGGCAACTTTTGGGCGTCAGAATGTTATATATGATTGCCACCAAGCCAAGAACGTTTTACAGTTTTTAATTTGTTAGGTATAGGGCATATCATCAAGTGACAAAAGTGATTTTATTGTAAGAGTGAAAAAATAAATATGGACTATATAACTATATATAAGTAATTAAAATTAATTATAAAAGTTATTTAAAATTTTTATAATTATTTAAAAAATACTTATAATTTTTTATTTTTATCTTAAT